>OZ005743.1:168176698-169609800 GCA_963930735.1 Dioctria linearis | reverse complement strand
TGTGGGTGGTGATAGTACTCACCTAGATGAACAAGCGGGGGGGGGGGCCCAACAGTTTCGGAGTTACGGGGTGATAGATATTATGCTTGGTTTTCACAAAACACCCTCTTAAGCAAATTACATGTAGAACATCATAGCCTTTCCGATGACTGTTCAACAGCCTCGTACTCCTCTCCCTCAGGAGCTATGTTGCTCTAAACTAAAAATTTCGGATTTTGTTGCCTTTTTTTCATTTGACCTCTATTTTTCTTGCAAAAAGGACATTAACATAGCTTTTTTTTTATAAAAACTGTAAACTCTAGACTCTCCTCTTTAATTTGATCTATTACACCCTATGTGCTAACTGTAGCCGTTAAGCAGTTATTAGCTCATAACCTATTCATACCGAAATTAGACGATATTCGTTTAAAACGACATGTTTTCAATCACTAAGGAAACAAATTATCTTTAAAAATAGGTTTGAGAATAGCTTTGAGAATAGGCTAAGAGCTAATAACTCTTAAAGGGCTACAGATAGCACATAGGGTGTGATCGGTCAAATTAAAGAGGAGAGTCTGCAGTTTATAGTTTTTATAAAAAAAAATTATTTTGATGGACTTTTTGCAAAAGAATAGAGGTCAAAGTAAAAGAAAAAGGTAACAAAATCCAAAATTTTTCGTTTAGACAACAATAACTGTACATTTTAAGATACAGGGTGTTTTGTGAAAATCTAGCATACTTCCGTACTTCTGTATCTCCCGAAAGGTTGATGTGCCCCCCCCCCCCCCGCCATACAATTTGGACCCCCATGGAGGAAACATCCTGTATACTATTCCAATTAATACGAAAATCCATAAAAATTATAAATTACGGTTTTTATTTTAATTGAAAATTATTTCTACTAATGTGTTTTTAAATAAAACTGCTTCAAAATGTTGACAAAAATTTTGCAGTATTATCAAAAAACAATTTTTTCTCTCATCTGTAAAATTTTCTAAAATGGAGTTACAGTGTTTTCTTATTAAGCCGACATATATCTGTAATATTGAACACAACCCTGATAGGACCATGGTACAAAGAATATAAGGTATGCTGGTATCGGAACGTGTTTTCACCATCTTGAAAGCTTTAAGCATTTTATGACGTCAAGATGAGCCAAGATAAAAGTAAAGTGGTCACTGGATGATACATCTTCAGCTATTTGCCTATATACGTTAGGACCTCGAGCATATAAGCGTCTGCGCCAGAAGAATTATCCTTCGCTAGCTCCATCCAAGCTTAGAAGGTGGGCCAAAAATATAGAAATAGCTCCTGGATATCTCAAAACAGTCCCCAACTTAATGAAAAATTACGGTCTAAAAGAAAAAGAAAAAATCTGTATCCTAGCATTTGATGAGATGAAAATAATAGAAAATGAATGAAGATGAAGTAATTTTTGCTAAAAAAATCCTTCAAGTTAAAATGACGACTATTTCATAATTGGAAATAGCCTATATATTATAACTTTGATACGAAAATGACGGCAGCTATTTTATATGAAGTAATTGAAGCAATAGAAAAAATTGGTTACGCTGTTGTAGGCATTGTTTCCGATTTGGGACTGACCAATTGCTCTCTTTGGAAAGAATTAAATATAAATATTCAAAGCAATTCTTTTGTTAACATAGTGGATAATTCAAGGTGCGTCAATATCTTCGCAGATGTCGCGCACTTAATGCGCAATCATTTCATTGAAAGTGGCTTCATAATTGATGGAAAACTTATAACAGTAGAAACTATTAAGGAAATGATGCAGCTGACCTCATCCAGTGATTTAAGTATTTCTCACATATTAACTCAGTTGCACATATCACCGGACAACATCACAAAATAAAAAGTAAAGTATGCTACTCAACTTCGAGTGGCATAAGAAGATGCATACAAACAGGGAAGTGTTTTTCGACGAATATTCTAGAGGGCTTCAAAAAGGTCACTTATTGATTTACATGCATATTTAAGGAAATATTTTGAAATGGACTATATACTTACAAGTCAAATAAATCAAGATATCATAAAAAAAAATTTTAGTTCCGTAAGATCTAAATGAATTTACAGCTGATAGGTTTCCAGCTGGCCTTATGTTTTTGATCGGGTTACTTAAAATGACGGATTTTTTGGGAAGGTTATTTTCAGGAAGTACACCGATCGTTTTGTTGAAACGTATATAATTTATTAAACCATTGCTCGACGGTTCGGGTCCAAGTGCGGCCCTTCTTCAGGAGCTCTTATGTCTGTCTACGGCGCGTATAAATATTTCTTAAAGATAATAATAAATAACACATAAGCAACATGGAAAATAAATTAAAGTAAACAAAGAAATATACATTATTAATAAATTAAAATACTCTTTAGAACAGAAAAGACAATTACTGGCTACGAAGACAAATATGTAGTTACATATATATAAATTAAAGTAAACAAAGAAATATACATTATTAATAAATTAAAATACTCTTTAGAACAGAAAAGACAATTACTGGCTACGAAGACAAATATGTAGTTACATATATGTCTTCGTAGCCAGTAATTGTCTTTTCTGTTCTAAAGAGTATTTTAATTTATTAATAATGTATATTTCTTTGTTTACTTTAATTTATTTTCCATGTTGCTTATGTGTTATTTATTATTATCTTTAAGAAATATTTATACGCGCCGTAGACAGACATAAGAGCTCCTGAAGAAGGGCCGCACTTGGACCCGAAACGTCGAGCAATGGTTTAATAAATTATATACGTTTCAACAAAACGATCGGTGTATTTCCTGAAAATAACCTTCCCAAAAAATCCGTAAGATCTAAAGGTGGTTTAAATGATCACTCTACTACTACAGATTTTAAGAATAGACTAAAATCATACTTATTAGGTGTGCTCAATCGAATTGAAATATTTTCATTTAAAAACGTTTAAAATTTTTTTTTAATTTAATTATAAAATTATGTTATCGTAAACTAGTTATCTTTCTACCAGCTTAATTTTCTATTTCCATTAAGTTTAAAAACATTTTTAAATTAGACTATATATATATATATATATTTATAGGACGCAATAAAAATATTCTGTGTTCAGTGAATAACGTTAAAGAAGATGATTCTGAAAACCCTACTTTAGATTCGTTTTCCCAAAGTGAAGACTTTGTTCTAAGTGAACAGGCATTAAAAGCTATAGATGCAGGACAGGACGATACTTGCCGAGAAACGGACCTTGAAATTGGAGAAATGGATGATTTGCAATACGATAGTTTGGCGTACGTTACCGGAAATGTCATAAAAAAGACGTTTCCAAAACAAAATTACAGGAGATGAAAAATAACAATTCTAATGAGTATTCATGAATAGACGAAATTTCCGAAGGTGGGCTTGTAAAGCCTTGCAGTTTAGTAACGTCAAAGGTTTCTGAAATGGAAGAAATATTACCTACTGAATATCAACAGGGAACTTATTTATACCTCTAAAGATTTTTTGAAGAAACATCTTAAATTAGCAGAGCAAATAGATTCAAAAAAGGAAGCTAAATTAGTATTTTTCAAAAGCCGTTTATACTTTAGTATTAAGTACCTATTTAAATAGAAAGCAAGAAGAAAATAGACATGGAAGGAAGAAAATCTAAATAAAATAATTTAATTACTTGAACAGAAAATGTTATTTATTTCCATTATTTATTCCTACAATCATCGTAATAAGTGTCTCATTATGACGTCACAGAAAGCTTTAAAGAGCATTCATTTCATACCAACATATCTTATATTCTTTGTATCAGGGACAAGACAAAATATGCTGAAATTTCAAAAGCCTTCAAAAGCCATTAAATTTCTTGTAATAAGAACATCGCCATGGCTTAAGAGAATCCCAAACTTAAAAGTAAGTGGTGACAGTATGAGAGCAACTTATAAAAAGAAAATGAATTGGTTGCGCAATGTCTTCTATTTTTTTACGGTTTTGATACCAGTTCCGCTGGTCTGACATTCGCTACCTATGAGTTGGCAATTAATCCTGACATTCAAGAAAAACTAGTTCAGACAATTGATGAAACCAATGAGAACTTAGAAGAAAGTACCAAAAAGAACACTGCCTGAGAGCGCGTCGACATAGAGAGCTGAAATTTGGTACTTGGTGTTTGCATAGCAGTAGTAAATATAATTTAAATAATGGACTGAATCAAGAAACTTCTTCTTGGTGTTGCAATATAAAACTTTAGGTTCTTTACGTATACTGTGAAAACGATCGTTTTAATTGTATTGAACATTTATTCAGAATATGAAATTCTATGAAATTGCTCATAATCATTTTTACTGTCCCACTAACCGTTCTAAAAATATATGCAAAAAACCACTTCAACATTCAAAGTTGCGTAGAGAGGTGACCATACGAAATTACATACTGATGGCGTTCATCTAGGATATCATAAGATTTGGTCTTAGACCAATTCAAGCTTTTTTACTTGTTTTTTTTTCTTGTACTAGATACCCAAAATAAATATTTATATATATATATAATATTATATACCTACATAATTATAGTTTTATGTGTATTTTTCCTAACTGTTTTGTACAAATAAATTTATAAATTTACATATTTTCTTGTTTTTTTTTAAACTAAACCTGCTTTAAAGTAAACACCGTTTTTAAACCACGGACACCTTAATTTTGGTCGTCGTGTTTCGTAAATCGTTTCACAAGACCTACCATAGATGTTGGCATCATTTCCAGCCAATGGTTTTGCTTTACTTCAAGCCAATACCTGTTTAAATCACTCACTGCTACTACAACGACAGACACTGAATTATTAAATTAAACTGGAAGCAACTTCAATTTATTCTCCACTCCAGTATAGTGCAGAACTTTAGTGAAAAATATTGCCCAAAATATTAGCGGGACGCGAAATGATAAATTTATTACTAACTTTGATCGTGATTTGTTTATTTTATATTTGTTTTTAAAATGGGCTACTAAAAATCATGATGTGTTCGAAAAGCAAGGAATAAAATTCGATAAGCCTCTTCCTCTATTCGGAAATATTGGATACATTTTTAAGGGGAGAGGTTTTATTGATAGAGTGCTGAATGCTTATCAAGCGTATCCAAATGAAAAGTGAGTTTCATGTTTATTTCTTGAGTGAAGTGTTGAAATTTGAAGAGATTAAAATAAATGATTTTTAAAAATTCCGTCATTTATAACTACCAAAGTTGAAGTACTTAAAGGTTCGAAGCAGTGAATAGTTTAACTAGGGTCCTACACAATTAAAAATGTTACTTTAATTTGCATATTTAGTTGTGATACTGGCCGGAGAGCTAGGGACTTTATTTGGTATCTCATTTCAGCACGCCGCGCCAGTTTGATTTCTTATACTAGAGTTTGTGAATAAAGTCAAGGTCAAGCAATTCGGCGCTGAGACTAACTATTGTGGGTGGAAAGACAGTACTGCGGATTATATGAATATTCAAACATAACTTCAGAAAATATACTGGAGTAGTCATCATATCACCTACCTTCATCAACTACCAAGAATAAGATCTACAACAATTGCAGACTTTATAAAACGAGAAAAATTTCCCGAAAAGAATAAAATCAGGATCTCATCTTCCGATCCTTAAAGTTCATCATTTCGAAGCATAAGGAATGAATGTGATATACCTGTAGTACTGGTTCTACTAGTTGTTAATAGGTGGGGCTTAACCAGCCTTTCACATTCTTGATGGACATAGTAAAAACTGTTGACTAGGGGATAACCGTTGATGCGTGAACTGATGTCTGGATTTATTTGCGCTCAACACCTTAGATGACTAGAATGAATGTAAATTGTAGCTGCGGATAACAATTGATTGCAGCTCTTTTCAGTGACAGCGGCGCTGCTGCGTAGCACCATTTAGGTGAGAGTTCTGTTGTTAACGCGATGGTTGTAGCTGTTGCTGACAATTAACTTGATGGTATTAGTCTCCTGGACTGAGTCTCTGCTTCGACGGGAGGCTTCCTTCAGGAAAAGGTGACTATAAGCTATGCCTAATTCTAGGATTCTTGAGCTGATTTCTCTTGGAGTTTCCTCAGCACTGTAGAAAAACATTAATCTGGTAATTCATTTCAGTAAAGATTATAATGATAAACGGTCTTGGGAGAATTAAAAAACACAATCGGATATTAATATGGATTTATATTGTTAGCGTAGATAATATGGAATGACAAAATCCAAAAATACTTAAATTTTAAGACTATTCTCCTTTAAAGCGACTATATTCAACACAATTATCGCAATAAAGTCAAAAGAAGAAAATTAAAGCAAAACAATTCTATTTACAAGGTTAGATCTAGAAAAACTACCGCATCCGCAACTCTCAAAGTAGTCACCCAATTGATTCCACAAAACTTACAAATGTTTTCGCATTTGTTTTCAAATACCAATCGTGACCGCGTCAGCGTTTCATTCAATATATGTACCTGACCAGCCAAGGCAACGCCGCCTACATACAGATTAAAATACATATGTATATCTTGAATAAATGACTTTATTATTTATTGAAGCAAATCGTACAACTATTTGAGCAGAAACCAATTAATCAAGGTCAAACTTTGTGTTTTTCTTAAAACTTAAACTCTTAGTTGGAAAAATAAGCTCTGTCTACGTCAAATCTTGAAATCAATTATTAAACCACTTTTATCGAACCGATATTCTTGAAACTTGGGACGCATGCGTAGTTTCAATTGCAACATAATATTTCCAAGCTAAATCAAGTAAAACGGACAACACAATATTTTCTGTTCAAACCAAGAGAGTGGGTGAGGGCAGCAAAACCACTAAAGACATCCTTCCTGAAAAATGAACCGAATTTTTGATCCACTTTTAACCAAACCGATTTTCATGAAGACCCTTGACAACTGCGTCAATTTTATCAAATAGTTTCAAAATAATATAATAAAAAAAAATACATTTTGCATTCCATAGTTTTGTCTAAAATGGTTTCGGCTATTCATAAATTTTAAGACTTGCAAAAAACATGCTGCCTACCCAAAATGGACGGTTTGCCCTTTTTTTCGACCATTTAACTGGACTAGTATGTTTATTAGACATTTATATTTGTAGCTTCACGTTAATCTAGTTCAGACATGCGCACTTCCATATTCTGTCGTATTTTGTATTATGGGTACAAAAATTAGTTGTTTTTGAACTTCCGCTTTAAAATTCGTGCATAAACTGGTTTTAAAAAGTTGTCGATAAACAAGAATGAATACATCTCGAGTGTATAAAAAGTTGTTTGCTTAGCTTTTAATTTGAACGGGTTTTGATAGAAAGAATAATAATAATTGATAAAATCTGCATTTACATACGGCAAAGTATACGTTAAATTAAGAGCTTCACAGATGAATAATCGAACAAGAATACTATGAATATTTATGGATCTCAAGAAATTGAATGGCTTCCACCAATAATTGTTATAATTAAGGCAGAAAAGTAATTTCTTTTAGCTTTAAATTTGTATTTCAATTTGAAAATATATTGAATTTGTAAAAACGCCTGTAATTGCAGAACGGACGTGTTCTGCTTTCAAAAGTGTTAGCAACTACGAACCAAATTTTAGAAGTAATTCAACTATTTTTATTATGGTTAGTTGTTGTCTTTTCTTTCCTATTTATTAACTCTTTTTTTTAATTTTTATTAAATATTTAAACCAAGGGGCAACTTCGGACCTTTCATTTTATACCTTCTTGCTTATCCTGCGAATTTTTAACTCACTTTATTCGTGGCTTCTCTGAACAATTATATATACATAATTCTCGTGATGAGTTTAAGTTGAGCTTCTTAACTCATGTTTTAAAATCAGCACCCAAATCGAGGACTCCGAATTCCAACGTAATCTATCAAGGCTTTCTTCCGTTTAACTCCTATCTACTTCATTTATTTATTTATTTTGAATATTGGGACATATAGTTATTGCGCCATAGCACAAGTTAATTAAAGTATGCGTCAAAGCTTAGCCATGATAACATAACTGACAATTAGGGAATTACGCCATAATTACCCCCTAAGCGAGATTGGTCAAGTCAAGATCTAGTTGAATCGTTTTCGCGCAACTGAACAGATAGAGACAAATGCCCCAAAATTTAGTATTACCCCCTAGTTGCTCCCTAATTAAGCTCAACTACAATTGACGTGTAAAGTGTGAATGTCCTACTACCATTGCCATGCAGAAGTACAATACCTTTCTCGAGGTAGTAATAAAATATCCATCGTCAGGTTTAATAAAAACTTTATGCGGTGTCCATGTAATACTTTCAATTGTTGTTGGTATCTGCTGCTAGTGGTAATTCTACCTGCAGACAAAGTGTGGAGAAGCTTATTACAAGCATATTTCCTTAGAGAAGCTCAGAGAACAGATCTCTATAATTGGCGCAGCTATACATACTAGCAGATGCCAAGGGGAAGAAAGCCTCAAGCAGGTAAACACGACTTCTTTATTGATTAGTTCAGTAGCTTATTTATCAGTGGTCACTTAAGGCCAAAACACAGTGAGAGCGACACAACAAAGTCGCCGTAAATTGGTTGCTGTCAAAGATTCGAATATATGGAAGTCCCATATACTTAACACAAAGAGAGCGACTCGACAAGTTGCCAACAAAAAGTTTGGGAAAATCTCTAAATTAGTCGCCAACATAATTGACATTTCTATGTGGACAGTGAATAATTGACATTCATGTTATGTGGATTTGGTTATTTTTATAAAGAATAGCAAATTAAAAGATTGTAGTAAATAAACTAGTTATTAAAAAATTTAATAAAATTAATTTGTTTAATTAGTTTGAGAAATTATGAGTTTTGAGGAGGAATTTATAGAGAAAAATGGGGAAAAAGTTATGCTGTACGATAAACGTCATCCCTTGTATGGCAATCTCATCTTCTTTTTTTTAGCTTTTTCTTTAAGCTTTTACAATTTTAAGAAAGCCGCATAAGCTATACTAAAGATTTTTCTTAGATCTTTCCTTGTTTCCATTTCTTTTACAATAAATAAAACAGTGACTGCTGTCAAAAACATTTGTCGAGTCGCGTCCACTGTGTTTTAAATGCGATATTGTTGCCAACTAAGTTGCCAACATTGTTGTGTCGCTCTCACTGTGTTTTGGCCTTTACACTAAAATTACATAGGTACTATGGAAATTTAATATTAATTAATGAACAGAGTGGCGTAAGTTTCTTAACCCCTTTTTATGATTTGATTTTTGAACTGTTTACGATGCCTTATTGCAAAATCAATCGATTGAGATAACTGAACTTGCATTTCTGCAAATTCGTATTTTATTTTATTTGCAAATTATTTACGCTTTTCTTTAGGTCGTTGCACCACACCTTTCCCTTTACAGAGAAAAAAGAAATTATTAATAATAAGCTTTATTATTATTATTTTGTTTTACATGATTATTACTTAGCTATTGAATTTTATTACATTTACTTACATATTAGTTTTCATAATCAGTTATCCTTATATTAAATTGTTATGCTATAATTCATTGCAAAATTATTCACAAAAATAGCTATTGTATAGTAGAGTTGATAGTAAAAAAAAACATTTGAACCCAATTCCTATTAATCTATCATCAACTTTCGGCAATATTGGGCTATCTATTTCGCTTGTTTTTTTTTTCTTCCGAGAACTGAGTTCATTTTTTGTTTGTTTTGTTTACTTTCTTAGCTGTTTCAAATACTTTCCCGTGGCTGTTGATTGGATATCGTGTAATATCTGGTATAATCTTTATTTTTAGTCACGTGCACTTGCGGTTAAGAATTAGGCCGTGCATTGCGGTTATCTTCATCATATTAAATCATTCAATATATTCAATCTCTGCAGAGAGTTTTATCAATATGTTCCTCCAATGCTTCGAAATCCTGCTGTAATACGGGTTCTACAAATTGGGTATTATTTTTACCGGACAATTTATGGTTGTGCCATTTATAGCTTTTTCAATACATCTATTACCGCGGTCACCTATGGCTAATATTTCAGCTTTAAATACAGTAGGCGTATAGTTCAAGGCTCTTGTGAATACCCCTAAATTATAAATCCGTGTTTTTCGAAAGTCGAGAGCTAGCTAAATCGCTTTCTTTGAACCGAAAACAGCAGTTGGTTCAATTTCATAAAAATCCTTAGTCCCGTTTTAAGATAAAATTTCTAAGTATGTAGATATACAAAACAAATCTCGTTTAATAATGGTTTATGTTATATATCCTAACCCTTGCCCTAATCCTTCCCCAACTCCTTCCTGTAATGCTCATAGGGAAAATATACAGGAAAATGCTAGAATTTGTCAAAACAACTCTTACAATACCTAGATGAATGCCCATATCTAATTTCGAATGGTCACCCTTCTGGGCAAGTTTGATTGGTAAAGCAGTTTTTCGTATCTAATTCTAGAACGGTTCATCGGACAGTAAAAGTTACTGTAACTAATTTCGTCGGATTTCATATTCTGAAGAACTTCTTATGGGAACATTATATGGGTACACCATAAACGGAGTTGCTCGATGTATTCTATTTTTTTTTTAATTATATTTAAGTACCTACTATTTTCTTGAATACGGTGTGTACAATATTTCAGCTCACTATGTCGACGCGTTCTCAGGCAGTGTCTTAATATATAGTGAACAGCGAATTTTCTGTAAGAATTTATCCCATTTTCGAACCTAAGTCTACAATTATTTTTAACAAGGTCGTATGCAAACTTTAAGCTTTCTAAACAGACGCGTTTTCAAGTTATTGTGAGACATGCGGACAGACAGACGAACGGATGAGCAAACAAACATGAAAAAACCAGAATAATGTTTACTATTATGCGTGGATGTCCAATCCATTTTGCTCTACCAGCATTATTTCTATGAGTTACAAACGGAATGGCAAACTTAGTATATCCTCTAGATTTTACCTACAGTAGAAAAGTCTTTAAAAATCATTCCATTAGATCTAGATCTACTATTAGTTACAAATAAATTTTTTTTCACATTCCATACTAAAATTATTCTTTTTAATACTAAAAAATGTTCTTTCTTTACAGAATCTATGGAAATTTTGAATTCCTCACACCACTTTACTGCGTTAAAAGCCCAGAATTGTTAAGGCAAATAACCATATAGGATTTTGCCCACTTTCAAGATCATAGACATTTCCTGAACCCATCTTCAGCTGATTTATTCGGAAGTGTAGTGTTTACAATGAGAGGAGAACGATGGAGGCAAATGAGAGCTTCCTTAACTCCGTTGTTCACTGGCAGTAAAATGAGGACAATGCTTCAATTAGTATCAAAATGCGCTAGTCAACTTGTAGATCATGTCCAAGAAAACTACGATAAAAATGGTTTAACATCATACAAAATTAGAGATATTTTCTCCAGGTATACCAACGATGTTTTATCAACATGCGCCTTTGGAGTTGAATGTGATTCCCTTAAATACCCAAAAAACGAAGTCTACTTGATTGGTCAGGAAATATTGAACATGCAGAAACCTTCAAAAATAATTAAGTATCTTTTAATGGTGACAGCACCGCGACTCTCACGATTACTGCGATTAAAAGTAGTTGACGACAAACTTAAGAAATTGTTTGGAGATTTAATAATAAGCACAATGGAAACACGGAAAAAGGAGGGAATTTTCAGACCAGATATGCTAGAACTTTTGATGAAATTGAGAGAGGGGCAAGAATTATCCAAAGACCTTGATAATGATAATGCAGAAGTCGGAGGCGATAGTGACTTTTTTAATGGTGACACTAAGCGCACGTGGACTGATTTTGAATTGGTTGCACAATGTTTCATATTTTTCGCGGCTGGTTTGGAAACTAGTTCCGGTGTTATGTCATTCGTTGCCTATGAGCTGGCAGTTAATCATGATGTTCAAGAAAAACTAATTCAGGAAATTGATGAAACCAATGAGAGCTTAGGGGGCAAACCTCTAACATATGAAATTCTTCAGAGAATGAAATATTTGGATATGGTCATCTCCGAAACATTGAGAAAATGGCCACCTGCGGTTGCTACTGATCGACAATGTGTGAAGACGTACACTTATGAAGACGAGGATGGGCTTAAATTCACTATTGATGAAGGAAGTGTGGTTTGGGTGCCAATTTATGGCTTTCATATGGATCCAAAATATTTTCCTAATCCTGACAAATTCGATCCAGAGCGTTTTAGTGATGAGAATAGATCCAACATCGACATGAATACATATTTGCCTTTCGGAATAGGTCCAAGAAATTGCATTGGTAGGTCTTATTTAAAGGTAAAATAATTAAACAAAAAAAAATATTTATGCTTGTATTTAAGGTTTACGATTCGCTCTGATGGAGATAAAGACTTTATTCTTTGACTTGTTGCTGAATTTCAGATTGAAGGTGTGCAAGCAAACGCAGGTACCCGTTAAGTTGAAAAATCGTTATTTGATCTTCAACCGGAAAAAGAAATTGTATTGTTAATAGAGCCTCGAAATAATAAAAAGTCACTTTAATTTGTGCAAATCAAAATGTATTTATCTATTTTACATAAATTAAAAAATTTCTTTGTTTATTGAGTGCTTAATTTAAGGATAATAAGCAGTAGATATGCCTATCCTATAAAATATTTTTTTCAGGCCAATGTGGTTTGGTTTCAAAAGGGACACAAAATGACGCTATCGGTTTTGATCATAGTTGGTGATTCGAAGTTAAATTATTATTTTTAAATTAGAATAAAACACAACTTTTATCTTAAATATTTTTATCATCTTACGTTTTTAGCATTATGTAGATGTTTTATATTGAAGGAATCGGAAAGCATAACAGTCACATGTCTTCTTTCCGATTTTTCTCCATAGAATGAGGTCGTGTGGGCTCAAATCTAGAGCATTTACAAAATAAAAAAAAAATTAAAATAAATTGCACTAAAAAGTATGAAATATTTTTTTCTTTCTCAGTGATATAAGCAAGAAAATTTTGGGCATGAGTTCTAATTAGATAATCGGGCATTTTATTTTAAAAGTTTTTTTAATGTTTTATTTTCTACTTTTTAGTCATAACTAAAAATTCTTTTTATTGTTCTTTTTCTTCTTCTTCTATTTCCTCTACTTCTTCTATAAATCCATCCACGTTAATTGTCCTTAACTCTGTTCAAAATTTCAAACATTCTTCGTGAATGTAGACATTACGCGCAAAGTTAAATAAAATAAGAAATATAAAAAATTTCCATGATTCTATTATTTTTGATTTTCCTGAAAATTCAATACATAAATTTATATTATGCTTTTGAATTATGCAGATCTATTTGGAGGCCCCAAGACTTTTTTTACTGTCGCTTTACAGCCCTTCCGCTGCACATTTCTTTATAGGTCGCGTCATTTAGTCTTTATGTATAGGGATATAAAGAAATTCTATTAATTTTCTTTCTACATATAAGTCAAAACGTTATACGGCATTTTTTTGTAAGGAAAGATTAGACCTACGAGATCGAGAATGGCCCAGCATCACTCAATCATAGTGGCATAAGAAAACGTCATTGTTGAACTACATATATCTTTATACATACATACCTATAATCGTTGGTGAGTCTGGCAGCGATCGTCTAACTTCTGGATGACTTGACCGATTAAAGTCATCTTCCTACAATATATATATTTGGTCGAGCCGATGGTTCATAGCTATACTAGCATTCGATAGGTGGCGCTTAAACAACAAAATATTTACGTCAATTCGCAAGGTCATGACTTTATTCTGAGGCTCCAACATATTCCACATGGAATAAACCACCAAAAAATTGGTGCCACGCAAATGAGGTGTTGCTGTTATTGCTTCTGAAGGAATAGATGCAGTAAATACATTATAGGCCTATGTTACACTGTTCATCCAAAACAACGTGAGTCCTTTTATTTACGATTGCTGTTAATAAATGGACCAACGTTATACGAATATTTGCCAACAGTTAATAGTGCATTATACGCTCCAAATCGTGACGCTTGCCGAGAAATGCAATTGCTTGGAGGTGTCAAATATTGGGATACAGCACTTGCCTATGCAGCACTTAGTATTTCTTCACATCAAATTCGTGAATTGGGATATATGTATGTATACTCATCAGTACGGCTTAATACCTGCCTGCCGTATACGACAATGTATATAGCCAGGCTGACCTCATATATGCACGTAAAATAATTTTTAAGTGTGAATTATATACGAGGCGAAATACTAAGTATTTATTTATATGGTTACTGTTAATACGAAACGCCTGCTTTTGCATAGAATTTTTTTTTTCTTTTAAAGATTTTTCGATTGTGCAGTTTATTTCTAATAATAGCTGGGTTTTTTTATATTGATCCAATTGATTGGAAATTTCAAATTGATTTGGTTCTAAAAAATGTCTGTAGGTAGCTATGATTTTACATATGAGGCAAATTATCAAATTGCCATGATTTAAATCTTCACAAAACGTCAAAATAGAACCTGAATGCTTCAAATTTTGAAGTTCTTACCCTACAAAAGCATGGCAATGTGAAGATTTGTTATAAATTTAGAAAACCATGTAAATATATAACCGTTTGTGACACCGACGTTAATCGATAATCTCTTTTGATGCCGATCAGATCACACACATAAAAAAAACGCAGCTAATATGTACTTAAGTATAATTCTGAAAACAACGAATATTTATTTCGTCTGTATATGTAATACCTACTATGTAACAACAACAAAAAATAAGGTAGCAAACATTACAAAGAAATTTTGACCGTTTTTAGGATGCCTCCACATCGGAAAGAGGTGACTCAAATGGTCACAGTCTTAGTATTTAAAATAATTGTTTTCTTGCAAATTTCCTTGACAATTTTTATTCACAAATTTTTGATCAACAGCACCCGAAAGAAGTTGGATTGAATCGAGTTTTTAGGCCAATACACATTTTCATGAGCATAGATAATTTGTTCTTAGGAACTGTCATGAAAAATTTTCCTCCTCACTTGTCAGTAAGAAAAAATAAAAAAATAAATATTTAAAAAAGTGAGCGCTTTTTCAATGATGCAATAAGTGTTAACAGGTGTCTGCTTTTGCTTGGATTTTGTTTTTTTTTTTTTTTGTAAATATGAAATAAAATTTATTTTTGTAGTGGCGCCTTTTTTAATATCGGCGCTCCCCCAACTGTTTAAACCTAGATACACCTCCGAATAACCTTAGCCAGCCAGGTAGAGCTCCCGGTATTATGTTTACATCAACAAACAGAAAAAAGTTTCCTCTGATTACCAAATAGAAAGCAAACCTTGAAACAATGTGGTGAAATTAAAAAATGCTGGAGCTACATATAAACGGGCTCCAATAGACGACTTTCAATAGTCCAACTCTAACAGCTAAACAAAGTTATAAAAGTTGGTTGCTGTTAACCCGCCGTAGATGTTGACACCTCGAGTATCGGGTCTCTCATCAACGCGGATGTTCATAGGAAAATCAGCAGACAAGGGCGAACCTGAGTACTTACAGGTGCACACAAATTTTTTTTGAGGAAACAATGTACATAGAATTGTAGTTAGCATCATCACTGGCCACAGCTCGCTTGAGGCTCGTCGAACAAGGATGGGAGTTGTTGACAGCCCTGAGTGGCTGTCCTGCCTGGAAGGAGAGCCTGAGACATCATAATACTACGTGTGTGCTTGTCCGGCCTTCGTCCGGAGCAGGATGGCTTCTCAAGCTTCTGCCCTCCTAACTGTTGAGGAGTTGAAAAATCTTCCTCGCCAAGACCTGATGAGCTTTATTAAGAGGACAGGAAGGTTTTGATGATAGGTCTTCTCTGGTCATCGTGCTTGCAATCTCTTGTCCCACTACCTTATAAAAAAAACTGTTGTTTACTGGTTGAAAAATTGTTGATCGGTTGGTCTACTACCGCAGGGGCTAGGGCGCACCATGAATCTCGGCTACCTTCCTGTGCCCATACGTTAAGATATCACTACAACCGATCAATCCCGATTTCAATAAATCGTGCAAAACATAATCTGAGAATTCTCTGTCCTTTCGGATTTGTTTTCTAGAGGAAGTCGCCATTGTAAGGTATGGAGCACTGCCACATATAACATGGCACTACTGACATTGCTTCCATTAAAATGCGGCTGGCCGCCACACCTACTTTTAGGGTTGAACTAACAAAATTTGCTTAGTTTATTTTTTCCTTAACAAATCGAGTTACAGAATAGAAAAATTAGTCCCACCTGAAATATAGAAAATGAAGCAGTCCATGTTATACGTGAGTGGTGTGGGGATGAATCAAACAAATACAACGTTCTCTAGATAAGTCATTACATTTAATATGCAACAATTTTATTGAATTGGAGATTAAGATGTAAAAAATAAGAACTGGACTAGCTCCCACTATTACCTACTACAACTAACTAGATTAAAAAGCAAACCCAATTCGAAAAATATCTCTACCTCATGATTCACAATATTTTAATTTATTTTCAACAGTTTTAATTAGATCACGTGCCCCAATCACGATTACATCATCGCATCAATTCCAAGATTATCGCCCACCATAATATGGCCAGATGACCATTGTAGATTATTTATGTAATTATACCCTAAATGGAATCTATAAGGTGTGCTAATTTTGTCACTCCGTTTGTAGCGCACAGAAATACTTATAGTAGAGCAATTGGCCACCCACGCATAATATTAACAGTCTGTCCGTCTGTGCGCACGATAACTCGAGAACGCGTTCACTTAGAAAGCTGAAATTTTGTATGCGGACTTTAAAAAAAAGTAAAATTAAGTTCGCAAATGAAACAAATCGGGTAACTCCTTCGTGGGGTTGCCATACGAAAATTTCTTTTTCCACTATAAATTTGGACACTGCCTGAGAACGCCTCGACATAGAGAGCTGAAATTTTGTACAAGGTGTTTTTATAGTAATAAAAATAAAATATCATAAATGGAATAAATCGGGCAACCCTTTTGGTGTTGCCATATAAAAACTTAGGATTTTTACTTATACTGTGAAAACGATCAGTCCTAGACATTTTTATTGTACTAAAAACTTCTTTTGAAGACGAAATCCTATAAAATTAGTTAGAATCATTTGTTCTGTCCGACGAACCATTCTAGAAATATATGCGAAAAACCACTTCAAAAATCAAACTTACATAGATCGGTGATCATACGAAATTTTATATGGGCATTCATCCAGGGTATCTTAGGAATTGGTCTTAGACCAATTCAAGCTTTTTTACTTGTTTTGAATTGTTGATTCACGCTCGCCTTATTGTGCCGGATTTTGGTGAAAACACAAATAATGATTTCTTCTGGTCCAATTCTTTTCTTATAGTCTGACAAAGTTCTATTTGGTGCTGTTGTGTCAGCGCAATATGAAGAAAAAGTTTTGTTTCTTTACATATTTAAGTAACCTTGAAAAATGACTGTATTTCTATATTTTCTGTTTACATTTTTGGGGTTATTAACCTGATTAATTGCACAAAGAAAAATAAGACATGAAAAGTTTTGTTTTTTGTTGTTTTAGCAATATATTTATCTTGTGTGATTGTTGAAAGACGAACCCAAAAATATGTTATTCTATAATTATGTTTTGCTAAATATCTAAATCTCTTGAAGGAACAAATAGATGCATTGTAAAAAATATTAGGACTATTCCCTAAAATGTAGGGAATACTCCCATTAAGTTTAAAATCTTTTTTAAATTAGACTTCGTATTTATAGGACGCAATGAAAATATTGTCTGTTCAGTGGGTAACGTTGAAGAAGATGATTCTGAAAACCCTGCTTTAGATTAGTTTTCACAAAGTGAAGTCTTTGTTCTAAGTGAACAGCCATTAAAAGCTGTAGATTGTAGCGTATATCCCCCCCCCTTTCGCTACTTGTCTCTTTTTTGTTGTTGTTTGGCATCTCTACTTCTGTAGAGAAACCCCCATGATATCCCGGAGGTACCTAGAATTAAAGATAAAATTTATATATTTTCGAGAAGTAGCCCTATGCTACTTCTCCATAGTACAAAAGTCCTGCAAAGAAAAGCAAAAGAAAATATATCCATATACAGCCGCATATAAGTACAGACCTAAAACAAAGTGAAGAGAGCGAAAGAAGGAAAAAAAAAGAAGGAGTAAAGAAGCAAAAACATTCAAAAATGATAAAATTCTGAATTGTGCAAAATGCGCACAATTCACAATGTTTCATGTAAAAACTTACCGCTAGTCACCAACATCCAGGAAACGAAAACGGCAATTCGCCTAGCGGTAATGCATCGGACGATACCACCATACCATGAACCATTGCATGTCCGATCGTAAAAATTCCAAGAAAATTTGACACAAGATATTCGGTAGCAACGATTTTGCCGGAAAACGACACACGGACAGATGTGCTGCCGAGTAGTTGCGAGCGGGAGACGAATCATTCCTTGAAACGAAAAAAAGCGCTCGTCTGCCGGTGGCAGAAAAGAACTACGACGGGAATGTAGGCGGACTGCGAGCTGAGAGTTAAGTGGGAAACACAATTGCACCGTTTCGATCCGATACGTACAAATGTCAAATTTGCTTATATGAGACGTACGTGTAATTGGACACATTCGCCGAAATGGATCGAAACGGAGAATTTGAGCAAATTTCAACTTTTACGGATGACATAACCTAGAAAAATTACCTGTACAATGTTTGTGTATAACTCAAGATGGATGAAGAAGTTTTTATTGAAGAAATTTAAAAATATGAAGAGTTTTATGACAAAGGCAACAAATTTTACATGGATGTAAAAAGAAAAGACAAAATCTGGAAAAATTTCAATGAGAAATTTAAAACTGATGGTAAGTTTGAACGGAACAATTGTGCTCATGTACGTAACGGATCAAATTGAATCGAATCGAATTGAATCGGAACGGCGGAATTGTGTTTGGCACTTTAGTCTTGTTCTAGGCATGGCAGAATAAAGTCGGGAGTCTGAAGAGTTCTTCTTTTATGAAACCGGTCGCGCACACATTTTTTTCTTTTGGTTTTATTGGTACTGAAGAGAACGGAACGAAATTGGTGTTTATTTGAGTCGGTTAAAATATCGCGAGAATATACCTGAAAGTAGATCAGTTGGAAGTTAAATTTATTGAAGAACAAGGATTCTGTGTTTAATTTACCTGTGCGTAGTGATAATTTTCTGGAATAATTCAGAACTTTTCTTCATGTTTCTGAAAGGAAATTATATCAGTTTGTGATGTACATTTATTGAAGGAAATAATTCTGTGATAATTTACCTGCGCATAGGAAAGAATTATATGAAAAATTCTTACCTGCGTGCCAGTGAATTTTATACGTCCACAGTGATGTACCTGAAAAGAAAATTTTATTAGACATTTTTGTATGCGTGAAGCATCTTTTCATTATTATAGAAATTCTTACCTGCGTATCAGCCAGGTTGTGCATTATTAATGATTTACCTGAAAAGGAAATTTAATTAAACATTTTCGTACGCACAAATTATCTTGGGATTAGGTTATAGTTAGATTATGTGAAGAATTCTCACCTGGTGCCAGTGAACTTTATACGTCCACAGTGATGTATCTGAAAAGGAAATGTTATTATACATTTTCGCGTGCGTGAATTATATTTTCATTATTATAGAAATTCTTACCTGTGTATCAGTCAGGGTATGCATTACTAGTGATTTACCTAAAAAGGAAAATTAGTTAATCATTTTCGTGTGCACAAATTATCTTTGGATTAAGTTATAGTTAGATTATGTGAAGAATTCTTACCTGCGTGCCAGTGAATTTTATACGTCCACAGTGATGTACCTGAAAAGGAAATTTTATTAAATATTTTCGTGTGCGTAAATTACATTTAGATTGTTTGAAGAGTTCTTACCTGCACATCAGCCAGGAGTTCTCACCTGCGTATCAGTCAGTTTATGCGTCATTAGTACTTTACCCAAAAGGGAAAATCAGTTAAACATTTTCTTACTCACGAACTATATTTGGGTTGAATTATATTTCGAGTATTTGAAGAATCTGTACCTACGTATCAATGAGTTATGCATCAACAGTGATTTATCTGAAAAGGGAGACAAAAGATCGACCCGGATCAACAGAGGCGCTTGGCGAGCAAAGGAGTAGATGGCGATGAGGTGATCCCACTCATGTTTTTTTTTTTATATAAGAGTTCAAATAAGTGGTATTTAAGTAAGTTAGGTTCGGCCGATTAAGGTGTAGGATAGGGAGTAGGTTAAGCCTAGGATAGGTTAGATCTTCAAATTACGCATCGAAAGAATTGGATTAAAATTTTTCTTTTATAACGATATACATTTTTTTTTTTATTATTAGTATTCCTTTTTTTTTATATACATGTGGATTTTCTTTCGTCTATTTAATTTACAGGTTCTTTATGTATTCCCGTATATGGTATACCGATTCATGGTAAAAGTAAATTCATTTGATTGTAAAGCCAACGGTCTGATAATCCGGGAAGAAGAAATCGCTTACAGTCCGAATCTCCACTTGTAAAAACACAAAAGACAAAAAAACAAAATCTAGTCCAAAAGGCCCTCTTGGGTTCCCTTGCTTTTGTCACTGGTCAAAATTTTTTTTTATCATACCTTCTCACTTTCGAGGAGCATTAAGATGAGTAAGTAATTATCCGATGAGAGGGGTGGTGGCAGTTATGCTGATGCGTGTTGGAAGGTACTCGCGGGTAAACACACGGATGGGGCTGAGCATTTTGGTACAGCTATGGAGGCTTAGCCAGGGTGGATGGGGGCGATTGGGCCCAATATTACCCAAAGCCGGGGTCTCGACAACATCGGAGACCCCCTCTCAGCTCTCTCACTCTCTCTCAATCGTTCATCTGCCAGCGTTGAAAACTCTCCGGGTTAATTAGTACTTGTTCGGCGTTGCTGAAGTCTTCTGTTCTTCTTTTCTTTGCGGCATTTAAAAAAGTAAATTTTCTTCTTTCTAGGCTTTCAGGTTCCACAAGGAGAAGGAAGCCTGCATAGATCTTTTTTTTCTGTCCGTCTGTCCGTCTGCAGTCCCACACTCAAGTCCTTTTTTTTATTGT
This sequence comes from Dioctria linearis, assembly GCA_963930735.1. NCBI lineage: Eukaryota > Metazoa > Arthropoda > Insecta > Diptera > Asilidae > Dioctria > Dioctria linearis. Next base: position 169,588,760 of record OZ005743.1, on the reverse strand, counting down.
CCGTCCGTCTGCCTCGTCAAACATTTTTCTTCTTTATGCACAGTTTAACAAGCATAGAAGGGATGTGGGTGGTAAGGACTCACCCCAGCCGACTGATCGCTGGCGGCAATTACTGTGCAGCCACCCACGCATATCCTGGATATGATTTTTGTAGCAAAGAGGTATCGGATGCGGTATGTGTCTACATTCAGGTACAAGTGGATGTAGGTAGATCTGTCGCCTGACAAGCTCTTCGTTACAAATGGCGCCCAATCATTGGTTTCTTTTCCGGCCTTTAGTCAAGCCTCTCTTGACTAAAGAGTAAGCACAAGTTCAAATTAAATTTTTTTTTTCTGGTCGCCCATTTGTGTTACAAATGGCGCCCAAGCATTGGTTTCTTTTCCGGCATTTAGTCAAGCCTCTTTTGACTAAAGAGTAAGCACAAGTTCAAATTAAATTTTTTGATTTTTTTCTGGTCGCCTATTTGTGTTACAAATGGCGCCCAACCTTTGGTTTTTTTTTGGCCTTTAGTCAAGCATCTCTTGGCTAAAGTGCAATTACTATTTCAAGAATCATTTGTTAATTTTTGTTACCATTATCAGATTTTTTTCCTGTAATGGAAGACCTCAGTGTTTTAAACTGACTCAAGCGATTTCGGTTTACTTCATTTACTTCAAACTGGTTTGTCGATGAAACTTATGCTATCTTTTGTTTGCAACAGTGTGTGACCGGTCGTCGGTTGCTTGGCGGGATGCAGGGCGCTGGGTCTACGCAGAGCTCGTCTTGCTTCTGTAAAGTGCATTACTTTCATGATAGCTCCTTCTTGGCTCTCGTTAGGCTCGACCTTTGTAACGCGGCTGGGTCACTCGACCATGGTCCCGGCTGTATGTGCGATGGTGAATTGCCTTCGGTCAAGTGTAAGTTAATTTCTACCCTAGATTTAACTGTTTCCTTTTGTTTAAGTGCTCACTTCCTCGGGAACAAGCGAGTCTTGTGCGCGAGGCGTACCACCTTTGAAGCCAAGCTTCGGCTCGTGGATGCCGAGATGATAACCACTTGACAGGTTTACCTGCATGACGAGCTGGTCAGCTGACAGAAACCTGGCAAGTTGTTGAACGATGTTGTTTTTTAGATTCTGTCCTTATCTGTGCATTGGTGTCAGCTTACCGGTTCTAGTGTGCAACCTCGCGCCAGATTTTTTTTTTCAAACCCTTCTTCCCTTATTATTAAATTCTGTAATCCTTCTTGATACTCCTTGTTGGAAGTGTGAGTTGTTCAGTTTGCAGTGGTCAGTCAGCGTTGTATGGGATGCGTACGTTTGCGAAATTAATTCCGCTTACATCTGCTGGTTCCAGGGAGAAGCCAGTATATTATTAAATTTCCATGTTGTTTCGGGCTCTGAGCCATTCTAGTTTTGGGTTTCGTAGAGTTGCCTTGAGTTTCGTATTGTCACAATTGGCATACAGGAGCATTTACAGTCTTTTTTTTCTTCTTGATAGTTTTTTTGGGATATTACTCCAATACAATTAGCTACTGCTTCTCTCCTGAGTACTGGCAGCCTCTAAATTACTGACAACTCACATCCGCCTTTGATCTCAACTTCATTCCCCATTAACCTTTCCTAACTTCTAGTGATGGGAGGCTTAGTCGATGAGTGGTTATAAACGTTGTATGCGATGCATACTGTTTGAGTACATTCCGTCCAATTCTGGTGGTTCCGAGAAGAAGCCCGTATTATCTCCTTTTTAGTTTTAGTTGGGTTGTCTCGTACAGATATTTAGTTTTAGTTGGATTTTCCCGCACAGATATATAGTTTTAGTTGGGTTATCCCGCACAGATATTTAGTTTTAGTTGGAGTGTCCCGTTCAGATTTATCTCCTGATATAAATCACCGCTACGGCTTCTTACCGAGTACCAGCAACCACTTGATCACCGACCTCTCACCTTCCCTTGATCTGTTGACTTCAGTCTCTTGCCTGTTCATCCTTCCCGATTTTATCCTTGGTTAAGGGAGTGCTTGTCGCGATCATGCATTGTAAGACGGCAACTCGAAGTTCCGTTCTTCGACATTGCAGTAAACCCCTTCCTATTTAGATAAATGCTCATTTGCTTGGTGGGAGTACAAGCTTAGTGTGCGCGGTTCAGCATACCCCTCTTAGACGTTTTGCTTCGGCTTGTTACGCGTTTATGTTCGGACAACCATCAAGTTCATGTCCATTTGCTAACAAACATCGATTAACGCTTGATAGAGTTTTGTTTTCCTCTTATTATATAAATATAGATTGACCGAAGGCTTTGCGATTGGGCTGGTTCAGAGCGATGACACCCTGGAGAGTGGTGGACGACGGAGAGGGAGAGAGATATAGAGAGAGAATTTTGTTTTTATGCGTTCAGCAATGGCTGAATATTTTTAATTTTTCTTTGCTTGTATAACGAATTCTGTGTGGATCGTCGTGTCGTAGCGTTTTTCCGTCATGCCGATACCTGTGTTCTTGTATTATTGCTTTTGAGTATCGCTGACGTATAGTTGGATTGCTTGTTATACTCATTTATCTTGTTTCTGTTGTTAACATAATAACGATCGCAGATAGCGTCAAATTTTAGTTGCTAGTATCACTTCTTTCACTGTCAATATCACTGTCGCGTTTCTTAGGTTTGAATGTTATCGGTACTACCATAGAAGCCATTTTCCTAGTCGGATTGTCAGTCGGACTAGATCGGTTTTATCGTGTGAATGGCTATTATAGGCTAAGCTCTATTTTCTTTCTCAGGCACGCAGTAAATCTATTCCTTTCGCATTCTTTCAAGATGCTTTTGTAAATTTGCCTCTTTGAAAAAAAATATTTTTCTCTCTTCTCATGGTATAAAGTCTCGACCAAAGTTGAGTAGATCTCGGTAGCCCTAAGAAGGCATCCAGCAAGGTTCACTTGTGAACTTCAGGTTGGCGCAAACCCTCTTACTACTTCCTCAGTGGTGGGTGATAAACCTCTTTCATTGTGTTACTAACCCCTTCTGGGTTAGCCTTCATCTGAAGGACTTTACTTTTCTGTCCTTTCTTCAATTTTCTTCCAATAAAAAGGTGTCTCGGCGTCAGCGAGTGCGGATGGAGTCTCAGCGAATTTTTTTTTTTTATATAGTGTATTATCTGTAAATTATCAAGTTTAAGTGGTCTCAGCCTTTGTTACTAACCGCTTCTGGGTTAGCCCCCATCTGAAAGATTTTACTTTCCTGTCCTTTCTTCAATTTTCTTCCAATAAAATGGTGTCCCGGCATCAGCGAGTGCGGATGGAGGTCTCAGCGAACATATTTTCTTTATATAGTGTATTATCTGTAAACTATCAAGTTTAGATGTTCTCAGCCTTTGTTACTAACCCGTTCTGGGTTAGCCTTCATCTGAAGGATTTTACTTTCCAGTCCTTTCTTCAATTTTCTTAGAGCTTGAACCCGCTTGCTGCATTCAGCGGGATTTCCGTCACCCTGAGTGAGTTGATAGATGAATTCTATCTCTCTTGGGATATGGGGATTTCCGGGGTGTTGCGACTGGATTCAGCAGAACGTTAAGTAGCGGCATTTCACCGACGAAGTCGTAGGCCGAACATTCCCGTACTCAATAAATCAATCGCTGCACCTCTTCCTGGTCAGTTCATCGGGCGAGGCGAGTTGGTAGACGAGGTCTATCGGTAGATCAGTCTTCCCTCGTTCAAGACGAATTGGGATCTTAGATCTCAACTCACAGGGTCTAGTGTATGCCCGGCTTGAGACTCTTGTGGGTCGTCCCCACGTTGGGCGCGGCTGCAAAGGTATCATTCATAGTTCACCTCTCAGGCAAACCTTTTTTTTGTTTTTCTTCTCTTTCTTCTCCTTTCCCTCTTATCTCTCCCTTCCCCGTTGTGCCCGGAATGAGATTCTATTCTCGGTGGGTCGTCCCCACGCTGTAGCGTATACCCCCCCCCCCTTACGCTACTTGTTTCTTTTTTGTTGTTGTTTGGCATCTCTACTTCTGTAGAGAAACCCCCATGATATCCCGGAGGTACCTAGAATAAAAGATAAAATGTATATATTTTCGAGAAGTAGCCCTATGCAACTTCTCCATAGTACAAAAGTCATGCAAAGAAAAGCGAAAAAACATATATGCATATACAGCCGCATATAAGTACAGACCTAAAACAATGTGTAGAGAGCGAAAGAAGAAAAAAAAAGAAGTAAGAAGCAAAAACATTCAAAAATGATAAAATTCTAAATTGTGCAAAAACGCGCACAATTCACAATTTTTCATGTAAAAACTTACCGCTAGTTACCAACATCCAGGAGACGAAAACGGCAATTCGCCTAGCGGTAATGCATCGGACGATACCAACATACCATGAACCATTGCATGTCCGATCGTAAAAATTCCAAGAAAATTTGACACAAGATATTCGGTACCCTCTAAACATTTGAGAGTATACACCTAAAGTGAAACGAAAACGTGAACTTTACGAACCGCGTTTTACTAATACACCCACAGCCCCTATAGTACATGAACACTATAATCACACCTAAAGTGAAACGAAAACGTATTGAAAACGTACTTCTAGATTTATTGACAGCAGACAGCTGTATTGTGCATGTTAATTTGTTTGTGACTAACAAAACGCCGCGTTAATCTTTATTTTATTAAAACTTTGGAGTGTCAACAAATTTGAATAGGTATACTTATATTATTATTTTTGAACTTTTGTTAGTTTACTAAGTTATTTTGTAGTCTATCGATAATTCCAATTATCTATACCCTACCCGATGTACCTACTAACATTTTAACGTAGTGTAAGCTAAGGTTCCTTCATAAACGATTTTTGTACTATTTTTATTAAGGTTTGTGATGCTATTTTTATCAAATAAATTAAAATAGAAAAATCTGTTGTTTTCTTCAAAAGCCATTGAGTCCTCATGTAAAACGTTTCGTAAACTAAACGTAATTTTCATTCCGAAAACGTAACACTTTAGAGTACAGTTTGCGAAATATAATGTCAACTACCACTACACTGACAGTCTACGCTTTTCAGTTTCACTTCTCTTTGGACTGATGATTCGTTTCTGTTACGCATTCACAACACCAAAACGTTTCTTTTGCGTACACTTCTATGCAAGCATGTTTACATTTTCGTTACGTTTTTGTCTCGCCTTGCTTTGCTACCCTTCAAGCAACGATTTTGCCGAAAAATAAAACACGACACACGGGCAGATGTGCTGCCGAGTAGTTGCGAGCGGGAGATGAATCATTCCTTGAAACGAAAAAAGCGCTCGTCTGTCGGTGGCAGAAAAGAACAACGACGGGAATGTAGGCGGACTGCGGGCTGAGAGTAAGTCTTGTTCTAGGCATGGCAGAATAAAGTCGGGAGTCAGAAGAGCTCTTCTTTTATGAAACCGGTCGCGCTCACATTTATTTCTTTTGGTTTTATTAGTACTGAAGAGAGCGGAACGGAATTGGTGTTTATTTGAGTCGGTTAAAATATCGCGAGAGTATACCTGAAAGTAGATCAGTTGGAAGTTAAATTTATTGAAGAACAAGAATTCTGTGTTTAATTTACCTGTGCGTAGTGATAATTTTCTGGAATAATTCAGAACGTTTCTTTATGTTTCTGAAAGGAAATTATATCAGTTTGTGATGTACATTTATTGAAGGAAATAATTCTGTGATAATTTACCTGCGCGTAGTGATAATTTTCTGGAATAATTCAGAGCTTTTCTTCATGTTCCTGAAAGGAAATTATATCAGTTGGAAATTTAATTTATTGGAGAAAAAGCATTCTGTGTTTAATTTACCTGTGCGTAGTGACAATTTTCTGGAATTATTCAGAACTTTTCTTCATGTTTCTGAAAGGAAATTATATCAGTTGGAAATTTAATTTATTGAAGAAAAAGCATTCTGTGTTTAATTTACCTGTGCATAGTGACAATTTTCTGGAATTATTCAGAACTTTTCTTCGTGTTTCTGAAAGGATATTATATCAGTTGGAAATTTAATTTATCGAAAAAAAAGCATTCCGTGTTTAATTTACCTGTGCGTAGTGATAACCTTCTAGAATAATTCAGATCTTTTCTTAGTGTTTCTGAAAGGAAATTATATCAGTTTGTGATGTACATTTATTGAAGGAAATAATTCTGCGATAATTTACCTGCGCGTAGTGATAATTTTCTGGAATAATTCAGAGCTTTTCTTCATGTTCCTGACAGGAAATTATATCAGTTGGAAATTTAATTAATCAAATAAAAAGCATTCTGTGTTTAATTTACCTGTGCGTAGTGACAATTTTCTGGAATAATTCAGAACTTTTCTTCATGTTTCTGAAAGGAAATTATATCAGTTGGAAATTTAATTTATCGAAAAAAAAGCATTCCGTGTTTAATTTACCTGTGCGTAGTGATAACCTTCTAGAATAATTCAGAACTTTTCTTAGTGTTTCTGAAAGGAAATTATATCAGTTTGTGATGTACATTTATTGAAGGAAATAATTCTGCGATAATTTACCTGCGCGTAGTGATAATTTTCTGGAATAATTCAGAGCTTTTCTTCATGTTCCTGAACGGAAATTATATTAGTTGCAAATTTAATTTATCAAAGAAAAAGCATTCTGTGTTTAATTTACCTGTGCGTAGTGATAATCTTCTAGAATAATTCAGAACTTTTCTTAGTGTTTCTGAAAGGAAATTATATCAGTTTGTGATGTACATTTATTGAAGGAAATAATTCTGCGATAATTTACCTGCGCGTAGTGATAATTTTCTGGAATAATTTAGAGCTTTTCTTCATGTTCCTGAAAGGAAATTATATCAGTTGGAAATTTAATTTATCAAAGAAAAAGCATTCCATGTTTAATTTACCTGTGCGTAGTGACAATTTTCTGGAATAATTCAGAACTTTTCTTCATGTTTCTGAAAGGAAATTATATCAGTTGGAAATTTAATTTATTGAAGAAAAAGCATTCTGTGTTTAATTTACCTGTGCGTAGTGACAGTTTTCTGGAATTATTCAGAACTTTTCTTCATGTTTCTGAAAGGAAATTATATCAGTTGGAAATTTAATTTATCGAAAAAAAAGCATTCCGTGTTTAATTTACCTGTGCGTAGTGATAACCTTCTAGAATAATTCAGAACTTTACTTAGTGTTTCTGAAAGGAAATTATATCAGTTTGTGATGTACATTTATTGAAGGAAATAATTCTGCGATAATTTACCTGCGCGTAGTGATAATTTTCTGGAATAATTTAGAGCTTTTCTTCATGTTCCTGACAGGAAATTATATCAGTTGGAAATTTAATTAATCAAATAAAAAGCATTCTGTGTTTAATTTACCTGTGCGTAGAGACAATTTTCTGGAATAATTCAGAACTTTTCTTCATGTTTCTGAAAGGAAATTATATCAGTTGGAAATTTAATTTATCGAAAAAAAAGCATTCCGTGTTTAATTTACCTGTGCGTAGTGATAATCTTCTAGAATAATTCAGAACTTTTCTTAGTATTTCTGAAAGGAAATTATATCAGTTGGAACTTACATTTATCGAAGGAAAGAATTATATGAAGAATTCTTACCTGCGTGCCAGTGAATTTTATACGTCCACAGTGATGTACCTGAAAAGGAAATTTTATTAGACATTAGTAGGTAAGTAATGCTGGTTCTGGCGCAAAATCCCATGTTATTTCTTATGGAGGTCCTAATTCACTTTTGCAACCTTGAAATTTCTAGCGCAAAATCCTATGTAATTTTAATGGGCAAATTAAAATTCACTTTTGCAAATCTGAAAGTTCTGGCGCAAAATCCTATGTATTTTTAATGGGGGACCTGTGAATTGACAAAATTGTTTCAAAAGCAAAAGGTTAGTGCCCCCGGCCCCCTCAGCCGTTTCCCCTAGGCTTTGCTTATGACTCGTCTAAGGTTGATAATACTGCACAACATACAAAAGCTATCATTAAAAAGAAAACAAACGTTATTCACTCTCGCTGCTTCAGACTTCATTGACAACGTAAACCTGATTTAGCACAAAACAAAAATAACAGAACTGCACACACATCTTTCTGCGAAAATGTGTGCAATTACACATTCACCTATTATGTACTCCTGTTACTTAGCTGCTACTGTGGCTTCGCATAATTTTTATATGAAATTCTGGATATTTGCATAATATCGTTGATCTTGTCCAAATCACATTATCATATTTTCTTAACAAAATGACATCAATTTCCGAAGTAGGAAGGTAGCGTAAACAAAAAAGCAGCTCATATAATAATGAAAAAAAGTTGAGTCAGATTGCCGGTATGTAAACAGTTTATAATTTAGTAAACTTGAACTGCGAGCTAAAAGCGAAAGGTGACCCAAATTAATTTTATTGAATGAATCGATGCATGCTTTGGATGCCACATCTTTATGAGTAAGTTTAAATTATGTGCTCCTGCTACAACACTTTAGAACCACTTCGTTCACTTCATTAAATTCGCATAATAGCGCAAATAGCTACGGTATTGCTAGCATGTGCAGGAATGTGAAGATCAACGATCTTTAATTATATGCGTAGAAAGGTAGGAAGGTGTAAATACAAGCAAAGCAGTTTGAAAGAAAAAGACAAAAATTGCAGACATGTAAACAGTTTAAAAACTTGACTTATGAGCTGAAAGCGAAATGTTGGGCCATATTAATTTATTGAATGAACCAATGCATTGAATATGATTATTTTATATATATTTAACAGGGGAAGATATGATTAAGAATCCAAAACAGTATCTTCTTAAAGCGAATGGAAAATCTTATGACTAAACATGCAAATTCAACAAGAGCAATTTTCACACTTCAAAGCAGTTTGGTTTACAGCATCAAATGGGTTTTGCTAAAAAGTTATCAATGTACATATTTGTAGACAAATCCACAAATATATCTGCATAAAGAGCTTCACTTTCCACTACATGTGCAGAAAGTCAAGACAGTGATTTTGACTATACAATTGTATACACTTCAGAAGAGCTTCTTGTAAAAGATAACTTAAATCAAATATTTTTATTGTAATCGATGAACGTTGATCATAGTTTCTGTTTGAAGAATTCGCAAAAATAAAATTTTTTCAAAATGTGCAAGAGCAAATATAGTACACTTAGAAAAATCATGTTTATAATCTTTACGAAAATATGGGATTAAGTACCCCAAACTGAATTTGCTTGAACTGAATGAAAAATGTAGTGTGAATTGCTTCTTCGTATTCTCTAACATAATATACTTAAGGTTCAATGAAATATCATATTTAAAATGAAAACAAAATATTATCTGTTTACATAGTACTATTATATGAAGAATTTAAAGATGCTTTTAATAATAGAACAGAACAGAACAGAATAGAATAAGGTTGGGCCATATTCATTTTATTGAATGAACCCATGCTTTGAATGTGATTATTTTATATGTATTTCACTGGGGAAGTTGTTGACCCCTTAAAAATGGTAAATTTACCTCCTCCACCTGGGTTTAAATTGCACTCTGCCGTATCGTGTAGATTAAAAATAAAAAAATTAGTAAAATTGCGAAAATAAATTGCAAAAAATCATTATATGTAAAAACAAATTGCAAAAAATCATAAAAACATGAAAAATTAAAAAAAAACGTAAATATATCAAAACTTCATAAAATTCCGATAATTAATTACAAAAATCATTAAATGTAAAAACAATTTGCACAAACTGCAAGGAAATCGGAAAAAGTTCAAAACCAGCCGCCTGTTTCTTACTCGCAATTCAGATAGATAAGTATTATCTCTAGAGTAAAACAACACATAATGCTAAACTAAATGAAAGTAAAATGAAATAATCGTAAACAAATTTGAAAAACTGGAATAGTTTATTGAAACAAATATTCAAAGTATGCTAATATAACAATATGTACAACATGGCAGCTACTCACCAACTGATTATCAAATAAAATTGTATGTTAAATAAATAAATGCACTAAATTTGATGAAATGAAACCAGGAACAATTGTTTGACAAATTTTGTTTTGTTTCCTATTCTGAATCAGTTAGTAGAAACCCGTAATGTTTTCAGTATTTCCAAAAATCAGTTTAAAATATCGAAATTCCTATTTATTTCGGAAAAATTTTTAAATTTCGAAGCGGTTTTCCACATATTATATTTATGATTACTTGCCGGTAGACTTTTATAATATCTGTCTGTATATCGCATTAAATGCTCCAGTTTATTATATTAATCCGCTTTATTTTTAAATGGCCCACCAAGTATTTTACAAACTCGCAACAGTTTTTAAATGTTTTGCAAAACTTCAGATATGTAGATGGGCTTAATATATTAGGGTTTTAAAACATTGATTTAAACACATTATAAACATTCTTTTATTTACAATATTTTTATATTTACGTTAACCGTTTCTAAGCTAATAAAAGTTGTAGATACCATTAACATACCTCATTTAGAGTTGAATTGTTAAACAATTAACAACATGAAAAGCTGCATCTGCATAAAATGTGAAAAACTGTTCTCAGGAGCTGGTTGTTTAAGAAGACATCAAAAACATAGCTGTAAGAAAACACCAACGAACCTAAGGAAAATGTCAGAGCAGCCTACTTTTAAAATATAATTTATCCCAAAATTTGAAGAAATGATATTAGTGACACATAATCAACAACCTTTTGGGCTAAATGCGAGAAAGTTTTTATTAGAAGAGTATTACTTCAACGAGTTTGAAAATCACTATTTAAATTTACCGGAAAATAAAAACGATAAACTCGTTAGAATTGTTGCACGTTTCAACTATATCAATCTAAATAATGAGTGCAAACTTGAAACAATAAAATTTACTACAAAGCTGAATAATAAGAACATTAAATAAGAATATCTAAACATAATTACACGAACTATCATACAGAAAATAAGTGAAATTGAAACAGGAAAAGACGCTATCGTATTGAATATGTGTTTCGTTAAATTCTTTTTTGAAAATCTGCAACCGCTGAAACCACAATCGGATGTTGAAATTATACAGAGCAACAATTCTGTGTATGCGATGGATGAAGACTGCAACTTAAAATTTATTAAACAAAAAGAAGATGAAATACCCGGCTTTAGAAACATTTAAATATAAAATTAGAATTTAGCACAGTCGTTAATATGACTACATAGGGTTATCTTCTTCACGATAGGATTGTTGAATACGTTCCTTTTAACCAGCGAAAATAGAAAACTCAACCAGAATGTCAGTCATCATTGATGTTGAAAGATTCAAACAAAAACAGCGTGGCGATTTTAAGAAGTGAAAACGGATACAGACAGCGTAATTTATGAAATTAGCTGTCCCGACCTATATAATATTATTAAACTGTTATTTGCATTTTGACACCAGTGACTATCCTTCTAACAACGTTTGCGGCATACCTCTAGTCAACAAAAAAGTGTTGGGCCTCATGAAAGATGAGAACAATGTATGCGTTCTCAGGGTAGAGGGCAAGGATGAAACTAAAAAATCCAAGGGAGTGAAACAACAGATCGTGAAGAATAGAATTACTTTTGATGATTATGTTGAGTGTTTAAACGCTAACTGTGAAAAAATAGTAACCCAAAATTTAATACGATCTCAAAAACATGAAATTAGTACAATAACTCAATCAAAAATCGCTTTAAGTCCACACGATGATAAAAGATATATACTTAAAAATAACTATGAAACGCTACCGTGGGGTCATTACCGTATAACGGAAATAGATAGATGTAAATATAAGAAAATAATATAAATTAGATTAGGAGATCATATGGTAAATAAAAGAATTTTTATAACGTTTTTAAACTGTTTTATTTTAAAAATCCCTTATTATAAAGACATCGTCCTCAGGATTATGCCTCACTTGTTTCCAGAGTTGTTAGATTTGAGCACCTGATATTTCCAACAAGTAGCATTTTGCTTTGTTGCAATGCTTAAACTTGTATACATATGTAGTTTACGGTAGCATAAGTATCATCACCCCATCTTAATCCATAAAATCTGTTTCTGTTCTGCTCAAATTAAGTTCTTATAGGAAAAGGTGGTTTAAATACATATATAATGTTGAAGTTGGTTTTCACTTCTTAAAATCGCCACGCTGTTTTTGTTTGAATCTTTCAACATTAATGATGACTGACATTCTGGTTGAGTTTTCTATTTTCGCTGGTTAAAAGGAACGTATTCAACAATCCTATCGTGAAGAAGCAAACCCTATGTAGTCATATTAACAACTGTGCTAAATTCTAATTTTATATTTACATGTTTCTAAAGCCGGGTATTTCATCTTCTTTTTGTTTAATAAATTTTAAGTTGCAGTCTTCATCCATCGCATACACAGAATTGTTGCTCTGTATAATTTCATCATCCGATTGTGGTTTCAGCGGTTGCAGATTTTCAAAAAAGAATTTAACGAAACACATATTCAATACGATAGCGTCTTTTCCTGCTTCAATTTCACTTATTTTCTGTATGATAGTTCGTGTAATTATGTTTAGATTTCTTGTTTAATGTTCTTATTATTCAGCTTTGTAGTAAATTTTATTGTTTCAAGTTTGCACTCATTATTTCGATTGATATAGTTGAAACGTGCAACAATTCTAACGAGTTTATCGTTTTTATTTTCCGGTAAATTTAAATAGTGATTTTCAAACTCGTTCTAATAAAAACTTTTGCGCATTTAGCCCAAAAGGTCGTTGATTATGTGATTTAAAAGTCTACCGACAAGTAATCATAAATATAATATTTGGAAAACCGCTTCGAAATTTAACAATTTGTCTGAAATAAAGGGAATTTCGATATTTTAAACTGATTTTTGGAAATACTGAAAACATTACGGGTTTCTACTAACTGATTCAGAATAGAAAACAAAACAAAATTTGTCAAACAATCGTTCCTGGTTTTATTTCATCAAATTTAGTGCATTTATTTATTTAACATACAATTTTATTTGATAATCAGTTGGTGAGTAGCTGCCATGTTGTACATATTGTTATATTAGCATACTTTGAATATTTGTTTCAATAAACTATTCCAGTTTTTCAAATTTTTTTATGATTATTTCATTTTACTTTCATTTAGTTTAGCATTATGTGTTGTTTTACTCTAGAGATAATACTTATCTATCTGAATTGCGAGTAAGAAACAGGCGGCTGGTTTTGAACTTTTTCCGATTTCCTTGCAGTTTGTGCAATTTGTTTTTACATTTAATGATTTTTGTAATTAATTATCGGAATTTTATGAAGTTTTGATATATTTAGGTTTTTTTTTTAATTTTTCATGTTTTTATGATTTTTTGCAATTTGTTTTTACATATAATGATTTTTTGCAATTTATTTTCGCAATTTTACTAATTTTTTTATTTTTAATCTACACGATACTGCAGAGTGCAATTTAAACCCAGGTGGAGGAGGTATATTTACCATTTTTAAGGGGTCAACAACTTCCCCAGTTAAATACATATAAAATAATCACATTCAAAGATGGGTTCATTCAATAAAATGAATATGGCCCAACCTTATTCTATTCTGATTCAACTCATCACGTTAATTGATAAAAGCATCTTTAAATTCTTCATATAATAGTACTATGTAAACAGATAATATTTTGTTTTCATTTTAAATATGATATTTCACTGAACCTTAAGTATATTATGTTAGAGAATACGAAGAAGCAATTCATACTACATTTTTCATTCGGTTCAAGAAAATTCAGTTTGGGGTACTTAATCCGATATTTTCGTAAAGATTATAAACATGATTTTTCTAAGTGTACTATACTTGCTCTTGGACATTTTGAAAAAATTTTTATTTTTGCGAATTCTTCAAACAGAAACTACGATCAACGTTCATCGATTACAATAAAAATATTTGATTTAATTTATAAAAATAAATATCAATCTCCATAAAGGTTCCATAAAGTATTTATCCCGTATAATTAAAAGAATTAAAAAACAATTCTATTGGCCTGGCATATCAGACGATGTTGTAAAATATGTAAGGATATGTAAACTTTCTAAAGTAAACAAAGTATCTAGAATTCCTAAGATTCCTATGAAAATCTCGATCATAAGCTCAAAACCTTTTGAAAGAGTGTACGTAGATGTTGTAGGACCTCTCCCAATTCCCAATACTGGAAATAAATACAGCCTTACCTTTCAAGACGACCTTCCAAATTCTCTGAGACTATTGCCATAGTTAACACTGAATCTAAGACATTAGTGGAAGCCTTCACGACACCAATAGTTTGTCGACATGACATTCCAGAAATTATCCTAACAGATCAGGGATCTAACCTCATAGGTGGCATGTTCGCCGAGGTATCTAAACTGCTAAAGATCAAAAGGCTCAAAGCTACTCCACATCACCCTCAAACAAATGGTGCATTGGAGAGAAGTCATAGAACTTTAGCAGAATACCTCAGATCTTATGTAGCAAAAGATCCTCAAGACTAGAATACATGGCTTCCTTACGCCATATTTGTCTATAATACCACCCTCACTCGAGTACAAATTATACTCCCCGCGAACTCCTGTGCGAATTCCCAGCCGAAATCCCAAACAACCTAAAATCATCTCCGACCGTTTGCTATAATTACGATAATTATGCAAACGGGTTAAAAGCACGTCTACAACACAGCTATAAAATTGCGAAAGGCATAGCCATGGCCAACAAAGAAAAATCAAAACTCCAGTACTATAAAAACTTGGCCCAGAAATTTTTCAATATCGGACACAATGTCTAAATAAAAAGCTGAGCGAGAGATAAGAAATTCTCACCACTCTGGACAGGTCCACATGTGATCGTAGGAATCAATTCCCCTGAAAACTCTACTGTGAAAATAAAACAGTCCACAATAACGACTTAAAACCGTTTTCGAACTAATATAAAAGCTTCATCCCATTTAAAGAGCAAAATCATCACAAATGAATAAAGCAATATCCTATGCCAGGTCCTTGCGATGCAAATGGCCACAGGATAGAAATAAATCAAATAAATGCCAGCGCAGGCATTTATTTCGAGGAAATCGGCAGAGCCAATTTCTACCCGATCGAATGGAAAATCGTAGCCTACTACGATTTGGAAAACTTCAAATCTGAGTTCAGTACAGCTACGTCTACGTGCCAGAAATTGGACAGAAATTCGGCAATGGCGCATACATGTAATGGCACGTTACTACAAATAAATCTTTTTACAGCAAATATAGAATATAAAAATAAGCTCCTAGTAACGCAAAATTTCCAAGGCTCTTTTCGGCACATTAGATGAAGATGATGCGAAATTGTATGACGAACAAATCCACAACCTCACGTTAAACCAAAACTCCCTCCTTTCCTATATGAAAAGCCAAACCGCGATAATCGAAGCAACAGCTCAAATATTCAATGAAACCAAGGCCGCAATTGAAAATGAATTCCTGAATATGCATAAAAAACTAATTTCAATACAAATATCTGCAGCACTAATGGAAAATAGAACGCTGGATAATAAAATATCCATCGAAATAAAATCACTCGTCTCACTTGTTTCATTAATCGCATTCAGATATCAAAATACACAGACAGAATTAATAGATCTTCTAACCAAAAATAATATAACATGTTATATTATTTTTGATCTAACTGTTTCCAAACATGGCAAATTTCACCATACACTAACATCACCTACTAAGATCGAAAAACTTTTATCAAACATCAGGCAGGAGCTACCAAATTCTATGATGATTCCTATAAACTCCAGAGACAATATATTTCACAGATCTACAAATTAAGCACAATACCTGCAAATATTTGTAACAACAAAATAATAATAGAGCTCCGAATCCCACTTACCTTTAAAGAAAATTGTCAACACCCACCACTCCCAAAAATCAAAAAAACATTGTATTTCTTAAGTAAAATATTAATAACGAAACGAAAGAGGAAGTTGGGTGGGTAATAGGCATTGAAATACTATGAGAAGGAATAACATTAACAAATAGAAAACAAGGGGGAAAATATATATATATAAAAAAAAGAGGTTTAAAGCAAAACCATAGTTAGAGAAAATATCCAAAAATATTTATATAACGTTACCATTTTTTTTTAAATATATGTAGGTACATTTAAGATAAATAATAATCAACATATATGTTATAATAAATAATTATAATGCCAAGAAAAGCAAAAGAGCCAATACTGTAACTAGAAGAGAATTATAATCTCATATAAGGAACAAAACCCTGTTCCATTAAAAATATACTCGACGGAAATAATAAATTGTAAATAAATACATAAAAATAAAGCTATCAAGTTATTAATCAATAAAAACTTATCCAAAAAAATATATATTATAACTCCTGCTATATCAGTACAGAAATATTCTTTAAATCTAGATTCTCTAAAATCTTCAATTATTTCATATTATTAATTTTACTATATGTTATAATTTTGTAATCGCTTAAAGCTGATTATTGCATCTGTTTCTTCCCAATATGTAATATTTAGCATGGCTGTCAAGAAAGAAGGCTTTATTCTGCAAATTATATCTATATTCTACAATTTTTTTTTTTACGTGTAAAAAAAAGGGATACAATATGAATATCCATTAATAATAATACATAAAGACATAAAACAAATAAATAAAGATTTGAGCTATAGTTAGTTAGTTAAAAATAATAAAAACTATGTAAAATTATATAAATAACCGCTACCATAGATAGAAATACACTTAACACTAGAGACAAATAGGATTAAAACATTTATTATATAAAATAAAAAGAAGGAATATACAGTAAAAAAAATAATATAATAAATTTTACAATTCAAAACAAAAAAAAAAGCAAAGCAAATTATCAATTAATATCACTGGCTACCGGAACAGCATCATATCCCCACGGATAGACGGGAAGGGGGAAAGATTCCCCAATGAGCACGGCATAGCCACCTAATAAGAAAAAATAAAAAAAATAAATTTCAAAAGTTATTCTTAACTGAATCCTGCCTATGGGCAAGAGAGACGGAGCATGGTAAGCACTATGTTTACCTTATTCTTTCTGCGGTTATTGCATCTGTAGCCAACATAAAAACATCAAATGACATAAGAAAACTTTCAGTAAGCGATATTTTGTGTTGGTAGCTCCAACTCTGCGATAGGGCGAAAGAGAAAACTGTAAAACTAGTGCCATTCTTTCCTATAGGAAAATGGCGATACGCTCAGTCCATTGTTATAAGTACGTGGTCTACAATTTATAATGAATCATTATAGACTAATGAGTCGTTAGTTATTTCTTCATTAAGAGTGCTGTTCGTCTAGGGCATTAATTCTCTAATAGTTATTAAGAAGTCCTTCTGATTATTTTATTTTTTTTTTTTTTTTAGTATGTCAATTACATTTTTCAATATATGAAAACCTTTTCAATAGTTATTTGCAAATTTCTCTTATAAAGGAAAAGGTTATATAATTATGCATAAGTAAATCATATGAAATATATCCCGATTGGTTTTCAGAAAAGTTACCCTGTTTTGAATATAGAAGATCAATACAAGATTTCTTTATTTTGAGAAAAAATTGCACTTGGAAAATCAAAAATGAAATAGAAAATAAAGTTGTTCATGACAATCTCTTAAAAACTTTGAAACAAAATGTTGGAGTTGAATATTAGTTTCAAATGATAAATACTAAAAATCATCAAAAATTTCTAATTTGAATGTAAAGATGTCCATATTACCGCATAGGTAAAAATCCCCATATACCATAGCAATTTTTTATAGTCAATCTCCACAATTATTTTACTTTTGTTCTATGTTCAGGATTAGATCAATAGATATTTATGTAAGTAATATTGTAATGTATACCCTCATAGAGAAAAAACTGATCGATCATTATTATTATCTCACGTCTCTACATTTTACACAGCGGTGCAATAGCGATTGCAAGCAGGTACAGGCAATAGCAGCAGAGCGCCAGAAAATGCTTCCCATGTTGTTCTACCGAAAAAAAACTAATTTTTGCTCGAGCTTTTGCTATTGAATTGTCTTCATATATTAAGAGTCTATGATCATTGATAGGACAAGATCTGCTGAAATTTCAAAAGACTTCAAAAGCCATGACTTTCAAGAATCATAGGTTAAAAGGACAGTATGAGAACAACTTTTAAAGAAAACGAATTGGTTGCGCAATATTTCAAAAATCAAACTTGAACAGATGAGTGATCATACGAAATTTCACACGGGCATCATTTAGGGTATCATAAGAATTGGTCCTACTCCAATTCTAGCTGTTTTACTTTTTTTTCTTGTACTAGATAAATATTTGTATATATGTATATATTTTATATTTTAAGAATATTTTTAGTAACGTTTTGTACAAATAAATTTATAAATTTACGTATTTTTCTGTTTTTACGAAAGTAAACCTGTTTTAAAGTAAACACCGTTTTTAAACCAAGGACATTGTAATTTTGGTTGTCGTGCACCGTAGTGGAGCCATTTCCAGCCAATGTTTTTTTCTTAACTTGAACCGTATACCTGTTTAAATCGCACACTGCTACTACGACAACAGACGCTGAATTATTAAATTAAGCTGGAAGCAACTTCAAGTTATTCTCCACTCCAGTACAGTGCGGAACTTTAGTAAAAAATTTTGCCCAAAATATTAGCGGGACGCGAAAATGATAAATTTATTACTAACTTTGATCGTGATTTGTTTACTTTTATATTTGTTTTTAAAATGGGCTACTAAAAATCATGATGTGTTCGAAAAGCAAGGAATAAAATTCGCTAAGCCTCTTCCTCTAATCGGAAATATTGCATACATTTTTAAGGGAAGAGGTCTCATAGACAGAGTGCTGAGTGCTTATCAAGCGTATCCAAATGAAAAGTGAGTTTCATGTTCAGTTTTTCAGTGAAGTGTTGAAATTTAAAGAGAAATGATTTATAAAAATTCCGTCATTTATAACTACGATAGTTGAAGTACTTCAACAACGGTTTGCTTCAAGTAATTTTCGCCCAGTCGTAATGTGATAAAATTATATTTCATTTTACGTCTGCATAAATTATGCTCATTAACGAATAATGTGCAGATATTTTTGGCATTGTGACCATTTTTGAATTAATGAAAATAATTCAAATATTTAAATTTAAATAATTAATTTTACTTAGATAGCTCTGATCACCTGTGCACATAGCAACATCTCTTTATGTTGAGCCATATAAGTTCGGAGGAGTGAATAGATTAACTGGGGTCCTACACAACTAAAAATGTTCCCTAAAAGGCACAGGTAGTTAGTTCTATGTAATACTAGTCGGAGAGCTAGAGTTTGTGAATAAAGTCACGATCGTGGAATTCGCCGCTGAGATTAACGCAATTATTATGGCTGGAAACACAGTACGCCCATTTTGATCATAAAAATTTTCCAGAATTTTAAAGCACGGAAAAATATCATACTCCATCATCTGCCAAGAATAAGATCTACAAAATTCCAGACTTTATAAAAAGAGAAAAATTCCTCGAAAAGGAAAAAATAATGATCTCATGCGAATATTTCTTAATATCTTCCGATCCTTAAAGTTTATCATTTCAAAGCATAAGGAATGAACGTGGTATATATGTAGTACTTGTTCTACTAGTTGTTAATAGATGGGGTTTAACCAGCCTTTCACATTCTTGATGGCCATAGAAAAAATAGGTTGACTACTGGATAACCGTTGATGCGTGAACTGGAGTGCGTTCCAAAACACAACTGCAGCTATAGTTGTAGCTATGTCAGAGTTATATCAGAGCTATGTCAAGTTGTCTGCAGTTAACTAAAGCTGTTTGAGGTTTTGGAACGATCTGAGTAAGCTAGTATTAGAACTGTCATTTATACTGATTGTATAATTGAATTTATACTTAAAACTAATATTTTATTACTGTGTGTTAATCCGAAATGAGCCAGAGAAAATTAAATAAATAAATAAATTTCTCAAAACATTTGTAAAAGCGCGCCAAACAAAATATTTCAATTGACAGCTGACGTCACGGTTTATATATTAGATAACTAGCAGTTTAGAGCACAGTCAGGGATAGTTGACTATTTTAGTCAACTTCAGATGTTTCGGAACGCTCAAAAGTCAACTCAGCTGACATAATTTAGTCGACTACGGAGTTTTGGAGCGATTGAAGTCAGCTATAGTCAACTGTAGCTATGTTTTGGAATGCACTCCTGATGTCTGGAATTATTGGCACTCGACACCCTAGATGACTAGAATGAATGTTGATTGTGGCTGTGGATAACAATTGATTGCAGCTTTTTTGACTGACAGCGGGGCTGCTGCACAGCACTATAAAGGTGAAAGATCTATTGTCAACACGGTGGTTGTAGCTGTTTTTGACAATTAACTTGCGGTATTAGTCTTCTGAGGCTTCCTTCAGGAAAAGGAGTTTCCCCAGGACTGTAGAAAATCATTAATCTGTTAATTCATTTCAGTAAGGATTATAATGATAAACGGTGTTGGATGAAATAAAAAACAAAATCGGATATTTATTTATATTGTTAGCGTGGACAAATACACTATTGGAATGACGAAATCCAAAATTCGTAAATTTTAAGACTATTACCCTTTAAAGCGACTATCTTCAACACAATAATCTCGACAAAATCAAAAAAAGAAAATTAAAACAAAACAATTTTATTTACAAGGTTGCTAGATCTAGAAAAACTACCTCGTACGCAACTCACAAAGTAGTACAAATGTTTTTTTGCTTTTGTTTCCAGATGCCAATCGTGAGCGCGTCGGCGTTTCGTTCAATGTATTTTACCTACAAAAGCGACGCCGTCACTTATATACCTGCATATAACTTGAATAAATGACTTCATTATTTATTGAAGCAAGTCGTACATATGTATGTACAACTATTTGAACAGCAATCAATAATAAACTGTGTATTTCTTAAAACATAAACTCTTAGAAGGAAAAATAAGCTCTGTCTACGTCTAATCTTGAAATCATTATTAAACCACTTTTATCGAACCGATATTCTTGAAACTTTGGACGCATGCGTAGTTTCAATGGCAACATAATATTTTCAAGCTAAATCAAGTAGAACGGACAATACAATATTTTTTGATCAAACAACGGAGTGGGGAAGGGCAGCAAAACCACCAAAGGAAACCTTCCTGAAAAATCTTGAACCGAATTTTTGATACACTTTTAACCAACCCGATTTTCTTGAAATTTGACATACAAACGCCGTACTGGTTACGATACAATATTTTAAGATCAAAGTAAGTTGAGGTCCCTTGCAAACTACATATGAATTGGTGTTCAATTTCAAGAAAATCACCGAAATAATTCGTTAGTAACAAATTTTAATTCACTTTTGCATGTGAACTTGCGCAATAGACTGAAAAGGATATAATAAAAAAAAATACGTTTTATATTACATAGTTTTGTGTAATATACTTTCGGCTATTTATAAATTTTAAGACTTGGGTAGGGGAATAACAAAAAAAAAATGCTGCCTACCCAAATTGGACGGTTTGACCTGTTTTCGACCATTTGACTTGACTAATCTGTTTTTTAGGTATTTATTTTTGTAGTTTCATATTAATCTAATTTACACATGCGCACTGCGTTATTTTGTCGTATTTTGTGTTACGGACGCATAACATAGTTGCTTTTGATCTTTGGCCTTTAAATTAAACTCATGCATAGACTGGTTTTAATATGTTGTCGGAAAACTAGAATGAATGGATTTGGACTGTATACATATAAAAAGTCGATTGTTTTGTTTTTACTTCAAACGGGTTTTGATAGAGAGAATAATTTTAAAAATTTACTTTTCTCTTCTTTTGTAAGCAAAAAATCAAAAATAATTAATAATAATTTATAGGTGATTGATAAGTGATACATTTACATACGCCATATGGTGAGTATTCGTTGCAATTAAGAACTTCACAGATATGTGATCAAACAAGAAGTTAAGTTAAAATCCATAAATTTACTATGAATATTTACAGATCTCAAGGAATTGAATGGCTTACACAAATAATTGTAATAATTAATGCGAGTTGAAAATAATTGACTATGTAAAAATGCCCATAACAGCAGAACGATTGCCCTCTGCTTCCGAAAATGCTAGCAAGTATGAAGTATGTAGAGCCCAAATTTTAGAAATAATTCTTCAGCTTTTTTTTATTATGGTTAGTTGTTGTCTTTTTTTTAATTTTTAGTGAAGATTTAAACCATGGGGTAACTTCTGTCCTTTCCATCCTTGCCTTCTTGCTTATCTAGAGAATTTTTTTCTTCCTTTATTCGTGGCTTCTTCTGAACAATCATATATAATTCTCGTGATGATACAAATTTGAAATTTTAAAATTTGTACCTTTGAGTTTCTTAAATAATGTCTTAAAGTCGGCACCCAAAACGAGTACTCCGAATTCGCGCAAGCGAAAATGTCAGATAGAAGCAAATGCTCCAAGATCTGGTATTACCGCCTAGTTGCTCCTTAAATATCTTTCTAATATGTAATTACTACTTCCTAGCTTAGCCTAGATTTATGGAGGGGTATACAGGCGTTAGCCTCACATTCACTGTGACTTGAAAGATCTATTGTTAGTCCCTGTTCAATTTACTCCCTTTCAAGATTAAAGTCCAGAACAATTCTGGGATTGAGATTTCACACGTAGTTGTGTGGATAAAAAGCACGTTGGAAGTATAGTAATCTCTAATTGAAGAGCAGGTGGCCTTAGATTTCATGATCATCCTGATAGAGAAAAGCTCTCTACTCATTTTAAGCTTTGTTCTCCTAAGGAGTAGGAGTTCTTTTGTTTTTCGCCAGAGGTATCGATAAACTTTTTTGCCTGACGAAGTCTTTGTCGCCTTTCTCAATAAAGTGATTTTTGTTTATTCTCCCAGCTATTTATAGGGTTTAGGTTGAAGTGCCACGGCGCTGGTCCAACAGAGGAAGTTTCTGTTCCTCTTTTGGGTAGACCGTCAGTAATTTCATTTCCTTTATGCCTCGGTACCAACATGACGTTAACTTTATTGTCTCCTAATACATTTTTAAGAGTTTGGAAACACTCCCTCACTACCCTCGACTTAATAGCGAAGCACTTTAAGGCCTTGAGAGGCCTCTCGGACAATTGATGGTTGAGCCATTTATGGCTTTTTTAATACATGTATTACCACGTTCACCTACGGCCAATACCTTAGCTTTGAATACGATAGGGGTAGAGTTCAGGGCCTTTGTAAGTACCCCTTAAATTATAAATACGTTTTTCCAAAGTCGAAAGCCAGCTAAATCGCTTTCTTATAAAAAAACCGTAGTTTGTTCAATTTCATCAAAATCCTTAGTCCCGTTTTAAGATAAAACTTCTAAGTTAGTAGATATATAAAAAAAAATTCGTTTAATAGTTTTTGACATTATATATATAATTCCGTATGGTCACCCCTCTGTGGAAGTTCTATTGTTAAAGCGGTTTTTCGTATGTAATTCTAGAACGGTTCGTCGGAAAGTAAAAATTACTGAATTACAGAATTTCATTAATTTTGCTAATAACAATAAATATCGCGCCTAACTTTATGCAATTCCACGCAAATTCGCAAAATTCATGAAATTATGAATCATAGAAACGGGAATATTGCAAAAACGGGTGCATTTATGTAGGTACATGTGCACAGTCAAATTAAAGGTAACATTCCGGGGTTTCTAAATCATGTAAATAAACTATATACTTATCGTACATTTTGGCGGAAAAATCGTTAAAATTTGAAAAAAAATAGGACTTTTTTCCAATTTTTGGACTGACGTACTACAACTTAAGATTGAAGATGACAGTAGGGCTGGTTGGGCATTCATTGCAAAGCATAGACGGTTTGCTATCACCTGAGATAAATTTCGCCTTGATAGGGTGTATATCAAGTCATTTACAGGGTGTAAAGTGGAAACAGTACTAAAAATAGTAAACCCCCCTACCGCCCACACCGTGCATTTTCTGGTTCTCCTCCCATACAATTTATTTCTCGAAATTAAGTGAGGAATCCGGGGTATAAAGGAAATGCGGTACATCTGGGACACCCTGTATAGTGAAGAACGATTTTTTTGTAATGCAAAACTACCCGATTTATCCCATTTTGAAACACAAATCTACAATTATATTTAAAAAGGTTGTGTGCAAACTTTGAGCTCTATAAGCAAAACCGTTCTCAAATTATCATGAGGACAGACAGACGGATAGACAAACAAAGCGACAGACGGCTGGATGTGCAAACGGATATGAAAAATCCAGAATAACTTCTAATATTATGTGTGGGTGTCCAATCCATTTTGTTCCACCAGCATTATTTCTATGAGTAACAAACGGAATGACAAACGTAGATTTTACCTAGAGTATAAAAATAGAAAAGTAAAAAACTAAAGTGCCCAAAATAGAGCTCTGATGAATTCCACAGTAGAAAAGTCTTAAAAAATCATTCCACTAGATCTAGATCTACCACTAGCAAAATATTACATTTAATTTTACATTATAACCTAGTTAAAAAAGTTTTTGAATAAATCTGCTATTTTTACTTATATCATCTTCCCATTCCGGACTAAAAAAAATGTTCTTTCTTTACAGAATCTATGGAATTTTTGAATTCCTCACTCCAATTTACGTCGTTAAAAGCCCAGAATTGGTAAAGCAAATCACCATAAAGGATTTTTCCCATTTTGAAGATCATAGATATTTCCTGAACCCATCTTCAGATGATTTATTCGGCAGTGTACTGCTGACAATGAGAGGACAACAATGGAGAGAAATGAGATCTTCCTTAACTCCGTTGTTCACTGGAAATAAAATGAGGACGATGCTTCAATTAGTAGCAAAATGCACTAAACAACTTGTAGATCATGTTCAAGAGAACTACGACAAAAATGGTTTAAAGTCTTACAAAATTAAAAATATTTTCTCCAGGTATACCAACGATGTTTTATCAACATGCGCCTTTGGAGTTGAGTGTGATTCCCTTAAATATCCAAAAAATTATGTCTACTTGATTGGTCAAGAAATACTGAAAATGCAGAAGCCTTCAAAAGCAATTAAGTTTATTTTAATGATGTCAGCACCGCGCCTCTCAAGATTACTACGATTAAAAGTAGTTGACGACAAACTTAGGAAATTGTTAAGCGATTTAATAATAAACACAATGGAAACACGGAAAAAGGAGGGAATTGTCAGACCAGATATGCTAGAACTTTTGATGAAATTGAGAGAGGGGCAAGAATTATCCAAAGACCTTGATAACGATAATGCAGAAGTCGGAGACGATAGTGACTTTTTGAATGGTGACATTAAGCGGACCTGGACTGATTTTGAATTGGTGGCGCAATGTTTTATATTTTTCGTGGGCGGTTTTGATACCAGTTCCGGTGTTATGTCATTCATTGCCTATGAGCTGGCAGTTAATCCTGATATTCAAGAAAAACTAATTCAGAAAATTGATGAAGCCAATGAGAGCTTAGGAGGCAAGCCTCTAACATATGAAATTCTTCACAAAATGAAATATTTGGATATGGTAATCTCCGAAGCATTGCGAAAATGGCCACCTGCGGTCGCTATTGATCGACAATGTGTGAAGACGTACACTTATGAAGCTGAGAATGGACTTAAGTTTACTATTGATGAAGGAAGTGTGGTTTGGGTGCCAATTTATGGCTTCCATATGGATCCAAAATATTTTCCTAATCCTGACAAATTCGATCCAGAGCGTTTTAGTGATGAGAATAGATCCAACATCGATATGAGCACATATTTACCATTTGGAATAGGCCCCAGAAATTGCATTGGTAAATGTAAAATAATTAATTATAAAACAAAATATTTATGCTTGTATTTTAGGTTTAAGATTCGCCATGATGGAGATAAAGGCTTTATTCTTTGACTTGTTGCTGAATTTCAGACTGAAGGTGTGCAAGGAAACACAAGTGCCCGTAAAGTTGACTAAATCGTTATTTGGTCTTCTACCGGAAAAAGAAATTGAATTGTTAATAGAGCCTCGAAATGATAAAAAGTGACTGTAATTTGTGAAAATTAAAATGTATTTACCTGATTTATTTCAATTAAATAATTTCTTTGTTTATTGAGTGCTTAATTTATATATAATAAATTAGTTGAAAATAATAGGTACCCACCTGAATTTAAATATGCATATCATATGAAAAGAATTTTTCACGCAAAAGTGGTTTGGTTTCCAAAAAGGACACAAGATGACGCTATCGGTCTCGTCATTATTAGCGCTATTAAAGGTAATTTGACACAATTCTTATCTGAAATATTTTTATCTGACGTTTTTAACATTAGATGTTTTATATTGAAGAAATCGGAAGGCATAACAGTCACATGTTTTCTTTTCGATTTTTCTCCATAGAATGAGGTCGTGTGGGCTCACATCAAGAGCATATACAAAATAAAAAAAACGTTTAAAATAAATCACTTTTATAAATAAATTGCACCAAAAAGTATGAAATATTTTTTTCTATCTCATGATATACACAAGAAAAGTTTGGGCATGAGTTCCAGTTAGATAATCGGCCAATTTATTATTACCTATTTTATTATTACAATTTTATTATAATTATAAATTCTTCTTGATTTTCTTCTTCTTCTTATTATTATTCTTCTCTCTTCTTCTTCTTCTTTTTCTTCTTCGTGTTCTTCTTCACCACTTTCTACTTCTTCTTCTTCTCCTTCTATTTCAACTTTTTCTTCTTCTTCTTCTTCTTCCTCTTCTTCCTTCTTCCTTCTTCCTTCTTCCTTTACTTTTTCGTCTTCCTCTAATTCATCTATAAATCCATTCACGTTTATTGCTCTAAAAATCTTTTCAAAATTTCTAACTTTCGTCACGCACGTCGCCATTAAATACAAAGTTATTTAGTCAGGGGTTAGTGACTAGATAAAAATTATTTAAAAATAAACAAAATAATAAACTTAAAAAATGTCCGTGAATCTATGAATTTTGATTTGCCATTTGAAATATGAAGACCTATTTGAAGGTCCCAACACTTTTAGATCTAGTGCACGTTTAGATCTGCCGCACATTTTATTATAGGTTGAGTCATTAAGTATCGATATCTATCGTTATGGATAGGGAAATAAAGAAATTCTATTAATTTCCTTTCTCAATATAAGTTAATCCATTCTCTCCATCTTATTTAATTCCATTCATGGGATATCCATTCGCCCTTCCCATCCAGAAACTACATACGCCATTCTTTTGTTAGGAAAGAGTAGACCTACGAGATTGAGAATAACCCAGGATCACTCAATCATAGTGGCATAAGAAAACGCCATTATTGAACCACATATATAGTTATATATACATATAATCGTTGGTGCGTCTGTTAAGGATCGTACAACTTCTGAACGACTGGTCAGATTGAGGTCATATTCCCACAATCGAGGCGATGGTTCATAGCTTTTTGTTTTTTTTTATATATATTATTAAGCCAAGCTCAGGGGAAACCCTATGATGCAAAGCACAGCATGGCAGGAAGGAGATAAGAAAAGGATTAGGGGATATGAGGAGAGTGGCGGTGGTGCCGATGTATGTCGCCCTTAAACTTCCGCAGATTGTATGCCGGAGGAAAACAGAAGATGGTAAGGTGTTCCACATTCGCACTATTCGGGATAAAAAACATTACGGAATTTTACTGTACGGCCGAAAGTAATTTGAAGGGATAAAGGATATGCGCGGTTTGCAGCGCGAGTATTGCGTGCAGGAATCATTCTACAAGGGATTAGACTAGATATTTCATCAGAACATTGACCATGCATATAGCGATAAAGGAGCGAAAGGCATCCAAAATTGCGGCGGTGCTGGAGTGAGTCGATATGACAAGTTCTTGCCAAACCACCAATGAGCTTAAAGGCTCTCTTTTGGACAATATCCAATGAAGCTAAGGCTGTATTCGACCAGCCAGTTGTATTCCATTCTAGGTCTAATGTAGGACTTGTAGAGGAGCGCTTGATTTGACGGGCTGAAATATTTCTTACACCTTTTCTGAAATCCAAGACATTTCGATGCTTCTTTGGCAACAGAGAAGATGTGATCTGTCCAGTTTAACTTACTGGAAATATTAATGCCAAGAATGCTTAGTGACGGTGAATCAGAAATTAATGCTCCATCAAAAGAAACAGGTGTGGTTAAGTTATGATCTAGTTTTAATGAGTTGAGACAGCTTTGGGTCTTAGATGCATTGAATTTGAAGCGACGCGCTTTGGCCCAAGCGAGGATATTGTTAAGATCGTTATTCAATGATCTAATCATGCAATCTCGTTTAACACATGCGGCAGTTGGGAATTTTCCTGTCGAATAAGACAAGTAGAATAGTTTGCGCAGAGGTTTAACAGGGACGAAAACCATCAGGACCTGCGGCTTTGGAGACGTTGATCCCCCCTCGTACAAATGTGTATTGGCTCTTGTACATATTCACACGGGCGATGCAATACAGGTGTTTGTGAAGTGGGTGGAAGACAAGAATTTGAAGCGAATCTAGCAGCTAAAATATTAGCTTTATCCAGGGAGTCACTTCACCATTATTAAATAGTGAAGGTATAGAGGAAGTGGTGAAGTTGTTCCTGATGGTTTTGACCAGGGGCCAGAAACCTTCTACCTTTGCGGCTTGCCAAGATTCTTTATCTAATATTCTGGTCAAAAAAAATTTTCTCTCTGGAGGTGTTCCGTGCAGTCTTGTAGACTTGTTTCATTTCCGGGCATGGATGCAATTGATAGGCGCGAAAAGCAGACTCTTTCGCTTTTATAGCTTGCTTGCACTTATCGTTAAACCAGGAGCGATCATGCTGTTGTTGAGATCTGGTGTATTCACGCATGCGAAGATTTAGTATGTTACTAAATTCTAATCTGCATTCATCAACATCCCTCGAAGCAAAACAGACCGACCAATCAATTTCTCTAAGATACTTATTGAGACTTTCGCAATGAGCATTCTTATAGTGCCCAAGAAGCCTACTTGTAGGTGGAGAAGTATGGCGGCGCAGGTTTGAGGTGGTAAATTGAGCCGTGATTAAACAGATATAGTTAAACTCTGGATTGCCAGAAGGAAAATCTTGAAGAATAGTAAAGGCCACATTATTCCGAATATATACTGCGATCCCTCTATGCTGTGAAAAAAAAAAGAGGCACGAAGCTGTAACCAGGGACGTGATACTGATTAATATCAGCATCAGAAACGACCTTGGTTTCACTTAGCGCAAGAATTGCCGGATTTTTTTAGTTAAGGTAGTACACCGAAAACCGATTTGCTCTTAATCCGCGAATGTTGCAGAAATCTAAAATGAAATTCTGCATGCTGAAGGCAAAACCAAATAAGGAAGAAAAAAAGCGACACACAATGACACAGCGAGGTAAAAAAAAACAACAACAGTGTTATGGCAATTTGCGGGAGATTTTTACCGCATTTAGAATTTACTTAACTGCATCGGTTCGCGGGATACAAAGCACACTCGCATAAATTACCCTAAACATGCTGGCTGTAATTTTTTAATTATAAAAATTTTCATTTGAAAACACTACAAGGAGTAGCACACGCTTATTATAAAATCATAGTGATTGACGTAAGAGCATATGGAAAACAAAGCCATGGCGGGATTATTGGATTTGCTTCAGGATTCCATAATACAAGCCGCTCTAATACTTTTATTCGAGCGCCCTCAAACTGTACAGTCGCTTAGAATTAGATACAGAAAAAGAATCGTTCCGCAAAGGTCTTTTCGCCAGACGATCAATAGAATGTACCTTTGGTATTCTATATTCCAAATGGAGGATATTAGCAAAAGCCATTGAAACCGATGTTGACACAGCTGATGATATTGTAAAAGCTGTCTGTGTCCTTCACAATATGATAATTGATACAGAAGATATCGCACATCAATTAAATGAAGCGGAAGAGCTTTCAAGGAGAAACAGTCTGACAGCAAATCATTTGGGGAGGCCATCGACTCGTGCAAAGCATATCAGGGACATATTTAAAACATTTTAAAAAAACAATCCAATTACTTTTGTTAATTATTAAACAATAAAAATTATAAATATATAAGATATATGTTCTTACAATCTAGGTTGCATTCAGCTTCGATTTCTTTCCACAATTTATCAATCAAAATTTTATTTATATGTTTAGAATTTTTGTTGCCCTATATAGCTTCACGCTTATAAAGACTTGTTATTAGATTTTCTACAGTATTAGCATCAATGACTTTTTCTTTTATTGACCGACAACCTCGAATGAATCTATACAAATATGCCGGTTATTCAAATCAGCACGCTGCACCGACTGACATGTGGATTGCTTGAATTGTGATTTTTTTTATTATGGATGTGAATGATCTTAATTTAAATTTTGATTTTCGCTTTAAAAATTTTTTTTATTTATATTCTTCCAGTATATGAATGAACCCTTCGATTATATCAAAGAAAAACCCTATAAGAATATGCCAGTTATAAAAAGAAGCTCGCTACACCTAAATATATATATTTTACTATTAAATTCACTTCTTCTATTTGGGATAACCAAGGGGAAAGGCTTTTTAAAATCAAAAGATCTCACTGGAAAATTATTAACTATTTTATTATTCACAATCAGAGACTTGACAGAATTCAAATACTTCGATCTAATTTCACGACGGATCACTAATGACTGACTACCTTATGTTTACATTTCATATCATCTTGGTATGACAACGTGACTTTAAATTATTAACAGGTAAGTATTTTTCATGAGAACGGAAAATGCACTTTCTGATGGGACATGAATTAGTTCAAAGCTTTGCAGAAACAGAATATATTTTATGTGTGGATGTTTACCAAGCCATTGGTTTGTCTTTGGCTTGACCTTGTATGAATCCGGTATATCGGATATCATGGAGGTATCTGGGAATTTAATGTATGTAACTCGCGTTGTCCCTGCTTTGTTATGAACTCTCTCATAGTACATCGCACAATCATTTTATTTCTTCAACTCTTGATATAGCCTCGCCTCACCTCGCCACGCCTCGTTATTCACACAATATTTTGAACGAAAGCGAAAGAAAATCCTATTTTAATTTGGGATATGTTTCTTTAAAATAACGGAAAATTTGTCTTTTTAAATTTACCAAAATTAAACACTTTTGCACGTGTGGTCCTTTTTCCTTCAATCTAGGAATAAGAAAATATGATTTATTGACCAATATAACATGATATTATAATACCAACCTTGACTGATAAAAAATCAACACTCGACTTATATCATCCTTTCAGACTTCAGTAAAAGTGTTCTACTGCTTCAATGAAATTTGTATCAGTACTTCTATTAAGCAGCTTCAGACGTGGTTTTTGTTTTTTAATTTGATACGTTATCGTATTGGGGAATTATTTCACAATTATTTTTGCACTCCAATCTCGAGGAGCAATATCAAAATGAAAGACCTTGTATCTCTGTCACTTTTTTGATTATATTCCGCTTTCAGTTTACGAACTAGCTCGCTCTCCGCCGAAGACAGTTGCTCTGTTTCATCCTTTAATCCGAAGATTCTTTCAAAAATGATCTTTCTAGTTTCTACAAGCTTTTCCGATATACATAACTTTCACTGGCAAGGCTTCCTCTATAGAACGGCTCTTACACCAAATATCGAAAGCACTATTGAGTGATTTTAATACTGTAACCTGATCGGTAAATCTTGCTTCTAATGTTGCACTTTTACTAATACCGGAGACAGACTTGCAATTTCAATATTGATATTACAATTATGTCAATTGCAATTTAAAATTTCAGAAGCACACTAAATGGTTTACTATATTGGACTTAAAACATTTCCGAGCACGTAAAAAATGCGAGTAAATATTGTGAAATTACTTGTCTATATCGTAAATAAAAATGAAATATACACTTCAACTACTTTATAAGTGTGAAATATTAAATGTCAGAAAAAGTTGCAGCCAACATTGCAGTATTAAATTCAATTCGGTTCTAAAAGATATTAAATGATTATGGTTTACAGCTAGGGTGATATTGCAATAATCTCGAATACCGCGTACATATTGAGTTCCAATGTTCTACATACTGAGTGTACACCGAGCGTATACCTAGCTGTTTCTCAGTATATAGGAGTTAGACTTGCGGTTTAGCGTAGATTGCAATATTTTTTTATATATTTTCTTTTTCATCTTGCTTATCCCCAATATCAATATCAACAACGCATTCATTCATATTAATATTTGCATCATCAAACTGTTTTCGATGTTTAATATCATTTATATGTCCTTGATATACCTGGTAGTTTATGAAGCACCTTCCTGAACCCAGAACAAAGTTTTGAGCTTAAAGCTGTAATCGCCGAACAACTACATATGATATGTTACGAGGTTTCATCTTCCATTTTGAACAGTCTACATATTTCGTTATCATATAAATATCATGCAATAAAAACTCTTGAGAAAAATATTTATTTTATTTATCAAAATTGTTGTAAGCAAATTTATTTATCTTATTTGTATTTTATCACTGCGGGGCTCTATATTTAGTTCAATATCTCTCTCGGGTATCAGCCCAAAAGCTAATTTCTTCAATTTTAAAGGAATTTGCGTTTCCTTACATACCTTTAACTTGAAGTTAAGCAGGAAATAATAGAATAAAAATTTTATATTCATCAGAGCAAATCGTAATCCTGTCAAAAACAATCATTAAAAAAATTTGACATCAATATCTCACCGGAACTTACCAATGCAATTTCTTGGTCCAATTCCGAATGGCAAATACGCGTCGATATCCAGTTTAGCTTTATTTTCACCCCTAAATCGTTCGGGATCAAATGTTTCCGGATTAGGATAATATTTAGGATCTCTATGATACCCATAAACTGGTATCCATAATATGCTTCCTTTTTCTATGGTGAATTTTAATCCATCCTCATCTTCATATATATAGTCCTTAACACATTCGCGATCTAAAATTAATCCAACTGGCCATTTTCTTAGAGCCTCAGAAACGACCATATCTAAATATTTCATTTTCATCAAATCTTCATAAGTCAAAGAATTTCCATTTAAACTCTCATTCATTTCGTCAATTTCTGCAACCAATCTGGATTGAATATCAGGATTAACAGCAAGCTCATATCCAATGAAAGCCATTACAACCGAACTAGTATCAGATCCTGCCACAAAAAATATAAAACTTTGGGCAATCAATTCATTATCTGTCCAGATACGTTTTGTATCTCCATTCAAAATGTTGCTTTCATTATTAATTTCTTCATCTTCGGGATCAGTTGTTTTGTTCAACTGTCCTTCACGAAGCTTCATTAGAAGTTGCAACATATCTGGTCTTACAATTCCTTCTCTTTTCCTCACTTCCATTGTGTTTATTACAAGTTTATCAAACAGTTTTTTCGTCTTCTCCCCAATGACTTTAATACCCAGGTATTTTGTAATTTTCGGAAAGAATCTCATAAATATAATCTTCATAAGAAGAGTAGGTTGTTGAAATTGTTGAATTTGTTTTCCGATCTTATACAATTCATTCTGGGGGTTTTTTAGTGAATCACATTCCACACCGAAAGCGCAAGTCGCAATAACATCACTGGTGTATTTGGAAAAAAGATCTTTTATTTTATATGCCTTTAAGCCATTTTTCTTATTATCTTCTTGGATATAGTCCGCTAATTGATTACAAGTGGCTTTGATCAGTTCAAGCATTGTCCTCATTTTACGTCCAGTAAATATTGGACTGAGGGATGATCTCATGTCTCGCCACTGTTTTCCTCTCATTGAAAATAGTGCATTTCCAAAAAATTCATCTGATGCATCTATGACATATTTGTGATCTTGAAAATATAAGAAATCTTTAACAGTTAATTTCTTCGCTAATTCGGGACTTCGTATGAAGTATAATGGTGTGACGAATTCAAAGAGTCCAACGATTGAAAGTAAGCAAACAATTTTGTGTTTTTTATCTTAATATGCTTACAATTTTTAGGAAATAAAAAAAAAAGTTAGGGGGAAGCTAAGTAATTAGAAGGAAGAAAGGCTTAAGTATAAAAATAAATGTTCTAAGTTGCATGTGTGATTCACTGAACGAATTTAAACTGCGGTGTTGTGGCAATGCTAGTCTGCCATTGCCATTTTTGTAGCATTGCATCAATTGCCAAAGTTGTTACATTTGCTTGAAGTTAAGCGAAGAAACTATAAAGATTACGGAAAAGGAGAAATAACACAGCTAAATGACGGTAAGTTAAAAATTAAAATTGGCCGTCTGATACTATTCATATTTTAAAATTGTCTCTACTCTTTTCTTTGTATGAACGTCGCCATATCCACTAGTTCCCTTTCCCCTCCTTCATGCACCAAAGTAAGATCACAGCCACATAAAGGAAAATATATTTCCGCTTTCCCTCAACTTTCAAAAATAATGTTTTCTTTTAATTTCAAAGTTTTAGTCTACCGCATTAATCTTTCCGAAGACACCTCAAGCAATATTCTGGGTTATCAATTGACGGAGTAATATGATGTATGTAGTATTCCCGTATATTGTTGTGACTTGTTACTGTCACCATGTGGTTATGCATACTCTTTAAGATCGGAGCGACTATTAAAGTTCTAACTCCAAGTATTACAAAAGGAACAGCTAAACAGCAGAGCTACTAAAATGATTACACCGACGACTATGGTAATTGAAGAAAACTGAACTTGTTCACTAATCTTGCCTAGGTTTTTTTATACACAATAAGGTGCAATACCCATACAGCACAAAATTACCCACGGACATCCCATTCTTGCCCCACAGATCCCATAGCTTTCCCGGGATAAATAGGAAGTATTCAGTATAAACTTAGGACCTAATTTTTTAGAGTTATTAAAAATTTTCCATAATTTATTCCCTGGGATATTCCACAAGTACTCTCTATGCGAACAGTCTCAGTATTTTACAGACAAATACATACGGGATATGCAGAACAATTTTGGGACAAACATGGGAAAATATTTCTCCTTCCAGAATTTATTTCGGTTTGTTCTCTGATTCTGATGGTTCGCGTGGCTCTCTGGTGAAAGCACTAATTTGTTGATTGGTGTGTCGTTTTTGGTGTACAAAAATATAATAAAAAGTATGTATTGAAAGAAGCCATTTGGAAACTGAGTGGTTGAAACCAGCTACATGCGTGAAGCTATCCTAGAAATCTATTCTGAAAATTTCTCCTTGTTTTGGCAAAGTTTTTTAGTTGTACATTTCAGAACTTGAATTTTTAATAATTTTGTCATAGGAATTCACTTTGCCCGTGTTAACAATATTGGATTTATGTTTTGTGCAAGTGTATCCACGTCTGGCATATACTTTCCAGGCAGTATTTATTTTTATTTTTTGTAAAAATTTCTACCCATAAAAAAAGTTTTACACTCCCAGAAAATACTAAACAATATCATCAGATATTCCCCCGTACATCTTGCTAGCAAATTAGGATTTCCGAAAGACGTCCTCCTAGGTACGCTTGTAGTGGGAATTTTACATTATTGATTGTGTGAACTGTTCCTAAGTACAACCACAGGAAATCCTGTGGGAAGGGCATGGGATCTACAGGGATATCCCAACCCCGGACATTAGTCACTCCCAGGGATGTCCTAAATTATTAACTGGGACCGGACGGGATATCCCACGGACAACTTATATATCTCAACAGGATTTCCCAGTAACATACCACGGACACATTTGTGCTGTGTGGGTATGCCTAATTTTGCATTCTTCCGTCATCAGAAATAAATGTTTGACCCATATTGATGCTTTGTTTACATATACTGTATGACGCTGACCACCCTTGTATGGGTGTTAAAATTGAAGCATTGCACATTCTTTTTATTTGGGTCTGTGCGTCATTTCTGGGTATTGCAAGTTATTGCAAATGGGTATATTACAAATAAAAACTCAATTTCAAACTCAATTTCGAATTCCCAGTTTTTCGAAAACCATATTAATTTAATAGTGAATTAATTAATTTGAACTATATACAGATTTTTCCCAGATCTTATCACGAGTTAATTTGACATTAGGTCTTTAGAAGAGTGAGGTTCTTCTTAGATTAGCAAACGTCGTTTGGTAACACAATAAATGCAGCAATTTTTATTTTCTTCATCAGTACAGTAAGGCAGTCCATCTTTGAAGGTGGCCTCAGATTTGAGCATTTACAGCAGTGCTAAAAAATTTTTGCTCGACGGATTTCGTATAAAATCTTACAAAAGACAAAAGAATAATTTTTGTGGGAAAAAATCTTCAGTCGGAGAACTATTTTGACCACAACAAACAAAGGAAATAAATTTTTAACCTTTGTGTTGAAATGTATGGCATGACGTTTTGTCTTATGCATAAATACTCCCTCGGTGTTCTATTCGATCATCACTTTTCGGTGGACTATGTGAAATTTTCTCAGAATCGTCTATATCATTTTTAAATCGGCGAAGTATTGCCTTCTATATGTCTCAATTATTCTG
The DNA here is from genome assembly GCA_963930735.1 of Dioctria linearis. Taxonomy (NCBI): domain Eukaryota; kingdom Metazoa; phylum Arthropoda; class Insecta; order Diptera; family Asilidae; genus Dioctria; species Dioctria linearis. Next base: position 169,552,299 of record OZ005743.1, on the reverse strand, counting down.
ATGTCAGGAAAATTATGGTCACGGTAGTGTCTCCTACAGTTTTAATACAAAACCAAATGGAATATAAAGAAAGAAATCATCGGAATTCTTGTGGCCAATGTTCTACCAAAATCTAAACTGGAGCCAATTTTAAACTTTACCTCGAAGATGGCACTTATGCCTGCTTCCTGATGTTTGTATCTTCTCTATATCTTTTTTAGTAATTAAACAAGTAAAAGAGCTAGAATTGGTCTAAGACCAATTCTTATGATACCCTAGAGGAATGCCCGTATGAAAATTCGTAGGGTTACCTATCTAAGCAATAGTTCGTCGGACAGAAAAAATTATTATAACCAATTTTGTAGGATTTCATATTAGGAAGAAGTTTTTGTTATAATAAAAATGTCTACGACTAATCGTTTTCACAGTATTCGTAAAAATTCCAAATTTGTATATGGCAACACCAAGAAGGGGTTGCCCGATTTAGTCAATTTTTGAAATTATATATTTCCTATTTCTATAAAGAGACTGTGTACAAAATTTCAGCTGTCTACGTTGACGCTTTCTCAGGCAGTGTCTAAATATGTCGTAAAAAACGAAATTTTTGTATGGCAACCCGATTTTTTAAATTTACTTTTTTTTCTGAATGGGCCGTATACAAAATTTCAGTTCTCTAAGTACACGCCTTCTTAAGTTATCGTGCGGACAGACGGACATACAAAAATCAAAATAACTTTTAAAATTATGCGTGCTTGTCCAACCCATTTATGAAATCATAGGCTATACTAAGTTTGTCATTCCGTTTGTAACACCTAGAAATAATGATGGTAGAGCAAAATGGATTGGACACCCAAGCATAATATTATAAGTTATTTTGATTTTTGCATGTCCGTCTGTTCGTCCTAACGATAACTCGAGAACGCGTGTACTTAGAGAGCTGACATTTTGCAAAAGGGCTTTTAAAAAATAAAATAGAACTAAGTTCGAAAATGGGACAAATTAGGTAATTCCTTCGTAGGGTTGCCATACAAACATTTCGTTTTTCATTACAAATTTGGACACTACCTGAGAACGCGTCTACATAGAGAGCTGAAATATTGTACATAGTGTTCAAAAATGGACTAAATCGATCAATCCCTTCTTGGTGTTGCCATATAAAAATTATGGATTTTTACGTATACTGTGAAACGATCAGTCCTAGACGGTTTTAATCTAGTGAAAAGTTCTTCAGAGTATGAAATCCTGTGAAATTATTTATAACAATTTTTTCTGTCCGACCAACCGTTCTGGAAATAAATGCGAAAAACCACTTCAAAAATCAAACTTGGCCATATCGGTGACCATACGAAATGACATACGAGTATTCTAGGGTATCATAAGAATTGGTCTTAGACCAATTCTAGCTTTTTTACCTTTTTTTAAATAGGTGTGATTCCATAGAGTAAAAAAGTTGTCGACACTTTCGTGTAATATGCCAGAGTAAAGGTTACAACCAGCGCCTCATTCAACGTGGACCCTGCCCCCTAAGTAATTCCTTAAGAAGTTTTTTATGTTATTTATTTCAAGAATGAAATTAAAGAACATTTTAAGTAAACTACCAAATCCTTGCTTCAAACATTTTTATTATCAACAAAATAAAGACTGTAATAAAATGTCAAATGTCAAAAAGTGACAGCTAAAAAAGTGACATCTACCGAAATAGCGGGCTAATTAAAATAACACCTCTTATTGGAAAACCCTTTACTATTAATATAATATTAATAACAATACAGCCATAAACCAAAGTAAATCAGCACAGATTATTGGGTAGATATGTTTCATCCACATAGGAACAAAATAATTAATAAAAAACCGAAGCAAATGAAAATATAAAAAACAAAAAGGTAAATTTAAAGGTTTTCTTTCGCGCTCTTAGCTCTGCAAAATCATTGATAATCTTATTTGTATCTATCTTTCCAATTGATATGCACTACAAAGTGCGTATCTTCTAGCTCAGTAGATGGGAGTAGGTTCAAAGCTGAAAAGCATAAAGATATTGGGCGCCACGTGATCTTTTGTTTCACACAGGGTAGATCACGAAACCTAGGTCACAAAACAAAAAAAAAACGTGATTGTATGCTATATGCTTTTGATAAAACGTTATAAAACGTAGATAATCCAAAAGGATCGAGCGAATCGCTACCGCCACTAAGCCATCATATAGTAAAAAAAAAATATTTATATAATTTAAAGACAAAAAAATTATTCAATATGTCTTTTTGCGTAAATTTCAAATAGGTACTCAACTTTCATTCCATGGCTCTTCTTGCCACGTTGCAGTAAAATAAATAAAATCTTTCCGTTCTTCACGCGAAGTCCATGCTCCCTTATCCTTTCTCTTCTTTTGGCTTTTTTTTTTGTTAATCCTTTTTGTTTTTTTTTTTTAAATTATTCACTTTTAGCTTTTGGACTTTTAACCACAAACTTAGTTCTTTTTTTTATTTTAAAAATCTTTTAACTCATTTTATGTGCTTGTGCGTTAATTATTGAAACTGAGTTCCTCTTCACTACTTCACAGCTCAACAACGAAAGAGATCGATTGGTCTCTCGTCTATTTTTCGATAAAAAAAATATTTTCGCACATCCGCTTGAGGGAGTGCATTCAATGATCTTCGAAAGTGTTCTAATAACGAAGAATAGTACACTTTAATTAAGGCATATTTCCACTGGGTGTAATTAATAATCACTTTGCCCATTTTATAAATTTATAATAATATTTTACATGTATTGAATGTTCTTTGTTATGCGTTTAGTAGTGTCTATTTTCCTTTTTTTTCCATTAAAATTTGAAGCTTACGACGGAGTAGAACTTATTAAAATTTTGAGGTCTCAATTGTATGGCTCAGTGTGCCGTTTTGATACTTTTATTTATTTTTTTGTTGTTTATTATTAATGTTGTGGTTAATTATTAATTTTGTTTTGTTTTATTATTATCGTTTTGTTTTACCATCATCGTTTTGTTTTATTATTGGTTCAGTCGAAGGAACTTGGACTTGCTTTCTTTATATGACAACATACTTCGCGATTATAAAATCTGTTAGCGTGGAAGAAAGGCTCATGGATATCAACGACTCTATGAAAATTATTTATTATTCTAGGATGGCTAGATGGTTCAGCGAGAACAATATACATATACAGGGTGTCCCGTAAGTCGACGTCAAGCCGGAATCGGGTGATAGACCAAATCATAACAGTTACCAGAAAAATATAAAGAAAATTCCAAGTCATGAATTTTTCAAATTATAGACATTTCTTTTGTTTTCGAGAAAATGTACACCTTGTGATGGTTTTTTAGCTCCTGTTGCTACAAATTTTTACTTTTTTCCAATTTTATTTTTCTTATGTAATCCCGAATAGTGCTTATGTAACCTGCTGCTTTAAATTCTAAGCCTACTGTTCCAGCTTGGAAGAAAATGTCACATTTTGCCGAACCAAGAATAGAAAATAAATATTTCACTCAACTTTAACTGACTGTAATGAAAAAAAAATGTACTACGCCAGTTTGGCAAGTAACTTTAAAAGTTGACGCATTTAATAGGGATTCTAAAATGGTATAACACTTACTACAATATTTCTTAGATTACGGCAAAAAAAAAATTTTCTTCAAGAAACCCAGTTTCGAAGATTTTCTTTTCACCTACTAAAAATGATCGTAGTGTACCCAAAGCTTGCCGCAAGAGCGTAACTTTAAGCTTCTAGTTTGACTGAGACGGAGAGTCATTACATGAAGTGTGAGGGAGACAGATAGTGACGCTTTCAAGTTAGAGATCCTAACTTTTTGTTGAATTTTGGACAAATTTTCCTTAAGCTTAAAATTGAACACCAATTATTTGTATGCTAATATTTATTTTTTACAAAAGATGTTCAAACTGCCTTCCATCAGCTTCTTCACAAGCTCGACATCTTCTTAAAAAGAATCGGGTTATCAGACGGGCAAATCTTCCATTGATGACAAATTCAACTGCTTCCGCAATTCTGGAGCTCATGTTTTTGTAAAATTCGGTGAGCTATACTTTTAGGCACTCCTGTGCTTTCCTGGATTGCACGTACCAAAGCACTTGGGTCTTCTTCAACTGCTTGAAGTACTATGTCCTCGTAAGGTAAGGAACTCTTTCTTCACCATGTACTTGGTTTGGATGTCGGCCCTCTGTGGAGAGTAGACGATGCACATTTGTAAAAACTCAATGATTTGACGAGCGAGCGTCACTATCTCGCTCACTCACACTTCATGTAATGACTCTCCGTCTCACTCAAACTAAAATCTGAAAGTTACGGTCTAACGGCAAGCTTTGGGTACACTAGAATCATTTTTAGTAGGTGAAACGAAATTTTTCGAAACTGGGTTTCTTGAAAAAAAAAAAAATCCGTAATCTAAGAAATATTGTAGTAAGTGTTATACCATTTTAGAATCCCTATTAAATGCGTCAACTTTTAAAGTTACTTGCCAAACTGGCGTAGTACATTTTTTTTTTCATTACAGTCAGTTAAAGTTGAGTGAAATATTAATTTTCTATTCTTAGTTCGGCAAAATGTGACATATTCTTCCAAGCTGGAACAGTAGGCTTAGAATTTAAAGCAGCAGGTTACATAAGCACTATTCGGGATTACATAAGAAAAATAAAATTGAAAAAAATAAAGATTTGTAGCAACAGGGGCTAAAAAACCATCACAAGGTGTACATTTTCTCGAAAACAAAAGAGATGTCAATAATTTGAAAAATACATGACTTAGAATTTTTTTATATTTTTCTGGTAACTGTTATGATTTGGTCTATCACCCGATTCAGGCTTGACGTCGACTTATGGGACACCCTGTATATATTTTGTACGTGTACAACTAACTCAATTCTCCACAAATTTTCTAGACTTCATACTTTAGGCTAAATATGGTGATTAAACAATCGAATAGTGATAACTTCTAATTATTACTTATGTGGTACTATAAACAGATCAGAAAGGAAATTATAGCTAACTTGAAAAAAAAGAAGATCTAAACTATGTAATTTCGTAGAAACTGCGTCTTCTGTCCTAAAGTAGGATACGAGTGCTTGGCTAGCTGGGCGTATAATAACTGCGTCCTCCGTAGGGATGAATAAAGATGAATATACATACGTAAAAAGAAGTACATGTGCATGACTGATCCGTAGCTCTATTGATTCTATGACGTACTGACTTCTTCGAAGTTTGGTGAATAATTTATCGATCATTTCGGATATTCTTTGCGGGCGGACCTCTTTTCTTTTCCTCATTGATAGCGTTATGCAAGGTTCTGTAATTATAATTAAGGAATTCTAGTAGTATCGCGAGTTCAAAAGAGGACATACACAAACATTTATTGAATCCAGCACCATATGAATTTCGGGAGCGTAACACAATATATCACTTTCCACATTAAGAAAAACTAAACAGAAACATTTTCTTTTAGGCTCATATAATTTTTCATATATGACTACATAATACCTTTCAATGAGTAAAATTATGTTTTGCTGGATGCGTTAATAATCCATTCTATCGCCTAAAGACCTTTGTCAAAAGGACGCTTGTCTTAAGGACGCATTACAAAAAGTTCATTTCACAAAAGCAATCTTTCTCAACTGAGATCAAAAACAAAAAAGTCGTTTGCCTAAAACATATTTGTCATTTGTACGTTGTACGTTTGTAAGTTAAAATTTCCTTATGGCATTAGGTATCTTGTAATTTAAAATTCAATAAAGAATTTATTTTTGCCCTTTGTTGAATTATATGTTTCACAATTATTTTCCATTTGAGTTGGTATTTCCATCGACGAAACCATTTCATTTCCTAAACTCATTCTGGAAACTAAATATATACCACTTTTATATTACAGTATTTAAATTTATATCATTAAATCACCACCTAATTTGATTCCAATTTAAAATCCAAAACCAAACAAACTGATTAATCATCATTTGTTGTATAAAAAGCACACAAGATAATTTTGTATTTAATTTTTGTACAGGATTCAGACTGAATTTGAAAGCATCTCATGATTTACACTTTTCATTTATAACGGCGTACGTTGCATTTCAGACCGTATGGCACATTTAATTATTAAATTTTTCAATGTTTTGATAATGTTATTTTGGTAAAGCTCTTTATTTCGCCATCATTTCTATTAGAAATAAATAGTCTTTAAGATAAATTTCTGTTTAGAAAATAGAATCAGGTAAAATGGAATACTCCGTAATAATCGATATTGATAAAATATAAGAAGTAATATTTCGATATTACAAAAGGTGGTTATAAGGTTTTATGCAATTGAAAACTCGGTACTTTTTTTGGATCTTAGGAAATTTTATTAAATTTGGAAAACTTTCTAAATTTTTTATAATTTCATCGAGGATATCATTGATATCAATATCCTGATTATAAGATTATTCAAAATATTCTACCGTTATATCATTGGAAGTATCTGTACAAAATATATTAAAATATCATTTATGGAATTGTGTATGACTCTTTCATTGCTAATAACTCCGTAATTAATTTGCCAGAAGCTGCCTAAAAACTGTTTATCTTAAAACGCTCCTTATGAAAGAAGCCTCGTTGGAAGAATTTTCATAAAAAAAATATTTTATCTTTCCTTTCTCGACATTTCGTTCCTATGATTTGTTGTCTGGCTGTAGTTCTTTTGCTTCAGTCTCAACTTCCTGAAATTTTTCTCTTAAATTGTTCATAAACTCAATCAAACTGACATCGAGGTAATAAGCTACAATTAAATTATTATTAATTAATTTCAGAGATTTGCTAAAGTTGCATCAATTCTGCTTAGAAATTTTGTTCCAAGTAATAGAAATATGTAAAAGCTAACTCAAATGTATGCATTTTATGTAATATATCTTTAGCTTCTATTTAATTTTTGAATCTTTACTCAATTGCATTAGAGCCATTTCAATTACATTAAAACCAAGCGCAATAGATCTGATGGTGTCAACTCTCACGGACCATTTTTTGGTATAAGACTTTTTTTTAATTACTAATAACTGAAGTTTGAAGTTCATTCCATCTATACGTAAACGCTGAGATGAACTTATATAAGCAATACAGGTGCTCTAAAAAAGTAATATTCAGATGCACTATTACTAACTAAATTTAATGAATGACTTGAACATGGATGAAATGCGCATTTTTTTATTTACCTTTTTTTTCTTGTAAACCGTTCCTCCATGTAATTTCCAACCATATTCGACGGATTATTATAGTTTTAACCACGGCAATATATTTTTAATTATTCAAAAACTACATGTTTTAAATTTTTTCAAAACATAACTAAAATTTCAAATTTCAAATGCTGCGTGAATATTTTCAATTTTCCGGGCCCTACGCAATATACAAACAAGTTATTTTTCTCAATCAACCCGGTACTAAAAGAGTGAATTTGTTTTTTAGAATCAAAATTGTTTGTTGAAGAAATTCGTTTTAAGATGATTGCAAATGATATATTATATCATAACAAATTCAACTATCAAGTTGAATGATGTTTGAAAAATATGCCTAGTTTGGTGTCTGCTACAAATTTAGACTAGCTAGATATGAAGGATCTACATCTATTGACGTTATTGCATTAATCGAACAATACGCAAAGAAAGTTACCTCAAGTCGTAATAATAATATGTAATAAATTATGGAAATTTAACGTAATCACTTATTTAATATTGCTTAGATCTCAGCATTTATCCACTCATTTATATTTTATTTAATCAATCCCAAGAACACTTCAATTAATATGCAAACACTGTGTACTGTTACATAAGTATTTCTACACTTATTTCTTGAATAATAATTGCGTTGATCATTTAAATTTAATTCCATTACTTTTCTAATAAATTATCGTTGATAAACAAAATTTAGACTCACTTTTCATTCGGAAATTTTCTATAAATCTCTAAGACCCTGTCTGGAACACCAACTCCTTTAAACATCCATCCATTGTTGCCAATTAAGGGAAGTGGTTTAATGTACGTTATACCTTGTTTCGCGAATATATCATGATTTTTGGTTGCCCATTTTAAAAACAAATACACAAACAACGCGATCGCAAGCAGAGATAGAATTAAATTGATCATCGTCTTTTCAGCGGGTGTAAGATCTTTAACCTAACTGGGCAGCAATCTCTCGTTAACTGGAACTTCACGCAGCTTAAAATAATTTTATACAACTGTGAATAAAGAAAAAGCTGCTCATATCGTAGGCGGCCACTTCTCTGGGGGCTCTATAGATTTCAATTGCTGTGATTTCTTTGTCTTTTATTATTAATATGTATAAAAATTTCACATGCTCGGTTGAAATTGCGTGATATAGAGATTGTCGAAAAAAGCTGCGAATTAAATAATTTCATTCGGGTGAAGTGGAAGGACTATGTATCTTTAGTTCTTAGAAATATTTTTAGAACCAGATATAGGCTAATATTGGGTCAAGCCATATCAAATAGGCGGCATGTGTGACTTGACCATCAGCAATTTTTTTTAAATTGTCCATACTTGGAAAGCTTGAGAAAAGAAAAAAAAATTGGAAATGTTTCCTATACAATTCGTATTTAGCGAATTATACCATTTTTTAAATTTTGAATAATGGTGTCCAGGTCGCCTTTAAAAATTATTCATACATAATTTGCTTCATATATAAGAAAAATACCACCTCAAAATTATATGCGAAATAGAATATCGAGGATATCTTAACCGTTATCCTTGAATATCCTGGAAGACGTACCTACTCTTTTTATTAATTTTTTGTTATCTTCTTTCTTATATTATCCACTAAAACATATCACAATTTCAACTTGTTCAGGAAGTAAAAAATCATGAAAGTTTTACCAATGTATTTACTTATTATATCCTACATAGAACTGAAAGAAACACAACTAAAATATTGTTTTTTTTCTGTTATTGTATAGGATATACATTTCACCATGTAGAAAAAAGATAATTGAATATATTTCCAGCAAAACAGTAAAATCACTGGCATCAGATAAACGAGACTGCTCACTAATAATTAAAGTATCAGAAACGTTAATATATATTTCAAATTGTTTTTTATTTCAGCACTGCATATACGTAACAAGCTAGATAACCAATGGAGTCAAAAATATTTTAGAAAATATTATCTTGCGTTGCATAATTGTACATATAGATATATCCGTTTATATTTCACTAGTTTTTAAAAATTTCAGGCAAAACTCACTTCACTAAGATCTAATGATGAGAATAAACTATTAATCACAAATATTGAAACTATACAGAGCTACTAATTAATTTTAATCAAACGAAAGTTTTCAACGATCCTTAGAATATCTTCGCACCAGAAGCGATACTTTACAAATCAATTTCTAACGGATATTGTAGAGACACAGACAATCAGAATTAAAAAACATCACTCTACATATTAACAATCAACCGCAATAATGCATAAGTCGAGTGCGTGGAGTCAATCCGATCGGATGTTGCCTCGTGTTGTAGATCTAATCGATTAATCTAAACATAGCTAATGAATTAATTTAAAACAAGTTGTAGTGTTGTGTTAAACAATTTCCATATAAATCGTTAACTATAATTATTTAAAATTCGACGCGATCGTTCAATAAATAAATTATCAAAATTAAATTTTATCCGCCAAGTGAAGGGCTCTTCTATGCCCTATCAACATTCTATAAGCCAGCAGCACGGTAACGTTTCCTTTCCTTCGCTTCATCTGTGATCAGTGCAAATGCATTAGCACTTGTCACTGATCAGCAATCCGGGTGCACTCAGCTGTGGTCATTGAACTGCACGGTCTGAGGTATTGAAAGCAGCAATAGGCATAACACTATTGTTGTTTTTTTTACCTTGCTGTGTCGTTGACTGCTGCTGGTGGCGCCCAAATTTATGTGTTGTTGTGTGTCGCTTTTTTTCTTTTTTGCTTTTTTGTTTTTGCCTTCAGCATGCAGAATTTTATTTTAGATTTCTGCAACATTCGCGGATTAAGAGCAAATCGGTTTTCGGTGTACTGCCACCTTAACTCAAAAAATCCGGCAATTCTTGCGCTAAGTGAAACCAAGGTCGTTTCTGATGCTGATATTAATCAGTATCACGTCCCTGGTTACAGCTTCGTGCCTCTTTTTTCTCAGCATAGAGGGATCGCAGTATATATTCGGAATGATGTGGCCTTTACTATTCTTCAAGATTTTCCTTCTGCTAATCCAGAGTTTAATTATATCTGGATTAGGTTCAAACTTCACAAGCACATCATATACTTCTGTTTCCTTTATCGCAGCCCAAATATGTCTGATGACGACACGGTATCCGTATTTGACAATATCTCCAACAATATTGATCATTTGCTTTCTGTTTCCCCCTCTTCCGAAATCGTCCTGGCAGGCGATTTTAATGTTCATAATATACCGTGGCTCAGACATTCTTCTACCACAAGTCCTGCGGGCCGTTTCGTTGAACTCTTCTGTGAATCATTTAATTTGCAACAGCTAGTGGATGCACCAACGCGAATTCCTGATGCAGCTGGAGATAAAGCTAATTTACTCGACTTGTTTCTAACATCTCATCCTGACAAATATTCCATTTCAGTCGGTTCCCCTCTTGGAAATTCAGACCATTGTTTAATCACGACTCAATTTACCACCTCAAACCTGTGCCGACCAACTGCTCCACCTACAAGTAGGCTTCTTTGGCACTATAAGAATGCTGATTGGGAAAGTCTCAATAAGTATCTTAAAGAAATTGATTGGTCGGTCTGTTTTGCTTCGAGGGATGTTGATGAATGCACATTACAATTTAGTAACATACTAAATCTTGGCATGCGTGAATACATTCCGTATTCTTACAGCAGGTCTCAACAACAGCATGATCGCTCCTGGTTTAACGATAAGTGCAACCAAGCTATAAAAGCGAAAGAGTCTGCTTTTCGCGCCTATCAATTGCATCCATGTCCGGAAATGAAACAAGTCTACAAGACTGCACGGAACACCTGCAAGTCCATTATCCAGAGAGAAAAATTTCTTTTTGACCAGATTATTAGACAAAGAATCTTGACAAGCCGCAAAGGTAGCAAAGGTTTCTGGTCCCTGGTCAAAACCATCAGGAACAATTTCACCAGTTCCTCTATACCTTCACTACTTAATAATGGTGAAGTGATTGTTGACTCCCTGGATAAAGCTAATATTTTAGCTGCTAGATTCGCTTCAAATTCTCGTCTTCCACCAACTTCACAAACACCTGTTTTGCATCGCCCGTGTGAATGTGTACAAGAGCCAATACACGTTCGTACGAGGGATGTGGTCAGGGTCCTTAAGGGGATCAACGTCTCCAAAGCCGCAGGTCCTGATGGTTTTTCACCCCTGTTAATTAAAAGCTGCGCCTCATCCTTGGCTAAACCTCTGCGCAAACTCTTCTACTTGTCTTATTCGACAGGAAAATTTCCAACTGCTGGGAAGCTAGCTCACGTTCAGCCTATTCCTAAGAAAGGAGAGGGTAGCGATCCCTCAAATTATCGACCAATTGCCATCACTTCGATTCTTTCAAAGGTTTTTGAATCTATCATTAACTCAAAATTAATGAAGTATCTAGAAACTAATCATCTCATCAACGATCGCCAATATGGCTTCCGAGCTGGACGCTCATCTGAAGACTTGCTGACCTTTCTTACGGAACGTTGGAACCGTAGTCTTCACAATTTTGGTGAGTCTAAAATCGTTGCCCTAGATATTTCAAAAGCCTTTGATAGAGTCTGGCATCCAGCCCTTTTAGCCAAACTCAAAGCACTTGGTCTCTCCACTCCTCTTGTATTATGGATTGAAAGTTTCCTATCTAGTCGCCAAATACGTGTTGTATTAGATGGCGTTACGTCTGAACCGCATCCCATAAATGCCGGTGTACCTCAAGGCTCTGTTATCTCTCCAACTCTCTTTTTAATTTTCATTAATGATCTGCTTTCCCTTACTTTCAATCCCATCCATAGTTTCGCAGATGACAGTACTCTTGATTTCGCTTACTCCTTTGACACTCTTGCAGAATCCAGGGGGAATGCTGCATGTGTTAAACGAGATTGCATGACTAGATCATTGAATAACGATCTTGCCAATATCCTCGCTTGGGGCAAAGCGAATCGCGTCGAATTCAATGCATCAAAGTCCCAAAGCTGTCTTATCTCATTAAAACAAGATCATAACTTAACCACACCCGTTTCTTTTGATGGAGCATTCATTTCTGATTCACCGTCACTAAGCATTCTTGTCATTAATATTTCCAGTAAGTTAAACTGGACAGATCACATCTTCTCTGTTGCCAAAGAAGCATCGAAATGTCTTGGATTTCTGAAAAGGTGTAAGAAATATTTCAGCCCGTCAAATCTAGCGCTCCTCTACAAGTCCTACATTAGACCTAAAATGGAATACAACTCCCATATATGGGCCGGGGCTGGTCGCACAGCCTTAGCTTCATTGGATATTGTCCAAAAGAGAGCCTTCAAGCTCATTGGCGATTTGGCAATAACTTGTCATATCGACTCACTCGAGCACCGCCGCAATGTTGGATGCCTTTCGCTCCTTTATCGCTATATGCATGGTCAATGTTCTGATGAAATATCTAGTCTAATCCCTTGTAGAATGATTCCTGCACGCAATACTCGCGCTGCAAACCGCGCACATCCTTTAACCCTTCAAATTACTTTCGGCCGTACAGTAAAATTCAGAGATGCTTTTTTATCCCGAACAGTGCGAATGTGGAACAGCTTACCATCTTCTGTTTTTCCTCCGGCATACAATCTGCGGAAGTTTAAGGGCGACATACATCGGCACCTCCGCCACTTTCCTCATATCCCCTAATCCTTTCCCTATCTCCTTCCTGCCATGCTGTGCTTTGCATCATAGGGTATCCCCTGAGCTTGGCTTAATAATATATAAAAAAAAAAAAAAAAAAAATAAGTTGGATAAGCACAAGTATAAAATTTATATAAGTAAAAAGATTGCTTTTGTAAACTACACACGTATTCGACCATTTCTTTTCATGTGTACATATGAACTTTCATGTGTACGTTTAAACTAACAGCTAGGGTTTGGAAAATTCATGTAAAATTTAAGTAAAGTCATCTAAGCTTTGCTAACTTTACTTAAACAAATAGTTGATACAATCCAACAGAATTGCCAAATGGAATCTACATATTGCGTATGATTTTGATGTTAGCAAAATGTAGTTACCAAGTTTAATTTTAAGCGTAGTTTTAAATCTTTAATCTAAATCATATGCTTGTTATTCTTTTTTATTAAATCAAATTAATATTTGCGTTATAGTAGTTTTTTATACGTGGATATTATTGACGTTATAATATTAAATATTTACGCACTTATCTTTAATTCCCTTTCGACATATTAGGGTAGAGCTTATCTGATATTTTACGAATTCTTAGATTTGTTTGGATATACAAACAAGAAATTTGGGAGTCAATCGATATAAAGACCTTGGCTGCGTTTCTTTTCCCGTTCAGAATGAATTTTTTCAATCCATGTCGTTCTTTTTCTCGGGCCGAACGATTTAGTTTCAATCTATCATCGCTTTTTTCGGACTCCGAATCGTTCTGAATGCACCTGAGTTTTTCCCGGATTCAAGCAGAACGATTTTAATTTGTATTCGTGAATGTGTTGTATACAATTTGGACGAGGTGTTATTAGTTGAGTTTAAGTTGCCTTTGTTGGAAAATAGCTTTATTTTTCATAAACAACATTTTTTACGAATTAGTACTTGCTTTTATCAAATGGAAGAAATGTCAAACACTTGAAATGGTTCTATTTCGTTCCTTTCTATGAGTACAGAATTAAATTATGACATCGTTCTGTCGATTCATACAGATTCATTCAGAACGAGAAAAGGAACGCAGCACTTTATTGAAGCTCCGTTCAAGATATAAATAGATTATTCCAATCTCTTATTTTTAGTACTTTTATTATATTTCACTTGTCTGTTAACAATGTGATTTTAAATAGTAATTTCTGAGCAAAAGGAAAACCATAAAAAATAAAATCTGTAAACTTACGTTACTGCAAACAAATTAACCGAGCTTAGTGAAAATACAATATTTATTCCTGTTGCTATAAATATTTACATTATGGTGAACTAAATATTTGTGAAATAAAATAGCCCCAGACTAAGTTATCTATTGCTTTTTTAAACTACCCCAACAAAAGACACACTTTCTAAGCTAAAATTCTTCAAGCTTTTATTTAATTTTTTGCATTAAGAATAACGGATTTTTACAAAAAAAAAAACAGAATATTTAGGTTAGACGTCATAAGTTAAGACAACTACATAAAGTTTTAGTAAACATTTTTATTAATTACCAAATTTTTTTTTTTTTTTTTGGTAACTTAATAGAGTTTTGTAATACATATCCCAGTGAAAAAGGGACAATTACTAATGTGATTTTGCATTAATTTTAAATTCTCATATAAAATGATTTGCACAAGTGGGTTTAAGTAATTTTACAATTGTCTTTTCTCTGAGTGCAGTTATCCGCATGACAGATTTCTGGTCTTAAGAATATTGGGTGCGTTTGGTGAAACTATCAATCTCAACAAAAATAATGCGATTTTCCACTACATCCAAGTGGTATCGCTTTCAGAACCAGTGTTGCCATTTCAGCATAAATTATGCTAAACTGGCATAATTTACGCCTCGAAAGCATAATATTTTTACATAATTATGCCGGCATATTTTTTAACATAATTTAATTTTTCGTCCATATTATTTTACAATATCTTGCCACGCACTCTTCGGTTTAATAGTGTTGTAGCCTTGGACGCACAACAAATGCAATACACAACAAGTTTTTGCAATCGTAAAAACTCTTTGTACAACCGCTGCAAATTTATATAGGGAAGCTTGCTTTTACATACTTTGCAGTGTGAACTTAAGTGTCACATTCCGATTTTTGAATTGTGTGAACTGTGAGCGTTATTGGAAAAACAAGTGTTAGAGTCAGAAACAATTCTATTGAATTCATATAATACGACAAGGAGTGGTAAGGATATTAATACTAAGCATTTGAGCTGAATTCTTATAGAATTTGGTATAATTTCGGTTTTTGGTTAAAGAAAAGACCATTAACAACAACAACCAAAGTTTTGAAAAAATTTTGTCGACGATTCGGACTGTGAAGTTCATGTATTACCGAAAAAGAAAAAGAAAATAATAAATTATCAATTTATGCTTTTAAAATAATTGTTATAATAAATATGAATTCAGGTACACACAGAACGCCAGAAATGGAGTGGCTGAAATGGATTATTATACAGCAAGGAAATACGGAAAAGTTAATTTCAAATGTGAGCTTCAAGCAAAAAAGTCAGTTTTAAAGCTGCATATGGTAAGTAAAAAACATATGCAAGCTGAAACTCTTTTCCGTCTATACAAAATCAAAGAACTTTAAGCTTCGAAACCGATAGCAACTTTCAAGCAAGGATGTGGGAAACCAGAATTGCATTGTATATTGCTGTTCATTCCTCTATTAATCCTGCAGATCACCTTATCAAATGTGAAAAAGAAAATTTAAAAACAATGTGCAATTTAAATAATTTTTCTTTGGGCCGTACTAAGTGTATAGCCTTCATAAAAAATGTCTGTTCAGTTTAATTATAGATGAATCTACCGAAGTTACTATTAATAAGTATTTAGGCATAGTTATAAAATATTATTGTGAGAAAAAGAGAAGAATTGTTGTGCAATTTTTGAAATTAGTTGAGCTCACTGAATGTAAGTAATTCGAATGATTTGGTCAGTGCAATACATTCTGTTTTTA
This sequence comes from Dioctria linearis, assembly GCA_963930735.1. Classification (NCBI taxonomy): domain Eukaryota; kingdom Metazoa; phylum Arthropoda; class Insecta; order Diptera; family Asilidae; genus Dioctria; species Dioctria linearis. The sequence continues at coordinate 169,536,484 of OZ005743.1, read as the reverse complement.
AGGGAATATGGCTAATCGGTGGCAAAAATGTCTGGCCTTGAGACAGATAATGCATTCGTCACGGTAGGAGTAAAGAACGGGGTATATAAAAAGCTGACTGAGTAAAATAAGTCACTTATTCTAATACCTTTCGTGTGCCATCCCCTTCAGCTTGCAGTTTCATCCTTCGCGCAGTCATCTTTGCCACCAAACATAGAATTTATGATAAATGATGATTTTCTAAATCAAGTACAAAAAAAATATTTTGTAATATTATTTACAAGGCAATAAATGAAGATTGTGAGCTCCTGAAAATTGAAAGACAAAATGCGACTAGATGGATGTCTATTGAAGTCGCAATACAGCGAATAGTTAACCAATGGCTAGAGTTAAAAAATAATCTGAAGGCTGTCATACCTCTCAGTTACTATATGATTTATATCGGGATACCTAACTTGAATTATGCATATTGTTTGTTCCTAAAAAATATTTTACAAGAAGTATAAAAAGTGATTAAAGCTTTTCAGGCAAAAGATGCAGATCCAACAAAGGTCCTCGAAGATCTATTGTTTTTATTAAAATCCTTAACAAAAAAAATTTAATTGAAGGGAAGATTATCGGAAATCTTTTAGAGATTGATTTAAACGAATTTATGTTGCCTTGTCGTTATTTAGAATATGAATTTGAAACTTTTGTTGAGACATCTGTAAAGGAAAATAATATAACAACGGAAAAAGAAAAGGTTTTATGGACAACTTGTATCAAATTCTTAACCAAATTAGTTACTGAAATAAGGAATAGAATTTCAAAAAACGTAGAAATAATAAGAAAAATTAATTATTTTTCAATCGAAAATCGCTTGAAATCCATAAAACCTTCGCTGGATCCTTTGCTTCAAATGATTACAATATTCCACCCAAGATATACATATTTGAAGTAGAAAATCAATAAACAAATTTAACTCTAGTGCAATGGGAAACGAGTTTTAATACCATTGAATTTTGGATAGTAGTAAATAATTTTAGATGTTTGAATAATGAAAATCCATATGAAGGCCCCGAAATGCGCAATAAAATAAACACGAAATTATTAAATAGTATCTTGCTTATAAGAGACAGTTTAAAAGTAAGTGACAGATGTTGCTTTTCTTTTGAAATAAGCAATAATATACTAAAAGAAATATCTCGTGCTGAAAAATATGAAAAATGTGAAAACGAAGTGGCTGATGAGGTATTTAATTTACTACGTTAGTAAGTAATTCTGGAGCCAAATTTTAAAATTACAGGGGAGAAAAAATCCAAGTTTTTTTTTAAAACTCGGAATTTTTTAATAGTAACCTGTTAATATAGGTGACAAAATTTGTTAATTTTTTTTTCTACTTAATTATCAGTCAAAAATAAATCTGAAAATTCAAATTCCAAAAATAAACTCTCGGACAAATTAAAAAGCAGATTTTTCCGAAATGTAAAAAATGTGACTTAGATTGTTTTCCCTCTGTAGTCGTCATATGCACATTGTATTACTTTGTAAAGATATGTCTACCAAATGTGATATAGATAAATCTTATTTAAAATATCTTAGTCGTTTTGTACTGAAAATCGTCTATATACAATGACTGCAGTTAATACCCTATTCGATTCTTAGATACCGTTAGTTTCTATTATTTTTTATCTTCAACTCAAATTTAGCATAATATTTTCCGAAAAAGCATATTTTTCTCCGGAAGTTTTGCATATGTTTTTCGAAAATTTCTGGCAACGCTAACGTTAACCGGTTAACCGATTTGTGGGCGTCGGATAACAGAGAGAACAGAGCAATATTCTCTCAGTCTCAATTATTGCTTCTTTCTGTCTATTGCTGCGTTCATTTTCTAGTTCTGAATGAATCTGTATTAATCGACAGAACGATGTCATAATTTAGTTCTGTGCTCATAGAAAAGGAACGAAACAGAACCATTTCAAGTGTTTGATATTTCTTCCATTTGATAAAAGTAAGTAAAATTTCGTGAAAATTGTTGTTCATGAAAAACAAAACCATTTTCCAACAAAGGCCACTTGAACTCAACTATTATCACCTCGCCCAATTTGTAAACAACACTACCACAAATACAAATTAAAATCGTTCTGCTTAAATCTGAGAATAACTCAGGTGCATTCAGAACGATTCGGAGTCCGAAAAAAGCGATGACAGATTGAAATTAAAGAACGACATGGATTGAAAAAATGCATTCTGAACGAGAAAAGGAACGCAGCATATTATTTCTCGATCGGTGATGAAAAATAAGTATCAGAATTGAGATCAAAAGGTAGCGAAGTAGTGGGAAAAGAAGTAGCGAATAACCACTAACAAAAACAAGTAAAAGTAAAGAAGACCAATTCTTATGATACCCTAGATGAATGCCCATATGTGATTTCGTATAGTCCCCCATTGTGCAAGTTTAATTGTTGAAGTGTGGTTTTCCGCATATATTTCTAAAACGGTTCGTCGGACAGTAAAAATTGTTATAACCGACATCATAGAATTTCATAAATTGAAAACATTTCAGTACAATAAAAACGTCTAGGATTGATCGTTTTTACAGTATACGTAAAAAAAACCTTAATTTTTATGGCAACACCAAGATGGATTTAGCTCATTGTAATTTTATTTACTATTGCTATGAAAACGCCATGTCCAAAATTTCAATTCTCTATATCGACACATTCTCAGACAGTTTCCAAATAGTACTTAGTGGAAAACCAAAGTTTTGTATTGTAACCCTACGAAAGAGTTGCCCGATTTGTTCCATTTTCGAGCTTAAATTTGCTTTTTTTTTTAAAAAGCCCGGGTGCAAAATTTCAGCTCTCTAAGTGAACGCGAATTAAATATTTCGTTCGGGTTCGAAAAATAAAAACAATCTTTAATATTTAATATATTGATTTATTAATTCCGTTACCGAGATCACCTTTTACCAAACCTTTTTCATCAAAAATTAAGTTTAGACTGACTTAATTATTCGTTTATAAATATCTTGTATTATATTCACGAGAAATATGTTGGGCAAAGCTGTAATTATATCATGGTTAAAATGTGAGAAATTAAATGTTTCAAGTTTGAAATATTTTTAAAGTGTGTGAAAGTAAAATCTTTCAATTTGTTCTGCTTTTGCTGATTCTGCATATTTCTTTAGAATTTCCTGAAAATTGGTCTCTTCTATTTTATTAACCATGGTCTATCTAACTCGCGTTCTCGAGTTATCGTGAGGACGGACGGACAAACGAAAAACGAAAAATTAAAATAACTTTTAATATTACGCGTTGCTGTTCAACCCATTTCATGTAGGGTATAAAGAGAATAAACAGATACAAGGCAAAATTAAACTGCTGTGCCATTTTAGGCCTTCCTCTTAGACTTATATGTAGTCCAAGAAAATATCCAATTAGCCCCAAAAATATTTCTTTAATTAGTGATACCTTTGCACCATAACAATTTATAAAAGAACACAAAAATTTCCTCACAAATATTACCATAAGACAAAAAGGACGGGAACAATTTTAAATCTCATATTCTGCCCCACCCCAATAACATTATCTATGTATAATCTGGAGCTTTTTATCGATAATTTCTATATAACGCGATTTCAACCGAACATTTGATAATAATAAAAAACAAATTGATCACAGTAATTTTAAGCTATAGAGCCCCCATAGAAGTGGTCGCCTCGGTGGGCAGCTTTTTTCTTTATTCGCAGTTGTATAAAAAATTTTTAAGTTCCGCGAAGTTCCAGTTAGCGAGAGAATGCTGCCAAGTTAGGTTACAGATCTTACAACCGCTAAAAAACTATGATCAATTTAATTCTATCTCTGCTCGCGATCGCGTTGTTTGTGTATTTGTTTTTAAAATGGGCAACCAAAAATCACAATATATTCGAGAAACAAGGAATAACGTACATTAAACCACTTCCATTAATTGGCACTAATGGATTTATATTTAAGGGAGTGGGCTTGCCGGATAGAGTTTTGGAGATTTACAGAAAATTTCAAAATGAGAAGTGAGTGGTAATTATGTTCATCAACGATAGTTCAGTGGAAAATTAATTTAATTAAATTAAACTCGTCAACACCCTTATTATTATTAAAAAAATTAATTTAAATGTGGAAAATATAACAACATAAAACGGTGCATAGTAACTGAGAAGCGTGACTCTAACCACAGATCATTTACTATATATAGATGTGACTAACTGAGCCAATTTTTTGGGTATCGAATTAGGATACGAGCAAGGTGTTGCGCATATCTGCTTAAAGTCGAAATTTTTACAATTTAAGCATAGTACGCCGCTGTTGGCGTGAAATGAAGTCCCACATACAATTTCACGATGCTTCTTCTTGAGACACCTTTCTTTGTTAAAATTTCGTTTTGCAGTAAGTATACGCAATTCCCCCGGTGAAAAAAATTGCAATTTCTATTTAGAATTCAACAGTCAATTTCATGCATTTTTATATTATACGAGTATAATTCATATTTCTTACGACTGGAAGCATGGCAAATCATGCAGTGTTCAATTGAACAATGGAAAAAGCCAATACCCTGTAGATGAAAGTAAAAGTTAAATAAAATGAGAAACCAAAGTCTTGTATGGCAACACGAAGAAGGGGTTGCCCGAGTTAGTCCATTTACCTATAGATGATGAACTTATAGGGTATACTAAGTTTGTCATTCCGTTTGTAACGCATAGAAATAATGATGTAGAACAAGATGGATTGAACACCCACGTAATATTACAAATTGCATTAATTTTTTCATGCCCGTCTGTCCGTCGGCTTTAAAAAAAAAATATTAAAACTAAAAATCGGGAAACTCCTTCGTGGGGCTGCCATACAAAAATTTCGTTTTTCACTTTTTATATTTGGACACTGGCTAAGAACGCGTCAATATAGACAGCTGAAATTTTGTGCACGGCGTTTCCTTAAAAATAGTAAATATAATTTCAAAAATAGGTTAATTCGGGCAACCCAATTTTGGTATTCCCATAAACAAATTTAGATTATTCACGTATACTGTAAAAACGATCAGTCCCATAAGACGTTTTTATTGTATGAATATAATCATTTTTGCTGTCCGAAGAACCGTTCTAGAAATATATGCGAAAGACCACTTCAAAAATCAAACTTGCACAGAGGGGTAGCTATACGAAATTACATACGAGCACTCATCTGGGGTATCAGAAGAATCGATCTTAGACCAATTCTAGCTTTTTTACTTGTTCTAAAATTAATTTTGCTTGATGTGCATAATGTAGGTACTCGCATTTAACTATGTATTCGAACCATATGAAATTATCAGTGTCGTAAGCTTCAAATTCAATACAAATTTAGTGGTAGCACGAATGGCAACTCACACACATGCGAAACTTAAATTCTTGTTTATAAGTATTAATAAAAAAAAATTAAAATAAAAGAAATTACTTCTTCTTTTTAATAAACTTTATTAATACAAAAATTGATTTTAAGAGAGGTTTATTTAGCGATTTCAGAATCTGACTTCAGCCAGATATGGCCGTTGGTTTACAACTAACTTAATTATTCCTTTACTTAATTAAATCTAACCTTCTCTACGAAATTCTTTATCATCGCTTTTCGTGAGAAGGAATTTCGTCTGGAAATATAATAGCGAAATGTGATATTTTTGTTTGTTCACGACTTGACTTGAAAAACAAAAATCTCATATTGCAATTCAGGGAATTTCGCTTCAATTTTTTTCCCAAGCTAATTTTTTTGGTGAGTCAGGGTTAAATCCTGATGTAACTCGCATGTCAAATGGAAATGGTGCACTTGTTTTGCAAGCTGTGCAGAGCCAGGACAGGACACGTCTCGCAAACTCTTACTTGGAAGTTGATCTGTACTTGTAGATGGTTGTGATTTGATGTTAAAGGTATACTCCTGATTGGCGTAGAATAGTCCCCTTTCTTAAAGAGATCCTTTGTTACTCTCTGTGATTTATAAATCAATGCTTTTCGTCGAATAACCTTATTTTCTTAAATTCTATGCTTGGTGCTGGTAACCACTTCTTAAAGGATTTGTTGAAAGATACTTCTTCTGTGATATCGTGTTGTGTATTTCTCCTTTGGACTAGTACTGCACTGCAAGTGGGATTTCGTCGGCTGAATCATCAATATCGCTTTCACCATATCGACTATTTTCATCGTAACTGCACTTCGTTATAATGACCTAGCTCTTCATTTTGCGACTCTGGCCTTTATGTGACCAAAGACGGAGCGGATTCAAGAATAGCCAATGGATCGAATGGAAATAATTCAGTTGCTTTGAATCCACTGATTACATTTGCGGGACTCATACACTTTGGTCCTACACACGACATAATTATGTTAAATCGTGATTTGTTCAAAGATCTCTCTGGGTGTGTAATACATGTATCCCAATAACGCAATAGCTCCTGATCCAAATATGTTTCAAAGGAACAATACACTGACTTTTCGAGCAGTTGCAATTCGTGCGCTGTATTTGAAGGTAAAAACAAAAACAAAAGAGTGTGATTTGAAGAGATTTGCTTCTCCGATAATGTTATCAGGAGACTTGATACCCCATCAAAGACAATTAGAGTAGGTCCATTACTTCCGTGGTCATGCTCCCTTTTGTAGACATCTTAACGTTGTCGATAATTTCAGATGTTAGACTTTTCCCTTAAAAAAAATCAAAGGTGGAATAGAATTCCGCATAGCATTACAGCAACCCACAATTGTTAAGTTTTCAGCGTGTTCTGGTGCGATCATATGGATTCGCTGGGCTCCTTTCTTCACTAAAATACTTTGATAATGGTGAATACTTATTATAGAACCCTTGTCGTTCATATTATAAACGCGGTGACGTTTATTTTTTATATCCAAATTAACCATAATATCGTTTAATTGTTTTAAATAATCATTCACAAATACTTTGTTTAATTTCTGAGCGCAAGCTGGCTTCACTGATTGCACCTTTCTTGTGGACAAATCAGGATTCCTCTTGAGGACCAAACGCAAAAGCAAAGCTTTTCCCGCCCTTTGTTTAGTATTACTGAAATTATGATTAATATTATTGTTTTCACTATATCTAAACATCTGATGGTGGACTAAAGTTGTCGGTATAATACCGATTTCCATTGATCACGTTTTCTAGCAGAAGTGTTACACCGAAATAGTTCCATTGACCAGCACTGCAAGAAAAAATGCTGTTTTACTTGTTTTAAAGAGACTTGAAAAAAGCATAGCGGCCAACATTACACACGTTTTGCCTTGTCTTATTGCAGGAGTTTTTCATATAAAAATAGCTTGTTTTTGGTTCAAACACCATAATTTCCATAAATTTGCCCTACATGTAATTGTTTTAAACACCGTTAGGAAGAAAACAGATACCGAAATGATACTCCATTACTCATGATTTTTTGTAATCTGTGTCCTATGGCAAGGCCGCCAGACCCTAATACCCTAGACAGACTGCGCCCATAATGACTTAATTTGAAACTCATTTCAAGGAAATGAAGAATTGACAGTCTATGACGAAAATTATTTCATTTGAAATGTCAGTTCCGCAATGTGAGTAAGGATCATGGCAGAATTCAATAATTTAATTAAATGCTATTGTTTAGACTTTGTAGGTATATGTAGATATGAGCGAACGCAGTTGCTCAATTATTTTTCCGCTGAACCTCCTGACTAGCCCAAATATTGGTAGTTTAGGCCGTTGACTTTCCAGAAATAAGACGTCATCGGAAAAATGTTGCACAGTCGCCATTTCTACGTATATCGCCATGAAAAAATAATTTTGTATTGCCAATTACATGTAGTATAATAAAAAACCTTTTTTTGTAAATCCAATTTATTTTATGGTTTCGCTGAAAAAAAAAACACGAAGTAGTTAGGTATGTCCTTTTTTTGTCTATAGAGTGGCCTAACCCTTAATGCACTTCAAAATCTTTCATTTGATACATAAAACATCCCTTACGAAGGCCATCCTCCGCGAAACGAGAGGTTGCAATACCCGCCCCAAAAAAATTCTGCCAGGAATCATGGCGGCCAATTAATTATATCCAAGGAAACAAAATGTTTTATGATTGGATGTAGTTTGGGTATACAGAAGACATGCCATGTTTCACACATAACGTAAAAATAGCAATTTTTATAAAGTAAACAAACAAAAAATAATTACAAAAACAATTTCACGTAATTCGTTGAATGGTGTCACGAATTGCACACTACACTTTTCGGCTTCAATATGGCCGACTATTGTTTCCTAGGTAACGAAACTTTGTTTTCATATAAATATCCCCACTTAATAATATCTTCCTTTTTTTCTTGTCTTTCGAAAAATTGCAATTTTAAAGATGGCTGCGTTTGGTCGCCATTTTTAATCTAGTACAAAATCGAATATAGTGTTTGTCTCAGCGTCAGGAACAATTAAATAATTTTTTTTTTTTCATTTAATTAATTTTATTCTTGAGCTCTGAATCTGCCCACGTGATTGGATCTTCTGAAGATAGGTGTGAAATAGAAATTACAAAAATTATTTATTATTGATAGTTCTTCAAATGTTATTTTATGGCGTAGGATAGACCGGGCAATTATTTTTTATGCCTTTAGATATTAAATTTGTATAAGAAAGTTTTGGTCTAACTAGATTTGTTTCGTGGAAATATGAAATAGTCACGCAACGTCAAAATTCGAAATAGGAAAATATTCGTGGGCAAATTTGTAACCCCTTTTTTTAAGTTAGAATTTTATTAAGCAAAAGGTTTCATGTACCTACAAACAAATATCTTTTTTAGAAATTATTAATTAAAAAAATCGAATTGTTAATACTTATTCCGTTTGGGACAAAAATTAATAGCTCGGGAAAAGTATAAATATCCGTAACATTAATTATCTCTGGATGGTCATAAAAAAATTGAATATACGATATGTATAGATATGTATGTATATTTTCGCCGTTATGTTGTTATTGGATGGAGATGCCAAAGGCCAAGCATGTTTCACTATCGCAGAAATGTCGTAGATTGTCATCGGTTTTCCTGGATTATTATCCGTATCCAATTATTTTGTGCATTATCACAATATGTACACATTTAAAAGGGTCATAAGCTTCGATAAATAACGGCTTGAGGAGATATGTGCAGTGAGGAGGAGTACTTCGCCTTATCAATAACCTGGAGGTAAATGTGGGAGGAATGTTTATCCAAAAGTAGGAGGATAAATTTTCCCACACTAAACTTTACAAATTTAATAAAATGGTCTATATACAAGGTGTTCCACGTAACGCGTTGCCTGGGCATTTTGCTTAAAAATGTGCGAAGATATCGAAAAAGTCTAATTATAAAAGCTACGTAGCATTAGTAAAGTTATACTTTAGCGTAGCAAAACTCCTTAAAGAAAGGACATTGAAAAAGATATATTCAAAACCGGTCGTTTTCGTGCTTATTAAAGATTCATTTTTCGACTACATTTTGGAATTCTACAAATAAAATTAACCCCTTTATTATCAGATAAAAGGGTTCTAATTATGCTCCATGTATCGTGTTTCCTTGTCATTTTTCACGAAAATGCACAGAGTATTGATAACAAAAGTAACCTATCATAAGCCGAACTATAGATTACAAAAGACACAGGAAAAAGGACATTTCCAATTATGTTTTTTTTTCGTTCTTATCCAGGATAGATTTTGGCCACGTTAAAATAACTGCAATAAATTTCAAATAATCATCATGGGGTGTAACGTTCAGAAGTTACAGGGTGAGCAATAACTCCATACTCAAATATCTTTAAGTCACGTTATCTCGAAAACCGTTAGGATTCCCTCCACCAATACAATTTTGTGCTCGTCTAAGTATGACCTTCCGGTTTCACAGCACTCATTTCTCCCCACTTTTTCCTGAGAAGGACTTTAAGGCTTTACCTTTATAATTCTGTCTCCATACTCCATACAAACTTGCTACCACTTTGATCTTCATGTTGTATTTTTCACTATCAGAATAGAGCCCACTTCATCTTATGTCGGTATTCTCTAAAAATCATTTCTAAATCAATCGGATCAGATGCTTTGTTTTATGAGGAGTTCTTTGAAATCCTGTAAAACGTGTCCTTCATCCCTGATCGAAACAAATTATACAGGGTGTCTTAAATTATTATGTTGATCTCTTATTTTATGAATTACTCTATAATTCCCGAACTAAATATGTATATACATTCTATTGACGATAGGGCTTTTTTTCTCGACGATAAGGCTTTCGAACAGTGTCTTCTCCTCCTTCCCTCCTCATTGAAGCTATATGGTTCATCAGAACGCAAATTACATTTTGTATTTAAATTTCTGAATTCAGTTACATATATTCAGAAACTAAATTTCATTTAAACTTCACTTGCTTCCTTAATAACAATCTTCGGACAGGTACAAGATTTCCTTTGAAGTAGTTTACACATTCTACGAATCTAAATCATTTGAGCTTCTCAAACTATGGCCTATAGTTCTATTCGTATACCCGAAATAAAGTCATACTAAGTTTGAGTTTGTATATCCGACTAACTGTGTTAAAAATGATGGTTGTGTTGCACACAAATACAGATGTGTGTGATAACAACATTGGCAACTTCATCGCATTTGAAAAATCCATTCTAAAACGTGAAATTGATTTACCTACACGTGAAAATAACTTGTAAAAAATTCTACAAGTTTTGACAACGTTGAATGTTCTGAAAGGAAACTAAAAACCGAAAAATTGTTACATCCCTTTGAAGTATGCGAAGTGTTGCCTGCTTTTGATTGAAAAGATAAAATTAGTAGTTCTTCGGAACAATGGATAAAAAAAACTTGAAAAGTATGAATGGAAGAATAAAACTCTTTTACGCTATGCGTGCTTACGCCTAAAAGGTGCAGCTAAAATATGGCGTATTAGTTTGGAAAATGAACTCATTAGATGGGAAGACTTCAAAAGGGAGTTTCTCAAGACTTTTCGGCCAGTGCAGGATGAGTCGGATATTCTTTTTGCCATGGTCAACAGAAAAAAGAAACCAGAGGAAGTTTATGAAGATTATCACCCTTATTACAGTTGTCGACTTCAAATTGTTTTTTTGTTGTATTCTTACACTAAAATTGCAAAGAAAAATAATTTAATTTATAAAAAACTATTGAATTTCATGTTTTAATGAACAACTTGAAAGCCATTATAAAATTTATCATTTTCCGGTTGCATTTTCCTTTTTCTTACACACATCTAACATCTGTCACTTACAAAAGCCAAGTGAGTAAAATTGTCACTTACATCGACATTTGTCTACTTAATACGACATACGTGATGAAGGACCTTGCTGTGGATCGATGAGTGACAGAGCTGTAATTAAATATATTATTAGGGGTTTTCGGGATCCTGCTATAGCACGAAATCTTTCTTTGAAGATGTTTGAGTCCTCTAGTGAATTGTTGCTACATCTCAAGCATTATGCAAATTCAAAGTCACCTTCTTTTATCCAACCACACGCAATCAAGGAATGGAACCCATCCGAGGAATTCGAATTGAATCCGATGTTAAAATTCCTTCGAAGACAGGTTTACAACGATCTAAGGTGTTCAAATGTTTCAACTGTAACGAGTTGGGTCATATTTCTACAAACCGACCCAAACAAAAACGAGTACGTGCAACGTGTTATAATTGCGGAAATCCTGTACATATGAATAAAAATTGTCCTGAAGTGTCTAGTGGACAAGTTCAAATCGTCGTCGATAACCCGATGATTAAGCTAAGTAATCTTACAAATGATTTTTCCATATATTTTACTTGTACAATTATGAATGATAGCTTAGGAGTAGGCATTAACTTAAGCGTAAAAGCTTTAATAGATACTGGAATTCCAGTTAGTTTAATTAAAAGAAATTTTTTACCAGATTTTGTTTCCATCATAGATACAAGCAATATATATTTAGCAGGAATAAATGAAAGTAGATTAAACGTTTTCGGTCTATTCGAAACAAAAATATTTGTTAATGATATTTTTTATAATATGCAATTTTATGTCCTCTGAGAATACGATGCGACAAGCTTCTATTTGGGAGATTTCCTAGTTAGTAATACTAAATTGAACATTGGCTCTAATAATTCTGTGATTTGTGAAGATTTGGAGTCCTTCAACGAAATTCCTAGAATTGATGTAAAAAACATAAATGTGCCTTCAATTGAAATGGATATCAATCCAAAATAACCTTATGATACTAGGAAACTTGTATGCGGGACTCTTCAGGAAAACTATTTATCTAGGATAAAACCATCGAAACCCAAAACCGATTACGAAATGTTAATCCAACTTTCTAGTGATAAACAAATATCTATCACACCTAGACGTATATCATATTTCGATACGCGGGAATTTCAAAAAATAATTAACGATTTATTAGAAAAACAAATTATAAGGTCTAGATTCGCCTTATTCTTCTCCTATAGTTTTAGTAAAGAAGAAAAATAACGAACTCCGAATGTGCGTTGATTTTAGGGCTTTAAATAGCATTACTGAATGCTGACTTTATTTTTGCCAGAAAAAATTAAAAACCAAGCTGGATTTATATTTTTGCTAGCTTTGTTTTTTTAACTTTTTTTAATAAAAAGTTAAGCTTTCAAAAGCTTTACAGGAATCGAAACGGGTTTCACGAGACATCTTTTGGTATATTCCACTAATTTCCACGATCATGATTTATCCCAGGTTTTTTTGTTTAAAATTTTCAAAATTCCCGTTATTTTCGGTCCCTGCATGAAATTAATTTGCCAGGCGATAATTCGGTTGCTCATTAGGAACCGGACCGATTTGAGCATGGTAAAGTGGTTTTTTTTCTCACGATCGATGGTGTTTTGAGAATATTTCATGAACTCAGCGAGATAGCACAATTTTGTCCTATTCTTTTTTGTATTTGTGCAAAATTTAGTTATCTGGCTCAGATTTGAGGATATTCTTGATAAAATACTGGAAGAAAAAATCCACAATTATACAGCTCCGCTATTGAATTGGAACTTGGATAGATTTCCATGCAAAAATTAATAAAAGCAATTACTTGGAATATAAAAAATTACAAGTTTTATTTGACTTCTGTAGATTTAGAGTGAGCATTTCTCCAAAATGTGGTCACGTATTGGACTCTCAATAAATGCTGCCGTAAATCAGCTCTGCACGGTCGGTGATAAGCTGGATGGATCGATATTTCTGAATTTTTACCAAACAATTTTTGACTGATACGTATTGAAAATAAATCAAATCTGGCATCGTTGACGTTGTTAATCTGCCGAACTCCATATATATATATGACAAAGAAATCTTTCCAATGTGACAAATGCACTCTTCAGTAATTCTTCATCATCGGTGGCAATATTTTGAAATGCAAGCTGATAATCTTCCGATTCTTTTCGTAATTTGAAAGGCCTCAATTTCCCATTGCGAAAAAAGCTGGAGTGTAATCACAACATGTCATGGAAGCCTGATAAAGCTCTAGATATGGAAGGAACGACCCAGAGTTTTGTACAATCCGTTGCTTTAATGACTTCATTATTTTCAACCCGATAAGAGAAGCATTCGTTGAATTTTAAGTGAATAATGTTATCACCAATATAAGACGCCATATCATCAGATTGGTTGATAAAAAATTTAACTAATGCTTCCTTCAACTGAACATAGCTCAGTTGAGCAGTGAAATTATGAGGATGAATTTGATATGGTCCGATTGAAACCTGGCTAGCCGATTCATCTCGACGTTTACGTTCACCATCTTTGATTGATAGTGTAAAACATCAGTGCGATTTGTTTTCAGTTGAGATATAATTTATTCTCAAAGCTATCCCAAATTTTCTGTTTACCATTTCAAGTGCGTGGAGTCAATCCGATCGGACGTTGCATAGTGTTGTAGTTCAAATAAATCAATATAAACATATTCAATCAATTAATTTAAGACAAGTGATAGTGTTGTGCTAAATATCTTCAATATAATCAATTACTATAATTATTTAAATTCCGACGCGACCGATAAATTAATAAATAAACAAAATAAATTTTATCCGCCAAGTGAAGGGCTCTTCTATGCCCTATCAACATTCTATAAGCCAGCAGCACGGTAACGTTTCCTTTCCTTCTCTTCATCTGTGATCAGTGCAAATGCATTAGCACTTGTCACTGATCAGCAATACGGGTGTCCCCAGCTGTGGTCATTGAACTGCACAGTCTGAGGTATTGAAAGCAGCAATAGGCATAACACTATTGTTGTTTTTTTTTACCTCGCTGTGTCGTTGACTGCGGCTGGTGGCGCCCAAATTTTTGTGTTGTTGTGTGTCGCTTTTTTTCTTTTTTGCTTTTTTGTTTTTGCCTTCAGCATGCAGAGTTTTATTTTAGATTTCTGCAACATTCGCGGATTAAGAGCAAATCGGTTTTCGGTGTACTGCCACCTTAACTCAAAAAATCCGGCAATTCTTGCGCTAAGTGAAACCAAGGTCGTTTCTGATGCTGATATTAATCAGTATCACGTCCCTGGTTACAGCTTCGTGCCTCTTTTTTCTCAGCATAGAGGGATCGCAGTATATACATATTCGGAATGATGTGGCCTTTACTATTCTTCAAGATTTTCCTTCTGCTAATCCAGAGTTTAATTATATCTGGATTAGGTTCAAACTTCACAAGCACATCATATACTTCTGTTTCCTTTATCGCAGCCCAAATATGTCTGATGACGACACGGTATCCGTATTTGACAATATCTCCAACAATATTGATCATTTGCTTTCTGTTTCCCCCTCTTCCGAAATCGTCCTGGCAGGCGATTTTAATGTTCATAATATACCGTGGCTCAGACATTCTTCTACCACAAGTCCTGCGGGCCGTTTCGTTGAACTCTTCTGTGAATCATTTAATTTGCAACAGCTAGTGGATGCACCAACGCGAATTCCTGATGCAGCTGGAGATAAAGCTAATTTACTCGACTTGTTTCTAACATCTCATCCTGACAAATATTCCATTTCAGTCGGTTCCCCTCTTGGAAATTCAGACCATTGTTTAATCACGGCTCAATTTACCACCTCAAACCTGTGCCGCCCAACTGCTCCACCTACAAGTAGGCTTCTTTGGCACTATAAGAATGCTGATTGGGAAAGTCTCAATAAGTATCTTAAAGAAATTGATTGGTCGGTTTGTTTTGCTTCGAGGGATGTTGATGAATGCACATTACAATTTAGTAACATACTAAATCTTGGCATGCGTGAATACATTCCGTATTCTTACAGCAGGTCTCAACAACAGCATGATCGCTCCTGGTTTAACGATAAGTGTAACCAAGCTATAAAAGCGAAAGAGTCTGCTTTTCGCGCCTATCAATTGCATCCATGTCCGGAAATGAAACAAGTCTACAAGACTGCACGGAACACCTGCAAGTCCATTATCCAGAGAGAAAAATTTCTTTTTGACCAGAATATTAGACAAAGAATCTTGACAAGCCGCAAAGGTAGCAAAGGTTTCTGGTCCCTGGTCAAAACCATCAGGAACAATTTCACCAGTTCCTCTATACCTTCACTACTTAATAATTGTGAAGTGATTGTTGACTCCCTGGATAAAGCTAATATTTTAGCTGCTAGATTCGCTTCAAATTCTCGTCTTCCACCAACTTCACAAACACCTGTTTTGCATCGCCCGTGTGAATGTGTACAAGAGCCAATACACGTTCGTACGAGGGATGTGTTCAGGGTCCTTAAGGATATCAACTTCTCCAAAGCCGCAGGTCCTGATGGTTTTTCGCCCCTGTTAATTAAAAGCTGCGCCTCATCCTTGGCTAAACCTCTGCGCAAACTCTTCTACTTGTCTTATTCGACAGGAAAATTTCCAACTGCTTGGAAGCTAGCTCACGTTCAGCCTATTCCTAAGAAAGGAGAGGGTAGCGATCCCTCAAATTATCGACCAATTGCCATCACTTCGATTCTTTCAAAGGTTTTTGAATCTATCATTAACTCAAAATTAATGAAGTATCTAGAAACTAATCATCTCATCAACGATCGCCAATATGGCTTCCGAGCTGGACGCTCATCTGGAGACTTGCTGACCTTTCTTACGGAACGTTGGAACCGTAGTCTTCACAATTTTGGTGAGTCTAAAATCGTTGCTCTAGATATTTCAAAAGCCTTTGATAGAGTCTGGCATCCAGCCCTTTTAGCCAAACTTAAAGCACTTGGTCTCTCCCCTCCTCTTCTATTATGGATTGAAAGTTTCCTATCTAGTCGCCAAATACGTGTTGTATTAGATGGCGTTACATCTGAACCGCATCCCATAAATGCCGGTGTGCCTCAAGGCTCTGTTATCTCTCCAACTCTCTTTTTAGTTTTCATTAATGATCTGCTTTCCCTTACTTTCAATCCCATCCATAGTTTCGCAGATGACAGTACTCTTGATTTCGCTTACTCCTTTGACACTCTTGCGGAATCCAGGGGGAATGCCGCATGTGTTAAACGAGATTGCATGACTAGATCATTGAATAACGATCTTAACAGTATCCTCGCTTGGGGCAAAGCGAATCGCGTCGAATTCAATGCATCTAAGACTCAAAGCTGTCTCATCTCATTAAAACAAGATCATAACTTAACCACACCCGTTTCTTTTGATGGAGCATTAATTTCTGATTCACCGTCACTAAGCATTCTTGGCATTAATATTTCCAGTAAGTTAAACTGGACAGATCACATCTTCTCTGTTGCCAAAGAGGCATCGAAATGTCTTGGATTTCTGAAAAGGTGTAAGAAATATTTCAGCCCGTCAAATCTAGCGCTCCTCTACAAGTCCTACATTAGACCTAGAATGGAATACAACTCCCATATATGGGCCGGAGCTGGTCGCACAGCCTTAGCTTCATTGGATATTGTCCAAAAGAGAGCCTTCAAGCTCATTGGCGATTTGGCAATAACTTGTCATATCGACTCACTCGAGCACCGCCGCAATGTTGGATGCCTTTCGCTCCTTTATCGCTATATGCATGGTCAATGTTCTGATGAAATATCTAGTCTAATCCCTTGTAGAATGATTCCTGCACGCAATACTCGCGCTGCAAACCGCGCACATCCTTTAACCCTTCAAATTACTTTCGGCCGTACAGTAAAATTCCGAGATGCTTTTTTATCCCGAACAGTGCGAATGTGGAACAGCTTACCATCTTCTGTTTTTCCTCCGGCATACAATCTGCGGAAGTTTAAGGGCGACACACATCGGCACCTCCGCCACTCTCCTCACATCCCCTAATCCTTTCCCTATCTCCTTCCTGCCATGCTGTGCTTTGCATCATAGGGTATCCCCTGAGCTTGGCTTAATAATATAAAAAAAAAAAAAAAAAAAAAAATGCATAATTATGAATAGCCGCTACATTTACTCCCCTGCAATATTTCTTTGCGTCTTTTACTTCTTCCCTGGAAAACCGGCTGTCATACTGCATCAAGAATACTCGTGTGGAATGGCCCATTCCCTATCACACTCGAAGCGATCTGGCTATTGATAATCAACCGAATTATCGCCTGGAAAATTAATTTCATGTTGTTCGATAATTAAATTAGCTCGTATAAAAATGACAGTAGTAGTAACATAATTTTTTTTGTAACGAAAAAAAAACGTCTGGCACGGTACGTACAACGAGGTAATTGTCTGGGAATAGTGAATTTATATTTTTCGATGTTTATGAAAACAGATGAAAAAAACAAAAATCGAACCAAAATTATTTTGAAAACTGTTTTTTTTACCTGTGAAACAGAATGCGCACAGGTAAACGCAACCCCTCTCACCAACCAGATTGGCCGCATGCCTATTGAGATAGTGAAAGAGGGGAGATAGCAAAGAATCAGCCGAACTAAAGTTCTTTTTTTCGTGACGTTGCTAGCTCTCGTACTATAAACAACGCTTCTGGAGACGATAACTCTAATGCCTATTTATAGGTCAAAATGTTTACTTTTAGGGAAAAAAAAGTGATCTTTTAACAAAATTACGAAGAGTGCATTTTATTAAACTCTACCCAATTAGCTGTGAAATGAGAGTACTGGTTTCGGACTGGCAACATATTTTTCTTCTAAATTATTTCGATATTTACTCTTCGCCTAGGGGCGCAACACATCCGCGTCACTTACTTGGAATCGAAGCAGAGCTTTTATTTCTTTTTAACACTTTAAGTATCTTTTTTTTTATATGCTAAAAAAATTATATTAAAGCAAAAATTGCCAAATGTTTTCTTTACTTTCAGAATCCTTGGACTCTTCGAATTCGTCACACCATTATACTTCATACGAAGTCCCGAATTAGCGAAACAATTAACTGTTAAGGATTTCTCATATTTTCAAGATCACAAAAATGTCATCGATACATCATGTGATGAATTTTTTGGAAATGCACTAGTTTCAATGAAAGGGAAACAATGGCGAGACATGAGATCATCCCTCAGTCCAATATTTACTGGACGTAAAATACGGACAATGCTTGAACTTATAAAAGCAACTAGTTATCAATTAGCGGATTATATTCAAGAAGATTATAAGAATAATGGCTTAAAGTCATATAAATTAAAAGATCTATTTTCCAAATACACCACTGATGTTATTGCGACTTGCGCTTTCGGTGTGGAATGTGATTCACTAAAAAACCCCGATAACGAATTATATGAAATCGGAAAAGAAGTTCTACAGTTCCAAAAACTGACGGCACTAATTAAATTTATAAGTATCAAATGCTTTCCAAAAATTACGAAATACCTAGGCATAAAATTCTTTAGTGAGAAGACAAAGCAAATATTTAATAGGCTTATAATAGACACAATGGAAGTGAGGAAAAGAGAAGGAATCGTAAGACCAGATATGCTACAACTTTTAATGAAACTTCGTGAAGGACAATTACACAAAACCAATGATTCCGAAGATGAAGATATTAATAATGAATGCAAAATTTTGAAAGGAGATACAAAACGTATCTGGACAGATAATGAATTGATTGCCCAATGTTTTTTATTTTTTTTGGCAGGATCTGATACGAGTTCGACTGTAATGACTTTCATTGGATATGAGCTTGCTGTCAATCCTGATATTCAATCCAGACTGATTGCAGAAATTGACGAAATGAATGAGAGTTTAAATGGAAATCCTTTAACCTATGAAAATTTGATAAAAATGAAATATTTAGATATGGTCGTTTCTGAAGCTCTAAGAAAATGGCCACCTGTAATTGTTTTAGACCGGGAATGTGTCAAGGATTATACATATGAAGATGAGGATGGACTAAAATTCACCGCAGAAAAAGGAAGCATGTTATGGATTCCAGTTTATGGGTTCCACAAGGATCCTAAATATTATCCTAATCCGGAAACATTTGATGCTGAACGATTTAGTGACGAAAATAAAGCTAATCTGGATATGAATGCGTATTTACCATTCGGAATTGGACCGAGAAATTGTATTGGTAAGTTCCAATGATACATTGATAGTAGTAAATCTCTAAAAATGATTTTTTTACAGGCCGACGATTTGCTTTGATGAATATAAAAGCTCTATACTATTATTTGCTGCTTAACTTCAGGTTAACGGTGGGCGAAAAAACCGAAATTCCCTTGAAATTGAAGAAAAAAGTTTTTGCACTGATCCCCGAAAAAGATATTGAACTAAATATAGAGCCACGAAGTGATAAAATAAAAATTACATAAACAAATCTACTTAGGAACATTTTAATGAATAAAATAAATATTTTTCTTGTATGAAAGTAGAAAGTGCTGGACCTATACCGACATTTTGAATACAAGCCCAGCAGAGTTTTCTCTATAGATACTATAGTCTTCCCTGGAGATAGAAATTTAACTACAAGTCTGCAAAAACAGAACACGGAAACTTCACATGTAAGAAGTAGATCCCAACCCTCTATCAACTCCACTATTTTTTACTGCACATGTCTCCATATATGTAGCTACCTCCATACCAGTGGCGGCTGTACCTTTGGGGCACCAGATTCTTCTTAATGCATATTATGCAAAACATGTAATGGCAAACTATACGCGAACTATTATTTTTGACGCACACTATAACAGTAGAATGACTTCTCTCTCACCATTGTGTATAGAAGTATGCAGGAGCAATGAATTCACATCACAACTCAATAGATGGCTCTAGATGTACTGAAATGAAGAAATTCTATATTTATAATAAATGTTATTATAAAAATTTATTTGTTGGTTCTTGTTTCGTGCTGCAGTGCAGAGAGGACTCAATGGTTAGCGCATCGCGTCGCCTTTTATTTCATATTCTTCTCGTTTGTTGCTGCCTTCCCGTACCATAGCCGCTGTTTGGTTTTTGTGGGGTGACTTCATCGATCTCTTACTTTGCATAGATAAAGATTAGTGGACGAGGCGGGCATGTTAATCAGCTTTTTGTAAAAAAAAAAGAAAAAGCGTCAAAGTAGAGAAAAAAAGAATTTTAGTCAGCCGAACACAATGGGAAAGCGTTCTCAAGTTATTGGGGTATGACGTTAGTTATACACATTCTTCCGCGTGTTTGCTGCCGTCTGCCACCACTTTTCAACCATCCAATGTGTCTGCCATTTTTACTATTGATCATGAAATACAATTCTCTGCTGCCACACCAAAAATCAGCCTTTATGAAATCACGTAAGTTAACCGGTTTTTTTAAGACCTTCGCGGCCATCCTGCAGAGTCCTCCACCACTGGGAGCCCGACAGACTTCCGAATAACTTATCAACGATGGCAAGAGAATATGATAAGATGGAAATTTTTGTTTATGAAATGAGGTAAGTATTTTGGTCGCCAGCTCTCCGTCTATAAATAGTCAACTGCATAGCTGACTTCTAAAAGGGACGAGTGGCAATAGCATAGCTCCAGTAGCTGCTGCCGAATCGAAGATTGATTCTTAAGCCGATCCCACACAATGTGTGCATTTGTCAAATATTTGGCAATGCGTCTCGTTTACACACTCATCGCCATGAGACGCATTGACAAATATTTGACGAATGCACACATTATGTGAGACCGGCTTTACGGTATTCCATTTTCCGCGACTATTCAAATCTTCAGATATCCGGATTCGGATTATTCGAATACCCAAAACAATCGAAGAGTATTCAGCATATTCGAAGATTTTTGGCGGTTGCAAATTTTGGTTGCGGCAAAGTGTCCACAATTGCTACTTCTTCTATAGGAGGGAACTGTCCTGTGTAGATAACAGATCTGCTTGATGCACGAAACTGTGATGGCTTGAATACCTGCTTGACGCAGGAGACTGTGATGGCTTGGATACCTGGCTACTGGTCAATTACTTGATCGATAAGCAGCCAGATTGAGACTGGCAAAGTTCCAAGTCTTCTCAATTACGACTTGACGTCCATAAGAGGTGCTGCCGTAATAGCGATCTGGTGGACGAGTGCGCCTCTTGTCCAAACTGTGCCAATGACAGAATGAACGGGTGCTGTTCCGGAAAGGAGGCCGGATCCTGTACCAAGTCGACCCTATGTCAACTTGACAGCCGAAATAAGAGCAGCTACGACAATGGTACTATCTGCAGGATCCACTTCTTAGAACCAGATTTCCAGTTCGTTACGACTGTCCTAAAAAAGCGTAGACTCTGAATGGAAGCTTATCTGAAACACATTAAAAGAAACGTCAGCTCATCAGTTTGGACATCCTTTCGGGAAATTATTCTTTATTCTTTTATTTATATTGGACCTTTTTTTCGGTGTTGTTGAATTGTAGGTTGTATCAGATTTTTTTTCAAAAGCGTACCTAGCTACGCCTTTCTATGTTCAGCACTATTACTAGACGCGAATTGGGAAATTAAATATTTGTAAACTTACATGGTTGTTCAAGTGTTTGGAAACGTACGACCCGATACAGACGCGTCGCCACAGATTCAAGTAATCAGATATTCGAAGAATCAGATACCTGAAAGAATTGTCTAGCCTAGCTCGATCACATTCATAGACCACTAATGCACTGAATTTGCCTGTATTCAGATAGGATTATTTTTGTTTCCCTCCGTCTCAGCATTATTTGTAAATGTAATCCAAATCGTTTTACATTACAATACCCATGAAAAAGTCATAACCCCAAATGTTATCCACACCACCGAATATATATCACATTACAAGCAACCTCCGTTGTCAATGCTTATAATACATATAGATCTGCGGGGTGTATTTCAGCACATTTTAAAACAGTCTTAATCGAAAACGCTAAAATAAAAACTTGTTTAGTATGTGTTAAAAAATGTTTAAAATTTACTTACTACCCTGTGGACCGTCAAGCACAAAACACTGTGCAGACAGAATATCAGAATAGAGTTTTCTTAGTTGAGTATGTATAGTCTTTTATGTAGACCCGTACCTGACACAACTTACAACTAGATGTGCAAAACTCAATATAAACCCGGAACACTTTTTGAAAGCTCTTTAACTTTTTATTCAACCAGAAAAAGCTATCATTGCGAAGAATTTATGTGGCATAATACACCAAAAGAGAGAGAAAATGTGTAGAGCTTTCTATTAGAGGGCCATTAGCTCGTTTCAGTTGGACCGCGTTTTCGAGGTTTTGCACATCTAGATGTAAGTTGTCTCAGCCCGTACTATGCTGTAGAATCGTCTATATTACAAAATGGCAAAATCATTTGAAACACAACACTTTTACTTGAGATTATTTATTGAAATCAAATTATGATACAAAGTATTGTACGTCTACTATTAAAATTGTAATAAATGTTGAATGCGTATGAAAAAATAGTGTCAAACGTTCGTGGTCTTCGGTTTGGCAAAAACAAAACTTGCGTATGTTGCTCATGTTTTGCACAAAAATGAAAAACTATGGAAAGTTATAAAATGAAGTAAAAATCCGTTAGTCCGTCTCTTACATCATTTATTGTTATAATTGTAGTAAAATTAGAGCTTTAATTGCCGAATGTCCAAATATTTCGTTGATTTTTTTGTTTTTTTTGTTGTTGTTGTTGTTGGTAATTGTTATGGTCAGTAGTAAAATTGTTGTCGTCGTCAGCATTGCATTTCATGAGTCACAGTGCGCATGTAAGTAGGTACTCGTATGTTCAAAAGAGCTGTGAAAGTGCAAATTTAAAGTATGAAATTTTTTTAAAAACTTACATTCGATTAGTATTGTTAGGAGATCAAATGATTACTTGGAGGGGGATTTTAATTATATACTTACTTACGTCAAATATTTATTATACAAATATTAATTAATACCACACAGGTAAGTAAATTCAGATGTCCAGACCATATACACTGCAGGTAGGATGGGCACGCGCAAATTTGTGGTGAAAAAAATCTGTATGAATTGACATATCCAGCAAATTCTTCCAATTCACAAAATATTGGTCCAATCGAAATGTGTGTTAGGTGTGGACATTTGAGTTTACTTTTATTGGTGTTAAAATTCATTTCTTGTATAAAAAAATGAATAAATCAAATCTCATATGCCAGTTTGTCTTTTAGGTATCATCTTGATTCCCATTTACAATTTTTCCTGGGATTTGCGTTATATTAAAAAAAATCCTACAGATAAAAACAACAACAACGAATCATTCCGTGATATTTGCCTAGATTTACACCGCCTATAGTATATGATTAAAAATTATATACACTTTTAGTTGCCATTTTCTTATACATACCAACGCTAATATCTTCAAGAATAATTTCTTATCTTCACCAATTTACTGTGTGTTTTGCAATAAATGGATAACCGTATGTAAACAACTAACCGATGTAAAGCTTTTTCGCGAGTCATCAAGAGTTAAGGCCTAAGCACAATTGTGACGGCGACGGCGACGGCAACTATTGCAGTAATAGGAACAACTTTCTCCAGGAACGTTTTATGGAGCGTGTTATTACATAGGAATCTTGCGATCGTAATTTAATTAATTCAATTACGACGGGGAGAGATGAGAACGGGCGACAGCAACTACAGATTCCTATGTAATACACTCTCCATAAAACGTTCCTGGGGAAAATTGTTCCTATTACTGTCGTCACCGTCGCAATTGTGCTTAGACCTTTAAGAGATAAAATTATTGCACGCTATACTATGAGTGTTCATAGCAACGCTGTGGCAGCGCTTGATGTGACGAGACACCATGAGGTATCTCGCTCGAGAATGAAATTTGAAATTTCTTCACGAGTTGCAGCGCGGAAATTTTGATAACCGGCATATTTTTTATAGGTTTATAGGTTTATAGACGGACGGGCGAGTGGACAGACGGACGGACGGGCGGGAGGACGGACGGGCGGGTGGACGGCCGGGCGGGAGGACGGACGGGCGGGAGGACGGACGGACGGACAGACGGACGGACAGGCGGGTGGACAGACGGACAGACGGGCGGATGGACATACGGACGGGTGGACAGACGGACGGGTGGACAGACGGACGGGTGGACAGACGGACAGACGGACGGACAGGCGGGTGGACGGACGGACAGGCGGGTGGACAGACGGACAGACGGACGGACGGGTGGGTGGACGGACAGACGGACGGACGGGTGGGTGGACGGACAGACGGACGGACGGGCGGGTGGACAGACGGGCGGGTGGACAGACGGGCGGGTGGACAGACGGACGGACGGGCGGGTGGACAGACGGACGGACGGGCGGGTGGACAGACGGACGGACGGGCGGGTGGACAGACGGACGGACGGGCGGGTGAACAGACGGACGGACGGGCGGGTGGACAGACGGGCGGGTGGACAGACGGACGGACGGGCGGGTGGACAGACGGACGGACGGGCGGGTGGACAGACGGACGGACGGGCGGGTGGACAGACGGACGGACGGGCGGGTGGACAGACGGACGGACGGACGGGTGGACAGACGGACGGACGGACGGACGGACGGACGGACGGGCGGGTGGACAGACGGACGGACGGGCGGGTGGACAGACGGACGGGCGGGTGGACAGACGGACGGACGGGCGGGTGGACAGACGGACGGACGGGCGGGTGGACAGACGGACGGACGGGCGGGTGGACAGACGGAAGGACGGGCGGGTGGACAGACGGACAAAATAACTTTTAATATTATGTGTGGGTGTCCAATCCACTTTGCTCTACCATCATTATTTCTAGGTATTACAAATGGAATGACAAATACCCGAGTATAATAATCCGCAAATCTTAATAATTTTTCGATGTGGTTAAAATAATGTTCGGTGGTTTTTGGATTTAGTAAAAAGGTAATAATTTAATCCCTTGCAATCACTTATACCCCTTCCCGTTAAGAAGTTCCTATGAACAAAAGCGACTATTTGTGAGTCGTTAAAATAACGGCTGCTATAAAAGAGAACGGGATAGAAATTTAATTATATCCCTTTGCCACTAATATTTCCAAATTTGCATTTATGCACTTATCTCAATTTTAAACAAAATGTTACTTATGCACCTTTTACAAAATAACTACAGAATGAAATTACACAGAAAACCTGGCTAGTCGGGAGCTTGTTAATATTAGGAATTCAATGCAAAATATTGTAAATACAGAAAAAATTTATACTGCAGCATTGTTTAAAAGAAAACAAGAAAGCAAATGCTAAATCCATCGTTAGTATTTAGCACAGATGTATCAAACTATTAAAATAGAATGATTCTCAGCTTTTTAGCCAATAAAAGACAATTTGAAGATGCCATTGAAATAAATCGTTCGTCAAATTAAAGTAAATAAACTGAGTATTTGCTGCAAAACTAGAATATAAGTATTTGTTCTTGAGAAAGAAGAATTGACAGAATTATATTATAATCAAATAATCAAATTAACATTCAGCTAGGCTATCGAACTCAGCAGTGAAACGAGCCGAATATAGAATTAGCAGTGAATAGCGACCACGAAGACATGTTATGATTGAGGTCCTATATTCAGTGACATCTTTGTATGGTGAAGTCAAAAGCTATCCTTAAAAAACTAAAAACTCTTATCAAGTTTTAACGGTTATAGCATTTGCATTTACGTCGACTATGTACATGTACAAAGTGCGCGTAATGATATAGAACTGGTATTTCAGTAAACGTGTCGCAAAATATTCTTCCATTTGCATCTGAATTTTATTTCTTCTTTTTCTCTCTTCAAATTAACTAATTTAAAGAATATCCATAGATCATTAAAAAATTTCCATGTATATTGCTAATGTACTTCGCATTCAAACGCAATTTTTGCTAATCTAAGCAAAACATAAATTAGTGACTCACTTGTAAATTGAGTTTTTTTCTTTTCTAGTTCTTCTTTTCTCCCAACACCCTCTAAACAAACACAAGGCTTTCAACACTTTAAGGATAAGAACGCAAACAGACTTGATTTTTGGAATACAGTCCAATTTACATCGTCTTACATATGTATGTTGAATAAATAATTCTATTCCATCTTGACTATATTATGTATATATTATATTCGCTCAGAATTTTCTACACACATGGTGCCAAAGAAATAATATTATTAGTCGTCCTGCAACATTGATAAATCCTTTCTTATGTTATATATAGCTCAAACAGATCTTCTAACTGCGAATGTGAGAGAAACATTTTCTTCTAGAACAAACTGGCACATGATTTTATCATAATTGTAATCATACTCACATTTTAGTCCCATCGCATACGTTTTCTTCCCTCTTCATTAGGCTCTTGAGCTTCCATTACCTTTAAAATTCGAAAGAATCGCTTTAAAAAAAAATCACACACAATTATATTATATTTAATGGTTTACCTTAACTTTTACACCACAAATTTCTGCACCATTTAATGTATTAATTGCCCTCTGTGCACTATCACCGCTTGCATACTTCGCATATCCACAATTTTTATTAGGTAACAGGTAAACGTCTATTAAATTTCCAAATGTACAAAATACATTTTTCAAAACAACTTGCGGTAATGTCTGGAATGAAATTAAAGGATAAATATTTAATTGAGATTATACATTTAGCAAAACTAATTACCGAGGTAAGCACTATAAAACATCTCCTGGCAACGGTAGCATCAGAATTAGCCAAAGGAGCAACTGATGGCAACTCCACATTGCAAAGAGAATCTTTACGAATTTTTTCTGTGGAGAGGAGGGAAAAAACCATCTTTAAATTCTGTTGACATTTTGCATTCAATTAACTTACTCTCAAATAAATTTGTTTCAACCTTACAATCCAAACCGGTCAATTTTACAATAAGGCGTTCACCAGGAGGATATTCCAGTCCATGTAACTTTTCTCTGAAACAAAATTAAAACTCGTTGTTTAGTAACGAAGAATATTATGTTGGATGACCATTTTGCAGAATCATTGCAAATAGAAATTATGCCTCTAAGAGAAAAAAATTGAACTACGCACAATAATTGCTTTCATTGTAACTGGTCTGTTGGTAGGGTGGGCATTAGGCCTAAAGGTGAGTTTGACAAACCGAGCTTAAACCAATGTGATTAAAGTCTAAGTTTTATCTCAGACTCAGACACAAGAGTAAACTGAAAAAGTAAGATTAAGTCATATCTAAACTTGACGTGTGAAATCAGCTACTAAACTTAAAAACATATTTTGAGTAGTTGTAAGAAATTTTAACAGCTTTCTTGGAAACGACATTAAAGTAGTCATTCAAGATTTCAATGCGGTTGTAAACAGCGACTGACAATTGACCGTGAGAGGATTTTTGATTGATTATTTATTTCGGTATAGAGAATGTACACAGCTTGACCAACCACAACAGGATACATCAACGACAGTTGAATGAAATGGTCCAGTAACTATGATTGCCTAAAGATACGAATAGCAAGAATCGTGTACGGTTTCAATCTGTCATCACCTCCAGTACAAAATTTTTTAAATATATACGTTAAAGCTTTTATGTAAGATGAAATCGCATCTACATTTTATGCCCTAATTAGATACATATGTAATTAGTTTTTAAGTCCTTAAGTCCTTGTTAAGGTGGAAAAATGGCCGTTTTTTTGGTACAAAAATGGACATATTCTCAACTCATCATTACGAAGAACTGGTAAGACCATGAAAATTCACTTCCCATGAGAAAAATATTCACAACAGAGTACAAAAAATCCGTTTTTCGGCGGTTAAGTCAGTTATAACGTTAAAATTATCAAAAACAAACTACACCACTTGATTACCCTCTCCTCTCTTTAATTTTATATCAAACATGACGTATTTTGGATAACCCCCCGATAAGGGGTGGTACGACCCACTATCCCCAATAACACCCCACCGGAAATTGTTCACCTGTATTTTTATACTCTAGACCCTAAGTCCGTCGGAAAAACCTCAATGCTCTACGACTCTCCCACACAGAGCTAGGCGTCCAACAATATTGCGAAAGGGTATATGGAGAATAGAAGAATTTTAAGAATTCTTATTTTTAACGATTCTACACCAAATCAAAAATACAAGAGGAAAAAACAAACGCCTCGTCCGGGGTTTGAAGCCGGAACATTCCGCTTCCAGTCGACTTGCCACGTTGCCTTCAGCTGGCTTAACCAGTAACGATGAAAGCGCACAAATAAATTGTAAATTCAATTTTTATTTATTGTTACCGGACGGGAATCAAACCCACACAATCAGTCAAAGATGGAGAATAGAAGAATTTTAAGAACTTTTATTTTTAACGATTCTAACCCTTTATATACTCAACTCAATGCCGTTTTTCCACGCAAACTGGCAATGTTTTACCTTGTGTATAAAAAATCGAAGTTACCCTTGTGTACAAAAAAAAACGAAGTTTTATCCTTGTGTATAAAAAAACGAAGTTTTACCCTTGTGTATAAAAAAACGAAGTCTTACCCTTGTGTATAAAAATCGAAGTTACCCTTGTGTACAAAAAAACGAAGTTTTATCCTTGTGTATAGAACTATATAGTGATTGCCAACACCCAATTTGACTTATACTACCTTGTTGTAGAGCAGACGGGTGACCCAGCATTGCCTCGCTCTAATATAAAATCAGCTATATCTGGACCTGGGGCCGGACTCATTAACTCGGAGAGTTGTGGAAATGAGAGTTCTTTTGTCACTTAAACTCTCCACTCGGAATTCTGTAACTCGGGGAATTTGTATTGAGATTTACCAAACTCTCTATTCCACTCGGCAAAACTCTCGGCTGTGTTAGTCGTGGAGAAGTAAAAAGAATATTTCTCAACTGACAGTATTGTCTGCTTTTATTGTCCCTTGTGAAGGTACCAATGTACCTAGGATTTTCAAGTTGATTTATGTATTCACTGCATATGCTGGCTATATTTACAAAAACAAATTATGGAAATCCTTGCAATACTTACAGAGAAATAGGAATTTTGGTGTCTCAAGGTACCCGCTAAAAATTGAAATTCACGCGAAAATGGTCAATTTGGTCGTCTTCCAGTACAGAAGAGATGCTATAAAAATTTTAAATATGCACGTTAAAGCTTGTATGTAGGATGAAATCGCATCTACATTTTGGCCCCTAATTAGATATGTAATTATTTTTTCAATCCAATAAATGGTTTTGAAGATAACTGCAAAAGAAGTTAATCAGTCCTTCTTAAGATGAAAAAATGGCTGTTACAAAAATGGACATATTTTCAACTCATCATTATGAATAACTGGTAAGTCGTAGAAAATCACTTTCCATGAGAAAAATGTTCACAATAGAGTACTAATGGATGTGAAACAAAGAACGGTAGAAATATATGAAAAATATAGGAACTGGGATGTATATGACCCAAGTCAAAACCCTCGAGAATACTTCCCAAGCCATGAAACGGAGACCTATGTGTGTGCGTTCGGAGTCTGTTTTTTTAAATGTTCTATATTGATGCTTATGGAAAAGTGCCAACCATTGAGTTTATATATGCCATAGGGCCTAAACTACTATCCATACAGGAAAATAGTCCTCTAGTAATTTACAGCTTGGTTTCTTACCTTTCCAAAGGCTACACTTTCTGTATACCTTACTTAAAATAATAAAATAGTTTTGATTGCAAAGTAACCTTACCATTTTACGCTCAATAACTCTCAGCTGAGTAATAATTGCATGTGTATGTGCGGCCGGAGTACGAATCTGTATATTTGTTGTTACAGTTCAGTGGGAAAGTATGCTCTCACGGAAAGTGACAGGACTATGAAAGTGGTGCCATTTGCTTTCATGCATTTTTGGTTCAACAAGCAGTCCATTTATATACATGTCAGTGGATTTACCGAATTGACCACAAGAGTATTTGGGACTATTTGTATCGTTAAATTTTAATTATGAGTCGAAGAAAATGTTTTTTACAAGGATTTTTACAAGCAATTTCTCATTCCTAATCGTTACAGTTCAGTGGGAAAGTACATATGCTCTCACGGAAAGAGACAGGAAAATGAAAGTGGTGCCATTTGCTTTCATGCATTTTTGGTTCAACAAGCAGTCCATTTATATACATGTCAGTGGTGCCACATGAAACAGTAGATCAAGCAGTCCATTTATATATATGTCAGTGGTCAGACAGGATAATTCAATATATATATACACACATATATTCAATGAGCTTGAAGATTTCTTTCTGTACATTGTCTAATGTAGTTAACACTATACTATGATTTACATGAGATATATTTTTAAAAACCTTCACTACGGTCAAAATGTAAGGTTATTTACACAGACTAGTTCCACCTACCTTGCATACAAAGCTGCCTCCGGATTTGTGTAAACCACAGTCGCTTCAAGGTTTTTAGGTCCACCTACAAAATGTTAACCCGTTAAAATATCTACATACATATATTAAATAATATAAAAATACATTCTTTAGTCACTTGACAGTAATCTAAGCCAGGAACAATATCAAATAGACGCCAAAGCTGATCTTGGTTAACCCTATTACTGCAAACTACCTCCAAACATGTAGGTTGATTTATAAGCGAATGAAACTTAAAGAAATTCCCCGTGTCGGAGGAACGGCTTGTGTTGCTAGCGGAATCATCTCCACGAGGTGGGTTATCAGACGAACTGGAATAACTTTTCGATTTCGGTTCAGCAAAAACAGCTTTATACTTGGTAGGACAATTTTCAAATGCAAGCGCCGCATGGTAAAACCTTCAAGTGAATATTTGCATATAAAATTACATTAAAATGTTTAAACATTGAATCAAACCTATGGAATTTCACGTAGCCAAATCCCTTTGACTGTCCAGATGATCTATCCTTGATTATAGAAACATGTTCCAGATCGCCGTACTGAGAGAATTCGTCTCGGATTTGCTCCTCAGTTGTTGATTTTGAAATTACTATGAACAGCCTGACGTACTTCTCTTGCTCGTTTTCTTGTAACTTTTTAGACCCCGACTGACGACTTTTTTAGTAAAAATTATTTAAAATGCTTATACTATTGCGAAATGAAAGTTACGATTTAAAAGTTGCTTACCTTGAAGCGACAAGCACTTTAATTGGACGTTCTCCGCGCCCAATACATTTTCCATTCAACTCTTCTAGGGCTCGAGCAGCCTCAGATGTTTTACCAAATTTTATGTAAGCGACGCCCTTATTCTCTCCAGTTCCTTTATCCTTTAAAACCCATATATCTTCTATTTCGCCAAATTTACCAAAACTTTCGCGAAAATCTTCCTCAGTATTAGTTTTGTTAAATATTACGAAAAGTCTAGACATAGGAGGATCATCACAATATCTGGTCTCATCACGACCAAAACTAGATCTTGATTCTGCCATTTACACTATGAAAATAGTTTTACTTCAATTTTATATCAATTTAATTACTTTTAAAGCTTTAAAGACTACAGAACCAGCCGACAGAACGCCAGAAAGAACACGGAATTTCTACAAACTTCGCTCACATAACTCACTTCTTCTTCCTTTTCAAAAAAATATCACCGTCCGTAGAGCAATTTGATGTGAAGCTTCCAGAGTTTTTCAAACTAGTTGGGAGAAAAATACATTTTGATTTACAAAAGTATATTTAATAAAAATTAATCTTTAATACTCCTAATTCAGATGAAAGATTAAAATTAATTTTTGATTTCCACTCGTTTGAATAACCTAAAACGTTATAGTTTTTTTTAAATAAGTTAACAAACTACGTACTCTTGTTATTATACTCTAATCGCTTTACCGTAACGCCGTAACCCCCGCAAGATACAAGCCATGAACAAAGTCGAGCACTTACGGCATGCTGTACCCGGCACGTTAAGGCATTTTAATGTGTCGGTGTCTTCGGCGCCTTCATGGGTTGTATTATATTCCGGGGGTTACGGCTTTACCGTAACCCCCGCAAGATACAAGCCATGAACAAAGTCGAAAAAAGAGAGCAGCGGGCCGGTCAGCAGGCGACATCCACAGTCTTCTTGCCTTGTCTTACTGAAGGAATTTTTCATATAAAAGTGGCTTGTATTTTGTTCAAACGCTATAATTTCCGTAAATTTGTTCTACATACTATATATTTTTTTAAACTATTAGAAATAAAACATATTTGGCTGCAATTTGTTTTAACTTCATTTCGCTGTGAGAGCGACAGATTTCGGCTTTAGGACCAGTTTAAGATGAAATTTTAGTTTTTCCTCCATGACGAGTATACAAAAAGCCGTGAGAGTGAGCTCCTACTGCATGCTGTACCCGGCACGTTAAGGCCTTTTATTGTGTCGGTGCCTTCGGAGACTTCATGGCTTGTATTATATTCCGGGGGTTACGGCTTTACCCAACGTCAGTGACGTGGAGCTTATTCCAGGGTATGTAACAAATAAACTTTGAATTTGAATTTGAGTTTGCCAGCTTTTGTTATACAAAATTTCAAAATTTCTTGTTTTTCATGATGGATATCGATACGAATGTTAAAATAATATTCATTAAAGCGTAACCCCCGTAATATAACACAAGCCATGAACTCGCCGAAGGCACCGACCGTAGCCCCCGCAAGATACAAGCCCTGAACAAAGTCGAAAAAAGAGAGCAGCGGGCCGGTCAGCAGGCGACATCCACAGTCTTCTTGCCTTGTCTTACTGAAGGAGTTTTTCATATAAAAGTTGCTTGTATTTTGTTCAAACGCTATAATTTCCGTAAATTTGTTCTACATGCTATATTTTTTTAAAACTATTAGAAAGAAAACATATTTGGCTGCAATTTGTTTAAACTTCATTTTGCTGTAGGAGGGACAGTTTTGGGCTTTAGGACCTGTTTAAGATGAAATTTTAGTTTTTCCTCCATGACGAGTATTCATGGCTTGTATCTTGCGGGAGTTACGGTTAAGGCCATACTTATACATGTTTCAAATACAGGGTGTCACAAGTGGTGTAATATCCCAATGCTATGGGTAGGTCATGCCGTAACCCCCGGAATATACAAGCCATGAACAAAGTCGAAAAAGAGAGCAACGGGCGGGTCAGCAGGCGACTTCCAGAGTCTTCTTGCCTTGTCTTACCGCAGGAGTTTTTCATATAAAAGTTGCTTGTATTTTGTTCAAATGCTATAATTTCCATAAATTTGTTCTACATGTGATTTTTGTTTAAACTATTAGAAAGAAAACATATTTGGCTGCAATTTATTTTAACTTAATTTTGCTGTGGGAGCAACAGTTTTGGGCTGTAAGACCTGTTTAAGATGAAATTTTAGTTTTTCTTCCATGGGTGCGTTCACTGCCACCGAAATAGTGAATTTTTGTCGACTATGAGTCACTACCAAGCGTTCACACCGCCAATTTTGACAGTAAACGACTATCGCTCACTCCGCACTTTAAATGTACCAAATAGTCGACTACATTCGACTACGCTCAGGAGGATAGTCGATCGTAGTCGGTTTGATAGAACTACACTACGACAACGACTACGCTACCGAAGTGGCAGTGAACGTGCCGCCCCATGACTAGTATACAAAAAGCAGTGAGAGTGCGAGCTCTTACCGCATGCTGTACCCGGCACGTTAAAGCCTTTTAATGTGTCGGTACCTTCGGCGATTTCATGGCTTGTATTATATTGCGAAGGTTATTACGGTCATGCGCATGATACAAATATTAACAAGGTATGGCCGAAAAACCTGTCAATTGGTTGCTTGCCTCCTTTGGCGACAATTGTCAGAAATTTGTTCGTCTCAATTTCAATCGTCCTTATCACAGTGAAAAAATTGTTTATTTGTAAATTTCTTTGCTTTCCCACTAGCACACAATTCCTTTTCCCGAAGTGATTTTAACAAAGAAACTAATGTTTTTTGAAATTTTTTAATATATTATTACGAGCGTGGCCTTAGTTCGTTATTTAAAACACAATATTTCAGATATAATTCAAAAGTTCTTTCTTTATTTAACTTTACCGTTTACTCTCACAAATTCACAAATAATTATCAAATCAACTCTTTATTTATCGCTAGTACTGTACTTCTAATTATCGCAATCCCAATAGTTTACTTCGTTCACTTCGCTGTCTGAAATAATACTCCGCCTCCTAGCTGTCAGAGCGCCGTATTTATACTCTACGAATTATCCTAGAACCTTCCTGAATATTCCGTTCTCCGAACCCAAAGTTTACTAAGATGACACTAACCTAAAGTTGCTTCCATTCCTAACAGATGTCGCTTGATTCACTTTGTGGCACGTAACAATATTCAAAACTTATTTCAGTCAATAAAATACGAAAAACTCAAAATAAATTCGCTGGAAGTGACTTTAGTCACCTCATGACGTAACAACACAAAAAATTCCTCTCGAATCGGCCATACTTGTTACTTTTAGTCATGCTTAGACCACTGACATGTATATAAATGGTTTGCTGCATTAATGCATGCGGCGCCAATTGAGAATTGCGTCATATGATCCCATGATATCAAACCTTGCATGCTGCGCTGATTCTGAATTGGGCTTAAGTTCTGTTTTTTTTTCCGTCATTTTTTAAAAATACCTCCGCTAACATGTATTTTAGTTACAAAATTTCGAAAGCCCAGAACACTTCTGTTCTATTTGTAACGGTTAAAAAGTTATTAGTTTTTAACCTATTCAGGTCACAGATAACTTGTTCCTTTTGTAACTGAAAACACTTACATATTTAAAAAAAAAAAAATATCGTCTAATTTCGGTATGACCTGAATAGGCTAAGTAAGAGCTAATAACTCCTTAGTGTCACAGATAGAACATAAGTGTTATAGCTTAAATTAAAGAGAAGACTCTGGGCTTTCGAAATTTTGTATCAAAAATTTGTCCACTAAGTATGTGTAAACACCACTGCAACTTTTGCAGCTGCAACCATTAGCTGACCAGTATGTGTAATCGTTTGTTATACCGTTTGTAACACACAGAAATAATTACCATATTTACATGCAGGGTTGAACCATATAGTTCAACTCGGATTCAACTCCGTATACGCGGCTCGAGTTGAAATTGGTTCGACTCTACTCCTCGACTCGATCACGCTTGGCTGGCGTAGTTGAATCGAAATAGTGTCCTATAAACATGGATTGAGTAGTCGAGTTGGCAGCTAACAGCTGGAATTTTTATTCATTCTTTACTCAAGTTTTGGTATATTGTGTATTTATTTTGAGTTTATTTTTTTTATTTAAACAAAATTTATAACTTTTATAACTATAGTTGGACCCGTTCTCAACTCAATATCTCAACCATGCGTGCTCAAAAACACGAGTCGAAAACTCATCTCAATCTCGACTCGATCTTTCAATTCTGCATGTAAACATGGTAGCTAGTAGAGCAAAATGGTTTGGACTCCCACGCCTAATATTAAAAGTTATTTTGATTTTTGAATGTTTGTTTGTCCGTCCATCTGTCTGTCTGTTGGTCCGCACAATAACTCGAGAGCGCGTTTACTAGTGCTGAAATTTTTCTTTTTTAAAACAAATGATAATTTGAAAATCTAAGCTCGAAAATGGTACCAATCGGGCAACTCCTTCGTAGGCCTGTCATACAAAAATTTCGTTTTTCACTATATATCAGAGTACTGCTGGAGAACGCGTCGATGTAGTGAGCTGAAATTTCGTATATAGTATTTTCATATCAATAGTAAACGAAGTTTTAAAAACGTCCAGCCCTTTCTTGAGGTTGCCATACAAAACTTTGGGTTTTTACTTTATTTAACTTGTATTTACTTTAGGGTATACAGGGTGTCCCGTAAGTAGTGTAATATCCGAAGGCTACGGATAGGTCATGCTTAGATGAGCAAAAAATTGTATGCGGGAGGAGGAATCCTAACCGTTTCGGAGATAACGGGACTCTAAGATATTTCGGTATGTTTTCATAGATCACCCTGTAATTTCTGAACATTGCATCCTGTGATGATGAAGATTTTTAAAATTATACTCCATTTAGTGAAATTGCAGTAAAAGTGCCACCCACCGTCATTAAAATGAGCTGAATTTAATGGAAAGTGGAAAGTTTTTCTTATAAAGTCAGCAGTGAACATGAATGGAATTTCTTCACAGCTCTTCTACTCTTTTTACGCTCTTTCAACAAAATAAATTGTCTTCTGCTAAATGCTTTGCAACTACAGCAAATACTCGACAATATTCTTGATAGCATTTAATTGAATTATTGAACTCTGTCATGATTTTTGTTCACATGTGAGAAGCTGTCAATGACATACCGAATGAATAAATTTTCGTTCAGTCTTTCACCTCTTCATTCCCTTGAAACAGTCTGTCTAGGGTATTACACGCTTCTATTTTTGTCATACTTTTAGGCGTATTTCTGACGTTTGTTCATTGTAAATTCATTCTACTTCATTTTGTGATAGATGAAAAGTATAAGTCAAAACGAACTGTAATGGAAACAAAAGAACGACAAATTCGTAATGAAATGAGAATATATCTGAAAAAATTAGAATTAGATCACAGGATATATCTACTCGATATTTTAGATACCTATAAAATACTATAATATTTTGTTTTTGTATATATACAAATGTGAACAACGCATTACCACACTGAATACCAGAAAATTTTTATCCGTAGCCGTAGGAGGCTTTCTTATCGTTATAAACGTGTACATCGAGTAGCCATCTTGAATATTGAGTTTCATTTGGTTCGTGGGAGAGGGGGCTAAAAAGTTTTATTTTTCGCAAAGAAGTTGTTTTCTGCATCGTGAAATAAATTGTTAAATCAAAAATAATAAAACAAAGAATTTGCAAAAGTGATTTTATTCCTTGCAGTGTTAGTGCGTGCATTAATTTTAGAATTTGAAAAAGGACGGTAAGTTGGCCTGCGTCTTGAGAAAATCGAAATTTGAGCTCTCTTCCCTAATGACATTTGCCCTATGAAATTGGAAATTTATAAAATTTCGTGTTTTGAAGATGAACGATATTATTTTTTCTCTTTCTAATAGTTATAATTTTAACTGGGTTAGTATGCCATCTCTAGCATAGTCTCGTAATGTTCCAGGTGTTTTTTTTCGCTAACTATTTGGTCCAGGGGGTAGCGGGACACCGTAAATATTGGGTTGAGAGAAAATTTTTGTTTAACCTATATTCGGTATAGTCAGTTTCGTTGGTGAAATTGATTCTCTCTGATTCGGATGGCCAACAAAATTTTTTGTTTTTTTTATATTTTTTTTATT
The DNA here is from genome assembly GCA_963930735.1 of Dioctria linearis. Lineage (NCBI taxonomy): Eukaryota > Metazoa > Arthropoda > Insecta > Diptera > Asilidae > Dioctria > Dioctria linearis. The sequence continues at coordinate 169,498,975 of OZ005743.1, read as the reverse complement.
TAGTAAAGCGCTGCTTCAAGGTTAAAGATGCTAATAGTGAATCTGTGGGCAAATAACCACGATTTGATTCATTTCCACTAATATTTCTCTGCAAGGAGTTTTAAAAGATTGTCTAAATTTTCTCGTGCGATAAAAAGTACATACACCTCTTAAGGCGAGAACGTACAAGCAGTAAAGTGAGTGAAATGAGCATTTCGAATTCGACAAAAACTTGCAGAATACATGTTTGACAGATAAGATAATATTTCATGAGGTTGCATTGCAAAGTTGATTTCAGTAAATAGTGAGAAAAAAACTAGTTTTGGGGTAAGATCCATTTATTTAATAGCATCCCTTTGTAATTTAGCTACTTGTTATATTTTTTTCTTAATTTTGTGCTGAACCATGGCAATCAGTTGCTTATTTATAGGTAACTAGATCTTCTTACGAAGGATATGTGATTAAATAATGGAAATGACAATTATTGACCTATAAAAAGATCGGGAATATTTTAATTAAAAACTATGTTTACATGCTGGATTCCAATATGAATAAACAGATTAAGTTGCATGTAAAATGTAAACTAAGGTTGGATCGTAAGAGCAATCGATAAATCTTTTCCAACAATTGTTTTAATGTGAATGCACAAATCAGAGTTAAAAAATGATTTTTAGAACCCAATTTTTGATGTTTATGATTCAATAGAATAGAAAAACAAAGAACTTTAGCTACGTTACAACGTTAGGTACCTACATCGAGTAGGATAGAGGCAAATCGAGTAAGTACAAAAATTGTTTAGAAAACTAACAGCAGACTGATTGTGGTAGAATAATAAATGAATATTTATTAGAGCGCTTAAGTTAGATAACAAAACAAAATAGAATAAAGCAAGGCAACATCGAGTTGTATGCGATAAACTAAAATAGATTACTACTTCAAAATTATAAAAATGAGAAAAACCCACCACATATCGTGCAAGCCTTGTGTATCTATCTATCTAGTTATTACTAAGCGAAGTTTGACTTAGTTACTTGTTTATTGTAGTGGCGCTAAGCCTGCACACGTAAGGGGTAAGCCAGCAATGCCTCGCTCCCATTCCAATATTAAATTAACGATGCCTCGAAATGATGACGTAGGGAAGCCCTCAATTTTCTCTAGAAATTTACTGGACATTTTTTCTTTGGAATTTATATGGATTTTTGGAGGCCGACAACGCACACATTGGGCCATCCCAGACGAGGATTCTTGATGCAGTATGCATACCGGTGTTCTATGACAGCTCTCAATTTTCCTTGCAAGAATTTTGCAGTAACTAAAAACTTCAGGAGTGCGTTCCAAAACATAGCTACAGTTGACTACAGTTGACATCAATCGTTTCAAAACCCATTAGTCAACTGAAATATGTTGGTGAGTTGACTATTGCGCGCTATATGAAGTCAGCTACAGTCAACTGTGGCTATGTTTTGGAATGCACTCCGGGTAAATTCATGCGAGAGGGGAAGCTGTGACGTATGCAAAACTTGTGTGCACGAGAAAGAAATCGAGTGCGTTTGTTAATTTAGTATATATTTTTTCTTGTTTATTTTTTATTACTCTGCCACTTATTTTGTTTACTAAGTAACAATGTTTTTATACAATGGGCCCTAAGGCCTAAGTTGTTTATTATATATTCATATATAAAGATCAAGAAGTGTTCCAAATTTTAGCTCAATGGATCAATGGGGAAATAAGTCAAATTAGCATTACAAATTTTGAATCACGGTCACATGGTAGCTTTGTTGCTTGTATATTCTTTTGAAGCTTCGGAAGTTCGAAATGATTTTTATTAGGGCTTATGACAATTTTCTTTTCGTCTTTATTTCTTGCTCCCCCAATTTTTTTGACATAGGTAGTTGAAAGCATGAAAATAGTTTTGTTTTCCATAATTTAGGGTCCTTGAGCTCCCGATTAGTTAAAACATATACTATAAAGTCTATTGGAATAATTCGATCACATTCTTGTCACACTTAATATAAGTCGTATGGTTTTTAAGTTTCGCTATTAGTACCCAAGTATTCAGGTGTACTCTAGAGGTGTAGCCAGAATAGCTACACCCTGGCTGTAGGCAACTCTAGTATGTCATAAAGTCAGTCAGTTGTTTAAAAAAAATACTTTATTTATTTACATTTTCTATTAAACTTGCTCTAATGTAGTCTTAACTTTCTATCCTATGAGCGCCTACTCTCTCGTAATTTTTTACACCTACTTTCCACGCTCATATACACTTATTGGTATGCGTATCAACGATTCCTGTGCTAGATGATGAAATCTTAGAATGGGCTGTTCTACTGTGTCGAGCTGATCAGAGCTGCTTTTTTTTTGCTCTTCTGTGCAAAATGCCCAAAAGAGCTATTTCCCCTTGTTATATCTTAGATGAAATCTATAGGGTATACAAAGTTTGTCATTTCGTTTGTAACGCACAGAAATAATGATGGTAGAGCAAAATGGATTGGAACGCATAAAATTTAAGTTATTTTGTGTACTTGTGTAATTAGAGAGCTGAAATTTTGTACGCGGACTTTGAAAAAAAGTATAATTAAGTTCGAAAAGAGACAAATAGGGAACTCCTTCGTAGGGTTGCCATACAAAAATTTCATTTTCCACTATATATTTGAACACTGCGTTTACATAGAGAGCTGAAATTTGGCACATGGTGTTTTCGATAGTAATAGCCAAAAAAATATAACAAATGGACAACCCTTTCTTGGTGTTGCCATATAAAAATTTAGGTTTTTTTTATGGATGCTGTGAAAACGATAGTCCTAGAAATTTTTATTGTACTAAAAACTTTTTCAGAATATGAAATCCTATACAATTGGTTATAATCATTTTTTCTGTCCGACGAACCGTTCTAGAAATATATGCGCAAAACCACTGCAAAAATCAATATTGCTCAAATGGGTGACCATATGAAAGCATTCATCTAGTCTAGGGTATCATAAGAATTGGTCTTATTGTTAGACCAATTCCAGCTTTCGGGGCAGAGATGGTCTCGGAGTTTATCCCAATTGGACGATGTCTGCTGGAGTTAAGACAGAAGGAGCAATTCAGAACATTCAGTGGTATATGCGTGGCTGTCAATAGTTGTAAATGGATAAAAATGGACTCCTTAGAGAAATATTTATTAGCAGCCCAAATCAAGTATAAATTTAAAAATTTATTACAAAAACTTTGTATTTTGATCATAATCTCCCATATTTCCCTTTGCAACAAAGAAGGCATAATCCCGAATTTTAAAGAAATTGACTGTTTCTCACCCGTAAAACATGCTGCACTTTTATGACCAGTATTCTGCGTATGTATTATTTGCTTACTTATATCAGTATGTAATTTGGCGGGTTTAAAAAATTTCCTCTGACTTGTTCCTGGAGAAGCCTGGGCAAAGATCTTGAACACACCCGTCGATAGGATATTCACTGTATTTGTGTAGACATTTAACTCCAAGTAATAATGACAACCCACTTTGACAGAACAGATGGTAATTGAACTTGGATATGTATTTGTAACCTTACCTGAGCATTACACGAGGAAGTACAGCTTGCATACAGACTGCACTGCCATACTACTTGCACATGTTATCCAAACTGCCATATAGGCAGGTAAGCTTTCAGCGAGCTTCATTTACTCATTTTTTCTTGTTTTTCCTATTCTTATGCTTCCTTCATTGCTATAATTTCCCACATACATAAATCTTTACGTCTCAATGTCATCATCAAGCGAACTGCCTATGTACTTCCTCGTGTAATCTCCAGGTTAAAACATTATAACTAAAGGAAGCGCAATAAGTCCGAAAATTGCGGCATTTCCCAATATATGTTATGCTCATTGAAATAGTAAATCTGAAATATTTTTGAAGGGCGGTTTCACGAAACAATTTTGCACGTATTTCCACAAAATATACTTTCTAATTAATTTTAATTTTACGGCTGCAACTGTCTTTAAAGATGCCTTCCCGGCGATGACCGTTAAAATTTTTACAAGGGACCGAAAATAACTGGTATTTTGAAAACTTTAAATAAAAAAGGCTGGGATAAATTTTGTGGAATATACCAAAAGATGTCTCGTGAAACCCGTTTCGATTCTTGCAAAGCTTTTGAAAACTTACTTTTTATTAAAAAAAGCTAAAAAAACCAAGCTGGAAAGGCGTTTTATTTTATCTGAAAAAAAATAGCCAGCTGACATTTTATTTTTTCGAGCTGGAAGTAACAGGTTTTGAAGCCGGAAGTATAAAATGAATTTTTACGAAAAAAGTTTAATTTACTCCTATTCTTATCCGGTAATAGTTTTGAAGCAACTGCAACGGCTTGTTTTTTTCGGTAAAAATATAATAACCGAACCCGGCTTTTTATTTTTTCTAGCCGAAAATAACAGGTTTCAAAGCTTTTACATTTAAAATGTACCTACATGGCGAGAAAAGGAAAAAGAAAAAAAAAATAACAAAAAAATCAGACTCTTTAAAACTTTTATGAATAAACAGAAAAAAATGTGAAAGTGCAGATCGCAGCAACGAAACGGAATGGGTAAATGATTCATTTTCGTAAATTAATGACAAGGGGCGGAGTTTTCAGGTTTTACTCTCATAAAATGTTCCCGCGCTTTTGTGAAAACCGGTTTTTGCTGAAATATTGTGAAAAATATCCAATGTTTTTTATAGCATAACCAGTTTTTTCATAGCATAACCAATGTTTTGATACATGAGAATTTTACTTGAGAGGAATTTTACATCTCCTTCAGCACGTTGGCCAAAGCGTAATTTATCTTTTTCTTAAAAAATAGAGGTAGTGTGACCTGGTGTTCATTATTATGAATAGTTTGATAGGATTTTGAGGGATTCAATAAGATTTTGTCGTTCGGGTAATCTTACGTTCTCTCCATTTTTGATTTTAAACTCATTGTCTCAGTCGCACTACAATAGCGCATAGCTAAGTTCTTTTCCCCCCAATCATGCAAAACACGAAAGTATATGACGTTACTTGTTTCGGTCTAAAATACACGACAAATTCTCAATTTTGTTCGGCTGCTTCCTATCTGTTTTTTATGTTATTTTTGCGGTTGCCGCGCTGCAGTCCCAACAAAATATTTGAAAACCGATTAGGGTTTCCATATCCGAATTATTTTTAAAGGAAAGGCAATTTATTTCTTCTAGCCAAAAATGATACTCGGCTAGAAAAAATAACCAGCTTCAAAACCTGTTACTTCCAGCTCGAAAAAATAAAAATACCATCTGGCTTTTTGCCAAACTGGCTTTTTATTTTTGCCAGATAAAATAAAAACTTGTTTTTTTAAGCTTCAAATTATTATCGGCCAGGAATAACAGGTAAAATTGGTTTTTTTTTCGTAAAAAGTCATAACTGATTCGGTCCTTGATTTTTACACATTTATTAATTTAAGAGGAAGTCATGAATCAATTAAAAAAAAAATTGATAACCAATTTGCTGCAAAGCTGGCGCAGGTAGCAGCAGATCTGTAACATGTTTCGTATCAGCAGGAACTAATACTGTTATCAGTACGGCTAGTTCCTGCCTGCCGTAGCGCCTGAAAGATCATAATAAGATTCCTACTCAGAACTTTAACTGAGATTATATGGAGTTAGCTTGGCATTTTGTTTCAGGCGTCTACGGTAGGCAGGAACTAGCCGCACTGATCAGTATTGGTTCCTGCTGATATAAAAAGCCTTATTTGTTGCCATTAATTTAAGTCAAAGGATTAACCATAAAATTGTAACTTCAAATGTTGTTAATCAAATTTAAGTTACAATTTAAAGATTTTTATTAAAAAATCTTACAAAATACAAAGACGAATTTGACGTTTGCATCTAATCTAATTGATATTATCAAGTTAACATAAGTTAAATTCTTCTTGCCCTCCACCCTTCGCCTAAGAACTGAAATCCCATCACATCGACAGGGCTTTTACACAATATTTCGCTTCCTTTGGTTACGTGCTCTACGCACTGACAAGCATAGATAAACTAATAACATAAACAACATAGACTGGACAATGGACGATGCTTCGACTTGCACCTGATGGCGTAACCAAAGGTAAGCCAGCAATGCAGCCCCTATATAAAAACAACGATACCTCGACCCGATAAAGGGAGACCACAATTTTTTCTTAGAAATTTACTGGAAATTTTTCTTAGAATTACGTAGTTTTGAGGCCGGCACAAAACACATTGTATCTGAAAATAACTTCAGTCGGCCACCAAAGTGAATAAATTGCGTCGAAACATTTTCTGTACATTTCAAAGAAAAACTTGTAGCCTTCCCCAAGGTATATAGAATACAAGGTATTCCCATTACGAACCATGTTCCACCATTAGGTGACGTAATATCGTGAAATCTATAGGAAAGTATGGTACAGAGAACACAATAGTCTCTCTCCTCTCTGTCTTTCCTATAAAAATGTATATACATTCACAAAATTACGTCACAGGCTATCAGCTGCAATGTGTCAAAATTTTAATTGGAATACTTGTCTTCTATGCCTGTGTTCAACATTTGGCTAGAGCTGGTTACTTTGCCTTCACCTCCAGAGCAGATTCCAATTTGGCTATAGCCAGAAGTTGAACACAGGCTATATATCTTGGGCCTTCCCTACATCGAGGGCAATATTGATTTTATATTGGAACGAGCATTGCTGGCTTTACCCTTTGGTTGCGTCATCAGTTGCAAGTCGAGGCATCGTAGATTTTATATTAAGATTAAAAGGCAGCGCTTCTCTAGACATCATTTTGAAGCTCTTTAGAAGAATATTCACTGATATGTCCAGAAAAATAAACAAAGGCGTAGGTAAGTCACTTGAAAGCTCTAGAGAAGATTATTTGATGAACTCCAATTTGGACTGAATTGTTTTTTTTTATCTGGCGGTCTCTACTTCACATAAATAGGAAGGACATTCCTTTCAGTTGTACCTGAATACATAGGCCTAGTTATTTATGACCGACTTACGACATTTTGTTCGCGCTTTTAAAAATATATATATATAAGTTTTCTATCAACCAACAAATCCCATTGCTAAAGCTTCTCGGTTTTTATAATAATATTTGTGTGAAGTTGTTGTTATAATTACCAATATTTTTTTATTTTTTTTATTATAGAATATAGCCTCAGTAAAGTGTACGAAAGCAGATAAAGAAAAAAAATTTTTTTTGACGACACCATTAACTTTTAAAATGGCCGCCCCAAATGGTACAGCTCAAATTGAAGCACCTTTATCCGCTCCAAAATATGGAACATTGATTCCAAATAGAATTTTTGTGGGAGGTATAAGGTAAGCTTTGTAAATTTTAGAGGAGGAATATTAAATTATTTAAGTAATTTTTTTTACTATAAATATTGTTTATTTTAGTGGTGATACAACAGAATCTGAATTATGTCGAGTATTTTCGGCTTACGGTAACGTAAAATCAACGAAGATCATTGTAGATCGTGCTGGAGTCAGCAAGGGCTACGGATTTGTAACATTTGAAACTGAACAAGAAGCACAAAGACTTCAAAGTGAAGTACGTATTAATTGAACATCTAATTACAAATGAAATCATTTACCAATAACATTAAACCGATTCTTTTATTAACAATATATTTTATCTTATTTAGGAATGTTGATACATAAATAGTACAAAATGTGAGAAATTAAGTTCACAAAAAACCAACACTCAGGGAAGATTTCGTTTTGTTTGTTCAGTTTATTAATTTTTTTGAAACTTTGTTCAAAAATACCATTCTGATTTGTTAATATTTATTTTCTTTCGATTGTTATTCAACGTTTTTGCACTTGAGCTGCAATTTTATCATTCCTTAAATTTAGTAGAGTTTCCGCAAAATGTATTTTCAATGTAAATATTACAAATTTATCAGTATAGCCTCATTCAGAAATATATACAGTATAATTTATAGAATCGGACATTTTGGTGCTACAAGTTCTTAGGACATCACATTTGACGTACATTTTTTTTTTATGATAATGTCATATTTCCCTAATAACACATCACCACAACAAAAACTTACAACATTCTGTTATTACATTGGTTTGGCAGGAAGGTAGAAAAATGTATCCTGTATGAATTTTTTGAATAAGGTGTCTTTTGGCATTTAAATATTATTGGGATATTAAGCGTAATCTTAATTTAATTCAATAATGTAACATTCTTTTGCTTTTGTGATCTTTTACGAAATTTTTCCAATCAGTGTTCGCTTTTGGAAGCTATTTGCAATTAAAACAAACGATCCTATCTCCGTGTTCAATGTATTTTTTCCTGCTTCATGAAAGGCATGCTTATTTACAGTAATTCGGAGATTTGTGAAATTTTCATTCCACACGAACAAATTATTAGGCTTAACACAGGTTACATGCGTTGGCCGAAACACAGTGCGAGCTTACAGGATTTCGATTAAGCCGATCGAAGTGTTCCATAACTTCGGGTTTTACTCATTCTCATATACTGGAAGAATCTGAGATCAGTATGTAAATTCAGATATGTAAATGATGAAATTCCCCATATTCTAATCGCTTGTTATTGTGACCTCACATACAAGCAAAACTGCAGAAAGGGCTGGACGTACAGAAAATGATTAATTTTATATGCTTAGAGTGGTAATTTTGGCAGTTGTTTTTTTAGTTTATATTGAAATCTTTCCTTAATACAATCGAAGGCTTCTATACTCATTCTCATATATTGCAAGAATCTATCAGGATCTGTCCGTAAATCTTCATATAGATGATGAAATTGCCAAATTCCAGACGTTTCTTATTTATCAGGTGGCAAGCAAAACGGTGGAAAGTACATTTATGCGCAAAATGCAATATAGTTCTAGCATTACGTGATAAACACAAAATTTCTTCAGAGTCTGATGACATAATTTATGCTCTCACTTCGCGATTTGCCAAGAAACTGATCGCCTAGTTGTGTGTGAACACTACATCTCCACTTCTCACTCAACTGCCTAGCTTTGCCTCGCCTCGTTGTGCACGTACCCTAAAGCCGGTCGCACACAATGTGTGCATTTGTCAAATATTTGGCAATGCGTCTCGTTTACACACACCTCGTCAAATGAGACGCATTGACAAATATTTGACGAATGCACACATAGGGACAGTGAGTGCTGGTAACTTATTCCTGACTTTTCTTGTTTCTTCTAAATTTCTATAATCCCGGCATTTTAAGTAATGAATTAACTCCACATCTCGCACCAACTAATCAACTTGAGAAGACACTTTCGATTTCACTAAAAACTAATCAGCTGCTGTCTGTAAACACCAAAATCGTTGTACTAATGGCCAGTTTCACAGTCGAGTTTAAACCATCCTCCAAGTTTAAACGTAGTTTAAATCTAGTTTAAACCAAATCGGGTTTCACAGTGCATTCTTTTAGTAACGTTGGTAGTACTGATTAAATTGTGAACTAAATTAGTTATCGCCACCATTGTGAAGCAATTTTTCTATCAATCAATCTGTCAATCGGAAAAGTAAACAGATCAGAAAAAACAAATTAAAAAAATTAGTTTTATTTGCTAATTTTGAATATGCCAACATTCAAAAAGGACCCAAATTTTAGCATAAGTGAAGTTGAGCTATTGCCTTCCTTAGTGCATAAAAAAAGATATATAATAGAGCGCAAGAAAACGGACAAGAATAGATTCGAAGACAAAGTGACAAAGTACGGAACCTAGCATAAAAGTCAACGTCGTCCCACTCAATAAAATGATTTGGGCGATTTTAATAACTCTCAGTCGTCGACAGAATTGTAAATTTAACTCAAAAAATCTTCTTCATCGCTAGAAATGTCTAAATCTAAATCCTCGACGAAATTATTTTCTTGATACAAGCAAACAATGCTACTGTCAAAATAAAATGTCATACATTCCAAATACGGGATGATTTTTTTTACGAATAAGACCACTCTTTAGCAATACAAAAATATTTTTTTCGTTAGTTTTTATTTATTTTTACTTGTTGTTAATAATTATTTTAGTGAGTTAAAAAAATGGGGGCAATCGGTGACCACGGTTGTGGCCGCAGTTTGCATCTGAAAAGAAAAAAATAAAATTGATTATTATGGAAGCAGCTATGTCCCTATGGAAGTTTTGTTTTTAAATTGGACAAAATGGCGACGGCTTGAGGAAAAAGTTTTTCAACAGTTTTTCGTGTGAAAAAATAAGATTTAAAAAAAAAACTTCCATAGGAACATAAATAATGAAGTAAAGTAAAAATTTTAATTCGATAGCTTGAAAACTCCCTCTGAGAGTTGACACCGTTTGTAAAAAGAGAAATTTCGAGAAAATCGCGTTTAAAGGTTGAAAGGGGGTTTTTTTACATAAATTGTCTACTTACAATCAATCGGCCATCCCAGCTCCATACAAAATCCATTCTGAATAACAACACGAAACTGACGAATTTGACCACTCTATTTCGATTTTAGGAGCGCTAGGTAGGCATGTGCCGTACGGGACGGAAGAAAAGAAATGACGCGCGTCGCCTTACGATCCAATCGCTATTTCTAAGAAAAGTTGTAGCGACCGTAATAATGCGAGTTTTAATTTGAAAATTTGAAAGAACACGCACAATTATATGTACTTCAAGATGAGAAAAAAAAATCGATTTTTCAAAAAAATTACACTGATTGGTCCCTTAAGAGATTGGTCTTAATAAACAATTTTTTCCTAATTTTATTGCTCTGTTAATATCAGGGACTGAAAATAACAATTATTTTCATTTTTTCTAACCAAAAAATCATTTAGAAAATGTTATAGGAAGATTGATTGGATGTAGCATTATGATTCTTATTACCGAATGTTCACAAATTTCCTTTACTTTTTAAATTTATGATTTTTATTCGAAATTATAAAAAGTAACTTGCTTTTTAGATTTATATTTTAAAAATCAGATATAATAATTAAAAATTGATTTTTATTTTAAAAATCAAAAATAAAAATCATAAAATGATTTTAATTTTAAAAATCAGATATAAAAAATCAAAATAAATCTAGACCAATTCTTATCATAACTTAGACTAAAGCCCGTATATTGTGTGCATCTACTCTCATCTGTCGTACAATCTATGGCATATTTAGAACCATATTTTTCACCCGAAAAACAGTTTTGCGAAATTAAAATCATTTTATGATTTTGATTTTCGATTTTTAAAATCATTGTTTGATTTTTATTTTTGATTTTTAAAATAAAAATCATTTGCCGATTTTCATTTTTGATTTTTAAAATAAAAATCTCTTTTGATTTCTATTTTTGATTTGTAAAGTAAAAATCATTTCCCGATTTTTATTCTTGATTTTTTAAATGAAAATCATTTCCCGATTTTTATTCTTGATTTTTTAAATGAAAATCAGTTTTAATTTTAATTTTTGATTTTTAGAAAGATAATCAGAAAATAATTTTTTACATATGATTTTTTTTTAAAACATTCATAATCGTTACGGTCTCTGATTAATATTTTTGCTACCAAAATAATTTTTGGCGCATGCGCGCGGCAGCTCTTCGCTTAAAGTTTTATCCAGTTAATTTATTTTTTTCAGCATTTGGTGCAATATTTTAGAAATGTGTGAGGAAGAGAAATGTGCATATGCGTTTAGTACATTTATACATATTATATATACAAAATAACAACGTCTGCTTAAGCGGCTAAAATTTGTTGACCTCTATATGAAAATGTCGTAATATTTTGAAGTTGTGTAAGGTAAGATAGTAATTCATATTCGAGACTAGATTTGTCCATGCTCGCTATTTAAATTCGGATACAAAACTATTAATGAATTTTCGCGCCCCCTAATAATCGTCCAAAAAATCGATTTTATTAGATTCTTTCTTAAGCGAGTTTAAATAGAAGTTATAATATAAATATAAAAATAAATGACTTTGCTTTGCAGTGTTGTTTCCTGTCGGTGGTTGATCGTTTTCTTTATATTTATTAAAATTACATATGAACACTTATTTGTAGATATGATTGAAGCATTGTTTGCTATTTCTACTTAAAAAAATTAGGAATTATGCGTACTTTTCGGGAAGTAGTAGGAGTTTGGCGAATATTAAAGAACTGAAATGAAAGCGATTTCTCATCTCTTCCCAAATTATTCAAATTTCCCTGAATCCGCCGCCAGGGAGCCTATTGTAAAACACCAAAACGAATCTAATTTCTATCCGTGAAATTTTGTGTATCAAATCTTTGATTTTTTTTTACAGCTACTTTAACCCTATATAGACCCTTTGCAAACCTTTTCAAAAACAAAAAAGCGCAGCGACCTGGAACTTCATGATATCTTCATCTGATAGTCTACAATGGAAAACATGTTAATCGTTTTGAAATTCGTAAATGTAGTAGTAGTAGGTGGGACTGGCAGAAAGTGTTCCTCTAAGGCTACGTGCACAGCGAGGAGAGGCGATATTAAGAGTTGACGAAACAAAATTAACAACGATGTGTCGACTCGCGATATGGCGAGACACCTAGAGGTATCTCGCTCGAGAATGGAATTTTTCATTTTTTCGCGAGGTGCAGCGCGCTAATTTTGAAAGTTGGCATATTCTTATAGGTTTTTTCTTTGATATAAACGAACAGTAAATCTTCATATAGATGATGTAATTTATCAAATTTCTGACGTTTCGTATTATCGGGTGGGAAGTAAATAAGCGGAAAGTAAACTTATTTGAAAAATGCAATATAGTTGCATTACTTGACAAAACACAAAATTTCTGATGACATAACTTATTCTCTCACTTCGTGATTTACCAAGAAACTGAACGCCTTGTTGTGAGTACTACATATCGAGGTATATCTTCACCTGGCCTTGCTAAGTGCCTAGCCTAGCTTCGCCTCGCCTCGCCTCGCCTCGCCTCGTTGTGTACGTACCCTAACAGACGGGAAGCTCTGTGCAGACTTTCGTTTTTCAAATAAAAATGAAAGAATAAATGCAGCGATCTGAAACTTAATGATATCTTAAATCTTTTGGAAAATAAGTCGAATCTTTTTGTAATTTGTAATTCCCAGGTAAAAGCGGTCTGCTTAGATGTTAGTATGGAGAATTTATTACTACGATTGAAAAAAATGTTTATCGTTACTTTTTGTTCTTTCGAGAGGTTTGTGAGAACGAATTTTGCAGCATATGGTATGAAAAATTGACTGCCAATACCTTTCTTAAAAGCATAAACACACCGTTTATGAAAAGTTCTGAACAGATCTATTAGAAGTTGTTGAACTATGTAATTGTCCGCCCAAGGATTAGGTAATGTTTCAATTTCTATACGATCATGAAGTGAAAGCATAAAATCAGATTTAATTGCACATTTTGATTCGCAGTGCGTTTGCATAAAATCTTATGAAAATGAAAACAATCTGGTTTTAGATTGATATTTTCTTTTCACGTCAATTTAACGTCCTAAGCACTATATTTTGAAAAAAAAAACATTAATTAATCACTCACTACATATTTGCGGGAGTCTCCTGTCGATATTAATATAATTAGGACTCACAAAAAAATAATTGCCTAAAAAAGACTTTTCTCATTTTAATTAATAGTTAGTTTATAATAAAATGTAGTTACATAACACGCATAATATTTGATTTCAAACACATAGAGCTTCTCAGCACCATCAATTTAACTTTTTATATATATATAATATATATATTTGCTTAAATGAGGTTACACTGTGCACATAGAAAGCCATTTTTAGAAGAATTTGGTTTCGTTAATTGGTTTTTTAATGTCCAAAGCACATTTATTTCCGAGTGATTGAGATTTCTTCCAATTATTTGTTCACAAGAGTTTTGTTTTAAAATTTCCATGAGTTTTTGTTACACTATTTTTAATATAAAATTAAAGAAGATTTTTTGAAATATTTAAATTTTGAGATAATTTTGACACATGTTTGCAAATTTGCGCGATTGTTTTTTTAATATACCATAGAAAATTTTCAATATGCTTTTTATTTTCCAATCAACAGGGTGAATGTGTTGTTCTTCGGGATAGGAAACTTAACATAGCTCCAGCTATCAAAAAACAAGTAAGTTTTGTATTTTATTATATTGTTTTATTAATTTTTTTGGAAATGTTGATGGTATTTATGTGCATTGTTTTCTTAGTCGATTTGTGCAACGAATGGTGCTGTTTATTACGCCGCTACGCCTCCAGCTCCGATAAGCAATATGCCTATTGATCAGTTTGCTGCAGTCTATCCACCAGGTTAGTAGTTAATTAAAATTAGAAATATTTAACATTAAGGGATCATATTTTATTTATTTATATTGATCATTGAAAATAATTGTATGCGTTACGAACTAAACGCTGTTTCGCTTTCTCATATAATCAATGTACCATAATTTCTTAAAGGTAAATGTAGGCTGATTTAGTATTCATATTTGCTACTGTACTTCATCGTTAATACATCTATATTCGATTTTTTACACTCCATCTTAGAGGATAGATGAGGATATATTAATCGTGTCCATCTGGGCACAGTATATCTGAAGAGGCTCATCTTTAAAAGATTTTTGCATTGAATAACGTAAAAAAAAATTATTGTGGAACAATAATTCGTAACGTATTTATTCATTTTTCAGTTATCAAAGTGAAATTTGGATCAGATTTAAATATACTTAAAATTCGGAACAGAGTGCGCTAGCCCCACTGGCTCTTGTCCAAGATTTTTATGTTATGAATTCATAATGCCAAGATCATACACTGGTCAATAGGTCGCAATTTAAGAGCAAATCATATCGTTAATAAACATAAACATAAATTTATTTGAGTACCGTGCCAAAGGCACGCATAGCGCTGGGCGCATCATAGATTAACATTGTAGCAAAATAAACGATAAAAGTACAGATATAGGCACTTAGAATATAGTATAATCTAGTGAAATGTAGCAAACAACATAGTAGCTCAACATTGTAGCAAAATAACATAAATTTATAAGTATCGGCACTTAGGACAAAGCACCGCCTAGTACTTCGGTTAAGAAAATGTCTAATATATCATGAAAATACTCTGATATTCCCAAAAATTAACCAGTTTTATGGCCGCTTAAATTTATGACAGTTTTCCGAATCCTGGGATTTCAATCTGACTTTCCCATAAAAGTTTTATGTAATTGGTCAATATAATATCTTGAATGCAGATCTGTAAAATAAAGACGGCCAACTGTTTTAAAAATAGGCCCGTTAGACTTTCACCCTTATTATCACCGAAGTGATACCTCCGCAGTCACTCTCACTTCACTTTACTTTGCGTATTGTCGTTGTCGCACGGTGTGACGTATCTTTTTCTTCGAAGCCTTATTATCGTTATCACTTAAAGTGACAGATGGCATCAAGGCATGAATTACATTTGTAGACAAAAGTGAGGTTTGTCTTATTTCGTGGTATTGTTATTTTTGAAAGTGTTTGTGTTTTGTGGTACTTGAGGGCTTGAATAAAAACAAGTGATGATAACTTAAACTTAGATGTTTATTAGCTTAAAGTGATGAGTACTGCCTAGTGTCAGATCTGAAGCACGACTGGCTGCGATCTTTTATCTGCTTGGTTATCACCCTGGTCCTATATATATATATATATATATATATATATATATATATATATATATAGACATATTGGATTTTTGAAGAAAACACTTGTTTATCTACTCCACTGAACGTTTAATTATGTAAAAACAAAAATTAAAACTAATTACTTAAAGAGGCCGACGCGTTTCGTCTGACTAGGACATTATCAAAGGCCGAACTGATCTTACTGGTTTACATGCATATAAATATGTTCTGAAGTACCTAACTAAATTACAGAGAGTAAAAGCATAGAGAGAAAAATTCACAATTAAACTGAGAGGCTACATATAAATTGGGGATTAAGGAGGGGGCTTCTATCCGTAAAGTCTATTTGATCATTGACCAAAAAACAACCATCGTCTTTCGCTTTTCTAATTTCCAAGATTTCAAATTTGTCCAAAGTCGGATCAGAATTTAATCTGTGCATAATCTCAAGGTCGTTTATAGAACAACTGTGTCCTGTTTCTTTAAGATGCTTAGAGAGACCCGAAGCAGGGTTAGCGGACTTAGAAGATTTTATGTGCTCACTAAAACGCGTATTAAAAGATCTTCTGGTTTTACCTATGTACATCGCATCACAATTACCACAATTTATTTTATATATCCCACTACTTTCGTATTTATCTAGTTTGGGCCTTATTTTGTTGTTAAAGATAAAATTTTTTAAATTATTTTTATTAAAGAAAGCTGGAGATATATTGCATCTTGCCATGGGTTTTCGCAAGAGTTCAACAGATTTGTTGATATATGGTATTTTCTTCCAAGTATTGGCCATGTCAGTACCAGCTCTTATATCAGGAAAGACAGACTTTACAGCACCTTTACGTAATTTCACCTTTAGTAAGTTATGAATTATTTTAGGTTTATATCCGTTATTGATGGCTATTTTCTTAATGGTTTGAAGTTCAATTTTAAATTTTCCGGAGTTCAATGGAACATTCAACAATCTATTTAGCATAGAGTGGAATGCCGCCATCTTCGTGTTCCAAGGGTGTGCTGAGTCAAAGGGAATTACGTTATCACAATGTATTTTTTCTAAATATGTCAAATTGCAGTTTATTATTCTCTAGTGAAATCGTCAAGTCTAAGAAATTTAGTTTCTTATTACCTAATTCTATTGTAAATTTTATACAGTCGTCTAATTTATTTAAAACAAGATTAACAAAGTTTTGTAATTGTCTGTCTGTTCCCAACCAAATACAGAAGACATCGTCTACATACCTTATCCAGGTAAAGACGAGCCTCAGATCAAATAGACTTTACGGATAGAAGCCCCCTCCTTAATCCCCAATTTATATGTAGCCTCTCAGTTTAATTGTGAATTTTTCTCTCTATGCTTTTACTCTCTGTAATTTAGTTAGGTACTTCAGAACATATTTATATGCATGTAAACCAGTAAGATCAGTTCGGCCTTTGATAATGTCCTAGTCAGACGAAACGCGTCGGCCTCTTTAAGTAATTAGTTTTAATTTTTGTTTTTACATAATTAAACGTTCAGTGGAGTAGATAAACAAGTGTTTTCTTCAAAAATCCAATATGTCTATCATAAAATACTTCCACCAAGTGCCAACAGTGAATACAATTAATCACATTAAATATATATATATATATATGTACATGTGTTGCGACTATAGGCTACAATATTTGTTAGCATTCTGACTTATTACACCTAGGCTTATTTACATATACAACAGTGTTTAAAAGAATCAAAAAAATTATAAACGCGATATATTTCAGCCCTTTAGCTATAACAGGATGCTTCACCATAAAATCTATCATGACTTCAAATTGTTCTTTTGTTGTAATTTTTACACTAAAATTGCAAACAAATAATTTATTTTATAAAAAACTATTGAATTTTATGTTTTAAGGAACAACTTAGAAAGCCATTATAAAATTTATCATTTTCCGCTTGCATTTTCCTTTCCATTACATTACAGTTAACATCTGTCACTTAAAAAAACCAAATCATCACTTACATAGACATTTGTCTACTTAATACGACAACAGTAATACGTCCAAAGTCGTATGTTTTCGACAAATGTTACTTTAAATGCCAACCATAATACCATTTTTGTGACGAACCGCAATTTCTCACTTAAAGTGACAATGATAATAAGGGTGTTTATTTGTAAAGCTGTACATTAAAAATAAAAACATCTGAGACTGCCCCATATAAATAAAAAACCATAATTTACGTATACAAACTTTGCGAAAGGGTTGCCTGATTTTTAGTGTATGCTTATAATTTCGTAGGGTATTTTAATGTAATTACATACTGCACACACAATTTAAGGCAGGGTTTGAAAGCAAGAGCGAAGAGTAAGCAATGCACTAAATCATGTGCTTTGCTTTGCTCCAAGAGCAAAACATATTTTGCTGCGCTTGCTCCCGAATACTTTGACTCGCACAGGGTTTCAAAGCAAGAGCGAAGAGTAAGCAATGCACTAAATCATGTGCTTTGCTTTGCTCCAAGAGCAAAACATATTTTGCTGCATTTGCTCCCGAATACTTTGGCTCCCTAAAGCATAAAGAGCTGTTTTTTTACTCTCAGTTGCTTCAACAATATTGTGTTACAAATTGCCTTGCTAACATATCGATTAAATGCTTTGCTTCGACTCTTCTCTAAAAAACACTTACTTTCACTTATATATGTACTTTGCTCCGCTTAATTTTGCTTTGATATAGAGTAACAAGGTATGATCGTTTATATTTATTAATAGGTTTTGGAAGGTTACATGATTACCAACTTGTGTTTATATGATGCCATTAACATGACGTCACACTATACTATACCGTGTTTTGCTTTGCTCTTGATTTCAGAATTTTGGATTTAAATGTACTTTCTTGGTACAGTTTGAAAGCAAGAGGCAAGTCGGTGACGCATAAGCATAGGTTTCTAAAAGCTTTTAAAGCTTTTTCCAAGATGGTATTCTTGGTACTGTATTTCTTTTTTTTAAAGTATGAACAATTTTCTTGTTTCATCTTCGTGAGTCATTCGAAATATTATTTTGGGTTTGAAGGCTTCTTGTTTCTTAAACATTCATCGCGGTTTACTGTAAAATTCTTTCGATTAGTTTACTCTTACTGTACCTGTGCTTTGGGATTTTAAGATTTGTGTGAATTGCAAGTAAGCAAATGTGTTCTACTTAATTAAATTGTTGATATTTAGGGCTTAATTTTCAGCCATGCGTGTACGAAAAGATACTGTTTGGGAACATTTCGAGAAAAGTGATGATCAAGGTGCCAAATGCAAAGTATGCGGGATTCGCATGAAAGCTGATCGGACAAACAATCTAAGGAGGCATTTGGAGAAGATACATAACTTACATTTAAATCGAGCAAGCATAAATGAAAATTTAAACTCAAACATGACAATTCAAAAGAAATCTGTTTCAAGAAAAGTGCCTGTTAAGGTCAATGTATCAAAGAGGGATCTTTTTAGAGCATACGTCGGCCTTGTTACTGAAGATAATTTACCGTTTCATGTGTTAAACTCGGCAAATTTGCGAGCAATTTTAGATCCGATTTGTGACGGTTTAAGCGCTTTGCATGGAAAAAACTTTCGCCAAAACGCTATAAATTGCAAAAAAACTGTGTCCTTAGTCGCTGAAAATGTACGTGAATCAATAAAAACAGAAGTGCAGGGGAAGCTGTTATCTCTTAAAATCGACAGTGCTACCAGATTACATCGAACTGTTTTTGGAATAGGCGTGCAATTTATTTCGGCTGATGAGATTCAGTCAAGGTTACTTGGAATGGTTGAATTAAAAGGAGCAATGGCGAGCACGTCTAAGAAACTTGTAACAAAAATTGTCGATGTAATAAATAAATACGGCATAACGGTTGCACAAATCGTATCTGTTACTTCAGATAATGGAGCTAACATGATTAAAGCGGCAAAGCTTTTATCCAATATATCTGGTTTTGAACACGATGCAGAGGAAAATAATGAAACATATTTAGAAAATCTAAAAAATTTTGAGCATTTCGATAAGTCTGCTTTAAGAATAGGTGTGCTACAACACTGTCGATGCGCTGCACATACTTGTCAATTATGTGCACTTGATTTAACAAAAGATGAATATGTGAAACGGTTTTTATTACAGTGTCGAAACCTAACAAAATTCCTCAGGAAATCCACAAACGGTTTTAGAGAACTTTTCGGAATTAAAGGGCTAAGAGTACCAGGATTGGACTGTGCAACAAGATGGGGCTCAACATATAAGATGTTAGAAGATCTTGAAAATGCAAAAAGCATCATAGAAAATGTTGACAGCGTTGCTAATAAATCTGATGACGAAAATTTTGATTTAACCGAGTCCTTGTGGAACTTCATCGATGCATATATAAAAGTTTTCGCACCACTTCAGAAATCAATTATTAAATTTCAAGAGGAGCAATTAAATTATGGAGACTTTTATGCCTCTTGGCTAAAATGTAAATTATTAACGAAGAAAATAACTGATGCTGCAGAACCAAGCGACCGTCCAGAAGCAACTTCAACTTTAATTAAATATTTGGGACAAAAACTTCTTAAATCATTTGAAACTCGGGAGAAGAACTTATTAGATAACGAAGGTTTTAGCGCTTGTATTTTTCTTGACCCACGATTTCATCATTTGTTAAATCCAGTGAAAAAACAGGAAGTGATAAACTTTTTACTGAAATTATGGGAACAATTTAAAAGTATAAACCCTGAGTTCTGTAGCTTACAAAACAAAGAGAATGTGCCTAATGAAAGCAACCAAACTGTTCTATCTCAAGACGATGATGAAAATGAAATTTTATGTAATTTCTTACTACAAGGAGTTGGTAATAATTCTAATAAGAATGTGGACCTAGAGACAAAAATACAGAATTTTACTCCCGCATTTTCTGGCATCGATGTACACATCCTCGATTATTGGAGAGCAAGAAAGCATTCTGATCCTGAATTACATGCTCTAGCAAATGTATGTTTTGCGATTCCGCCGACACAAGTGTCTGTAGAAAGAGCTTTTTCTGCTCTTAAACTTGTATTATCGGATTTAAGACATCAGTTATCTCATCAGCTACTTGAGGATATTTTATTAGTTAAGCTCAATCGAAATTTTCTTGATGAAGCCGTAAAAAATTTGCCCCTATTTGAGCAAGCAGAAAATTTAGACAATAATAACATATCTGACTAAATTTTATATTTTTTTATATTTAATTTTCACAATTCTTGTATTGAATTACCATAGTTTATTTAAGCATGAGTATAGCTTTTTATATGTAATATGTTTATAATATGTTTGAAATTAAAATGTTTTTAAAATGTTATTTATTTTCATGGAGAAAGTTAAATATTTATTTCCCTTTTTACCAATACCGATCTTTGTTTCTATTTTCCTCATCCAGAGATTAGAGTGTTATAATATTTCTTTGTAAAAACATGAGAGCGGAGCAAAGCATTCTAAGCATTTAACAGCAAAGTAAAGCAAAAATTTCCAGAGCAAAAAGTTTTATGAAGCAAAGCATTTAGAGCAGAGTAGTTTTCAGAGCAAAGCAAAGTAATGAAAGTTGCTTAATGATCTTTTCAGAGCGGAGCAAAGCAAAGTAACTTTATTTTGTTTCAATTAAGAGCAAAGCAAGAGTAAGAGCAAGAGCAATTAAAAAGCTCGAGCATTTTAAACCCTGATTTAAGGCCAGCTATCAACCTAAATGTATGAATGGTAAGGTTATTAAGGGTTTCCTATTTTAAATATAGATCTACAATTAATATAGCAGTTTATAATATAAAATTTCAACTTCCTTTGGCAACACTACGAAGAATTTCCCCGATTTTTCTCATTAAAAATTATTAGATCTAGTATTTTTATAAACAATAAGCTGTAAAAAAAAATCAGCTTTCCAACCAATGCGTTTTTGAGTTATCATGCGAAGGTACAGACATGCAATTTTGTTGTACCAACATTAATTGCATGTGTGTACCTTCGCTTCTACAGAAGACATGTATGAAGCATGCATGCGCTCTACATGCTTTTCCAAGAGGCAGTGTCTCCTGATAATTACAGAAAGATTTCTCCTCAGCAGAGATTCAGTCTTCACAGGATAAATCTCGGGCCAAAGCTGTCTTTAAATTTAGCATGAAGTCAGTTCTCCCCATCTGCGATTTGCCAGAAAAGAGAAAAAAAACATAGTGGGAAAATAAGAATAAAAAGAAAATATTAAAGTTTCTTAAATTCACCGACAGAAGTAGCACTCTGTGCATGAGGAGTTAGTGAATTCCAAAGGCGTGCAACCTGGACAAAGTAATCCCCAAAAGTTTTCTTGTAGGTATACAGTGCAATGGCTGCCTTCATTAACATTTATTCTCCAATTTAATTTTGAGACTATTATCACTCCTAGGTACTTGGCTTCAGTTTTAAAATCAAGAGTAATGCTACCCAGGGAAAACGGAATAACTTCTCCGTCTAAACAGGACTAGTTCGGTTTTTGCGGGGTTAAGCCCCGAACCGCATCTTAAGCCCAGTTAGGAAGCTTCTGCAATGCTCTTTGAGTTAGTTCACCGATCGTCGATATAAATTTTGTGGTTCCAAATTACATCTAGTGCATAAAAATCTGAATTGGATGATGATAGATTGACGTCATCTCTGTAGGCTTGGTTTTTATATTGTAAAAACAGTTGCGTATTTGTCGTGTTTGTAATAACTTAATTATATGCAGCAAATTTGTCAAATCCCCCCGAATAGTAAGCGGCCCATTGCATATTAAAAATATTAGTTTTAAAGCTCTTCAAAAAGAAGAAATTTTATTCATACCAATCATCATTGATGCTATACATATGTATAAAGACCATATAAGAACAAAACTCAATGGTTTTAAATGTTAATGACAAGTCTCTCAAATTTACTCTTATTATTTCATTTGATGCAAAATTCCTTTTTGTTAAGAATTAGCTGGAATGTGTAGAATTTTATTGCTTTTCTACCACCTGATTTATCCCTATCATTAACAGTTTAAAGAATGAAATATGCTCTTATAAACAAGTATAAAGCTAGAATTGGTAACACCAATTCTTATTATACCCTAGATGAATGCCCGTATGTAATTTCATATGGTCGGTCACTCATCAGTGAAAGTTTGATTATGAAGAACTTTTCAGTACAATAAAAATTTCTAGGACTGATCATTTTCGTAGTATATGTAAAAAACGTAAATTTTTACATGGCAACCCCAAGAAGGGGTTGCCCGATTTAGCCTATTTGTGAAATTATATTTACTATTTTTATAAAAAAGCTGGGTACAAAATTCCAGCTCTCTACATTGACGGGTTCTACGACAGTGTCTAAATGTATAGCGAAAAACAAGAGTGAAATTTTTGTATGGCACCCTACCTGATTTGTCCCATTTTCGAACTTAAATTTACTTTTTTTTTTTTAAATCCGACTAAATTTCAGTTCTCAAAGTACACGCGTTCTTGAGTTATCGTGAGGACTGGAGGGCGAACAGACAGACGGACAGACAGACATGTCAAAATCAAAATGACTTAATATTATGCGTTCGTGGCCAATCCATCTTACTCTGCCATCATTATTTCTATGCGTTTCAAACAGAATAACAAGCATACCCGCCCTATCTAGGTATAAAAATGGTTTAAAGAATACATATAGCTTCCGGATTATCATTGAACTTATAACGCAAACTATTTTTTCAATAAATCCCGTCTTTTATATAAAAAATATTAAATTTGCAATAATAAATGACGGAAATTAAAATAATTTTTTTTAAAAAATTGTAAAAATTACATTTATTATATATTTTTTTATAGCTGGTGTGCCAACCATTTACCCACCTTCGATGCCGTATCAGCCTTTCTACCAATACTACAGCGTGCCAATGGTAAAAAATTAATTAAAACAAACATTTTTTTTATTGTAAACCTATTTTTTTTATTTAGAATGTACCCACCATTTGGCCTCAGAACTATCAAGGTAATTATTAGGAAAATACTAGGATGTTAGACCTATAGTTTATATAATTATATGCTATTTAAGTCTGTGTATGTAATATTAGTAATTTAAGTTTTATTTAAATCAGTTGAAACAATCTATTCCTTCTATAATCGTAGCAAGTAATATGGAATTTTATTTATTTATACATAGTGCTATAATTCTTGAGTATATAACCAAAGAGTTACTTAATACGAAATCCAATCTATAATAGGAACAAAACAGGATTTTTTTCTGCCTTGATATATTATTTTACTGTTATTATTTACTCAAAAATTTATATCAAATTTCCTTTACAACACAATATTAAAGCATCCCACTAAAAAATAACAGCGCCACACATTTTTTACTTTCAAATCAGAGACAGATTTAATTTTTTATTCAAAATATGCGATATAATTTTTTTCTGAATTGATTTTAATGCATCGCAATTAAATGATTTTTTTTCACGATTGTGTTTCTACAGTAGTATACAAATTGATTGGAGGGGTGAGGGTTGATAGGAAAGAGATAGGTTATATAAAATTGATTGGAGGGATAGGAAAAAGATGGATCATGGGAAAAGAAAACATGGAAACTCTTGCAATTGATGCAACAAATAAGGCAGCATGATCATACATATCCACATTAGATTATGAGCATCAAAAGTTGAATTTTGTTGACTGGACTACATAATAGTGAATAGCTTTAGTTAATCGAGGTCACAAGATGCAACTCCAAAGAAGTATATTGCATCTATCAACTGTAGAAAATTCTTATAACAATACATCTGCAGTCATTTTGCTGTGAGTTTCACAATATCTGAAACTGCTTTCTTTCTACCATTTTTACACCCAAACCCAAGGCATGCAATTAAATCATGGTCCGGAAAATTTAACGCACCAGCGCAAACTCGACAGAAAAGTCATTGGTCTGCTTATGTCCCATATTCGGAAGTAAACTTTACTCACAGTGCAGATATGTAAACAACCTTGTCGTTTGGTCTGACTTAATAGTAAGCATGCTCATAGCACCTAGCTGTTGGGCTAAAATTTTCGACGGCTGCACAATTCCATGCAAGGCAACTGTTTAGCAGTCGCTGATTATTTTATCAAAACGCGACCTTGGCTGTTGTAATAATAGTCCTGTTTCGTACATATTGGCCTGTGACAATTTTACCTTAGGATATTGTAATGTGGAAGTGTATTTTATGTATTTTACTTACTTGGTGGCTCAGAGCCCACCTTAAATTACTTATCCAGTTTCAATATTTGGTAAGAAACACATTAATTTCATTATCTGAAGGCTGTTAAAGAAAAATAAAATCTATTTCGTAAAATATGACACACAATAAGACTTTTTTTTTAATTTACCTCTACTTTATTATTAATTTATTTTATTTTATAGAGTATGCCATAGGGTATCCCATATCCAACATGTAGCTATAAAGTTTTTCGGTAAATAATTTTAAAACTGAAGCAAAGTTGATTTATTCAAATCTAGTCATAAAACCATGTAACTTACATGAAAAGAAGAGGATCTACAATCGTGCATAACATGTCTCTAGAGCTAAAAATATCTGGAATAAATGGGATCCAATTCCTCAAATCCGGATTCTATAATTGTATTTGAAATTGTGTTGATCCGGATCTGGATCAAATGTTGTTCATCTTATTTTTATTTTAGATTGTTCGATGGCATTTCCATTTGAAACAATGCAATCTAGAGGAAATTTTCAATCTTGTTTGCATAGTCTGCATCCAGATTCACATGAAATTCGGATTATCTGGATTTGAGGATTGTCCGTAGCTCCGGTATTCGGAATATCTGTTTATTAGCAAATCGGGACCCAATTTTCAGTCTAGTCTCGACCTCAACCAGTTATATAAATTTGAAAAAAAGATGTCATCCCTAATAGTAGAATTCTTTTTAAGAGCTTTATTTTTCAATAAAATGGATGATTGATGTAGCTAATAGGCGTAATAGTAAATCTACTTTGTAACCATCTTATACCCTAGCCACACAGCACGATTTAATAAATCATTATTACTAATTATTCATTACAATGCCGTGTGTCACATAGTATTCATAATTAAGGCTCGAAAATAATATCATTAGAACTCTAATGAGAAAAAATGTGCTAGAACTGAATGTATTTTGGCATATAATATACATAAATCTGAAGCTCCGCTGTGCAACTGCTCATTTGGAAAATAATAAGAAGAAATACAAAACACAAACTATATTATCAAAATACTTTTTAATATAATCGTTTTTTTCATTTTCAAATTGTTAAATTGAAAAATAAAATAAATAAAAACTAAGCTTGTATCGTCGATTCGATTCTCCACTGTCATAAGTATGTCAAAACCTGTTTATCAGTAGGTACAACTTATTAAAGAAATGGCTGTGTGTTGCCTAATGAATCATTATGGTTTAATGAGTCATTAGGAGCACTGTGTGTAGGGCACTATACCACTCCTCTAAATTTACGAAATTAAATATATATTTTTACACATTTTCATCCAAAAAGTGTGGATGCGCTCGGGAAGCTGAGAAAATTTATTGACGCCGAGACTTGAAATTTATAGTCCAAATTACTCAAGCGAATTAATGGATTATCTTTTTACCAAATTAGTACGTGTATTTAAAGCTTTTAGTTATATGTATGTTTGGAAGGGTTTTCATGTTTTCTAATCTAGTATTTTATTTTACTATAGTTCCTGCAGGTAATTCCACTTATCTGAATATGAATTTTACCTCTGAGCTTCATGACTGAATTGCTGAATTTCTTGTTTTAATTATTTTATGGTTTCATGAAAAATATGTTGAGCAGATCTATTTTTTTTTTCAAAGAAAAACAGAATTTTGACCTATAGTTTTTCCGACAGCCTAAATTTTTTTCTTTTTTTTTGCGCTTGAGACATGCGAAGCTAAGCCCAGAATTGAAATTTTAGACCACATTGTCCGTTATTACTGTGATGTGCTTACTTTCAAATCATATACTGCATTCTAAATATTTTTAAACAGAGGCCTGTGTCTACTTTACGGGATTTAAATTTCCTCTGGGTTAAAGAATAGATGATAGATTTTACAATTGTATTTGTTCAATGCAGAAATCAATAAAATATATGTAGATACAAATTTTATTAATGATCTTGCCACTTGCACTGTCCACGAATCAAGACACTTATAAATTATGCATAAGGGTATTATGTAAAAATTACATATAGATTTTGCTTAACTTTGTTGTCAACTCAACACGCAAGTATTTCTATGCCATGTGGACAAGTCCTTATTTTGTGGTCTTTAAAATAATCTGAAACACTCTTTTTAAGAAGAAAAGCAAGAAAGAAAGCGAGATAAGAATAGGAACTTGAAAAAACAGTTATTATTATTTTAGTATTCTGTAGAAACCTTCCTGATCAATATCCTTATATAAAAACAATATTTATAAATCTGAAAATTTCTTCTAGGTATTTACCCGTGTTAAAAATCGCATTAAGTCTCTTCAATGTAAAGTAAAAGTAAATAATGCGACTTTGTTTGTTTTTGTGGGTATTTATGAGGCTACACCAAAGATTGTTTCATAAAAATGGAGGCAGAAATTCTGAATATGTAGACGAATATAAAACGACGTGAATCCATATATTTAACTTATATTATCAACTGAAAGTAAAAAAAAAACATAATAATAACACTAATATGAGAAAATCACATTAAAATTATATTTAGCTAAGATGATAAATTAAGTAATGGAATGAGATAAAAAAAATCCTCTTTTAAGTGTAGTATGTAAAAAAAAAAAAAAGAAAAACGACACAGAGCAAGCAATATTATTTAAAAAATCAGCAATAGTCTTTAAAAGGTTTGAAAGTAAAGGAGAAAAAAAATGAATAATGATAAAAAGATAATAGAGCACATTTCAGAATCAATTCAAAATAATAAAAAAAAAAAACTGAAAATAAGGTACTAATACTTTATTGTATGTTGAAAACAATGCAAATCTGATATTGTTGGATGTTTTAAAACAAAAAAGGCAGTAAAGTCTTTATGAACATTTGTTTTTAATATAGTGAGTATAAATATTATTATATAAAAAAAGAACGAACATTAAAGAAACAGTGCATTTCTTTTGAGATGCCTCTTTTTTATATATAGATAAAATTATATATACAAAGTGAAAAATAAGCCCATAACTCAAAAAACATTATTTATATATTATATAATATTAATGTATAAGGATAAATATTGTTGAACGTAATAAGCAATACAATGCATAAAATGTTATGTATATAAAATCTATTATATACATAAAGTCGTGATATTTTGAAAATTTAGAAAAAAAATAACAAAATACGTTGTTGACGATTACTTTAATAAACAAAGTATTTATTTAGGAAAATATATTAATAAAAAAAGTCTAGCTGTAGATTAATAAAAAACTTATATATTTACCTATCTATATTATATATTTACCGAGAACTATTATAACAAAAAAAAAAGAGACCTAGTGATAAATATAAGCAAATATGAAAAGATAAAAACAAAACATTAAATATTCTTAATAAGTATTCATAAAATATATTTATATATTATTTATTTCGTTTGTCTTGCGAAGGAGACGCATATAGTTATTTTTGTTTAAATTCAGTTATTTCGTTTGTGTTTGTGTTTATGTTGTTTCTTTTCCACTTGGAAAATTGAATAAGACTCTTACCTTGTATGTATGTATTACGAAATATTTATAACGTATATTATGAACAATTTATTTTTTTTTCCTGCAAATGACAATAAATTTTTCATAATTTAAAGCAGAAATTAGGATGTTTTCTATATAATGAAAATTTCATTATATATTAATACCAATATTTAGTTTTTTATTTTGAAACCAAGGCATTCAAATCAGATTCATAAAAAGAAATTTCCCATCCAATAGAATTTGTCTCAAAAAAATATTTTTCGTTTTAAATATTATAAGAAAATACACAATTTTAAGTCCAATTCATTTGCTGGAAGAATATGTGGTGCATAATTTGGTCTTAACACTTACGCCAGGGTTGATATTTATATTATAATCATAGAAAAAGAAACGAAAAAATATTTCAAGTTTTAAAAAGGGTGGCATTGAATTGTCTCGACTCGTAGTATAGAATTAAATTTAACAAAGTTAATACATACTTCTACTATATATTATGTATTTAATACCAAGGACTATGTCTAATAGTTGACAATTTTTGCATTTGCACAAGAATTTTGGCCGTTTCCACAAATTCCATTTAATAAAAATTAGTATTAGGATGTCGCAGGGCAGAAGAAATCTCGCCTCTTCTCATTGCGCGACCAATTAGTTGGATTAGTCGAAATAAGAAGTCCCTTGGCCCTTCTCTTCATCCTTTGTCTTAAACAATATAACCTACTCATTTAAATTTATATGTCATAAGAATATAAAACACGTCGAACGCAAATACTTTTTGCTGCAAATTAATTAAATTTTCATACTTTTCATTTTTGGAAGAATTTGAGTGTTAGGAAAGTTGAATTCTGGAACATGATTTTATTGAAGTTTGAGCTGCTTTTAATATGAATTATTTTAATTATTTATTAATAGAGACATTTTTTAAAAATGTTATATCATTAATAAAAGTAATCAAAGCAGATTTAAGTTGAATTAATGTCAGTAGTAAAGCAAATACAAAAGTAATCGCGAAACTCGTAGTTCTGAAATTTCGATCGAATCATGAAAAGAGTTTCGAAAGATAAATTGATACAAATCCTTAAAGCGAATTTCTAGTTGAATATAAATTCATAATTCGTTTATAAGAATTTTGTTCGCTGGAAATTAAGTTAGTTTTGTTTACGAGTTACATAATAAGGGCTCAGGGTTTATTAACCGATAATTGTCTTTTAAATAAACTGTCTGGTGTCGTAATATTATAATTGTCCCTATATGAATCTCTGTCTCTTCCAATTGGCTGAATGCATGATTGGTAGGTAGATTTTGCTCGAAATTCTATTCTCGAAAATACAAAAAAGAAGAATATGAATATTATGACATTAAAGTTACTAGGCTTTGGGAATAATTAAGAAAGTTTTTAAAAATTTGTTAAAGAAAATGACTTGAAGGACTTAAATTCTATTAATAAGGCCAAACTAATGCCCTCTCAAGATGTCAATGCATATTTTTCTTAGCTCGGCCCCCATATTAATTCAAGCTCGTTTCTTAACTAGAGAAACGTTATATGTTTGCTTTGAGCATCAATTGTCTTGAGATATAAAAATCATCAGGTGTTATAGCAAGCTGGCGGTCTTTTGTCAGAAATAAGAGAATAAATTGAAAAATCAAAATTTGTTGTTTGTGCGAACATTCTATCCCGTTTAATCTTAACATGATTTTCAAATGCTCTGGATTATACATTAATCGATTACAAGTTAATCCCACTACATGTTAATCTAATTAATGTGATTACATTTAAGATATTTGTATTCTAATTCTTCATAAAACTCCCTAAAACTAATTTCGTACGAGAACAATACCATTTTCTTTCGATTCATGTCATTATATTATTAATTACTATTAAGTAATCTACAAAGTAATCTGTTACTATGTAATTAGATTACAAAATAATCTAATTATATTGTAACAGATTACACATTTGATAGATTACATATTCTCTCATAAGTAATCTGATTGATATGTAATCGAATACAATTTAATTAGATTACTTTGTAATTTGACTAAACTGTAATGGAATTAATAATTAAATTACACTGCAATCAGATTACGCCCAACACTGCGCCACCAACACACCGCTCTAGAAGCACATCCTTGCTAAGTTCTTCATAAATAGGCTTAATATCTGACAAAGCATCACTTTATAATGGAGCATAATCCTGTTTGAATGATGATAATGCATTCATAGCTGACGCACGCTGCCAGACGCACCATGAGGTGTGGCTGCTTGGGCATTTTTCGAGCTGTGGGTCTTAGTCCGTATAATTGAAGTAAGTTGCCCATATAGTGTCATGTTTCTTCTAATCGTTTCAACTTTGATTTTTTATCAACACTGTTCTTTTGCTAAATCGCGTAAACCAGTCCATCACCTTTGGCACGTGTTCTATGGATACTTTTTATCTATTTGAAAATTTTTACCATAAGGTTGCAATTAAGAACTCTGGAATATGTTTTGTGGAGTTCCCGTCTCCAATATAATTGACGTACCTCAGGCCGTATTTTTCAAACGAGCGTTAAAACATTGCAACGATTGATGAAACTTCCATATTACCAGCTGGTCCTTGGTGATTGGCACTGCGTTCGTTTATTTCTAAAGATCCTCTTACCACTCTTAAAATTTTGCCAAAACTGTTTCTTCCAAGTCTCACATACTTTACGATATGAGCTTTTCAAAAATACATCCACAACTTTTCTAGAATAAACGTGGCCACATCGTATAATGATAAATAACCGCTCTTTTTCCAAGTGCCATCGCCTGATAATCTGTCGTATTTTAAATAAGGGATTGAAAATAACTTATTATTTTTTTGTGAACGAAAAAACTCTCTCATAAAATTTTCTAAGAAGTAGCGTAGTACAAAAGGGGTCTATGTACAGCACTTAGACTAGCTGCCTACTTTGAAATCAAGAAAGTTTCAATTTTAATATACAAATCCAATCCTGACTGTTATTGTAAGACACATATATTATATTATTATTATATTTCAATTTTAACTGTTAAAAAAAATACTTACATTATTTTACAGCGATATAAAACAATTTGCCAGAGTTTTACATATTTCGTCTATTATAAGAATTAAAAATGACATTTTTTTCCTCAAAAAATAAAACTCATAGTTTTATATTTTCCTCGTCTTATAACAGTTAAAAATTAGTTTTATTCTTTTCCTTAAATTTACATTTATTTTAAAACGGCCGTTTACAGTGAAAAACCAAAGCTATATATAACAACACCAAGAAGGGGTTGCCGATTCCAATTTTTCTTTCCCTAAGAATCTTACTCGGACAGGTTTATTTCTTGAGGGAAAAAATAAAACTCATTTTTAACTGTTAAAAGCTGAGAAAAATGAAAAACTCGAATTTTGAGTTTTATTTCTTGAGAGAAAAAATAAAACTCATTTTTAAATGTTAAACCGAGAGGAAATATAAAACTTAAGATAAGACTGTTATTTACTCAGAAGAAAATAAAATTCTCTGTTTAACTATTTCATTTGAAGATAAAATATAAAATATCAATAACAAAGTGTTAAAACCAGACTTTTAAAATATTTCTTATAACTCTTTCTTTTTTGCAGCTGAGCGAAAAAGTATCTCGGCAACTGTCTTGATGCATTAATATATCTTATTGATATAAAAATCATACGTTGATTGAAGAAAGAAGTACTTATCTATCTATCAAGCCACAACATTTTTTACATTCAGCAAAATGTTTATTTTGCATACCTTCCTAAGAATTAGTACCACTCAGTGAAAACAGAAGGAATCCACCTTCTTGAAAATATAAAGTGAATGGTTCTTTTCAATCTTTCGGAAAATTCATGCTGAATGCTTCCGTCCACTTTCTGAGATGGCAGAATCAATGCTTGAGCAGAATTAAGAAATGCTTCTTTTCACCTTCCAACGAATCATTCAGGAATGTTTCTTTTCATCTTTCACAGAATTAAGAAAATTAACAAAGTCACGCCAAAGTAAGGTGTGCAAGTGAATATATAGCCACCTTATATACCTTCCTATCGTAGGACATCAATGTGATTAAAAGAAATGAACTGTGTATCTGAGCCTACTGCTTCTACATCTTTCATAGAATGTCTACGGAGTACATAATTATTCATCTCTCCGTTTTCCGTCAGCTGTTCACATATGAAAATATCTGAAGTATAAAGAAATATGCTTTGATACTGTCTTGATAACTCCAAAATTACCTTTTGTTTTCTCTCCCATAATACGTTAATTACTAAGTTTTATATTATTATATTTATTATATTTATATAAATGAATTTGGTTTGAAAAGTATACTTAACGAATATTATTTTTGAAAAGAACAAAAAAAAAAACTTAGCAAAAATTAACGATAGCAGAATCAAAAATCCTAATTTCTCGCTACACTATTTATCCCCAAAAAATTCATCACAATATAAATTCAAATATAATGGACAAAATATCTTTCTTTTCTTTTTTTCTTTTAAGGTGTTAACAAACTTGAAACTGATTAAGTTTGCTCAAAAATAAAAGTATTTCCAACAATTACAACAATAAAAAAATATTTAACAAAAAATGTAAAAAACAAATAAAAATACACATAACAAACTGCCAATTGAAGATTGCAAATGGGGGATTGTTGAGGAATGAAATGTTAAAAAAGAAGCAAATGAAAGACTTTAATTTTATATGTTAAATAAGATATTTATTATATTATGTAACTGCATATTATATTCGTTTATGTTGAGCACGAACGTGAAGCTGGAATTAGTCAATTATGTTATTGTTGATATTATTTTAATAAATAATTTTTAATTATGTGGGGGAATATGAACAATATACACGATATATAATATGATGATTATAAAAAAAATGCAACTCTTGTTATTGAGGAATTTCGTTTGTTTTTCAGTATCACACAGTTGATTTATATACACACACACGAAAGAAATGTATTAACTATGTTAGGTAATAAGTGGACGACGACTCCCCATTTTGTCTGTTTTTTTGTTGGTCTATTTAATTATTTAAAGGTACTTTAATTATTTATACGTTATATAATATTTTAAAAAAAATTCATGCGAAATTTCTCAAAGAACATCATTATTATAGAAAATGTACGGTTGTGTCAAATTAGCTATAAATTAACAAAAAAAAAAAACTTAGCATGTAATATATATTCAATAAAACAAAAACAAATATATCTATGTAATGTATTATGTAAAATTGTCTGTTTTAAGCAAGATATGATGGTAAGGTATTGTTGTAAATCTTTAGGAATTATGTAATTCAATTTCGGGAAAAGGATGTAAATTACTGTCTGGTTTTTTTATTTATTTATTTATTGAAAATCACACTTTCAATAATTATATACATATTAATACAGTAATTTACTAATGGAGAGGTAAAATCGATATAAACAAAACAATTTTGTTATAAATATTAATTGAGAATGTGATGAACAATTTTCATGTCAGTTGACGACGACAGAAGTGCATAAAAACCACTTAATTTTAGAATTTAGATTTAAATATAAATAATATATATAGTTCATCATGAAGGATATTTTGTAAAAAATAAATAAAAACAAAAAATAACAATAAAAAGTGCAACGAAGGTCTGTATGTGTGTGAATATAACGTTTACAATAAAAATAAATTCTTGCATTTCTAATAAGAATATTTCAATACGGAAATAGAAAGTAAATTATATCACAACATAACTATAAAAAAATTAAAACAAAAAAAGTTTTTTTTCTTTTTTTTATTGAGTTACATATTATTGAAACCAATTGTAATATTTGCTACTTTGTTTAACTTTAGGAAGGTAGGACAATGTCGAAAATGAAAACAATATAAAAAAAGGGGTTTTTACGGTTGTAATCTATGAAAAATGTTTGTTTATGTCAATATTAATGTAGTCAAATATCAATTTGTGTTAGCAAAAACTTTGGGCACGAGCCTCAAAACAATTTTAAGCGGATGTGTTCCAAAATCGATCAATCGCATTGTGCTAAAATTTAGGTAAATTATAATGCAGTGCTAAAAAAAACCCTATCAATACTAAAATCTCTGCGAAATGAGCTTTTGTGTGTTTACTTTGTACGATACTGACTGCCACTTCTGCATTTATTTATATGAATGCCTAAAAACAATTTTACGAGAAATTTTTGCGCAAAGAAGTCTTAATATGCGTATTGAAGGCTATATACAGTCCCTAGCCAAAAAATTACAAACACTGAAAAAATTACAAACACTTTGAAAATTTTATAAAGTTTTCCTTCATTTTTTTTAGAAATTTGGACCACTACATAGGGTGAAACTCCCTGGAGACGGGAAATTTCTCTCATTGAATGGTTCCCTGTTCTAAGAAGTGCAGAAAATACACTTTTTTTTTTATTGGGGATATCTGCATTTCGTCCCATTATGAAATCTGTACACAAAGATAGATTTTCATTAAACTTGCTTTTTTGTACTGTAATAATGTCTAAAAATAAAGCAATTTGACTACTTACACAGCAGCTCAATGTTTAATTCCAAAAAACTACAATCAAAACCGAAGTAATACAAATTTTTCAATTAAGCCACTAAAAACACAGTTAATCAACTAGAAGAACTTGAACAATTGGCACCTCTAACAGAAACAACTTGGAAAAAGGATCAAACCATCGTTTTATTACCGTAAACCAATTAGGAAAACCCGATCAATAACCTTTAATAATCTAAACAGGTTTCCGAGAAGAAAGGAAGACAATTTCAGGTAATGATGAAATTTACAAGTGTCTGTAATTTTTTGGCCAATTTTCAACTGTAATTTTTTGGCCAGGGACTATAGATGTCAATAGCTGCGTTTTCTTGTGTGTTCTGATCCGGTTCAATTTTACGAACGTAAAATAATGTGTGATTATCCACATCAAGACTGGGTTAAATATTCGTGATCCAAAAACTCGTTATTCTTCTCACAGCTAGGTGGCTTTTAAACATATGTTGGACCATGATACAAAGAAACAAGGTATGACCTAGTTTT
The DNA here is from genome assembly GCA_963930735.1 of Dioctria linearis. Classification (NCBI taxonomy): domain Eukaryota; kingdom Metazoa; phylum Arthropoda; class Insecta; order Diptera; family Asilidae; genus Dioctria; species Dioctria linearis. The sequence goes on along the minus strand of OZ005743.1, from coordinate 169,463,716 downwards.
CTGTCAATTGGGTGCTTGGGTGCTTACGTCATAGGATGACAAAAGTCATTCAGTCGTGCGATCTGTCATTGTCTCAAGTTGTGATTCTTTATTTGAGAAAGCTAAAATTTCATATTATTTCAGAACAGTTTGTGATATATTATAATAAAATTAAAAAGTGTGAATATAGAGTACCGAATTGCTTAAGGGAGCACTGCTGATATGATAATTTGTTGTAATGTAATCTCAAAAGACTGGCAACAATCGGATAACTTCTTACAAAGTTTTAAACATCCAAACGCAACCAAGCAATCTTTTTTCTGTTCACTGACATACAAATATTTTGATATTTTACAAAATAATTGACATGCTTTGACAAATGACTTTTGTGTCCACATTACGTAGTAACCCAAAAAGTTCCTCTGGAATCGGCCATACCTTCTTATCTTTGTATCGTGTTGGACTGCCTTTAAACAACTGTCAGCCAAATTTTAAAAAGACAGACCAAATAAAATAGCAATATATGTTTAAAGTTTACATATATTTTTACTGGGACTTGATGTAGAAAGTAAATGCGGAAAAATATATTACAAGTAATAGAATACTTTTGTAAAGTTTTTTTATACCTCCAAATAAATTTTTTCATCTAAAGCCGCCATATTTTCAAATTGTTTACTTAATGTCATACCTTAAAAAAACGGTCATTAAAATCTACCAACCTCTCGGTTCACCATTCTGATCAGATCAGAGATAAAAAAATGCAGCTAATATAGATCTTAGTACGTCTACTAATCTGGACTTGTGGGATTGCTTTCTCAAGTAAAATGTAAATAAACGTAGGATCAAACAATTCGCTAATACCTTTGACACAGCGAGTATAGGTACCATAGTTCGATACCATTATATTCGCTGTACCATGCTAAATGACACATCGTATTATAGTTTCATTTGACAGCCTACTTGAACAAAAATTCATAAAATTTGTCACTACTTGTAAGCGGCGCTGCTCGTACTCCATGGAAAAAACACAAATACTTATACTAGCCTCGTAGCAGTATACTAGCCTCGTAGCAGTTTGCTCAGCTTGTATTGTGCAGGTACGCAACGACACACAGGTGGTTTATACGTGTATTATAATATCTGTACTAACTGTGTGTCAGAGGTTAATGGATGATCCAGTTAGTACAGTACAGAGCGACTATTGCAAAATGTAATGCTGTTCGAATCTGGGCAGTAATCAAATATTGCTTTCCAATATACAAAAATATGAAGGATACAGGGAAAGAAAAATGTAAGCAGAAGTAATTCGCCTTTTCCTTACCAAAAGCAAGTATATATATATATTTTATATACTTGCCAACTGCGAGGGTTAAGTAAAAATTCATAAACGTAAGGTCAATCTTTTTTATATATTTCCACAATATGTTATTATAATACTTCTTTTATTTACGATTGTGTTTTTGGACTGCACTTTCATAGCTGTAAAATAAATAAAACATAGAAAAAAAACTTGCATAAAGCTTGTTTTCTTTGTTCTTTCCATTTGTTGAATTGATTTTCCACGGGGTTGCTAAAACCGAGAAATGGGCAATAGCTGAAAGAGAGGGAATCATATACACACTTTATTGCCATAATGCTGTCACTGTTTCAAACTATTGCTCATTCCATACTTTTGGCAAAACCTTGCTGGGTATTTATGCATACATTTTTTGGTTAGACAATTTTGAAAGAAAGATTATGTGTATGAGTATGTGTGTGTTGCGAAGGAGACATTTTTCAATAACCAAGGACCTTGTTTTTTCAACGAGGAGATGCAATCATATGTACGATCCGAGTACATGAGCGCAACCAAAATTTCCTCGCATTTGTTTGTTTCATTCCGCTATTCTTGGTCTTCGCTGTCAAATCCATAGTTGCGTTTGGTTTGTCTTGCGCATGGCGCATTGACGCTGGAAAACCCGTGAAATAACCGTAGGCACGAAGCAAATATTATTCACAAACTTTTTACCACTGAATTTTTCTTCTTAATTATTAACTTTTTTATGTTCATATTTGAGTATATCAAAATAAAAGCGATTGAAACTATTCACAGATTGTACGGCGCTTATGTACAAACAATATCAGTGTCAATGTGTTAGAAATGGGTACGTGATATTTTCTCACTTTCATCTCCTTTAGCTTACCTCGTTGTGTTTTTTACATACTGGATTTCTCTTTTAGTATACGCTCGCTGTACCAGAGCAGAGTATAAAATGTTTATGGCTGGGTTGTCAATTGCGGAATGGATAATAAATAACATTTGAAATGAAGGATACGTCGAATGATTCGTATTTTCTCACTTCTTTCGTGTTGAGCAGCCGATCAAATGAGTACAAAACTGCTGTTAAAGCGACATTTGCTCTCGGCACGTTCTAAAACATATGGTTCATTCCGGAAGACACCACCCATTTCAAAATCTATATACCATCTGAAGATATCTAGTTTTTGTGCCATTTATGATAACTTGTAGGTAGACAATTTCTTGTCCATATAGACTAAAATTCACTGAAAATAATTTCAATGGATTTTTATAATGCATTGAAAATCAGAAAAAAAGGACTTCTATGGTAGGCGATCATGATCGCTGGCTCATCTATGAAAACACCCACTTTAACACACCCCTTTAACAGAAATTGTCAGTAGTACACCGTCAAACTTATACAAGGAACCCAAACCAAATCCTGCAGGCTTTAAAAAACACTTTGTTGGTGTGGCACAGAAATTTGTCGAAGGATTATCTCATTCTGAAAATCTTTACTTTACTTATCGTTGATATTGAAGTTTTGTTAGATTTAAATGAAAATATATATAAGAAATAAGAAGTTGGCCACAGGCTTAATCAACCTGAAAATAAATTTGTTTCAATATGGTAACTATTTTTTGATTAGTAAATTGCATTACCAAATATCTAATTTTGCCTACATACATAAATCGAAAAAATCCTATTGTCTCTATACTAAATCAAACTTTTCGTGTTTTTTTCCCTTACAGTTAGTGGCAAAGAGTTGGTAACATATGATATTTAGTAGTTAAAATAAATAAAAATAAAAAGAAATAACGTGTACGATAAACAAATCATCAACATTTTTCAAAAATCTAGAACTTGTAAATTGAATGTACCTTATTACTAAAATAAAAAAATAGTAAATAAAAAAATACCTATAAGAAAAAAGAAGAAAAAAAACAAATATTTGTAAAAATGGCCCGATCTTAAGTACCCGCTACCATATAAGATATAATTAATTATAAGAAACCACTGAATTTTAGTTTTAGTCAATTACATAATAAAAACCAATGCACAATATAAAACTAAGGAGGTAATATTATACGAATTTTACTGCTTTATTTGTTATGAACTTTGATTTAAAATCAATTAAATCGAAAATTTTGTTAATCTGAAGAAAAGAAAATGAAAACAAACACACGATCATCACATGATTTCGCAATGAGCAGATTTATAAAATGAGATAAGAATACCTCTTTGTTTCTAATTGTTTTTGATCATATGTAGTAAATTTATTCATTATTTCTACTAAGTTTAAACTTTACACATAAACGTAACGCTAATTAACTAAATTTTAATTGTAGTACTATATTTATGTTTTAGGACCTTATTCTGAAAATCGAATGTAAATTTGATTTAAATATTCACAGAATATCAGACCCTCTACGGAGTTATTTCTTCTTTGCACAGTATGCAGGCAAAAATTATAAGATTTGTGTTTATCATAATTTTAGCATTGACAATATAATTGATATTTTATAAAATTGGAAAACATTTTTGTAGCCGTTACCCAGCTACACAAAAAAAAAAAAGGTTTCAACTATTAAATTGTTGAATATTTTTTAAGAATTGTTTTTCAAAAAACGAAAACTGTTAATTATATTGTAGTAAAAAAAAAACGTAAGTGATATTTAAATAAGAGATTATAAAAATTACCTTAAACAAATAGGTAGTATTGGTATTGATATCATGGATCATCCTTATTTTTTTTATCGAACCTGAAGTCAAAAATATTTTTTTTTATCCTTAATCAAAGAATCCCTGAAATATATTTAATTTATTAATCCACATATTTTTTTTTTTATAAGTAGGTAGTTTGAGCAAAAATAAAGGGAGTATAGTTACGAGATTTTTCATATTGCGTGCAAAGTTCACATATAAATTGCTTTGAGTAATATTAAATAACTATGAATAATAATCAATATTACGACTGTTTTTTTTTCTATTTAATTGCAAATTGTAAATCTTAAAATTGCTTCATTTAGTAGTATCAGGGGAAAGATTTGATAAATTATTATCGTTGTGGTTTTCAGGGAGTGATACTTTTTCTAATAGTCGAAAAACTTAAATAACAATATGAAACCGGCAAGTAAAAATAAATAAAAGTAAAAGATTGGCGGTAAAAGCCTGTAATGTAATATTTTGCCATCCGTTCACATTAGCACGGACATGTGACATGTATTTTTTCTTTCTTAATGCTATGATGTCAAAAGGGAATAATTTTAGAAATCTGGATTGAGTTAAAAATATTTAAGAAAAAGCCACAAAAAATTTTTACAATATCAATTTCTTGTTTGAAAATAATTCTTGAATGAAAATTGTCAACTTTTCGATTCGATAGTTGACAGCAGTAATAAAACCTCACCCCTGGGGCGAAATCATGTAATTCGACGCTCGATGAATGAAAACGATATCGTCAGCTCGACAGTACATTTTTGCTTCATTTAAAACGATTTATCGAATTTCGTTTGGTCTATCGAGCAACCGCTGCATATACAATGCTAATTCTTCTGACGGCCTGTCATTTGCATAAAAATTTGTGCATAATTATTGTTATTAGCACACTCTTCTTATTTTTAGCCAATTTTCTTTTTGAGTTGTATTTATAATCAGTCCATACCTTAAAGCCATATTAAAAAAAACAAAAAATAATAAAAATATACAACATACTTTCTGCCAAGCTTTAATTGTTTTTATAGGTGGTCTACTACTATTTAACATGTATTCAAGTTTTATCCATAACTTCTTCCTTTTTCTTTTCCATTGCTGGTATTTTGCAAACTGTTTGTTGCCACAAGCGAATGTTTTTCCATGAATTTTATCAACATGTTCTGTTGTACCTGCGTAGTTTGTTGAGACCTTAAAAATTATTATAGCATTCGGTGGCACAACAATCAAAATTATAAATTTAAACTTACAATTTCGTACTACCCCGTTAATTTGTGCAAAATCTGCGGCCACATATTTTCCCCAATTTTCTGAGTACGTGAACAGAGTTTGAGTGCTTTTTGGTGAAAATGTTATAATGCATTCACATAGATTCGAGTACATGAACAGACCTATTGTAATTGCTGCCAAAATTATGTCAGTCATACAAAGGCAACGCCAAAAAATGTTTATTTTACATGGCAATTTGGATTATAATAAATGTCGCCTTTCAAAATGTCAGGATTTCATTACTGCCATGACGAAACGAATACAAACACAGCACACTAATACATTTCGCTGAGTGGCTTAGGTTTTCACCCGATATGCCGTTTCCTTATTAGTTATTTATTCAATGAGCAGAACACGATTTCATTTGTATTCGAGAATGTGTGTTGTTTACATTTTATTTTAGCCGGGACAATAGTTTATGTTAAGTTCTCTTTGTTGGAAAATGTTTTTTTTTTTTATAAACAACTATTAATACGAATTTACACTTGCTTTTGTTAACTGGAAGAAATGTCAAACACTTGGTAGGATCGTTCCTTTTCTATATGCACATAGCTAATTTATGATATCGTTTTGACGATTCACAGATTCATTCAGGATGAGAAATAAAACGCAGCAATTATTGTTAAAAAGTATAAAAATCTTCATTTTGAAATGGAATTTTTTATGAATAATGGAGAACATATAAGTAAATGCACTAATTTATGGACAGATAAGAAAATTCACAATTTGAAGAGCGTTTTAGAATAAAAAAAAACACATTTGAATTATATTTGAAATTATAATAAAAGGAAAATAGAACTCGCAAGCTATTCAAAAGCACCACATTTTCGGTGATACTACTTCTGACATATATCACAAGTTACATATTTATATTCGTCCCCTTCAAATGTAACTAACTACATAGCTGTTCGTCATCACATTTTCGTGTACGGTTATAGGACATTGAAGACTTTAAATAGTGTTTCCATAGTCGTTTTCTTATTTTTTATTTTGTCTAATCATCTCTTTTCTCTGTTTTTTTTTCTGCCATATATCATTCTTTCGAAGTTATGACACTAGGAATGTTTTTCTGTAAGGACATTTTTACTACCATGAGGTTTCTTTAACACTTAAGATCATGTTAGTGAAGACGTAGGAGCTTCAGAACTAATTATGTCCCCTGAAATCAGTTGCTGGCTCTAATTTTGGGGTAAAAATACGTTTTTTTAAAGATGCAGTCGCATGGGTCTAAGCAAATTCCAGCGTCAACGTGGAATAGATCTAATTCTTTTACCTTTTCTTTATATATATTTTGAAATTGTCAGCAAATTCCTGTAATATTCTAAAATAACATCGTCCCGCAGCTTATTCGGATCCTGCGGTCATTTCATACAATTTTCCAATCTTTTCAAAAATACTTTGACTGTAAATTTAACAATTTCTCAATTACATTTCACAGATAAGAAGGATTGAGCAGTTTAAAAAAAAAAAGTTTAGTGAAATATTTGTATAAATATTCGACATCTTTTTTGAGAATCAACTTTTCGCTGCAAATCAGCTTCATATATATTTACTTTCGTGATATGGTGCTTCAGTCGACTTAAGACGAAAATTAATTTTGATTACACAAAATGACAAAAGCTTGTAGACATTTTTGTGATATACCCTAGGTAGTAATTACCTACTTAGGTCACGGAGAAGTTAAAAAGAATTCATAATCGTCAGGCAAAGAAAATCCAATTTTAATGTTTCTTTCCGTTCTCTTGAACTGAGTATACCATCTATATTTGCCTGCAACATTTATACATCTATACTATTTGGTTTAGTTTCATTATTCGTGCAATCTATTTAAAACATTTATCTGGAAATAAATGATGCCTCACGAAGGATTTATTTATATTAAGGATGGTTACGCTGACATAAAACGGGGCCTACATTTCTGACTAATCTGAATAAAAATTAAAAGTTAAGGAAAAAAAATGAATAAATTTATATATATGTACATTATCATATTATGTGTATAACAAGCTAAGGTTGTTTTGCTATTAATTCAGGAGCACTTCAAAAATTCTCATAACAGTCGGTTAATTCCTAAATTCGTTGGAGAAAAGCGAATGAGTCTTTCCCTTGATCATATTTAACTCCCCATTTACCGACTTTGTATTCATAAGTTCACCTTATTAGGCATTAGAATTTTGCACTTGGCCCACATTCGATGTTTCACTCGGAGTCGGCTTAGGTACTAGAACTTAAAATGAGGTCTTTAGTCTTTTACCTACCGCTGACTCAGAATGGGAAGAAATTACGCTTAGATCTACCCACCCACTGATTTAAAACAATGTCATTTTCCTACAGGAACGAATGGCACAAGTTTTATAGCTTTCTCGTTCGGGCTATGGCAGAGTTGGAGCTACCAACATGATTTGATGTTTTTGAGTTGACTGCAAATTACGCAGGAAGAATAAGGTAAAGATAATGTTTACCATGTTCCGTCTCTCTTGCCTATACGCAGGGTTCAGGTAAAAATAACCATTTGAAAATTATAGTCGGAATGAGTTTAATTTCTTACAAGAATGCTTATAAGCGATTAAAATATCACTTGAACACAAGAAAAATATTTTTTTAGTTGAATCCGATTTTCGGGTGTAAAATTTCATCTGAACGTTTTAAAGGGTGCTCAAACCCAGATGATATACAGAAACACAATATTTGTGCCACATGAAATAGCAAATCGCTCAGTCCATTGTTATATGTCAGTAGATCTACCATAGATTTGATTGTTCGTTCCCCTAAATGGAATCACTAAAGAGATTTCTCAGTTGATCTACTGTTGCTTAGACTTTTAGGCGTTTAGTATGGTTATCTTTCCACCGTGAATCTACTGCGCTTATGATTAACTGTGCCGCAGACACTTTTCATCCTAATTAAGCTATTCCTATCGTCTGTGAGTGTTTTTATCTTGCATTCCAAAATTAATTCTTTAACAAGCTAGTTAGATCACGTTTTCTATTGTTATAAGCTTTGAAATGCGTAGAGAGGGGGTATGGTTTACATTTATAAAATTTTTCTCTTTATTACAATGAGAATTGAGGAACTAACTGTTTTAATTTCTTACTTATTTCTTCATCGCAATATAAAATGTATGAAGTATTCTTCGAACGTATTTTAGTGTAACTAGGGCATTTCCACGTCATATTATTTCCATTCTCATATCCACAAACTTTTCTTGAGTAGGTTTCTTCAAAGTCTCCACAAATATAGAATAAAATAATTTTAATTTGCTCTAAAGAGTGTTAGCATTTAAAAATGTTACACTTGTGTGGAGGAATTGTTTTGTACATAATAAATTTTCTGGAAAAAATATCTATTTTACGCTACCATGTTCATTGAGAATGATAGAATTTTATCTTCTACAATGATTATTATACACCTTTGTGGCATAGCCTTGGTTAAAGTAAACAAACGTATATTCTTTTTATAGTTTTCTTGTGTAACAATTGTCGATATTAGTGATATCACATAGAAGTGCTCTCTATTTAAATTTCAGGCATTGAAAAAAAAAAAAATAAAGAAAAAAGAAAATTTTAAGTGCTCTTCTCCTCTCTATTTGGAGAAAGTTATTTCATTGAGTGCACAAAATATTATATTTTTTATTGTGATATCAATATTGTTATTTTGTTTATATGTAGCTACATACATTAATAAATTAAAAAAAAAAATCAACATTAACGTATAGAATATTTGTCTGATGCTGTGTCTTTTATAAAAAGAAATAATAATTTATTCCTTTTGGATTCAGTTACATTATTGTAAGAAGAAGAATAAAAAGCAAGCTGCTATTATAATAGAATTATTTACGAATAAACAATTATAGTAGATTAGAGCTTAGGAAAATCACAGTAGATATGCAATAAATACATAATAAAATAATGTATCTAATTATTTACGAGTAACTTGCATGCAGACGTACATACATACTATAATACATACTACATTGGTAAATGCAATGCACATTACCGAGTTAGGTATATCTAATACATACTATGTAGAATAGAAAATATACGTGCAATACACTTGGTATAATAATATGGACAAGAAAACGTCGTAAGAATATTCATGATGAAAGGACACAGATTGTGTGGCATAATTGTTTTAAAATCAAATTTAATACCTAGTCCGGACTAAATATTTGGAAATTTTCATAAATGTAGAGAAAACAACAGACGAATCGAAATAACACTTCTCATAAAAGAATTTAATGTTAGAATTCGATCTATTGGATATCGTCAAATTCGTACGAAATAGAAATTTCCATAATTTGTAATTCTATCTACATTTATAAAAATTCCCTTATTTCTTCTAATATACATAAATCCTAGCAATAAAATTTTAACATTAGCAAAAAATACGATAAAGAAAATAAATTCATATTTGTGCGCGCGAACAATATGGATTCGCAAATTAATAAAAAAAAAACAACTTTGAATTTTACTTTTTGGCTAGCTTACGATTTTACCATAAAAAAATATATATTAATTCTCCAATAGTTCTCTCCTATTCAAATTTCGTCAATCAGCTAATAGGACATACATACATATATCTCATTAAAAAAAGAAAACAAACAAAAGATTGCTGAATAATAAAGTCAAACAGCTCCTTCAATGTAAATATTTATATAAAAAAAACTGTCTGTATGTATTTATTAAAAACAAAAAAACAAAAACATAAAAAAAACAAACAATATCTCATTGCTCTAAATTTCTCCTCTAAAAACGTAATACAAAAAAAATTAACAATTATTATTAAAAAATAAAAAAAAATCAAGATCAAATCAAAAAAAAAAAAAAATTGAAAAAGTATTCAAAATGATCTCTACTGTGTTCTAAATTAAAAATATTTAAAATCAAAAATCCAGATAATATTATATTTATAAATAAATAATTAAAAAAAAAATGTACAACAAGAAAATTCTAGTAAAAAACAAAAACAAATATAATTTGTTAAATATTCATAAAATGTAAAGAAGGAAATATTGAAGACAAAATTCTTTAAGTATAGTAGATATACAGTGGTCTAAATTAATCGTAAAACAAAATATATATAAATCGATATATTTTATTTAAGATAAATATAAAATATAGTACTAAAATGGGCCATGATGTAAATTAATATTTATTACAAAAAAAAAAAAGTAAAAAAAAAATAAAAATAAAAAAATAAATAAAAAAAAAATAAATGAAAAACTAATATAAAAAATCAACAAGATAAATATTATATATATATAGTATATGTAATTATGGTAAAACACAAGAAGGCTGTAATTTTAAGGAAGAATAAAAAAGAAAACTAATTGTGTAACCAAAATAAAAAATAAGAAAATAAAAATGGAACGTGAAAATCTCTTTTAATACTTTCCTCATATTATTCACTTAAGGTGCCGTTTACAATCGAACAAGCCACCGTTGGCCCGCATATTTTTATTAACCCCAGAGTTTCGCAAACTTTTTGTGTTCAAGGTACACCTACCAAATCAAGAAATTTTAAAGATGAGAAATGTGAGCGCCAAACTGAGCATACGCATAGGCGACCGAAATTTGGAGCAATCGTTGATAAGGCTGCTCGGGGTTTTTTTCTATTATTTAATCGTAGCACGAGTTGAAAATCCCAATTCTCATATATAGGTCATGTTAAATGGTAAGAGAATTGCAATGCCACGTTTTGAAAACAGTGGATACTCATTTTTTATATATAGCCCAAAATGTGCTAGCTCTGTTTCAGAAAATTTTAGTTTTAATGTCCAATCAGTTTTTAGCTCCATGAATTCTTCCTGCTCGTTTATTGGTAAGTGCCCAAGATTTCGTACCCAGTCCATAGGTTGCAGGTCACACTTAGGAAAATAAGAGTTCTTTTTTTCTGCTAATAGCTCCCAAGTGTTTCACTATCAAAGCTTGCACTTTTTTTTCTGGATCGGCAGCCATGACATTTAGGAACACTTCATTACTACCATTGCTAGCGTGGCTAATCGCGAAAAGTTTCAATTTTGTCCGATGACATTAAAATATTAATTTTGTTGAACACATTTAAATTAGCGAATATGTCCGCCAAATATGCAAGTTTTGTTACCCATTCTTTAAGAGAGAAGCAAAATCTGAACCTTGGACCTCTAAAAACGTCTGGGTCTCATTTTTTAATTCGTAAATTCGAGAAAACACTTTTCCGCGAGAAAGCCATCGTACTTCTGTATGAAATAAAAATGACTGGTGATGATCTGCTCCCATTTCCTGACACACTGCATTCAATTTTGTCCGTGACTGGTACTGTCCCTCAAGATAAATTTTTGTCAAATAATAAGAACAAAATCGCTTGATTTCATTCATAACGAAATTTCTTCAAAATGATGCGGATGCACTTATTGGTAAAACCGCAATAGAAATGTCGAACAATGGACGAACATCTGTAATCGGCGAAGACATTGATCTCCTTGTTCTCTTGATCGCTTTAACACCAGAAAATAAAGATATCTTTATCATAAAGGCAGGCACTAGAAGAATTAAAAGAAAAATTATTTTCGTCGGCGGAAATCCAAAAATTACACGAACATATAAAAATACAATCTTACTGGTCCATCGTGGATGTGATACCACGTCTTGTATATTTCAGAAGGGAAAATTAAAAAATTGCAAACTCCTGCAAAAATAAATTCAATTGAATAATATAGTGAGAACTTTCAATGATGAACATTAAACCCCATCAGAAGTAAGAGAGGCTGGTGGAACGCCTTTTTCTAATGATATACGGTGCGAAGAAAATTGAAAATCTTTTGCTTAATTCATATAGACTTAACCAATTTAAAAAATTGCTGCAAAAACAAAATTCAAGGCACGAATTATTACCACCATTAACAAAAATCCGGAACAGTGTGGAAGGAAGAAAATCAACGGCTCGTTGCAACCTATTACAACACTCCTTGCGCCAATACTAGAATCGGTACTACAACTTATCTCCTGTAACTGTACAGCTGATTGTTCTTCGAGGTGTGGATGCAGAAATGCAGGATTAAGATGGTCGCATATTCGCGGAAATTGTCAGGGAGTGCAATGCCTCAATAAATACACTGAGCATATTTGCTAAAATCTTAACGACCCAGAAGAGGCGGATGCTACCGACTCCGATTTTCTTTACATAGATATAACAGGTATGCATTCAACATAATAATAATATTTCAATCAACTTAAAAATCTTCACTTATGCAATTAATATGTATTTTTTTATTTTATAGAATACCTATATGTACTCACAGCTAAAAAATCAATAGAATTAATAAAACAGATATTAAAGGGGAGAATAAATGTTCAATTATAAAAAAATTATGTCGAAATCTAATACCTACATACAATGATTACAATATGATGAGGGATTCGTATTTTTGGACAATTTTTTAATATGATTTATTTGCCACTTTCTTTCAGATTTGGTATTTTTAGGTGTTTTTGCATGAATATGCAGTTTCAACGCGATCAGAGAATTGTGGCGTAAGTAAGTTCCACATCCTGGCTATATTTAAAAAAAGAAATTATGGATATCCATCATGGAATACTTCAGAGAAATATGGATAAACATTGGTGTCTCAAAGCACACGCTAAAATATTAAAAAAATTTAAATCACGCGAAAATGGTGAATGTGGGCGTGCTCCATTATAATATATAAAAATTTTAAATATGCGCGGTAAAGTTTGTATGAAGGGTGAAATCGGGGGAGTGTAACTTTATTCTGCTCAGAGCACTCCGAGCGCTCTAAACACCGATTTCAGAGTACTCTGATCGCTCTGAACGTGTATCTTTATTACTGCCCAGAGTGCTCTAACTAATCGTAGATCGTCAGTAATACTAATAGAGTGCAAAAAAAATCCTATTGAAAATGTGAATATTTTTTTTTAATTCCATATTTCTTTCCTTTCCTTCACCCCTTATTTATTTTTATAACTTTATTATTATTATTTATTTATTTTTATAAAGAACTTTTGTATTATCAATAGATATTTCACAAATCATAAGTGTTGCCAATATAAAAACAAAAACTACCAGAAGACTCAGAGCACTCCGGATTTGTATCTTTTTTCCAGAGTGCTCTGAACGTTCTAAAAAATCTGTTCGATCTGCGGAGCGGAAAAAAGATACACGCCCCGCATCTACATTTGTCTCCTAATTGATATATAAATAGTTTTGAATGCGATAAATGGTTTGGGAGATAATTGCAAAAGAAGGGAATCAGTCCTTTTTAAGGTGGAAAATGACCGTTTTTGGTATGAAAATGGACATTTTCAACTGGTAAAGCAGGATTTACAATAAATTGACATGCATTTTTTACAGAAATTGTGAGGGATATAGCTTATTGAAATTTAAATGCTGCCGAAACAATCATTGCAATACAACACGTAAGCTCCCCTCTAGTTTTTATGGTAAAAATCGCAAATTGTCAAGTTTTTAATAGTTTTTTGTAGATATTGAAAGACGGATCATGGAAAGAAGTATATTTTTACAATTTCTAAAATAATTAATGAAAGCAGGAAGGAGTTCGAAGCAAATATGAGAGTATATAGAAAAAATTCTCGCAGAATATCAGATGGTCCTGTAATTCAGTTCTACAATCAACATTTTGTACGATAACGAAATTGTTATTTATTCTTTATTGCGTAGTAAACGAAAAATTCAGTAACTAATCTGCTAATATGTAAACGTCAATCCATTTAGATCCATTCAAGTGTTCACATGAAATTAATTTCACTCCACTACCGAACTAACAATGTTTTAGTTTCAGTAACTATAAAAACTTACTATGCTTGGGGTCTCTTTATGGTTCCAGACACGCACATATTGGCAAATCGAGGTCTGGAAAAAATGCAGAACGCGTTTGCTTCTCTCGTCACTCATAAATAAATTTCCATAACGATGTACTATCTCCCTCACAATTTCTGTAATACTTCCATGCCATCATAATGTAAATCCTGCTTAACTAGTGGAAATTCACTTCCTATCAGAAAAATATTCACAACATAGTACTAATGGATGTGAAAGAAAGAACGGAAGAAATATTTGTAAAATATAGGAGCTGGGATGTACTCGTATATCACCCACGGAAAAAAATTCGTTTTTCGACAGTAAAAAGTCAGTTACGAACGTTAGCAGCAGATGTACGACTAATTAAGCAGTTTGCAGTATCTAAGCATTTTTACTTCCCACAGTTAAATGCTTGGCGATTGCGAATTGTTTATTAAAAAACTGTCGCATCCACTGCTGTTGTAATTAAGCACTAAGCCATGGTTAAGTAATTCACTTCGCATACTGAAATGCTCAGCTGGGCTTACTGTTTGTTTACTAACAGTATTGGGGTCTCCAGCTGACGGCAGTGAGTCGCTTCCGCCTGTAAAGATTCTAACAGGTGACCCGACTTTGCGAGTGGATCAGGTTGCTCAGTTGTGTTTTTGACGATTATGAGTTGTGAGCTAGAAGTAGTTCAAATCATGCTCGAAGTAGTTTAAGTAAATAAAGTTTTATATGTGAATAACGCAAGTTTTTATTTGGGGACACGACAGTTTAAAAGATCAAAAACAAAGTACACCGCTTTATTACCACCCTCTCGTCCCTCTTTAATTTGATAGCAAACATGGCGTATTTTGGATACCGCCTACAACACGACCCTCGCTCAAAACCCCCTCGCTGAAATTGTTGACCTATCTTTTTATACTCTAGTCTAGACCCTAAATCCATCGGAAGAAACTTCAATGCACGCTTTCCGATGCAAAAAAAAACAGGTCCCGGATGAGTGGTCTAGTTTCCGAGAAAAACGGGTCTTTGTACCTTGATGCAAAAAATGCCCGTCCACAACATAACAAAATTTACCGTCAAATTTATAAACTGCCTTTAATCGAAATCAAATATAGCCTATAATACCCATGCATAACTAATTACCAAAATAATTTCCAAGTTTTTTTTATTGGTCTTACAGGTCTTGCGACTTAAATTTTTTTTAATCCGGCATCCTTCCCGGCCCATTTTCTGCTATCATATTCGCCCTAAGCTTCAATTGTTTCTTTTTATATCACACACATTCCTTTCCTTCTCTCCATTCTCCCGTTATACCGGAAAAACTTGATAAAACCTATCAAAAAACTACGCTTATAAAAAAAACAATTTCAATTTATCTCGACGTTGCGTTGAGAGGTAAGAGACCCATGTACCTCGAATATAAAGAAAAGTCTAACTCTGTATCATTGTCAGAGAATTGCAAATGGAGAGTTAGGGAGTTTTAATCGGAGAAAACGAAATATCTCATCTCTCAAACTCGCCAATTCTCCGTGTTACAGAATCCGGACCCTGATGGACGCTCATCTAACTTTTCTTTCGGAATGTTGGAACTGTAGTCTCCCTCGTTGCCATAGATATTTTAAAGGTTCTTTAAATGAGTCTGACATCCTTTTTTTTTAGGCCAAACTTGGTCTTCTACCTCCCCTATTTTATTATGAATTGAAAGCTTTTTATCTAGACGTCTAATAAAAAAATTTCAAAATATTTTTCTTTTGTCTAGACTCTCTAGAGTTATCTTATTGGTTTAAATATAACTAAAATATTGAGCATACCTTGCTTAGAGATTGTCTTCACTTATCCCTGAAATAGTTTTAAACTTTTTTATATTTATTATTTTAATATACCATTTAAAATGATAAAAAAAGATTTTCTATATTTTGTTTTGTTAATTATTAGGCGTGTTACACCTTTAAAAACTTGTTAAAAATTTTCCACCAATTAATTATAAGTTGAAAAGTTTTAATACATTCCCACACTTTTCAACTGTTTTGGGCAAAGCGATACGACGTACCTACATATGTATTTATAACGAAAAGCTGTTAGGTAAGTAGTAATTACTGGGTTCAAAAGAGTATTTAACACCTCTGAAACTCATTCACTGTTTCATAGTTAATTTGTTTTTCATCAGAAATACTTGGTGATTTTGAGAGATAGTTGAACTGTGAAACGTGCATTGAAATCTTAAAACTGTGAAATGTTCTCAGAAGATTCCATTTTAACTCGAAAACGCAATGAAAAACGGCTACGAATGATTGATTTTGTCCTACTCAGCATGGGATTAAGTGTAGTTTCTCGAAAGAGAAGTTTATTTATGAAAGCATTCTTAAATTTGTATGTGCATAATTCTAATATAATATTACTACCAAGCAACTTTTAGAACGGCATTCCCTCTTAAGTTTCTAAATTTTATTTTATTGATTTTTAATTTTTTATTTCTTTTTATTTTTTTAAATATTTTTATATTTTCTTTAATTTTTTTAATTTTTTTATATTTTTATTTTTTAAATATATTTTTCATTAAAAGAAAAAGCACGCTGGAATTCGTCCGCGTTACAGACAGAGTCTGGACTTTATCGAAAAAGGATGAAACAAAATTTTGGTTAAATAATATTTTTTCGCAAGAATCATAACAATTTTGAACTTGCCTTAGAGACAAAGAACTTTCATGGTCTTTTAAAGAGTAGCTGTATTTAATATTGCATTATAAAATCGTTCACTAACAAGATCCTATTTTTTTTTTAAATCTGGGATCAGTAGATCTTGCAATTACAAAATCTTTTTAAGTATATAACAATAAGCTGCAAAAGTTTTCGTATTGAGTAAACTGCAATAGTTGTGCTAGTAACTTCTCAAAATATGTTCTCTTTTTGATGCGTCTTTTTTTCTGGATAACATTAATAATAAAAAATCTTGTAATATTTAAATTAAAAGAATTCTTTTATTAACAATTATTTTTATAATTCATTATGTATACATTGTACATGCGTGTATAAATAATGTAAAAGAGTATGTTTTGTGCAATGTGTGTACACCCCAACAATGTATGGATTTACAAAAGTGTTAAAATGTCTCTATAAATGCTCATTCAGAGTGTGATAGATATGTATAGGTTTAAATGTCTATGCAAAATTTCAGTGCAATTCATTAATGTTTGGATGTCGCTCAAATCGAAAATAGTGATTCTTTGCCTGTTTTGAACTTTCAGGAAAATTGTTTCAACATTTGCAACTTATTGATTTGACAATATTTTTTCTTGGTTTTTTTTTTCAATTAGTTATTGCAGTGAAAGCGTTTTAGAAAATTATTTTTTTGTATTTTTTAAAACGAAACTTCGGACCCGGTAATTTTTTTGTAAAGAATAGCGTGCGTGGGTATACTTTTGCTACTAAAACGTAATCTACAATTGATTTTTCTTTCTAGCGACTATAACTTAAGGGTGGTAGTGTATGAAGTGTTCTCAAAATGCGATTTTTGAAAATCCCACGGCCCCTTTTCTTTACAACAAAATTTCCGCGAAGTCAAAAAATTAGAGTTTCGGGTCCGAATTTTCGTTTTAAAAAATTTAATTTTCTAAAAAGCCTTTAGCTGTAATAAGTTTATAACTGTAAGTTTCCTTAAATTAAAAAAAAACGAGCTAAGAAAAAATCAAATCAAAATGCTATAAACAAAATGTTGAAACTGTTTTTAGTTGAGTCAAAATAGACTGAAAAAGGCCTTTGCCATACAAAAGGAGGGGTAGACACGATTTTGATATAATATACCGCCACCGAAGTCAATTTTGCGCCCAGGGCAGCGAATTGTAATTCCTTAGTGATGTCGCACCCTCTATGTAAAAAAATAAGAACTAAAAACATGTAATAGTATTAGTAGCTTCATTTTTCGTGGCTTTCGGTTTTTTTCCACCACGATCAAAAGACAGTCCGTCCAATATAGTAGACGCTTAGGCTAAAAAGTACCTGTGTAATAAATAGGTGGCCAAAAGAGCCAATAAAACCCAAGAAAGAATTAAGTGTTATTGCGAAATTAAAAGTTTTTTATTTTTTCCGCCTCGAGTTGTAGGATGATATAGTGTGAAATGGTAAGCCGCTAACTTCCAAATATGTTATTTAGTTTCGGGCCCCGATGAAAAATCCAAGTTTTCGACGTTTTTTTGGAAAATTGTTCACGTTACCCCCACTGTAACTTGTTACACATCAGGTTTAAAAAAAAGTGTTCATACAAAAAATTTAGGGAATTTAGTAGGGTAGGGTGCGGCTGGAAGTGCCACTTTTTGAACTGTCATCAATATGTCGTAAACTTTTAGGTCAAATTATATGATAATTTAAACATACAATCTTTAGGGTTTCATGTACCAATACCAAAAAAAAAATATATATCAAAAATTATTTAATTATTTTACTTTATTAATTGATTTTAAATGTGCAAGTCGTTCGGTACTTTTTACCTCTCTTGGGGGTAAAAATTTGCACCTGTTGCAACCTGGTAAGAAAGAATAAAACCTGGAATTTATAACGTTGTTATCGATATTTATTCATAACTTCAAAAATATATTCAACACGACGAGCATTCTAATTTAATATGGTAGTCTAGCATTGTTTTAGTTACATGACTTTGAAATGTTAATTTTATATTTACTTTTTGGAAAATTGTTTGTAGCCGTATTACAATTCAGGTTGTTATTATTATTTAAATAGGTAGCTATAACCTTTAGTCTTTGTTATCTGCCTTATACCCAAAATTTGCCCCCGCGGCACTTTTTACCAGGAACGATACAAAAACATGTTTTTAGATAGAAAACAATGACAACAAAACATTTATAGTTTTAAGTAGTATCAGAGTGCTCACGAAGTAAATAGCAATATAAAGATCCTCACTTTACTTAACCATGAAGAGCACATAAAGCAAGGAACTAAAATGTTCGACACGATGTTTTTTTTACTTTTCACCAAATTAATAGTACTGTTACATGTTCGCTCTTATCTAATGGCTGGCAGCGAGTTGCTATGTGACGAAAACTATCCCACGCCAAGTGCATTTCTTGCATGTACGTTCTTTTTTTATTGTCCTTCTATACTACGAGATATTAAAGGTGGCACTTCTTACCTGCGGCACTTTTTACCCCACCTAACCCTATAATAACTCCGATAAAACTAATAATAATATCGATCGGCATTTCGTTGCGAAACCCAACTTTTCCGACCGCGAACAAAATAGGAAATTTTTCGTGTTTTTTTAGAGTGAAACAAGTAATTTCATATACTTTCGTCTTTTTCATGAATTGGGGGAAAAGAATTTTTCTATACACTATTGTAGTGCAACCGAGACAACGAGCTAAAAACAAAAATCGAGAGAACGTAGGATTACCCGAACGACAAAATCTTATTGAATCCCTCAAAATCCTATCAAACTATTCATAATAATGTACATCAGGTCACACTACCTCCCATTTTAAAGAAAAAGATAAATTTCGCTTTGGCCCACATGCTGAAAGGAGATGTAAAGTTCCTCTCAAATAAAATTCTCATTTTTCCCGAAAATATCAGAGAATCCAGCATGAGTTCTCCCACTTATTCTCTTCATAGCAAAACGAATGTAAACAGAAAAACGTGCTGTTCAAATATCATGGGATTACACCAACAAACATTAGAATTCCTGCAAAAAACATTGGGACAACTCCGCCCATTCTCTCTTATTTACGAAAATAAATCATTTGACATTCCATTTCGTTGCATGTAATCTTCGCTTTCACATTTTTTGTCTTATTCGTAAAATGTTCAAAGATAATTTGATTTTTTTTTTGATTTTTTTCTCTTCCTTCCTTTTCTCGCCGTGTACATTTAAATGGAAAACAATCGGCGCACTCTTCTGTGCCCTTTCTTTTATTTATTTATTCTTTGTCCATGATTTGATTCATGCACTCGTTTACTTGAGGGTTATTATTGTGTTAGTAAACAAAGGATCCCAGCAAACATTAAGATAAAAAACCATCAGCACAATAATTTAGTTATAATCTTAAAAATATCTGAGCCATACAAATGTATGAAAATTGCTTTTAAGTTGCTTAAGCAATAATTAGTTGATATGAGTTCGGTTGCTTCCAATTTCAATTTTACCTTTTTTTCCTCCAAACAAAATCGAAAAGAGGACGATATTGCTTGCTTGTTCTACCTGGATGACAAAATGGCAATAAAAGAAAAGAGGGCGAAAGCCGGTTTATGTTAATTTTTAATGAAAAAGATGCGTTACCTGAAAATTTAGGTTTGTTCATTCTGGATTAATAAGCGTTGGGAATAAGTTATAATTAAGTTTTCTACATATGTATACTATAATACTTTACTCCTCTCATTTATAAAGTTGTATTTAAAAATAATTTAATTCCTTCTATTACCATGGCGATATTATCGAGACATTTTAGCGATATCACTTTCCTCTCTTCCAGGCAATGCTCATTGATACTTTAACGTGATTCCTCAACAATATCTTCCTCTTATCTTCTGCCTAGATGATACGAAAGCAATTTATCAAGAAGTATTTCGTATTCCCTAGAAGTATTGCATTCGGGACGCATCCATTCTCGAAGGGGGTGACTTCCGCAATATAGAAGATGATAAATTCAGCGATAAAAGTTATCTTCTTCGGAATATGATTCACTAATGTTTCGCGTATCATCTTGCTTGCTGGGATCTGTCTCATCTTGTTTATCAAGTTCGAATCCATATTCAAACGTAGCACTGCTCATCACCGGGGAAGAAAGCAGCGTGAACATTGCCTTATAAGAGAATTGGTGTTATCAAGTGGGATTTGTCTGGTCATTACATCAGTTTTTTTGAAATTTATATTTTTACATTTTTGTCGTAGGATGAACCGTTGAGGAATTATCACCCTTATTATCGTTGTCACTTTAAGTGAGAAATTGCGGTCCGTCACAAATATGGTAATATGGTTGGCATTTAAAGTAACATTTCTCGAAAACATACGACTTTGGACGTATTACTGTTGTCGTATTAAGTAGACAAATGTCGATGTAAGTGATGATTAAGTGACAATTTTTTACTCACTTGGTTTTTTAAGTGACAGATGTTAGATGTGTGTAATGAAAATGAAAATGCCAACGGAAAATGATAAATTTTATAATACCTTTCTAAGTTGTTAATTAAAACATAAAATTCAATTGTTTTTTATAAATTAAATTATTTTTTTGCAATTTTAGTGTAAAAATTACAACAAAAAACAATTTGAAGTCATGATAGATTTTATGGTGAAGCATCCTGTTATAGCTAAAGGGCTGAAATACATCGCGTTTATAATTTTGTTTTCTTTTAAACACTTTCAAAATTAACAACAATACCACGAAATAAGACAAACATCACTTTTGTCTACAAATGTAATTCATACCCTGACGCATGCCCTGATGCTATCTGTCATTTTAAGTGACAACTATAATAAGGCTTTGAAGAAAAATGTCATGTCACATCGTTCGACAACGACAATACGAAAAGTGAAGTGAAATGAAAGTGATTACGAAGCTTGTCACTTTGGTGAGTTGTATTTTGAAAAAAAAAAAACAATTTTTTGTACCTTAAATCCAAGATAGCGGAGAACGTTGACCCTCTAAGGTCGAAAATTTGGATTTTTCATCGGGGCCCGGAACTAAATAACATATATCGAAATCGTTTCTACTCCACGTTTTGTAGGCTAAAAACCCTATTGACTGGATTATTACCTGAAAGCCCAAAGCCGCCAAAAAATCACTATTTTCGATTTGAGCGACTTCTAAATATTAATGAATTTCTCGGAAATTCTGCATAGAAGTTTAAAACTATACATTAACGCTAAACACAAATTCTAAATGAGCATTTAGAGATTTTAACACTTTTGCAAACCCATAAATTTTTGGGGCTACTCTAGTGTACAGTAGTCAATTTTTCCGATACTTTCCTCCTCCTTATTATTCTGTTAATCTTAATATTTCTTCTCTATAATCCAGTATAACGTTTTCCTAATTCCTGATTTGAGTGCGACGGAGTAATATGCGTGTGTGCGTGGGAAGCATTCTGTACCTCTGTTCGTATCAGCAACGGACCAAAATTGGAATGTTCATCTTAAATATAATTTTTTTTTTTAACCAAGTATCAATTTTTTTTTTGCGTTTTCATATAATTAGCTTAATAATCTCAAGTAGTAAGCTGAGACATCGTGTGGTGGAACGAATGCCAAACAGTTAATCAAAATGGCAGGCCTTCTAATGTTGAAGAATGGCGTAGTTGAGGAGTTGAGGCGTCTGAGAAAAATTTTTTTCGGGTGTTTTATAAAGTTAACTAATGTATTAGTTATAATTTTTCGATCATTCCTATGTATAATTTTGATTATAAATATTCATTCCATATCACCTTGACCAATCACCAATTTCATAAATTTGTATAATTAGCTGGAACGTTTTTGATGTGGATATTTCTAAATAACATTTTAGATTATTAGTATATTTCACATCAGTGAGTATCATATGCTTCTTAGGCCATACGTATTATATTTATATGCACCGTGACGACATTGTGGCTTTTACTGAGGTGAAATGATATATTTTTAACTAAAATATTTATAAAACAAAGTAATAACTGTCGTATTTTACAGTCAATATCTGTTGCAACACAAGTGTTCATATCAATAATAAAGTTGTTCGTTATCGTTTTCTTTCAATACCGTTTCCAGGATAATCTTGATGTTATAATTGATCATAAAATTATTACGGACACCGAAATACTTCAAAATGGTAAGCATCTTGGAATTAAATATTATAGGGAATGCTGTGTAAGCTCATATTTTTTTACAGATTCTAGTTTTTCAAAATCTCTTCAATTGAAAGCGAAGAAGATATTGAATGAATGCTCGAATATTGCTACAGGACAAATTCATTTTTTCCTTTTCAATTGTTTAGCTATCATGAGCTTCTATTTCTTGAATGCGATTGGCACATCTACTTATCACAGTATAATGGGGACAGCTAATGTTACATATAAACATGGTAAATTTTTTATATCCTAGAAGAAATTATGCCTCTGTCTGTTAAAAGTTACTTTTGTTGTCAGTTTTGTCTAGTGATTTTTCGGGTCCCGTACAATAAAAGGAAAAAACGAAACCCTTGTAAGACCCTCGTGCATCCGTTCGTATGTGTGTCACAAACTTTTTTCTCAAAAACGAAGTGACGTAAGAATTTGAAATTTGGGAAAAAATGGGTGTGGATTACCCTTACAAATGATTGTTAAGGTTACTGATTGTACTTGAATAAGGTTACGTACCAATGTAAAAATTCGGTAATTAAGTATAATTTTTATCACATGAAAATCACTACGGTTACACTAGGCGGAAACTTCCTACATAGTACGTGAGGTACATACAATATTATCCTCTGTAATTAATTAATAAAGCTTTTGTGTAGAAGGGGATCATTAGTTGATTTGAAGAGTTGGGAAGGAAGGAGTTGAAGGTGGACTCGGGGAATATATTTAATGGGGGAGATGTAGTAGTTATCAGTCAGAGAATCATTTCTGTTCTTGCATCTAAGACATGAATCCATAGCCTAAGACAGGGCGAATAATAGCAATTTGGAACATTTAGATAAAGGCTTTGAGTTTAACAGAGGTCTCAGAATAGCTGCTGCCGCTTTTGTTTTTTTTTATATTTTTCCTCGGGATTGGTGCACAATCTGTTATTGAGGTTAATACCTAGGTACGATATCTCCTCTTTGAATGGAAATTGGTCTATTCTTAATTTTTAAGTTAAGTGATTTGCACTCTCGAACCGCCAGATGATGCCCTTTGCCGCTCGAGTCTCTGAAGACATGCCGGCTTTTGATTTGATGATTTTAAATCCCCAACTATTATTGTAATTCAAAAGAATGGGTGTGAAACGTTGTATTGCACTCATCGTCGAGGAAGATCTCTCGTCCTCAGCCAGTATGAACGTGTCATCAGAGTAAAGAATAGCTGACAGTTCGTTGTTAAAAAAATTTCTGAGTGGGAAATCGTAAAGAAATATATTGAACAAAAGAGCGCCCAAAATTGAACCTTGAGGTACTCCAGATTGGACTGAAATCCAGTCGGACACACATACTGAATCGAACGCTCTTTCAATATCGACGTCCAGGCCGATAGTGCAAACTTAATTCCGCAAATTGTGTATGATTTTATTAGTTGCGTCTTGACCTGACTTATTTTGAAGCCAAATTGATTGGAAAGAATTATGGAATGCTCTCCGCAGAAAGACTCGAAATTTTCAGCAATTGCTCTTTCGAGAAGCTTTCTCACAGTCGCAATTGGAATCAACTTGGCGAGCTTTCAAAAGGACGGAAAAACCCCATTGCTGAAGCATTGGTTAATTAAAGCTGTAAATATATCATAAGATATTAGGCACTTGCGGAGATTATAATTCTGTCCAAAATATTTCTTAATATTACTTCTGGTTCTATAAATTGCAACTTATTTCCACGTTGAACAGCAGTCTGAAACTAGGGTGTTGTTTAGACTTGTTGCATTTAATTCTCGCATTCAGTTCAATGTATTCTTTGTGGGTCTCCCCAGCTATTATGTCTGGCGTTGAAGTCGCCTCCTATTATTGTTAAATCAAAGCTGTTAGCTAAACAGAGGAGACTATCCATATCGGTAATAATATTATGGTTAGCATTGGACCACTGACTTATAACAATGTCATTTTCCTATACGAAAGAATGGCACAAGTTTTATAGTTTTCTTTTTCGCTCTATGGGAGAGTTGGAGCTACCAACACAAAATATTGCTTAGCGAACGTTTTCTTATGCTATTTGATGTTTTTATGTTGGCTACAGATGCAACACCGCAGAAAGAATAATGTAAAATCAGTGTTTACCATGCTCCGTCTCTCTTGCCCATACACAGGATTCAGGTAAGAATAAGTTTTGAAAATTAAAGTCGGAATGAGTTTAATTACTTATAATCGATTAAAATATCACTTGGACACAAGAAA
The DNA here is from genome assembly GCA_963930735.1 of Dioctria linearis. Classification (NCBI taxonomy): domain Eukaryota; kingdom Metazoa; phylum Arthropoda; class Insecta; order Diptera; family Asilidae; genus Dioctria; species Dioctria linearis. Next base: position 169,438,635 of record OZ005743.1, on the reverse strand, counting down.
ATATATTTTTTTAGTTTAATTCGACTTTCGGGTGTAAAATTTCATCTGATTGAATGAGTTTTACATGTTTTTTTATGTAGTAAACGTTTTAAAGGTTGCTCTAACGGTGATATACAGAAATACAATATCTGTGCCACATGAAATAGCAAATCGCTCAGTCCATTGTTATAAGTCAGTGCTTTGCACGGAATACAGATGCTACCAACTAAAACTTTCTTCAAGGTTTCTTGAATATCCCTTAAGGGCACTGAAATCAGACACGTAGACAAAATGCAGCTATTGAATGAGATTCTATCGAACTTTATTGAATGATCAATGATCGTAGCTGTTTCTTACTACATTAAAGCTGACATTTTGTAAATGACTTTTTATACCCTAGATGATGAAATCATAGAGTAGGTATACTAAAATTGTCATTCCGTTTGTAACGCATAGAAATAATGATGGTAGACCAAAATGGATAGGACACCTACCCATAACTCGAGAACGCGTTCCCTTACACAGCTGAGCTGAAATTTTGCACACGGGCGTTTAAAACATTGAAGATTTAAGTTCGAAAATGGGGTAACTCCTTCGTAGGGTTGCCATACAAAAATTTCATTTATATATTTTGACTCTGATTCGATGTAGAGAGTTAAAATGTTGTACACGGCCTTTTTGTAAAAATAGTAAATGAAATTTCAAAAATGGACCAAATACTCGGGCAACCCATTCTTGGTGGTGCCATACAAAAATAGGTTTTTTCACGTATAGTACTGTGAAAATGATCAGTCCTAGATGTTTTATTGTACTTAAAAGTTCTTCAGAATATAAAATCCTATGAAATTGGTTATAATCATTTGGTGTCTTCTTGGAAGGGTTGCCATACAAAAATTTAATACACAATCACACCATCTTTAAGGTTGCTCCTGCATGGATATCATCTAAAGTCTGTGGATTAAAAGCACAACATAAGGCCGCATATACCTGGCTTTTATTGATGAGGAAAAGTCCTTGGATTCAATAAATCGAAAGAATAGAATCTTTTATACCACGACGAAGCATTCTAATCACAGCGTGCTTCTCACCCATCTAACTATCGTTAAGAATGACTAACGTGTCTGCTTGCCTAAAAGAGGTATGGGTGAGATCAGAGCTGGGCAAGTACCAAAGAAGAAATACTTAAGTACAAGTATCGAAGGCCTGAGTACTTCAGCGTACGTACAAGTACCGCATGTATGAAAAGTACTTGTAACTAAGTACTAAGTTTATAAAAAGTACTGAGTACTTTATGAAGTACTTTTTAAAGCAATTTTTTAGAATCTTTGTACGTTGGCAGTAATATAATGAAGTTTATGGAGTTCAGTTAATAGATATTAATTAATAAATACCTTTTGAAAACTATAATATATATAGTAACCAATGGCTACTATTTATAGTTTTTTATAGTTTTCGGCGCTGCTCGTAGAGTAAAACTTTTACCTCTCATTGGTACACTCATAAAAGCTATTAGAGGTCCGCCCAAGCACCCATTGTCGCCTCTAATAATGCATAAAAATTCTAAGAAAAATATTTCCAGTAAATTTCTAAGACGAAATTGAGATCTTCTCTACATCAGGTCGAGGTATCGTCGATTTTATATTCGAGCGAGACGTTACTGGTTTTTGTTCTACTTGCCCAGTCTTGTTTGTGTGTTATTAGTTTGCCTAAGGTTCTACCTGGACACGTGAGTGCGACACATGCTTTGAAAGCTCTTTGCGTGCTTTAAAACTCAACAAAAAAGGAGTTACGCTAGAGCTTGTGTTTGCTTTTCTACGAAGAGTTAAATATTTGTAGGTACTTAATAGACTCAGAAATACTTAAGTAAAAATCTTGGTACTTAAGTACAAAACTAAGTCTTAGGTACAAGTAAATAGAAGCAAGTACTTATGTTCAAGTACTAAGTAGGCCATTTCAAAAGTATTGCGTAATAAGTCTTAAGTAATGAAAATGTACTTTAAGTAGTACTTAAGTTTTTTTTTTACTTAACTATTGCCCAGCTCTGGCTGAGATAAATGACGACTTCTGTGAATTTTTCCCAACTTTCACTTAGTTCAACATGAAAACTTTCCTTTTTCACTTCTGTTTGAGGATAGGGCGCCTTCAGTGAGTGTATCAAACAGGTCATTACATTGGACCCCACTTAACCTCCATATTTAGATAGAACTCTACTCCCAGTGCGCTTTTTATATCAGGTTACTAAAATATATATTTTTATTTAAAATTTTAACAGTATTTCCCACTGCATATCCTTTTTGGACGGATAAACATAATGAATTCCCTTACTATGAGATCATAGTAGTCATCGATACATGCGGCGATTACGTCGCCGGGATGAGTAAGAAAATTGGTTAACATTTTTCAAAACAATAACAAAATTATTTCATTGTAGTATCTGTTTGCTTCGATGGTCTCTTTGTCGTCATGACTTTGCATGCTGTTGCCCTTGTAAGGATTCTAAAGGAAATGATATCATTTTCAACTTCAGAAAACGTTGATAAGACACTTCGGATAAATATCCTGAAGGAATGCGTCGATTTCCATGAAAGAAGTACCAAGTGCGTATAAGTTTTTAGTAGGATAAAAAAATATAAATATATTTTTCTTAAATACCGTTATTTTAGGTTTTGCGGTGAAATAAATGCGCTATTTTCCGTCGGTGCAATTGTTCAGTTTTCTGCAAGCTTACTTGAACTTGGAATTGTTCTGTTTGAAGCTAGTATGGGATTGGTATGTCACCGTAATTTTTTAGAAACATTCCTTTCTATTGATAATGGCTTTTCAGGAAAATGATAAAACAACGTTGATAAAAATGATCTTCTACTTGCTTGCAGCAGGCTATGAGCTTATGATATACTGCATGGATGGACAGAAATTAATAACGGAGGTTTGTGGTGAAAAATAAGTTTAACTAATGTAACGTGAACAGATATTCAATTGCGAGTTTTGAAATTAACTTTAAACTTAAAACCATAATTTTCAAAAACGGAAAAAATTCGTTTTCTGGATTTTGCTGTGGTCTGGAGAGTACAAATTCCGCTCTTTCAAACGAATCTAGGATCGTAGATCGAACATCAGTCGTTGATCAGTTTTTCTCGAAAAGATAAAAAAACTTCAAATTTCCGCACTTTTGTTGGGGCCTGAAAGTAGAAACTGCGCTCTTTGAAATGGATCTATGATCGTGGGTTAAATTGCGGTCATTCTGTGTCTTTAAAGTCATTTTTCTTGAAAAGTTAGAACAAATCGTTTCCGCAATTTTGCTATGGCCTGAAAGTAGAAATTCCGCTCTTTCAAATCATTGGATAAATCTCGACTCTTTAAAAGTCTTTCTGGCTATTTTTCTCGCAAATGTAAAATACAACTAATGAGATTTATTTTGACCTCTTTGGTGAGTATTATATAGACTAAGAGCTGGTATACGACTAAAATATTTACGTCATTTTATAAACAAAATTTTCCATCTTATCGCACACTCTTAACACCGTTAATAATTGATTCGGAAGTCTACCTGACTTCCAGTAATGGAGGGTGGCTGCGAGACGGCCGCGAAGACTTAAAAAAAATTAGTTGAAAAATGTTTTGGTTTGGCAGCAGAGAATGATATTTCATGTTCAATGATAAAAATGGCAGACAATATGGCTGTCGCGAAAGTGATGGGATATGTGAATAAAGACGCTTGAGAATGTATATAACTTACGTCATACCATAAAGTTTTGAACAAAAATAAATATTTACAGAAAGTCACCAAAATTCTATATACGATACAGCAGACACAATTTTTTATCCAAACACCCTGGCAGACATACAAATCGCCAATTAATTTTTAACGCTTAACCAACCCAACTAGCTACGGATGCTGATTAAATATATTCATAATTTGATTGAGGTTGACGATGCCCACCTAGGATTGAAAGGAATTTCCGAACAAGCTTGCTTTGGAGTTGGTAGAACGGACCAACAAGCCGCAGAACAGTAGGCCTATTGTTGAAACCAGTTGATCTCCACGGGTCAACCGAATCAGATCACAAAATATAATTACCAGTTCACAGTTGACTTCGACTTTGCTCAAATGGTAAATGCATGTGGCAAGATTAAATTGCAACTTCAACTTCGACTGAAACTGGACTTTGCTCTAAGTGCAAAGTTGTTGTCGGCTGCGGTCATCTTCAGTTCAGAAATGTGCATGTTAAGGAAAAAGTGAGGAAGGAAATCGGCAAAGTCGAAGTCGTAATTTAATTACAAATTTCATCTCAACGTCAACTACGACTGAAAATCAAATCGAAGTCGTAATTGTAATTCGGGCCTAAAGGTCACTTACAGATTATCTGCTGTTTCAGACTGTAGATGGCATCTTTCAGTCCCAATCTGTTTTCGTCCATCCACTATAGTATCAGATCAGGTCTTAGGTTTGAAGACAGGAAACTTTAGATAAACTGACGATTAGCACACACCTACAGTTGCGTCTGCAGTCTATATCGTAAAGTTTGTTAACGTTTATCATGCAATTCGGTCGAATTTTTAAAATGATTTTGTCAAAAAGAAAATTCCTGCTCTAGTAATAATTATTCTTTTATCAGAAATACAAGTGAAGAGTGAAACACATTTCTGGGTGAAAAATTGGTTGCTTCATAGACAAAGCATCTCCCATATGAGGTTATTAATATTTTTCATAACAGAATCAGTAGTAGCTTTATAACGTTCTTCTTTTACCTTTCTGTCCGAATAAGAATCATATTTTACTTTCCATGTTTCCTGTATACTTCAGAATTCATTGAATGTTGTATGTACTTCTATCCATATTGGGACTGATTAGAAATCACAACTATCTGACAAAAACATCAAACTGATGTGAAATAATGATTGACGACGAAATTTTACACTTTGTATGCAGCTTACAAATTTGCAGTCCTGCTATCTGACGATGAACTGCATGTGTGTGGTGCATTTATCTACAATCTGCAATTCATGGACTGCAGTCTGGTTAACAATCTTATCGTACAAATTTTCACCATGAACACGCAGATTACCTAGACTGCAGATCAAATCGTATGATTTGAATTGTTAATGGGTGGCGGAATTCAAATATATCTATAGTTCGGATGTGTAGATAATCTGTAAGTAAATGGGGGGCTTAAAGGTGAACATCCTCCCAATCATCTGTCAGTATAGACTGTTCTAGGGAGGTGCTGATGTATGTCACTTTTAAATTTTCGTAGATGGTATGCCGTAGGAAAGATGGTAAACTGTTCCACATTCGCTCAGTTGAGGATAAAAAACCATCACGGAATTTTACTGCACGGCCGAAAGTAGTTTGAAGGGTCAAAGGACGTGTGTGTGGTTTGCAGTGAGAGTACTGCATGCAGGAATCATTCTACAAAGGATCAGACTAGATATTTCATCAGAACATTGACCATGCATGTAGCGATAAGGGAGCGAAAGGTATTCAACATTTTTTTTCTTCTTAAACCAAAACACGAGCGGTCATCATAGCTATGAACCACAGCGGCAATCTTGAAACGAATAAAATGCCAATATTCCAGAAATTTTTAAATGTATTCGTCACAAGGTATGTAACCCGGGGGTTACACGAGATAGTTAAGCCTGCATGGAAGCCTCCCTTCCAACGCGATTTTAAACTTCACAGCAGAAAGCAGTTCGTTTGATGTCTTATCATTTTGCATGCAAGTTCATTTCAAATTTGGCATTGAGACGTAAAGTCTTGCGTATATTGGAAAATTATAGCAATAAAAGAAAAAGCAGTAGCAGAATGTTAAAAACCCGAGAAAAAATGAAGACGAAGGTGTTGGTAAATGAAAATCTCATTTTCGGTAATTTCGATGGTAATTTACGTTCGTTTCGATGGTAAATTACGTTGAAATGAGATGAAAAAATGTATACGGAATTGCATATTTTGAGCTGATTTCGACGATATCATCGAAATTACGTAATATCGGCCTAGTGTGAATGCCATATAAGGCTGTGCAACCAACCCTGGCCCAAATATGGAAATTTTATTCCATTCTAGGTCTGATGTAAGACTTTTAGAGAAGCGCTAGATTCGATGAGCTGAAATATTCCTTACACCTTTTCAGAAATTGAAACGTCCATTCTAGTGAATACGTGACTGTCCGTATTCTATTTTCCGAGACATGTGGCTGTGTGCATCCACGTCTATTCTAGTGAATACAAGACCATCCGTATTCTGTTCACTGATATGTGTGCGCATCCACGTCTGCTCTAGGAGATATCGGCGCATCGGTATTGCAATACTCCGAGACTTGTGTAGCAATCTACACACAACTATCCTTATTTGTAGGTGAATATGTTAAGAATGAAATGAATTATTAATATTTGTTTGTTAGTATAGATTAACTTAACTGTATTAGGGTCTTAATTACTTTTAATAAATAAGAAATTTGCGATAACATACATTCACGTCTTCTCATTTAAATTCATCGTTGGACAACCCATTTATCCTGGCTTTATTCTAGAGCTGACCCGCACCCATATACTTGAACTAGAAAAAAAAAGAAAGATCTTCTAAACTTAATTTATTCTTTTCTTCCAATCACTACAGAGATGATATTTTATTTCGTCGTCTTATTTTTGTCTGTTTAGAGTGAAACATTGGCTTACGCATGGTATAACACACAATGGTATAATGAATCGAAGGAGTTCAAAAAATTCATTTATATGATGATAATAAGGACGAACAAACCTATTGCCATATGGGCTTGGGGATTCATCGATTTATCATTACAAACATTTTTAAATGTAAGAATTGAGAATTTGAATATAAAATTGTGATACTCGATCTAAAAATGTTTCTTTTTTTCAGATCGTTAAGACGAGTGCATCATATTTTATAGTTCTCCACAATTTGACTCATTAGATGTTCCCTGCATAATAATCAATTTGACGATTTTGACATCTCTGCACTTATTTTATATGTAAAGACTTAATTTAGTAAGTATTGCACCGTGAAAATTTTGTAAATCTTATAATATAAATGCACCTTGAACAGATATGTTAAACAATAAAGAAAATCCGTCGAGGAAATATTTTATTTTATTTAGCAACACATGTTTATACAATGAAAATTTCATAAATTATTTCTAAAATTACATTTTTGTCGCAATTGCTGACGTTATCTGAAACCTTTAGTTGAAAGAACTTCATCGCACCTGTGGCAAACAGAATTTTTCATTTCAACCAAATAACGCCGACAACGTGGACAAAGACTGCCATCGATACACTTAACAGATAAATCTAAATCTAAATTATTATCAGAAATCGAAAGCAATCGCACGCTAGATACTTGCAGGATTTCGCACAATTCTGTCGAGTTTATTTCTTCATCGACGTTTGAATTAACTCCCTAAAGATTACAAATTATAGTAGTAAAAGGAACTTATAAAATAGTCCAGTGCGGATAGGATAATAAAGATTTTACCATAGAAAATTTATTATTATTTAAAGAATACATTTTGGAATATGCTTAGAACTATTCTCTGTTGTGTTGAATACCCTGAATAAAATGGAGAAACTTTGTCTTGAATCAAAAGCTATTCACGTTTTTTTTTTAAATCATGTAGATGAAATTGTTACATTATCCTAGTATTATTGGGTGATCTTAACCGTTCTCCCAGATACTCATATAATTTATTTAACTGAATAGCATGCACCGTAAGTGCTAATATGGCCACAGTTTGTCTTATATGGTTTCTTTTTCACTTCTCTTGAGAGGTTGGGCTTCAGTTTTTTAAATCTGTGGATCCTCTTTAAACTGATAACTTCGACTCTGACGGATCACTATATTTAATGGAAAACCTTTCGCGTAACGGGGGGCTCGAAGTATTCATTCAATGTACTTTAAAATGTCTCATATAACAATTCATGTCCTCATGAAGCGATCAAATCTTTAGTCAACAATATGTAGGGAAGAGAAGTGATATTTCAAATTATGTTTACCGAAACAAATGCAAAATCAATCTTAAATGTGTAGGAGAAGTAACATTAACTAAAAATACACACTGCAGGGTATCTTCTGGACACCTTTGATGAAGTTTCGAAAAAATATTGACTAGTTGTGCTAAAAACTTCCATTTTATACATGGTAAATGCTGGACAACTACACAGAAAGTATTAATTTGTCTCATACATTCTATCTAGGCAGGACAGACATCCCGGATGAATTGAATACTACACTCATTTTGAAAAAAATTACCAGTAATGCCGCCGACCACAGCTTTGCCTTCCCGAGCTCAAAAGTAAGACCACTAGCTCGTCGACTAAATTAGAAAACTATTTTTGGCCGCCAAAATCGCCGAAAATATCTCTATCTGCGATGTATCCACATCAGGAGCATCCATGAGATTTCCCTGAAAACTGCATCGGCTACCTTATTTGCCAGAATCAAACTGTGACTCAGGACGCACCACCAAAGAGTTTCAGACATGAAACCATCATCTCTAAGCTAGGATAGGAGTGATTTGGTTATGTGAGTATAGAGCTTTAATTGCAAGTTTACTAAAACATAATCCCGACTGTTGCATTGTAAACTAATTATAACTTCCAGCAGAAGCACACTGAAGTATATTATTCGGAAGACGATGTATCTTCCGAGTAAAAACTAATATAATAGCTTGACAAAATTTTGAATTGAGAAAGTTTAGTAGGTTTTTACCTATAGATAGTTTCAAAGATATACAATCCATATCACTATGGTCAAGAGCTTGCGGGATGGAGGGATTGCAATTCGCTCAACCGACATGAAGTCCAATGGTAAACTAATAGGAAATATCATGGAAAAATTAAGCGACAAGTACGAGATAATCATACCTAAACAAAGAAACCCAAGGCTAATTATCACTGGACTGGATAAAAAATTTACTAGTGAGGAGCTGAAGGTGGAGCTGTGCGATCTCAATCACTTCATACACGAGGGTATCCAGCTTAGTATTTTACACCAAAAGCAGGACGCTTTAGTAAAAAGTTGATAGTTTCACTTGAAGTACCCGGTAAGTACTATCATAAACTAGTAAATAAAATAAATAAATAGACTTGTCAACGCGCTACGTTTTAGAAGATGTTTGGGTCTCAAGGTGTTTCAATTGCCAAAGATATCATCATATGGCAAAGGATTTTAACAGCGACCCTGTAGGCAAAAAATGTATAAAGCGTTCGGTAATAGAATTTAAGAGCGAATATAATGCTATGTTAGTCGAAATTACAAGTGCACAGAATAAGAGAATTAAAATATTATCACTATATAGAAGGCCAGCGGATACCATTACTGATTTTCTGGAATATTTGATGCCGAATTAGAAAGGCATAACAACCACCTACTAATGGCAGACACAAATATCGACATACTTAGTAATCAACAATGTGTGCTAAACTACATGGACATATTACATTTAAATTGGTATAAAATAATTAACATAATCAATTCAAATAATGCTACAAGATTAACGCCTGATTCGGCAACGACCTTGATGCCTCTACCATCGAAATTGAATTCAAAACTAAAGATATCCCGTACTCAGATCACAGAGCGCTGCACATAGCCATAAAAACGTGTAAAGTCTTGCAGGAATCAATGAGATATATATACAAGAAAAAACTGTAGTGGAAAAATTTAAAGAAATGGTGCAGGAAAAAATTCGAACTACGCAGAACATGAGCATGGAGACTTTAATGGGCATCATAAAAACAGCTAAGACTGCAAGTTTAGTGACAAAAAAAATTAGAACTCGCAGCAAAAATTGAATCTCACCCCAAATAATTGCGCTAATGAAAGTTAGGAACAAGTTTTACAAAAAGCTAAAAGCAAGCCTATTGGATATGGAAATAACCAGAAAGTACATGACATATAGTAGGATGGTCCATAAATCAATAAAACTTGCATAACAACGACACATTAACTTCAAACTCGAGAAGGCTGGAGGCGACTCCAGGAAATTATGGAAGGTTATAAATAATTATATATAGAATGAGAAGAAAAGGAATGATCTAGTTATTGAAAAATTATGTTATAAAGGGAGAGAAGGGGTAACAGCAAGAGAAAACGCAGAGATCTTAAACACTTTCTACAATGAAATTATCCATATTTCCATATGCTGAGCTCACCAGAAATACTATAAGTGAACTCTCTATGTATTTAAATCCAGTCACTTCACTTGAAGTCGAAAATATGATCAAGGGTTTAAAAAGAAACTCAGCACCTGTTGAGGATGGCATATCTGCTGAAGATCTTCAAATTGTATCAGATTTACAGGCCTATTGCATTGACTAGTGTCTTCAGTAAATTAATAGAAAAAATGATAAGCAAGTGCCTTAAACAGTTTTTACTTATGACTGGTGGTTTTGATACGAATCAATTTAGATTCCAAGAAAAATAAGGAACTGAAAATGCTATAATAGAAACTATGAATGCAATAAACACTTATCTTGACCAGGGTCTATACGTTGGAGTGGTATTTGAAGATCTTCGTTAGGCATTTGACACTGTAAATCATCGTCTGCTATTGAAATTTCTGGAGGAGAAAGGAGTACGTGGGCTAGTCAATGACCTATTCAGAACTTACCGGACAAATAGAATTGTCAAAGTGAAAATTCAGGAGGAACTTAGCCAGCGAGGGAAGGAGTGCCACAGGGATCTATACTAGGGCCACTACTATATCTGCAATATATAAGTAACATAAATAACGTGAAATTGAAAGCAGAGTACAGAATATTTGCGGATGACAACAATCTGTTATATAAAGCACCTAATGGTGCCGAACTACATTGAATTTATTTATTGGGTAGCTGGTAATAAACTTACGGTTAATACCAGTAAAACTAAATATATAATATTCCAGCAAAAAAATAAACCTGAAATACAGCTTAATGTTGAAGTGGGAGGCATATCTCTGCAAAGGACAGATAGCATAAAATATTTAAGGCTCACTATTGACAGCAAACTCAATTGGGACAAACAGATACAGCTAATCCAAGACAAAAATACACCTTTAGTAGGAGCGTTGATAAAATGTAGTAAACTGGCTAGACATACAATGAGTCCTATTTATGATGCACATAAATATTATCGAAAATCAGATATGGAATCTTAGCGTAGTCACATACGTCGATTAGTAACTTAGTAAAAATTAAAAGAGCAATGAGCAAAGCGCTGAAAACCTTGTACAAATTACACTGGAGAACACCAACGAAAAGAGTATATCAGATATCAAATCGCTTCAACATCGAGCAAATAATTTATATGGAATTTTTTTACAAAATACTACATGGACACTCGAATTGATTCTTTTAATTTCTAAGCAAGTCTTCTTGCAGCTATATATTTGAAATGAATATCCAGAGGAAGGGGAGAAAGCAGGCCATAGTTTTATGGTCGAGGTTGGCCTTTTATGCCTAGTCCAAGATATAGCCAACCAGGCGCCTCTTAAAGTAAATCAGTTTTATGGGGATTCCTCATCATTTCCATACGGAAATGTCGATCTATTTTTTTTCAACATATTATTAGAGATAATGGAGAGGTGTCTCGTTACGTTATCAAAATTTAGCTCTGTTCAAATAAATCGTAGACTCAATGTTTACTTAAACTATGCTTTCCATCATAAACGACTAGGGACTTATTAATAAACCCATTTCTGCACATATTCAAAACTTGTAGCTTTCTAGTTACAATAATGTTCGGGTAAAACCTATCTGCACTGGGACTAATAAAAATAAAACTTACTTTCAATATGTTCAATAATTCGGCATTGCACTGAATATCGCATTTCAATGTCCACGTATTAATATCTTTCGATTTTTGATGAAGCAAATGTCGAACATTGAAAATTCGTTCGAATATTCGTTCCATTTGTGGATTTTTCCATTCAACAGGTATCCTCACATTTGTCTTATAAAAAGGCTCCCGATCTGTAAAGAAAACAAAAGTAATTAATGTACAAGTAACTGCAATTCGAATAAATAATAACATTTACCGTGATAACTCCAACTTTCCTCAATCATGAAAGGTACTATTGGGCTTAGGACTTTACATAAAACATAATAACATTGTCTCATAACGTCTTTTGTTCTATTGAATTCATCAGGAGTGCCACAATATAAACGATCTTTGATTAAATGTAAATAAGTTGATGAAATCTGATTTGCAACAAAATTTAGCACCAACGCTGTTACTCTATTGTATTCGAATGAGTCGTAGAGATCTTCTACCTATAGATTAGCAGATCAGTTGCTGATAGAGTTAGAAAAAAAATATTATACGTACTTCTTCAGTAAAGTTATAGAGTTCATTCAAAATGTATTTATCCAAGTAGGATAACTGGTGATATTGAAAACTGCAATCGTCATTGCTCTTTTCGCTAATTACTCCATTAAAATAACGCAAAATACCTCGAATTTTACTTATAATCTCTGACGATTGCTGTAGCAAATTATCACTAACCACTATTGATGCGTGCTGTGTTGCATGAGATGCAACCCACCACCTGCAATAATTAATTCTTATTATTTTCACATTTCATTGAACAGTAATTTTAATGTATTGTGCGTTGCTTCTGAGAAATTTATGATTATCTAAGAAGATGAGTCGAGGAGCGTACCTCATCGCATGTCCCGATTGAAAGCTGAAAAAAATCCAAAAAAGGAGATCCAAAAACCAGTAGCAGATATGACCAATCACTGCATACGGAAAATAAATTTATTATCTACGCAACGATAAAGTTAGAATAGTACTTCTTATTAAAGACACTTTAATTCTCATCACAAACTAACAAACCCGACTCATTGAAAATTAATCCTACGGATCCATAACCAAATTGCTCAACCGAGTCCAGGGCAGGTATAATTTTTTTTCTTCTCTTACACCTCGTCTCTATAAAACCAGATTCGACTTATGGCGATGAATGCTTTAACAGCTTTTTAAAGTTTGGAACCTATTGCGCGGTTCCAGGAAACAATTTTTTAACAAATTTTTCATGTTAAAGAGTTCGTATCGTTGTAACTGTTCTAACCTGTTGCTGGTCGATATCAGGTTACAGAATTTGATTAGAGATGGTAAGCATGCCGACGCGGAGCAATTAAAAATTTAAATTTATTTAAATGTTATTAAAGAAAATAGACGTTAAGCAGTTACTCAAGTACACTCTTAGTCATAGGACCATACTAGTTGTAAGTTTTAAAAAAAATATTATTATTTATTATTATTCAATTTAAGGGTACATTAAGATACTTATAGAACCGTACCACTAGATAAGTAATTATGAATATGATTAGAAACTAGGCGATGAACTAACATTAAAAATAAGCTATTATAAAAGCAAAATAAAGAAGAAAACTACTATTAGTAGGTATATGAATCAGAAAAGATGTTTTTGGTTAAAGAAATACAATAATTCTATAACATACCTCAAAGTGTCTACTCCGTACTTTTCAATAACATCTCTTGGTGAAATTACATTACCTAAAGACTTTGACATTTTGTGACCTTTCTCATCTACAGTAAAGCCATGAACAAAAATGGATCTTAAATAAAGAATTTTCTTTAATTTTCAAAATCATACTTCAAAGAATGTAAAAACTTACTTGTAAGGCGCAATATTTCTAAACGCTACACTTGTTAATAAAGACGACTGAAACCAGCCTGTAAATTGATCAAATCCTTCTAGATATAAATCGGCCACTTTTGGGTCAGTTAATGCAATATTCCAAGATATACCAGAGTCAAACCATATATCAAATATGTCCTTAAAAATTATTCGAAATAGATAAAAAAAAAAGTAGAAAATTCGATGCAGCATACGTTTCCCTTTATAATTTCATCCTGGCTCAAGTGCGTTTCATTCAATAAATCTAACGGAAGCAATTCTTTAATATCTTGAGACCACCAAAAATTCATGTTTCCTTCCTTCTTTAACAGTGAGCAAATGTGGTCGATAATTTTTCTACAATAAAATATTCTTTTTTATACTTCTATCCATACCAGGAATTAGATTGGTTTCATACTCATTAACTATAATATTCTTCGAGGATTTTGCGTAAAATACTGGAATGGGTACACCCCATGACCTCTGTCTTGATATGCACCAGTATGGACGTTTTTGTAACTGAGTTATCAAAGATTTTTTGTTAGCTTTCGAATTAAGTTTTGGATAAACTTCAATTTTCTGAAGCTAAAAATTCAAAACAATGTCAACACTAAAAAAATATTTAAAAAAATCCTGCTTAGTATACTTCCTCAATGGCCTTGTCCTTAAGTCTTTCCGTATTAATGAACCATTGCTCGCTAGCACGGATAATGACAGGCTTTTTTGTTCGCCAATCAATTGGATATGGATGTAATATTTTGCCAGAGTAAATTATGTCATTTTGTAGATAGTCTAAAACTATATTGTCACCTTCTTCGAGCACCTTTTTATTTCTTAAAAATCTTGGCGCTTCATTTGTGTACTTTCCTTCTTCATCTACCATACATTTCTGCAATAAAGGAAAAAGGAACTTAGCGTTGCTTGGATAAATTTTGATGATGATTGCTATAAAAAAACAAATTAGGGAATTACATTAGATAGAAATATGCATGCATATGGACATTAAAAGAATTTAAATCCATTTTATCCTTCTTGTAATGTAGATGTGGCATCAGAATAAGAAAAATTATGAACTCCAGAGTAGATATCTCTACTACGACCTACTAGATTAAAATCAACTTGTCTATATGTCACACATAACGAACCGGAAATTTTTTCTTACTCCTCCTAAATCTCATTGGCAAACATGTGCTCGCAAACAACAAAAGCGTAGATGGCAGAAGAACGAAGCACTACCCAAGTACCAAAGGAAAATTTCTTAATACAGTAATATACATATCGAATGCGTGCATATACATACCTATATATTATTTATTCATTTCATGCAGACATCCGGTGTCGTTTTACAAGTATGACACAAACAGTTTCTAAAAAAAATCCAATTTATTTGTGGATGGCGAATATTAACAGAATTACGATGAAGACGAGGAAATGTACTCTAATGATATCAGACACTTTAGTTTCGTATAAGTACCAGAAACAGCTTCACAACCACATGTAGCCAACGATTATACTGTAAATAATATTGAACTACCTTCAGGAAGCTATTTTCTCGTTGGGTAAATAGGACATAGACAGCTTCCTCCGTATATCGCTAAACCGCGCTCAATATGATTTGATTGATTTATCCTTTTCCTTAACATTATTATTATCCAGTAGCTAAGCAACCTAACGATAGTACGGAACTTTCTCTCAATGTCCAAAAAAGCGTCCAAATTAAGTTTGTAGTAATTTTAATGTTAAATTGTATACCATCTATACGGACCTTCTCTTATAATATACGTCCGAATAGTGTAGTGCTCTTAATAGAGCTAAAATTAATATCCTGAACCCACTGTATCATCTTTTATCAAAAGGATGTCAAGCTAATTGACCTAAATTCTTTTGAAAGCTCATGCTAGTGTTTGCAAGTCTTCGGATTTAAGTATAGAATAGATACCAAATCACCAGACATTTGTAAAAGCGATAATGAAACACCTTTTTACTGCATGCAATAACTTGAACCTGCAATAACCTTCAATAACCACAGACAAGAGTATCCGAAATAGTGCATGTCTACTGCTAAATCTTTGATTTTTCTCAAATATAAGACAAAAAACCAAAATTCTCAGAATACAGAAAATCAACTTAATACTTACAACAGGAATTTTATTTTCCAAGCTGACTAGAAAATCTTCAGGACCATGAGCAGGAGCTGTATGAACAAGGCCAGTTCCCTTTGTTTCTTGTACATGGTCGGCAGTTATAAATGGTAATTCATGTTTATCGATTGGATGCAAATAGGTACTTCCATTTAATTCATCCCCTAATGAGAATAAATTTTCATACTGCATGTTGATTACATAAAAATAAAAGTCCTACCTGGAATTTTAGCAAGAATTTCACATTGAATTTGTGTAGCAAGCTGAAAACTGTTGACAAGCTCTGATGCTATCAAGTAAATGCCTTCATTGTTTGTATTTAGTCTGACTACGCTATACTCTAAGTTGGTATTGTAACAAACAGCTTGATTTGATGGTAGAGTCCATGGCGTTGTTGTCCATATCAGAGCATAAACTTCCTGATCTTCCGTATTAATGGGAATTACTTTTGGCAGCTTTTTCAGCTTGAATCGAACCATTACTGAAGGGCTTGAGAATTTTGGATCATATTCCAACTCTGCCTCAGCCAAGGCAGTTCTGAAAATACAAATGTATAACTATATGCGTTGTGGATATAATTTATTCTTAATTTTCTAGAATTACTTAGATGATGGTGACCAATAAACAGGTTTTAGGTCACGATACACAAGACCTTTTTTATAAAACTCCAAGAACATTCGGAGCTGGCATTCTATATAAGTAGAATCAATTGTTCGGTAAATATCAGCCGGATTTGACCAATTAGCCATAACACCCCATGACTCAAACTCATTTTTCTGTTGTTCTAATGTTTTAACAGCGAAACTGAAGGCTTAAATAAAGATTTGTTTGTCTTTGAGTAGCTTTTATATTATTTTGAGGGCTTACATTTCTCTCGTATTTCTGTTGGATTCAGGCTCATCTTTCCAGATATAGCCTTTAGTTCTATCGGTAAACCATGGCAATCCCATCCAGGTACAAAGCCAACCTTTCTACGATTAACTACATGCTTTCGAAGAGTAATGTCCTTTAATAACTACATTACCAAAAGTATTATTAATCAACGATAAATAGACGTTCGAAATTTTTACCTTATTAACAGCATGACCCATATGGAGTTCACCGTTTGCGTATGGAGGTCCATCATGTAAAACGAATTTAGGAGCGGTGTGATGGTTATCCTGATATTCGTATAGATCTTTAAAGCAACCCTAGAGAAGAGTTAATACGTCCGTTACTAAGAGTTAAATCAACAACTTACTTCTACCAGAGACCGTTCTACTTCACATCTTTTCAGTTTCCCCAAGCGTTGTGGGAATTTCGTTTTTGGTAAATTTATTGTATTTGTGTATTTAATTGAATCCTTTTCTGCTTGTTTAACTGCGTATAATCGCACCTTTGATTCATTAAAGAATCTTAAATTTCTTATTTTTGTAAACATCTTTAGTAACCTTCTTAATAGCCCGGTCAAATTTGTCTTTGCTATGACAATTTTTGTGATTGTGACATTTTCCGCTTAGACCGTCAGCTGATTGAAATGGTAAAGACGACTCTCACGCCAATTTTTCAAATCTTCCGTTGTGGCAGCCGCCAGTAAACTCCGAAACGATGTCTCGATTTTTTTTGGAAATCTAAGGTTAGGTTTGGAGTTCTGCTAAAGGTTTTGGAAAAATCTAAGGTTAGGTTTGGAGTTCTGCTGGAAACGCCAGCTTCTCGTTTCGGCAGCCGCCCTCCGGGGCACCTACAGAAACCGTTGTCGACACTAAGGCCAGCTTTGCGCTTCGGCAGCCGCCCAAAAAGGCCGCCACGCCAACTGTACTTTTCGCGTTTTGATATCCCGGGCGGGCGGGTCGGGAAGAAAAATAGAAAAAAAGTACCCCCCAAGAGAAAAGCCGGATTAAATGCTGTTGGCTGAGGGTGGTGGGTGGGTGTTGGGGCATTGATCGCTTTTTTGTTATTATTATATTAGCATTTGTTACATTTTCTTACTACACTTAAGCCTAGTGTAACAAATATAATTGGCCCACGGCACGGCCATCTCTTCTGGGCAATTTCAGATTACATATGTAGAATATTTTATTCTAGTTAACAATCTTTACTTATGCAATTTACTTTTACACATTTCTAAATTCATATTTTATATTTTGTTAAATTTGCATAAGTCTTTTAACCTGTTACTTTTTCAAGGAATAGGTATGCTTATAGGGGTAAATTTGAATTAATTATCCAGTACAATTTCATCTGTATATTATTAACTAACTTAAACCTAGTCTGTTCAGCCAGCAGCGTTTTTTTACTTTTCTATAATTTTCCATTGTTTTCAGGACTTCTGCTCTAATATAATTATATCTAAGTTATCATCTAGTGCGAATTTATTTCTTATGTTTCATTGTACAAAATTCAGTATTTCAGCTTACAATGGATTTTTACTTATGACAAGCTCATAAGCTAAAGTTTCTAGTAAGTTAGTTCTACGTATGCCTTGCCCGTGTAACTCTGTCACTCCTCGCATTGTGTAATGATATATTTTGCCGTAAGTGGGCGATTCGAGCAGTAACAACACATGGGAACGGTTGTCTTAGGAGGAGATGTTTTTTAACATCTAGAAAGTGTCCCAGCCGGAGTCTCGCCATTCCGATGACTTACCTTATTATTATTACAATGACCCGTAGGGAAAAATTTTATAACTTTCCAAATCTCAAAACATATGGCGGATCAGATGGTGAGAAAAACTGCAATAAGCAATTTTTCTATCCAAAATTGTCTTCTAGCATTCCCTATTGTGCATGAAGTGTAGAGAGTTCTTCGTATCGCACCTTATTCTTAGCTTACATTTTTGATTAGACTGCGTTTCTAAGCTATGTATTTTTTTTTGCTGTTTTTTTCGCAATTGCCCTTGCCCAGAATTAAATTTACGAATGCAGCAATGACATTTTTGAAGTTGTACGTTTACTAACTGGACTAGAGGTGTTTAAACAGACTTTACATCGAAGTTCGCTTTTATGTATTTAATGTTTGCTCTTCACGTAAAGTACTTTATTTAGGTTTACTTTTTCTCATTGTAACATTTATCTTTCTGATTGCAGCTGGTTTCAGTCTTATTTTTCCTATAATTAGCAGCATGTAATTACGCACGTCTCCAGATTTAACCAGGAAAGAGTGCAGCAATTTATTCAGATGTAGTTATTATATGATTTTTGGTGTGATCATTTAGATACTCCCAATTAAATAAGTGTTCGTATAGAATTGGAAATTATAATTTTTTTCATCATTTGCAAAATTTTTTATATCCACCAGAAACGATCAATTAAAATAACGTCATTTAATAAAATATAATTATATTTCTAAAATGTTTGTATACACTTTAAAAGGAAATCTCTTAGTTTTAATCTTAAAGACTGTTTTCCTCCACAGATTATATGTGTACTTTTGTCATCGACCTTAATAGTAGTGTCCTCCCCAGGTAGAGTGATGGTAACAGAACCACCTCCACTTTGCTCAACTTTCACATCCGTAATGCCATCTTGCATAAGTTTCTTTAAGAATAAATCTACATCTAGAGTTCCCCATTCATACTTGGTCTTCTTCAGAGCTTGTTCTTTTGTTGGAATTAGAGATTTAATTTCCGGTTCTTCACAGGGTTGTATATCATGTAAATTATCTTTGACTTGAAGGATCCCTGTGACAGTAGTTAAATTCGTTCCTGTTACTACTTCCTTCGGTGTTAGAGATTGAGCTAATTCTGATGTTAAATACACTCGATTACGTTTCCTTTTTAGCGGGAGTTTGATAACTTCTCCATTTTTGAATGTGATTAATTGTTTATCCTGAAAAAATATTATTTATTAATAAAATTATAAGTGGAATTTAATGAAATAGTTGTAGAGGAAAAACCTAATCTGTTTTTCGAAATTTATTTGGATCAGTGAGGAAATGCGAAACGAAATTGTAGTCATATTTTAGTTAACACATTCACATGACTACGTCGTTAATATTATAGTCCAGTTTAGTAGTGGCTTTTCTCAGTTATTTCCGATTTTGTATTGCATTGAGATTACAAATTTGAAAAAAATCTTAGCTTTTTTACTTCAACATCATTACAATAAACACTGCCGTATGTAACGTGAACACGCTGACTGGAGTTATCGAGTAAAAACAAGTAACTTTGGAAATGTTTAAATCAAAAAAATATGATAAATATCATCAACTACTTCCAAAACAAAAGCATATTTCCGAGATCTTCGTGTGCCATAAAAACCCATTAAAGTAAAATCAAATATATAAGCCTTCCATCTCCCATAAAGGGGCTCAGTTGCCAGATCGTGAGGTGGTATTCTACGAAAATTAATAAAACTTTTAAAAGTTTCTGTACAGCAATTAAAAATATCGAATACTCCACAATGGAATGGATGGAGATATGACAGCTTTAGTACAATCATTATAGAGGTTTAATGGGGATTGATTTAAGCTATGCTGGCAATAACACTCAATTCCACCTTTAAAGCCGATCAAGCTGGCAGGAAAACTTTAAAAAGTGAACTAAGATTGCCCAAATAAGGAAAGATCTGATAATGTATTCGTCTTATGACCCTTAGATTAAAATAACATGTGGTAATAAAGTAACAAAAACATTAAAAATAAATTCTACTTACTGTGATCTGGTCAATTACTAAATCTAGTTTATGAGGAGCCATAAGAGGAGGTTGTGTGTAACTTTCAGGTATAACAAGAACATTTGGTTTTAATTCCTTAATTAACTTATTTGCTTGTTGAAAATTTAAAGATGTTTCAATAGGGCAATATACTGCCTTCATGGCTAAAGGTTGATAAGGTGCCAACGCTTGTAAATAAGGAAAATCCGGTTCTGCAACAAAAATTTTGTTATCAAATATACATAAAATTGTCACTTGACGAAATTCACCTGTGAATATTATTGTGTGTAAAGGATTGTTACCCCAAAGCTCTATAAAATGTACAACATCACCAAAACGTAAGCTAGGATGACCGCAAAATACTACACAAGGCTGAAATTTATAATAAAATTAATTACAGAAGTATCAATTCAATTGTAAATCATACCTGTCGAAAATCTGTACTAAATCCTTCAGAATAAATATGCTTATAATGCTTAAGTCTAGCATTTCTTACTAAAAATGCATGTGGAAAGGGATCATCTGGTATATAAACTTTATTTTGCTTAGCAGTACTAAGCCATTCTGCTAGAATATTAGAATAAGCTAAAGAACTATCAGCAACTGGGGATATAAAAAACATGGGTATATTAGATAATCCAGCATTGTCCAGGTTTGTTGATAGGCATTCAAATAAATCATATACAACCCCTGATGGATAGCAAGGTATTAATACGGATCCATTATTGCGTAATGTTACAGCTGTATAAGAAAATTTCATATTAACATTTTTATGGGCATTTGAACAGGAGACTACTCTTACCAACATTCATACATAATTCACCCAACATTGCATCTGGATTCACATGGGGTGCCTGCGTTAGTCCTGTCATTATGACAACATCGGCAAGTTTTAATGCAGGTTGATTAATTGGTCGAGGATGTGTAGTTAATGTAGAAGAACCACTTACATAAGCAATTTTTTCATGACCCGTACTAAGTACCCAATTGCTTGATCCCAGACAAAATCCAGAGCTTACTGGTGTTACTTGTAATGCGCCGAAAATGTCCTAATTATTATTTTTTAGTTATTTAAATTGAAAAAATACACAAAAAATGTATAGTTTATTACCAATTTTTCGTCATATCCAGCTATTTTTACCCGTGCTAAACTATTTTGAACATCTTTTATTGAAAATATATGCTGCCAACTTCTAGGTTTATAGAGATCGCACAATGGAGTTGGCAACAAATGTAAAATGTCCTTCCATTGCGTTGCAATATTTGCTTTGGGCGCTGCTTCAATATATTCAACGAGTTCTTCCAAAAAGAATCGTCCAATTTGTAGAGTTGGTTCAGTCGCATACACAGTACCCTTAAATCCAGTACCCTCTGTGATATACGGCAGAGCAAGCATATTCATATAATTGGATATTAAAATAACATCGATTTCACTAAAATCAATTAGTTTGTCTAAAGGAGGACAGAATTCTGGTGCAGAGTCAATGAAAATTCTTCCACAGCACTCCTTAAGTTCACCATCCATTTGAGCATCATGATCCCGACTTGGAATCCAGTTAGCGTAATTGGATAATTTAGAACTTTGGACAAGTGGAAGAGGTAGAAAGTTCAATACTGTCTGTGCTGCTAATCCACAATCTAGCATGATCAAGAGCTCTTTGAAATTAATCACATAGCAAGGTTTGGCGGGATCACCGCTTAAACAATACTGCGAAAGAGAAACCGTTAATTATAAATATTTATGGAGATCTTATAACATGTACTAATTTCATTGTGATTCCTTTAAATTCAGTTATAGTTTAATTATAATTTATAGTTAGTCTAACAACTGTATTGTTTACAAAGTGGAATATATTTGACTTGGCATGGCATCTTCTGTTTTGACATGACATTTAAGGTTTTGTGATATGACGTCTTGGTCCCACTCTGAAACTGGACGAATTCAGATTTAGGAATGTAATTTGTTAAATCCTGGAGGTTGCAGTCAACAGGGGCAGTAACCAGCAACAACCGTAACCCAATTTTTGATATTAACAATAAATGTATCACAACATTGTAATCGAAGATAAAGACTTGCAACGCGGGTATTCTACCCGTGCTGCAGCTTAGAAAATTGTAGTACGGAATTTTTCCTGCCCTAAATGCCTCAGTATAAATGTAGTAGCCTTGACTCACACGCTTTAATATTGAAGTCTTTTCGTATAAGTAAGAGACACTCGGGGAGGGATTTTTCCTTCCCCCACGTGTCTCTCATCTATGAAAAAACTTGAATGTTGAAGCATGTGGGCTAGGCCATATGCTAGCAGCGTGTATAACAATTTAAAGTATGCAGTTTTCTTTTAGTCTGTCCTGCCATATAACGATACTTGTTTGTTGTTGATTGGCTGCTTGTTGTCAAAGAATTCATTGATTGTCAAAAATTGACATCTCAGCTAGCAAGAATAAAATGTTTTAGTGAAAACAAACAATAAACATAAATTGCAAACAATTTTAAAAAACAGAACGAAATGGCCTCCAATGATTCTGGAGTAGATACCAGTAATGACAGTAACGACAGTAGTTTTGTGATTCCCAGTTTGGCTGATGTGCCACATATTTTCGATAACAATGAGAAGCAGCTGGAGGCATTTGCTCTACCTCATTCTCTGTCCTTTGATGCATCTAAACGTAATCTAAATTTACCTTCGGGCAGCCACGGATATAAAATGCGTCACAAGCTTAAAACTAAACTTAGATTAAGGAGTGTATACCCGAATATATTGGCAAAATCAAGAGAACGAAAATTGCGTCTTGCCGCCTCTACTTGCAACATCGATCTTCTAACAGTATTACTTGAGTCTGGAACAGATCCCAATTGTTCGGACGAGCATAAACGAAGTCCACTTCATTTGGCTGCTTGTAGGGGCTATGCAGATATTGTATCGGAACTTTTAAAATTTGGAGCCAATCCAAATATAATTGATTCTTTGGGAAATACACCGTTACACTTGGCAGTTATATCAGCTAGTTCGAACAATTTTAATTTAGTAGTCAGAATTCTACTTGAGGGAGGTGCTAGCGTACATGTGTTGGATAGAAGTGGAAAGAATCCTTTGGAGTTAGCAGAAAGTAAGTTGCGACTTATACGTTGCCGGTATAAGAATCCATCATCGGAAACCTCCAAAATATTGGAAGATATGTGTCTTCTGATAGCGGTGATATTGCGACATTTCTGCCAACAGAAAATGGACATCGATGAGTTGGCCGCACTGGAGAAAAGATTACAAAACTTGAGCACTGAAGATCAAGTAGCCAATGAAGCTGATACTTTATTAGCTAGCGTAGAGCGACTATCTATCACCAAATAAGTTCTTAATTTTTAACACTTGTAAGATACAATTTCTAATGTAGTTTAAAATATACATTATTTTGCAAAATAAAATATTATTTGTAAGGAGACAATTTATTTTATTTGTATATGACCTAATCCTTCTGGTTAGAGACAAGTCCAAATTTGACATTTTTTCGGTGAGATGGAGCCCTATACCATACCTAAACTAAACTTCGAAAAAGAGTTCGTTATCAAGATTTCATCCAGAGAAAAATGAGAAAGCAATGAAATAAGGGATTATGTTATCGTTCTTTATCAATTACCAAATAACGCAGCGTCTTTCAGGCGGAGATTATAACATTTCTTTAGGCTTGCCTGTTCTTAAGACAAAACTAAACATTGCGATTTTTTCAGGCATTCGACTTGTTCGCCATATCCCCCCAAACATATAAAATAATGCATTGTCGAGCTCGCGTATTTGAGTATCTAGTACAAAGTTCCAGGATGCAGAGCGAATAGCATAAGAAGGTATGCTATTTCCAGAGCAATTTGCCTTTGCTAGATCAAAAATAAAGCTGCGGAGCTCTTCAGTAGGATCTGTAAAGGCATTGCAGGAATCACGGCGACTAACAAGACGGTCTACTGGCTGATAGGCGAACATACGACCAAACTAGGAATTGTTTTTAATACACACTGAACACTGCTGTAGCTGCCTGAAAATTAGTGGAAGAGAAGAGATGCTTATCCAGATCCACACTCACTCCATCTGTAAGTTCCCGACACTATCAAGGGTCGGGCATCGGAATTTAGGTTTCTTTCTTTCTTAACAAACTCAAGGAGATCTCTTGGTTGAAGATAAGGGATGTATTAATCCCTTCTTGGGATCTACAGGTATAATTTAAAATTGGCTAATTTCCGCACTGCAATCAAATTTCTCAAAAGAACAACTGATAACCTGGTCATACGGGCTGTGCTATCAAAACGGTACTTAAAGTGCTAATGAGAGTTTTTCGAGATCACTGACCTGACCAGTGAACCAACCAATGCTCAAAGGGATCGACTGGAGAAGACGAAAGCCCGACAAACACTTACCAAATATCCTAGTATACGCAAATTGAGTTGAAATTGGGCTGACTCGACTTGACTGCACTTGGGCTATATTATATATTTGCTTATATCGCAAACAAGAGCAAATATGATAGAATTTATTGTTCAACTCGCCACTTTAGCCGGCTCTAGCATAATTGGCATGTTTTCTTGAGGATTTTTCATCCCATACATATGCAGAAATCTGTGATCCCAAATCTCCCAGACGAGCCAACCGATTGGATTTTCCTGAAAACGATTTTTGAATTACTGATAATGAAAGTTGTGTGGAAAATATTGGAATCTATTTATTTATTTACAAACACGTCACGCATTTAAGAGCTTTGGCTAAAGCCATTCGTATAATAGCCGCTACAGCTGGCTAAAGATAAAACTTGATGAGCTATTCGAAACGAAGTGATATATATATACCACACAAGAGTTGAAATTTTTTTGTATTTTTCTTGGTGGAGTTTTTTTGCAGATTTACGAGAAACTAAGCCCTATTGCATGCCTTTATAAGAACCAGTTGTGCTTATCCCTATGAACCGGTATGTAATTGTATATAACTTTCGGCTTTGCTTCAACGTTCGTTATACTGATGTGGACGGTTTAACAATATCAAGACTTCAGGCTATAGAAAGACACTTATTGTCGTTCTACTTGGCAAGGATAACTTAATTTGTTTGATTGAATAAAAATTCTACAACCTTCTCCCAGCCTTTTCAAGCTCTTGTGACATTTCGATGGGAGACTTTTGGGTTCTATTCTCTCTAAGTGTGCATGTCGCTCAATATCTCATCGTATTTAGCAGTACTACTGCTAAAGAGATCAACAGAATAAAGAATTTCAATGGAATTAACCTCTGTTGGATCTTTCGCGCAGAACAGTGAAAAATTAGAGTAGTAACCATCTTCTCCATACATATGCCAAGATCTTTAGCCAATTCTTAAAGGTTTGGAAGTAATGAACTGATTTAGTGCATTGTACACATGCCATACGTATCTCATCAATTCATAAGTTTGCATGAAATATTCTCCGTTTGTGAAAGCTTTTGTTCACCATTGGATTCACAGACCCTAATTGAATACGTGCTCACAGGAGTAGATATTATGAGCGCATCTGTAAATGTTGATAGGAACCATAAAATAACAGACCATGAGGCTCTCAAAATTAAAATTAAAGCCAGGAGAGATAAATCTGATAATAGTAAGATATCTAACATTATAAAATACAGCAAAGCAAGGATCTCTTAAATTAAGTTAATTTTGAGAATGTTTTCCTCATTGATGACATTGATGATTTGTTAAACTCATTTGATGAAAAGTTGAAACATTGTCTGCAGCGGATGACGGTAAAGAAAATTCTTACGCAGAACATTAACTTTCGTTGGTATTCGCATGAGTTAGAGAGAATGAAGCAAGGAAAGATTGTTGCATTCAATACAGCTATTTACAGTCACAACAGGGAGGATTGGCATAGGTACAAGGTCCTTAGAAACTCATATAAGAGAGAGATAATAAGAGCAAAAAATAACTTCATAGAAAAACAATTAGAATCGCATTCAGGAGACCAGAAATGGCTACGGAAAACAATTAAAAATCTTGTTATAAGCAGAGATAAAGAATGTGATTTTAAGGAAGTTAGATTTAATCAAGAATATATACGTGACCCAGTAAAAATAGCTAATAAGTTCAACATATATTTTATCGAAAGTATTAGAGAAATTAATAATTCTATTCCCACTGTGCAATATGTTTTACCACATAGAAGGACGCTTTGTGATACAAAAATGATCTGTGATATATTGAAAGAGTGCAATAAGAAGAAAGACTTCAATGGCTTAAACTGTGATATAATCTTCCAATCAATAGAACTATGAGGTCCTGTGCTATTGAAAATTATAAACTTATCGCTACAGACAGGTATTTTCCTTAAAATCTGGAAGGAATCGATAGTTGTCCCAATTGAGAAGATATCTAATACAAGTAATTGTGAAGAATTTCTTCGATAAATTTGCTACCCGTGGAAGAAAAATATTGGAACGACATGTAGCTAAAAGACTAGTGGAGTACATCGAGTCGAATAATTTATTAGCCGAAGAACAGTCAGGTTTTAGAGGTGGACACTCATGTGAAACCGCCCTAAATTGGATAATATTTGACTGGAAGAAGGAACTGGATGCCGGTAAATTATAGCTGTATTTCTAGATTTTAAACGGGCATTTGAGACCTTAGCCAGACAAATCTTTTTACAAAAGCTGTCAATGTATGGTATGGAGGGTGTAGAATATAAGTGGCTTGAATCTTATCTATCAGAACGATGGCAGAGAACTAAGGTGAATAACATATTCTCAGAGTCAGTCGAAGTTAATCTTGGTGTACTACAAGGTTCAGTACTGGGTGTTATCCTATTTCTGTTATACATTAATGATGTTAAGGATGTGATTAGTCATAGTAAATTGTCATTCTTCGCGGATGACACTTTAATATTTATAAGTGGTAAGAACATTTCTAGTATGTGCACTAATTTAAATGCAGACTTAGAAAGCGTTAACAACTGGTTAAAGATGAATAAATTAAAGTTAAATCTTGCAAAGTCTAACTGTATGACGTTTAATTGTGTTGAGAACAAAGCGGTACGGATAGATGGAATTAATGTTGAATGTGTGGACAATCTTAAATATCTCGGTATTATATTAGATAATAAACTGGAATTTGAAGAACATGCAGACTATATACCTATGTGGCAAAATCGAAAAAAAATCGGGTTTTTAAGAAGAATACGAAATATGTTAAGTGTGAGGAATGCAATTATGTTATATAATGCATTGGTTTTACCACATTTTCAATATTGTTCAACACTTTTATATGCGAGCTCGAATGAAGTAAAGGAACGTCTTCAATTGTTGCAAAACAAAGCTATGCGCATGACTTTAAAATGTAATTTGTATACCCCGATCCAGAATATGTTAGAGACCCTACAGTGGATGAATGTAAATCAGCGCTTAACATAATGCAATGGTTTTCATCTTTAAAATCAAATATAATTTACTTCCGGCCTACTTAAGTAGAAATATTGTATATGTATCTGAAGCGCAGCCGTACAATTTAAGGCAAAATAATAACTTCAGGCTAAGCGATGAAACAAAAGCAGCACACAAAATTCTTTGATGTATAGGGGACTACAGTATTTTAATAATTTACCAGGTGAACTGAAAGCCGAGAACAGAATGCACCAGCTAGCAGAATTTATTAAAAATAATTATATTTAAATTTTATATTAGCGGTCAATTAAATTAGATTAAGTCTAAAGAACTATGAAGTATGGTAAATGAAATGTTACTTATAAAGTTCTTTGAAACTAATAAATACTACTACTACTATTATGGGGATTGCTCCGGCTAGCAACTTTCACCGCGCTTTCCGTTTATTTGAATGCGCACGCACTGGTAATATTTTTGTCGCCGTTTGAATGCATCTGCGCATCTTTTTTTGAAAATGGCTGCTACAAAACAACAATAGTGTTAGAGGAAGATATAAAACATGAAGCATTAATAGATACAACGACAAGTAAATAAGACCATCTTTATGCAACACAAATTTGAAGGAATACTGGTAGCGATTTGAAGATAAAAATGTGGGGATAAATATTCATGAAAATGTTATTAGACCTTAGAGTTACAGCAAGTGTCTCTTCCGTTTCAATTGATGATGGCATATTTCTACTTTGATAAGTTATAGCAGGTCTTAAAATCTTTAGTAGTAAATCATTAAAACTTTCAACACTCATACGGAAATATACAGGTTCGATTCGTTTCGAATGAATCTGGTTCTTAAAATTTTTTTAATAACAATTTTTTTTTCTATTTTACTCAACTTTTTTCATTTTTTCATTTCTTTTCTTTGTTCTATTTTTTCATTTGTTTTTCAAGTCACTCAATTTCTCTATTTGGGACCTGTTGATGAGTCAAAACCAAGCCTTGAAACTTGTCACCAAAAATATAATGGGTTGTGTGATGAAATAATAAATTAAAAACATTTTCTAGCTTTTGCTATATACCGGAGAATCCAAATAAATTCCTTCTTGAACAAATAAAATGGAAATATGAAAGGAATTTTTCAGGATCGTAGTTCATCAAATATTAAGCGACATTTTCCTTTAAGCAGCCTTTCGCTCTAAATTGGAAGGATCCAACGTTTCTTTCTTTATTTTCTATATACCAATGGCAAATACACAGTTTCCCCCTCGAACTAAAAAGTTGCGTGACAAAGTCTCCAATGCGCCTTAGGCCTAACATGAACCAGCAGTATAAAAATTTTACAATATTACCAAATTATGTACATTGAATTTAGCTACTGAAAGTATACCATGAAAAAATTCCGGAAATTTAAAAAATACTGGGGCTGCAAACATAATCACTATACGTTACTACGTATGAAAATTTGTTTCCATGCAGATATAGAAGTTCGAATAAATCTCACGGTCTACTTTCAGTAGCCAAACTCTGACAGCTAAACTAACTTGAAATAAGTTGTCTTACTGATTGATAAATTGGTTATCGGTTGATCTACGGGCCTCATGGACTTCGGGCCACGGGAATAATAAATAAATATATCTTTAATATTATAAATAAAATAAAATATATTCTTCATTTTAAGATACAAAAACGCAAAATAAAATTATTAACTACACTACTCAACTAGAAAGAGCTAGCAGAAAAATAACTGTACTTTACGAGAGAGTTGAGTATATGAATTACTCATTTCCATACAAAAACTCCTTTAAACATACAGTTGGTAATTTTAGAGCACTTGATGCTTCGAAATATATATTTTCTTAAAAAGCTTCTGCTACGCTTCTTTCGGAGCAAATTGGCAGCGCTTCAAACTGACTTCCTTTGTAGCGCTCCGAATTTTTCTCGCTTTCTGTTCTGTCCAATTCCAATTACATATTAATTGAACTAAGATGAACTAAGATGATGTTAAATGCAAATAAATAAATAAAGAAAAACATTAAAAAAAAAGACGTTGACTTTGCTTCAAAATCCGCACTAAAAAATAGAAAATAATTTTTCCCTTCACTTCTTGATTTGCTTGATTAAGAATTGAATTCGGCACACATTTTGGGTAATTGATAGCATCTGGATTTAATGGAAACAGTCCACAAGCTTCCTGTATTCAAAACAATTTCTATAAGTGGGCAAAATGGTATTGTTCGCAAAAGTCGGCTAGCTATCTGTGCCCAATCTCAGGATGTTTTTTTTTTCCAAAATAAAGACAACCAGGTTTTACCCGGTCGACCTCCTTTGAAAGGTGTTTTTCTTTGGTCATCATTTGCAATTAGTTGGACAATATCAACTAAGTCTTGGAAAGCCGCATTTTTCAGTTTGGTACTCTAATCAACAATTCTTTCCTCTTCAGCTTCTGTGAGAATAGTTGAAGGTCCAGATTTTGCAACACCTTCTGGTAGTTTCTCCGTATATACTTATTCATTAATCAACTTCTGTGGTGCTTCCTCCTCTGTATAGCATCTTTTCGATATATGTGACATTTTTAAGCTAGATGATAAAAAGTCTAAATAACAATTACCTAGACTTTACTTTAGAAGCAATTTTAGGGTTCCTATTTATCAGATTCTATACAAATTTCAGTAACTGGCCGCGAAAAGAAACAGAGCTTCAACATCCGGCCACAGCCGGCCATGAATTTTACTGAAAATTATTATCCAAACACCGGCCGGCAAAATTGCTTTAAACTAATAAAAAAAAGAATTAATTTTACCTAATATTAGAATACTATTTGATCACTGCAAGAAAAACATATGTACATACTGTTACGAGCGTGACGTTTGTTCGTTATTTAAAACACAATATTTTAGATATTATTAACAAGTTCTTCTTTTATTTAACTTCACTGTTTATTTTTATAACATTAACAAACAATTATCAAATGGACTCTTTATACCTAGTTATCGCTAGTACTGTACTTCTAATTATCGCAATCCAAATAGTTTTATTCGTTCACTTCACTGTCTGAAATAAGACTCCGCCTCCTGAATATTCCATTCTCCGAGCCCAAAGTTTACTAAGTTATTACTAACCTAAAGTTGTTTCCATTTCCAACAGATGTCGCTTGTGTCACTTTGTAGCGCGTAACAATGCTATAAAAGGCTAGGTCCTTAAAACCAATTACCTTATTTGCCATACTTCGTCTAGTTAAGAAATTCTAGAACTCTCTAACATAAGCTTGCTGCCAGATGACTATTGAACATACAAGACTTTTCATACCATAGCAGCACAAACTAAACAAGAAATGAGTTCTTATGCGGCAAACAGTACGTTTACATGAATACTTGAGTACTTGACACTTGAAACTCAAGTAGGGTTTTTGGTTGAAATAATTCCAATTACTTGACTTGAAATTTACTTGAAGTGACATTTTACCTTTGATAACTCTGCATTAAGTTCAATACATAATTTCGGATTTTAATATAAATATCTTGAGAAAAGTGCTAAAAATCACAGCCTGAATTATCAACAATAATCTTTTTCTTGTTCCTCTTTGCCGTTTTCATATCTCGCACAAATGAACAATTTTCAAGTACCTACTGAAGTTGCGTTTACATGAATTTTTTCAAGTAAATCGAACAAAATTTTGTGATTTACTTGACTTAAGTCAACTTGAAGTCAATGCGCGTTTACATGATATTTTATTACTTGATCTCTACTTGAAGTATACTTCAAGTA
Organism: Dioctria linearis; assembly: GCA_963930735.1. NCBI lineage: Eukaryota > Metazoa > Arthropoda > Insecta > Diptera > Asilidae > Dioctria > Dioctria linearis. Next base: position 169,407,097 of record OZ005743.1, on the reverse strand, counting down.
TTCATGTAAACGTACTGATTATCATCATAGGACGACTTTTTAAGATTGTGGCTAAGAACTAGGGGGCACTAATATTAAATAAACTGAAAGAAGGGAACTAAATTAAATGAATGAAGCATCTTACTGCAACTCAATCATTTTAATCATTTTAATTTTATCATAGTAAAAAAAGTAATATACAAATATGTATACTTATAAACCATTAAATATTTCTAAATGCAATTTAAATAATTAAAGTTTATTTGCCCCTATACAATTTTACGTTCATTACATCTCTACTTAACCACTTGAAACCAATTCACAGAAGCAATAAAAACGTCTTAATTTCCATTCACTGAAAAGCTTGACGTGCCAAATGAACCTAACAATCCCCTTTGCATCTCTGCGTCTTTGCCGAAAGTCGAGAAGCTTCACTTACGTATACGAATTAATCAGCTGCACATTTACATATACGTTTTAATAGCTATAGTAATAAAATATCATTTTCGATTTATTAGAATACATATTAATATTATTATATCAAGTGAGCTATGTATCTATACAAAATTTTGTAGGAAGATTATTTAAAGAGCTTAGTGTTTGAATAATTTTTAAATCATCTTAATTTAAATACACCTACGCATCTATAGCCCCCTTCTGCCCGGATATATGCATAGATACATCTTTGATACACTTGACACACCGGTTGCTGCGCCCCTCGTTATTTCAGAAAAGAAAAAATGTGAAATTTTACAAAATTCAACAGAAACGAGTAATTCCAGATCTAAAAATCTACAAAAAATATATCTCGTGAATTGCATATTTTTACGTGTTGTATTGTGTTTTTATTCAAATTTTGTGTAAAGAAACAGAAAAAATTGTTTAACGCTTTTTCACATGTGTTTATTTTTTTTTTTTTAAGAAAGAGTGTATACAAATTTATGTAAATTAAGAAAATTAATATATTTTATTGTGATAAAGCAAAATACATCTTATAAAATTAATAAAAATATTAAATTCTTTTAAAAACGTTATGCATTCGTTTTCCTCAAAATCTAAATATCGTCTGGACGTGTGAGCTACATTCACACTAGGCCAGTAAAAAATCTCATTATTAAGTGTTTCATAACAATAACAATATAGTCGTTGAGGGTAGGCTTTTGCAAACGATTTTTCCTTTAGATTGCTTACTGTACTCTTTGTAGGTTGAAACCATGGTATATGGAGTAACAAGCTTTATTCCACATCTGAGTGGGAAAACTTTTTATTCCATTTTTTGCAACATTTTACTGAACAATCAACCATTTTATAAGATTACAAACTCAACTCGATTTATTCGCTTACGATTTCTTAACAGCTGTAAAAATGTTGGCAATTGATGAGGCAATAAAGAAAGAAAAAGTGTTCCTCTCATACTGAGAGATGAAACATACCTTCTGATTCTTTATACTATGGGTTGAAACTATGAAACTTTCTTTCTGATCTTTAGGAACTCCTCGACGCATTGTATTATCGAAAAATTTCATCTTTTTGCAGGATTTGGGCCACCAGTCTTTGAAAGAGAGAATATCTTCTTTTGTCACATGATGTATATTGAATCTTTCGCGGTAGTACCATACTACTCAGGAGTATATCGTCGGTGATACTTCATAACCGCGAGAAGCAATTAAATTAACGCGTAACTGAATTGAGTAGCAAATTCCAATTTTGAAGTTAATGGTAATGTAGCTAAGAAACTACAACTTGTTTTGTAAATAATATGTCTAAAATTCAAAAGATATGATGTTTCTCGTCCTATCCTAGAGTTCAGGAGCAATAATTTTGTCATTGTAATCTAAAAAAAAAAAAGAAGTTTAGTGTTTGTTAAAAATTTTATTTTGACTTTAACTTAAATGACATTAGTAGTCTCTCGGTTATGCAGTATCACGACGATATGTGAATGGGATAATTTTTCGTTATAATACAACGCGTTTGAGACTATCAAAATCACGATCACTTTAACTAACTCAAGTGCTTGTAGAGCCATCGCGTGGAAGCTCTATAGAATATTATTTGATGAGCTCCAGCAGAACTGCAATAAGCGGTGATCTCATTTAATTTTCCACGGATCTAAACTGGATTTTCCTCTATTGTACAAAGTAAAGCATTTCTCATTTTCAATGTGAACTTCAGAGTGATTAAAAGTAATCTGCTGAAGTTCTTGTTATAATATTATATTGGGTTATTTAATCATTTTCATAAAATTTAATAACAGAAAAAATCCTGAACAAGCGCAAGCATCCTACTGAAAACTTCTTCACCCATTAATTATAGTGCTCCTAAAGCGCTTCTTAAGAGCAACATTAAAGCGCTTGCCTCTGCGGACAGGCCTATGTTAAAAAGCAATGAACTGGGATAAGGAAAAGACGCGCTACGAGCTTTCAGGGAAGCGCTTGAGGAGGGCTCTTAGAGCGCTCTTTTTCCCAGAAATCATTGACATCATTGCGGTGATTGGGCAGTGGTCATTCTGCATGAAGTCGAAGGTCATTGCCACAGCGTCATCGTCCTTATTCTGAGAAGCATCTTTTAAAGCATTGCACACTTTTTTGCACGTCGTTTGAATATGATCTGTTCTGTTGTAATACTCCTCTTAGCAGTATCGGGTCCTTCATTTTTGGAAATTTTCATATGCAGACATCCACTCGTGGTTTCCCGAAAGAGTAAACAAAATTTTCCTCGAAGTATTGTCGATAAAAACTGTAAACTATATTTCACTTTGCTCCTGCATTTATTATGCTATTTTAAAAACATTTCGTGCATTATCTTGATGCTGAGCCTGGCATCCAAGGTTTTCCTCCATAATGAGTTTATTTGATTTTATACTTAGCGACTGACTGTGAAGTGAATTTTAGAGCAAATTTCAACACTAATAGCGTTTCCACTTCTGCTTTGGCCTCTCATGTCATGTGAATTTCTCCCGCCCAGTAAAAAATCGGTCATGCGACGTACACGAGCTGCATTCACACCATGCATTTTTAAGAACATGTTTTTTAAACGACTCAAATCTTCCCGCTGATCTTGATTTTATAGGAAAAAAAAAATTTCTTAAGGTTTTATTTTGACGTTCTTAAGGTCTTTGTATTCTAAGGTACCCCTTTCATCATTACTGTGAACGCTATGACGCTGTACTGGCTTAGTTAGCCTCCTTTTCAGTCCTCTTATCTCAATAAGACTTTACAAGTGTACATGTCATGCATGTTTTACTCTCCAAAAAATGAAAATAGTGCAACACGGCGTTCCTGGCGACTTCATCAGTGATACCAAAATACCGTCCTTCGTCACACCTGCAATGGTTTCGTTTGTTGGGTCTTAGTTGGAATATCCATCTGAATAGGATTGATAGACTTGTACTTTGACTCTGCTTTACGCATTACAGTTTTATTTTATGGGAATATTATCGTCATCTGAAGCACTGGTCGCGTTTAGGCGGAAACCAAACCGGTCTAAATTACTGATTTTTCCTCCGCGTAATTACAAACCATACCGAAGTGGTTGGTAATTTTACATGCTTGTGGCCAAACGCTTCCTATTCTTCCAAACTGGTTTGGTCTCCGCCTAAACGCGCCCACTGTTACCCATAATCAAAGTCGTTAACCTCAAACTGTTGCACTATCTGCCTCCACTTCACGAAGTACTTAAACTTTTCATGAAGTGCTAAGTTGCATCAAGTGTCTACGACATATACATTGAATCTACAAGGTTGTTTTTAAGTGAAAGAATTTACGGGAGAGGTATTGTTTCTGCGCTAGAAGATGCGTCTAAGTTATCTGTCCAAGAATACATTTTTATTTCAAAATCGCATAAGAGGTCACATGTGTCGTTTTAAATCAAACTAAAGAAATTAATAAGTAAAAAAGAGTATAACGCCCAAGACTTTCTTTCCCGATCTACGCTTGTGAAATTACTGTCGGAGTTGTTCCTTGTAGTTGTTCTAAAGCAGAAAAGTATTTAATCTAATCGAAAAAGTTTATTAAAAACTAGGAAAAAAGCTCGAGTTGGTCTACGCCAATTATTATCACATTTATTTTTAGAACGATTCGTCTGACAGTAAAAATGTAAACAAATTCATATGATTTTATATTCTGAAGAAATTTTCAGTACAATATAAACTTCTAGGCCTATACATAAAAAGAAATCAATTTTTGTCTGGCAACACCAAGGGGTTCCGCAATTTAATCCATTTTTGAAATTGTTTGATTAGCTTTGTGTTGACACTGGTCAAATCTACAATTCATTGGGCCATCCCACACGAGTATTATTGATGCATCTTTTACCGAAATTAGGATCGGGCTTCGAGCATAAGAAATTTCATCGGGCATTCATAAAGGCCAGCGTATCATAAGAATTGGTTTTAGACTAATTCTAGTTTTCGTTTTGTGCTTTAATTGTTCATTGTCCCTATTGACTTCTTTATCATTTCAGATTAGTTAGCGTCTTTTTCCCTTTTTTGTGATAATGTTTATATGACTCAATCAATAAAAGAGTCTATTTACATAAAAGGATTGTTATAGTCTCAGTCCCCCCCCCCCCTCACCAAACCTTAGATGTTATTCCTAAATACGCCACTGAATGATTATATCAAATTTTCCTCCTTTTCTTTTCCCGAAATCAATTTATAATTTTTTGCATACATATATGTCTTTGAAAGATGTGTGATATGTTCCAGAAGTGGACCTCACCAAATTTTTAAATTAGGTGCATCACTTATCTGTCATTTAAATTCAGTTTATCACTTTTATTTCTTTTATAATAAACACATATATCTATACATTATAAATCCTTCAAAGACAACATGTTTTTCTTATGAGGTAGTCATTAAAACTTGTTTTGATTGAGAGATTTAAAAATCTTTTGAATCTGATTATAAGATAACGTAATGATGGGAAATATATGAGCATTTATTTTATTTTACTTCCTTGTCCAAATTATTGACTTTTAGTGCACCGCTTTACATTTCTTGTGTATTAGTCCATATTTTCCATAAATTTCTTTAATTTTTTTAGATATAGGTAGATAATTACGTAATAATAGTCACTACATGCTTTTTGATAAAATATTTCGAAGATTCCTTGCTACCCTCCTCCATGTGCCGACTTGGTTACAAATTACTTTACCGTTCTTAACTGGTTTTTGGTATTCAAAAAATTCAGATGAGCGGAGAGCAACGAAACTAATCTTAAAAAGTGAATCTGAACATTTCAATCTTAGCACTTAGTTAATCTGTGGTCCCCGTGTAAAAAACGTGTAAAAGTATTATCCTTCTTTTAACAAATTTAATTAAGAGTTCTAAATAAGAAAATTAACCTACGTACATATAATAATTAACTATTGTTTATATAAATATTGTAAATGTGGTGAGGAATGATAATCAGTAGAAACTAATTTATTTAAATTAGTTTTCTAAAAAAAAAAAAAGACTACCGGCAAAAGTTAATTAAATAGAAATGAAGCCGGAAACGAGAGATAGTGAACCCAAAATCAGTCTCATAAAAAAAATTTGGCGGTACCGGAAGTATTTTATTGTGGAACCATTTGTTTTATGCTGGATTTTACCATCATGCTTTTTAGTTATTGGTATTCAAAATCTTGGTTTGGAAAAAGTTTGTCAAAGAAATGTGAAAATAGTTCAAGTTAAAAAAAAATCATTTTCCTATAGGCATGCAGATTCACACTGGGATATGACCAATTTACTTGCGAAAATGTGTTAGATAAATCTATCAATGGCATTGACTGCGAAGGAATAGAATTGGATGAATCCAATTCAACAAATACTAATACTACAATTTCACTCGAGAGTTTACTGTTTGGATCATATGATTTTAATTATACAGTTTGCAAGGCAGAACTGGAAACGCAGAAAAAAGTTACGTATATAAACGGGATAAGAGGACCGATGGGTAAGTTTTTGAAGTATTTACCTAAATATATTAATTTAACTAGTAGTAACCACTAAGTAAGACACTAGGAAAAAAGATAGAATTAGTCTTTGTAAGACCAATTTTTACGATACGGGCAACCCTTTCTTGGAGTTACCATAAAACTCGTTCACGTACAGACCTGAAATTTTGTATATATTTTTTGTAGAAAAATAGAAAATAGAATTTTAAAATGAACTTAAACTGAGCAACCTGTTCAAGGTGTTTTCATACAAAAATAGAGGTTTTTTACCGTATACAGTGAAAACGATTGTACTGAATAACTTTTTCAGAATATGAAATGCTATAAAATTTATTACAACCAGTTTTACTCACCGACGAACCGTTTTAGAAATGTATGCGCAAAACCGCTTCAAAAATAGAGTTTGCACAGATGGATGACCATACGAAATTACATATACGAGCATTCATCTAGGGTATTATAAGAATTGGTCTTGCATCAATTCTAGCTTTTTTCCTAATTTTATAATATGTTCTACTAAACAATTCAATAAAGCCTTTTTTACCTTTATATATTTTTAAAACATTCTATCAAAATACACAGATCTTTGACATTACTGAGACCTGTGATGATCTACTAACACTGAAAATTTTTTTCAATCTAATTTGTGTATGAGAATCTATTCTTTCGCATTCTGGTAACAATATTAATTAAGTTTTGTATTTTTTTTTTGTTTAAATTATGCATATTTACCTTTATTGCATATTAAAATAGTGATTATATTTAAAATTTCTACATCGAGGAAAAAAAATATATATTCAAATATGTCATTACTAGCTAGTTGCTCGCTTTTTGACGGAAAGCTCTGAAGTTAAAAAAAATATATTTATATTAATTTATTATAATTACTTTCTTTATTTCATTTAATTTAAAAAAAAAAAGCACGCTGGGATTCGAACGCGTTACAGACAGAGTGCGGCCTTTTCTTAATTTTATACTAGGTAAAGTTGCCCGTTTTTAGAACGGAATCCTCTCTATACATATATGTGCTATCTGTAGCCGTTAAAGAGTTATCAGTCTTAATCTATTCTCAAAGCTTTTCTTTAATTTGTTCTCTTAGTGACTGAAAACACATCATTTTGGAAAATAATCATCTAATTTCGGTATGATCTGGATAGGTTATGAGCTAATTACCCTTTAACGGCTAAAGTTAGCACATAGGTGTACTAGGTAAAATTGAAGAGAAGGATCCCCGAGCTTACAATTTTTATATAAAAAGTTTGGTTAACCATCTTTTTGTAAAAAAAAGAGGTCAAAGTAAAAAAAAAGGTAGGAAAATTCGATTTTTTTTTATACCACCATAACTCCTGAGAGGAGAGGAGCACAGGGCTGGTTGAGTAGTCGTTGGAAAGGTTATGAAATTCTGCATATAATGAGTGACCGTACACCCTGTACTTTTTAAGATACAGGGTAATTTGTTAAAAATTAGTATATTTTATAAATAACTACGAAATGGTTGATATGCCCCCCTCCACCATGCAATTTTTGGTTTGCCTAGGTGAGTACTATCACCTCCTGCCCTATGGACCACCATGGCGGGAAGACCCTGTATATGTGGATTTAATTCATTAGCTCAAAATTTAATTTCCAAAAGTTCTTGTACTACAATAAATTTATATAATTAAGTTTCCTTAAAGTAAAACGAAAAAATCAGAAAAAATATTGTCAAATTAAAAAGTCATTAAAGAAAAAATTGAAACAGTTTTTCTGAAAATCCAAAATTACCAATAAATCACTATTTTCGATTCAAGCGACCTCTAAATTTTAATTAATTTCACTGAAATTTTGTATAGAAGTTTGAAATTAGGTAAAAAATTCTGAATAAGCAATTAGATATTTTAACATTTTCAAAAATCCATACATTTTTGAGCTAACTCAAAACTCCCGAGAAACACTTCCCAAGCATAAATCCATATGTGTGTGTGCTTGTTCGTTCTCTGAAATGTTCTATGTATGTTTATACTTATGGAAAAGTGACAGACATTGATTACCTGCCTCCTTACGTACGCACTTACTCTATACCTTACTTAATAGATTAATAAAGAACCTTACCATTTTATGCTCAACGATATACCCTGCGCGGATGTACGTTGTCGAGGGCTGGCTGTTGTGATCCAATTATAGACTTTTGACTGTGTTTTAATATCTGATCTTGATCTTTTTTAATCTTTTTGGAGCAACTCGGCCTTTTCATATACAGGGTGTCGCGTAAGTCGACGTCAAGGCGGAATCGGTTGATAGACCAAATCATAACAGTTACCAGAAAAATATAAAAAAATTTTAGTCATATATTTTTCAAATTATAGACATTTCTTTTGTTTTCGAGAAAATGTACCTACACCCTGTGATGATTTTTTAGCTCCTGTTGCTACAAATCTTTACATTTTTTCAATTTTATTTTTCTTATTTAATCCTGAATAGTATTTTTGTAGCCTGTTGCTTTAAATTCTAAGCCAACTGTTCCAGCTTGGAAGAAAATGTCACATTTTGCCGAACGAACAATAAAAAATTAATATTTCACCCAACTTTAACTGACTGTAATGAAAAAAAAACATGTACTACGCCAGTTTGGCAAGTAACTTTAAAAGTTGACGCATTTAACAAGGATTCTAAAATGGTATAACACTTGCTACAATATTTCTTAGATTACGGAAAAAAATTTTTTTCTTCAAGAAACCCAGTTTCTTTTCACCTACTAAAAATGATTCTAGTGTACTCAAAGCTTGCCTTAAGACCGTAACTTTAAGATTCTAGTTTGAGTGAGACGGAGAGTCATTTTAGGCACTCCTGTGCTTTCCTGGATTGCACGTACCGAAGTACTTGGGTCGTCTTCAACTGCTTGAAGTACTACGTCTTCGTAAGGTAAGGAACTCTTCCTTCACCATGTACTTGGTTTGGAAGTTGGCCCTTTGTGGAGAGTAGACGATGTACATTTGTAAAATCTCAATGATTTGACGATCTAGTGTCACTATCTTGCTCACTCACATTTCATGCAATGACTCTCCGTCTCACTCAAACTAGAATCTTAAAGTTGCGGTCTTACGGACTCGCTGAGTATGAGTCCCAAATTTTGAAAAGATTTATTTTAACTACTATCTTATAAAAGAAAAGAAAACACTTCTTGTTTTTTCCACAATGTAGGTACATATATATTTTTATTTTACGCGTTTTATCTTATCAGGACATTATCAGGGTTACAACAAGAGCCATGATGATGATGTTCTGATAAGATGAAACGCGTTGGCGGTTACAATATATGTAAAATAAAAAGAAGTGTTTTCTATTCTTTTATAAGATGGCAGTTGAATTTATCAAGTTGTTTACGTTCAGATAATTTGAACAAATTTACACCAGTTTGATTAGCTGTTCACATTTTCATTTTAAAGTTTTATTTGTGTAAACGTTAACGTTCAGTAACAATGAAAAGTGAAGACGAGTCCCTATTAATATCCGCAGCAATGTGTATAATTAAAAAATAACTGATCAGAACATTCCTAAATACGTAGGTTACCTTTTGAATTTACTGGTCGTTGCTTAATTTTAAAAACTTGGATTCTTCGAGTATTAGAGTCGAGCCTCGAATCCGAGTAACTACCCAAATACCCGACTATTCCGAATCGAGTCGAATCGAGTACAGAAACCCTACCCTCCCTTATTGTATTCTTTACACCAAACTTACTTACGCGTATAGAGATCCTTAAATTTGACAATAGCCCGTACAAAATTTGGATGGTTCCTTGTACAGAAACATCTCAATTTTTAAATATATTCATATTATTCTTCGTTAAGATATGTCTAAGGATTACGCGACGATTACACGAGTCAGTAGAGCTGACGAACAGTATTGATTTTGTCTGTCAATTTTACTGTGACTAAAAACGCTTTGCGTTCGTTCAACTGACTTGGCAGTTCATTATAAAATGTCCTCAAGCGGCGCAGACATTCCTCATATGTATGCATTGCTAATGATTTCTTCTTTATTCCGTCATAATTTTCTACAGAATAAAGATTAAAATGTATATTAAATTCTTTTTAGTCATTTCCTACTGAAATGAGAGAAGCTTAGAAATATGTATAAGCATGAATTTGCACTAGCATCTATCTTTTATTTTCAATTTCAGCCATCTTAATTTTACGTTTGACAATTTATTAACTAGTCAGTACTGATTAGTCAGTAAAAAATACAAGTCAGTAGGGGCTAATTAACACGAGCTTGCGTCTGTGTTAGATGCTGTCAGTGTCAGTTCTACTGATTCGTGTAATCCCCGGGTTAGTGTTGGTTAGTTAAACTTTTAAACCTTAAACCTTTATCGCAGGTGAACATTTTAATTAAACAATAATTTTGTGCATGATCGTCTTGACCACAAGAGAAGACCAATTCTTACGATACACTTGCTAGATGAATGCCCTCATGGTCACGACTCTGTGTAAAATGGTTCATCGGGAAGTAAAAATGATTAAAACCAATTTCATAGGATTTTATATTCTGAAGAAGTTTTCAGTACAGTAGAAACGACTAGGACTGATCGTTTTCACATTATACGTGAATAACATCAATTTTTGTTGGCACCCGATTTAGTCCATTTTTGAAATTGTATTTACTATTTATCGATAATACTGTACATACTACAAAATTTCAAGTCTCTACGTCAACACGTTTTTTATCAGTGTTCGAATATGAAAAACCAAAACTTTGTGTGGCTACCAAGAAGGTCTTGCCCGATTTAGTCAATTTTTTAAAATCGTACCCAATTACTATTTTTTTAAAAGAGCCGTGCGTGAAATTTCAGCTTGTTTCCGATAGAACTCGTTCTAGGGAATAGTTTGAGTACCCATACCCCCCCTATAATCCGAGGTAAAATGGAAGTAAGCGCGTTCCTAAATTATCGTGAGGACGGACGGACGACGGACGAACAGACAGACATGAAAAAATCAAAATAACTGCGTGCGTGGGTGTCCAATCTAATTTGCTCTATCAACAATTTTACTATGCGTTACAAACGGAATGACAAATTTGCTATACTCCATGATTTCATCTAAGGTATAATAAGCAAAGAAAATAAATTCATCGCCCGATTTTCAAGCATTTTTTTTCTAAATACAATCAATCATATTTTCAGCGGCCATATTTCCTGTCATTGTAATTCTATTTGCTGGTGGCTGGAGTGATCGAAAAGGATTGAGAAAGCCTTGTATGCTGTTTCCAATGATAGGCGAAACATTGTCCTGTACAGGTTTGTATTTTCTTCATAGTAAAAATCTATAATAAAATTTAGCACTTCTTATTTCGGCATATTTTATGGAAACAATCCCAATGGAATACGGAAATATTCTTGAAAAGGTCTTACCGGCTATGTTGGGAGGCCAAACTTTAATGGTAATGGGAATATACAGCTATTTAACTGCAAGTACTCCTGAAGAGGACAGGACATTTCGGTAAAATTTTATTTTCATATATACCCTAAATATTTTAGAGATTTTTTGTAATTTTTCTTTAACCTACACTTTTCTTAGCTACATATAACTTTTAGTTAATGCTTTTTCTTTTCTTTTTTTCTTATTAAAAACAACAACTCTTACAACTAAAGATAATATATTAAATATTATAAATATAAATTATAATTAAAGATTAAACTAATGACAATATAAAAATAATTTAGTTTAATACAAAAATTAATTTTGTAATACATTACCAAACAGAGGCTGGTGAAATACAGCCAGGTATAGCTCAGCGGTTATATACCTAAAATTCCTTAAATTAAACCCATAAATTAAATTCATCATTAAGAAAAAAATAAACAATTGTCAACCCATATGAAAAGGAAGAAAATATTTAGAAAAACGTAGAGTGCGAAAATAAATTAAGAAGTTTTGTTTTTAGAAAAAGCCTTGTCAAATTAAGTTACAATATAATATCCCAAGTTATCAGTCCACATTTATTTTATTACGTCCTGACAAATCAGAAGTGGGATATAACTGGATACCAGGTACTACAAAATAAAATGAATAAGGTACAGATTAAGACGCTAACGATTACGGAGATTAAGCGACGATTGACGGAGCTTGGTTAAGAAACAGGAGGAAATAAGGCCGAGCTGGTTTTACGTTTGGCTTCTGTGATTGGCGGCGTGAAGTTGAACTAGACGATAGCGAAAAGAATAGAGATGTCGACGATAGAATCGGAATACTGACGCAGGAGGTGAATGTACTCAAGGAAATGCTGGAAAAAGCATTAAAAGAGTTTATGGGAACGAAAAACGGGGTTGATCGAACGAATGAGCCACCGACGATTCAGATGGATATAACCACGGACTCGCATGATATCGAGCGACGAAAATCTGTGGCTGGTTCAACTTCATCTTTAGAGCTAGTAGTTGGTAATAAATGCATTGAAGCATAGCCTAGTTTCGATGTTCCGCAGACCGATGCGCCGATAGGATATGACAATACAACCTGCGTAACTGCGACGACCTTAATCTTATACCACCACCTTGTGTGACGCAAACTACTAGACAATCGAATATCGCTTCATGTGTGAATCCAACGTTATTGCCAATGTACCCAACCGACTACCAGATGCATAGTGTGCGAAATATTATGGAAATTGTTCCAGAGTTGGACCCATATGACGAGGAATCATTGACAGCTAAACAATTCACCGACCGTGTAACGTTGTTGAGATCTGCATATCGTTGGGATGATCGCCTGTTAATACATGCTGTGCAAGCAAAATTAAAAGGCGCTGCAAAATGTTGGAAAGACACTTTGCCGATTTACCTGAGCTGGTCAGATTTTGTTTCCAGATTACTGAGTGATTTTCCGACAACAGAAACTGCTGCCGACGTTCATATGATTCTTATGAAAATGGAACGACGAAGTGATGAGAGCCCAGAAGAGTTTTTTCATAGAATATGTAGTAAGGGCCGGAAAGGTGGGTTAGATGAAGAAGACATAATAAAATATTGTCTAAGAGGAATGCGTGAGCCGATAATGGTAAATGCTTTACTAGGAATGCCGTTTCCAACAACAAATGATTTACTGGTTGCTGTCCGAAGGTTTACAGCACGTTCAAATAAGACGAAACTCATTGAAACAAGAAATGGAAAATCCGAAATGAGAGGAAAACTGCTCAACATTCCGAATATTATTACAAATAACGACTTTCGGGCGAATAATGACGATGACGGAAAAGGGCCGATGTGTTTCAATTACCGAGAAAGGGGTCATATATCGATAAATTGTCCAAAGGAGTCTAGAAAGGAGAGATGCTTGAAATGCAACCGAACTTCGCACAGGACTTATCAATGTCCAGGGAGGACCGAAGATCAAAATTTAACTGTGCTGGCCGTGGATGCAGATGGTGAGAATATTCCAGCGGTGGTTACTAAAGACATATTATTGAAAGGACAAGTGGTTCAAGCTCGCATTGACATTGGGAGTGAGAAGTCACTAATTTATCATACGTTGGGAAATAAATTGGGAATAATCTCTACAGATAAACCTGTGATGTTAAAGGGATTTGCTGGAGGTACATTTATGGCGACTCAGCATGTTGAAGTACCTATGGCAATGGACGAATGTAGTACGAACTGTCGATTGTATCTTGTGCCCGATGAGGTTTTATCACAAGAGGCACTATTGGGAGCTGAAGTAATTTGTTCTAAAGGAAATCGATTAATTATTGAATCCCGAGAATGTCGCATTGAGTCAATAGACGACATTGACATCAATACCGGTCCTATTAATGCAAAAGAACTAGATCAGTTGCGAGATTTGCTGAATGCTTACTGTGATCGATTTGCCGAAGACTGATCGGAATTAGGAAAGTGTACCGTGGCCGAATTGAAAATTCAATTAATTAAGGACGAGCCGATAAACATTCGACCTTATCGCGTTCCTTTTGCGAAAAGAGAGAAAGTTAATGCGATTATGCAAAAATTACTGAACCATGGCATAATCAGGTCAAGTATATCTCAGTATGCGTCACCAATTGTGCTTGTGACCAGAGAAGGTAAAGATGATCGACTTTGCATTGATTACCGTGCATTAAACGCAATCACTAAGAAACAGCCATTTCCAATGCCGGTTATCGATGAGCAATTGGCTTTGTTATCAGGAAATGAGTTCTTTACGTCATTGGATTTGCTGTCAGGATATCATCAAATTCCAATAGAGGAGACGTCTAAACAATTCACAGATTCTTCAGAAAAGAGACGAGAGATAGCATCAAGAATTGAATCCGAGCGAATATGCTGGAAAGCCAGATTTGATGAACGACATCGTACTCCAAAATGATATAAAAAAGGAGATCTGGTCGTAATTGAACATATTTTCCCAGCAACAGGAGAAAGCAGGAAACTGCAGCCAAAGTATCGAGGACCGTTTTATGTAGCTGACATCCTGGACCGTGGCAGATACATAATCACTGATCCAGCGGATTTACAGAAAACTCAGAAGCCGTTCAAATCAGTGTATACTGCAGAACGAATGAAACCATGGGTGGCTACATCACCAGAATTGGACGATATCGACATCGAGGATGCAGATGAAGAATACGAGACGGATTCAGATGTGGATGGCCGAGCTGTCAACCCATAAGAAAAGGAAGAAAATATTTAGAAAAAATTAAAAAATATATATAAAAAAAAAGTATTAAAACAAACTAAAAATATTTAAAGAAAACCAAATAATAAAAAAAATAAATAAAATAAATAAAAAAAAAAAAAATACAAACAAAGAGAATCCCGTTCTAAGAACGGGTAAGCTTACCTGCTAGGGCCTACTTCAAGGACCCCTCAGACATACTCCAAAGAAAAAGATATGTTACTACTGTATGTATAATATGAAATTTCTACAAATAGGAGTCATATTCTTCGTATACCACGTATGATGCGCCCTTCTCAAAAATGTCAGAGTTTACTGTATTGAAAATTATTGATCCTACGTAAATTTTGTAAGAGCCTTTTTTGTGCAGATTTTCATAATAACTATTTTTCATAATAAATAAACTTGGCGTAAGACAAGAAACAAGATAGAAGTGATTTTAGGACCAATTCTTACAATGCCCTAGATGAATGCACGTATGTAATTTAGTATGGTCACAACTCTGTCCCAATTTCATTGTTAAGGTGATTTTTCGCATTTAATCTTAGAACGCTTTGTTTAACAGTAAAAATGATATATATAACCAATATCATAGGATTTTATATATACCATAAAAACGTCTAGGACTGATGGTTTTCACAGTATACGTAAAAGACCTCAATTTTTGTATGGAAACACCATGAATAGGTTACCCAATTTAGTCCACTTTTGATATTCTATTTACTATTTTTATGAAAATCCCGTATACGAAATTTCAACTTGCTATGTCGACGCGTTCTCAGGCTGTTTCTAAATATATATGTAGTAGTGAAAAACGAAATATTTGTACGGCAACCCTGCGAAGGAGTTATCTACTTTTGTTCCATTTTCAAACTTAAGTCTGCAATTTTTTATCAAGGCCTTAAATATCAGCTTGCTAACTGAACACGTTCTCGAGTTATCGTGAAGACAGACGGACATGCAAAACTCAAAATAATTTTTAATATTATTCGCGGGTGTTCAAACCATTTTGTACCAGAATTATTGTATTACCCTAGATAAAATCATAGGGTATACTAAGTTTGCCATTCCCATTGTAATGCACAAAAATAAGGATAGTAGTGCAAAATGGATTTATTAAAAGTTATTTTGATTTTTGCATTTTTCATTTTACACGTGGGCTTTAAAAAAAAATGTGCTTAAGTGCTAAAATGGGACAATTCTTCGTAGGGTTGTCTTATAAAATTTCGTTTGTACTATATATTTGGCACTACTTGACAATGTGTCAACGTAGAGAGCTACAATTTTGTACACGGTGTTTACATCTTAGATCATATAACGATGATCTAAGATTTACATAAAAATTGCAATTATTTTCAAAAATAGGCTAAAGCGGGCTACTCATTTTTGGTGTTGCCATAAAAAATTTTAGGTTTTTTACGTATACCTACTGTGTCTTCAGAATATAAAATCCTATGAAATTGATTATAACCATTTTTACTGTGCGACGAATCGTTTTAGAAATATATGCGAAAAACCACTTCAACAATCAAATTTGCACAGAGAGGTGACCATACGAAATTACATACAGCATTCATCTAGGTTTTCGTAAGAATTGGAATTCGAATCAATTCTAGCTTTTTTTATTGTTATGCATTACAAACGGAATGAAAAACTTAGTCCCTATACATTTCATCTAGGGAATAAAAAGTGTTGAAGGAATCACTTCAACACATTTTTTTTGATAATTGGATATTTTTAAACCTAAAGTAACTGGACTATTTCATACCATTTCAATTCTTAATATTCCATAAAATATAAACAGTTAATTTCATTATTTAATACAAAAATAACTTTGATTTCAGTTTTGGAATATTTGGCATATTCGTAAATATAGTCCCAATTATTGGCTTACCTTTGGCTGGAATATTCTACACTCAACTCGGTTATGTCAGTAAGTTTTATTTGATTTCTAATAGGTATATTTTTAATATTAGATATGGATGTTTCCATTATACAGATCTTTTCATTTTGGGAGACGTATTTTTTATTCTCGGGATTATATACTTAGTATATTTCATCAAAGAAGTAAAACCAAATTCGGAACAAGAGGTGGCGAAAAAGGATGACAATTATAGTGGACAAGATAATCCAGGGTTTGATATGACTTCGGTAGATAATTCTGCAAATATTCATTCAACCAAAATTGGCTCTCAAAGTACCAATGACATTGAATTTGTATCTAAAAAAAATTGTCTTGTTGAATTTTTTGATCCAACTTTAGCATATGATTGCATAAAAGTATTACTACGAAAAAGAGAAAGAAATAGTCGCATGTATTTAATTATACTTCTATGTGCGTATGCTCTATTTCTTGGTCCGACTTTAGGTAAACATAATTTTCAAAATATGTACATAAATATTTGAAAATAATATACTTTCGCAGGTGAGATTGATTATTTATACCAATTTGCGTTAATCGGTTTGAAATGGGATGGCGAACAATACAGTCTATATAGCACTTACTCTACGGCTATTGTTACCGTCGGTAAGTACACAACTAAGTCAATTTATATCGTTAAATATCATTGAGATATTATATTAAATTAATATGTATAGGTACTATTCGACTTTCTCTTTAGAAATGTGACGGAAATATCCTATATTACTATGTGATCTACCGGATAAAAAAATGCAATATAAAGTAAAGTATAGTGAATTGCCTTTAAGAAGTTAGTCTTTGTTTTAGAAAATAAATCAAAATTCTTTATGCGACCTCTGTCTATACGGCAATATTTTCGAGCACATATTTTAATTATTTAATTATATAATTCCTGACTCTAATATAAGGTATTTCTGTGCTCTATTAAATAGTGACACATACATGGCCGTTTTTAGCCAAGTCGGGACCCTGGGCACTGTAGAGTATGGCGCTCCGTAACAGAAATTATTTTCTAAAATACTTTGGGTTAACAATAATAACGTTACGTATGCCTATCGCGCACTGGAGACTTTTTGTCACCACATTCAACTTCAGGTTAATGTAAATGCGCGAATGAAGTGACGTGATTGCAAGGTGACTTTTTAGTTCGTCCGATTAGAAACTTTTGGGTGATGAAACTATCACCACGCCTTCACGTTTATATGAATGTGCACGCACTGATAGCATTTTTGTCGCCGCTTGACTCCAACAGTTTTGGGAGACGCAAGTAGGAAACTTACGCATCTTATTTTGATTAATGGCTGCTGCATAACACTAGGTATACTTGGTGTCCCAGACTAATATGACTATATTTCACCAAATGATATGCTCTTTTTTTATTGCGTACCCCATATCTTGAACCGTACAGAGTATACGGTCTATTTTAAGATGGCATTGTATGCATAACCTTAAGGTCTTTCCTATGAATTTTAAAACACCGCGCACTCCTCCCCACTTCAGAGTTATGATGCTTCAAATTCAAAACTTCGGTTTTTAAATTTTGTTTTTTTCTGATTTTTCCGTTATTTTCTTAAAAATACCTCCATTACCATGATTGATTGATTGAAACAGAAGTTTGGGACCCTGAAGTCCATTGGTCACCCTCCAGACTCATGAGCGATTGCTCATAGGACCCAACCGGGGGTTTGGTTTACCCCACAGTTCCTTTGTTGTTCTACCCGACGGATCTTTTAACCAAAGGTGACTGTGTTGGCGGTCAGCCCAACTTGAAATGATTGAGACAAGGTTTTTTTGGTGCAATCCCGACTGCCCTTTCATTCCCGCTGATGTTGCTGTGCCCCGGCACCCACTGCACTATCACTCTGTTATTCCGAGAAAGGGACTTCAGGGTAGTTTTGCACTCCATTAATAGTTTGGAAGTTATAAAGGGTTTAGACAAAGCTTTGACAGCTGCTTGGCTGTATGAGCAGATGGCTATCTCCTTATTCTCAGTGTCTGAGTTAAGGAGGTGCCTTCCTGCTTCAAGAATGGCCTTGACCTCTGTCTGGAAAACCGTAGCATGGTTTTCAATGTGCATGGCGAGTTCAATTTCAGGCTCCTCACAGAAAACTCCCGCTCCCGTGTCTTCATTGGACTTAGAGCCATCAGTGCATATTATAATTGAGTTTGTTAATGGTTGAAGCACGGAAAGTGAGTCCCATTCTGCCCTGGATGGAATTTTAGATTCAAAATTGCTTTCCAGTATGATCTCGAGGAAGTGGTCACTGTCCCTGTCGATGCCAGGTGCGATAGACTGCACAAATTCATAAATGGATTCATGTGGAACTTTTGTTCCCTTATGAAGCCAGCTGCGGTTAAGATGCAGTCTTAGCGCTGTAGTTGACGCCCTCTGCTTAATATGTATTTGGACCGGGTGTATGTTGAGGATAACCTCCAGAGCCCGAGTTCTAGTTGACTTAAAAGCGTCGCTTGCACTGAGAAGGCACAGTCTTTGAATCTTCTCTAATATCTTGCGGTGATTGGCGAAGTCCATTGCTTTCGATCATACCACCGAACCGTAGGTTAACATGGGTCGAATGACGCTAGTGTATATCCATAGGATCATCCGCGGTTTGAGTCCCCATTTCTTTCCTACCGCTGTGCGGTACATTGCGAAAACTCTAAGAGCTTTGTTCACTCTGTCTTCGAGGTGTGGTTCCCAGTTTAACTTTTTGTCTAATATAATACCTAGGTATTTCAACCTGTCCTGTATCCTTTAACTCCAAACGCGTGGAGCCAATCGGGGGCAGGTTTAAACTGGAAATATTCCTTTTCATAGTGAAGATCCATAGATCAGTTTTTCGTGGATTGATGCTCAATCCGCAGAACGTAGCCCATTACATGATTAGTCGGATCGCGTTTTGCACCAGTCGACAGAGTACAGGTTCGTAGCACCTGGTGAGTAAAATTGCCAAATCTTCCGCGTAACATACTGCTTTGTACCCCATCCGGGTGAGTGTTAGCAAGAAGTCGCCCATGATGAGTACCCATAAAAGAGGTGTTACGATACCACCTTGAGAGCTCTTTTAACTCTGCTTACTCCGCCCAGATCTGCAAAGACAGTTCTATTATACAACATGTGTGCAATCCAATTTTTTAGAGATCGGTTCACTCCATGTGTTGTTAGCATTTCTGTGAACTTATGCAGAAGAACATTATTAAAGGCGCCTTCTACGTCGATTAAAGCAGCTAGCGTAGAATGTTTAAAGAGGAAGCCCTTTTCAATTGAATGAATCACCTCGTGGAGGGCCGTCTCAATAGACTTTCCTTTTATGTACGCATGTTGACGCTGTGATAGTCTACTTCTGGGAATGGAGCGTCTCAGCTCCCACTCGCAGGTGCGTTCCAAGGTTTTCAGTAACATACATTTTTGTTACAAAATTTCGAAAGCCCAGAGTCTCCTCTTTAATTTAAAATATTACACTTATTTTCTATCTGTGAAGGAGTTATTAGCTCTTAACCTATTCAGGTCATATCGAAATTAGACGATATTTTTTTTAAATTACGTGTTTTCAGTCACTAAGGGATTAAATTATCTGTGACCTGAGAGGTTAAACGCCAATAACTCCTTAACCTTAAAATAGACCGTATACCCTGTACTTTTCAAGATGTAGGATATTTAATGAAAAAAGAACATATTTTACTAATCATCCTTTATCTCGGTAGGGTGACATTTTATCCCCCCCCCCCGTTCCCATTCCACCTTCCATACAATTTTTTATTTGTCTGTACAAGAGGAATCATTTGGCAAAATATAGTCATATTAGTCTGGGACACCCTGTATACGAATCTTAAATACATTGAAATTGAAATATTACGTATACGTCCAATATAAAAAAAAAATCTATATCCATACAAACAATATTTCAAAAATTTTCAGGGACATTTTTGATGACCGGTGTTTTCACCAAAATATTTAAAATGACTGATTCAATGATGGGACTTCTTTCATCTATATGTACTGTAATTTCAAGGCCAATGTTTGTAAGTACATATACCTAGAAAATACATTGTATTATGCATTTCTCTGACTCTAACTCGTATTATTTAAAACTCTGTTATTAGGCTTTCTCAAAAGGTTCCATTCTTTTCTATGCTGCTGGTACAGTAGACATGTTCGTAAGCGCAAAAACAATTGCAATAAAAACTATTATTTCAACCATGGTGACAACAGAAGAAATTGGTAATAATTTGATTTGTTTTTAGTGAATGTATTTTAAGCAATCTATTTATTTAAAGGGCGGTTATACTCAGTGCTTGGAATAACAGATGCATTCGGAGGATTCATTTTCCCTCCAATTTATAGCTATATATATTCATCAACTTTGGATTCTTTTCCAGGAGCTTTTTATTTGTTTGGAGAAATTTTCTTTATTCCAAATACTATCCTCTTTGGGTAAATAATCTAATTTTTTTTTCAACTTAACTTACACTAAACTTTTATTTAATAGACTGACGTATTTTTTACTTCGCGGTCAAAAGAAAGACGATGCAGATCAACAGCAAGCTGATAAAATCGAAAGTATTAAGCAACTTGAAGTATCTCATATATAAATTGGAGCCACAAATATGTTTTTTGTAATATTTTATTAAAAGTTATTATTATTATTATTTTTATTATGAAATACGGGGTGAGGCCGAAGAATCGGTCCCATAAGCACAATAACCTAAAGGATCTTTTGTGCTATGCCCCTGCCGTTTTAGGACAAATAACGAATAAGTTTTCCGGATGTCTGATAGTGTACAAAGCCCTTACCCAGACATTGGAGACCTTGGCGAGCAGGATCGATAGTTATCCTCTGTGGTCTTGCCCATTTTTCTTAAGCATCTAGGTACCCACGTGGGCAATGGCCAGCCATTATGACAGTAAATAGCCTGATCTGGTGCTTACTATAATTGATGACTTAGTTTCGGAAGTTTCTGCCATTGTATTTGGTCAGTATTTTCTATCTTGGACATTATTTCTCCTGCTAACACAGTAGTGTTTAGATTAACACAATAAAAAAGAACACAGCACCCTGGAGTAGATGTCTAAAATATGGCATTCTTTTCGCCTACAACCGTTCCACATCTCACTCAAATATCCTTTAATAATAATAACTCAAGGGAATTTTTATGTTTATAAATATAAAATAGTTCTACAAATCTATTAAAACGTTGTGTAGTATAATAATACACATTAAACATTCATTAAAATTTCAAATCACATGTTGTGCACACTAATTTTTAAATCAGTGCAAAGAAGGCGGAAAAAATTGACAAATCAATTAAGACTAATTTTAATTGGCGTCGTTTTGATTACCTGGAAAACTCATTTAATTAAATAATTTGCTTTCTTCTTGGATTAATTTGATTTCATTATGGAGCCACCTCGTCCTTGTGAGCCTTCAGTACCAGAAAGCGTATATTTCTTTTGCTGTCTATGCACTGCTTCCATTTTATAATGTCATTTTCTTTCCAGCAAGAACCTCTTCGAGTTACTCTGTCGGATTGGTTGATAAAAAATTTCAAGTTACCCACTGATACTTCAACATTAATTGTTTTTATAATTATCGCCTTCCTTGCGTGGTTTATTTTTAATTGGATTATGAAGTTGATATTGTCCTTAATATGGCCGATCGTTGTAGTGATATCAGCTGTGGTAAGTCTACTTTCCAACTATTTGGCTATTGTTAGTATCATAATTCATTTTCCATATGTCTAATCATATTTTGAATCTCTGTGTTTATGTAGATGGTACTGCCTTACCTTCGTGAAGGAAATGTGAAGAACATTTTACCAAACTTAGTTGACATCTGCAAGGAAGTTGCTGTGAAATTAGTGCATGGTGCTAAATTTATTACATATTTAAATCGTAATTAAAGCATATTTTAGGGATTTGTTTTTGTGAGAGGCGTTAAATGTGTCGCAGAGTCCCTAAGGTAACATCATAAATTATACCGTTTAATTATTGAAATATATACAAATATACTTATGTGCAATAAATAATATTTTGTATACTTTTTGTTGTTTAAAACGTAAGCCCAGGTTGTGCTTGCATGAATAGAATGCAATTTTCACACCAAAAGCGGATATTAGTTATTGGCGCGTGGATCGGAATAAGGTCACTGAAGATTAAAATATAAATATTCTAATTGAAATCTCTTCGACTTTGTCGAATTTATTTGAGTCTATGGTGAGAAGTAAACCAGTTGTGATTGGTCGAGCCACTCATTATTTCTGTATTATCTTTACATCTATTAATTTTAATTTATACCTTGTATTTCCTATGTTAATTTATTCCAAGCAGCTTTCTGTAGCAATTGAAATGCGGGGGTGGCCTTGATGACAATTATTAAATTTTTTAAACTTTTATTTTTCCAATAATTGCCCATCACTTACTTCACTTATTTAACATTATTATAACTTCGTCTTCCTTAAAAAGGTTGAAAATAGGCTAAGATCTGCTAATTTCTAAAAAGACTTTCAACTAATTTCCACTATATCCTGTCCAAAACAAGGTTAAAAGGAAAACAGTCAACAGATCTTCTCTGCACAATCATTATCGTCTTAAAAGTGAAGACTGGAAACAGCATGTGGCATTTTAACACTACATAGGCACACTATTAAATTAAGTCATTTAAATGAAATACAAATTAACAGGTAAGGAAGGAATCTTCCCTGCGTTGCTCCAGAAAGTATGTATTAGATGAAGTTTTGCTTTTATCCTCATCAAAGCTTTATATGAAATATATCCCTGAAGTATGTACAGAAGTAAAGGTGAGGTAAGGCTTGTATCTGAAGCAGAAGGTAGATCCAATGCCCAGCCTAAGTCATATTGTTCGAATAGCCTGATTTTATTATTATTCTAAAAGCAGAGAGCATCTTCAAGAGTTTAGAGAGCATATTCTAAGTCCAAGCTTATTTGCCTTCGAAAATGGAAAATTAACAGAATTGTTCATAGAAAAAGCAATTTACAGCAGAGTCGCTCACTCTATATTTCTTCGTGGACATTGCAGGTGTGTTAGATTGAACGTTTGTAGGACTGAATACGATTTTTTAATGTAATGCTAAATACAAAATAGTTTACATTCTAGTAAACGGAATCGTAAATGTCAAGATCCATCTGATAAATGACTGGAAGAATGATTATTATATAGAAGTGCTGTCCTATAACATGCTATTTAGTAGTAAAGCACCTTTTTTTTTAACTATTATTGTCTTCTTGTAGATAGCCACGCCTGGTATCAGACTACAATCGACAAATTTTAAAATGGAACTCTTATGTGTACATTTTTCTGGCAGAGTCTACCTTAATTTAACAAAATCAACAATCAGAGCAACCAGTGGTGTAAATAGGGCACCCGCAGACCTCGCCAGAGGATGGGCCCAAAATTTAAAATTTTCAAAGAATTCCAGCATTTTACCAAAAATAATATAACAACGATATCGCATAACCGTGCTTGGGTTGTACCAAAAATTTGATTCCTGGGATTTGTTAGTAGAACCCCGTACGATCTCTTCTCAGGCATTAACAACGACACTAAACACATCGCTCTCTATTTACAATTTCTCTGAGGATTTTATTTTGTTTTCTTTAAAATATCCTGAAATAGAAAAAAAAGACTGCTTGCATTATTTACGTTGGATGGTTTTCGTGAGTGATATAATATGTATGTAGTATAGGTGATTGAAGTAGGTATAGTATATACATGAATGTATGCTCCAATTCCAATATAAAATTAACAATACCTCGACCTGATGTAGAGAAGTCCACAATTTCTTCTTAGAAATTTCATGGAAATTTTTTCTTTAGAATTTTTATGCATATTATTGGAGACCGACACAAAATCTGAAAATAACTCCTGTCCAGGCATCAAAAAGGAGGCGTATGTGAGCATGTGTCTAACTATCGAAGTGTACATCCAGTGCACAACCCTCGGTCTCATGCCCCCTGTGCAGCCAAAGGTTCTCCTGCATTGATCGAAGATCTTCATAGCCGCATTAACTTTTTCCTCTTCGTGCAATCTCCATGCCAGCTTCGAGTCAAGGTAGACTCTAAAGGAGCTTGACATGAGGAGAGAGGGACAGAGTGTGTCTAAAGAGCTTTGGAAGAAAAAAGTACCCAGCTTACGTCTTCTGGAGAAGAGCACCAAGCTAGCCTTTGTTGGGTCATATCATGACGAGTGGACCAGTCCTCAACAATATTGCGGCCTCGTTGCATGAAGGCACAGGCAGCAGCCATGGTGTGCCTGGAAATGAGCAGAGAGATGTCATCCGCATACGCTTCATATGAGAATCCCAAGTTTTTCAGCATCGTGATGAGTGGGTCAACCAACATACATCAGAATACTGGTGAAAGCACGCCACCTTGCTCGCAGCCTCTCTCCACCAGCAAACTCAAAGAGGTTCGGCCGCCCACCTCCACAGTTAAATATCGTCGTCTTAAAATTTGGTCGATCCATTGCACTACAGTCCGATCAACACCATACCTCAGGAACATATCCAAAAGCGGTACATGCCCTTAAAAAGGAGGAGTCGATGTACGGAGTCAGCACAACGCTCTCTGCCATAAGAAGGATAAGGAACGCAACGCAATTTTATTTGCAAATTTTAACATTTTTGTATCAACAAATTTTTCACTGAACTACCTTTCTAAAACCTGGCGACTTGGAGAAGATATCTTTGAAAAGGATATTGTTCTTTCTCGTATGGACGATACTTTTGGAAGAACTATACGAAAAAACTGTGCACAATAGGCCAAAAAAGGGCTAGGCAACTAACAATTTCATTAAATTAAATAACAAAATCAAAGTTAAGCTTATAATCTTCGATCACATTTGTAACAACCCTAAAAATTGGTATCAAGAGAGAGAGACCCTAAAACTTTTTACGAAGCTAGTTTCCTGTTATAAACTTAAGAAATTTTAGTAACTTTGGAAAATTTGCATGTCTTAAACAAAGTATCAAAGTTATCAGATGACATATCAAAAATCAAATCGAATATTTTCATAATCTCGTTGTTGAAAAAAAAATCGTCTTTAGCAGCCATAGACTTTTATTATTTCGTTATCATCAAATGTGTTTGTCATTTTGCTTTGTGTTGAAAATTTTAATATTTGATCTTTGATACGCAAAATTTGTTTTTAGAGCAAAGCAGTGGTTTGATTTTACACTGCCAGTTCAGTCGAATAATGTTGATTTAATTATTGGTACGCTACAAATTTCCCAATATCATCGAAATTCAAAATATATCAATTTCGGTAGGCCCGAAGGTATTCAGCATAAAATACAAAATGCCAGTAGCGGTGCATTTGGTAGAAGTTCTCACGTTAATAACAGCGCTCGGAATTTTAACAGCTTTCTCCATATTCGTGGTCACAGCGGAAAGGGTTTTAACAATGGCGTTAACTCTATTCAAGGTATATCAAAAATGTTTATAACAACAATAAAATTTTCTGTGAGTTTGATAAGGATTTTATGACCATTGCAATAATTTCAGCCATTAGCACAAATATGTTCAGCATTATTAAATCAAATGGAACAGGTACTTTTGTGGGTGCTGAGTCGAATTCTGTATTTAACGGGTGGTGTTGGAGGTAATATGAGTTGCCCTGCATATAAATAAAACGAACTTTGGACACATCTGTACGAGTATGTGCTCCATCATTGTAAATAAAGTCATTCATGTTACGAAATCTTTGTACATTTAAAAATTTAAACGTTTTTTTGTTTTTAAATTTTATTTTTTAATACTATTCCGTTTTGTTTTTCTTTATTTTGAAATTAAAATTAATGCTGAGGCTAGTAGTTGGTAGGGAGGAATAATTTGATTAAGAATGCTAGATGTAGTTATTAGTGAAATTGCCTTTGTAAATGTGACTTTAAATTAAATATTAAAAAAATCTTATCTCGTTTGTTTATTTCTGATTTGTTCCTTCGAGAGATTAACAAAGATGGAAAGTAATAACTGTGCTGGCTACAACTTTTGGCTTACTCTATGATGAATTGCTTATTAAGATTTGTTCCTTTCAGATTTTCTATGGTCAATCCAAGTTGATTTATATTTTAAATTTTAAATGTACATAAACTTATACATGTAGGTATACGAAATAACTAATTCTAATTGAATCACGAATGCATGTAAAATTTAATATAACTCTCTTTTGGAAATTTGCTTGTTAAGGTAACTTTTGTAGCTCTACAATTAAGCTGCAGTTGCAAGGGAAGAAACTTAATAGACCAAGAGCCCGTAGAAAATTTTTGGTGTGAAATATAACTCAAAACATGTATGCATAAGTATAAAGTTAAAGGAAAGGCAATGTCAATTAAACAATCGTTTGGCAGGAGGTCTAAGTAAAAGTATATTGAAAACACCCTTTTTCTCAAAATTGAAACACTTATTGTAACCACTTAATGCACGTCTTAAAAAACAGATGTTTTCCCTGAGCACAAAAGCAGTCCAAAGACGTTTTGCATGCTGCTCACGCCTTGCCGGACAAAGTCAAAGTACTGAAAAAAAAAACGAGTCGGACGAAAGAAGTGAATGTCCTTAGTCTATAAGTTCTAAAAGTTCACGTTCCGTTTATGTAAATGATACCAGCCAGTTTTCAAATACATTTCTTGCTCTAAAGAGTGCATAATTAAATATACAATTTTGCATTAGTTGAACTTTCCAAGGGTAATATGTATACAGGGTGTTCCCCCTAGGTGGTCCATAGAGCAGGAGGTGATAGTACTTACCTACACATAAGCAAAAAATTGCAAGGCAGATGAAGGGTCCATCATATCAACAAGAAAAAAGTACAAGGCGTACGGGCGCTGTTCAGAATATGCAGAGCTTATGGCCTCTCCATCTCCAATGACTGCTCAATCAGTCCCACACTCGCCTCAGGAGTTTATTACCTCGTTCACATGAAGCGGACTGTACTGGAATAGTCCTAATTCGCATAGTACCAAGTGTTCACATGCGATGGACTGGATTAAATCGACAAGAGAGACATCTTTCTATTGACAGTTCTTAATCTAAAGTCACCTCTCATTTGAAGTTATTTTTGTAGATATTGAAAGACGGATCATGGAAAGAAGTAAAATTTTACAATTTCTAAAATATTGTATGAAAGCACGAAGGTGTTCGAAGCGAAAAATGAAAGAACACCGAAAAATATCCAAACGTAAATCCACTTCGATCCACTCAAGTGTTCACTACCAAATTAACGCCGTTGTAGGTAATTCCAGTCCGGATGGTGTTCACATGGCGAATTATCTCACTCCGAAGTTCGCTAATTCACTCCAGTCCGCTTCATGTGAACGGTGTGATCTAAACTAAAAATTTCGGATATTCTTACCATTTTCTTTACTTTGACCGCTATTTTTTTTTTGCCAAAAGGTGGTTAAAATATTTTTTTTTAAATTGCGAACTCTTCTCTTTAATTTGACCTATTACACCCTATGTGCTTTCTGTAGTCGTTAAAGAGTTATTAAACTCACAATCTATTCAGGTCACACCGAAATTCGACAATATATTTTTAAAATGACGTATTTTCAGTTTTTTTTTTCACTCACTAAGGAAACAAATTACCTTTGAGAATAGGTTCGAGAATAGCTTTGAAAACGAGTTATGATTTACCAAATAAGCAAAAAATCATAACCTGAATTGTCAACAATAATCTTCTTTTTGTTCCTTTTTACCATTTTCATAACTCGCATACCTACATGAAAAATGTTCAATTACTGCAGTTGCGTTTACATGAATTTTTTCAAGTAAATTGAACAAAAATTTTCAGATTTACTTGACTTTTAGTTAGTTGATTTCTAATTGAAGTATACTTCAAGTATTCATATAAACGTATCTACTGATAGAAACTGGTTTATCTAAACAACCTGTTGCATATGCAACATATGGGATCAAATGAAAAGTAATTTCTGATGATTTCAAATCTTATAAGAAAATGTAATGGTTATCAGACATTTTGGCGGAAAAATAGTTAAAAATTAACAAAAATTAAAAATTCTTTTCCTTTATCGTCCTATGAACGGGGTGAAAGGATGAATTCGTTAGAAAGTTTACACGGTTTACTGTCATCTGAACTAAAAATTACTTTCATAGATATAACGAGGAAGTTACGTAGTGTTTCGTGAAAAACTAGCATATTTTCTTTAAATGCTCTGGAGAAGCACCTAGGGTGGCTATTTGGAACGATTTTTTATCAGCTCACCTTAAGGAATCGGGTGGTATACCTTGATCTTAAACACCCTGTATATTCAAAATTTGGTTCAAGTTGAAACTTTAATTAGAATATCTTTAGAAAGGTTTTCGTAAACTTAATTAGGCAATCCATTTATATAAAAATTATGATTTTTTCATGTCAATTATTAAGGTGTTCTGTCAATTCGAAACATTTTAAGTGTACCGAAAAATGGTGCCAAAATTAAGTATCTTTGCAATTACTTATAAAACAGTTTTACCGTCTGATGAACTATTCTCGAAAACAAAAATGCAAAAACCCACTGTAACGCCAGAGTATTTTAAAAGAAAAGAGAAGCAGTTCATCTAGGATATTCTCAAAACTTATCTTTGACCAATTATAAATTATACCTAATCATTATTTGAATATTAAATATTTAATTTTAGTACTCCGTTTCAGACATTCAAACAAAGCCTCGCAACACTCAAGAAAAATCCTTGATTTTACATATAGCTTAAAGCTAGACCGAAGTTAGATGCAGCAGAATATAGATTACCACATTTTTTGTAATACGCAAAATTAAGTAAGACATTGTACACTGAGCACTGTGTTGCAAAAAACTATATTGTGCTCCGCTGGTACTCAAAATGCGGCAAATCAACATCGTGTCAGGTAATGTATTTTACATTTTGTTTTAAATTTTAAGCTGCACAAATTTCTCCATTTCATATGGTATCTGATTTTCACTTCTATTTATTTTCATGAAAAATTCTATTATTTTTCTCCATTAAAGTTATCGTCCACCTAAATTAAAAAAATATAATACCTACATTAAAAAAAACTTTTAAAAATTTAAATTGCAATAAAAAGTAAAAAATATTTTTTATACACAAGAAAAGTTTCATTACAAAATAAGAAATGCTACAATGCAGGTTAAATCTTAAAAGTTTAGGTATGAGTTGCAGTTAAATATATATCACTGAGAAAGAAAAAAATATTTTTTACGTTTTAGTGCAATTTATCTACGAAAATTATTTATTTTAAAAGTTTTTTTTAATGAATTTATTTATTTATTTATTTTAGTCATAAATTCTATACACTCTCTCCACTCTCGACTCGCGAATCTCGAAAGCTCGACTCTCAAATCTCAACTCATATCACACACGGCCCAAATTGGACAATCTTAAGGGTGGTAGTTACCTATGCCCTTCAAACCGTAAGAAAATTTTACCCCTTCGGAAAGCTTCCCATTCACTCATTCTAAATCAAAAAACCCCGTGTCAATCCATCCACGTTTACTACTCTAAAACTCTTTCGTCTCGAACGGCACTCTCAGGCGCTCAGGCGTTTAGACACAAAGTTTTTTAGTCAGGGGTTTCTGAGTTGATTAAGAGTTATTTAAAAAACTAGAAAAAGTGTTCATATGCCTCAATTTTTAACCATTCAAGAATAAACATTTACTCAGCAAGGGTTAAAATGATCGATCTTTTGTATCGAAACAGAGACGATCAATTCATCTATAAGGTTTGAATTATTCGTATTACCAGAATATGTTCGAATCTTAAAATATTTGAAGTTCTTTAAAACGTCATAAGAATTATATTTAAAATCAAGTACAATTTGTATTGTGAATACCTGCAAAGATAAAAGTTATTCAACATAATATACATTATACAGGGTGTCCCAAATGTGTGTTATAGATAACCCTGTAACTTCTGAACGTTACACTCTATGATGAGGATATCTAGCGAAAATGTTAAATAAAGGCCAGAAAGTAGGGAATTATCTTTTGGGGATGAGCTTTATAAGTTATTTTCGATAAATATGTTCAAGAAAAAGTGCAAAAAACGCAAAAAGGATTACATTTTGGATACACAGTGTAATAGTTATTTTAAGGCGATGTTTTTGGGCTTTTTAAATCAAATTTAGTGTTGATGACGTGTTTTTTTTTTATAAAACTAGTAGTTGAATAAAAAGAAACTGAGTTAAAATTCACCATCTTCTGTTTTTCCTCAGATTTACAATCTGCGAAAGTTAGTTCAAGAGTGACATACATCGGCACCTTCACCACTTTCCTCATGTCCCCAATCCTTTCCTTATTTCCTTCCTGCCATGCTGTGTTTTGCATCATAGAGCATCCCTTGAGCTTGGGTTAATAATATAAAAAAAAACGTGTCCGGTTTTTTTAGGGCACTCTGTATAGATAATAAAATCTACAGACTAAGAAATATTGGTAATTTTAGACTAGTGCTGGGTAATATAGAAGAACTCGGACCCAGAACTATACTAACAGTACCTGTTCAATGAATTAAACCAGTGGTTTCCAAATTTTAAGTTACTGCGCCCCCCTTTAAAAAATCTAATATTGGCGCCTCCCCGGCCCCTTATTTCATAAAAAAATAAATACAAAATGAAAAAAACGTAATTGATAGAATAATAACAAAGTTTTATTAAATGTATTAATTTGTTCATTTTTAAATTATTTTGATGGATGTGCTTAGTTATTAGCACAAATTTTATCAAATCTAGGTGTCATTGAAGAGAGTGCAACTCATAGCTCTTTTTCTATTATTAAACGGGACCAATATTTGGATTTCATTGCATCTAATGCAGGAAATCCCGTTTCACAAAAAAATATGATGTTACAAGTGCCAGAAGTACTTCTTCACTTCGATTTAACCAAAATTGAACTAGGGTTTCATTCTGAAATTTTTGTTTTTTCGCATGATAATTCTATCAATTTTTCCTTTTCAATAGTTGACAATTCACATTCATCATCTTGTTCATCGACAAATGGATTCTGTACTTTATTAAGTCAAGATCTTCGAAATAATGCGAAAAGTGCATTAGCAAACCATCCAAGTGTTCAGTATATAGTTTGCTTCAATATTGACTATATCATTTAAATTTGATTTCCATAGCTCCAATTTTTTAATGAATGCTTTCACTTTGGCAAGTTTAACAATAAAGTTATCATCCCTAATATAATGTGCCTCTTCATTATGATTTTCATCAAGAAAAATGGCAATCTCTTCTTTGAGCTCAAAAACCCTTTTAATTATTTTTGCACGAGATAGCCAGCGTACTTCACAATAGTGTAGGAGTGAGGTATATTTAGTTTCCATATCTTCACACAGTTTTGCAAATAACCTAACTTTTAAAGGACTGATTTTTATATAGTTTACAATTTTCGTAACTTTTGTAAAAATGTTTTTAAGTTCCTCGCTCATATTATTTGACACAAGAGCTGCTCTGTGAAGCTTGCAGTGAGTTCAGATAACTTCAGGAGCTTTCTTTTTATACTCTAGATGAAATCTAAAGGGTATACTAAGTTTGTCATTCCGTTTGTAATGCACAGAAATAATGCTAGTAGAGAAAAATGGATTGGACACCCACGCATAATATTAAACGTTATTTTGATTTTTGTATGTCCGTCTGTCTGTCTGTGCGCACGATAACTCAAGAATGTGTATACTTAGAAAGCTGAACTTAAAAAGAAAGCTGACTTAAAAAAAAAGAAGTAAAATTAAGTTCGAAAATGCGACAAATCGGGTAACTCCTTCGTGGGGTTGCCATACAAAAATTTCGTTTTCCACTATATATTTGGACACTGCCTGAGAGCGCTAAAATTTGATACATAGTAGGTGTGTTCTTTTGTGTCTCTTGCACTGGTGCAGTCATACATTGAACAGTGTAAAGTTACACTGGAGTGTGTGTAGTGCAATTTTGCACTGCACTGCTGAATTTAGTTCTATTCATCAAAAGGGGTCGCTAATCTCACTAAAAAGTTCATGTTTTAGTTTTTCGAACAGGCTTAGCTATTTCTGATGGTCACTTTTGTTTACAAAGTAACGAAAAATTTTACTTTTAAATGAATAATAAAGAAGAAATAGTTTCAACGGTACTAAAATTACAAATAAAATTAGGAATGAAATCAAGACTAAAATCTTCATATTTTTAGATTATGGAATATCTGGACTCGCCATCTTCTGAGACGTCTTCTTTATCTTAGGAAGCTGATAGAAAAAGGCATATTGTAGTTAATACTTAATTACTTTAATAAATTCATAATAAACTTAAGCAACTTTTTTTTATAAAAAAAAAAAAAGTAAAAAAATTAACACAGAAAAATTCTTAGTACCCGTCTTCTTAAATAAAATTTCAAATTTCATATGAAATAAAATGTAGAATGGAATATATTAAATACTATTTATTAAACGAGATATACGCTTCCATGAATTTCATCATTAAATTGGTTTTTTCCTCTTGCCTTTTCATTTTGTTTTCCTCGTATTGTTTCAATAACTCTTTTATCTTTTTCTTTTGGCGTGATTCGTTTATATTTTTTTGCGGGGCCAGAGGATTTGTTATGTTTGGAATTAAGGCATGATTCCACAGATTTAATTGGCAAGTTCACCCGTTGGAAAGATGAATTAGATATGGCTTGATACAAATGTATCTTCGGTTGAAGATTCCTCATAGGATGACTCTATCGGATAATTTGTGCTACTACTTACAGCAACTGGTTTCTGTACTTTTTCTTTTAATTTATTGCTCGATAATTGCTTAAAAGAACTAGCACAAACATCGTCTCCAAATATTTCTGCCATATCGTCTGCAAAGGGTTCTGTACACGGCGAATTGCCAGTTTTATTATTATTGTCAACGACAAACTTATAGGCGCGCAAGAGAGATTTTATTTCCACCATTAGGGCTGTTACCGATGAATTCTATGTTTAAAGGGAGAAAATATGGGCCACTTTAATTTGAAAAATACAATTATATACGTACTAAAATATTCATGGAAGTTAAATCTTCAACTATATTTTCGAAAGCAAATTTCTTTTTCCGGAAGAAGTTAAATTCTTCCTTCCTTGCTTTATAGCAATGCAATAATCCTTTGGTCTCTTTATTATGACCACGCTTTCCTTTTTTCCTTTCTGAAACTTGCAAAAATTAATAATTTTTCTATTTAATTAACTTTTAAGAGAAGAATTACTTGTGTTTATCAGCCATCTTTCCCAGGCCCCAAGAATTTTTTTGACATTTGTGCGTGGAAATTTTAAGAATAAATTTCCTTGGTTGTGTGTGTGACGGATGCGTTCTTTTGTAGCAAGCAGTGCATTGCACTGGATAGCGTGCACAAAAGAACACAGCTAGTGTTTTCATAATAATAGCAAATAAAATTTAAAAAATGGAATAAATCGGGCAACTCACACTTTGTGTTGTCATATAAAAATTTAGGTTTTTTACGGATAATATGAAATGATCAGTTCTAAACATTTCTAGTGTACTACAAACTTCGTCAGAATATGAATAATAAGAATTGGTCTTAGACCAATTTTAGCTTTTTTACTTATTAACTAATACTTGAAGACCTGCCTTGTGTCCTGACATTGACTGTGCTCCATCAGTACATAGTCCAATGCAGTTTATGTCGTTTTCATAAAAAAAAGTGTCAATTATATTAAAAATTCCATTGGATGTGGCCTTTCCAACATTATATTGGTTTCGGCAACATATTGAGCATATACAATTAAGTGAGCATCTTAAGCTACATCAGTTGACTCATCTACAGTACGCAGCCAAGAAATTAACTGATCGCAAAGATCTTCAGATATATCATCGATTCTTCTGTCAACTGGATTATCAGCAAGCGGAATCTGTTGCAACTGTTTCGCATATGATTCGCCGAACATTATTTTAACCATATCAATAACTGCTGGCAAAACTAGAGTTTCTACTATTGTGTGTGGTTTTTTACATTTCACGATTCTATAAGAAACGTGGTATGACGCTAATAATGCATTTAAAGGAACCGAAACAATTTTTTTGAACATATGCTTTTGATTATTGAATTCATCTAATTTTCTTTGAAAAAATTCTTTAGGCTTACCAATATATTCAGAATGCATAGTTTTAAGCCCTGGTCACACCGGGAGCGGCGCGGCGCGGCACTGCCTGGTGACACGCGGCAAAATAGAGTGTTCACACCGAGAGCGGCGGATTTTATACCAATTGACTCTAGTTCTGAGGAAGAAATTCTATTATTAGTAGCTCTTCTTGAAGAAAAAATAACGAAAAGTGATGAGGTTCGATTACAAAATACTTAAGAATGCAAAAAGCCTCATTTAACTAATTGTGCGGACTTATTTCGAATGAAAAGGAATTTTGCCGCCAGCGGCAGCGGCAAAATTGTGTTTTTGAGTAATCTCCAAAATTGCCGCGCGGCAACTATTTTGCCGTGCCGTGCCGCGCCACGCCGCACCGCTCTCGGTGTGAGTTATACATTTAGTTTTGCTAGAACAATCGTGTAGGGCAACTGAAAAATGCTGCGCCGCTCCCGGTTTGACACCCACTTTAAGGTGCCGTTCTAATTTGCCTGGTCTCATACTGTCATACAAATACATTGGTTTTGCCAAACCATTAATAATATCACTTGTGAATCCTAATGATAAATAGGATGAATCGTATTTTCTTGTCTTGGGAGTTCTACCTCCTTGTTCCCTGTTGCTTGTATTACCACGTTTATTATTAGAGGATCTTCTCTTGTAATCAGCCAAAAATTTATCCATTCTCCTAATAATATTAGGTTATTAGGATTAAGTTTATATGAAAAAAAAATACCATTTCTAAAATACCTTCTTGAGCGATCTGTTAGTCGGGAAAATAAGCAATTTATCTGAAAAGCCTGTATGCGAATTTATCCCTATTTATACTCTTCATTTCAGCTGCAGTCAATCGTGAGTTAAGCAGCCTAAATTGTCTTTGTGAGTTTAAAACATTATGTGTCTTAAAAATTGTAAATATGTTATTCACGTGATTTATTAAAAAGAAAAAATATTAAATTTTATACAATGTTTGTAGTTTATTGGGCATTGAAAACAAACATCTAAAAATAATTTTGTTTTTTAACATGGGCCGTGTAAAATTCGTTAGCTGTGAAAAATGGCTAGTGATTTTGGCCATATTGAAAACTAAGATGTTTTCTAATCGAGATATAGCAAAGAAAGAAAATATTTCGGCTTCCACAGTCCACAGAGTAGCAAGAGAGTTTCGTTCAGGAGTCCTATCGCAGGTAAATGAGCGGATAAATTGCTATAGAATTAGGAAAACGACGGAAAGAACGGATAGGATATTATCCATAATGCTATGCTACAACGTAGAACATGTGCTCGTGTTTTAGTAAAGCATCTAAATAATGAAGGAGTGGATATATTCTCCATGATATTGCATTGAAAATTGTACGAAGGAAATTTAAAATGTAGGCGTCCCTCAAAAAATCCTAAACTAACGAATCGAATGAAGAAAAGGCGATTGTTATGGGTCCAACTCCTCCGACATCTAAAAAAAGATAAAAAAAATTCTTTTTATTACACTTTATTTCCCTTTAGTTTTGTGGTTATATACCTTCCAAACGCTCTAAAAACAAGGCTCTTTTAATTATTTTTATTTAAGGACATTTGAGATTAATGTTATACAAATAATATAACATTTGATTAAGCAACTCTTGAAGAAGAGAAAAAAAATTTTTATTGACATTTTGTTTCAAAATGGCGGCTGTGCAGTGATTACCGTAAACCGCTATTTCAAAAAGGACTTCTGCGGCGAGCAGTAGAAATCCAACTCCACCTAGGACAAAAAAAAATGATTTTCATTATCTACATGAGTTTTGCCACTGAAGTACATATGATTATATTTTTATAATTTTTTTTTCGCCAAATGGCGATTGTTTTAACAAAAAATCGTGTTTTCGACGAAAAAAATCGACTTAAATTGTTTATACA
Source organism: Dioctria linearis (assembly GCA_963930735.1). Classification (NCBI taxonomy): domain Eukaryota; kingdom Metazoa; phylum Arthropoda; class Insecta; order Diptera; family Asilidae; genus Dioctria; species Dioctria linearis. The sequence goes on along the minus strand of OZ005743.1, from coordinate 169,370,624 downwards.
TTTTTTTCTTGTTAATGAATCGCTAAAATCGTCTGTACTTCACTAGATAATCAAACGATGAAGCTACAGTTAAAATTTCAAGTCAATCGGATGTAAACTTTTTGAGTTCTACTGCTCGCCGATTTTGAAAACATGTTTTCGAGAAAAACTCGTTTGAAGTTTCAAAATGATATAAATCGACTGAACACAGTGCAAGTGTGAGTAAACACGTGCTGTAAAGCCGTTGTAACCATCATAATTTGATGCAGCAACCTCTATAATTCAAATTTAAAACACGATATTCATCATAGATAATTTCGACTAATTTCCACAGCCGCGAAATTCAAAAATGCGAGCATTGCTAAAATAAGCGGAAATTGTGATTTTGGAGCATCGAAGCTGTTTAGGAAAAATTGATTTAAAAAAATTGTCAGGTTAGATCGGAACTTGGGCGTTGTAGATTTTGATTCTAGGGTTGTCTTGGCATGATTTAAGCCAATAAAAAAAATTTGGTATAGGTATAACCCCTTAAAGCTTTTAGAAATCAGACAGTGATGGAATATTTCTAATTTGTGAAAAGAAGACCGGGAGAAAGATACCAAGGCGACTGCATACTATAAACTGTCAAACATCCACCGGCGATAATGATTTGGAACTGCATCAGCGGAGATGGTCCTTGTCCAATATATTTTGTTGAAGGAACGATCTGCCAGAACCAATATAAATTCGTCCTATCCGATGTCCTTCTTCCATATAGTAATTCTCTCCACTATACTAAATCTTATTACACTATTATGCAACATGGAGCTCGCTGCCATACAGCAAAATCTATTGCAAAATTTGTCATAAACGAAAATCTTAATATCCTTCCTTGGCCCGGCAATAAAATTGCTGGGCTTACTTCTTTAAAAAAATATATATAGAAAACATTTGGAATAATTGTGAAGATTTGAAAGAAATGATAAATGCCTGTGTTTGTAGTATGCCGGGGCTCATAAAAAGTGTGATTAAATCAAGGGAAGTGTAACAAATTATTAGAGAAGCTATACAATAACATGTGTAGAACAGAATAACTTAATAAGAAAACATATTAATTTCCCAAAAAACAATATCCTTTATAATAAATTTGTCTTATAAAATACTTTTCTAAATATTTAACAGCTACTGTACTATATAGAATGTAATGGCTTCAAGTAATTCAATAAGCTTTCTAGTTAAATTAAATATGAAATGAATGAATTTTTTTATAGCACACCCAAATAACTAGGTACTTTACATAACACTAAACTTGGTAATAACAAAATTATTTCCCTTTTTCCATTTATCTGTTAGCTTGGATTTCGCGCTTAATATTGACTTATCAAACTTGTATCAAGCTATCCAGAAGAACTTAAATATAAAGAAGAAGAGCAGAAAGCTCGAAAAAACAATTTGTTTGTAAACAGGACCATGTGAAAACAAATGCAACAAGTATGTCGAACCAAATTCAGATAAAGCCATAGACCAAAACAAAACTGGCCAAACCACATGTTTACATAAATGTTACGAAAGAAGTCCATAACAAATTTGAAATTTGTGACTTGCGTTCTAAATGCTTTACGGAAGTTATGAATGAAATGCACGTTTTTCACAATGAATTTTTCAAACATGCGCAGTACTACAACATAACAGAAAAGTAAAAAAAATCGATGCCTTAAACTGCCAGTTTTAGTCCACTTAAAATAAAGATTTTCACTTGGTTCGTGTGTCGCCATATTGAAATTTTAGATAAATCTGTAAAATAATGATGAAATTATAAATTAAACGTTAAATTTCTATTCCAAAAGTATTGTAGACATAGAATCTGTGTTCGTACTGTTCTTTTCTAGAGTAAAAAGATAAAAAATAAACAATGTTGAGTGTAGTAGATTGGTTTTCTGTGATCGCTTTATAACAGTAGCTGTATGCTATTTATTAATTCTAATTAGGTTATTCCAAATAATTACATACGTAAGAAGATGTTGAAATTCAAGCTAAATCTATACTATGGGATTATGTGTTGTTTCGTGATATTTCCAAATTTTGTTGAGTTTTCTCAAGGAACGGTTGAACAGAATGTGAAATACAGCGTGTAAGTTGATATAGCGAAATTAAACCAATTCTGGTGTTTTTTTATTAACAACGAACAATTTGTCTGTTTTTTTTTCTAGAGTACATTCTTGGGCTGAGAAATTAGGACTAGAATTATGGCATTTAGGAGATTTTATAACAAGACGCAAAGAAGTCCAAGAGGTAATCATTTAGTTTTGTATTGATTTTTCATCTTCATGTAAATTTCATATTATCTAGGTTTCTAGGTTATAGGTCTTCATATGTATATAATAATATTTTATTTACTTTTAACAAAAGGCGATTTTACCCTTTTTTTCTATGGATTGGCCGTTTTATTATTAAATTTCATTAATTTAGAAATTAGCTTTATTCCGATTAGCCGAGTTGGTTCAGTACTTAATCATCAAGTCTATTAAGCCACGAGTCCTACGTTCTAATTACGATGATTAACTTCCATTTATAGATACTAAATTAAATCAATCAAGTATTACTTACTACGTCATTAAGTTGGATACCAAGCTCGATTATTTGGAAAGCAAACAAAAATTAAATCAAATACAAATGATGTCTTTCTGAAAATAGACTACCATGGAATTTTGCATTTTTGACAACAACCCATTTTTTTAAACCTGAGTAGCAGGTAAAGGTTTTCGTCAATTCTGCCTAATAAACTATATAAAAGCTGCATATTTTTGGAAAAAGAATACAATATTTATATATATTTTTCATTCTCAAGAGGAATTTTTTATACTGCAGTGTATACTAAGAAAATTAGCCAGGAAAAGCTACTATGAATGAGTTCATAATAAGTACCCTAGACAAACGGGCAAAATCAATGATCATTCGTCCGTAATTTAAATTTTCAAAAATCGCTTTACATTTGAATTTGAATTTTAAATATTAAAAATGTGCTGTCAATTACATATAAAAATTGACCGAAACTTCATTTAAGTTCAAAAAACCTTGAGTAATTAGAATTTTGAAAAATCGAATTACGAATTAATGATAATTAATTTAGCACGTCTGCCTGGGTGAACTTGCTGTCCACGCTGCCTTCAGTCCGTGGAACAAATGCATCGACAAATTTTGAGAAGTAACAGCTACAGACTGCAATGCTTGAAACTAGAATGATCATGTGATTCATAATGCCGAATAAAAATACGTGCTGCCTCAAGAGTTGTCTGTGCTGCCTGCGAAATTTAGGTTGCACTTCATTCCTGCTCCCGACCAGCATCCTATTCTCAAGCTTCGTGCGGCAGAGGCAGCATACTGACCCATCTAAACAGGGTCTATGCTGTCTCTGTCTCACTCACGAAAACTTGCTTCTGTCGCTGCTTTGGTTGGGAATAGTATTGAAGCATCACGATCACTCTATCTACAGATTTCGTGCGGGAGAGTCACCATACTGACCTGTCTAAACTAGGTCAAAAGAGAAAACTGGTCATAAATCATCAATGACCTAGTTTATAGGGTCAGTATGCTTCCTCTACCGCACGAAATCTGTAGGTAGGGTGATGCTTTAAACCTGCCATCCACCATCTTACCCACAAGTTTTCGTTACTGACCTGTCTAAGCTTGGTAACTGGAGGTAAACAAATTCAGTGAAAAGCTAGTGCTCTCATCATTCATAGTTTTTGGCAAGGTATTATAAATATACATGCCAACATATGAAAGATCGTTCATAAATAATTTATTAAATCCGTTTGTATTTGCTGGAGTCCGTTTTGGGAAAAGCTTAGATTTTGAAAACACAATTTTTGAAAAGAATGTATTATATAAAAAAAAATCAGATGCGGCTTTCATCTCGTTAGCTTTGTGTATATCTCGCACATTATCTGAATTTCTACAACTACTTCCATCAACTACCATTTGAGATAGTGCGGTTATTGGTACCATTGCCAGGTCTAATTTTACGGATACTTGTACTTGTTGTCCGTGCGGACTATGTTTGGGCAACAAAGCTCATCAGTGAAAAAAATTAAAATGACTCTTATGATGTTCCTCCAATTTAGTCAGCACCGCTGTAGATAATAATTAATAAGTATCTTTAAATTTATCCCATTTTCAGGCACCACAACAACTTTAGATACAATTCTATTAATATTTCAAACTATATATTACCCATAATTTATAATATGAGGTTTACAGCCTTTAAAATATTTTTTTTCTCTTTCAGAGTTTCAAGCAAGCTCAAGTTGTGCCTCGTATTGGATCCGAAATTGTAAAAAACATTGCGAATGAAATAAAAATGATGATGGATTTGAAAATCAGTGCTGTGAGGGTAAATCGCAGAATTCGATTAGAATACCTGAGCTATAAAAGTCTACTAATAATTTTCAATGTCAATCTTTTAGCGAATTATGGATACCGCAGAGAACACAGCATTATCACATCAACATGAAAAACCTGATGAGCGATTTTCATATTACAGCGCTAAGGAAATGCTCGAACCTGGAGAAAGTCTTCCTACTGAACCGCCCAGAGATTTCGACGATAGCGGAGTGCCAAAAATCATTGTTGAACCGAAAAGAATCGTCTTAACACCAAAAACCGAATTTTTTAATATTGGCGTTAATACGACCGTTAGTTGTGTTCATATTCCCACAAATGTTTTCGATAGAGGTTTGTTTTTTATTCCATTCGGTAAACACAAAATTGAAACAAATCAATAAACACGATCACTCAACTTTTATAGCTCACAACGTTATTAAAGATATTAAATGGTCTGAGAATTTAGATCAGATATTTCGGGATAATTACAAAAATGATCCTACACTTTCGTGGCAGTTTTTTGGTAGTTCGACCGGATTTATGAGACAATTTCCGGCCTCAAAATGGGAACAGGACCCAGTAGATTTATATGATTGTAGATTGCGATCGTGGTACATTGAAGCAGCGACTAGTCCGAAAGATATAATTGTCTTGATGGACAGTTCAGGATCTATGACTGGACAGCGCGGAGATATTGCAAGGCATGTTGTTAACACAATATTAGATACACTTGGAACAAATGACTTTGTGAACATCTTCAAGTTTTCCGAGAGCGTAGTTCCTGTTGTTCCATGTTTCCGCGATATTCTAGTTCAAGTATTTAATCAAAATACATATATATATATATATAGAAATTGGATAGTAATCGCGGAAACATTGTTTTTATTATTTTTATTATTTTAGGCAACATTAGGCAATGTACGGGAATTCAAATTGGGTTTGGAAGAATTTGAAACAAAAGATATTGCCAATTTTACAGCTGCTTTAACAAAAGCTTTCGAGATTCTGGAAGTTTACAGAACGGAAAGTTCAGGTGCACGTTGCAATCAGGCAATCATGTTAATCTCAGATGGTGCCCCATTTAATTATGAAGATATTTTTGAACAATTCAATTGGCAGAATTTACCTTATATGCCAGTCAGAGTTTTTACTTATCTTATCGGTAAGGAAGTTGCGGATACGAAAGAAATAAAATGGATGGCTTGCTCGAATCAGGGATTTTATGTTCAACTAAGTGATTTAGCCGAAGTTCGAGAGGAAGTCTTAAAATATATTCCAGTTATGGCTAGACCATTGGTTTTAGGAAAACATGATCATCCTGTTGTATGGACACAAGTTTATGCTGATATTGTGGTAATTTTGAATATATTTTGTTTAGTAGTTATTTATATAATCTCTAAAGTTGAAGTTTAATTTTTCTTTTTTTAATATTTTCCAATAGGATCCAAAAATGACAGATTGGCTATGGGAAGTAAAACAGTGCGAGGAACAGAGGTCTTACTATGTTAATCTACGTGAACAGGGATATGCTTTCTTTTCCAGAGAAGAAGAACAAAAACGTGCTCTAATAAAAGAAAAAAAGGTAAGTTATAGATATATTATATTTTTAATTAATTAATTTTAAGAGCTGAAAGAAAACGTGTAGTATAGCACATAGATGAATCTATTGTTGGTAGAAAAAACAAGCTCAGATTGTGAGTAAATTTTATCTGGCGAGACCACCAACTGAAAAGCTTGAACACTCCAACAGTACAAATTTGAAGTAAATGTACTTGAAGTAGACGAAAACTGTTCGTCGATTAGCTGCAATTTCTGGTATTAGTTATTGTATAGCAGGAAGTGGGTATAGTAACTTAAGGAGCATACACCTACACCTATTCTTAACAAAAATTTATTAACTCTGCAGCAACCTAGTATGTCCTTTCTTCCTTCACGTGAACAAAGTGTTAATTGCTTTCCTTTTCGGTGTGTGGAGAATGATGAACTTTTTAAATCGATATATTCTATCAAGTCCCATGCTACTAGTTATGATGAAATAAATCCTCGTTTTCTCAAGATTTTATTGCCTTACATTTTTCCGTATGTTCGGCACATCATGAACACTTGTCTAACGGTATATCAATTCCCATCAGCATTCTAAGTTTTCTTTCCAAAGTCATGTAATGATCTCCTGGCGAAATATCAGTCTGGTTTTCGTGCACGACACAGCTGTGAATCTGCGTTACTCAAGATCACTACGAACTTGCGATCGGCTATAGATGAGGGAGATTTTAGTGTGATGGTTTTGTTAGACTTCTCAAGTGCATTTGATTGTGTTGTACATGAAAAACTGCTGCGTAAGTTATATCCAAACTTTTATTTCTCCGCTTCTGCTGTTAAAATGATAGCCAATTTTCTCTCAAATAGATCGCAACAGGTGGTCATAAAAGGAGTTTCGTCTTCCCGAATAGATTTAACACGTGGAGTTCCTCAAGGTTCAGTCTTAGGAGCTCTTCTCTTTAGTCTCTACATTATTGATTTATGTGATGTGGTGCATGATGTTCAATTGCAACTGTATGCAGATGATGTGCAGTTGTACTTATGTAGACCTCGTGGACTGATTGAGGACTGTATCTGCAGAATAAACGATGAATCTCTCAGAAATTTTTAGGTGGTCAATTGATAATCAATTGCTTCTTAATCCCAATAAATCGCAATGCTTGATCTTAGCATTAAGGATCTTCCCAAAATTATTCTTAATAAAGTAGAACTTTCTTATGTGAACTGTGTAACTAATTTGGGGGTGAAAATTACTTATCGTTGAGGTGCTGTGATCATATTAAATATATGGTAGGCAAAATTTATGGTGGGCTTGGGAGACTCTGGCTGTCTGCAAATAGGGATCTGATATGGTAGTTTAATAAACATGAGACTAGACTCGGTTTGCAATCGAAAGCTTGAGGTTGCTTTCAACGACTGTATACGGTTTGCTTTCGGTTTGCATCGTTCTGCTCATATCTCTCCTTATAGATCATTGATCTTGGGTTGTACTCCAGATTCGTACTTAAAGCACTGATTTTCCTGCATAATCTTATTCGCACAAGTGAGCCAGTAAATTTTCTGTAATTCCTGAGAGGACGTAAGCTTCTAATTCCACGTTTCAATCATTTTTTCTCAATCCATAAGCAGCTCCTTACTTGCGAGTCTCAATATAAGTCCTGCCTCTATTGACATAGAAGTTTACAGTCAATTTAAATCCATTTTTGACTCTTGATTTTTATGTATCTTTTCCAAAGCTCTGAGCTCATCTTGTGCAGTTCAGTCACTCCAGTGAATTTTAAGGATCCGTTGTAAACACCTATGTACTCTACGTTGTTATGTTTGTCGCCGACAGTGAAGTTGATAATACTGGTCTGTTCATGATGAATAATGGTATTTAACTTTTATGAATATTTGGCGTGTCGCCACTATACTCGAAAAGGCTAAACAGCCGTAGCTACCTGGCTGAATGTCTCAATCTTCTCAAGATATTTGGCTAAATTGCCTTTATATCTTTTCTTACAGTGAACACTTGGCTATTTGCCTCGGTGTTCTTACGAAGAATAAAAGCAATTACCTCTTCTCAATAAAAAGGTTACTTCTTTATTCTTCATTCTTTCCTAAATGGTATTCTATATATATAATTTCCTATTCTTTGTACAATCAATAAAGGTACCTAATCGATTTGCATAATTCCAATTGAACGGTGACCTCATATGAACTGCATATCATGCATGCTCTTTGGTATTGCTGAGCAATCTAGTGCACTGTACATATGTATATATTTTTAGCATTTCCCGCACGCGGTAATCTGATAAGCTTGATTATTCCTGTGATATGAATGAAACACAAAATGATTACATACAAATTTGTATGTTTGTTGAATGAACATTTTCATTGTTTATTTTGTGGAGTTAATTGAACTCTGAATTTTACGTTTTCATATGAATGATTTACAAACTTGTTTATATCAAGTTAGTTGAACTCAGTTTCATGTTACTATTTGAGAAATGTGCATGATTACAGATGCATTTCAAAATGTTTTTATTGGAGTGAGCAGTCCTGCTTTCACATTGTTTTAATTCAGTTCCATATCTGCGCAGGATCTTTCAAAGAAGGGGATTTTGAGATACATAACTACAAACTTAAATACTTTAATTAATATCATGCGTTCCGCTTAATGACAAATTTGTACGAAAAATATGTTCAATACATATACAAATTCTTTTCTTCTTTGTTTCAATAAAATGATACGCTAAGGTACATAAAAAATCATAAAAAATTGCATCGAGCCTTAAATAGGTTTTGAGACTACGCAAAGTGGAAAATGAACGCCCATTCGGAATTATGGTCACAGGTGGCATAATTTGCTATCGGGACGCTTTAAAACATTCCGGAGTGCACTACCTATTTCACAATATGTATACTACGCGCAGACGGAGAAGCAGCCTGCGATAACCTCTCCTTCGAGGAAATTAAATTAGCCGCTGAGGATAAGGACGTTGAGCCCTGCACGGTTAACTGGATAGATTTCACGCTTACCTCAAAACTACCCAAGATAGCTGGGAGAACAAACAAAATTCCTTTATTGGGACAGTCTACAAGGACTTCGTCAGGCAAAAAAGTTTATCGTCACCTCTGGCAGAAACACAAATGAACTCCTACTCTTTACGCGAACAGACCATATAAAGAATACAGAGCTCTTCTCAAGCCACTGCTCCTTGCGGTATCACCTAAACAAGATGGGCTTGGCTAACACTTCATCCTGTCACTTCTGTCAGGACGCTCATGAAACCTCGGAGCACCTGCTTTGCAATTGCGAAGCATTGGTTAGGCGGACATTACTCCACCTCAAACATTCTTTTCCTAGACCAAACTAGGTGTGGAATTTTAATCCCAGAAGCTCTGGACTTTATAAACAGTCTAAGCCTAGAAAGAGAGTAAATTGAATGAGAACTCACAATAGATTTTTCAGGTCGCACTAAATGCAAGGCTAACGCCTGCACACCCCTACACAAATCTAGTCTAGTGTATACTCTGATCTGGTATACCATGCGATATCTACGATATCTAGGGATATTTGATCGGTAGTTTTATTAAGCTCTGTTTGCAGATTTGCGCAACTCATCTTTGTTTTTGTTACTCGTTTCTAATCTACTGGAATCGAGAATAACTTGCGAACATTCTGCTCTGTTTTAAAAGTCCTCGAGATAATATGATGTGAAGAGTTTGTGTGGGCTATTGGTGGCATACGATAACTGCTATCTGGGGTAGAAACACACTTCAAAGGAGCAAATATTTCACTTCTTCATATTATACTTTGTTATACTTGGTAGTCAGTGGCGTGGTGTCTTTGGAAACAAGGTAGGCATTGCTTCCCTTAAGTTTTCTGATTTAATTTAATTAAAGCAAGTAAAATGAAATCAAATAATGATAAAAAATTTCTTCAAAATATTTTCATTAAAAAAGGCTTTTTACTCGTCCTTCGCTGTAAACTATCAAAAAATAAAATCACCTCCATCTGAACAAATGAACAAAAACAAATCAATCGAACAATATGCAACGAAAAGTATATGTATCATTCGAACACGTCTGAGCTGTGTCTATGATATCACGACTGACACCACTGCTTGGCGGAGGTGGATTTATTTTAGATTCCATCAATAATCAAACAACATCCAACAAAATGTATGGCATTCGAACACGTCTGGGATCTACATATGACGCCACACATCTCTGTTGCTCCGCTCGTTCGCCGCTTATTCGTAGTATATACTCAAAAAGAAATTGTTCTAAGTCTAAGGGCTATATATAAGCTATAGAGCCCAAACTACTATCAATACAGGAGAAAACAGTCTTCTAGTAATTTGAAGCTTGGCTCCTTACCTTCCCAAAGGCTACACTTACTATATACCTTACTTAACAAAATCAAGTTTTGATTTTAAAGTAAACTTACCATTTTACTCTCAATTACTCTCAGCTGAGTAATAGTTGCATGTGTGCATGTGCGGCCGGAGTCCGAAAACCAAATCTGTAAGCAGACTGATTCGATTTCATCAATCAATTATTACTCAGCTGAGAGTTTATGTTTGAGGAATAGTAATCATTTGGTTAAGATAATTTTTTTTTTTTTAATAATTTTGCTAAGGCACTTTCACATCAAAAACATGAACAGAAAAATGTAAACCGAAAAACTCAATTTATTCCACTTTAAAACAAGATTTTTGTTCCAATGATTAATAAAATCCAGAGAAAAAGGATAAACTAAGAATTTTATTGAGAAAATAGTTATATTTATTTCAGATTTTGAAGAAAAACACAACTTTTATGTTTTATCGGCCGAAAAACTTTTTCGGCGGAAAAATTCGTCCGATAAATCATAAGAGTTATGTTTTCTTAAAAATTCTACGATAAATATACTATTTTATTAGTAAAATTATTAGTTTATCCTATTTCCCATGATTTTATTAATCATTGGAGCAAAAATCTTGTTTTAAAGTGGAATAAATTGAGTTTTTCGGTTTACATTTTTTCGATTCTTGTGTTTGATGTGAAAGTGCCAATAGAAAGGTATAACATTTTTATTTCGATTGGGAAGATAAAGCAAAGCAAGCTTGAAATTATCAGAATAACATTTTTCTGTATGAATAAAAAAAATTACAATTTTTCATCGTTGTCGCTTAAATTAATCAGAGCTTTTCTGACTGGTCGCTTTCAGCAGGTCAGGATAGGTAATGAAAAATCTGCATGGAAAAGAGTACATACTGGAGTCCTACAAGGGTCTAGTCTTGGACCTTTATTATTTTGTGTGTTCATCAATGATCTACCGGACGTACTTCAGGATGTTAACATTCATCTTTACGATGATGATGTTCAAATTTATTTGTCTCGACCAATAGGTTTAATAGAGGACTGCATTGATAGAGTAAACTCTGACATGTTGAATATATCTGCTTGGGCGTGTTGACACCAATTGACACTAAATCCTTTAAAATCTACTATATTGCTTGTTACAGATATGATCTTACCTTTGCCGATCTTCCTCCCATATACCGTAATGGAATGATTCTCCCCTATATGAGAGAAGCTAAAAGCCTGGGAGTACGTATAAATAGTAAGCTGAGTTGCTGTGACCATGTAAAACAGTCTCTTGGCAAGATTTATAGTGGCCTTAGGCAACTATGGTTATCCGCTAAGCTACTCTCTATTAATCTAAAGCTAAGACTTGTAAAATTCTCTGTTGATGCCACATTTAATATATTGTAGCACTGTCTACCCTGTTTTGGATTCTGAGTGTTACCGCAAGATTAATACTGCTTTTAATGAATGAATGTACGGTTTATAGATGTTATTAAAATGTTATGATCATATTACCAAGTTCAAAGATACTGTCTTGGGCATTGGTGTTTTTACATAAAATAGTTAAAAGTAGAGATTACTCTTTAGGACTTTCTTGAACAAATATAAAATAGTTAATTCAAGATCTCCTTCTAATCTGATAGAACTTTTTGAATTTTTGCACTCATATAGACATAAAACCCTCCTTATACCTAAAACTTCATACATTGTGGGGCAGCGCTCTTTTTTTGTTGCAATAGCTCGATTATGGAATACCCTTCCCAATCATGTCAGGGGACTTGGCAGGACGCATACATTTAGACTTGCACTGTGGAAGCATTTTTCTGTTGAGGAGTAATACGATGATGAGCACCGTTTTCGTCAAACACTTATTTATGTACATATATATCTATATATTCTGTTGTTTTTCTTTCAAATAATTTCTTAATTTAAGTTCTTAACTTTTACTTAATTATTTTTCATCATTTTGTTTTCATTTATTTTAATTTTTCTTGTGAATTGATTTTTGATTTGCCGTAGTTTTTTATTTAGTATACATTTATAAAAGATAATAATCTTGTGTATACAGACCAGAAATAAATAAATTATTATTATTAATAGTAGTTTAGGGCGGAGGAACTATTCAAATCAAACTTTTGTCAGTTTTACATAAGAACACTGCAAATATTTTAGAATGTTAGGACTCAGTTGGGGCTCTCATGTGGTAGTGAGGGAGTCTGTTTCATGGCTTGGGAAGTATTCTTGACGGTTTTGCGATAGGTCGATTGGGAAGCATTTCGGTTGTGGGCAGGCAAATATTTAGAGTAGAGTCGCCTTGAAATATGATATTAATGACGAAAAGGTACAGTCGGGAAAAATAAGCCAATAAGCAATTATTGGTATTTTAATTTCGCTTATTTAGAATTTATTTGTCGCCATCATGCCATAATCGAGAATCTTCTTTTTTGGTTATTTTGATCTGCCGAACTCATACTTCGTTTTCCAGAAAATGAAAAAATTCAAGTTGGCTTAAGTGTATAATACACAAATAAATTGTTACCTGACTATGATCATTTCTTTAATTCCTTTTATTTTAATTTGAAAGTAAGGGGGGCCAAAACACTCCAATTAAAGCCTAATCTAACGTCCGCGATCGTTGGTGTTTAAGCTTAAGGATAAGAGTAAGGGGTGAATCTGCGGGCACCGCGACCAGAGTTGATCTATTGTGTCCTACCCTAGAATGTTTACATCTTGTTTAAATCTATTTTTTTTACGAGCTCGATTATTGCCTTTGAAGTTAGCTTGCCAAACTTACTTACTTTAAAAAAATAACTCCTGCGGTGCTTAAGAAGCAGTTATCGTGAGGAGTTTAGATAATTTGTTAGAACCGCCGCAATAATATTTGCGCGCATGTTTAATATTTATTATAATCTGATTGCTTCTCCTCGCACCAAGTCAACGCCACTCCACTACTTATTACGTTCTTTGGTATGGTACATTCAGAAGAATGCCTCTTACCCAAAGACGAGACGCGAAATAGGAGAGAGCCCAACTGCTTCATTTTTTTTTCTGTAGGTAAATATTATCATAGATGGCACAAGAACTAGATGTCGCATGCAATACCAAAAAAGTATACAAAATTTATATTGCTGGGTGGTACATTCCGGAATAGACCACAACATTTGAACTGATGTGTATGTCCAGTGATTTATATTTTTTCGTATCTGAAGTGTTGAGGAGGTCGATCAAACGAATACAAAACTGCTGTTTAAAAAAAAACACTTGCTCTCGGCATACTCTAAACCGTGTTGTGGCCCATTCCAGAATGCACTACCCATTTCACAATTTGTATACTCTGCTCTAGTAAGCCATGCGACATCTAGTTCTTGTGCCATCTATGATATTATAGAATTTCATCCATATTTTTCTAGTATTTATCTTATATATGTATGTTTCGAAATTTTCTGTCCACCGCCGTCACTAATGGAATCCGAATAAAAAAACAGGTGTAACCACAAAAGGACATGCAAATCTAATCTAGACTATCTTCATATTTCACTAATCAATAAATTTATTTTTATCTTTCAGAATTTGGAGCAATACACTGAGGATGAAAGGTACGAGTTTATGACAACGGTAGCAATGCCAATATTCGATAGGCGAGAAAATGCGGTAAGTTCTATGTTAAAAGTCTTCCTCAAAGGCATTTATTCCTATCTTTGTGGTTAATATCTTTTATCAAAATGTAATTATTGATGAAATTATTTCAACTTGTAACCTGTATGTGTACTGCAATCTTGTATAGAATATCACCGAAGAGGTCTTAATAAATGAAGCATACTGGGAAACAATTACACGTGAGGTATTTCTAGAAAGAAGAGGATATAATAATTGTTATAAAATTAGTTCGATCGAATAGATTGAGTTAAATTACATTTGCCAGCGTTGATTTACATACTACTTATAATATATACATACAATAGAAAGGAGTGTAATTATATCTTAGATAACGTAGGTACTAAAAATATTTCATCATCGTGCGAAATATCAGAATTATCGAAATAATTATGTAGAACCCACCATCTAAATGGTTTTAATATAAAAAAAAACATATGTAGGTACTTACTAGCTAGTTAATGCTATTATGAGCGTTATGTATACGTAATCGATTTGAAAGCTACTCTTAAAGACAAAATATTTTCTGTAATTTTGGTTTCTGTTAATTACAGTTTTAAAATTTTAGTAGAAGATGGTAGCTTCGTGTAGTTTTTAGTAGTTTATTTTTATGGTAATAGTAGATATGATAATATTTCGTAAACACAAAGAAGTCGTGTTAATCTATTCGAAAAAGTATACTTAAAGTATATATTGTTTTGAGTAATTATATAAAAGCATTGATTTCAGAAATAATATGCTTTTAACTAGAAGAATCTAAATATAATAGTTATTTCAAAAATTATTAATACTTTGTAAAAAGGAACAATTGGAACATTTGAAATTTAATTTCGACAAGGGTTATATATGTAGGTTATGTTTAAAAAGAAAACAAGTAAAATTATCTTAATCTACCTGTTTTTAAATAGTAACTCTTATTAACTCTTGTACATATGAGCCGGTGAGAATCACAGTGGCGTTAGTCAAGTTTCCGTAGTTTCGGCCCATAAAATTATAAACATCGTTTGTTGATGATGACTCACTGCCATCAGTAGCTGTAACTGTAACTTTTTACTTACTTCACGATGGTGCTTAGCAGGGTGATATAGTTAAGATGTAAGATTTTTTTCTTAGAAATTATTGATTTACGCCACCATGGTTCTCACGGGTCATATGTACCTGCCCAACATTGATCGTGAAATGATACATTTTGCAATTGGGTTAGGAGTTCTTTATATTTATATATGATGTCTTGAACCTGAATTAATTTTTTTTATTATTTTTTTTTCATCCAGACTTATTACTACAAATTACAGAGAAAGGGAAAAAGATATTACAAAAAAAAATATGATAAGATTAAAATCTTAAATAAATTGACGTTTATGTAAGCCGATTTTTTAACCGTAATATTGAACAATTAAAATCAACGATTTCAATATTAAGTTGAGAAGATGAGATGAGACATTGATGTTATTTTTAACAGCTTAAGACCTATTCACACTATCCATCAGGCTTCCGACAGTCAACCGTTCATCAAAATATCGAACCATTCACACTAACCGTCACGACATATCACATCACGAGACAGTCACAATTAAAAAGACTTTCGGAGAATATTCCTAGGGGACCTACCTTCCCCAGCCTCTAAGCTGGATTTCTTTCTCTGCTCTTTGGAACTGATTGACGGGCACACGATACCTTCCCTCTCCGACCATTTTGGAGTGATTGCTAACTTCGAAATTAGAGGCTTCGAACCTGTTCCACTTGCACTTGTAACATACACTAGCTTCGCAGAGACTGAATGGGATGCTTTTAGTGTAGATCTCCATCATATGTTGAATTCCATAGTAATACCGAGGATATCAATATAACAAATAATGGGATCAACGGACTATTGGAGTCCATTAGTGTTGAAATTAATAACTGTAAAGAGAGACACTCCAAGATCATTCCGGTTACGAACCATAAATTCAAGCATATATCTAAGGAAATCTTAAAACTAATCAAGGTCAGAAAAGCCTGGGTTAAGAAGCAAAAACGTATATTTCACAGATCCAGTAACAGAGCAAATGTAGAATATAGTGAGCTGAACGGAAGAATTAAATGTCTTAACCAAATTATCAAGGAGAGAGTTAAGATGGACTTAAACGATGCGTTCAAAGACAGGCTTAAAAATATCAGCCACCCCCACGCTTTCAAAGAGATCGACAAGATCACCGGTACGGTAGAAAAGTCTTTTATACCGATATAGTCAATAATTCACTCACACACCTGAATCAAGAGCTTGTAACTACTGAAGAGAAACTGGAAGCCTTTCATAATTTTAACTCCGATATACTATATACCTACTCTGAAAACACTCCAACACAAAAGCATTCCATAATTCCTTCCAATCAATTTGGCTTGTCATTCAACGGATCAAGCAATCATGACGCTAACTAATAAAATCATACACAATTTGCGGAATAAAGTTTGCACTATCGGCCTGGACATCGATACTGAAAGAGTGTTCGATTCAGTATGGCACAAAGGACTTATATACATATAAATTGCTACAAATTAACTGGCCTAACAGCATAATAATAATTATGCTTCCTAGAAGATAGATCGGTATATGTATCAATTGCTGACCAGGTTTCCGACTGGATTCCAGTCCAATCTGGAGTACCTCAAAGCTCAATTTTGGGCGCCTTATTGTTCAACATTTTTCTTTATGATTTCCCCCTCAGAAATTGTCTTAACAATGAACCGTCAGCTATTTATTCTTTATGTTGATGACACATTTATCCCGGATCCTTTTGAATTATTATAACAATTGGGGATTTAAAATCAATGAATCAAAGTCCGGTATCATATGCTTTAGAAACAGTAGTGGCAAAGGGCATCATCTGGCGGTACGCGAGAGCAAATCACTTAACTTCAAAATTAACAATAGATCAATTCCACTCAAAGAAGAAATATCATACCTAGGCATCAACCTCAATAACAGGTTGCGCTCCAATCATCACGCGAGGAAAGCTATTAAAAAAGCAAAAGCGGCAGCAGCCATTCTGAGACCACAAACATTTATCTATGGGTTCCAAATTACTATTATACAAATCACTTATTCGCCCAATCTTGGGCTATGGTTTCATGTCTTGGATTCCGTAAACCAAATAGTTACAAATGGTACTCTAATAAGTATATTTACAATGCAGCAAGCATAGCACCCGTAACGATCTACTTGATAAGCTTGGGCGAAAAAGCCTTGAATAAATTTGAAAAAAAACCATCCAAACACAATAGTCAGTAATGTCTTCATTGAAAACAGAAATGATTGGCTGCCTGATAATTACTACATCTCCCCTATAAACATACTCCACGAGTCCACCTTCAACTCCTTCTTTCCCAGCTCTCCAAATCATCTAATGATCCCCTTCTACACAAAAACTTTATTAATTAATTACAGAGGATAACATTGTACCTCATGTACTAGGGAACTCTTCCGCCTTATATAAACCATAGTGATATTTATGTGATAAAAGTACACTTACACGGTCTAGTGTGAATACAATGAAAATTGACGGATAGCTGATGGACTGTTGACTGTCTGAAGATTGATGGATACTATAAATAGGGTCTTAATGTATGAACAGAAAACATCCGTGTTTTCACATTTTGAACGTTTGAATCTAATTCTTTATTTTCACTTAACTACAAATTGGTTTGAATATTAACTCTTAGAGTTGGACAAAATATAGTTCTAACTATAAATTATAAACTGCAACTGTATTTATAGGTTAGTTTCTGTTGTATAGCTACAACGAACAACTACAAATATAATTGGTAGATATTTGATGATCCGCAATTACTTTTTGTTCAACTAAAGTGAGATTCACAGCTGAAACTAGTAGTTGTATTTGTGAAGTAGATATAGTTGGAAGTAATAGTTGAATCTTCACTTTCCATTTTTATTTTGTTTTTACTTTTTTGTTTTACATTTATATTTTAGTTTTAAAATTTTTAAATTTTAATTTTGATAATTAAATCTGATTTTAAATTTGAGTAAAATTAGTGAAGACAAATAATTAGTTAAACAAACAAGAAAGTAGCAGTTCTCTCACAGATATATGGTTGCTAAATTTACGGCCTAATTTGCGGAACACTATACCATAACATAATAATAATATGAAAACCATTTTAAGCAAAACAAGCAATAAATCAGCAAAAAATTAAAATAATTCCAAAAATTAAAAGTTCCAAAAACTGTTACATACATGTTGTAATTTCTTTACAATTACATGGGGGCCGTGTTTTAAATTAAAAAGAACTAATTAGTAAAAACAGTAGTAATAATAATAGTAGGAATATTTTCAAAATATTAAAAAGCAGTCTGTTGCTGTTGCTCGGATTTTCAATCAGCATGTTTTTCTGTAATCGTCGTAAGCAGTTGTGATAAGTCAATCAAAGTGCGATAGGAATCGTCTGTACCATAAACAAGGTTGTGAAGAAACGACATTACATAATTGTTTAAAATTTCTTTGGCGCGGGGAATATTATTTTAAACTCGAATTTTTCGATGTTAGGAACTTAATCTAAATATTTCATCCTAGAACAACAAAGTTTCATTTAAAACGACTTTCGCTCAGTTTATAATGCATAATTGCAGCTGTGGAAAGAGTTTTTTTTTTTTGTAAAGTCTGCCAGGTGTACATACTACAAAAGTTTTAGAGCATATGTAGATATAAGAAAAACGTTCAAATAGATTAGGATGCAAACTGAATTATAGCAATCAGTCGTGTTTTATAATCACTTGCTAGTAACGAAGATCTAAAGTTGATTATGTTCTTTTGTTCTTTTTCTTCATCTCTATTATTTTTTCCTCCAAATATCTTAGAAGATCCTTGAATCTAGACACTGATGTCCATGGCAATTTGTCTCTAATTTATGGATTGAAAGATATAGCTGATTTGTTAAAAGGGCAAATGTAATTAGATGTCAATTGCGTTAGGAATTATATAGGGAGGGAAAATAGAGATGCAAACAAAGGCACGCAACAAAGCCACTGAGTAAGATTGATCTGTTGAATGTTTTATCTTCTAGAATATATTTACGAAAGGAAACCTAAATAAAACTAGGGCGAATGAGCGCTAATCTAACGTATTCTGTATGCTAGATTCTATTCACTAATTGGTCACCAATTGTGTAAAATTGTTTTCGTAGAATATAGCAGCTTTTTTATATTACTTTAGTGCTTTTCTTCCAGCAAATGATATAAAATCAAGTCAAGTGCCGCTTATAGTTGTCATAGTTTTCCTTGATGTTTGCATAATTGTCCTCTTCGTTCCTTGGGGCTTACTTTAGCCCTCTCTTGTGCTCTTGTTGATAGTAGTCTTCCTTGCAACTTTCCGTTTTACTGACGTCTTTTCCTTTACGAATGATGCGCCATATCAGCCGTACTGGACGTCATTTTCTCATTGCAGTTAGTTGTCAGTGGGAGGGCGGCAGAAGGAGATAGGAAGGATAGGATGTGGACCATTGGGAGAGTTTAGGAATCAATGGTTCCTAAAGAATTGGTGTTGTTGAAACACACTCTCTAAGTAAACGTGGCTAGAATGTGACTACTCGCGGTAGTAAACAACTTTTGTGTTCGTAGAAACTTATTATACCATCATATAGATGGTAGATATTTCTAACCTCGGGCTTGGTTAAGAGCAGGGGTGAGAGATAGTTAAATGTCGCTGGTATGAGAAGGTCAAACAGGGTGTTTATTAGTGGATTTGGGTGGTTAGCGATTTAGTCGACTTGTTTGTAGGCAATTTCGAACAAGTACTCCTTTATTGGGGTGATATTGGCTGCTTCGTAGACTAGCCTGTTTGGAAAGTGTTTACCGTTGGCTCTTCTATGGAGACCTGTGCATGCTCTCTACGTGGGAAAGATGTTATGTCATATGGAGAAACAGAAGGTAATTACTGGCCTAATTAGTTGCTTATAGAGCAACACATTTGTTTTTGTGGAGAGTCCGTCCCTGAAATGTATTATAGGCCTGAATAGACTATAGGCGCAGTTAGCTTTTCTAATGACTTATTTGGTATAGTGATTGAAACGTAGCAGTGTGTTGAAATTAACATCCAAATACTTCGCATTATGTGTGGATTTAATTATACCACATTATAGGTGGCCTCTGATATAAAATAAATTCCTGTTCGCACTTTTATACTTTTCTGGAACTCGTTATGGGAAATACTGGAATAGTGAAATAGGGGATGCTGAGAATGCAATTCAGCCAGCTGATCTTATTATGGAAAAGCAGTGGCGTGCTACACAAATTAATTTATTTAAAAACTCTTTAAAAGAAAACCCGAGCAATCGTTCTAGAAATACGAACTATAGTATGACACACCGCCCATTTCACCTTACCTATTTGTTTTGTTAACCTGCTTAGAGCAAGGTAAAATAAAGTTTTCTAGACACTTAATGATTTTCCTACGAAATATTATTACTCATAAACTTGTTGATTTTTTTTAAAAGAATTGGATCTGGTTTTAGTCTTTAAAATGTTAAAATGCTTTTCATCTCGTCAAGAATTATTTCTCAAAATTTTGAACCTTCAGTTGTTGGTTAGTTATTATATTCTGAGGCTGGTTTTTACACGTTAGCTAGGTACTGGATTTTTTTTAGAAGGTTGGAACTTAAAATCATTTTACACACTCCAAGCTAAAATTTAATCTCCTTAATAATAAATATGTAATACCCTAGACAGACTATCTCCATAGTAACTTATACAGAGCCTCCTCTCTACCACTCCTTTCTACATCTCTCTAGTCTTATTATTTTTTTCTTATGTGAACTAGTTAGGCACGTACCAGCCAAGGGCTGGTATTAGTGAAGAGCACTTCTCCTATTATTCAATAATTTGTTCTCTATTTTAGTCACTAGTTATGTTTGTTACACAGTAATCAGTTTACACATCATAGGTACATGTGCAAAATCCTTCATTAGTTTCTTGCTCTGTATTTTTTATTTCCTCTGGTAATCCATTGTATATGGGTACAACTGTATGTTTTAAACTCTTTAGTTTTCTGTCTGTTCTAGCGTAAGGTAAACGTATGTATATGTTGACGTATTCGTGCGCCGTAGTTATGTGTTTCACCATGCTCTATTAAGTTTATGTTCGATTTTATTATCTTATTTCTTATTTTAGCTTTTTCTACATAAATTAATTGTTTTAAGCTCAGAGAATTTGTCGATTCATACAGCACATGCATTAGTGTAAGTCTATGTAAATTAAATATGGACTTTATTGCTTTGTTGAAATAGCGTATTAAGGCATGCAGTTTATTAAGTTATTGCTTCTTTGTGATCAGTTAATTATATTGTAAGTAATTGTAGTATAAATTCATTGTACATTAAGATTCTAGTCTGTGTTGATTAAAGAAGTCTCTTCTTCTCATAATTCCTATAAGTGGTGCCACTTTTTTCCTCACATAAATGTAGTGTGTTGTTTTCAAGTCAGTTTATCATCCATTATCATTCCATTCCCACATATTTTATTGAGTCAACTCCTTTAACTAATTAATTCTCCTTCCACTTGCAGTCCATTATCCAATTTTTGCTTGCCTTGCCTCTTTGTTGAAAAACCTTGTAGCTTGTTTTCGATGTATTTATTGTAAGTTTATGTCCATATAGCTGTCTTATGTATCGGATTAAGTCCTCTTTTATTTCCCTCTGTAAATCATTGGCATTCTTCTCAGCGTACCCTTCGTCATCACATATATAATATTCCGAAGCGCAGCTAACTACCCAGCTTCTAATAAATTTTGAATGTAAGAGTGGAACTAAAATTGATCCCTGCGGGACTCCAGTACTCATCAATTCATTCTTACAATATCTGTCTCTCATTTTCGTACAACACTTTCTTGATTAGAAATAATTACTTAATAATTGGCTTGCTTCCCTCTAATTACTAAATCGCTTAATATTTCTATTAATATATTATGATCTACAGTATAAAATGCCTTCTTGAAATCAACAAATACTCCAATAACCAGCATTGAGCTCTTTATTAATGAACTCCATAACATCAGTCATAATATCCGTCGTGTTGTTTTTCTTTTGGAATCCATATCGCTTTTTATTAAATCCACCATTGCTGGGATAAATTCTGTAAGTTGGTTATAATACTTTTATATATTTTACTGAATACCTATATTGTGCAACGCTATGGGACGGTAGTTATTTGGATATTTTATATCCACTTTTTTTAAGATTGGCACTATATACGTGGAGATCAATCAGGTTGGCAACTCTGCTTTTTCGGTACAATTTTTAATTATTCTCGTTAAAGATTCAGTGATTATATCTTAGATATCTTTCACGTCTCTTACTCTTATTCAATCTAACTCTGGTGCTGTATCCTCTCTCAATTGACAACTGAGATAATACCCCTTCTACATCAGCATTATTCACCTGCCTGATAAATACACAGTTTGAGCTTGTCACATTTTAAGTTGATTTACATCACAAGCATAACTGTACTTACCCTCCAAATTTTGTTTACTAGTGCGAACCGAATTTTGAATTCAGTCATTTCATGGAAATGAAAATGTGACAGACTCTGCCGACGAAAATTAGTTCATTTGAAGTGTCATTGACATTTATATGTCACTTGACAGTTCCTCACTGTGAGTAAATTGGTATCATGAAAATTTACGAATATTTGCTATAGAAGATTTTTTTTTTTTGAAAAAGATCAAAAAGAGACGAAAAGCTGCAAGTAGAGAAATTTCATAATCAACTGATGATTGCCACTGCTGACTGTTTTTGGAAAATCTTTCCACTTTCCGATAAATTCAGTTCATTTATGTAAGGTGCCACTTTGACTACAATTTCACTAAATTGAGCAAAATTTGCTCCATTTGAAATTGAACCAAAATTTTGTTAGTAATTATAGAGACAGTTTGTCTAGAGTATTAATCTGGAAACATACATGAAAATCAAGGTACAAGCACACATCCATAATTTATTATTTTCTTGGAACTATCTTTAAAAAACAAAAGAAGACTAAAAACTAAGTTTGATTTAATCATTAATTGAAGGTTTAAAAAAACATAGTTAATTACATAAAATTTTTATATTTAATAAATATGGGCTAATTTATAAAGCTTTATCAGGCATAATATGTAGGAATTATTTATCAAACATTCATTAGATAGTATCTACTACAATGGTATTTAAAAGTACAATATAAAAAATTTGAAAAATTTTCTTAGCTTAGCAATAGATAAATAGCTACATAAATAGATTGTTTAGTAACTCCATAGAACATATTATTCAAGTTTATGGTATGCCGAGGTGTATGTATACTTACTGAAATAGATCATCAATCATCGTCATAAGAAAGGTTTTTGCTATTTGTTTATAAAACTCAAATCTCTTTGTACACGGCAAAATAATTAAATAGTAAACAATTTAATTTTTAGTAAAAAAAAAAAGGTATTCATTCGTTTTGTAAATATTCTATTGGCATGGATGACGAACTATATCTTGATGAAGAGTAGTAAAACATAAAATTTAAATTTCCCATAATATGCATATTTGGATCTGGTGTCAGTAATCATATACTATACCTACTTACATTTAGTTTAATTCGTTTTGTTTTAAAAATTTTATTTAGACTTTTGTGCGATTTGATTTCCATTGTTAATACATATTTTGAAGAAAAGAATTAAAATATTTTTTCCACCCCCCAATTTTCAAGACTCGAATAGCAAATCTTCTGGGAGTCGCTGGGACGGATGTTCCAATTAGAGATATAAAAAAACTTTTAATGCCATTTACGGTAGGTACATATATAAAGTTTTAATCAATGTTTTCAATGTTAATTTTTACAAGGTTTATCTTCTGTGATGTAAAACAATATGCTCTGAATTATTTTGATCGTTATTATGATTTTATTTATTATTTCAATGTTAATCCTGTCTTGACCCAATCATCTACAGAGCTTTTGGTTTGAGTTTTCACTTTCTCAAATGTTAAGAAATCGGCGTAACCACCACAATCCTAAACAGGAATGACGCTCTTATGAAACCCTCGGTTTCCGTAGTCTCTTTGATTCATAGCGTTCAAATCGTATATGATACCAGGGCCATTTTTAGCCAATACGGAAACTCATAGCAGTTTAGAATATGGTGCCCTTCTAACAGAAATTATTTTTCGAACAACCTTGGGTTATTAACACAAATAATAACGCAGTCAGTTCATTTATATACATGTCAGTGGTCTGTGCTTACATCCCCACTATTTTTTAAATTTCCCGCTCTTTTTCATGGTCTACTGCCAATGACGTTTTTTATACCCTAGATGAAATCTATAGGGTATACTAAGTTTGCCTTTCCGTTTGTAACGCACAGAAATAATGATGGTAGAGCAAAATGGATTGGACACCCCAGCATAAAATTAAAAGTTATTTTGATTTTTGCATGTCCGTCTGTCCGTCCGTCCGTCCGTCCGTTTGTACACGGACATTAAAAAAAAAGTAAAAATAAGTTCGAAAATGAGACAAATCGGGCAAACAAAAATTTCGTTTTCCACTATATATTTGGACAGTACCTCAGAACACGTCGACATAGAAAGCTGAAATTTGATATATTGTGATTTAATAGTAATAGCAAATAAAATTTCAAAAATGGACTAAATCGGGCAACCCCTTCTTGGTGTTTCCATATAAAAATTTTGGTTTTTTACATATACTTTGAAAACAATCAATCGTAGACATTTTTATTGTACTAAAAATCCTAAAATCCTATAAAATTGATTATAATCATTTTTTCTGTCCGACGAGCCGTTCTAGAATTATATGCGAGAAACCAATTCAAAAAATCAAAATTGCTCAAATGAGAGACCATACGAAATTTCATACGGGCATTC
Source organism: Dioctria linearis (assembly GCA_963930735.1). NCBI lineage: Eukaryota > Metazoa > Arthropoda > Insecta > Diptera > Asilidae > Dioctria > Dioctria linearis. The sequence goes on along the minus strand of OZ005743.1, from coordinate 169,345,865 downwards.
ATCTAGGGTATCATAAGAATTGGTCTTAGACCAATTCTAGCTTTTTCACTTGTTTATATGTTACTTTGTATGAACATTTTTTGCCATGTAGGTATAGACTTTTGAATAAATCCCATGGTCTACTTTCAGTAGACAAACAACAGCGAAATTAACTTCTAATAAAAAGGATGTTCTATTGGTTGAAAATTTGGTCACCGATTGGTCTATTATCGCAGGAGCTAGAGGATCGCGGAGCTCTTTGTCCAAGCCTAAACTGCCTTTGTGTAATGCCTCGACTTACAGGGGTGGAATTATAGGAGTAGGGATTAATAATGGAAGGTTCTATAAAAGTACTATATGAGGCTAGACAGGAAAAACTCAGAATCAAGTGGAAATGGAATTCAATCCTATGAACCTTGCGTTAAACCAGTCCGCATACTTCTGGGATACTCTGGCCGCAATTCCTTGGTTTCTTAGTTAGATGTAACACTAGCAATTATCGTGTGACGAAGCTTCGACGTCAACCACCGAATTGCTGTATTTAATCACATCAACATAGCTGATCAGCATACGAACTTTGCCATTCTGTCTTGAATTTTTTTACTGAGCTTAAAGGGAGTTTTTTTTGGATCATTATATATGAAGCTTTTTATGGTAGTTGACTGAATCAATGTGGCTTCATAAAGGAATTCCAGGAAGATGGATTGGGGAGATTTGCGGTACTAGGTGAGTTTGAAGCAGTAAAGTAATGGAATGATTAAAAAAAGGCAGGAAAACTGATTTGAAGTAAAACTGGTAAAAGTAATCAGAGACTTGTATTCAACTCCAAAAAGGAATCCTTTGTGAGGAGTTTGATGGATATCATAAGCAAGTAAGGTTACTCAAAGTAATGAGAAGTCATCTGGTGGCCAAGATGGGCGCGCTAATAAACTAGGCTATAAATTGCGAACAACCATTTAACAAGATATTTGGACCGGCAATAAATAAGGAACAATAGAAGTGTCCTTCCTTCAGATAGCCAATCGTCTTTTAAGACAATTAGAATCAAGACGTATGTGAAATTAATATGAAATATTGATTCTTAAACCTGATAGCTCCACAGTTGGTATGAACTTGAGGTGCACTGATTAATTTTAAATGCCGTGGGAGTGGAAGAGAAGAAATTTAATGACGTCTTTCAGATAACTGTCGGAGCTTGTGTTGGAAGTACTAAAACAGTTGCATCTTTGCATCTGTTCTCCACTTCCATACTTATTTTTTTCTCCCTTAATTCTTAATTGATGCGGTTCTTCTACGGTGGAAGCGATATAACTTTTTCCGTTTATGGTATATTTGCTCTATGATAAATTGCCGATATCAATATACTTGGCCTAATTGGTAGAACATGGTCCAATTGTGTTGCCTTTACTTAAGTTTTCAATACTTTTGTGGTTTTAGTCCATTTTTAGGTTATCTTCTGTTTTTTTGTCATCTTGCAAAAGGCGCTTGTTCTCCTTTTGGTTAATTTATTTAATTTAAACGTTATTTAGACCTTGCTCAACTTTCACCTCTTTCTATGACAGAATATTATATAATTCCTTACCAATACTATCGCCTCGAAATACACCAAGTTAATCCACCGGAGACTTTCCTTATGATAGTCGCCCGTGATGATCTCTTCTTTTAAAGCTCCGATAGGACCCAACAAAACCCCCGAGAGTAGTTCACAAGCCATGAAACAGACTCCCTCAACATTCTAAAATGTTTGCAGTGGTCTTATGTAAAATTGACAAAAGTTTGATTTGAATAGCGCCTCCGCCCTAAACTACTATTCATACAGAAAAAAGGTTTTGTGATAATCTTAGGCTTGCTTTCTTATCTTCCCAACCGAAATAAAAATTTTATACCTTTCCTAACAAAATTATCTAAGAAAATTTATCTGAACCAAATGACTACGATTCCTCAAACAAAAACTCTCAGCTGAGTAATCATCGTATATGAAATAGATTCAGTCTACCTACTGAAGATTCGGTCGGTATCCAGCTGAACATATACACATGCAATTATTACTCATGTGAGAGTTAGTGAGCGTTATATGGCAAGGTTACTTTATCATAAAAACTATTTTATTATTTTGTTAAGTGGGGTATATAGTAAGTATATATATTTTCCTGTATTGATAGTAGTTTAGGTTTTATAGTATATACACATAAGGTCAATGTTTGGAATTTTTCCATAAGCATCAATATAGAACATTTTAGAGAACGGACTCCCAACGCATACATATAGGTTTCTGTTTCATGGCTTGGGAAGTATTCTCGAGGATTTTGGACCCAAGTGTCGAGATTTTAATGTTGGCATTAACCTTTTTTTTAGTATACCCAGAGGTCCACAATATGATGGTACTGTTTACTTGGACACAGGGGGATTTTTTCGGCGAGGAGTGCTGAAGTGCAAAAATTGAACAGTCTACCATCTACACCGCCTCCAATCTGCTCATATCCTCTACTCCGTTGCCCCATTCCCTTCTGTCTTGCTAAGCTTTTTATCATAGTTTCGCTTGGGATTGGCTTAATAATATTAAAATATAAAATTTGAATTTCAATTTCAATTTTTTGCTCATAATATTAAATTTCAATTAAGCTTGGTGTAAACGGATATGCATTCATCGTTACAAACAATGGCTACATTTTAATTCATCCCGACCTTCGTCCAATAGTAAGATGTAACATTTTTTAAACAAATACCAATTTATTACATTAAAGTGTTTTTACAGTTCCAGGACATTCTGAAACCTGCATACAATAGCGTCGATATGATAGAAATAGAACTTTTAGACGATGATAGCGAACCTCGGGATTTTAACCCAGTATTATTGGGGGTAAGTTTTATTACATAATCCACCGATTATTTACTAATTTCATAAATAAACAACCAATAGATTCGTGATTCAATAATTAACCAATCCGCTGGTAGCAAGTGGATGATGGTGAAACAACACTACGATAAAATGGTATGCAAAATTCTACGTGTAGCTAATAGTTAAGAAAGCAAATATTATATACCTACTATTTCGTTTAAACAGAAACGGGCGACACGAATGAAACGACAGTATTACTGGACTCCAATTCAAAATACTCCGTTCACTCTTGTTATTACTTTTCCCGAACAATATGGCATTAATCGCCTTCAAGTTCGTAGTGAAGATGAAATTCATAGACTTCATGTGAAGGGTAGCAATATGTTGAGTTTCTTCAGTGGCAGAAATTGGAAAATACATCCTCAATGGTAAAACTTTTATATAACTAACTGCGCTTGTTTTAGTTAATAACATCGGTATTTTTATAAATTTTAGGTTGTATTGTAAGCAAACCAATAAGACATTTTCAAGTCCCGAAATGGAGTTACTTTACTTTTTAGAAAAAATGGTAAAGCCGGGATGGAGATGGCCACTGAATAGAACATCGCTGCCTCCAGAACATACCGCTGCAATGTATTGTAAGTATATACAATTCTTAAAAAACTAATAAACAGGAGTTAGAAAGTTAGTTTACTACTTTATTTCTTTAAAAAATATGAAATGTCTATATACATTATAATATATTGCCCAGTGTTTACATTTTGCCGACAGCAACGCTAGAATTGTGGTTGTCCCTGCAAAAGAGTAAGCTAAAGATAATATTGTCTACCTTATAGGTATTTTCAGGACAAAGTTTTCGACAGTATTGGGTTGACTGTAGTCTGTAGTTCAAAATTGTAAAAAAAGTATATATACAACATACATATTCTGAACTCCAAAGATTTTGATTATTTGTCAGATATTTATATCGAAAATTACAAAAGAGTCGAAGTACAAAAAATTGGTTTTTTTAAAATAATTCTACAAAAGATGATCCTACGAAAAAAATGTCTAATACAAATTTGAAAAAGAGGAAGTTCCCTACATTTTTTCTTTAAACACCTTTTTTATATCTAAGTCTTATGTGTAACAAGTTTCAGCGGTTCTGTTGTGAACATTCTTAAAAAAAAAATCCGCCAACTTAATCTGTTCAGTAAATTTTGTACAAAAAAATTAATAATATTATTATTTTTTTATTTATTATTTTAATTATTATTTTATTATTTATTAATAATATTGTGGGATCTGGCGACGCCATATCATATAACCTTCGTTCCAAAAGCCTCAGTATTCCGATGTGTTCTAGCTCACCTGAGTACTGTTGTAATAGAATAAGTAAACGGCAGAAGCCTGTCAAGTAAATTGTAATTATCACTTGTAAGCGAAGAGTCATTGAGTTAACTCGTTAGAGAATTTGGTTTAAGAAAGAAGTTGTAAAAAGAGTCGTTAAACTCTTGTAGATCTATACATATAAAAGTTATACAAGACTTTAAGTTTAAAGCCTATTGCTCATATTGGCAATTATTAAAAGAAGCCAATAAAACCCACAATAATAGATCGTGAAGATTCGTGTTTTCTTTTTTTCTGTGCAATAGTCGCTATTATACACGGCGAAAGATAATTTTGTGAGATCATCAAACCCTACAATAATATATTATCATCACAATAACAATATATAGCGAAATCTTTTTCAAATTGAAGTGATTTTTCATGTTACGTATAAACTTATTTTACTGCCACTGTCGCATATTTCAACACTCAATCCGGCCGTTTTTTAAATGAGATGCATTCTGTGACTCCACAATTTTTGCAGGTATTCTTTCATGCAGCGAAGAAGAAGCGCAGTTCTTCTGATAAATAGAATAGAATATGCGAATCGTTATCGCATGCTGTTATTTCTGTGACCTTGAACTTTTTTGTCGTCGCTTCTAATATATATATTTATACAAAAGTTCGGGTCAAGAAAACTCATCAACATGCTGTCATAGTTGGCTTTTGCAGCATTTTACTCTGAAACAACACTTTTCGAAAAATCTGTCGTTGTGCATCCTGGTGTATCGGTTAATCAAAGCATCGTTCGCATTATTGGAGCTGTCTAATGTGTGATCCTCACGTTGCCTAATGAAAATATCTAACGTTTAATAAAATTACCATGAGCCCAAGTTGTTAAAGTGGATGGCTTTGTTCCACTCTCATTTTACAATAAAAACCGGAACACGGGCTTAAAAACAATAAAAATTGCAGGCGTCGAAGAAAAACATCCTGTTTCAAAAGACATCTTGCCTTCTTCTCCTGATTTTCTTTGACTCTATGACAAGTGGTCCAAATTTCAACGGCTAATAAATTTTTCATTTTTCCGCCGCTCTAACTGTTACACATCAGATTTACAAAAAAAGTGTTCGTACAAAAACTGTAGCGATTTTTGTCTTCTTCAAATTTATATGAAACATTTTTATTGTATGATCAACTGTTTAAGCAAAGCCACCCAACCCCATATTGCGCTGTTCATCAAAGGGTAAAATAATGAAGCAGTTTTATCTTTTCAGAGTTCAGGTTATGGAATTTTTAGAAGAAAAGCAGACAATGCCTGCTGAGAAAGATCTACTTAAAAATGAGTCTTGATTATACGATTTTGCATTTTTAGTTGATATTACCAATTGTCTCAATATGCTTAACCTAATCGTTTCCAATAATAGTTGATTTGGTCAACGGATTCAAATCGAAATTAGTACTGTTTTCTATGAATTTATAGACATAAACAATATCGACCATTTTCCTAAGCTCATGGATATGAGGACAGCTAGCGTAGCAACAACATCTAGTGACACCATAAAATTCAGGTGAAAAATAAAATCACTGTCTGAATGTTTTCAGAAAAAGGCTTCAGGATTTCAAGCCTGACAAAGAAAGTATTTTGCTGCCTATAAACCCCTTTTCAATTACTTTCAACGAAATAATTTAATACCCAGCAAACTATAACTAGAATTAACTGAGATTCAAAACAACACATCTCTCAAGCAGAGGATCTTTGGAATATGTGATCTCACAACTCCAACCGTCGTCAAACAACTATGAACATTTTTGGAAATTGGTATCAACTACCCAGTTATGTGTGACCTATGTAGCTTGGCAAATTTCATGCAGGTTTAGCTCAACGTACGTATGTGAAAAAGCTTTTTCAACACTTACATACCTGAAAAATAAATACCGCAACTCACTGTCAGCAAAACTTATTGCTGATTTGATGTTCTTCTCGACCTCCGATTTGAAATCAAATATTGACAAATGATTGGCTGAGAAACCTCTTCAAGAATCGTTTGTGCGTGCCTCTGACTATCAATAGACATTTGTAAAATATCTTGAATGTCAGAAGATTTACCTACGTTGCTTACGGATACAGTCGTGAGCTTGATTGGTTGTAGTTTATAAAGTAGTTGGCCAGTAAACCGGTATTGAATTGAAAATATGAACTATATGAAAAAATAGTTGGGTGGCCTTGGTTTAAACCATTTAATTGAAATTAAATTAAATTACTATTTTAGTACTCCTGGCTTGGTGAATATGGCCCTAATTGTTTCATTTCCTAATCCGCAATGCCCTATACATACCCCTTTTTCCTTTCCTGCCAAGCAATTCCTCGTTTCCAATTGTTACAGTTCAGTGGGAAAGTATGCTCTCACGGAAAGAGACAGAATATGAAAGTGGTGCCATTTGCGTTCATGCATTTGTGATTCAACGAGCAGTTCATTTATTTCAGTGGTATCTCCTGAGCTTTGGCAACATCATAAAAAAATATGGGTCATTGCTTTCTCACTCTGAATAAAAATAACCTTAAAGTATTTTTATTATTGGTCGGGGACTATTCCAGTAGGAGTACCTATAGTCCAGTCAAATAAGCCGAAAAAATGCAAAAGATCGTATTTAATTCCTTTCAGGCTGCAATTTGGAAGGTTGGTGTAGGGTGGTCCTGGGAGTATTGTCACAAAAATCCGGCGTCCCAGGGCCAAAACAAAGGGGTGAAAGATAATAAAAACACCCCCGAACGCGTGATTATCTATTTGCCATGCGTGCGGAACGGAAGTGGTAAAATGTTTGACAAATTTAAAAATGCTATTTTGTTCAAAATATGATTCTAAATAAAAAAGTCCATGGTGACCAACCCCTATCTCGTAAGGGCGCGGCAGGGAAAGCGAATGAAGCTAAGGGTGAACACATCGCTATATCCACTAACATGTGTCCGGTTATTTCAATTCTGCAACATTTTGGTTCAGGAACTAGCAACCAAGAGAAGCGTGAATGTTTCGTTGGTGGAGCAGAAAAACGGGTGGAGTGAAGAATGTTATCGGATTATATATATGTTGCACAATATTTGCGTTCGTGTTTTACTGTCGTGACGTGTTTGGAACATTTTTGATTTTTTCTTTGAAATTTTGGTTGGTTGTGCAAAGCGAGACGAGATATGATGACTTTTGCCTTAGAATTCTTACTTTTTAGTTCATTATGTCTGCAGTTTTACACACTCGATGTTTTTTAGGGTTTTAGATAACTGCGATTGCGTAAACGTGGGAAAAAAATAAGCAGAGAGGATTGTGTGCATTTCTTGTTTGTTTTTATACCCTAGATGAAATCTATAGGGTATACTAAGTTTGTCATTCCGTTTGTAACAGCTCGAAATAATGATGGTAGAACAAAGTGGATTGGACACCCACGCATAATATTAAAAGTTATTTTGATTTTTGCATGTCCGTCCGTCCATCCATGCGCACGATAACTCGAGAACGCGTATACTTAGAAAGCTGAAATTTTGTACACGCACTTTAAAAACAAAAAGTAAAATTAAGTTCGAAAATGAGACAAATCGGGCAACTCCTTTGTGAGGTTGCCATACAAAAAATTCGTTTTCCGCTATATATTTGGCCACTGCCTGAGAACGCGTTGACGTAGAGAGCTGAAATTTGGTACATGGTGTTTTCATTCTACTGGCAAATAAAATTTTAAAAATGGAGTAATTTGGGCAACTCCTTCTTGGTGTTGCCATATAAAAATTTAGGTTTTTTACGTATTCTTTGAAAACGATCAGTCCAGGTGACGATACGAAATTTCTTAAGGGCATTCATCTAGGGTATCATAAGAATTAGTCCTAGACCAATTCTAGCTTTTTTACTTGTTAATTTTTGTAATGTTTCTTGACGGAAGGGGTAGGATATGGGATTGCAGGATACACGGGAAGAATGGGATGTAATATATTAATGGTATAGACTAGATAGGTGGGATCTGCGATATTTAGATGGTTAAAAATAGAAGCGTTACATTATTTAAAAAATTATTACTGACAAATCAAAGTAGTAATTTAAAATTTGCAGATGCTTTCTTTTTTAAAAATAATAAAAAAAAACAGTTTTACTAATTCCCAATATGATTTACTGCAATAAATGTCTCTTACCATTTTCAAATCAAAAAATCAAATCATATTAAAAAGCATTTTTTTCATGTACCAGGCATTTTTTAGCTACGTAGAACGTTGGGCATTATGATATTAAAGATTAACAAATCAGAAAAATAAACAATGAACTCATTTCATTCATTATTATGAATGGGTGGAAACCAGATCAGACAACTAGAATACATATACTAAAGAGCAAATAAGATAATAATAAGAGCAATTTAAGACTATTAGCTGCACTCAGGGTGTTCTATGAATTGTTGACAACCTATGAATACGTCCCAGTTAGAAAAGCAAAAAATTGTTTGTAAGGGGTAGTAAATCCTAAATATTTGGGATAGGAGGGGGTACCTTCAAATGTTATGAATCAATCACACTATAACTTCTGAACAATATATCCTATTAAGATGCCTTTCAGCTCAGACTAAACCGTTCAAGCGTTCCAATAAATATTCAACCACATCCCCCGCAGCAACTATAGGTACATGTGAGGAACAATTGATGACCTGTAATACTCTGAGGTTTCCAAATATTGCAAGAAAGTATTTTGGGGTGAAAATCGTTCAAAATTATTCTAATTGTGGTCGAAGCTGACTTAGATAGGTAGCTAGAAATTGGAAAGTCTGAACGGCTTACTATCATCTGAGATAAAAGTATTTTTATTAGGATGTTTTGCTCAGTAGTTATATTAGTTCATAAAATTTGAAGGATACAACTTTCACCCGAATTATTAGGTCTACCCCTCCTCCCCTTCTTAGCATTTCAATATTTCTTGTCTAACCGAGACCTGTTCATAGCTAGGCGGTTGACAACTATTCGTGGAACACCACTAACGAAGAGTGCGTGGAGTCAATCCGATCGGACGTTGCATAGTGTTGTAGTTCAAATAAAACAATATAAACATATTCAATCAATTAATTTAAGACAAGTGATAGTGTTGTGCTAAATATCTTCAATATAATCAATTACTATAATTATTTAAATTCCGACGCGACCGATAAATTAATAAATTATCAAAATTAAATTTTATCCGCCAAGTGAAGGGCTCTTCTATGCCCTATCAACATTCTATAAGCCAGCAGCACGGTAACGTTTCCTTTCCTTCTCTTCATCTGTGATCAGTGCAAATGCATTAGCACTTGTCACTGATCAGCAATACGGGTGTCCCCAGCTGTGGTCATTGAACTGCACAGTCTGAGGTATTGAAAGCAGCAATAGGCATAACACTATTGTTGTTTTTTTTACCTCGCTGTGTCGTTGACTGCGGCTGGTGGCGCCCAAATTTTTGTGTTGTTGTGTGTCGCTTTTTTTTCTTTTTTGCTTTTTTGTTTTTGCCTTCAGCATGCAGAATTTTATTTTAGATTTCTGCAACATTCGCGGATTAAGAGCAAATCGGTTTTCGGTGTACTGCCACCTTAACTCAAAAAATCCGGCAATTCTTGCGCTAAGTGAAACCAAGGTCGTTTCTGATGCTGATATTAATCAGTATCACGTCCCTGGTTACAGCTTCGTGCCTCTTTTTTCTCAGCATAGAGGGATCGCAGTATATATTCGGAATGATGTGGCCTTTACTATTCTTCAAGATTTTCCTTCTGCTAATCCAGAGTTTAATTATATCTGGATTAGGTTCAAACTTCACAAGCACATCATATACTTCTGTTTCCTTTATCGCAGCCCAAATATGTCTGATGACGACACGGTATCCGTATTTGACAATATCTCCAACAATATTGATCATTTGCTTTCTGTTTCCCCCTCTTCCGAAATCGTCCTGGCAGGCGATTTTAATGTTCATAATATACCGTGGCTCAGACATTCTTCTACCACAAGTCCTGCTGGCCGTTTCGTTGAACTCTTCTGTGAATCATTTAATTTGCAACAGCTAGTGGATGCACCAACGCGAATTCCTGATGCAGCTGGAGATAAAGCTAATTTACTCGACTTGTTTCTAACATCTCATCCTGACAAATATTCCATTTCAGTCGGTTCCCCTCTTGGAAATTCAGACCATTGTTTAATCACGGCTCAATTTACCACCTCAAACCTGTGCCGCCCAACTGCTCCACCTACAAGTAGGCTTCTTTGGCACTATAAGAATGCTGATTGGGAAAGTCTCAATAAGTATCTTAAAGAAATTGATTGGTCGGTTTGTTTTGCTTCGAGGGATGTTGATGAATGCACATTACAATTTAGTAACATACTAAATCTTGGCATGCGTGAATACATTCCGTATTCTTACAGCAGGTCTCAACAACAGCATGATCGCTCCTGGTTTAACGATAAGTGTAACCAAGCTATAAAAGCGAAAGAGTCTGCTTTTCGCGCCTATCAATTGCATCCATGTCCGGAAATGAAACAAGTCTACAAGACTGCACGGAACACCTGCAAGTCCATTATCCAGAGAGAAAAATTTCTTTTTGACCAGAATATTAGAGAAAGAATCTTGACAAGCCGCAAAGGTAGCAAAGGTTTCTGGTCCCTGGTCAAAACCATCAGGAACAATTTCACCAATTCCTCTATACCTTCACTACTTAATAATGGAGAAGTGATTGTTGACTCCCTGGATAAAGCTAATATTTTAGCTGCTAGATTCGCTTCAAATTCTCGTCTTCCACCAACTTCACAAACACCTGTTTTGCATCCCCCGTGCGGATGTGTACAAGAGCCAATACACATCCGTACGAGGGATGTGTTCAGGGTCCTTAAGGATATCAACGTCTCCAAAGCCGCAGGTCCTGATGGTTTTTCGCCCCTGTTAATTAAAAGCTGCGCCTCATCCTTGGCTAAACCTCTGCGCAAACTCTTCTACTTGTCTTATTCGACAGGAAAATTTCCAACTGCTTGGAAGCTAGCTCACGTTCAGCCTATTCCTAAGAAAGGAGAGGGTAGCGATCCCTCAAATTATCGACCAATTGCCATCACTTCGATTCTTTCAAAGGTTTTTGAATCTATCATTAACTCAAAATTAATGAAGTATCTAGAAACTAATCATCTCATCAACGATCGCCAATATGGCTTCCGAGCTGGACGCTCATCTGGAGACTTGCTGACCTTTCTTACGGAACGTTGGAACCGTAGTCTTCACAATTTTGGTGAGTCTAAAATCGTTGCTCTAGATATTTCAAAAGCCTTTGATAGAGTCTGGCATCCAGCCCTTTTAGCCAAACTTAAAGCACTTGGTCTCTCCCCTCCTCTTCTATTATGGATTGAAAGTTTCCTATCTAGTCGCCAAATACGTGTTGTATTAGATGGCGTTACATCTGAACCGCATCCCATAAATGCCGGTGTGCCTCAAGGCTCTGTTATCTCTCCAACTCTCTTTTTAGTTTTCATTAATGATCTGCTTTCCCTTACTTTCAATCCCATCCATAGTTTCGCAGATGACAGTACTCTTGATTTCGCTTACTCCTTTGACACTCTTGCGGAATCCAGGGGGAATGCCGCATGTGTTAAACGAGATTGCATGACTAGATCATTGAATAACGATCTTAACAGTATCCTCGCTTGGGGCAAAGCGAATCGCGTCGAATTCAATGCATCTAAGACTCAAAGCTGTCTCATCTCATTAAAACAAGATCATAACTTAACCACACCCGTTTCTTTTGATGGAGCATTAATTTCTGATTCACCGTCACTAAGCATTCTTGGCATTAATATTTCCAGTAAGTTAAACTGGACAGATCACATCTTCTCTGTTGCCAAAGAAGCATCGAAATGTCTTGGATTTCTGAAAAGGTGTAAGAAATATTTCAGCCCGTCAAATCTAGCGCTCCTCTACAAGTCCTACATTAGACCTAGAATGGAATACAACTCCCATATATGGGCCGGGGCTGGTCGCACAGCCTTAGCTTCATTGGATATTGTCCAAAAGAGAGCCTTCAAGCTCATTGGCGATTTGGCAATAACTTGTCATATCGACTCACTCGAGCACCGCCGCAATGTTGGATGCCTTTCGCTCCTTTATCGCTATATGCATGGTCAATGTTCTGATGAAATATCTAGTCTAATCCCTTGTAGAATGATTCCTGCACGCAATACTCGCGCTGCAAACCGCGCACATCCTTTAACCCTTCAAATTACTTTCGGCCGTACAGTAAAATTCCGAGATGCTTTTTTATCCCGAACAGTGCGAATGTGGAACAGCTTACCATCTTCTGTTTTTCCTCCGGCATACAATCTGCGGAAGTTTAAGGGCGACACACATCGGCACCTCCGCCACTCTCCTCACATCCCCTAATCCTTTCCCTATCTCCTTCCTGCCATGCTGTGCTTTGCATCATAGGGTATCCCCTGAGCTTGGCTTAATAATATAAAAAAAAAAAAAAAAAAAAAAAAAAAAAAACAACCACAAGTAAACTATAAAACTAAATTTCTAAATACCCACATTTAATATCATTAATATATTACATCCCATTCTTCCCGTGTATCCTGCAATCCCATATCCTACAAACAAGAAATGCACACAATCCTCTCTGCTTATTTTTTCCCACGCTTACGCAATCGCAGTTATCTAAAACCCTAAAAAACATCGAGTGTGTAAAACTGCAGACATAATGAACTAAAAAGTAAGAATTCTAAGGCAAAAGTCATCATATCTCGTCTCGCTTTGCACAACCAACCAAAATTTCTAAGAAAAAATCAAAAATGTTCCAAACACGTCACGACAGTAAAACACGAACGCAAATATTGTGTTCCTGAACCAAAATGTTGCAGAATTGAAATAACCGGACACATGTTAGTGGATATAGCGATGTGTCCACCCTTAGCTTCAGTCGCTTTCCCTGCCGCGTCCTTACGAGATAGGGGTTGGTCACCATGGACTTTTTTATTTAGAATCATATTTTGAACAAAATAGCATTTTTAAATTTGTTAAACATTTTACCACTTCCGGTCCACACGCATGGCAAATAGATAATCACGCGTTCGGGGGTGTTTTTATTATCTTTCACCCCTTTGTTTTGGCCCTGGGACGCCGCATTTTTGTGACAATATTCCCAGGACCACCCTACACCAACCTTCCAAATTGCAGCCTGAAATGAATTAAATACGATCTTTTGCATTTTTTCGGCTTATTTGACTGGACTACTATGTATGTCAATTAAATTAACTTCGAACCCAACATTGATGCTTCTTAAAGACTATTCTTAAAATGGCATATATTTATGGTGTTTCGTTCTATCAAAAATAAAAGTTTTATCTTCTCAACTTATTTGTTATGGCAGGAAGATAACGAACATTATTTTGTTTGTTCGCTTCATATAATATTTCCTGATTAATGAAAATATAGGGGCGCTGCCATAGTCATGTATCCATTTTTTTTTAAATTGAAAGTTTTACAACCGTTGGACTTTGATCTTCTGTTATTAAATATTATATTATATATTATAAATATATTTCTTCAACTATTAAACTAAATATAAGTAGGTATATAATTTCAAATAACAGTTAACTATATAATCATACGTATCGCCTAAGTGAATTTTTCTTCTGAGAATATCTACAATTATTGTCTTCATAAAATGGCATAGATTTCCATCCCTTCATGTTATATTTAATTTTTTTAATTAAGCTTATTTCATTTATGAAATTTGCAAATCCACAGCTAACTCAAGCGCGGGCCGTATACCACCGGTTTCTGATAAGGATTCCTACTATTGTGAGTACAAAAGTCTAAAAGTGTTTACAACAATAAATCTAACGAGTCCCCATACCAATAAAAAAATCATTCATTGTGCGTTATTTACATAATAAAATACTTTCAGAGCAGTTCCATAAATTTCAACGCATAGTGAAAAATTTTATTATTGGCATGGAATCAGTTTAAGAAATAACTTAAAAAAAAAAGCACAGAAATTTTGAATAAAATAGTTCACAAAATTGCACCGGCATACAATTTCGCACAATTTTGTATAAAATGAGCAATTTTCATATTCAGTAAAATATTGTGAGTAATAATTTATATTTTAGAAATATAACCTATAGCTATACATAATTTATATAGAATTGCACGAGTGCCTTTTCTCCACATAATTAAAACACAGATGAGAAGTTTGTAATTTTTGTATATTAGTTCGATCTGCAGGAATGGAGTTTGTAAAACCAACAATATATAAAATATATAACTAATGCATATTGTGGATATATATAATTACTCGTATATACTTATATATGTATATATATAATACTAATTAAACAGCACATAATTGCACAAAATGTCACGTTAAAGAAAATTTCCTATCCATAAAACTTTTTATAGCACACGTAATAAAATTATAGTAAAAACTTTATATCAGAATGTTAGCTGAGGAATTGCATCTTTGTTTTTGAAAATACATATACATATATGCTATCACCTTTTTATTTATTCACAATAAATCCACAGAAGATATTTCACTAATTATAATTAAGTATTACGGGAATTCTGTATTCCCGCGGCATGCCTAATTTTTATACTCCCGCACTTATTTTTTGATAAAATTTTTATTGGGTTACATTGAAATTTGCAATTTAAAAACAAAAAAAAAACTTTATGTTCCAGGTGATCGCACTCTTATGCAGTCGTTAGTTTTTGATGCTAGAGTAACAGAATGGTTTACGAAGAATACAAGCTTTGGCTCCAAAGATGACAAAGGGTAAGCAAATTTATATTTCGAAATTATTATGAACTCCAAAAGTGCGCACTATTCTTTGATTTAATCTCAATAAAATTTCGTAAAAATAAAGTTTGAGGAAATCTTTGTGTGAATGATTTGTAGGTACACGAAAATCCAAACTGTAGCCGATCCAAATGATTTTATGTTCTTTAATTTCCGTAGACTTTTTACAAAACTCAAGCTAATTTGTTGGCTGGTTTACTTTTTTTAGCCCAAAACTGATTAAAATTTTCGCTAAACGTAGTAAAAAACAAGAATAAATCAACACGAAACAGAATTGGACTCCTCGTTTTAGGAGTGAAAAAAATCGCCAAGTGCGAGTCGGACTCCCGCACGAAGTGTTTCGTACCATCATACAAAATTTAACACTATGTACTTTTTATTTATTTTTCAAATGAGAGTAGGCGCCATTTGAAAAAATAAAGTTGCCGAAAAAATCACGTTTCTTCTATGGGGGCCCCTTTAGTTTTTAATTTAATTTTATTTTTATTAATTTTTGTTAAAGCAGCAATAGAAATACACACTCTGTGAAAATGTCAACTGTCTACCTATTACAGTTCATGAGATACAGCACGGTGACAGATGGACGGGCGGACATCGGAGGCTTAGTAGTAGGGTTCCCGTTTTTAACTTTGGTTACGGAACCCTAAAAAGAACTCGTATTAGTATCAGTCTTGCATTAGGCCCATTTTGATTGGCTGTCATCATGACTCGTGAACCTATATTGATAACCTTCATATTTTTATATATGAAGCTCAAAGGGTTTGTCATCGAATCACAATATTTTGATAACCCATGTTTTTAATCAGCAAAATGCGTCGTAGGACAAAAAATATATAATTGTATTCTTATATCATAACTACTTAAATTTTAGCAAAAGAAAAACGAAATTGTTAACCACTTCATGTACATGCCCATGACTATCACGGGCGCTGCTTACTGGCAATTTTGCACGTGCCCGTGTACGTCACAGGCGCCGTTATATCTTCTCAACCAATTTTACCTATTTCGAACCTATTACAGATTTCTGTAAATAAATAGCTTTTCTACTAGAACATTGATGTCCAACGTAGTAATTTTTATACAAATTTTAAATTATAGTCATAAAAAATAAATAAATAAAATAAATAATGAAATTTATGTCCCATTTGTATAATTTCAAAAATAATTGCGTACGCCACTGACATAAAAAAAATAATACTTTCATAAATAATTCATAATTTGTTATAGCTTATATACATATTTCTATTATTATTAATACATATACGAAAAAAAATTCCCCCTCCCCTACAACTAAATTACACTGGCTACGCTACTAAAAATGCGTTTTTTCCATTTTATTATGCATAAGAACTACATTTTTATCAAATTTTTATGTGATAATTTTTTGACCAGAATTCAAAATTTATTCATGCATGAAGTGGTGGCTGTATTGAAATGTTAAATACTAAGCTATAAATCAAATTGTAAAAATGATTAGAGAGCAAAACGTAGATTCGATTTCATTCCACTTATCATATAGAAAGTGTAAGTTTGAAATTTGCCAAAAGATAATCTTTCGCTGGGATATAAGGCCCGTTCGTCTGTCTCAGACGGACAGACTCAGTCTGTGCGCACGATAGCTCGAGAACGCGTTCACATAGAGAGCTGAAATTTTGCACACGGGCTTTTTAAAAAAAACGTCAAATTAAATTCGAAAATGGGACAAATCGGATCACTCCTTCATGGGATTGCCATATAAAAAGCTCGTTTTTCACTATATATTTGGAAACTGCCTGAGAACGCGTCAACGTAGAAAGCTGAAATTTTGTACACGGCGTTTTCAAAGAAATAGCAAATATAATTTTATAATTGGGCTAAATCGAGCAACTACTTCTTGGTGTTGCCATATAAAAATTTTGTTTTTTTACGTATACAGCGATCAGTCCTAAACGTTTTTTAAAAAATTCTTCAGAATAATAAATCCTATGAAATTGGTCATTATCATTTTTACTGTCCAACGAACCGTTTTAGAAATACATATATGCAAAAAACCACTTCAAGAATCAAACTTGCACAGAGAAGTGACCATACGAAATTACGTACGGAATTCATCTAGGGTACCATAAGAGTTGGTCTTACAATTAGACCAATTCTAGCTTTTTTACTTGTTTCTATTACTTTCACCATTATTCACGACTTTCTTATTTAAGTTTTCTTGGAGTGATGATTTCATGATTTGAGTTATAATGGGACGTTTATTACGATTTTTATGAAGCTTTAAGAAAAACTTTTAATATTTGAGTTTTATTCCGCTGCCTACCCCTCCCCCTTTTGTTTTTTCTTCGCTTAAATTATTCCATTTTTTTTCGCACCAGCATAATTACCAAAATAAAAATATATTTTCTACTTAATAATTCTGGTACACTTAACTCAACTTGCGCTGAATTTCACTTTTCGTCCACAAAAAAAAACGAGTCACTGAACAAATTTGATTTCTATAGTCCGCGCCACGAAAAATGAGCTATCAAGGCAAATTTATAAGTTTGTACCATTGTATATATGCCCAATGGTAAAAGAGCTTTCAAAGGGTGTTGCCATTAAAAAAAATGAAATTTTGATATATTTGAGTTATTATTGTACTTTCTTGTAATTTTAATAAATATTTATAATTTCAATAATATTTTCCTTTCTTTCATATTTTTATTATAAATAATTCCGTTACAGTGACTTCTAAAAGTGATTTGAAATTCTAATTTGCAACCAGAATTGATATAAATTATTTTAAAGCGGTAACATGAACAATTTAGAATGGTTTTTGGACATATTTAGCTTACGTGTGAAATAAAAAGTGTAATGAGTATCAGTTATTAAAATACCTTGGAATGGCTTGTGTCTAAACTAAAATGCTCTCGCTTCAACAGAAGTAAAGCTTTCATTTCAAAAGTAAAAATATTTAGATATATCTATTACTCCTATTATTTGTTGAAGTTGCTTAAAGATCCAGAGAAGCATTTTAAAGGAAAATCCCAAGGTATATAGAAGAAAGCGTATTCGCATTAAAATTTTGACACATTGCAGCTAATAGCCTATGACGTAATTCTGTCACTAATGTATATACATATTTATAGGAAAGACAGAGAGAGGAGAGAGAGTATTGTGTTCTCTGTACCGTACTTTCCTATACATTTTCACAATATTTCGTCACTAATCGCAGAACGTGGTTCGTAATGGGAATACCTTGTATTCTATATAACTTGGGAAAATCCAAGAGATTCTAACACAGGGCAGAATATTAGCTGTCGTCAGGAATTTTTTTGTAACATGTCGTTTACATAAAGCAGGGCACGGATTTCCCGTATCGTATTTCCAGATTCACAGTAAGAATATCGGAAAATAATTGACTAAAATAAGCGAATTTATTTACAAATAAACTCTCAAAATTAAGGAACACCACTGCACAAAGCACATGTTGCGTTATGAAATTTTTCTGACTTTGTAGAAACTAAATAAAATAACTTAATTGAAATGGAAAAATTACAAAAAAATTACTCAAGTTAAAATGTTCAAATGGCAACCCCAAATTTAAATTTCCCTCACCTTGATAGATCGCTTTCCGTGGCGCTCACTATAATTTAGTAGACAATCAATACCTGCATTGGACATACAATGGCTAATAACAGACTAACTATTCCCTTCCACAACCACTACGTTTAAAATTCAGTATATGTATAACCAGTGCTGCCAATAAGTTTGATTAACATATTTCTTTTACAAAGAAAGTTCTCCGCGAATGCAACTAAATTTTTTTCTCTGCCTCTCATTCACTCATGTTTTATAATACTGAATAGAACAACGAAAACTTCAAAAAAAAATAACAAAAATTAAATTTAAGCTTAAAAGATGTAAATTCTTTACACAGTTCTTTGAAGCCGGTGTGAATTGACATTTTAGTTGCCTCACTGATTTTTTATATGTTTGGGGCCACATTTAAAATAAAATTTCTAATCTGTGCGCCTGAGGTAATCGGTATACTGCCATAAGACAAATATTTGAAACTGATTAAAGCTTTTATCGGATGTGTTTTTTCATATTACTACTTGTTCTGCAAACAAATTTCTTCAATAATTCAGTTTTATAGCTCTCAAGGGATTAATTTTTTTAACACAAAATGCAAAACTTTTATAAAATAAAATAAATAATTCGCACACTTTCAATGGAATAGCCCAAGTCCAATAGCAGTTTTAATGGGTTTGTTACCAAGGTAAATTTATTACAAATCCATCAACAGCTTTTTACACAACATGCAAACCTTCGTTATGAGCATATAATTAAAAATTTCGAAACATAATATTATTAATTGTATTTTATTAGGAATGAATTCAAACAACGTTTTGGAATTACGGTAGCATTTCTTGCAACTGGCAGTGGTTTAACTAGATGGCAGGAGTTTCACACAAATATGGTTGACGAATTACGGCCAGAGTAAGTAAAAACTGCCAACATTGGTAGTGAAAATAAAAAAAATATTTTTTTTTATAAATAATTATTTTTTTACAGACAAGAGTTTAGTGACAAAAATCAGAGATCTATTGATGAAATTTGGTATAAACGAGCTGTGGAACAACATTTCGTTGAACCTCAAAGTTTTGTTTATTCCGTTCCATTTGAAAGTGGAGGTTTGTTAAAATCGAAATAAACAAATAAGCAAATATATATTTTTTTTAATAATATTACATTATCCAATTAATTTTTTTATCTCTATAGAAAATCCTAGAGAGACTCTAGTCACGGCAAGTCATGCAATTTTTCATTCTGAGGGAGGAAAAACTGCTCCAGCTGCTGTTGTTGGATTTCAATTTCAACATTCAGCTCTACATACACTTTTCAGAAATATTACTAGCAATGTACAGTTAACATTATTATATTCTATTTTTTAACACAAAAGTTAATGATAATTTTTTTTTATAGTGTGCAGATTGTAAGAAGACTTGTGCATCAGATGAAATCGATTGTTACATTCTTGACAACGATGGATACGTGATTATATCACCAAGTTTAGGTGATACAGGAAAATTTTTCGGTGAAGTTAATGGAAACATGATGTTTCGCTTAATTGAAGAGAAAATTTACAAAGAAGTTATTATTTATGATTATCAGGCGATATGTTTTGATGAAAAAAGTAATGATAGTTCATCTGGAAAATTGTTATCGGTAAGTAAATGAAATGCTTTGGTCTGATTAAGTTTCTTAATTATTGTTAATTCTGCTACTAAGTACCAAGAGTTTTAATAATCTTAAGAGCTTTCGATAAATATAGTGTTTAAGGTGGGAGCTTTATACACTTATTGATAGATCAATGTTTGTAGCCCCCTCAAGGTAATTATGAGAAAGGTAAATCTAACTTTGACATGGATTTCCTCAATAAATATATCCCTAGAAGGATTCAGATTTTACTGTAGTGATACAGTGCATGTACAAAATCATCATCATGACTGTGTTACTAGGTATTCTGATTTTTTATGAAGTTTAACTTTTCTGGATATGCTGAATTTTCCGCTGCAAATGAAACATGAATTTTAAAAACCCATAATATAATCGGTATTTAGATTCATGGAGAGATTTGCAAGGCACTAGCCTCGCAATTACCTCGACTTGAAAGATTTAGTGTGAGTCATCCGTTGTAAATTATTCCCTTTCTAGGTTAAGACTGTTAATAAAGTCTGAACCATTCTCGGATTGAGATTTTACACGTGGTTTGTGAAAGGAAAGGCATGTTCGAGGTGGAGTATAATCTCTGCCTGGCTAATGCTTGGCAATTAAAGACTATGTAAAGAGTATGGCTGAGACGGCAGGTTTAAGTTTCAGCCAAGTCCATCTTGTTTAGGTATTATCGGTATTACTAACTCGTTACTTTCAAACTTGACGAAGATGAAGACATCGCCTCATCCCTTTCCACAGACAATATATCTATATTTATTGACTGTGTCCTTTCTTTATATCTTCCTAATTTCTCTCATGTCAACATACATTTTATATCATATAGTTTATCCATACATGCTTTTTTAATCGAGTGCTTCGAAAAGTCGGTGTAATATTCTTCAATATTCCTCTTGCAATACTCGGTTGTAGCAAGAAATGAACACCTGTTTTTTAAGGTTACAATGATTTTCATCTCGCAAAAACTTTTTCACAAAGTTTTCTCTGAGAAAGGCAGGAAAATATATGACTAAAATATTGTGGAATGCATGGCTCAACATCGATGAGTTGGCGATCCAGTAGCAGATGTCTAGATAATAGTGCACAGTGCCGAAAGTTAGTGTTTTACTTTCATATAGTTTGATGCCTTACCTGACAGGTTTCAAAACGTAAAATACAATGGAATATAAAATGAATTACATGAAATTGTCCCCTACAATTTTCATAAAAAGAATATTTCCTGTAAAATTAATCAAAAAGAGAAAAATAGACAAACCGTTATAACTTGAAAATTTCATGCGATCTCAAACAAAAAGCGAGATATAAAAAAACTATGCACAACTCTTTTTTCAACAAGATGGCAGCTAATATTTTCAACTTCGTGGATTTAAAATTTGCAATCTGCCTCTCTACAATTGCTCAAAGAATCGTCGACACTAAATTGCGACTGGACTAATTCTAATAAGAAAGACACAAAAGAAGGCCTAGGTATTTTACCCTGCCCTTTAGCTCCAATCGTGTGCAGCCAATAGAGGGCAGGTTCAATCTAGGAATGTTCCTTTTTTTAGTAAAAAAGGCATAGATCGGTTTTGAATAGAGTGATGCACAGTCCGAAATCAGTAGCCCAGTCTATG
Organism: Dioctria linearis; assembly: GCA_963930735.1. Taxonomy (NCBI): domain Eukaryota; kingdom Metazoa; phylum Arthropoda; class Insecta; order Diptera; family Asilidae; genus Dioctria; species Dioctria linearis. The sequence continues at coordinate 169,324,100 of OZ005743.1, read as the reverse complement.
ACTAGTGGGATCGCGTTTTGCACCATTCCGAAGAATTCAGACTCATAAATACCTGCGAACAAGATCATCAGGCCGTCTGCATACCGCTTTGTACCTTATCCGGGTGACTGTTAGCAAGAGATCATTCATAATGAACACCCATAATAAATGTGATAAAGTACTACCTTGAGGGTAGCCCCTATGGACTCTTTTCACTCGCCTTACTCCCCCCAGATAGGCAAAGATAACTAGTTCTCTTGTTCAACATGTGTGCGATCCAGAGACATGTTCACTCCATGTATTATTAGCATTTCCGTAAATTTATGTTGAAGTACATTATTGAAGGTGCCTTCTACATCTGTGAAAATAGCCAGCGTAGACTGTTTAAAAAGGAAGCCTTTTTCAATTGAGAGAAAAACCTCGTGGAGGGCCGTTGCTGACCTTCTCTTTAAATACTCGTGATGATGATGTAACAACCTGCTTCTGGAAATGGAGCACCTCAATAAACACAACCCTGACCTCTTGCCACAGCTTCGTTGTATAGCCCATTTTGATACATACACTTAAGATATGGGCTAGATTGGCGATCAATAAGTCACCAAGTCAAGTTTTGAAGTAAGGCTGGAAAAATGCCAGTTTTATACGGGGGCTTGAAGGGTTTGAACGAATTCACTGGCCACTCATCCGCGATGAAATTTAGGTCTCTATCCCCGTAAATAGTTTCATAATAAAAATCACGATTCGTAGAGACGAAGAAACGTCATCAGGACCATCGGGGAAGTATTCGTGTAAGATTTCCCAAACAAAGACGCCCGCACTACGTCACTGTTTGTGAGGAGTTTGGGTTGGTTGTGTATCTTGGACAGAAATTATTTGAGCCTTGACATCTAATTAACACCATCTACATTCTCCCAGAAGAGCTGCTACAATTTTCTTTTCGACCTGCGGATCGAATATTTGTAATGACGTAGAGCGCTCTGGTAAGCCTACCACTCGTTTACGATATTTGACTTTCTGGCTTTGTTGTACAGCACCATTCTACGTAGATCTCTTAGTTCACGTGTCAGCCACTGGGGCATACAGTTTTGCTATGTCCCCCTGATCGGGCACGAGGTCTCAAAGGATTGGATCAACGGGGCGGTAATTTCTACGACTCCCCTAACTATGTTCGCTCTCGAAAATAAGTGCGTGACGCCTTTCAGTAATCGAGTGATTGAAAGCCCGCCAGTTGGTATTATTAGAATTTCTGTAAGATCATCTGGCTTTCAACCATCATATCTAACTCAAAGCGTATGTAGTGAGATTGAAACCTCTGCTGAAACCCTCCAGTTAAGAGCATAGAACCAAAAATCTTATAACTTATATGTTATAAGTTATATGATTTTGATAGAAGGTTAAATTACTGGTTTTACGACTTAGATCTAGGACCTCATTACGACTACGTCTTATAAAGGTGGGTTCCTCGCCTTTATTTAGTAGGTACGTGCATATTAGTAGTTACAAGAAATTTTAGACCTCTAGTGTTACAATAGGTGCTACCCCAAATCGTATGATGAGAGTTAGGTTGCATCTAATTATCATCGCTCGGTTACTGCTGTTCGCGAAGTCTATGATGTATGCTGAATAAAATTACAAAAGAAGCAGAGGAATGTTCATTCCATTTTATCGTATATTTCGATATTTACATACGACAAAAAATAAAAATCATCCTCCAGAATGCGTCTAGAAACCTACACCTAGATCCCCGTGCTATTAAATCAAGGAAAGAGTTAGACCGATTATACTCATATTCTCTTTCTCCTTCCTATCTGTTAAATCTGAGATATACTATGATAGGATCTACAATTTTATGTACACTTGTAACCATCGAGCTAAATACCACCCATTACAAACAATCTCAATTGCTTTTAAGTAAAAATTCTTTTGTCGGTAGAATGCTTCAATCATACGTGAAGTGGTGCTTCAAATACAGACACATAAAATCATTTGCCAATGTCTAAGCTAAATATTACACCGTCAATGGGCTATTTCCTGTTACCAGGCTTACGAACGATATGGAAGAAAAGATAATATAAGAACAACGTGCATGGTTAATTAGTTTGCACTTGTCGATATTTAAAGATATTTTTTGTCCAAATACATTCAACTCATTTGCAACGTTAATAACAATTAATTAAAAGGATAAAAATAACAGTGGGCCGAGATTCTTCCCTTGAGGCACACCATAAATAATAATATAAAAAATATTTTATCTATGAACCTCAGGAAAAATACATTCCGCATACTCTATCTGTAAGATTCAAACGAATCCATTCAATAATTATATAAAACATTTGCTTTCTTTAAAATTATTTAAAATATAAAAATTTATAGTATTTGATAAAACATAATTTGTATAATTATTATTTAAGCCTATTATGCACCTTCTTCGAATATTTAAATGGATTCTTCGTACAATGTGGATATTTCTAAAAGCTCAAATGGTCTCAGTAGAAGCAATGGACAATTACTTCGATGAAAATTCAACAGACTATAATTCCAACAACAACAAAGATTGGGCAAAGAAAGTTGTAATAAATCGGACTAGACTTCAATCTTGTGATCATGTAATCAGATTGTTCAGTTTATATAATGAAAAGGATAAATCCGTGTTCAAAAAGTCGGCAAGTGGCTGCGAAAGACCTTTTGTTGTAATACCAATTCCTGCCAGTAATTTGATCCTTTTGGTTGTTGATGCAATCTGCCCACGTACTGATCCACCTGTAAGACTAACAACAATGCCAACTCCGCACGAGTATATTAATGCAAGTTTAGCTTGTCATAAACCGCAGTATCCTAGGATACGTCCTGCAAGTTGTATCAACAAACACATGAATGTAAGTGGTGTGATTGCTTAAATTGATTTTCGATATTAAAATTTTCTTTCTACTTCACAGGAAAGTTTTATTGAGCTTTGCGGAAATGCTAACAGCATTCTTATCAGCCACATCCTAGTGTTATTATTATTCGTTTTGACATTAGCTTTACAGCGATAATCTTTAGGTAAAACAATTGACAAAATTTGTAAATCAGTATATTGCTCTAAGGTGATTAGCTAGCTTTTGTATGTTTTAATATCTTACAAAAACTTTAACTATTTATGATAAGTTTAATGAGATCTTTATTACATCTGTCGAATTCTACGGTATTGTTGTTAATGGTTAAACTATCTTTTGCAATATTTAAGTCACCAGATGTGCAATGGGCCAATTATACTATTATTTCAGTGAAATACATAATATTATGTTAAGCTGAGAAATTTTGTTGTCTTGTTTTTGTAAATACTAGTATTATGTATATATGGTGCAAATAAATTTTTATTCCTAAGAATTTAATCGTTTCGTTTTTTTTTCGCTGAAAAATTTCACAATTCCTTTGCGGGAATGTTGCCGACTCAATAACTGTGTGAAATTCTTTCTTTTATGCGTGATTGTGATCATTGAAAAGGGGAACATTATACAAAATAATGAAAAAGTCGAACAACACATAATCCTCAAATGTTGAAAAATCCCCAAACATTAAATCCGCCAGCTCAAAATCCACACGCATAAGAGTCTCGAAATCCCCAAGACACAGCATCACCAGAACGGCAACAAAAATTATGAAATATAAAAAAACTCAAAATCAAACGCAATTCCACAGGACATCACGACCTTGACATTTTTCTAGGAAGTGTCAAGTGTGAGAAACTATTCAAAAGTTTGCGACAATGTACACTTTACAGAAAAAAGCACATGAATTTATTAAATTTAGTACATTGATGAAAATATGATTAAGAATTAATTAATCCGAAATAAAACTCCGAAATGTCAAGAGAAAATTATGCCATAGAGTTTTTCGAGATTTTGTGATTAGAGAATTTCTGTTTGGCGATTTTAATTTGGTGATAATTTTGTAGGATTTTCTAATTGGGAATTATGTTGTAACAATAAAAAGGAAAAATTATGAAAAAGCGTATAGTTCAAAATTGCGAATATTTAAGAAATGTCCAATTAAATTCCTAACCCTAAACTCAAAACTTCACAGGGAAAAATCAATTCTCAAAGATACTCGTAAGATTCCCATTATCGTCAATTCTTGACTCGCATACGAAATTTCTCATTTTACAGCAATTATAAGATAGAAAATAATGGCAGTTTTCCTGTAATATATGACTCAATGCCTACTAAACTTGATAGCTTAGCTTTAGAATCTTAGCTTTAGAAATCTAGGAGATCAGGATGAACGGTATTTTTTTCTCATTTTGGGCTATATGTTTATAACCAATCCACCCAAAAACATATATATATTTTTTTAATTCTTGAAATTAGGTTTGAATCCTAGGTTTGAATACTTGAAAAAAGGTTTTTGGTCTCTCGTCAAAATCATCAGGAACAACTTTCCAAGTTCCTCTATACTTTCACTACTTAACAATGGTGAAGTGGTTGTTGACTACTAGTTTCGCTTCAAATTCAGAGCCAATACACAACCATACGAGGATTGTATTCAAGGTCCTTAAGGAGATCAACGTCTCTAAAGCTCCATGTCCTAATGATTTCTCGCCCCTGTTAATTAAAAGCTTCGCCTTATCCTCTGCGCAAACTATTCTACTTGTCTTATTCGACAGGAATTTTTCCAATTGCTTCACCCTGTTCCCAAAAAAGGAGAGAGTAGCGATTCCTCCATTCTTTCCAAGGTTTTTGAATCTGTCATTAACTCCAAACTAATGAAGTATCTAGAAACCAATCAAATCATCAACGATCGCCAATATGGCTTCCGGACAGATCGCTCATCTGGAGGCTTGTTGAATTTTCTTGGAACCGTAGTCTCCACAATTTTGGTGAGTCCAAGATCGTTGGCCTAGATATTTCAAAGGCCTTTGATAGACTCTGGCATCCTGCCCTTTTAGCCAAAGTACTTGGAATCTCCCCTCCTTTCTATTATGGAGTTGAGGCAGGACGAGGCGTGGCGAGGGGAGGCTATATCAAGTGTTAAAGAAATAAAATGATTGTACGCTGTATTATGAGAGTGTGCATAACAAGACTGTAACAACGCGCGAGACATCTCGAGGTATCTCGCTCGAAAATGAAATTTTTCATGGCTTCGTGTGGTGCAGCGCGCTAATTTTGATAGCTGTCATAATCTTATATGTGTTATGTTTTTTCTTTGATATAATTAAAGGGCTCTTTACTCATTCTCATATACTGGAAGAACCTATGAGAATCAGTATGTAAATCTGCATATATGCGAACGATGGAATTCCCCAAATTCTAATCGCTTGTTATTGTGACCCCATCCATATACAAGCAAAACTGCAGAAAGGGCTTCACAAACAGAAAATGATTAATTTTATATCCTCAGAATGGAAATTTTGACAGTTGTTTTTAGTTTATATTGAAATCTACCCTTAATACAATCGAAGGTTTCTATACTCATTCTCATATATTAGAAGAATCGATCAGGATCAGTCCGTAAATCTTCATATAGATGATGAAATTCGCCAAATTCCAGACGTTTCATATTTATCGGATGACAAACAAAACAGTGGAAAGTCCACTTATGTGAAAAATGCAATATAGTTGCATTACGTGATAAACACAAAATTTCTTCTTCAGATTCTGATGACATAATTTATGCTCTCACTTCGTGATTAACGAGCAACTGAATGCCTTGTCAAAGTTAACTTAATAACAAGTTAGCACACAGAAGAATTTTTTTCGATTGTTTTACATTTAAAATGCACACGGCAAGAAAAGGTAGAAAGATAGAAAAAAAATCAAACTCTCCTTAAAACTTTTATGAATAAAGATAAAAAATGTGAAAGCCCAAATTGCATGCAACGAACAGAATGGCAAATGATTATTTTTCGTAAATAAATGAGAAGGGGCGGAGTTTTCCCGTTTTACTCTCATAAAATGTTCCCGCACTTTTGTGAAAACCGGTTTTCTGTAAAATCTTATGAGAAATATCCAATGTTTTTTATAGCAGAACCAATGTTTGTTTGTGTAATTTCTGTGTAATTTGAGCAGGACGTTCTTGTTTACATTCGTTTTGCTCTGAAGAGATTAAATGGGGGAAATTCATGCTAGATTCTCTGATATTTTCGGGAAAAATGAGAATTTCATTTGAGAGGAATTTTATATCTTATCCTTTTCTTAAAATATAGAGGTAGTGTGACCTGATGTACATTACTATGAATAGTTTGAAAGGATTTTGAAGGTATTCAAGAAGATTTTATCATTCGGGTAATCCTATGTTCTCTCGATTTTTGTGATTAGTTCTTTTCCCCCATTCATGCAAAAGACGAAAGTATATGAGATTACCTGTTTCAGTCTAAAAAACATGTACCCACGGCGTTATATCTGAATCTCACGACATTTATAGCCATTGTTTCCCAGGGCTCTATTATCTCTCCATCTCTCTTCCTAATTTTCATTAATGATCTGCTTTCCCTTACTTTCAATCCCATCCACCGTTTCGCCGATGACAGTACCTTTTGATTTGGCATATTCCTTTGACACTTTCACCGAATCTGGAGGGAATGCCATATCTGTCAAACGAGATTCTATGATTAGATCATTGAATAATGATCTTGACAATATCCTCGTTTGGGGCAAAGTGAGTCGCGTCGAATTCAATGCATCTAAGGCCCAAAGCTGTTTCAAATCTTTAAAACAAGATCATCGCTTAACCGCTCCCTTTTCATTTGATGGAGCATTATGCCTAACAATATACAATGGTAAAACCACTTCGCCAAACGACATGGATTTTTGTGTTCGCTTTTGTAAATTCATACTGGCAAAAATTTCTCCTCTCTTTCATTCATTGACGACATGAGCACGAGCGTATGCGTAGTAGTTAATCAGCAAAAACGATGTAGTAATACCTCAGGTGTATTCAGCATAATTCAGAACCATGTAGGGGAGTTTAGAACAAAACAGCTGTAAACTGGAACTTGTACTTTCAGTCTAAAAAGCAATATTTTATATTATTCGACTTGTCCCAAGCAATTTCTTAGTTTACTAAGTTTACTATACTATAGTATAAATTATTGGGACCAAAGACTCCCTTTGATGTAATTCTGCAATGAGGAAGCAATTACATTTATGATAATTGACAGGTCAACAGCTGTTTAATTTGGCAGCTTACCGCTACTTAGATATTTCGTGTATTTATATGCACTCTTCAGCAAACAATATCGTTTTGACGACGTGTTTTTACCAGGCTTTGTAGATTAGGCATTAATCTCCGATTTACCTTCACTAAGCATTCTTGGCATTAATATTTCCAGTAAATTAAACTGGACAGACTACATCTTTCTCTTGCCAAGAAATATCATGGATTTCTGAAAATATGTAAGAAATATTTCTGCCCGTGAAATCCAGCGCTCCTCTTTAAGTCCTATATCAGACCTAGAATGAGATGCAATTCTCACATCTGTCCGTACAGCCTTAGTTTCATTGGATATTGTCCAAAAGAGAGCCTCAAGATCATTGGCGATTTGACAATTTCTTGTCATATCGACTTACTTGAGCACCGCCGAAATGTTGGATGCTTTTAGATCCTTTATCGCTGCATGCATGGCCAATAATGTTCCGATGAAACATCTAGTGTGATACCTTCCCTGATAGCACTGAATGAGCTCAGAGTACAGAGTACAGAGTACATAATCTATTCACCAGACTTAAAAAAGAGACTATACCAACACGTTTATGATTGTAAAAATACCAACAGTCACAAAAAAGAGATGACAACCCTAGCCAAACATCATTTTGCAGAGGATAGTCATAGTTTTGATTTTGAAAATATAAACATTATTGACTATGAGAGCAATTGGTATAAACGTAATATTAGTGAAATGATACACATACAGCTCAATGATAACAGCATTATTTTCGGACAGATATAGTTAACTTAAATCCAGTCTATATGACTCTTATTAACTCTTACAAAAACACTTTAATCAGTGATGATACCAGAAATTGATCTATTGTTTTAGTTTTGATAATTACTTCCACTTTGTGTTACTAGTACCAGACTTTCTCTATTTTTATCTAGGATGCTATCTGACAGCCTTAAAAAATGTTTTTAGATTTTATGTGATGCTCTTTATAGCATGTGTAATTTTTTGTGATTTTAATTATAATTTCTATTGGTAATTTTCTTGAGGTAATTTATGAATATTTTTAAAGTTTACTGTTGTTCCAATGAATTGTTATTGTTTATATTTTTAGCCCTGATGAAGCGTTAAAATGTAACGGGAAACGTTGGCAAAAAGAAAATAGGTTTTATTATTATCCCATACCAGCTATAGCAAATACATAATTCTTAGGGATACTACAATTTCTGATATTATCACGCATGTTATATGCCAGCACGAAAATACAACTATACTGTTGTACTTTCGTGCAGGGATACGACACGCAAGCGCAAGCATAAAGAAATATTATTATTGCAATGCAGATGATATGTATACCATTACACATATCATCAACAAATTGGTTATTCTTTTACTTTTTTTAGGAATATATTATCCATAAAATAGGAAAAATTCCTTACAAATGATTAAAAAATACTTGAACTTTACTGGAACTGGGTGACTATATATCACCTTCCTCGCTTCGCTTTTGACAAAGGAATGAAGAATGATAAAATTCAGTCCCACTTCGCAGACGCATAGCAAACGCCAAAGTAAATAAATTTTTAGCGCAACACCATTTATCTCCCTTTCACTCGTATATTTGATGCACTAGACCTACAGATCAGTATCCATCCCAAGAAGAAAGTTAGTTATCGTACGACCACATAATGTACACTCGCCATGTTGTACTTGACATAAAAGTTGCGTTAGTTAACATATGACACTAAAATTTTATAACTGATGAGCGTTGGCTACCAGGATTGTAGATTAATACCTGCACGCAATACTCGCGCAAGCCACGCACATCCTTTCACCCTTCAAAATACTTTTGGCCGTACAGTAAAGTTCTGCGATGAAAATCTGTTTTTCCTTGGGCCTACAATCTGCGAAAGTTTAAGAGTGACACCGGCATCTCCCTTTCTTCAAGAGCATTAGTATTGCATAGTTTTTTGCCTGTTAATTCTACTGAATTTATATTTTCAATTTTTAATCCGTCTAAAAATCTAAATCTACTCATTAAATTTTCCCTAAAAACTCATATAATGGTACATAATCTCTCTGACATATGCATATTAATTTGCATCTACGTTTATTTTTTTCCCCGCGATAAGTAGTTTAGAAAATTATCGCTCTTTAATGTTAGTATTCCATGTAAAAAAAAATTGCCCGAAAAAAGAGGAAAAATTTATTTCACATCAAAACCCATGTAACGGTTAAACGTAGATTATTGAAATGCTTCCATGAAATATGTAAAACATTATGCTAAAGCGTTCAAAAGAAAAGTCAGTCCCCGCACTAAGCTACACACCCCTCTGTACACAAATCACTCATTTTAACGATATTCGGATGAAAAAAGTCTGTGATAAAGTTTCTTATAGAAGAAAAGAAAATATGCCATTTAATAGGCCTCAGCAAGAGCTTTAATTTGATATCACACACGGCCCAAATTGGACAACCACCCCCCCCCCCCCCCCCCCAACTCCACAAATTATACCATGTACGTTTACTGTCCAAAACTCTTCCCAAAATTTCACACCTGCGTCATGAACGTCACTCTCAGGTACAAAGTTATTTAGTCAAGGATTAGTGAGTGGATAAAAGCTTTTAAAATGGCTCACCTTCATACACCAGCATCCTGGAGAATAAAGAAATTAATTCTTGATATTTTTTTCTTTCCTTTTTTTTTGTTTAAATCGCCTGCCTATTGTGGTGTGCTTCTGTGTCCCTGTACCCAAAATAAATACGGCTGAGATTCTTTTTATTTTAGGTTACTTATGACATGGATGACCGACATTTTTTTTTTACACTACAAAGAAAAGCAATTTATTTCGATGGAGCACTTTCACGTTGTTACAGATATTTTTAGTGGACGGTTCATTTACATTATCGCCAGCTCTTTGAATGGATCATCGAAGCCCACATTTCAATCCAGAGTGTTGCATTAACACCGGAAAACAGAAACTCGTTACGGAAGTTTGGTGTTCTAAACGAAACAACATAGTACTTTTACAAATGTTTAAATCGATCTTTTAACGATGGTAACGATTTTATTGCAAATCAATGCATTATTACAATATCATAGTAGATCCGTTCAACAGAGCCAACCAGACTTATTTGAAGGGTAAACGTTTTAGGAGATAATTCTAGTAAAAGTAAAATAACAGGTGGAAGAAAAGTTAGATTTCGCTAATAACTTCACATTCCCGAGGCTACTGCCAATAACAAAATAGCAAGCTTTCTTAGTCTGAATTATTTAAAAGAACTATGTAAGAAACCCTAAAAAAGAAAAACTAATCGTGTGGGCATCATTGAGATGTACAACATGGACCGCTGACATCACTGAAATCGACATTATCATGGGAAGATTTTTCTATAATTGACTGGATTCCACTGAACTTGAAATAATAAGTTCTATACGAAATCCACCATAGTTCGGTTTCAGTTCAATGGATTCTTCAAAGGAATATATAGAATAGAAATAGATGGAAATTTAACATTTGTAATCCTTTCTCTGTCCCTCATAGCTACTTTTAGGGATAGGCAGACAAAAATTGCTTAATTTTATTTCCTTAAAAATCGAGTTTAAGGAATATTTGATGTTATAGGAGATAAACTTCCAATAAAAATAATAATTTTGAATATATTTGGAATTTGTTGAGCTTGTAACATGACTGTTAAAGCGAAAATGAAACTTAAAATTAAGAAAGTTTTTAGATCAAGCAGTCCATGTTAATATGTACATGTCAGTGGTGGGCATCTATCAAAAATATGTGATTTTTTGTTGGCTTACTTAAAATAATTAATAAACGAAGAGATCCTTTTAAAATAATAAAATAAAAATATTATTTTTAAATTTGGAACGATTGGAAAGTGACATGGAAATTTTGTCCTTATTGGGAATAATTTCAAATTATTTACAAATACACGGTTAATTTTTTTAATTCGTGACCCACAGTGAGTTTTTTGTATGGAGTTTTTGCAGATCAGGACTGGGTTTTCGAACCGGTCCGGCCAAATGAGCCCAAACCAGCCCCTTTCGATTTTCAAAAATGACTCTTTTCTAAGGCAAACAACCGACATTATTTGGTTGAACTGTTTTGATAAAACAAAAATATTTTCGAAATAAAAACGATATGATGATAAGATTAATGCCGGATGCTTTAAAAACCAGGAGAAAATATTATAATTGGTCTAAAACCAATAATATTATACTCTAGATGAAAATAAAAGTTAAATAAAATGAATACCCAAAATTTTGTATGGCAATAGAAGAGGTTGCCCGATTTGAAAATTGTATTTAGTTACTATTTTTATGAAAACGCTGTGTACACAATTTCAGCTGTCTATGTCGACATGTTCTCTGACAGTGTCTAAATATATAGTGAAAACCCAAAGTTTTGTATGGCAACATCAAGAAAGGGTTGCCCGATTTAGTTCATTTTTGACCTTATATTTGCAATTTTTAAGGAAACGCATATATTTCCAGATCGATTTGTCGGTCAGTAAAATTGGTTATGATAAATATCATAGAATCTGATAATCTGAAGAACTTTTTAGTACAATGAAAATGTCTAGCACTGAACGTTTTTACAGTACCTATACGTAAAAAAACCGAAATTTGTATATGCCAAGACTAAGAAGGGGTTGCCGGATTTAGTTCATTTTTGAAATTGTATTTACTATTTGTATGAAAACGCTGTGTAAAAAATTTCATCCGAGGTTTTGTATGGCAAAGGAGTTGCCCGATTGATCCCATTTTCGAGTTTAACTTTATTTTTTTTTAAAAGCTCGTGTGCAAAATTTCAGCTCTCGAGTTATCGTGAGGACGGACTGACGGACATGCAAAAACAAAATAACTTTTAATATTATGGTTGGTGGTCCAATCCATTTTGGTCTACTATCATTATTTCTATGTGTTACAAACGGAATGACAAACTTAGTATACCCTATAAGTTCATCGTCTAGGGCAGGGCTTCTTAAACCTTTTTTATTCACGACCCCATTTGTGATTGTGATTTTTTCACAACCCAAAAAATATGTAATAAAGATATATAAATATTTTGTGATGATTTATTGATTAGGTTACAATATATGTACATATATGAAAAATATAGTTTTAGAATTTATTTAAAAACATACAGAAATGTAAAATTAAAAATTGCCCAAAAAGTTGTAAAATTGTGTTTATTAAACCTTCCAAGATTTTGCTAAGCGACCCCATTTGATGTCGTGACCCCTAGTTTAAGAAGCCCTGATCTAAGGTATAAAAATGAAATGTTTGTATGGCAACCCTACGAAGAGGTTGCCCCATTTGGCCCATTTCGAACTTAAATTTACTTTTTTTGTAAAAAGCCCGTGTACAAAATTTCAGCACTTTAAAGGAATGCGAGTTATCGTGCAGACGGACAGACGGACAGAAAGAGAGACGGACATGCAAAAATCAAAATAACTTCTGCTTTACCATAATTATTTCTATGCGTTACAAACTTAGTATAATACCCTATAGATTTCATGCTTATGCAACCACGAGAATTTCCGATTTGCTGTATTGGCAACACTCGCAACTACCTTGGCTCCACGCGCTGTGCTTATAGGTTATGGCACTTTTATGAGTATTTTTAACTCATAGTTCTCCTTCCACCGCAGCCGTAGCCTTCAAACAGTAAATACGTGTGGACTGGTTACGATTAAAGGCTGGACCAAAATGAACAGATGAGTGAGATTTTTGCCCTAAGTAAATGTCACATTCTGTAAGGGAATAATATTTAACGTTTTCTATTTCAGTAATCTGGCCCAAAATGAGCATAAAAGATTTACCTTACGGACGCTTAAGACTATTTTGGGTACCTCTATTTAATTTAAAGGACGCGTTCCCCTTACATAAGTATCTTTACCTACGTATATGTACGTCCAGTTTGGGCCAGCCTTTACCCGAAGTCCACCCGGCCGATTGCCCGTCTCAAACCTAGGCAAGAGCCTGTCCTACAGGATTAAGAGGGGGATTACCCTGAGAGAGCATGACTGGGTGTCGAATGAAGCCATGGAAGGCCTGGGCAGAAAGAAGAGGGATAATACACTAAGGCAGTGTATAGCAGACAGATGGCAGGACAGGTGGAGCGAGAAGAAGAACAACGTTTGAGTTCATAGGGCGGGTGTCCTTCTTAGAAGAGCACTCGAGCTTTGAATTCGATCTTTGCTAAGGCTTCCTGCTGACTGGGCATGGCTCACTGAATGCTTTCTTGTACAAAAGGGACTTTGTGAAAGCCAAGAATGTATGTGTGGTGGTGTTTGTGCATGTGCTATATGAAGGTCCTTTGTATAAAAGTTTAAGAGATTTAAATAGTATGGGTATACAAAGAGTAGAGGGAAGGTATGACTTTAGCAATATACTGAGTAACAGAGAAAGGCAACGGCATCAGTGTATTGCTGCATACGCAAAAGAAGTATTTAAAAGGAGAAGGAGAAGATATGCTAGGCATGAAGTGCCTGGCTTACCTACAGACTAGGAGAAATGGGTGCCGTTTTGAAAGGAGAGGGTCATCAGCCCCGGGCTTGCATGAAGCCCAACTGAAGTAGTCTTGGCTATGAAATAGTCTTGGCCACGAAAACCTGACCAGAGGTTTATTTGGTATCACGGGGTCGGTTGCCCATGGAACTCTCTTCCATGCCAACAATGGTGAGGCCCTTCGAGAGTAACGTGGTGGTTATGGTTGCCCATATCGCGGGCAGAGTGAATATCCTGGTGAGTATGTGATGATTCAGCGATGGTTGATGTAAGTGAGTGATCGCTGACATCTTCTCGGTAAACTTGGATATGAGATTGGCGTGGAGTTGCGCTTAACCAACCGGGTGCCGTGACACATAGATCGGCAAAGATATTAGATAGGTCTCCTCCCATCAGTGAGGGCGCCAAGCATGCACTTGGTGTCGACTGATAATTCAGAAGCAGAAATACTGGAGGGCGATTATTGACGTCACAAAATCAATCCGAGTGTGAAGTACACCGTGGGATTAAGCTATGATTGCAGGTGCTCACGTAAAATCCACAAGGACTTTCTGTCCGTCTCAAGCCGATTGCCCCGTGCAACCTAAGCTTTGTAGCTTGAAGCTTACAGCTTGTAGTGGGAAACTGTCGATATAGATTGGGTCTAAAAGACTCATTCCATGGAAGCTTTAAAGTGAACTCCCAATACCTAACCAGATAAATCTGCATGGAATTTTTCTTAAATGTTTAACTTTTTCTTGCATTGGTGTTCGATTCTCGTTCCTCTCTTGTTATTTTCTAATTTTTGGTAAGTAATTACGTTTTTTTTCGCTGTACATAATTTTTTTAAATAAATTTTAATCTCTCAAAATTTGTCTTTACATATTCAATAAACGAGTTGGTGGACTTTCTAACCACCGGTACCAAAAACAGATGTGCGTTACGTATCCTAACTAACACCCTTCCCATCTTTCACTGAGTCAGCTTCGTTCGGAGAGTACTAGTTTTCCTTTTTTAAACCATTTTAAGCAATTTTAAAATATCTGTATAGAAAACGAAAGAAATCAATTTATTTTTTATTTTTAATCTCAGTAAGTTTTTCTACATGTTTGAATGGTTCAATTAAAGGTCTTTAATAAAAGACTCCTAAGACCGGTAATTAAGCTATAATTACTATATTCGGTGTTAATCAAGGCTAAATTACCATTGCCACATAGCTCCGCCCTTGTAATTAATTATATAAAGGTACAAAACCCTTTCTTTGAACTCTAACAATTAAGTCATTCCCTCATTTTTCTACATAGATATATAAGAAGCTAAAATGATTATTCATACATTTCAGTCACGAAATGGATTCATATCGGTACTTTAAATTCCACTGGCGTATTCTCCAATATATTGGTATTTATTATCCGGAGAAAAATTCCATTTCATTTACTGCATGGTCAATATTTATTAACACAATCGTAACGTTCTACTATCCGCTTTCCCTTGTGATTGGATTTTTTCAACTAACCGCCACCCGAGATATATTGGAGAATCTCAGCTTGACTTTCACTATTATTGCGTGCAGCTTAAAAATCACTATATTTGCAATTCGACACAAGCAAATGGCTAAATTGAAATCAATTGTAGCTCATTTGGATTCAAAAATCATAGGCGTTTCTGAAACACGGTACATGGAGAGTGTGATGAAATCCATAAAAATCGTGACTTTTTCTTATGCCACTTTATATATTTTTATTTTGGTAATGTGTGGAATTGGATTATTTTTAAGTACAGAAAAACGGCTCTTGTACCCAGCATGGTTTCCATTTGATTGGAAGTCATCAGATTTTAACTTCAAAATGATTCGAACCTATCAGTACCTAGGATTATGCTTCCAAGGTATTCAAAACTTTATCAACGACAGCTGGCCGCCTGCACTTCTATGCCTTTTGAGTGGGCATATCCATGTTCTTGGAATTAGAATGGAAACTATCGGGATGGAGTTATCGCAGAGTAAGGAACAGAAACATCAAGATCTTATTAATTGCATATTAGATCACAAGGCGATAATTGAGTGAGTGTATCTAATTATTTTTCTAATTATGATTATCATTTAATCAAAAACCTTTCTTCTTTTTAGATTTTATAGACTTCTTCATCAGATTATCTCAGTAGGAATTTTCATTCAAATTCTTGTGACCGCCTTCAATCTTGGCATTACAATTGTGACTTTTCTATTTACCGCTAACGATTTAGTTCAGCAATTGTATTTTTGCTCATACCTTTTGGCGATACCGTTACAAATTTATCTAGCTTGCTATTATGGAACTGCTGTTGAAGTAGAAAGTAGTAAACTAACCAATGCTCTATATTTTAACAACTGGGTGGATCAGGACTTAAAATTTAAAAAGGACATGATTACTTTTATGGAGAGAACCAAGAGACCGATAGCATTTGTAGCTGCTGGAGTCACCAAAATATCTTTGCACACATTCTTATCGGTAAGACGATTCTTTACTTTGACTTTTAAAACCAGAATTTTTGAAAAAAATATTTCTTTTCCAGGTAATGAAGAGCGCATTTTCTTTATATGCCGTACTCATTCAAATGAAACCGCAAAATTAAAATTTATGTAACTTAAAGATATATACCTACCTACATATTTCACAGTGCGTGTAATGTTAGACCTATACACTTGACTATATAAATATGTTGCTTTTTAATGTTATTTACTTATTCCTTCACGAAAATAATTAATTTATATAGTATAAGAGCACAATGAAGAATATTTATCAAAGCTCTGTTACTAAAAAATATACACATATGCATCATAAAGACCTTTACTTAAACCTATCCGCGAAAATGGCTTATTCACAGAAAAAACTTACCTGCTCGTAGGACTTTTTAGCGTTTTTCGCTGAATCTCTAGATACGAAGAGCCATTTTAAACCGAAAGGCTTGGATTTCTTAAATTCATATCATATCAATATGAGAAACTGGCATTGATTGTGTTTAAAAAGAAATATATAATAATAGTTGAATGAAAAAACTGAGTATATTATTCAGTACAGTATTCAGAACTGGTGACTGGTGACTTGGTGGAATCATAACTTCGAAAAGAATAGATAAGAGAAAAAAAAAACATTCTGGAGTTTCGGAAGGCTCTGACGATTGTCTATCTAATAAATTAAACAAATTTAAGTCATTATCATAGGGTGTGTTGTTCAGAGGTCATAAAGGAAAGTTTCCAGGAAATTTATATCTAGTAATTTTCAACTATTTTTTCAAAAGAGAAAAGAGTTTGGAGATTTATTTGGACAAAGTGTCGAATTTAATTTGTAATTTTTCAGTAAGATTTCCAAGCATTCTCCATGTTATATATTCATCATATAAAGCACATGGTTAAGGAAAAAATCGACAAATGAAGAAATATTTTTTTATGTTGTGCGGAATTGTCCAGTGTTTTGCCACTCTTTAGGGCTGCGGACTTGAGGACTTCCCCTAAAGTGAGAAAAGTTGATACACTAAGACAGAACTTTCGGTGAACTAAATATCAGAGTTGCATATTGACTTGACTTACAAAATACCAACGAGTGTGTAACTGAGTTACATACTAACGATAACTAAAGAGTTGATTTGATAATTGTTTGTGAATTGTGAGAGTAAATAGTAAAGATAAATAAAGAAAGAACTTCTGAATTATATCTGAAATATTGTGTTTTAAATAACAAACGAAAGAGACGCTCGTAACAACTGGTGTCAGAAGTGGGATTTATTTTCAAATTCAAATTCGTGAAATAAAGTGACTTAAGTGACTGCTTTAGGTGAAAGTTCTTGAAGATAAGCTAAAGCAATGGGACGTAAACTGCAGGAGCTTCGAGGGCAGGTTTTGAAAGTGGAGTTGGGCAAATGGTCATTACAAACGAGCGACTTAGACAAGCTTTGGAAATGGAAGGGATGAAAAAAACTTAAATTTTTATATCGCAACACCAAGAAGGGGTTGCCCGATTTAGTCCACTTTTGAAGCTGTATGTACTATTACTATCAAAACATAGTGTACAAAATTTCAGCTCTCTATGTCCGTGAGTTCTCCAGCAGTGTTAAAATATAGTGGAAAACGAAATTTTTGTATGGCAAACCCACGAAGAAGTTGCCCGATTTGTCTCATTTTCGAACTTCATTTTACCTTTTTTTGTTTAAAGTCCGTTTACAAAATGTCAGCTCTCTACGTACACGCGTTCTCGAGTTATCGTGCACACGGACAGACGGACATGCAAAAATCAAAATAACTTTTAATATTATGCACGGGTGTCCAATCCATTTTGCTCTAACATCATTATTTCTGTGCATTACAAACGGAATGACAAACTTAGTATACGCTATAGATTTCATCTAGGGTATAATAAACCAAGTGAGATACAAGAATAAAGTCTCAAATGTATCAGTTACTCACTCGTTGGTATTTTGTAGGTCAAGTTAATATGGAATTCTGATAGTTCACCGAAAGTTCTATCTGAGTGAATCTACTTTTCTCAGTCAAGCAGTAAAAAAAATAGGATGATTTCATAAAAAAAAAATTATAAACTTATTAGCTCTATGCCGAAGAGATTCTATGAAGTTATTAAAAATAATAAATACAAAACTTCCTTTTGCAATAAAATGAAGTTACTTTAAAGTTCCCTTTCTTTTGACCTAGTGAAATATGAAGTTGTTATCGTTTTTTTTTTTGTGGATTTGTTATTTTACGAAAAAATTGTATATATCAAGTAATCATCCTTGGAGCTCTTCAATGGTGTTTTATTTAAATAAATAAAAGTGCACAAAACACAAAAAGGGTCGCTTTCTTGGTATATACAGAATATTCTTTTAGGCCTAGCGATTTCAGCTTCTCTTCTGATATGAAAAACTATTATTGATGAAGGTTTTCCTTGATAAAAATTATTCTTAAAATTCAAACATTTTCAATTTGTTTACCCATAACAGGGAGCAGGATTACGGTAATGGAATCTTGGAAAACTCCAACTAAAGTTTCTAAGTCTTGAATTATCATCATCGAATGTATCGCTAGCAGTTACAGACTGATTCATATATATATATATGTATATATAGAAAAATCTTCAACGTCACCTACCTCCCAAGTGAGACACTATCCCCGCCAGGTCATTTCAACAACCAAATTTTTTGTTCCTCTCGATATTCCCTATTTATCCATCTTTAATAGTGCAAAATTAGTCCAGCTTATCCTGTATACTCATAGAGCAGTGTACATTGTTTATTTGCAAGGTATATATACAAAAATAAAATTTAAATTTCTCGCGAGCTCAAAGGGGTATAACATCATTATCATATTGAAATTTCGTCTGATATTTTTGTGATAAATTTAAAAAAAATTAAGACACCTTCTCGTTAACCAAACATTTAGTCCACCACACCATAATATGTCATTAAATCTAATAATCTAAAAATCGTGGTCTTATTGACATGTTTATAGAAAAAAAAATTCGTTAATACGAGAAAGGTAGGTGAAATTTCCGAAATCTAAAATTTAAAAGGCTATAAATAGGTAACGCATGTAATAAAAGATGTATAATCTATAGAAAAGACGAAGGGTTTTATTTCAAATAACCTATATATGTATCAAAAATTACTGTAGGTACATATGCCATTTAGTTGGGAAATTACTGCGTGTTTCATATAGAACGGACAAAAAATCTTCACCACTCTGTATCTGATAAGTTGTTGGAATAAATGCACTTTCACATACATTTTTTTGTTTAACTTCTGTCATCCTGGTAAAGTTTAGTTAGAATACGAAACTTAAAAAAAAACTAAAGTTGAGAAAAAAGTTGATTCCATCTTCTGAGCAAGCTTACTTACTTACGTACTTATTATGGAGTAGCAGTGTATAAAATTAACCAAATTCGAAACTATGTAAGTGTTCTACTAGACATGATCCTCAGAAATTGTGGCTAAATAATATATTGACGGAAACACTCGTAGAATACATAAGCAACCAATCAAAAACGATTTTTATAAATATTTCCCTGCAATTTATTTGGTAAACTTGGTAAGAGATTACACATCATAGGCCTATCCGAATCGATTCAATCTTAAAATTATTATGGTAGCTGACTTACGTTGCAGTAAGTAATGGATGTCCAAAGAAAGCTCTAGAAAATTTCACATTCCTAATGAGGCTAAATCTCTCTTCAATCCATTTGTCAGACCAATTTTACAGTATGCTTGTCCTAGACTCTTTTTTATAAGGTAAATATCAACCATATTGAAATTGTTCAACAACTAAATTCTTAGGTTTACTATTTGTAGCTTTCCATGGAGCAATCCCATCCATTGTTTTTCCCCCATCATATGTACTAGAAAAAGCTTAATCTATCTCTCTTGGATACTCTTGATGTGAAATGTAATCTTTCCAGAATCATTTTATTTATGGATATTTCACAGGTGCTATGTATTCAAATAACATTCTTTCATCTAACCTTCATGTCGCATGCGGAATTTAAAACAAATGTTCTTGATAACGGTTAAAATCAGATAATTGGGTAGAGTAAGTAATTAAATTCGTTTTTTTTTCATACAAACATTTATTAAAAGTGTCATGTAAAAATTAACAAAATTCTTATCACATAAAATTCATGAAAGTTTTGGAATGCGAAAAATTAAAACTGACATACATACATACAAGTAGTAAAAAAGCGTTTTATATATTGATTGCGCATGCGTTTATTTTGGCAGTATGAATTAAGAAAATTTCTCTTAACAACCCGCAATATTACGATATTCTCTTCGAAAGTGGATTGATTCCATTAAGTTGAATTCATTTGATACGTTTTAGTAATACAGTTTTTTTCTTTAAAGTTTACTTTTGGTTTTGGCTTATGTTGATGTAACTCCCTTTCGAGCGACCAGTAAGTTAAGAACAGGATTTTTTCTTATATAACTTACAGCTTTCTTGTGAGTGACCATTGTAAAATCATACCCGTTACACTGAAGAATTTTATCGTGTATTCTCAATCCAGCTCGTGCTGCTGGACTTCCTTCATGAACCTCGGTTACATAGATTCCCTAAAAAAATATATATAGATATATAGTTTTTTGTAATTTTTAAACACAATCTAAAGAAAATAGCTTTTATACTAATGGAAGGTGAAGCTTCAAATTTTATTTCGATTTTAAAAAATCATTAAAGGAGTAATTTTGTGTTCTTATTTTGTGGCTGCGAGATTTATGAATAAGTAATTGAGAGATTCAAGGTACTTGCCTTCAGATGGCAACTTATTCCAACGACTAGCACTTTACATAATCCTAGTTTTAATCCCAGACAGGCAAAGAATCAATATCTTAGAACTAGAAAAGCTTGAAGATTAAAACTCCCTCGAGTAGTACTATAATATAAGGTGTAAGTTTTGAAAAGGCATGATTTGATTTGTTTGGAGACTGAGGTTGAGGCCCCTTACCGAACGTAAGCCATAAATGCCCCATTGTTCACCCTCCAGACTTATGAGCGATTGCTCATAGGCTTCAACCGGACGCTCTCATGAATTTAAGTATTGGCTTCCAGCTTTCCTTGCCGGCTTCATGCAGCTCGTTGAGAAGGTGCCAAAGAATCTCTAACGCTTGGCCAAGAGAGCTGGACCGTGACAAGCAAAGTCACATATAGGGTCAGCAATAAGCCGCATCCTATGTTGGTGACCCCTGTGACGAGAGTCTCAGTGAGAACTGACATCTGGGCTCTCAGGGTTAGCTTGTTTAGCCCCAGTAGCTTTTTCGTTTCCTTTGAAAAGAATACATCGCATCCTAACCAGGCACAATTAACCTTTACCTATAGGTCAAGAACGGTGTAAAAAAAAGCTAACAAGCAAATCTCAGGTATTAGTTCAGCTACTTATGCTATCAATAGAAGAATGAAGGGAAGTACTAGGTACAATTCAATTCCAATGTCTTTACGACGGGTGAATTATGTAGACTGAAAGCACTTGCCTGCTAACTTCTAACTCCATAATTCTCTTGAGGTATTTGGATCTGTTCACTTAATACATGACAAATTAAAGAACTTACAAATCCTCCATTATAACCTACTGTGCTTTATCAAGAAGACGGAATGCTCTAAAGTAAGTAGCGTTAAGGTTCAGTTTAAACTAATGATGGTCAACCTTACGCAATGTCACAAACTGACTATGAAAAAAAGTTCAATCAACGTTATAACCAAAAGACAAATACCTTGCTAAAATGTTATAAGACAAGAGGAATCCGCAGCCTTAACATTGTTTACCTAATTTGTTCGAAGACGTTGATGATGCTCTAATATACGAAGCTATCGAAATAACAAGGCAACCGAATATTTTCGTTTATAAATTATCAACATCTACGGTAGTTTAGTATTTTCCAATAGATTTTTGATAATATTATATATGCCTGCATTTTCTAATATTTTTTACGTGGGATACTTACATAGTCAGTGTATCCTTGCGGACTTTTCTTGTAGTCTTGGTCTATTCCACCGCCGATTTTAAATCCGCATTTCAACACTTCTCTACCTTCTTCGTCTACATCTTTTTCTTTGTGCAAGGTGATTGGGATCTAAAAATGTATATATTAATTATTAATTAAGAACGATTTTCCTATCAACCGTAAAAGGGTGGAGTAAACCCTGTGATAAAACCCTGTGATTGATAAAACCCTGTGATACTTACACTTAAGCACTCCATTGCCGTTCCGGCTTGATGTTGAAAAGCCATTTTTGCCATTTTAGTAATTGATATTATTTTTGGAATAAGCTCTTGCGAATTAATTATATTTTCCAAGAGAAAATATTTTAAGGAAATTTAAGTAGTTCTACGATATGATGACAACCAACGAACGAATGACAACACCGCTTGTTTTGACGGTTCTCCCTTAGTGCTTTTGTTTTTTTAGTTTTAAATTGGTGATTTTTATTTTTTGTAAGTTGTTTCCGAAACGGGTACGTTTACACGATTAGTTAAATAGTTTTCACTATTATTATTGGATATTGTTTAAGAACGATATTATTATATATTATTATATTATTAGAAAACTAACGGACAGTTCGACAGATTATGACAAATAAAAATGAAGAAAAGAAATGTTTGTAAAATATAGACCCATGTAGCTCCTGCAATTAAAAAAAAACGTTTCTAAACAATTCAACTTTGTTAAAGCCATAGTTTCGCATAAAATTCATTACAGCCCTGCAATGCTGTGATTTGTATTGTCAATGTCAGTTCAGTTCTAGTTGCTTTGCTTTTGTAAATACTCTGAGTACTCAAAAAAAATTGTTGATAAAGATTTACCAATTTCTAATTCGTTTGTTTACTGATAAGAGTTTTATATCCTTGTGGTCCTTCTGCTCTAAGTACTATCCTTATATCAAATGGCAAGACTACTAAAACAGGTATATTTATATTCTTAATTGTTTTTTGAAATCCTTGTTATGCAACTTAACCTATTTAATGAATTTGCTTCAGTCCACGGGTCTCACCGGACTTGCAGTTGCCCCAAATCCTCATCATACCCTTTCTGGATTGTATGGAAAAATTTTAAGGGCTTTAGCAAAGATGCCAAGTGATGCAGCATACCGTAAAAATACGGAGAAAATTATTCAGGAAAAAGCCAAAATTGTAGCAAGTGTAAGTATAGTCATTGATTTTAAATTATAATAATAAGGAAATGTCGCACACAATTAAATATATAGGTTACATTACAGATGAATTTTTATGCACGTAGAAGGAACTATGCAGGGGCAAACGATAAATATAATTTAATTTAATTGCCAGGCTTTAATCACTTGGGGAAAGCCTAAATTGCTTCCATATCGTCGTAGGCAAGAATTGGACAAACCTACCATAATTATATATATATGTTATATAAATCCTAAGAAGCATTATATGTCGAATATTTCATCCTGAAGCTTATCTTGCAGACATAATGTTAGCAGGGTCTCTTGACACGCTCTTCAAGGAATTTCTTCCAATGCAGTTTTTGGTCGATGATAGCACACACATATTTCTCTGGAAAATAGTGAATTTGTTTGCTCCAATACTCGGGAAAGATGGAGTTTGGTAATTTAATTCTTGCAGTGAGTGCCATCAAATCGGGTTTCCTTGAATTTACATTCAGTCCTCAATTCTAGAAATACTTACTTATTTTGTAGAAAGATATTAGGACCACTAAATCAATCAATCCGTGCTCGCTGCTACCTTATACCTGACTTGATTTAGTCTTATGCTTATGTCGATTTGGACAGAACCACTTTTCCTGGCGGTGGAGCAATGAAGCCCATCGAACGTATTTCTGTCATGTTCCTTTTCGCACTTATTATATACACGGAATTGTAAAACGTAATAAATGTTCCTTTTGGTATATAGAAACAAATTCCTTCTTAAATTTTATAAAAATAACCCAAATAAAATTTTGAATTCATTTAGCTGAAAATTTTCACAAATAATCGAGACAGACAATTGAACTTCAATATTTATTTGTAAAGGTTGGCCCAGAATGGACGTATACATAAGTAAAGTTACTTGTGTAAGGCGAACGTGCCCTTTTAATTAAACAGTGGTACCCGAAATTACCGGCAGTGTCTGTAAGGAAACTTTTGTTAGTTTAAATGTCAAATTGCCATGTTTGAGTTCATTTTGGGCAAACACTCAATTAAATCAATTTCCATTTGTAACTGTTTTTGTTTCCTTTTGCACTTTTTAAAATAGGAAACGTTAAATGTTAGTATAATAATCCTAACGGAATGTGACGTTTACTTAGGGCAAAATTGTCAATCATCTGTAAGTAAACCTGAGTTTCGTACAGTGTAGTAAAGCTCTTTACGTCCATTTTGTGGCCAGCCTTAACAGCGAAAAAAAATCCAGTGCAAAGTATGGGAAGCTTTGTGCAAACCTAGTATTACACTTCTGCTATCAAAGTTGTTTCATAGAATATTTTCAGTGCTTCACTGCTAGAAATATGCAACAATGGTGTTGCACTGAAGTCCCATCGAAAGCGACATAGAACTTCCTTCTTGACGATTAGACAGATAAATTTTTTGAAGCGGATATTGCCATTCCAGATGCCAATTTTCCTTGTCATTAGCATTGTTATTATATCATGCATATATACATATTATATGCAATGACTAAGGCATTGATCAACTTTTAACTCAGCTAAGTATGCGTACTAAGAATTGGACATTGTTCTTATCTTAACAATTTGCCTCAGATATGTATTTAAATTATTTTGTACGATATTATAAGGTTAGGCTAATCGGTTTCTGTAAAACATTTAGCAAGACCATCAATTAAATATCACATTAACACTCCTCCAAGATTATGGAACGTGGTTAAATAAAGTAAAACTCCTAAAAATTGCCACAAGCCATGAATTACTATGTGGAGTAATTTTTGATGAATAAGATTCAGTATTTTATCTATGGCCAGGTATGTATGGAGAGAAAATCTGTTTACAGCCTGAGCAATCGGTGAAATCATTGTCCATTAAAGTGTCTTTGGATGGATAGAATAATAGCTCATCTGACTCCTTATTTTTCTGCTCTTCCTAATATTTTTTTAACTGTATGTATACTACTTTTTATGACTATCAGAACCAGCTTAACACAAGCCCGCTGCATGGACACGTTTAATAAATAAACGTCTCAACAATACATGCGATTCATCACTTAGTCGGTGTTAGTATTAGTATGTTAAACTAAACATAGACCAAACACCGAATGAGATGACATGCAATGCGACATGGAAACAGAAATTTAAGTATTATATAGACGTTTCTTTAAAACATGCTTGGAAATATCAACGACAAAATGCTCAGCCTTAATATTAACAACAATGCACATGCGATTGATGGGTTCATACATACTAAAGTTGGATCTTGCGGCGTTAACATGCAACAGAGGTAACCTTCTCAAATTGTGCGCACTATCACGGAAAGAGATTTTGCTAAGTAGAAGGGGAGAATCAATATTCGCGTTTAAGAGTTGATGCACAAAAGTTACATCAGCGACCATGCGACGTTTTTCGAGGGAGTGCATATTTAAAAGCTTCAAGCGATCCTCATAAGGTGGAAGAATCAATGAATTGTTCCAGGGTAGATGCCTGAGAGCGAAGCGCAGGAAGTTCCGCTAAACAGACTCGATGCGTTCAATGTGTGTACCGTAAAATGGAGACCAGACCTGGCTAGCGTATTCAAGGAGAGGTCTCACAAAGCAAGTGTACAAACGCAGTGTTATGGTGGGATTCGAGAACTCTCGAGACCAACGTTTAATAAAGCCCAGCATAGAACTAACCATATAGTTAATGTGGGATATAAAATTCAATCTATGGTCACATTTAACACCCAAATCACAAACAGCACCCTCGCGACGGCGAATCGTGGAATCCGAGAACACATAATCATAAGTGATTGGTTTCTGATTCCTGTGGAAAGTCATAACCTCACATTTGTCGATATTGAGGGCCAAATTATTGTTTTTGCACCAAACGTAAAATTTGTGAAGATCACCTTGTACCAGTTCACAATCGGTAACAGATTTAATCTGAGCGAAAAGTTTAATATCGTCAGCATAAATCAATACTTTGCAGTGCCTCACAACAGAGACAATGTCGTCAATAGATAGAATGAAAAACAACGGGCCCAAGTGACTCCCTTGAGGTACGCCGGACGAAGCTTTCAGGACTCTGGAGACGGAATGACGGAATAGTATTTGATATGTTCTGTTATCTAAATAAGACTCCGTCCATTTTATAAATGTTGGGTGAAACCCATACTTTTCCATTTTAAAGAGTATCACGGAGTGAGATAACTTGTCGAACGCTTTACTGAAGTCAGTATAAATACAATCTGTCTGATAGCCTTTTGCAAACCCGCCAACGGTATGCGAGACAAATTTCAACAAGTTAGTGGTTGTAGACCTGCCCGAGATAAATCCATGCTGGTTTGAAGAAAGCAAATTCTTGCAGGAAATTGATAACTGAGAGTAAATGATAGATTCGAATAATTTAGGCATTCACGATAATTTTGCAATAGGTCTATAATTAGAAATTTCACTCTTACTACCTTTTTTGTGTATAGGTATGATAAAAGAATTTTTCCATAGCTGTGGGAAACAACCGCTATTGAGCGATTTTTGGAAAATAATTCTCAGCGGAGATGCAAGGGCATGGCAGCATGACTTAAAGAAAGCTGGAGGGATCCCATCAGGACCCGTCGTGAAGTCATTTGGAAGCCCATTAATATGATCGAGTATATCCTCTCTCGCAATTGTAGGGGTAGTGAATGAAACGTTATGAGAATCGTTCATATGACTGAAGTTGTCATTTCGAGGAAGGAAATTGGACGAAGAAAATGCATTGTCAAAATAAGAAGCAAACATATTGCAAATTTCGGATGAATCATCACTAGCAGAATCTTTGTACCTCATGGTATTAGGGTAGTTGTCCGTTTTTTTCTTCATATTAATATTCCTGCAGTTTTCTGAATTACTTCCAATCAATCTTTTTAACGTTTTTGAAGTCTTAGCCCTTCAAACAATGTGAACTGTCCAAATTTTCTTTCAATTAACTAAAATGGTTTTCTTCACATGCGTTACGCACATAGCCACAGATATGCAGATGTGGACCTAGACAGTGTAAATTCAAAAAAATGGTTCTCAAATTAGAAGATGCTATCTTCATTTCCCATTTCCAAATTGACAGAAAAGCTTCGACAAGTGCTTCTTATTATAATTCGTATATTATGTAAACGCCACATTGATTGCTTTTCGTACTTTTAGTCCAATGATGCGATATACTTTTATACGGCCTTCCAATTTGAAAACAAGCACTCTGCAGTACCAATGTGCAATTAGCATTACTTTACTAATGAATTTTTTGACTGTGTTTTATATAGAATATTCGTTTGCAGGTTACCGATGTTACAGGGATCGAGAAAGCAATTGGATGTGGACAAGTAGAAGAACTTATTGTTCAGGCAGAAAACGAACTGATACTGACAAGAAAAATGTTGGGGTGGAAGCCATGGGAACCGCTTGCGATGCCCATGCCTGCCAAGCAATGGGACTGGCCACCAGCTCAAATAAAAGAACCAACAGTTTAAATGTTAAGAATATTGTTAGAAAATTTCGAATAAAGCCAGCCTTTTAAGAGTTTTCATTTGATAAATTTTTTTTTCTAATTGATAGTAAGTAAACATATATGACATAATGTATAACGGCATCTTCCGAAAAGAAGTCCACCTCTCTTCCACGCCCTTTTCCAGATCATCTAACTCATTTAATTCCCACTGGACGGAGATAGAGTACAAAATGAAGGACACAAAAGAGCGCTTAAAAATAGCAAGGAGCTTATTTGTAGTTGGCAATACTTTGGACATGTTCTAGAGTCGATGTAGCAATCAGATATCAGAATAATTCTGGTTTGTAAAATGTCCTAATAGTCTATAATTGTATCCCATCGAAGCTGTTGTGGAGAGCGTTAACGAAAATGTTGTATATCACAGCAAGATATTGAAGTAGCGAAAGTTACTATCATTGTCGGACTTTCCGGTAAAGCTATCAGACAATATTGTTAGTTAGCACTTTGCAACTAGAGTTGCTATAAAGACAAAGACCCTTTATTAAATCGATAATTGTCAGGAGAATATCGCCGATCCGAAGTGTTTTCAAATCATACCATCCGGCCATTTTGTTTCTGAATAATTATTGATTATTCTTCAGATTTTTATGCGCTATTTGTTTGTTTGTTATATATATTATACTGAATGTGTTTAAATTAAATTAAATTATACAAGGTGTTTTAATTTAGGATCATAATATTGAAGGAGATGATAGATCTCCGTAAGAAAGAAAGAAATTTTATTGGAGGGTAGTCTACTGTCATCGACTGAGAGTTAAGGGAGTTTAAATATTTGTTCAGTGTTGAATAGCATCTACATATTTTTCAATATCTACTAGGTCTTCAAAATATTTAAATGAATCTTCTTTTAGTTAATAGATTATTTACGAACTCGTATCCTAAAAATAAGTCCCATACTACATCTATATAAGTATCGGCTATCATATAACACGAATCTTGAATTAGTACTTAGAATCTATCAGCTATACGGTACACATATGAGACTAGGGAGCGGTTGGTATACAAATAACAAACATACATTTATCGGAGAAAACTATGATACAAATCAGTTGTGGCTTTAGCTGAAATCTTGTGCTTGATTAAAAGACAATAATTCAACGTTTGACCGAGAATTTCCGGAAATTAGGTGCTGCAACAGATAGATCAACCATCTCTGTTTGTCATCGTGATCAGCAATTATGTATTTCACTTCATACTATTTTACACAAAATTTTAATAAAACGATTGAAGTTGTTCCCATAAAAAATTTAAATAACTTCAAGAAAACGACGTATCTATAGTAATCCAAATCAATGGTGAGCCCGAAATTTTATAAAAAGATCATAATGAGTGACGGGGTTCATTTTGATCTCAGTGGTATGATAAACAAAAAGAATCATCATTACTGGACTACCTCCTGAAAATTCTTGTTTGATCCATTAGGCGACTATTACATTCGCGTAAAGTGATAGTGTAATGCAGAATTTATATTGGAGGAGGTTCTTTAAAGAATATGAATTTATTAACATTATCGAGATATGTTTTTCGTCTCACGCAAAATGGATAATTTGGAAATGGAAAATATATGATTCTAACAGGATGGCCGCCGGAACTTTTCATGTTATCATTTTCAACTCTGCGATTACCCTTGTTTTGACAGGAGTGCGTTTTACTCTGTTGACGCCAACTGAATTAATTGGATCCAACGTAGGTAGGTACCTTAGATTTACTCGTCGTGGATTTTCTTTGAATAATGCCACTATTCTTTCGAACTTAATCTTCCTGTACTAAAAAGAATTTACATAATAAATATCAAATATTGTAGAGAAATCTAGTTTTGCGCTTCGAAATCGTTCGTGGTAGAATAATGTTACTTTATTTGACGTTTTAAAAATTCGTATTCACCCATAAAATAAATAAAATCTTTACAGAATCCAATAAAGCTTTTTGTATAATAAATGACACAGAAAAAGCGTAAAATTCCATAATTACAAATAATTATAATAACAACCAACATCAAGCTGCGTTATCAGTAAAAGTTCAGAGGATCTTTATGCATATTTCTTGAGACTATTGACGCAGATCTGTTAGTCGTCACTTACAACGTGCTCTATCGGGTTATATGTACTAAATACACACAAAATGAGTTCGATAATTATAAGATATATTTTAATTATACACTTATTTTTTTCGCTGGTATGGTGTCTACCGTTTGTTGAATTCAATAAAGATTCCAATCAAAATAAAGTTAGAAATAAAAGACAATTTGATTTAACAATTACTGCAGACCATGATGAGGAAGGTACGGATGTAATAGCAGAAGCTATAGCAAATCTATGGAAGAGCGAAGATGGAAACACCCAAGTAGAAGGCTCTGTTAAAGTCGTTCATCAATCTGGATCTGGAATTGAGCTAGACAAGGGTATAACGAAAATTTCTGGAACGTTACATATTCATCGCGATTACAAATAGTGTAACTTTTTAGGAAACAACGACTTTCGTATTGGATTTAAAATTCGTTTTACATAACGATGGATACTGTGTCCAGTGTATAATGTGTATTTAAAATGAACTAGTTATTATTATTATTAAAATTTATATATAGTGCAACCTTCTGGATACGACCTTACCTTGAGATGATACATACATAATGCATATACTGTCTTCCAACTTGAAAGAATGAAAATTCCATTTAATATTATCTGCATTTTATTGAAAATAGCACACATAGAAGAACACTCGGGTGATTTAATTTGAGATAACAAACAAATATCGAATGTTAATGAATTTCATTATTGTAACTTTTGTAACAAAATAAAAAATGAAAACGATTAATTATGTATATGTATATATGCACGAGTGATATTCATGTAATAAATTGAGAAGGAATATCCCACACATTTACGTAATTCTGAATGGCTTATCACTATTTTTTTTTTTATGTCATGTCTCTCTGTATTTATACCTATTTATGTTTTAAATTATATTTCTAAATAAAAAGTTTCTAATATTATGAGCGTTTTTCATATTATACTCTCGCCTTATCTACATACATTACATTTTAACACACTTTTCTGTTTTTAGGTGTTACTCCTCCTATCTTATCCTCTGAATAATGATTTATTAAGATAAAATTTTCCAAAAATAAATAACCTTTTGTTTTAAGTGAATTTACACAATTTTCATTATTCTCTTTTTTTTTAATACCCCTAAACTTAAAAATCATAGAGTCCTTTTAATAAGAAGTCCAAAAAGTTTTTCTTTCAGAAATGTTATTTAAAAATTTAACTAATTTTTGATTCGATGGCTTGAATATTGAGGAATTTATTGTACAAAATAGCCTGCATATTTAACAAAGCTTTGCTTTTGGCTAGTAATACCTAGTAATTTCAAAACGGTAATTATAAAGGCGCTAAAAATGGATAAACAATTAAGAAATAATAACTTATAAGTGGTTTTAACAGAATTTTTAAGCTAAAATGAAATTTATTTTGAACTTTACATGTTGCATGCAAGCAGCAAATATACATTATAACTGCAAGTCGGTATACAGAACAGAGCCATACACGGACCACCGACCTAAATTGTTTTTGCTTTGAAAAATCCCCAGCGGTCATGAAAGCGGTTAATTCAAAACTAGCTGAGCTGAAAATAAAATAAAAGAAAATTGTAATTTTTTTTTCGTTGAATGTTGACAAAGAGGGAAAAAATAGGAACTCAAATATAATCAAGGAAAAAATTGATTCTAAGATACCCTCAATGAATGCCCGTCGTATGTAATATCATATGGCCACCCCAAGTTTGATTGTTAAAGTGGTTTTTCGCATCTGTTTTTAGAACGGTTCGTCGGACAGTAAAAATGATTATAACCAATTTCATAGAATCTTATATTCTAAAGAACTTGTTAATATAATAAAAACGTTTAGTTCAGTAGAAGGCAATGGCTCAACAGAAACATTGGAGAAGCTTCACTAATTTGCCTTATAACAAAACCATCGAGAAATACTTCCGAGTCATGAAACAGAAATCCATGTGTGCGTGCTAGTCCGATCTTCCAGTAATTTGAAGCTTAGCTCCTTATCTTCCCAAAGGCTACGCTTACTATATACCTTACTTAACAAAATAATAAAATAGTAATAGTTACAATAGTGTATGTGCGACCGTAGTCGGGATTCAATTTCGAATTCATCGGATCACGGCACATATGCAATTATTACTTAGTTGAGAATTTTTATTTGGGGAATCGTAGTCATTTGGTTTATTAAATTGAATGAAATAGTTTTATTAGGAAGATATAAAAATTTGATTACGGTTGTGAAGATTAGATAGCTTAAGATTATCAGAAGACAATTTTTCTGTATGAATAGTATAGTTTAGGGCGCAGGTGCTATTCAAAGTTAACTTTTGTCAGTTTTACGTAAGAATGCATGTTTTGACATTCACTATAATTTTGTCGTATTTCAATCTCACCATAGCTAATTTTGATTTACCAAAAAATGAAATAAGAAGAATTTGCAATGAAAAAAGTATACCGCCGTTTTGTTCTTTACCTATGGAAAAAGACTTTTATGGAAAAATATTCTTGTTAATACCTATAAAAAAAACGAAATGTCCTGTGTTATTTGAATTATTATAGTTGACAAAAATTATCAGTTTTTTGTCTCCCCTATAAGATTATACCTTTGCCACATAGGAGGCTTGGTAAAAATAGCGTCGAAATATCAGAATGTACGACAAAAAATTCCACAAATTTGTCCACTGCTCCCGGGATGGTGATAAAAGATTTAAACTATTTTAAGTGAATAAATAATTTTTACTTACTCGCTTTAATATTTATTTCATTAAAGTACAATGATTATCCCTAAATCTAATAATGATGATAATGCCATGTAGACTTTATGTAGTCTTCATTTTGGGAAACAGTAAAAATTTGCAGGGCAAAATATGATAAATGGGCTATCCCACACGAGTATTCTTGATGCAGTATGCAAAGAGATGGCCCATTAAGCGTGTCTGCAACATCACCACGATGGTGTTTTTGTTCAAAAATTCCCGAATTAGTAAAAAGGGACAGTTGGGTGTTATCGTGGTGAAAAAGCAATGAGTTGTGTGTACAGAATTCTGTTTGCTTTCTTCTGATTGCCTCACGTAACGTAAAACATTAAGATAATCCTTATTCACCTATAGCCTCAGGGTAAGACTTCATATTGCATATATGTAGGTCATTCATTTCACATGCCGTTGCAATAGAAGAAAACGTTTTCCGGTTTTGACTCTCCACAAAACCTCCACAGGGACGATCGAGTCTGTTTCTTCCTGTTCATAGTCATACATACATCCAGATTTTTTCAACTATTATGACGCGTTTCTGAGTCGTCAACGACTTCTTCACCCAACATTTGTTCAACAATTTTGGAATAAGTTTTGCCTACCACGCATCATGAACTAGAATGTCCGACTCTCACATAAACGCCTAGCTTCGACATAGCATCCTTGCCAAAAAATACTCCAGCATTTACATCACTGCACTTAACTCAATTTTTAAAGCAAAATTTAATATAAATTCTTTGATCCCTTATTTTCAAAATACAAAAATTCGGTGGTCCTGGCTAAATTGGTCGTCAATCAATACCTCAATACTTTAGCTGTAAAACACAAAATAACCATTCAATAAATCTACAGTATGAAATTTCACAGGAAGGTTAGTTAGCTGTATTGTGAATAGTATCTTTCTGAAATATTTTTGGTTGTGATCCATTTATGACCGAGATACGGTATTTTGAAATTTTAAAAAGTAGCAAACACTTGTGTATTGTCACATTTGAGAAGAAAAAACTTTTTTGTCCTTGATGTAAAAATTGTACGGGATCAAAATTTGTAAGACACTTTTTTCAAGAAATCAACTTTAATAAGCATTTGACCAAAAATCGTAACAGGTTGGATATCAATAAAGGGATGAAAGGTCAAGCTGTGCTTAAGTTTGATCCTGCGATATCCCGTGAAAGAACTTATGAGCATAAGTGACTAAAAACATAAAAATTTTCAA
This sequence comes from Dioctria linearis, assembly GCA_963930735.1. NCBI lineage: Eukaryota > Metazoa > Arthropoda > Insecta > Diptera > Asilidae > Dioctria > Dioctria linearis. Next base: position 169,290,291 of record OZ005743.1, on the reverse strand, counting down.
ACGTGAAATCGGTGCGGCGGGAGGAAGAGACTGATTTTAGAAAGGGGGATTAAACAAAAGTGTGACACTCCAAGGAATCCATTGGCATTCTCTATCCTACTTATTCAACAAACAAAACACACTATTTATAATCTAACAACTTAACACAGCTCATCATTTTTCGTTTAAAGTTTTCTGGATTACTTTCATTTAAAAAAATAACTCTTTCCAAACTTAAGGTATTTCGTTTTCTCCTTTCTACAACTTCGTCAAAATCCATTAAGGATTAAAATAAAAAAAATCGAGACTGCGCATTACGGAAATATCCAATTATCCTTGTAAACAAGTTTCCAGAAAAAGGACCGTGATCAATTTTTCTCGGGAACTTTAAAGCTTCCCAAAATAAATAACGTTTATTTTATGTGCATGCGATGCAATGAGTAACATTTTGAGATATAAAATTTTAAAGCTACACCAAATAAGCAAGCAATATTTCTCAATTTTTTCAAAATAGCGTATCTCCGGATCGCAGCCAAAAAATATTTCGGAAAATTCAGACAAAATTGGTTGATTTTCTGTGAAATTGCCCATGAAAATAGGGCACAGATTTTTCGTCTTGCCGATAGAAATTAGAACGGCTTAATGCTCTATAGTCCAAAATGATCGTTCCTACAGAAAAATAAGAGAAATTATAATTGAATGTTTTGTATTTTTACTGATTTTTAGAAATTAGTGAATAAAAAAAAAATGATTGATATTATGGAGTTCAAATGAAAAACATCTGCAGTGAAAGTCAATAATTTTCGTTAATTTGTTCTATTCTATAATTTTCGTTTTACATTATTAGAAAGGCAATTTACTGACCTTCAATTTGCTTGGGAGTTATATAGTTCAGTCACCATGACCAGTTTAAAATAAAATTTGAACTAATCGGTCGACTATGCAAAACTTGCTAATTGTACTACAGACCTGTACAGCAGTCCGGTGTTTTACAACTCAATTAAAAATTAATAGTGCGCGAAATTTGAAAATTCTCGTGTTTTTTTTATCATATCTCATATGTGCTTGGCACCTTGCGCTTCTTAGGTTTCGAAGTTTATTATTATATTGCGCATCGTAGCTGTTATGCTTAGTGACACACCCAGGATTTGGCGGGGGGAGGGGCATATATGTCTTAAGTCCAAAAGGGGGCGGAAAATAAGGCTCCATCTCTTACTAAGCGTTGAAAAGCCAGCCTACTACTACTACTGCTATATAAGACACGCGTGTTGGAGTAGACTGCGGCGCTTGTGCGCTAAAAATATTCATTTTACAAAAAAAAAATGTTAGTACATAAATTATAGGAAATTTTCTCTAGTTTAATTTATTACTCAACTATTTTCTTCGTAAAATAATTTGGAAAGGAGTAATTGTAAAAAATCTGTTTTTGGGCGCCATTCTTTCAATATGACGGAGCGAACGCAAAGATAGGAGGTGGCAAAGTGAAAATTCCGAAAGAGCACATCGAAATCTATAAAAATACCAATTTTCAAAACTCTCGAGAAACCTTCCAGTTAGAACTACCAAAAATGACTGTACTATAATTTTTTTACTCAGTATGAATATTAGTTTTCCTATTTCCAAAATTTATGACAGCTAGAGCAACAGCAACGCTGTTCTTCCTTAAATTCAATCCGAGCAGTGGGAGCAGTGCAAATCCATTGTTTGCTTCATGTCCGCACAGATCATAGAGTGACTGTTTTAGAAAATTAGAAAAGCTGTACCGTACCTCAATCCTACTTCAATTTTATGTAACAGAAACATAAATATATGTAAGTTATTAAGTATGATTTATGAGACAAAATACTGGATATAGTTTCAAAGTTCAAAAAGTTATTCACGAATTAAAATGTGTTCGTTTCGCGTCTTGCGACCGTCTTTCGCTATTTCCACTCACTGAGAACATAGTGTGGACTGGGTAGTGCTTTTGTTTTATAACGAGATAGCGATCCGGACTGAATTTTTTCTGTATTGTGTAGTTGCTTATTGAGTGTTCTATTTGGTATTTATTTGTTATAGGTATACTGAGTACTCCTACATACATATACTTCACAATAAAATAAAATGTGTTTATCAGAGTTCTTTCTGTCTTTAGGAGTATATTCAAGAAGGGAGTAAGACAGCAGTAGCTCAACCTAAAATGGAGTACTTTTGCCGATTGGGTCCTTGTGATTCGTATTACCGAGAGACATTCACAAATACGTGCCTAGAAAAACTTTGATCTAATATAATTTGTTACCATTCAGCAAACGTGTCAATATAACTATTCACTATTGCTGTATCCTTGAAAGGTTCGCCAATTATTTATTAAATTTAATATTTTATTTATTTTCACTTACCATTTTTCTTTAAAAAAAAATATAATATTTCTCCAAGAATCACACAGCATGTTTTCGTTTAAGTTTTATTGCATACTGATACCAATTATCTGTAGCAGAATCAGAAGAGGAGTCTCCTAGTACAGAATCTTTTTTGCCAAAGCATCTGGCTCCTGGTTTTTTGCGTTCTTGTACTTTTTTTAACTCATTGTTGTGTATATACATCCAGGTGAATATAGTCATTGCCTTTTTTATTGGAGCTGATGAACTTCTCCATAGCATTTAGTTTAATTTGTTTTTTTTTTTCTAATATTTTCTTGGAACATATCCGACTTGATGATTTCAAATTGACCTTTATCAATATTATGTTTACAATTATGACTACTTTATTATTTGTGTGCGAACATTTTTGGGCTCAGGCTCGCGAGGGAGAACACTTTTACAAAGAACTTTTGTAGAGCACTCTTCCGAGAGCCGTACACGAGCGAGCAATTTTGTACTCTGATTTGGGATATATTTCGTGATAATCATCACAATTTGTGTGCCTTACTTAGATTAGATTAGGATTAAGCGGGGCGAGCGGTCTTTGCACTGCAGCCATTCATTGGCTTATTGTGCATCGGTTTCTTTACAGTTCTTCCAAAAATCCCACTTTTCCTAGGAAAAGCAGTATTTTTTGAATGAAGTTAATTCAAAGTCGGTAGGCTTTAGGAAGTATGAGCCATAACCAGTTACACGCTGATACGTTACAGTGCCTCACTTAACTCATACTTTGAAATAACTTGCAATACTTTCTACATTTACCATTTCATCGCCTTGTTTTTTTTAGATTTCCGATTTCTCTCCTTTCCACACAAAATTTACGTTTGAAACTGTTTCGTTATTTTTAAGTAAGTGTGGGCAATACTTATAAGTCCAATCAAGGATATCACAGAATCAAACTTGAGCAAATGTTCCAAAGAGGACAACATGCTAGAATTTGTGGTCAAACGCTTGTTATCGAACCTTAAAATTGAATTTTTGAAAAAAAAGTCATTCAATCTTGTTGTATTATCTATCCTTGATCCCGTAAAATTATTACACCAAGGACAATTTTTTTTCTTCTCGAATGTGACCTATTAATATTCCTTTAAAATATCTATGAGGAATTATAGCATCCCTGAGTTTAATAATTTAAATGCAGCTGGTATGGGATATTAAAACAAGTTTTCTTCTTTTCACCAACGTTTCCCGTTGTATTTCAACGCTTCTATTTTCATATCCCGTACCAGCTACATTTAAATTATTCCTTTAAAACAAAGAAAGAATTACCTCAATATCTGCTTCACAACACAAAAAGTGGCGGCGACAAATAATGCGAGATACCGGCGCGTAGAGAAGAAAACTAGCATGAAGCGTACGACCGTGAAAGCGTTAAAAAGAACTTTCGCTCTATACTGCCCAGAACTCGCGTAATCCTTTTATACCACCCATGATTCCTCACTCATACCCCTTTTGAAAAATTAAAACGGTATAATTCGCACTTGCAGTGAAATATTTGATAAAACTCTTGAAATAATAATGGAGCATTATGATACAAGGATAACGACGTGTATTATCAAAAAGGACAAACCTGTCAAGCATATGTTATTATAATCTTTTTAAAGTTTCCTAATAGCGAAGATAGTAACCAAATAAGAATCTTACATAATTATACTCATCCGCAAACAGTTTCGAAGAATTTAGAATAAAATATAAATGGACATTTTCAGGATATCCATTTCTAAGGACTTTTTATTATATCAAAAGATCGAAAGATATTGTCTCAAGTAGCTTCATCATGTTAAGCCACACTTCTCTTTAAACGTTGGAGTGTATTTCGGTCAGTACCGGCACGAGTTCTAAGCAGTACGCTTCAGCGAAGTACTATCAAATTACAGAATTGTTTTCAGCTTAATACATTTTTCGTTTAAAACTAATTCTTTTTGTTTTCAAACCAAAAGAAATGTATTGACATTCCACAATATCTGCAGATCACATTAGCCAAAACATTTACCAAGAAAATACGTTTTAATTTCACAGAATTTGTGCAGAAAATACAGTTTAATTTGATTATCTTAAATATATTACTTCACTAAAAGCATGTAAATACATGTATGTGGAACTCGTTTACATACTGACCGAAGTACATTCTATGGTCTCTAAGAAGGCGGGGGAATACCGAGAGCTCAGGCTATCTTTAGTCCATTGTTTTCAATTCCTTCTGTAATTAAAGTTCTTCGTTGCTCTAGCGAACTGAAAAGATTTAGTTAGATGACAATTTTCTCAATTCGATTCGAAGACGTTTCCATATTCGAGACTGCGAACTAAATGAAATTTCACCCTCCAGACAACAACTGCAGCTAAGAACATCCATATATGTATTTATTGTACCCTGTAATCAACACCAGTTCTGCAATATTTTCTACCCAATTTAACTAAATATTTTACAATTATTCTAATCGAGTCCTTTTGAAAATATGTGCTTGCAAGGGGATAAGCTCATATCATTGATCGATACCAGATGGAAAGCTACCCAACCCTCCACCGGTACACAATTATCAATCACAGTCAGATCCAGAGAAGGAGTCTCGGAGCCTTCTTTTACCATAGGATCTGAAATCTCATTACCTGCTGTTATTTTCTATTGAATTTTTATCTCTGAATAATTTTTTTAATTCTGGTTATTTCCATTTCACTTTCTTTTTAAAATATTCCTTGAATTTATATATTTAGCTTTAGTTCTTCAGTATACATTTCTATTAAGGTCTGAGGCACGCATGTATTTCATTCAGGCAAATGCCACTGATCTATATACCTTTTCACCCAGATTTGTTAAATCAGTTGCAACCATTTTAACCTGTTCATTTCCTCCGAAGATAACATACGATATTGATTTTGCAATTTAAACATTAGAAGGACTACAAGCACAAGTCTCAAGCTTTTAACATTTTGAAGGGATTTAAATTTTCATGTAACAAATTTACAACATTAATAAGACAGGAATCTCCAAACCTAAGTTTTTTTATTTCACAGCAGGGAGAGAAAGATCCCAAGCACGAAGGCAAAGGCAGACCATTGTGCTAATCTAAACCTACTTACTGCAGTACTTAGTCATAGTGATATAAATCAGGTTGGAAAATATCATTTGAGCAGCTTCCGCATATGTTCTAAGGGCAGATGCAACTCAACAATAAAGATCCCTCCTTTTTAGAATTTTAATAATTTCAGTTCATTATTTTTTCATTTGAAGTCTGAATAAATATTTCTGTATAATAACACATTCAACCTGCTCTTTCTTCAATAAACTGACTACTCGCCGCCTTCGTTCATAAATAGTTTGGGCATTATATAAAAATGTATTAAATTTATTAAAACCAATACAATTCGCAGCTTTCCCTTCACTAGCGTTCGGCACTCATCATAGTATGATTAACATGATTTCTCGACCCAAAATCAATATTTTCGCTGTCAAATTACGCAAAACAGCCCCATTACTTTTGAGACCATATTCCTAAACAGTTATATCTAATGACAGTCATAAATGGAATTAATTCAACGCTAAAAAGAAAAAATTACTGATGATATAAATCGTATTGTACTATGATGAGTTAGAATAAAAATGAAAAATACAAATTTTATTATGATCATTTGATGAGACACGGTTATACATTGTAGCTTTCGCTTCAGGTACAGAACGAGAAGCTGTTTTTTGAAGGTTTCGAAGTGTCCTGAAATTCGATTGCGCACAGCTTTCACTTGGTACAGTAATCTCAAAATTGGTGAGAGGGATAGAGGCACAGTTAAAAAAATATAAATTTGGTTGAAATTTATGCTTCGGCTACAATTTAATCTTTTAATTTTACTAAAAACTTTTCAAAACAGCAAAATTTAAATGAGTAAATATTTCTGCATTTCGAGTTGATGTAGGCACAAAAATGCATATAGATAACTACGTGATCAGTACCACAATCAAAATAAAAGAAATGCAGCAATTGATCGACCTAACCATTTTTTTTTGCTAAATAATTAATGCCAAGCAGGCGGCAACATGCAACCCTAGATTGTCGAAATTCGTACTCTTCACTTCCTTTAATCAGAGCTCGCGGAAATTTTGTCAAACTTTGAATTCTGACTATTTTTTTTCCAAAAAGGGTTGTACTTAGTTAAAAAATGTGCACCTTATGTGCAAACACCTTTGCAAGCTTTTTCAGCTTTTGAGGTGCGCACGCATAGCAAAATCGACTGGGTACGACTTTTATAGCTGATGAAGCCTGAAAATAGCGCATTAATAGTTGCAATATATAACTGTTTCTAAGTGTGCTCAACTATAATGACTAAACAAATCTTTTAAGAAATCAAATTCTCATAGCTTCACTGTATTAAATTTCCACGTAAAAATCCGAGTTCTATCGGCATACTTCCAGTGTTTCGCAGGAGTTCTCATCAGATATCGCAGCATTTTTAGGGGGGTGAATACGACACCAAGCTGCCATAATAATTTATCAACTGGATCATAAAAATAGTCTCGTTTTTCATTTCTATTCTCTCCCATTATAGTGCAACATATCATAAATAATTATTCATTTTAAAATTGAAATTCCGTTTGTTGTAATTTCAAAATTAATTTCATCGCAACATAAGATAACTCACTGAAAAAACGCACAAAGAAAATATTTATGTATGTACAAATATGTATAAAGTAAAAACTAATATTGTTTTAAATTAAAATATGAAATAAAATAACAATAGTTGTTTGTCGTCGTTGTCGTCGTGTAACAAAAGCAAAAACAATTCTCGAATGTAACATCCACTTAACACCTTTATTTACAACTGCATTTTACAATCGAATCATTTGAATTTTTCTGTTGAATCAGCTTTTGAGCGAATTGTTTGTATTAAAAAATCACTTAAAAAACATTTTCAATGTTCAATTCGAAAATCGCTCCTAAATTAGTTACCATGCCCTTGTAAAATGTCTCTTAAAATGCTTCTCAAAGTTTGCTCATTTTTTCTTTAAAAATTAAAATTAATTTGTACGCGCAGAAAATATACAAAAAATTAAAAAAAAAAAAACGTTCAACAAATTTTTATCTTAAATTCTCTTTAAATAAATACTAAGATAGTGAAATTTTTTGTGTTTTTTGCATTTATACGAAACCACCTTAAAATGTAATAAAATTAATAATTTGTTAATAATATTATTATTATCATCAGTTTTGCTATAGACATACTCGATTGAGCTAACTTAAGTTACAGGAATAACTGAAAACGATCCTAGTCTTAGCGAGAGAATTAATTAATTATTTTTAGTTCCGATTTAGTGGTCGAACTAAGGACAGTATTTGCAAAATAAAATTATAATATTTATTTTTTTATATTTTGTTTTTTTTTTGTTTTTAAAAAAAAGCAGTTACTGCTATCTTATGACTAAATTTTAAGTTTTCCAGTTGTTCTGACGACTGTTACTTGGACCGGGCGCTTGAGGCGGTATCATTTCAAGCAAATACTGCCTATGCATTTCGGCTGCTCGTTGTATGTCTGCCAGACTTGGAGAATTTTTACCGGCTAAAAGTAAAAAAAAAGACAAATTTTTATTAAGAAAATTGTTTTTTTTTAGGTTTCTAAAAATTGTACCCAACTTTATGTTGCCCAATATTCTGAAGGACATTGCAATTTAGTTGATGAGATTTTAAACTTGTGTATGGTGTTTTTTTTTTTTTAAGAAAAACTACTTAATTAAAAATTGAATTTCACAGACAGATGAACATAATTCTTGACTGCAAACACTAAGCTTGTACAATAAATAGAGAAAACAAGAAAAATGTGTGTAAAAATTGTCTTCCTAAATACAATTGCTACAAGGAAATTCTCATTCTAGCCGAGAAATTTTTTAGTTTTTTTTTCCGTTTTGGAATAGTCTCATTGTTATTAAATAAGATGCAGAAGGTTAATTTCATAGAGATAATTGATTCTTTCACATTATTTAAGAAGAAGACATACAAATTCGCCGAAAACCTTAAAATTTTCTTCGAGAAGACTTTTCTCTACAGTGCTTAGTGCTGCAGGAAACATTAATTTTGAAGGAAATTGTTTCAAAAACCTTGCCGTCTATAAAGGATGTATACCTGCTTACCCGATGATAGGCAGGAAAATTTTATGGAGGTAGAAAAGTTTAAAGAATTTTCATCCGTATTTTATAAATCTCCTTTTTTCCCTCCTTTTCAAAGATATGGCTCAGCAAAGTGAAAATTCCGAACCTTTAATACATTGAACGACTATTTTTACCAAAAAACACGTTATTAATCGAGTTTTTGATTTACCTTCGATAAGGATTGAATTTTGAATGCTATCGTTCAGAAAATATTTATAAAATATCTTTGCCCCTTCTAATCTTAATTATCCCTTGCAAAATGTCTTCTGTTAACGGAGATAGTATAGGCTTATATATAGTTTTAAGGCGACACGTAGTTACTAACTCTGAAATGCTAATCTATTGATGCTTAATATTTCAAAGTCAGTAACTACGCCAGAAAAAATGCTTCACTAGTAGATTGAGGAGAGAGGAAGAAGGACCTGGGTGACAGAAGAAATACTGATCAGATATAGTACGTCTCCACCCCGAAGAGTGCACGTTAATCAATGGAAAATGAATAGCTTTTAAAACAATAAGAATGTGGTAGTAGCTCATATCCGTGTAATTTTGTCAGATTGAAATTTTCTATGGGAAAAGCAACATCGCGAATAACGAAAAAATATGGAAAATTAAAATTTTGATGATTTTGGTGTGATTGCGGATGAATTTAGTTGATTAATAATAGTAGAAAATGGATATGACATTTCTCATATATAATCCTTTTTTAGATTTAATTCAACTATTTTAATTTATTTTCAACAATATTCAACAAAAAATAAACAACTTGTAGAAATCGATCAACAATTTTCAAATTTAATTCAACATTTCTACCAGATAAAGATCAACGTATTCGTTATACAATTAAAAAAAAAATCACCAATATTATTAAGTAAATGGCTGCCTTGCGGCTGTAAATGTTCAAATTTGATGTGATGTTGAATAAAAATTCCGGCAATTAGATTGAGTGATAACATGGAGGCTGTCCACTAATCCACAAAGCTTGCTTCAATGTCTGGGGAACTCAAACGTTGTCTGTAGCAATTTTTGGCTTTCGAAAATACATTTTCAATCAGATTTAACATGGGAAAAATATGGTGGCAGAATTTTTTGAGAATAATAATTTCGGAAAAAGCATTTATTACTTCCCACGTTTTATGAATTGCCGCATATCCATAATTACCAGTACGTTTTGCATGCTGTCATTCTCATCCAGCTTTTCAAAAAGTTCACGTAAAAATAAATGCAAAATCACGTAAGAATTTATTACTATAACACCAGCGTACACTTTGTAATGTAGCATTCCTGTGTGATTCATTGCTGCTACTACAGAAACAATACATCTTCTAATAGTTGGTACAGCAATATTTGCACGTGTATTTCTTCTTGATCTCGCTTTTGTGTGTCGAAGATGCAAATTAAAGCAGTTTTTGTTGTTTATTACATTCAAAAAATCCCTGACATATGATCTGCGTGTATTAATCGTTTGTGGTCAACTTTAACTTTTCCAATTTTCAGAGTTGTTTTTAACTCAATAAAGCATTGTGAATACTAGATAAGCTTAATTGCATATATTTTTTTGCTGTAGACAATGCTGGACTGCTTTTAATGTTATACCTGAGTTTTTTTCTATTAGCGAGTCGATGTCACGTAAAACTTTATCCATCAATTTCTTCCGTTTCTTTCCGTCACATGGTCGTTGCATTATTACCTGTCTATATCTTCTCATAACGCTTCTAAGAAGTACTGCTATTAATGCCGGCAATATCGGCAACTTCAGTCAAAGTATTTCCTTCTTTTCAAGCAATTCTAATAAAAAAATCCTATTATGAAATTGTTGCGCGCTTGTATGCAATAGATCTATTTTGTGATTCATTCGCACTTTCATTGCTAAGACTTGAACTCATTTCAATTGCACACTGTAGTTGCAACTGTTTGCAACTTTTATTAGAGTCGTAAAAATAACCGAATTCGAAATACCAAAAAATCAATATAAGAAAAATATTGACCTTGTTATCACTCAATCCCATTGCTACAATTTTGTACTCCACATAACAAATTTAAATACAGCCATTGCAGGGAGACTAATTAATATAATAATTCTTGTAATTTCTTGAATTTCTTGAATTAACAAAATTAATTTTCTAGAGTTAAGTTTGAGATTGTTCGATTTATTTCTTAAAATACGTTGATTTTGTGATATTGGTGAATTATTTTAATAAAAGAACGAATACGTTGATCTTTATCTAGAAGAAATGTTGATATAAATTTAAAAATTTTAATTTAAAAAGTTCTTTATTGAAAAACCGTAGTTACCTAAGCCTATGGCAATAAAGATTATCGCCCACGGCATCGAGGCGTTGAATTTTATTTTAAATTTGTTGATCGATTTGTGTAAGTTGTTTTTTTTTTTAATATTGTTGAATTATTTCTAAAATCTGTTGAAAAGAAATTAAATTAGTTGAATTAAATCTAAAAAAGGTATGTGAGTTTTTGAGTGTACCACCGCCGATTTTTCGAGTGTAACAACAGGATCATTTTGACGTACACTTTTTCTATCAGTGCACTTCAATGGAACGGTTTCAATGTAATACTGCAAGAAAAGTGTAATACTTTTGCTAGAAAACGTGATCAATGAAATTCGGTATTAGTTCTCGACATGCCTTCTCGCGATTGAATTTGTTGTCGAGCACTCTTCTTATACTAGAAGGAGTTAAATTAAGAGCCAGCAACGGTCTCTCATAAAAAAAAGAAAGACCGTGTATTTTACACCACACATACTACAGAAGTGAAACATTATACTTCGATAATATTGACCCGTTTTTTCTTTTCTTTGTAATGACTATTTCTAACCTTTACATGCTCTCATCTATAACCTCCGGGATATATCAAGCCATGAAGTCCACGATGACTCCAACACATTAAAAGTCATTAGTGGAAGTCATTAGCCATGACTCAACTTATAGTTTTATACTCGCATGTAGGAAGAGATAGGATTTCATCTTAAACAGGCCCTAGAGCCTAAAACTATCGTTCTCACATAAAAATGAAGTTATAACAAATTGCAGTCGATTGTTTCTTTCTTGTTTCTTATGGAAACACGTTGAGTGCAACAATTTGGCGGTTATTTAAATTGTTGTTTAGCTTGTGCACGTTTTCACTCACGACAGGCTCTCGATCGCTCAGTTGATGTCTCCGGCATGCTAGTCATTAATCGTATCAAACACAATACTCAACTAGGAAAAAAGCTACAATTGATCTACGACAAATTCTTGTGATACTCTAGACCTAAATGAATGCCCGTTTGGAATTGCGTATGGTCACTCCGCTGTGCAAGTTTGCTCATTATAGTGGTTTTTCGTACTTCTTCTAGAACTGTTCATCGAACAGTAAAAATCATTATAACCAATTTCATAGGATTTTATATTCTGAAGAACGCTTCACTTCAGTACAACAAAACGTCTGGGATTGATCGTTTTTATTGCAAAACCAAGGGAGTTTTTATGATAACGTCATGTGCAAAATTTCAGCTCCCTATGTCGACGCGTTCTCAGGCAGTGTCCAAATATATAGAAAAAAAAACCAAGTTTCTGTATGGAGTACGAAGAATTTACCTGATTTGCTCCATTTTCGAACTAAAATCTACAATATTTTATGACTTTGAACAGTCATAGCTCGCTCAAAGTACATCCGATCGCGAACCACTTTATTGTGTTCGATTCAGCTAGTTGTCCTTTATAATCTATCTGTAAAAGATTTTTATTTAATAATAGTAGGATTCTATGTTTTTTTTCTATGTATCTTTTTTGGACCTTGAACAGTCATAGCTCACTCAAAATACATCCGATCGTTAATGCTTTTCTCCGCTGAATTGAAATAAACAATGTTAATAAAATAAATTCAGAATATCATAAAGCATCTTTTAAGCCATCTATCATGTCTGTTCATGCCAGGCCTAAAGTTGTATGAAAAGTGGGCTAGTGAAGTGAGGCTGCAGCGTTTCGCTACACGTTCAGCCGCATGAATTCAATTCACTTTCCCGTGCGTAAGTTTCACATCAAAAACCTACTATTACGAACCTGAAAATAGAGATTCGGAATTGGACTGACTTAATGATCCTTGCTTTTCATACATTTGAATGTGCGAGCTATACTGCCTAAGAGACGGTTGAATGATGAAGTCTTTAGAGAGATGATGGTGATGGTGAGTTGCTGCAAACAAAAATCCGGCCCAACAACATTGGGTTTGAGCCCGTAGTTGAAAAACAAGGCATATACAGGATATGCAGACTAAGAGTCAAAATAATCATAGAAGACTTCCAAAATTTCAGAGGAGCATGTCAGTAGCGATGCCAACCTTTTTATAAGTGAAATAAGTGTGAGAATTGCAGAGCAGGGACTCCGTTAGAAATCGAAGGAGGCTTAAAATAGATAGTTTTCGAAACAGCACCAAATAATCGGTATTTTTGGAAGAAGAAGAAATTGCTTAAATGCGAATCAACTACATGTTCCTGCAAACATGAGCATCATTGTGCCGTTTTATCAACTGTTGAAGAAATTCTAGCTGTACCCGAATCATAAGGAACCGACAGTAATCGATGTAACCTGACAAAAAATAGAACATAGAAGAACAATAACAACTCCGTTAGTCATGCATAAAAATGTCGTGAACTGCAAACCACATACAGCGAACTTTACAGTCAAATGAATCGCCGTGGCCGACGAGATAAAAGAAGACGATTTGCAGATTTTCCATATGAGGTCAGGAAATGCGGCAATCAGTGGTTCTATAAAATAATACTCGAGCACCATCCAGAACAGAGAAGTAATAGCCACTAAGTCGATGGATAATGGTAAAGCTGCAGGAATTGATAACAACCCCTTAGAAATGCTGAAACAAGGATTATTCCAGGAGGATTATATGGAAGCTATCCTAGTAAAAATTACTAATTACCTAAAAAACTGTAGGTTTGTTCGACGAAAACACTGTGTAAATTTTCCCCAAATTTACCCGGGTTTTGTGCACTCATCGAACAAGTTTTTAAAACACCGACAGTTCTCCCGAGTATAATTAATTGTAAAAAGTTATTTGAAGACAAGTAAAATGTGCTCTAGCTATTTTTCTATTTCTTCTCGAAAGATATTGTTATTGAGGTTTGGTATGAGCTGTTCCATACATCACTTTTTTAGTACTACCGTCGATATCTGGGTATTTCTTGTCTGTGCTGTCTGTTGTAGTTAAGTTTGTCATTCAGTTCGTAGGGCATAGAAATAATGATGGTAGAGCAAAATGGATTGGACACCCACACATAATATTAAAAGTTATTTTGATTTTTGTATTTTCATCTGTCCTGTCTGTCCGTCCGCACAATAACTTGAGCACGCGTTTACTTAACTGAAGGGTTTTTAAGTATCTCTGTTGACAGGATTCCAATATGAAACTCGCAAAATATAATTTATCAAAAGAGGCAAATGTTAGAAACATTTAAAGGTATCTCTACATCCCACAGCTCCATTTGATATATTGATAGCTCTCTACAATACAAGCCGCAGCCTTCTATGTTTTTGGTCAAACAGATCATATTGGCAAATCTTAGGTGTATATTCCACTGCCTTCCAGGCAGCGATATATATTTTCCCATCACAATATGTATACCTATATCTAATTTAAAAAAAGGAACTGTGGGAAAAAGCCTTTTTATTTTCTTAGACAGGCAATCTCTTGCGATGTGGTCACAACCAAATTAGTAAATGAGTGTAGACAAATTCTAAATGTAATTTCGACTGGAAATACGACCACCCGTAGCTGATTTTCAGGACACACGACTGTCTTATATGCAGCTGCGTCGTAGAAAACGAAAGTGCATTCTATTTCTAAGCGAATATGCTCTTTACCAAACAGAAAGACTTTTAACCTTCGGAACACCAACTGTAAATCTAGGAGTATTACAAAACGCTCAGTGAACCACCCTAGAAACCGAAACGTAATTTAAGCGATGGTCAATACATGTCTGTCTTTGAGGCATGCAAATGGGCCTGATGCCTAAGTGCCAAGGAAATCAGTATTCTGTATCTCCATAGTCTACATACATAGGTATAATAATATTTATAATTTGTTTATTTAGTAAATATGTTATTCATTACCATACTAAAATTCTAAATTACTTACCAACAGCCTGTGCTGCTTGTGCCATAGCTAATTGATAAGAGTAAAGGAGAGGTGTCATCACATGATGTGGATTTCCGGTTGCCAGACCTTGTTGCAAACCTGAAAATAAAATGAAACGAAACCACATGTCAAACAAATATGCAAAAAATATTGCGAAAATACAAAACGTTTTACAAACCTCGAAAAACTTGCTGTTGAAATGCCTGCATTGCCGCCACTGCCGATGATGAGTTTGCTAAATTCCCTAAGTTCCCCAAACTTCCTAAATTACCTAATCCGGGGATATTTCCTAATGAACCAAGTTGAACAGCGGGAGGAAATTTTTCAAAAGACGGAGCAGGTAATTGTGGAGTCGTAGGTGTTGTTGGTTGGTCGTGTCTCGGCGTTCGAGGTGCGGGAGGGGGAGGTGGTGGTGTTGGTTGACTTGGAGGTGGCGGGGTAGGACGTGGTGTTGGTGTTGGTGTAGGTGTCTGAGATTTGGCAGGTGGAGGCGGCGGCGGAACTGGAGTCGATGGATGAGAATCTACTGGTGAGGGACTACTTTGCATTGCTAATCTTTGCTCTATTTCTTGCTCCTAAAAATCACAGGATTGTCAGATAGATAAAGATGATATGAAATGCTATCTGAAACAAACCTGTTGAAGTGCTTTTACAAAAGCTGTTTTCAGTCGATTTGTATGTTCCGCTTTAAGCGCTTTCTTCACATTCGTCGTCACGCATTGTTCACAGATAACTTTAGGTTCTTTACCAGCTAAAAATATGCAAAAATTATGAAAGTCTCATCGATACGATTTAGTATAGTCAGAATTTACCTTGCTTTTCCCATTTCCAGACAGGTGTGAAATCAATTTTACATTGGGCACATCTAAATGGTGATAACACCGGAGACGGTTTCTTATCTTTTGTCATAAGGTAATCGACTACGGTTTCTAGACCCAATAAATAGACGAATTCTGTATTGCTAGGATTTGGTATAAAATGCATTTCTGGAGGAGGTGGTTTTGGTGGCGGTATCTAAAATATTTATAAAAAAAAAGCAATTAACGAAATCAAAATAAATTGATTTTTTTTTTAAATACCTGCAGTAACGTTTTTTCCAGCTGTTTCCTAAGCGCCAGTTTAGCAGCAGCTTGCCTTTGGGCGGGTGTTTGAGCATCATCTCGAGGTGTTGATCTATCACTCTATAAAAAGTCAAATGTCATTACTAGAAAATGTGCAAAAATAATAATTTACCTTCGCAGATGAATCGCTACTCGGTAGTGGAAGTGGTGGGGCAGGTGTAATGGACACTGAGTTATTAATCGTCGTTCCAGGTACCTTTGAATTATCCGAAACAGTAAGCTGCATGCATTTTATGATTGAAATAAATATTATTTCTAAAATTCTGAGATATTTGCTTTGTAAGTTTACAGAGTTATGATGGCAGACTAGTTAGCTTAACTGTCAATGAATTCAAACTTTATATTTCAGTTAAATTCAGCTGGGTGTGTATCGAAGGGGAAGTAAATGTCACATTTTTGCGGTGATTGTTATATGTATGTGGATGATAAGACAAATCATAAGGTTTTTATTAAATCAAATAACCGAGATAAAGTATTATCTCATTACAGTGACTAGTTCTGCTTGATTTATATTCTTCTAAATGGAAATCTAACCCAGAAAAATTCTGCCCTCAAAAGAAGTTCGTTTGGTGCATAACAACTGGTTCCTATGTTTTTTTTTCCGTAAGATGGAGCCGTTATTCAAATAACGTATGTAACAGACTAGGAAAAGACCGCTTTTAGTTATACTTTACCAGCAAGCTTAGTTTAAATGTACATATTTTCTAGTGCCATTTTTTTTAAGTTGAATGTCGTAAATATTTCACAATGATTATAATCCAGATATTTTGTACACATAAACGCTTAAATGCTTTTCGTTTTGGGTAATTATAGTGGAGCTTGCGAGAAACGTATTTTCTTAGTATTTTGTGTAAGCAGATAGGCTAATGGTAAAAACATTGTTCATGTTCATAGAAAAGTTTAGTTCTAAAAATAAATGAGTTTGAAATAATATTTGCAGGCTGTATGTATGTATATATTCTATCGGTCTTAGAAAGTTGACTTAAAGCGGATATCATCAACGGCAGAGGGATACGAATCTCTGGTTACAAGATTATACGTTTTCCTTGATCATGATATTGTCTTCATGACGTATAGCTGCTTTCAGCTTAATTCTATATTTGTGGACAAATATCTCACTTATCGTGATCTAGATACAACCAGAAATTGACTACTGATAGAGGAGCGTGAACACCTGAACAATTAATTAAATTCATGTGATAAGAGACATTTAGCGACGCGGCAATATTTTGTGCTCCAACAACCTGTTGTCTTCTAATTGCTTAGTGAATTGTAACCATAATTCATGTCAAAAACAAGTAAATTAGGATTTTTCGTTTAATAAACAGTAAGCCCAAACATACTAGGTGTGGCTATTAAAAAACCATTCTGGGCATTCTGTAGAAGATATACTTATAGGACTGGAGTGCGCCCGCGCTTCGAGTAATCTTAAATCTTCTGGTAGCGTTTGGAGACAAGCCGGGCTCGCTGTCGCTCGTACATAGTTTGTATGTCTATGAATAGCGATTGAAGAGACAAGTGCGCGAACGTTTGCTGAAATAAAGTATAGTGTTAAAATCGAGCCGTGCATTAATCGCAAATTCCTTGTGAAATTGAAGAAATCGCCAAGTGAATCTTTGAATAGCACAAAGGAGACATAAGGAACGTTGACCAAGACTTTGAGAAAGTGATAAGATTGATCGCATCGTTTGCCGATTAAGCATTCGAATGGTAGTAAAATGGGAGCACATTGATAAAGAGGGTGTACAAAAAATTTTGCACGACCAATTGACATGCACAAAATCTGCTCCAAAATGATTTCCACAAACTTCTCCATCAAGGTAGACCAAATTCTTAAAGGAGTTTTTGGCTGATAAGAAGAGCGCAGTGCTGGACGACCCCCACCTTACCCGCGCGGGGTGGTTTAGTAACGTGTGATTTTTACCTGTTTCCTAAGGTAAAATCTATATTGAAGAGAACCCATTTTTAGACTGTGGACAAGATAAAGGAAAACACAGCAGAAGCGCTGAAGACGTGATCACGTGTATCACAGTCCAACCATAGAAAATGCATATGCAATGGTGCAGGATGGGAGTATGTTGAAGTGGATAACTGTAAAGTTGCAAGATTTTAATAATAAACCATATTTTTGCTACCAACCAATCTCTATTTAATAGCCGCATTCCGTTGCTCTCTCCGGAAACATACAAGTGTTTGAATGCTCTTTCAAGGCTTGGGAAGATTTCTGATATAATCGAATTCACGTTCAACAACACGGGTAGGCTTTTGTATATTTATGTTATTCTGCACATTAAATGTGCTTAGTGGTAATTTCTGTTTTATGTCTTAGGAGCATTTCCCGGGAATTTATCAAGACTGGTATAAGATCGTGAGCCAGTATGTATCAGTTTTCTTAAATTTCTGTACGAACTTTTCATATGAAAAATACTAAGAATTAAAAATCACCGTAACAACATAGCCTGGACATTGATATGTGTACATCGGGATTACTTATACATATGTAAGTAGATACTTCGATTGGTCCCTGCTTACTTTACCTTTGTAATAGAGTACTAAAGAAGAAATAAACCGAATATATCCACCTCATAACTCTAAACTTAATTATAAGAAAAAAAATATTATGAAAAAGTTTGAACTGGTTCAATACATTACGGCGACTCACATTGCGTGGTTTAATGCCCGCTGGAGGGGCTGACGTAGGTGTTATTGTCACAGAAGGTGTTATAGTGAGATTCGGTCCAGTCCTCAGAAGACCCGAATTATTACGTAAGGGAGGTCCTCCAGGCGTAAGTGTCGCACCACCAGGCAAAGATGATCTAGGAGGTGGAAGAACTGTATTCGTTCGTCCAATAATTGGTGGTTGAGTTCGACTACTGCTAAAAGAATAAATGGAAATCAATTTTAAAAATTTATGAATTATAGCATTGAAAATGTTTATGTCTTACTTTAGCACCGATACTGGCCTAATTTTCGCATGCGCCGGCAAGGGTACAGCTGTTGTAGGGGTAACACTTAACGATCCTTTACTTAGGGCAGCCGGTATCGCCACTAAAGGATTTGTGGGTGAAACATTCGTTGGAGTTACTATAAGATTCTCTTTCATAACATGCTGTGACTGTTTTAATTTTTTTAATAGAACTAATTTTGTTTCTTCATTACGGAGATCTTCTCGTAGCTTTCGTAGACCTCTTTCACGTTCCTTGATTTCTGACGGTGAAAGCTCTTTAATAGGAAATATCATAGGCATTTCCTCGTCATCAGTCTCTGATTCAACATTGCCATTTGGTTGGCGACCATTTATTTTGGCAGGTAAAAGTACTATATCAGGAGCTTCAACATAAGATTTGGGCTCTGTTCGTGGGCGAAGGACACGTCTTGTTAATCTTCCATCTTCATGTTCATAGCTGTTGAATGGCGGTGGGGCTGGAGTTATTGTTAAACCGGAATTTTGTGTTAATGCTCGAAGATCTCTAACGGTTGCTGATGTTATAGTTAACGAATCTCGTCCAGAGCCTATACTTAAATCGACGACGTCATCGATGTCCATTTGTGCCATGCTAATCTGTTTATATTCTGAAAAAATTAAGAAGAGAAAACATTTTGATTTGTGAAAAAAAAAATCGTTTAAGAGTTTTGGACAAAATTTGACAAGCAAAATTAATTAACGAATTCATTCAAATTGCAAATTTTAAATAAAACTAATTGGTTCAGCTATTATGAAGCTTAAAAATTCTTAAAACAGTGAAGCGGAGGAAATAATGAGTAATGCATTTGGATCGTATATTGACAATTAAATTTTTTTACCCTCTTGCGTTAAGTAAGTTAAACGCCTGAGCACAAAACTTTTGAAGTGATTTTCTTGAAGAGAAGAGTTTTTAAAACTTAGTAGTTGATAAGTATCTGCAATAGCTGCGATTTAATAGGCTTGCCAGAATTTAAGAAATTAAAGTAGATCTAAACATATTTAAGCACTTTTAAAACAACTTAAATATTCTTAGAAATATCAGTATTCCGCCTTAATTGGGGATTTTTTTTCATAAAAGAGATGTTTTTTTACATGTTGATAAAAAGATGGAAGCAAAGAAAGCATTTCATAAAAGGACAAGGTCTATTTCTCCACATATGTAGTTGATGCTAATTTGAACGGAAATTGTTTTTCTCGCCTTTACGTCGATAGTGTAATACCACCCGATATATACAAATATTAGGGAGGGAGACGTGTGGTGAAGGGGGAGGTCGCAAACAAGCCTGCAACACACACGCATAAACGCGCCGCGCGTATATGTGTGTGTTTTTGGGTGTGTTTATATGTGGGTGTATGTGTGTGTGGCAGGCCTGGTGCGACCTCCCCTTCACCACTCATCTCCCTCTCCTAGTATTTGGTTATATCGGGCGGCGATATAACCAAACGGGGTAAAGGCTTTTAGCATTTCATGAATTGACTAAAAATTTTAGACACATAATGTAAAAAGTGGCTAAGTCAAAACCGTTACAATATCTGCCCACTTTTCATGAAGTGTCTAGATTTTTCGTGAAGTGCTGCGTTACGTCAAATGTCTACGACATATCAATGTAATTTTACAACATTACAAGGATTAGGATGAAGTTTAGAATTACATACTAATATTTTTGCCGTTCATTATGAAATCGAGGGGAATTTATCGTCATAATGGCCAATTTGTAGTCAAATTCTCGTTGAAGAAATTCAAATTAGGATAGTATTACAAACACAATCACTAAACCCCTGTTTACGAGTGCGATACGATAACGTGCGATATTTTGGAGGCGTCTTGCTCTTTCTATAGATCTATCTTTATTTGCGATTGGTTTTTATCGCTCGATACGTTCACAAGGCTGACAGCGGCTACAACTTTATTTGCATATTACAGTAAACTTCGACATTACTGCGAGCTGTAGCACCCGAGTACAAATGTTAACAAAAACAAGTAAAAAAGCTAAAATTGGTCGAAGACCAATTCTTATGATACCCTAGATGAATTCCCGTATGAAATTTCGTATGGTCACCCATTTGAGCAATTTTGATTCTTGCAGTTGTTTTTCGCATATATTTCGAGAACGGTTCATCGGACAGAAAAAATGATTATTACCAATTTTATAGGATTTCATATTCTAAAGAAGTTTTTAGTACAATTAAAATGTCTTGGACTGATCGTTTTCACAGTATATGTAAAAAACCTAACTTTTTATATGGCAACACCAAGAAGGAGTTGCCCGATTTAGTCCGTTTTTGAAATGTTATTTGCTAGTACAATGAAAACACCATGTACTAAATTTAAGCTCTCTACGTCGACGCATTCTCGGGCAGTTTTCAAATATATAGCGGAAAACGAAATTTTTGTATGGCAACCCCACGAAGGAGTCGCCCGATTTGTCTCATTTTCGAACTCAATTTTACTTTTTTTAAAGTGTGTACAAAATTTCAACTCCCTAAGTGTACGCGTTCTCGAGCTATCGTGCGCACAGACAGACGGACGGACGGACGGACGGACGGACATGCAAAAATCAAAATAACTTTTAATATTATGCGTGGGTGTCCAATCCATTTTGCTCTACCATCATTATTTCGAGGTGTTACAAAGGGAATGACAAACTTAGTATACCCCTATAGATTTCATCTAGGGTATAATAAACGTTGAGCTTAAGGTGAAAATAGCACCAAATTAAGAGCATTGCTACGATAAATTTTTATGTCGCACGAAACGTAGAAACAGTACGCAAGTTCAGTGACAACCACATTGCTGCAGCCAATCAGAGCTCTGTCGCATGCGATAAATCGCGCTCGTGAACAATCTCTTATTTATATTTGTGATCAACTTCGTTATGCGTTATGGGTGACCCATCTATGCAGTGTAGGTCGAATATTTTATTGTTAGTGAGTGTATTTGAGACACGGCCAAGCGTTGAGCAAGATATCAGAGTTTAGCGTCCAGGTGTCTAAAAAAAAAAGGAGAGGGTACACTCATTGAATAAATAACTAACTATTAGTTATTTATTCAATGGGTACACTGGATCATATAGAGAGTCAACCAGCCGGCAGAGACTAAACAAGCCATTTTTTTTTTTAATTTACACTTAGTATATAATTAATACTATATAAAGAAATAGTACTACCCTTTCTTCGTTTTAATCTATTTTAGAAGCCGCAGATCCAGTCCGAAAATTCTCCTCTCCATTTTGGAAGTCGTTGCAGAGATGTAGCGACCCATACACGCTTCAATTAGTCGACCAACTTCAATTTGAAGTTGGTGCTACAAATTGAAACGTGTATGTGGCAGTTGAAGAAGTTGAACTGCAAATTGATAAGTTGATGGGCTCGCACAAAAACTTGTGGTTGGCGTCAAATTATCACTGCGTGTGCGCGACGGTTGAACAACCGTTAACGCAATTTCATTATGTTACGAAATTGAAAGTGGTAAGGACGTAGCCCCGAATGTTATTTAATCTTAATCTTATTTCACTCTTTAGAAACAACTGAAAGAACTGAAAAGTTGATGCCAAGTTGCCAAGAAACACAATTGGACCACAAATCAATTACGATTTAATTTCTACTGCTAGAAAACTCCTATAGTACAGTCATTATAGACTTTTGAAAATGCAACTGAACCGAGAAGTCGCCTAATATCTTTACTTTCTCGTCCGATATCTGAACAACGATCAACGCTAGGTGAAAATTTCATATGACTTAAATTGTACAGCGTAAAGAAAACAACAAAAAAGTATATAATCGCAATATTCGTATCATGATGGATAGCCGAGTTATCTAAAAAAAAACAAAATTTACCACTTTTTTCAAGATGGCGGAGAAAGTTAATAGGAATCTTGGTCGACAATTTCAGGATAAGCATTTCTAAGCCCCCTCCCCCCGCACACACAATATCTAAAAATCAGCCTTCTCGGTTCACTTGCATTTATATGCCATTTTTTCAGTCGTAATCACTGGACTACTAGCATAGCACTTGCCCTAAAGCGCCAGGTCTAAGTCATATCTTTGATAAACCTAAAATTATTATTCCAATTCTGCCTTGCCCGGGGCTGAGACAACTACATCTAGATGTGAAAACCTGACAATAAGGGGGCCGAATTAAAACGAGCGAATGGCGCTCTAATAGAAAGCTCTACACATTCTGTCTCTCTCTTGCTGTATTATGCACAATATTTATTACTAAAGCTATAGAGCTTTGAAAAAGTTATCCGTCTGTACTGACTAGTCAGTAAATTGTCAAACGTAAAATTAGTATGGCGAAAACTGAAAATAAAAGATAGATGACAGTGAAAATTTATGTGTATATTTCTAATCTTTGCTCTTTTGAGTGGGAAATGGGTGAAAAAAGTTTAATATACATTGTAATCTTTATTTTGTAGAGAATAATGACGGAATAAAGAAGAAATCATTAGCAATGCATACAGAAGAGGAATGAATGTCTGCACAGTTGGACGACATTTTTATAATGGACTGACTATTCAGGGCTGTGTTCAACATTACAGCTATAGCTGCTTTTAGCTGCTTTCGTATGCTTTTGACTGTTCAAAGTAACTCGAAAGCTGCTTTTTCTTACTTGCTTTTTGACATTTGTTCTGTCCAAGATTTTAAGATAGCTGCTATCATAGCAGCTTTTTGTTGCTTACACTCCTGACTCTAAGCAACAAAGCAGCTATGGTAATATTTATGTTTGTGTGCCTGTCATTTTCTTAAAAATGTTGCTATTTGAAAATAATAATAAATTTAAAACAACTTGAAGTGGTAACCATTTGCGCTAGAGACAAAATCAATATTTCTGAACGCTCATTTTAATTTGGGTAGCAATTCAATATAAAAATTCGCAATTAAATCCAAAGAGCTTTTGACAATTTACACATAAAAATGTAAAAAGCAAAAAAGCAGCTTTTGGTTGTCCAAGACTTCGCAGCTGCTTTTTCTTGCTATGGCTAAATTTGACAGTTCTCAAAGTGTTGCTCTACTGTGCTATCAAAGCTGCTATATCTGTGATATTGAACAGACCCCAGTTGATCGAACAGAAACCGTTTGTAGTTAGTAAAATTGACTGACGAAGTTAGTACAGAACGTCAGTTCTACTGACTCGTATAATCGTGGGGTTAGTCAATAAAAATAAGCAATTAGAACATTTTTACCATAAGTGGAGGTATTTACAAAAAGAAAAAAAATGCTAACAAATCAAACCAGCCTCTAAAAATAAGAGGAACAAATTTGAAGATCTTTTTAACATCGCTCATGCAATGGGTCCGGAAATAATAGTTGGTGAGCGTGAGGAAGATAAGTAGTACTTGAAAAGTCAGAAGACAGAAAGGACATCCACGCTTTACTTTTTTGCATTTCTCTAAATTGAATATTTTACAGTCAAATTTCCTGACAACAATAATATTAATGCCAACCTGTGTGTTTCCTATAACATAGATTTAATTTTCAGGAAATATATTAACACTGGCATTCCTTCTATTTCGAAATTTGGACCGTCGCTACCAAAAAACAGAAAAATGTACATATGTAGACCACGAAATATCCTATCCACAAAAATTATTCCTGTGTTCGGAAAATACAAAGCTGCCTGTCACTAGCTCTGTATTTTACAGCTAGCAGTTCACTCTTTAATTGCTACATAATGGTTTAACTTAAGCAGATCGATCATCCCATCAATGCTGTACATACATAAAAATGACAGCAAATAAGTAAAAAAGTTAGAATTATCTACGTCGATGCATGCATTATCAGGCAGTGTCAAATTATATAGTGAAGAACGAAAAATGTTTGTATGACAACCCCACTACCTCTAACATAATTATTTTTTTGCATTAAAAACGGAATGACAAACTTAGCATGTATACCCTATGATTTCATCAACTAGGGTATAAAAAGCAGTTCGATAAATCGGGCTTACAAGTACAACGGCCATTGTTCGCTTGAATGGAAAGCTTCTTCCGGCGATTACTGAACGTGATTCAATTGAGCGAATTCCAGTCATAATTACAAGTAGGAGAAAAGATGTAAATATTAAGGGTACCTGCGTCGCTACAGGAAAAAAATCAAGATACTGCAATGTCATGCCGATTGGGATCTAAGGGAAGCAGCCAAGACCATAAATTATTATATGTAGTACCGCGTCTAATATATGTAGGTTATTAAAAATGGTGCAATTGGTATTTTAGAAAAATTGCTGGGAAGAGGCCTTCTGTATTTGCCAAGTAGGCACCATATATTTAAGGTAATTTAAAAAAAAATCCCTTCCTCAAGCGATCAAAATGTATACAGCTACGTTTCCAGTAATCATGGCCTGCGGTTAATAAAAATAAATTTAAATCTGCAGTTGAAGTTATTAACAATCAGGAAATATTTAATAGTAATAAGTCTGAAATTCTATTATTTGTTAAGATCCAAGTGCAACATCGAAAAACTTGGAACGAAGATAGATAAAGAATTTCTACAATCGACAGAAGTATTCGTTTTCATTAGGTCGAAATTAATTACGTAATTTTGATGAAATCATCGAAATCAGCTCCAAATTATGTAATTTCCCATACATTTAAAACAGCTGATTTCAACGTAATTTCTAAAAAACACATCAAAATTTCTGAAGGAATTCTAACTTCGCTTCGGAACATTGGCATTTTATTCGTTTCAAATTGGCCGACCGTGGTTCATAGCAGTCATCATCTTAAAATACAGAGAGAACAGGAATTGTTGATACTTATAAAATTCATGTACATGAGCATGGCTTTTCTTTGGGTTCCTTGAAGAATTGGAATTGGAGAAATGTATGTTCAGCTGCCTACATACCTGCCTGGATACCTTGATGTAGTGACAGCGACTAAGAGCATTTTCGGTTGCCCTGCTCTCTATGTTGATACTACTACACGCCTGTACTGAGCTCTCACTACAGCGGCAACAGATTCTAACACAACCAGAATTTGACTACGCTAAATTTGGCTTATAGTACATCCTGTTCCTATACTCTCTATATTCTAAGGTCATCATACCTCGTGTTTTGATGTAAGAAAGGAAAAGAACAAGGAGTATACCACGTGACAAGTAGTGAACTGTCAACGAAATAATCAAAAATAGGGTCTCGTAATTTCGAAAAATTTTGTCGAAATTTCGTAATTTCAGGCTCAGTGAAAACGTACTATTAGACGATTTACTATCATCTGAGTTAAAAATCACCATCATAGGTTGTGTAAAAAGGAATTAACGGGGACTTTTGTAAAAAACTAGCATACTTTTTTAATCACCCTGTAACTCCGAAACGGTGAGATTGCTCCCTCCCACCTGCCATCCAATTTTTTGTTTCTAACACATCAACCTATCTCATTTTTCACCAATTCAAAATCACCCTGTATAAGGTTTTCAACTAAAAAATTCTCGATCCTGGTATATCCCGACCTTAAAAGTATACACTATCAAGTCGATGATTGTCTTTGAATGTCTGGAAATCCTTAAAAATCTATTAAGGAGAAACAAAGTCAATCTTATGTGGGTGCCTGAACATGAGGGCCATAAAGGCAATGAAATTGCTGACGGAAAAGAGGAGCGGAAGTTCTCTTTGTCGGACCAGAGCCTTTTTGTGGTACTTTAAAGCTATCCTAAATAGCTGGGAGAATAAATAAAAATGCCTTTATTGGGAAAGGCTGAAGGGACTTCGTCAAGCAAAAAAGTATATTGACACCTCTGGCGGAGAAACAAAAGAACTCCTACATCTTAGGAGAACAGAGCTCAAAATGATTACAGAGCATTTCTCAGGCCATTACCCATTGGGTATCATCATTGGCTGAGACTTCATGCTGCCGCTCCTGTCAGGATGCTCACGAAACCGCGGGGAGCGTCTGCTCTACCATTTGCGAAGCATTGACCAGGCCGAGATTACTCCATCTCGAACATGTTTTCCTCCACCAAACTACGTGTGGAATCTAAATCCCAGAATGATTTTGGACTTCATTAACAGTCTAAACCTAGAGAGGAAGTAAATTAAACGGGGATTTGCGAGGCTAACGTCTGAGCACCCCTCCATAAAACTAATCGACTTTTAAATTACTGTGATAAGGGTATAAAAAAAATGGTCCTATTCTTGTGGGAGCCGATTTGCTAGATATTGTGGGATTCTTATAGTTTTTGGTATATGTAATCGTTGATTACAATCGATCGATTCTGTACAAATTGCCACTGAATAAACTCTTGTTATCATTTCTTTTCCATGAAGTGTTACCAAGAAATCAAACTTTTTTTTTTATAAAACCCTATAACAAGCTTTAAGTGACATTTAATATATTTAGTCGAAATTATAATAACATTCTGCATTTTCTTTAGCATCAAATAAAGTGATTTTTACTTTAACGAAATCATCTTAAAAATTAATGTTAAGCCTTATATATATTTTCCCCATTAAATATTTATGCCAATAAGCCCCCTTATAATGCGAACAAGTAACGGGAGAAAATAAAACTCTGAAGATATAATAATCATGTGTTAAAAAACTGTGGAGAGCTTTCATTTTAGCAGTTCCATTACTTTGCGCCCAAGTATGTTGATACAAAATAAAAGCACACCGTGACTTAATGGCTCATCTCCAATTCCTTCTGTTAAACATTTTTTTTTAAACAAAGCAACGATAACATCCGATGGCCAGCAATAATTTAAGGTGGAATTATGTCTGCAAACTTCCTCACAGTCATTTATCGAAATCAAAACAAATGTTGGACATGTGGAACGTATCTTATTGCACAAGGTTAAGGTTTAATATTACTACAAAATGGGAACATATGTATATGAATTTGTTATCAGGTTAAAGAAATTTATTTTTTATTTAATTTGTAGCTTTAAAATTATCAAGAGAGAAAAAGCAGATAAAAAGGTAATACGACAGTATTCAAGCTAGCTTTTTTTCGATAATACACACTTCTAATTAAAATAAATGAAGAAATACAAAGGCACAGTTTGAAGCGAGGTGAGGTCAAGATTAAACAATTTATTAAGTTTCATCTTGCACTACGGCCTTTCTTTTTCCCAATGATCTCATCCATGCAATTCGTGAAAGATCAAATTTATTGAGAACCCCACTAACCTTGAGTCAGGTAGAAAATGATTATTATGAAAAATTTGTACATTTTGTTTTCATTGAAAGCGTCGACGCAATTATTATTTTTTTTTTTAATGTTGTGGTTATTCATGATAAAAGCAAAGAAATACTGTCTTCTTTGAATTACACCTCTTCGATTTTAACCCATTTGATGAATATATTTAAATATAATTTATAGGATTCAAACATTTGATAAGTTTCCACAAGATAGAGGCCTTGAGGTGCCGCCGTCAGACCCTGAATAGGGCGCGCATTATAAATGCAATGGCTTATAGAATGAGGTACTTACCATACCGATCTCAAATTATTCATTATAGAAGTCTCAACACATCATAAAAACGATAGATCCTGGGAGATATTAAGATGCACACTGATATGTCATACAACTGCTTTTTTACATGTAATATCCCCGATGCTTTTATACCATTAGAATAGACCAATTCGTTAAAATAGATATTTACATCAGTGTTGTTGCCTGACCTCTTTGTTGAAGTTAAATAGAATGCCAAGAAACATTTTGCGTCCGGGGCATTTTAAACAAAAATATTGTGAATATGGGTAAGACCAAATAAGCTGTGCATGTCAATTTGACAAATTTATTATAGATTAGCCATTAGGCTCTATACAGTTAGGCAGTCACGAAAGTCGTTGATACTACGTTGTTCATGTGCCTTTTGGCCGGATTACATTAACAACGCCGACGTGCGTCGGCGTGGTCGTCGTTTTATGTCAAAAATATTTAGAGACAGTACTGCATGTATGAAATGCATTACATTACCCACGCCGGCGTCGTCGTCGTCGACCCATCTCTAATCCTAAATTTAACGTTGGCGCTCCATTGCTGCCAATATGCCAGATCTAAATCTATTATGAAAAACATGACAAAATGAAACGATATTTAAATTTCTGAAAATAAATGATTTTATATTAAAAAAATGTGGACTTGAAGGAAAAGAAAATATATTTTTTATTATTATTTAAAATTTTATTGCAAACCGGCAGAGATTACAAGCAAATACGACTACGCCGGCGTGGGCGTTGTAATGTAATCCAGCCATTTCTGACTCGCACATGACGCTCCCGGATCGCAAAATGCTTATAGATTTTACCTAGCAGCACTTCTTTTTTAAAGTGTGTCTTATAACCCCCTCAATTTTCTACCCTCTCAACAACGATAAGTTCAACATGAATCATACATACGGGGGTGGATCAATAAGTACCCGTGTTTAGAGGTAGATGGCGCTGCTGGGAATGTTGCAGTTACCATTGTATACTGTCAGCTGTCAAATGACAATACACAAGTTTTGAATGTAGCCACTTTTGTTGAATGTGTTTGGTAGTTTACGCTACAATGGACATAGAGGGAAATAGTGGCGAAGAAATAAAAGCAAAGTTAGACGCAGTTTATGGGAGCCTTTCGCCATCGATGACAACAGTTAGATATTGGTTTAATGAATTTAAACATCGGCAATCAATATTTTGCATGAAAAGTTGGGGTTGAAAAACTGTCGGCCGAATGGATGCCGCCATTGCACACAATGGACAACAAGCAGATACGGATGCAAACTTCGAAGCAGTGTTTGGATTTCTTCAAGTGAGATGCGCAGGAGTTTTTGCGTCGGGTCTTAAGAGGAGTCAGTACTCGCAGCAAAAGTTTCAATTTAGATACCAGCGAGCCTGTAGGCAATAAAATTTACTATACGTAGGTTTATGTCCTGAAAGTGAGAAAATTCATATAAAGTTAGCCTAGACCTCGACCAAAGGCACATTAGAGACATCTAGCGTAAAAGACAGAAACCCAACATGCGATAATTTAAGACGAAAAATGAAAATTTGTAGTTCAAAGATATTGAAAATTTTTAACGAGAATTGACTCTCCTAAATTATTTTTTGCACATAATTGTTAAATATACTATTTTTCTTTGTATTTCAACCACTTTCAACGAAATATTGCAATTTCTAGTGGGTGAAATATCGGGAGAAAAAACAAGTACTATTAGAGTCAAATAATAAAAAAAAAAAAACGCCACTAAAAATGAAAAAAACTCAACGTTATTTGCTAGATCTAGGCTTTATCTTCCCAAAATAGTCACAACCTAAAGATATGAGAATACCTACTAACAATAATTTGATTTAAAAAACTTCAGTTTTTACAATTTTTTACAAGTTTCCGAGCTAATATCTCCATTCCAATATACTTTTTTTTTAATTTTGCCGCAGTTATTTACTTGACTTCTTCGTTACCTTTAATTTAAAATATAAATCATTATTCTGCTACAAATAGTTTGCCAGAAATTCGCATTGAAAAATGTATGAAACTTGCAAATCTTGGTACTGACTCCTCTTAACCGTGGATGAAACCTGGATTCACTATTATACGCCAGAAATCAAGCAACAGTCAAAACAATGGACATTTCCAGGCCAATCTGCTCCGAAGAAGGTAAAGGTGATTCTATCAGCCGGGAAGATTATGGCTACGATTTTGTAAGATGCCAAAGGAATAATCAGCATCAACTTTCTGGAAAGAGGAAGAACGATAACAAGGGAGTACGACACCCAGTTATTCGACCAATTCGACCAAAACTTTAAACAGACTAGGCCCCATTTGACTAAGAAAAATGTATTGCTCCACCACGACAACACACCAGCTCACTCAGCCGGAATCGTTGCGGCCAAACTGCATGAACTGCGTTACCAACTTCTGCCGCATTCACTGAACTCACCAGATCTGGTTCCCTATGATTTTTTCTTATTTTCTAACATGAAAACATGGCTCGCAGGAAAAAAGTTCAGTTCAGATGAGTGAAACAGAAGTCTATTTTGATGCATTTGAAAATTCGTATTTTTTAGAAGGTTTAAAGATGACTACGTTGAAAAATAAAAAAATAAATTTGCCAAAAGTTTGTGTTTTCATTCCTAACACGGGTACTTATTGATCCACCCTCGTACATATTCTTGATCTTGACCCGTTCTTGAGTTTCGTATAGGCGAATCACTTACTCACGCACTTTAACAACTACACTTGTACAGCTTGTACATCGTCTTTACCAAGCATATGTGTACACAACATATGTATAAGGGCACGTGTTGTTTGGTATATTAAATGAACCGTTTATTTTGAAAGTGGCGTAAGTCCATTTGCATATGTTCGAATCAAGATATTGTAGAGTTTGCGTTCGATTAAATTTAAAAATATGGGTAAGAAATAATATAGTAGTAGTAGTAGTAGTATGCTTTCAAAATCAATGAAATGACCTTTTCAATTCTTAAGAAAGCACAAGTCTATATGTAGGTAAAGTAAATTTTCCTTTAAATGTATTCACTTTTATGTTATAAAATCAAAGAAATATTCAACTTTTATTCTTTGTTAAATAATTTATACATTAAAATTAGTATTATTTTATTAATTATTATTCAGTCTTCTCCAGTTTGTATATGCCGGAGGGATTTGAAATAACTATGGTGTGAAGGTGTGTAATAAATCCATTAAGTTCTTGTATTTTAGGTTAGTGAATGATCTTATTTTTTATACCCTAGATGAAATCTATATGGCATAAATATAAAAATCGCGTTTTCTAGAGACTTACTTGAAATGAACTTCTCACGTTTCATTTTATTTAGAATGAACTTATTCTTTGACAATTTTTTATGTTTATTTTTCCCGCGGACGGGAATCGAACCTACACTTGTTAGAATCGGTCAATGATGGAGAAATAAGAATTTTAAGAACTTTTATTTTTAATGATTCTAAATCAAATTTATAAATACAAGAAGAAAAAACAACCGCCTCGTCCGGGATTTGAAACCGGGACCTTCCGCTTGCCGGGCGACTGCTCTTACCACTGAGCTAACGAGACAGATGATTTTCCTTCTTGCATTTATCAAATTTGTAACTAGCCTACTAAGCCATGTTTTGCTTTCAGCTGGCATTAACCAGTAACGATGAAAGCGCATAAATAAATTGTAACTTCAACTTTTTATCACTTCGGTAAAATTCCTGAAGGACAAACAATAAATTTTTTTATTCTTAACGCCTACTACTACAACTCCAAAATCTCTAAAAATAGGTAAAAATTAATGCCCTGATATCTATATTATTTTCGGTAGATTGGACAATTTTTAACTATGTTACATCTATTTTAATATTCCTGTTTTGTCCTGAACACATATCGCTGTGAGCTATAATATTCCTTTCGTTCCTAAGATTTTTTAGATGCTACTTCCTGTGAACCTCTGAAAGCGATGGTTTCATGCCAGACATACATGTGAACATTATTAACATAGAAGTTGTAAAAACCCAGAATTAATATGCACAAATTACGCTTGTAATATGCAACTGAAGTAGTTAGCTTTGAATAGGGTAGTGCTTTTTGTAAGTCGAAAGAAAAACGGAAATAGTGACCCAAATTATGTAATGCCAAATTTTGATCTTTTTTTAATGACTCTCTTGCCAATTTTGGCTGTCTTAAATGGGCATCGTGTTCGTTTATAAGATGTGTCTTTACTTTTATTGTTTAAAAGATCACATTTTTGGCAAGTATCTCTCCATGGCTGATCGAAAATGAAATTTGATATTAAATTGTTTATAAAAAATTCATTGCACTTTGATAATTCAACTGCTACTTTGATAATTAAACATAAAGCTGTGATCTCATAAAATTTTATTTCATAATATTTTGAATATCCATTTGAAACTCTCACAATGGGACTTACGCCACTTTCAAATAAACGGATCAAATACATATGTAGTTAATATTTATATAAACGTTTAAAAACGTAGCCTCTATATATAGTTTAAACAGTTCAAATGGTCGGTACCCAGGAGAAGATCAAATTTTTTTTTTAATCGAGACAGTTACATAGTCTGATAAAAAATAAATAAAATTCCTTGGAGCTGGGCCAAATACAAGGTGTCCCGGAAGTCGACATCAATCCGGAATCGGGTGATAGACCAAATCATAATAGTTACCAGAAAAATATAAAAAAAAAATCTAAGTCATGTATTTTTTGAATTATAGGCATTTCTTTTTTTCGAGAAAATGTACACCCTGTGATGGTTTTTTAGCTCATGTTGTTACAAATATTTACTTCTTTTTCAATCCCAAATAGTGCTTATGTAACCTATTGCTTTAAATTCTAAGCGTAAACTGTTCCAGCTTCGAAAAAAATGTCAGATTTTACCGAGCCAAGAATAGAAAATTAATACTTAGTCCAACTTTAACTGACTGTACTGTACTGAACTGAAAAAATGTACTACGCCAGTTTGGCAAGTAATGTTAAAAGTTGACGCATTTAATAAGGATTTGGTATAACATTTGCTACATTATTTCTTAGATTACGGGGAAAAACAATTTTCTTCAAGAAACTCAGTTTCGAAAAATTTCTTTTTATACCCTAGATGAAATCTATAGGGTATACTAACTGTGCCACTCTGTTTGTAACGCACAGAAATAATTATGGTAGAGCAAAATGGATTGGACAACCCCGCATAAAATTAAAAGTTATTTTGATTTTTGCGTGTCCGTCTGTCTGTCTGTCTGTGCGCACGATAACTCGAGAACGCGTTCACTTAGATGCTGAAATTTTGTACACGGACATTAAAAAACAAAAATTAAAATTAAGTTCGAAAATGAGACAAATCGGGCAACTCCTTCGTCGGGTTGCCATACAAAAATTTCGTTTTCCACGATATATTTGGACACTACCTGAGAACACGTCGACATAGAAAGCTGAAATTTGGTGCATTGTGTTGTCATACTAATAGGAAATAAAATTTCAAAAACGAACTAAATCGGGCAACCCCTTCTTGGTGTTGCCATATAAATTTTTTGGTTTTTTACATATACTTTGAAAATGATCAGTCCTAGATATTTTTATTGTACTAAAAACTTCTTCAGAATAAGAAATCCTATAAAATTGGTTATAATCATTTTTTCTGTCCGACGAACCGTTGCAAAAAATCAAAATTGCTCAAATGGGTGACCATACGAAATTTTATACGTGCATTCATCTGGGGTATCATAAGAATTGGTCTTAAACAAATTCTAGCTTTTTCACTTGTTACTTACTAAAAATGATTCTAGTGTACCCAAAACAAAGATAACCTAACATTAAGAAGATATGACACAGCTGAACAAAATTGGAAATTTTTCGTGTTTTTGAGACCGAAACAGGTAATCTCATATACTTTCGTCTTTTGCATGAATGGGGGAAAGGAACTTGGCTATGCACTATTGTAGTGCAATTGAGACAACGAGTTAAAAACAAAAATCGAGAGAACGTAGGATTACTCGACCACAAAATCTTATTGAATCCCTAAAAATCCTATCAAACTAATTATAATAATGTACTTCGGGCCACACTACCACACTCTTTTAAGATGTTGAAAGGCGATGAAAAATTCCTCTCAAACAAAATTATCATTTTTCCCGAAAATATCAGAGAATCCAGCATGAGTTTCTCCCACTTAATCTCATCAGAGCAAAACGAATTTAAACAAAAGCACGTTCTGTTCAAATATCATAGGATTACAGCAACAACATGTGTCCTTTTATACCTTTTACAACAACAACATGTGTCCTAATATTATCAATATTTCATGAAAACCGGTTTTCACAAAAGCGCGGTAATGAGAGTAAAACGTGAAAACTCCGCCCCTTCTCATTTATTTACGAAAATGAATCATTTGCCATTCTGTTTCGTTGCATGCAATTTGCGCTTTCACATTTTTTTTTCTTTATTCATAAAAGTTTTAAAGAGTTTGATTTTTTTTTCTTTCTTTCTTCCTTTTCTTGACGTGTACATTTTAAACGTAAAACACTCGGAAATCTTGCCTGCTTCCTAACTTGTCATTAGGTTAACTTTGCTACAACCAAGCTATGATCTCTGAAGAAAAACGGGATACGGATTTGTTCGAAAAATCCAAAATCACGTTTATATACTCGTGTGTACATTATATCGTTAACCAAAACAAAATTGAAAAAAGTTTTTTATATCTTTTAATTGCAAATTCATTCATTCGTTAAAATTATACCATTATGTAACGGGGGGACTGCTTGTACAGTGATCTACAAATTTTGCAAAAAACAAAAAAAAACAGACCGTGCGCTAAAATCATCCCTAAAAGTTAATATGCTCTCGAGCTCTTGTGCGAAAAAACCGGCCATGCACAAAAATCATTTTACCTTTGAATTTCATCTTTACTCTTATTATAGCCAAAGCTGATAGTGAAGGCTAAAAGAAAGAAAATTATACACAGGCAAAGACTAGCCGGAAAATTTAGTGAAGGTTGTAATTAATTATTAAATTATTTCATTTTAACCGTTGAAATGTCTACTTTAAAATGGTCTATATATGTTGATGGTTTATTTTTGAAGAAACCGCTTAGAATTGAGAAATTTTTTATAATTTTCAATTTTTTATTAATTCTGTTAATAATGGATTAAATTTCAATGACAAAATTTACTTTCGTGTAATATTACTAAGGGTGAGTGAATTTAATTATTGAAAGTGGTGGAAATCATCCTGAAACTAAATAAATAATAAATTAATAAAAAATCTTTTAAGTTGTAATAGAAAAATTTACAAAATTGTGAATTCGGAAATTCTTGGAATAGGTAGGGTAATACCCTAGGCAAACGGGCGAAATCAATGATCATTCGTTCGTAATTGAATTTTTCAAAAATCGATTTACCATTGAATTTTAATTTTAATGTGCTGTCAATTACATACAAAAATTTACAGTACTTTCGTTTTAATCAACAAAACCTTGGGTAACTTGATTTTTGAAAAAATCAATTACGAACGAATGATCATTGATTTTGTCCGTCTGCCTAGGGTATAAGGTGGGACTGGAAGTCCTACTTTTTGAATGATCATCAATATATCATAAACTTTTAAGTCAAATTATATGATAATAATTTAAACATACAATCTTTAGGGCTTCATATACCAATACAAAAAAATTAAATTATATTACGTTATTTTTACCCCTCTTGCGGGTAAAAAGCCTCCACCTGTTGCAACCTGGTAAGAAAAAGTAAAAATGCGGAATCATATAACGTTGTAATCGATATTTATCCATAACTGCAAAAATAATCCTAAATATTCAACACAGACGAGCATTATATTTTAATATGATAGTCTAACCTTATTTTAGTTGCATCACTTTAAAATGTTACTTTTATATTTACTTTTTGGAAAAATCTTTGTAGACGCATTGCAATTCAGGTTGTTATTAATATTTAAATAGATAGCTATAACTTTTAGTCTTTGTTATCTGCCTTATACCTAAAATTTACCCCCGCGGCACTTTTTACCACGAACATATTTTTAGATAAAAAAAACAATGGCAATAAAACATTTATAGCTTTAAGTAGTATCAGAGTGTTTACAAAGAAAATAGCAATATAAAGGTCCTTACTTTACTTAACCATGAAGAGCACATGCAGCAAGAAACTAAAATGTCCGACACATTGTTTTTTTTTTTTACTTTTTGCCAAATTAATAGCTCTTACCTAAGGCCTGACAGCGACTGGCTATGTGGCGAAAATTACCCCACGCCAAGTGCATTCATTGCATGTACGCTCCTTTTTTATTGCCATTTTATATTTCGAGATATTAAAGGTGGCACTTCTTACCCGTGGCACTTTTTACCTCACCCAACCCTACTTATAAAAGGTTCAAGCTCGAATAAAGTTGTCGATGGGGGTAGTATAAGAGGGCTGCCAAGGAGTAGCTACACAACACTCCTATAGAGTTTATTACCAATTGCAAACTTGGTTATTTGTACAACGAGCGCGCTAATAAAAAAAAGCTAAGTAACAGGCCTGGAACTAACATCTAAGTAGACTCATGCCCAAATTTATCCCAGACAGATCAGACGGTTAAAATGACCCCGGATAGAATATTTGAATCGAAAAAAAAGCACCAATAATGTCTTCCGTGGAAGTTTTTTTTTTTTTTTTGAAAAATGTAAATATCTCGGAAACTACTTATTTTCCTGCTTTTAAAAAAAACATGCTTATTCAATACAAAAAAGGTATACCTACTCTTAAAAAATTTCATGTAAATTGAATTGTTTTTACGAGAGCAAAAAATAAAAAACTGCAAAAATCGGTTTTCCACCATTTTCTCGGAAAATTTGAGGTTATATTGAAAACTGCCTTATATAAAAGTTTTAGATTTTTTTATTATCTACAACTTTTGTGACGAAGATTTTCCGCTAGGAGGTCACGTTTCGTCGAAAATCCCAAAAAGCCACTTTCCACCCCATTTCACAATTTCACTTTAGGGGCGGGCTTTCGGCAAGCACTGTCTCAGTGAAGACAAAACCGTCTCAGTTCAAACCAATCAGCTGATTTGCTAATTTTGACCACAGAAAATGGATAGTAATAAATTGAAGGAAGTGTTGGTAGTTTATTCAAATAGCTCACTAAATCACAAAATAACGAAACTGAGTCATCAGAGACAAGAAAATTCAGTTTCACTTGTCTCAGTTGCTCAGTGGTTGCGTTCGAATTTTGTAGCTCAATATGGAACTAAGACAGTTCGCCGAAAGTACAGTCTCAGTGAGCCAACTGGGAATATCTCACTTGTCTCACTGAGAATGTGCTTGCCGAAAGCGCCTAATATGTTTAATTTTTGCTTTCTCTCTTAATTATAGCCTTCACTAAATTTTCCGACTGGTCCTTGCTTGTTTAAATTTTTTTTTGGTTCAAAAAGCTATTGGCACTATTATGAAATGCGCTGTCGAAAATTTACAGGAATCAGATATCAACTTTAAAAAATTCTTGCAGAATTTAATTACGAACGAATGATTATTGTCTTTTTCCAAGGTTATTTTAGCTGTTATAAAAAAAAATCCCCGTTTCGAGATATGCATTTCATGCATATGCACGCTAACCTTTGCTTAGTGAATTTTATGCAAATGAAATATCACAGGGTATACCTACTAAGTTTGTCATCCAAAAGTTCTGGTAGAGCAAAAGTTATTGGACACCCACCCACCCACGAATAATATGTATTAAAAGTTATTTTGATTTATGCATGTCCGTCTGTCTGTCTGTCCTCACGATACCTCATTTACACGAATACGTTTACTTAGAGAACTGAAATTTTACCATTTAAAAAAAAAAGTTTAAGGTGGCCATACAAAAATGTCGTTATATTTGGAAAAGTGTGAACAGAGAGAGCTACACGAATTTTTCATAAAAATAATAAATACAATTTCAAGAATGTACTAATCGGGTTTTGGGTTGGTTTTGCTATACAAAAATTTGGGTCTTTTACGTAACTGTGAAAACGACCAGTCCATTGACGTTTTTATTGTAATGAAAACTTCGTCAGAATATATCCTATGGAAATGGGCTATTGTCATTTTTACTGTCCTACAACAGATGAGAAAAACCACTCAAGCAAAGTCATACGAAATTATATTCATCTAGGATACCTACCGTAAGAATTGGCTATAGACCAATTCTAGATTTTTTTTTTTTTTTTTTTAAATAAAAAGAAAATGTTTAAGTAAAAGTATAATATTTATTTATGATTCTACTTTAAAAAAGAGATCCAATCCAATTCAACGAGAATTATCAATATTAAGTTAAATATACTAAGTGTATTATGAAAAATGTCCCACAATAAGTAGAGTCATGATCCGACTTCAATTTCAAGTTTAAATAGAATCAACATTGCTCAAGAGCATTGTACAACTTCAAATCGTTAACAGCTTGAGCAATAAGCACTCATTTTCAATTAATTTCCGATATGATTTACCTAACTTTTTCTGGGAAATGTGTTTATGTAACTGGAAATTATTCAGCTCTATGTGATAACAATATTTGTATCGACGAAGATACAAAAAAGCAGCTGCAATCATTTTTACTTTCTCATTCATACATGATTACAAGAAAATACAATTTATTTCAGAAAAAAGAAAAATTACACTGTGTTACAGCGAAAATATACTTTTGACGAGACATAGTGTAGGTTGTAATATTGTCGAACTAAAAGTAGTAGCATACTAGAAATTTCTCATACACCCTCAAAATTTCATTTTAGACCAAAAAATCCGTTATACGGTAGGTCCATGTATATAATAATTTATAATTCCGCCATTTTTTACTCCATGTCGAATTTTTTTGTTGTACATATATGATAGAAGAGAGATAGGCCTTTCTAACCAAATATTCCGTATTTCTTTGCGATGAAAATTCACGAAGTTACAGTCGAAAACATTTAGAAATTTACCATTTTTTACTCATTTTTTCAATTTTGACAACAATTTGATGGCTTATTTTGCTCTACAATATTTTTTTTCTGTTCATATCATTACTAGTGAATTTGATTTTGCGTTTAATGAGCATTTGCTAACTAAAATCAGTTGAGATATGACTGAGTTATCGAATTTTTGCTCATTAAGCAGCTATAGTTCCGTGCAATATTGAACTACACAGAAAGTTGAAGAAGCACTGGGTTTTAACAGTTGAAAGTGTGAAAACGTGAAAAAATGCAACATAACAACAACTAAAGCAACAACAACAACTGCAACTACAAATTCAAAAGCCGTTGTCAGCAAAACCAATTTAGCATAAGTTTCATGACGCATGCCCGAGCGTATAATACAGTACTTAGAATGTAAATTTTGTTTGGAATGGAAGGTGGTAATACCAAGTATCCTTGTTATTATTGTGAGTGAGATAGTACTGGAAGAAAATTAAGCGTGAGTGCAAAAAGTGTTGATGGACATGTTGCAGCCCATTTCACCGTAGGCACTCAAAAATTCGCGTGCAACGTTTACGTAGTCCGAACTTTCTTGTTGTCAAGGAAAATATTGCACAATGAAACAATCTATGTACGTGGTGGCCACTCAGTTCGTTTATATCTATTTCGCACACGACTATCCCACTCACAAAAGTACCAAGGCTAGTTGGTATTACCATCTTACTTCCAAACAAAATTGTCATTCAAACAACATGCCTAGGCGCATGCGCCAATAAACTTAAAGGAGCGTTTACAATGGCAGAGTAGAGTGGAGTCACCAGATTGCATTTTCTCTCATCAACTCACCTATGTGTGAGATTAGGAATTTTTCAAATGTGACGCTACTCTGTGAAATCCACTCTGGTGAGAAGCGCGACGAAGTGCAAGCTTGAGACAAAAAGAGACAATACAATCTGGTGACTCCACTCTACTCTGCAATTGTAAATGCTCCTGAATTCTAAATGGGTGTTGCTGACAACGGCTTTGAATTTGTTGCAGTTGTTGTTGTTTTAGTTGTTGTTATTTGTTGCGTTTTTTCACGTTTTCACAGTTTTTGTGGTTAAAACTCAGTGCTTCTTCAACGTTTTCCGCAGTTCAATATTATACGGAAATATAGCTGCTTAATTATCCTAAATTCGATAACTCAATCAAATTTCATCCGATTTCAGTTAACAAATGCTCATTAGACGCAGAATCGAATTCACTAGTAATGATATGAACAGAAACAAAATATTGTAGAGCAAAATAAGCCATCAAATTGTTGTCAAAATTGAAAAAAATGAGTAAAAAATAGTAAATTTCTAAATGTTTTCGACTGTAACTTCGTGACTTTTCATCGCAAAGAAATACGGTATATTTGGTTAGAAAGGCCTATCTCTCTTCTATCATATATGTACCACAAAAAAATTCGACATGGAGTAAAAAATGGCGGAATTATAAATTATTATATACATGGACCTACCGTATAACGGATTTTTTGGTCTAAAATGAGATTTTGAGGGTGTATGAGAAATTTCTAGTATGCCACTACTTTTAGTTCCATTAGACTTACAACCTATACTTTATCTCGTCAAAAGTATATCGAGTTTATCTTTTTTTGTAACACAGTGATTGAAAAATTCTGTCCATGTTTCATTGTATACACATACTCGCACATATTTGCTTTCAAACCATGTTTTCATATACATTTCTGAGTTCAGATGTGTCGTAACTATAACTAGTGTGAAATTTTTAAATATGTATGCCAAAGTTGAATTTTTACATACATGCGTATATATTGATATAAAATATTGCAACTACCTCTAGAAAGATTATTGCTTAATATCGTGTGAAAAGCTATTCAAAATTTGAACCGGAAATTTCAATGGAAAACCCGGAAAATCGGGAAAAATCATTTGAAAATTTGGTACAAATTTGATTAGTGATAAATCCGTTTCAGAAAAAATGCAGAGTTTTCCGATTTTTCCGAAAAATTTTCCGGAATATTTTCGGTAAAAAAGTTTTCTAAATTATGCAGGATCAAGTTCCCTATCAACTGGCATCATTAGTTTCTCTCCGAAAACGGTGAAAACTTGCAGAAAAAATCGAGGAAAATTCATGTAAAACGCCTTTCCGGAGTTTTTCCGACCAAGGAAGAGTTTGAGCGTTTTGCAACCTAAGACAAAGTTGTAGAGCGAAATGAGTTGCATAATAATTTTTACTCGAATAAATTTTTTGAAAAACTGGTAAATCAGTGTTTTTTCAGCCGTCATAAAATTGTTTTAAAATATCTCCATGCAGCATGTAATAACAATTTTTTTTCATGTTAAAGGCAGAAAATAAAATAAGTAAAAAACGAGTTGTCAAACAAAACTGAGGCCAAGCCACATGAAAAAGTAGAAAATAAACTTTTCTTCACACACAGAGGTGGACTCAGATTTTATTCGCTGACAATCACCGATATATTTCAGTATGATCAATCAGAGGTAATAAGTGATTTGATTCATGAAGAGAAAGAATATTCAAGAGAAATGTTCCAATCAAAAAATCTGAGTCCACCTCTGTGTGTGAAAAAAAGTTTATTTTCTACTTTTTCATGCGGCTTGGCCTCAGTTTTGTTTGAAAACTCGTTTTTTACTTATTTTATTTTATATTCGTTTGTGACAGGAAATATGTTAATTTTCTTATCATATTCAGATAACCGTAGTTTCATATTAATTAAATTATAAACATATTTGTTCCTATTGTTCATGTGCCTGCCAAAAAATCAGGAGTAAAATGTTATTATTGAAATCAGAACAAATAAATTTGCTTAATAATATTGGGAGGATTCACTATAAAGTTGCTTCATTTCAATTATAATAGTACCCGAAAATCGGATATCCGAATTCGATTTAATCGAATACCCAACAAATCAACAAATCAAAAAATCGGGTATTCGCAGAATCGGATACCTCAAAGAATTTGCGATATATTAATACAATGCGAAAGCAGCACAGTGTTATACGAAAGCAAATCTCGCAATTATATACGAAACAGCTAATCCGTACTAAATCGAATTCATTTGGACGATTTTCACACCTACCCTTCTGATTTTGATGAAATTTCTAGTAAATTTGGGACTCCACCAATTCTAATAATTCAGGTTTTAAAAGGAACTCCCGGTATCGTGGTGGGTTCGAGCTGCAAAATAAAAAGAATTGGACAAATATTTTGGCATACTTTATCATCCCATTAAATTTCCTTAAAATCAGAGGAATGGGGATTTGGTATGAAATTATTAACACTGCGAAACAATAATATGTAAACAGTTATAACATGTATACTAAATTGTTTGTACCTTCCGGGCGCCAACCTAGAAATGCATCTAAAATAAGCAGCGACATAAAAAAAAACTCATATCGCTCTCCCTTTGCTATCAAAACTGAAGGGGGATTCGTAAAAAAACTGCATAAATCTTCAAAACTTCTGCTGCAACTTGTTTCGATATAGTTACTGTCACTGAA
Source organism: Dioctria linearis (assembly GCA_963930735.1). NCBI lineage: Eukaryota > Metazoa > Arthropoda > Insecta > Diptera > Asilidae > Dioctria > Dioctria linearis. The sequence goes on along the minus strand of OZ005743.1, from coordinate 169,247,664 downwards.
ACTTGGCTGTATCATGGCTTTCTCGATGCTGAAATCCTTGACAATTCGTATCAAATTTTTAGAAGAGATAGACATATTGAGTCTGTAGCTCGAGGTGGCGACGTACTCCTCCCCTGTAAAAACCAGTTTCATTGCAGCCAGGTTGAGCTTCCCCGTTTCTCCAACACTTTTGATACTTATTGCTCTTAAGTTATCTCTTTTAAAATCTGACTTATACATTATTTGTTGCTATATTCCTCCAGACTGCATAAATATTGTTGTTGACAAAGGTCAGAATATTTACGACCTACTCATTTCAACATCTAATTTTATCCATGCATCCTCTTGACGAATTACTACTAATTGGTGATTTTAACTTACCCAATATTCAATGGAAACTAAATGAAGTCGACGATGACTTCCACTTAATAACTTGACAATCACTTTTCCTTGACACCAAGAGATGAAGGTCTCAGCCAAATCAGTAATGTTAAGAATGAGATGGGTAGGCAGTTAGACCTGGTATTTCCTATACTGACGCGGGTAGCTTATTAGTTGAACCTAGCATAGTGAGAATGTCTAATCTTAACAAATATCACCCCTTCTACTAATTACATATTGCTATGAAACCGAAAACTTAACAAATTGTGCCGAAACACAATACTTTTTCAATTTTAGAAAGGCTAACTTTACGGAACTTTCCAACAGACTTACATCTATTGACTTCAACACATAACCACAGTATATTCATACAGTAGCCCAGCTCTGTCAAAACTGTCAAGCGAGTAGGATGCTTCTATAAAGAGACTATACTTTCTCTTTCAACAGTTTTAACTAACACACTAGTCAATTTCTAATACACAGGTTCCTATGTAAATCTAAAGCGGAAGAAACAGAACTTACTGCATGCACAAACTTGTACCAGAGGAGGGGGGACAAAATGAGAATCAAAACTATTTCTGCAAGAAAAAAAAAGAAGCTAAAAACAATTTGTTCCACTTCCCACCCATTCGGCTTGGTAGAACTATCAAGCTGTCACAAACTTTATTATAGCCATTTTGCCTGTTACACTGTTCATGGAACGAACACCACTTTGCAATCAAACAACTGTTTGGTAACGGAATAATACATTTGCAGACTGGTGCTGAGATGTGTACTTACATAAAACTAATACTTCTCCCAACCATTGTGCAACTAGCTACTGTTTGTTCGTTTACTTCCGTATCAGTGTTGGGCAAAATGTAATCTGATTAATGATTAACAATTACAATTAACCATGTAATCTGTAATCAGATTACTTTGTAACAGATTACTAACGTAGTCCATTTCCATAATTACATAATGTAATCGATTAACGTGTAATGTGATTACAAGTTAATCTGATTACACATTAATCGATTACAAGTTAATCCCACTACATGTTAATCTAATTAATGTGATTATATTTAAGACATTTAAGATATTTGTATTCTAATTCTTCATAAAACTCCCCAAAACTAATTTCGTACGAGAACAATACTATTTTCTTTCAATTCATTTCATTATATTATTAATTACTTTTAAGTAATCTACAAAGTAATCTGTTACAATGTAATTAGATTACAAAATAATCTAATTATATTGTATCAGATTACACATTTGATAGATTACATATTCTCTCATAAGTAATCTGATTAAAATGTAATTAAATACAATTTAATTAGATTACTTTGTAATTTGACTAAACTGTAATGGAATTATTAATTAAATTACACTGCAATCAGATTACGCCCAACACTGTTCCGTATCATACTTAATAGTTCCCTTTTATGGGAGAAATTTTGAGATTTTTTTTGTAATTAAAATTCTAAAACTCACTTTTCAGTAGTTTGTTCTAAGCTGGACTACTGTATAAATATACTGTGATATTACTGTCTAGCAATAATGTTGACGAAGATGTTTCTAAATTTTACATAATTCTTTTCGATTTATTTTCCTCTCACGTTTCCCGCGAGCGTCACCGGCTCTCTAAAACATTTCCACAATGGTTCAATAAAGAACTGAAGCGTCTTAAAAATAGAAAGAATAAATTGTGGAAAAGTTATATAAGCGATAAGGACATTATAAGTCACAACAACTTCCTCACATCATATCATTTGTTCTAAGAACTTTCTTCTACACTTTATGATGAGTCTAAAATTTGCGATATGTTTGCTTCTTTTTTTTACAATGCCTTTGCCTCGTCAAATTTTCAACCTCAAAATAGCAACTTCAGTCATATGAACAAGTCTCATAACGTTTCATTCACTATCCCTTCGAATTTAGAGATCATATTGATGAGCTTCCAAATGACTTTACAACTGGTCCTGATGGGATTCCTCTAGCCTTTTCCCCGGCAGCCCCGCTGAGAAATATTTTCCAAAAATCGCTAGATAGTGGTTGTTTTCCGCAGCTGTGGAAGAATTCTTTTATCATACCTATCCACAAAAAAAGGTAGTAAAAATAAAATTTCTACCTATAGGCCTATTGCAAAATTATCTTCATTCGAATCTATCATTTACTGTCAACTATGAACTTCCTGTAAGAATTTGCTATCTTCAAATCAACATGGGTTTACAATTGGCGGGTTGGTAAAAGGCTATCAGACAGATTATGTTTAAACAGACTAAAGTAAAACCTTCGAAAAGTTATCTCACTCCGTGATACTCTTTAAAATGCAAAAGTATGGGTTTCCCCCAACATTTCCAAAATGGACAGAGTCTTATTTAGATAACAGAACATACCAAATCTTATTCCGCCATTCCATCTCTAGAGTCTTGAAGGCTTCGTCTGACGTACCTCAAGGGAGTCACTTGGGCCCGCTGTTCTTTATTCTGTCTATTGATGACATTGTCTCTGTTGTGAGGTACTAGCTGTGTTCTTTTGGTTCCGTGCATTGCACTGCAGAACACATGATATTACGAATACAATTGACTTGTAGAGTGCATAGAATTGTAGAAATTTTTTTGAAAGAAAATTATCTAGCTGCCATAACTTTAGTTCTTACAAAACGTTAAACCTGTCAAATTTTGCCTCGAAGTTTATCAAGTTCTATTTTGACATTTTGCAAGGATTCAATTTAATCATTTTCTCAATACTTTCAAAACCTTTTCTGCTTCTATGCACCCAACAAGTCAATTCAATTCGCAATCTCCTGTGTTTGTCAGTGTACTGCAAGGAACCAAAAGAGCGCAGCTACTGTAAGGAGTTGATTTATGCTTACGATGATACGCTTTTCGCTCAGATTAAATCTGTTAACGATTGTGAACAGGTACAGGGTGACCTTCAAAAATTTTACAATTGGTGAAAGAGCAATAATTTGGTACTCAATATCGACAAATGTGAGGTTTTGACTTTCCATAGGAATCAGACACCAATCACTTATGATTCTTAATTCTCGGATTCCTCGATTCGCCGTGTGGACTCTGTCTGTGACTTGGGTGTCAAATGTGACAACACATTGAATTTTATCTCCCATATAAACTATATGGTATCAAAGAGTAGTTCTATGCTTGGTTTTATAAAACGTTGGTCCCGAGAGTTTTCAAATCCTACCATAACATTGCGTTTGTACACTTGCTTTGTGAGATCACTTCTTGAATAAGCTTGCCAGGTCTGGTCTCCATTTTACGGTACACACATCGACCGTATCGAGTCTGTTCAGAGAATTTTTTTACAATGTGCTCTCAGCCACCTACCCTGGAATAATTCATTAATTCTTCCACCCTAGATCGCTTGAAGCTTTTGAATATAAACTCGCTTGAGAAACGTCGCATGGTTGCCGATGTAACTTTTGTGCATCAACTCTTAAACGGGAATATTTGTTCTCCGTTACTACTTAACAAAATCTCTTTCCGTGATAGTAGGTACGTTTTGAGAAGGTTGCCTCGTTAGCTCCTCAAGGTCTAGATTAGATTAGATTTGTGAAGGGTGTGTAGGCGTTAGCCTCGCTATTACTGCGAACTGAAAGATCTATTGTGAGTCCCGTTTGCATTTACTCCCTTTCTAGGTTCAGACTGTTAATAAAGTCTAGAACCATTCTGGGATTGAGGTTCCACACGTAGGTTGGTGGAGGAAAAGCATGTTCGAGGTGGAGTTGCCTCCACCTGGCCAATGCTTCGCTGTTGTAGAGCAAGTGGTCCGAGGTTTCGTGAGCATCCTGACAGAAACGGCAGGATGAATTTTCAGCCAAGCCCAGCTTGTTTAGGTGATACCTTAAGGGGCAATAGCCTGAGAAGACCTCAGTAATCATTTTGAGCTTTGTTCTTCTAAGGAGTAGGAGTTCTTTTGTTTTCCGCCAGCTTTTGTTTTCCGCCAGAGGTGTCGATAAACTTTTGCCTGACGAAGTCCTTGTAGCCTTTCCCAATACAGGGATTTTTGTTTAGGGCAGCTCTGAGGTAACACTTTGAAGTGCCACAAAATGGCTCTGGTCCGACAAACTGAGTTTCCGCTCTTCCATCAGCAATTTCATTGCCTTTATAGCCCTCATGTCCAGGTACTCACATGAGGATAACTTTGTTTCTCGCATGGTTGCCGATGTAAATTTGTGCATCAACTTTTAAACGGGAATATTCATTCTGCGTTATTACTTAACAAAATCTCTTTCCGTGATAGTAGGCACAATTTGAGAAGGCAACCTCTGTTGCATGTTAACTCATCAGTGTCTAACTTTAGCATGTATGAAACTGTTAATCGCATGTGCATTACTGTTAATATTAAGGCTGAGCATTTAGTTGTTGACGTTTCTAAGCATGTTTTAAAAAAACGTCTATGTAATATTTAATTAAGCTCAGGGGATACCCTATGATGCAAAGCACAGCGTGGCAGGAAGGAGATAGGGAAAGGATTAAGGGATATGAGGAGAGCGGCGAAGGTGCCGATGTATGTCGCCCTTAAACTTTCGCAGGTTGTATGCCGGAGGAAAGACAGAAGATGGTAGACTGTTCCACATTCGCACAGTTCGGGATAAGAAAGCATCACGGAATTTTAGTGTACGGCCGAAGGTAATTTGAAGGGTAAAACGATGAGCGCGGGATGCAGCGCGAGTATTGCGTGCAGGAACTATTCTACAAGGGATCAGACTAGATAGTTCATCAGAACATTGACCATGCATATAGCGATAAAGAAGCGAAAGGCATCCAACATTGCGACGGTGCTCGAGCGAGTCGATATGACGAGTAATTGCCACATCGCCAATGAGCTTGCAGGCTCTCTTTTGGACAATATCCAATGAAGCTAAGGCTGTGCGACCAGCCCCGGCCCAGATATGGGAATTGTATTCCATTCTAGGTCTGATGTAGGACTTGTAGAGGAGCGCTATATTTGATGGGCTGAAATATTTCTTACACCTTTTCAAAAAACCAAGACATTTTGATGCTTCTTTGGCAACCGAGAAGATGTGATCTGTCCAGCTTAACTTACTGGAAATATTAATGCCAAGAATGCTTAGGACGATGAATCAGAAATTAATGCACCATCAAACGAAACGGGAGTGGTTAAGTGATGGTCTTGTTTTAATGAGATGAGACAGCTTTGGGTCTTAGATGCATTGAATTCGACGCGATTCACTTTGCCCCAAGCGAGAATATTGTCAAGATCGTTATTCAATGATCTAATCATGCAGTCTCGTTTAACACATGTGGCGTTCCCTCTGTAATCCGCAAGGGTGTCAAAGGAGTATGCGAAATCAAGGGTACTGTCATCAGCAAAGCTATGGATAGGATTGAAAATAAGGGAAAGCAGATCATTAATTTGTTTTTTGTTTAATGTTTTTTGTGCATTGCATGTAATTTCATCCGGTGTTTGGTTTATGTTTAGTTTAACATACTAACACCGACTAAGTCATAAAACGCATGTATTGTTGACTGTTTATTTATTAAACGTGTCCATACAGCGAGCTAGTGTTAAGCTGATTCTGATAGTCAATTTTATACTAATTTGCCGGTCAACTTGGTGTCATATGGTTATTCTTTTAGGAATTTACGATACTTATTATAGCCACTTTCCCATGAGCATTAATGTTCCGGCTTGTACTCGAGTTCAAGTGGAATTGGGTACCTGGGTCAAAGATAACCTAATAAGTAATTAAGTTAACTTTGCCTGGGAACTCCGGTATACAGCTATAATAAAAGAACTTAATCTCTAGAAATAAGTTCGTGGTGTTGCCACCCGAACCGCACTTTGCGTGATTTTCCATATCTGTAAAGGAACGTGTGCATGCTCAGACTTGAAATAGTTTTTTTTTTGTATATATTATTAAGCCAAGCTCAGGGGATACCCTATGATGCAAAGCACAGCATGGCAGGAAGAAGAAAGGATTAGGGGATATGAGGAGAGTGGCGGAGGTGACGATGTATGTCGCCCTTAAACTTCCGCAGATTGTATGCCGGAGGAAAAACAGAAAACGGTAAACTGCTCCACATTCGAACTGTTCGGGATAAAAAAGCATCACGGAATATTACTGTACGGCCGAAAGTAATTTGAAGGGTAAACGGCAGCGCGAGTATTGCGTGCAGGAATCACTCTACACGGGATTAGACTAAATATGTCATCAGCAATAATAAGAATAATAATAAGAATAAGAATGAATAATTTTATGATGTAAATGTACAAGGATTTAGAAATATTTTGTATATGTAAACAAAACTAGTATTGTTGCAGTTGAAAACTGCACATACGAATATATAGTGCGTTGCAAAGTTATAGACGCACATTGCAATAATACAGTAGCTCATCTCTGTAGTGTAAAAGAGAGAAATCTGTTATGACAAAAGACATCTACCTTCTTGTTATCAGCCCAATCTCGTTGCCCGCTCTTGGAGGTCAATAAAGTCAACATACATCTCAACAAGCTCGACTCTTATTACAAAAAATGAGGGATCAAAATTAACGTCCAAAAGTCTGAACTTATCTGTATTCGGAAACCTAGCACCGGCCGAAGCCGCCAAGTCACTAAATCCAAAAGAATTACGGGCGTCTACAATGGGGGAATAATAAAGCCCACACAAACAGCGAAATATTTAGGCGTAAGTTTCCATGAGCTCCTACGATTCAATAATCATGCTGAAGCAACCATAGCAAGGCCAATTTCGCGTACAGCCTTATAAGCCCCATAATCAATGTGTGGGACGGACTCACAACCAAGACAAAACTACTAATATACAAGAAACTAATAAGGCCTGTCATAACTTATTGCATTCCCATATGGCACACAATATCCCCCACTTATATGGACCGCCTTAGCAAGCTCAAAAGAAAGAATCTTAGAGCTTGCACAGGACTCCATAGTACAGCCAACGGAAAATACTATCGCAAACCAAGTATTGAATGAGGCAGCCAAGATAACTCCTATCAAGGAGTATCTGATCGGTCAAACCGAAAAACAAATCAAGAAGATCCCTATCCTTCAAACACACTCATAAACAACTTGCCGGATCTTCTAATACCGGTAAATTTAAAATGCCTCTTACCCTTGCTCTTGGCTCAGCCGGATTCTAGAAACATCTACCTCCACGAAGGTAGAAAAGTTTCTATGATACTTAAGGGGATAACTACAGGGGATAATCCCAAATAAACCCCTCAAGAGCCCGGGAATGTCTCGGATAAAACCTGCCAGTATAAGGAACTTTCCAGTCATTAACTTCTTAAAGATCCCAAAACATATCCAATCCTTACTCCCTCCACGTCTCTCCCAAATTTAATGACAAACTCTTGCGAGAAATTCATTTATTACAGCTCATGTGACGTAGCAGCTGTAGGATAAAGAACCAACAACAACACGAGAACTGATCAAAAAGAAGAAAAGAGAAGATATCGAATCGAACTGAGCGCCAAAATAGGCCCCAACGGCCTAAACAAGACAATCCGAAGGATGTGAAAAAACATCAAAATAAATCCAAAGAAGGAAGACAAAGAAGAATTTTGAAAGGCGCAAAAAGCACTTGACTTGACTTCTTGTTATTGTTGACACCAAGCAAATTTACAGTTAGAACGGTACTTGAGGAGTAATTTGGTAAAAATTTGTGGAATGTGCAAAATGGGTGTTGCATTATAATAGGCTCACATAACTTTATTTAATTCAGCAATAATGAGACTGCACAAAAATTAATGAATAATTTTTATTAATAATCAGTAGCTCCACCATTGCTCGCCAAGGTACCTTTTGGCATTGATTCCATGAAGGATCTACACATTTTCGAGTCAAGGTTAGTTAAGAAGCTTCAAAGATATACTTAAGATCATTGATGTTATTAAATTGCATGACAGCTTGACATCTTTATAAACTGTTCGATCTAACCATCCCCCATTCGGTTTACATCAGGAGAACGGGTCGGCCAGCCGAGAAGGTTAATAACCAGCTTCTGTGGAGTTTTTTATGTGGATCGTAGCGTTATTCTATTAATAAATTAAATGATCGTCGGGATGTACGCAACATACGGAAGGAGTATTTGTCTGAGAAATTTCCGATACACCAGGCTATTCATACGATAGAAAGAAAAGACTAATTCTACGGTTCCATGATCTTTAAAGCCGTCCGCACAGATCATCTAGACCGTTATTTCACTTTAAGATAATTTATTCAGATTAATGGTCCAGAGTACAGTTGAATAGATTTGCTCAGTTCGTAGAAGATATGAAAGATTTGGTTTAGTAAATAGTAAAGTTTAAAGCTTAGACTAAGGTTTCTCATATTGGACGCACTGTACAGTCCCTGTCCAAATTATTAGGCGCACTTAAAATTTTAACCAAGAAATGTATTCAAATCCTTTTAAATAGCTCCATTTGATATTTGCCATACGTTAAGCCCTCTACCTGGATTCATATTTCTCTTACCTATATGGTATCACCGACAATGTTGCTATCTCGCTCAAACTGCGAGTACCTGGCTCAGTCTGTGCGCCGATTTTGAATCAAAAGGATTTACCTTGGTTTTTATTTTATTATTGCAGTATTTTTGTGTGTTTATGGACTGTGTTATAATTTAAGTGTTTTTTTTTATTTTGAAAGATATTTTTTTGTTTTGTATTAAGCTTAAATAACATTTAATAAAATGGGTAAAAGCAGCGATCTGACAAAAGAAAAAATCCGCGAAATGAAGACTTTGATCGATGTGAAAATGTTTTCGAACCGAAAAATTTCCAGGAGATTGAATATTTCTAAGGGTTTTGTAAGAAGGATTAATGGCAAAATTCATAATTATGAAGATTTGGGTCCTCAAAGGAAGAGCAAAAGTGGTCGCAAATCAATATTTTCCTAAGGGCTGAACGACTCCTCAAGAAAATATGAGTAGACGGTTTGCTTCCACGAAAGACATTAAAAGTGAATTAAATCAGAGCGATGTACCAGCCAGTCAGAAAACTGTTCGCCGAAAGCTTATTCAGCTGAATATGAAATCCTGTAGACCCGCTCGCAAGCCTAAACTGACCCCTGCGATGAAAGCAAAACGTTTACTATATGCAAGGAAGCATCAGAACAAAGATTTCTGAAAATCGGTAAATATACCTTATGTTTATAGTTTAATACTTTATTAATTGCGTTTGTTCATAATTTAATTAGAATTACGTAAATTCTCATAGATAAGAATGTTATTTCAGATGTGCTTTAAGGATGAAAGCACTTTCGAAATTATTGCCAATAAAGAGCAATACGTCAGAAGACATTAAGGTGAGAGATTTCATGCAGACTGCGTAATACCGATAGTGAAGAACCCTACAAGAGTGATGATTTGGTCAGTCATCTGTGCAAGACAAACTGGACGCCTGTACATTGTAAAGGGTACAATGAAACAAGGCCAATACAATAATGTCCTCCTTCTCATTTGCGGGAGTGGTTTCTGAGTCAAGAAGACTTTATTTTCATGCAGGATGGCGCTACCTGCCATACGGAACTATCTGTCAAAGCTTTTCTCCCCGAAGAAAATGTACCCTTTTGGATTGGCCAGGCAATTCTCCGGACATGAATCCAATGGAGAATGTGTAGACGTTCATCAAAAGAGAGTTAGCAAAGGAAGTTATTACCATAAAAACCCGGCTGATAGAAAGAATCATATATGGTTAGAACCATAGTCCGGACTTTCAGGAAACTGTGCAGTCGTGCATAAACAGTACACCGATTAGAATACAGGCGTTAATTGCTGGCAAACCAGGAATTACAAAATATTAAGCTCTTAAAAAATCGGGGAGTTTTTTTTTCCGTTTTTCTTATTATAATTTTTTTAAAATACATGCCCTAAAACATTTTATCGCAATTATAAGTTTTATTTACCTAATAGCCTGTAAAATGCAAAAATTATAATTTTAGTAGAGTACTTCTATAGAGACTTTGAATTTGACTCCATATGAAGATAAAATTTTAAAAAATTTCTGGGTGCATCTAATAATTTGGCCAGGGACTGTAGCTAATACCAAACGAGAATGCCTCAAATTCTTTGCAATCACCAAATTAAATTCGACTATAAACAGGAGGCTCAGACAGCGTATGATCTGTTCGGCGATTTATAAAGTTAAATCGAAAGTAAATAACCAAACCCCTCTACATATAATGCCGCCCAAGTTCTCGCTTAGAATTTGCCGGCAGATCAAATCAGTTGCAAAAAAGAATGGAGGAGTGTGTAGCCTGTAGGTACTCATAAAAAACTGTTCTGGTTAGATAATTCTGATGCATTTTCCCATTATTTTACCAATCTACAGAAAGAACAAAGTTTGCTAGCCCGTTATCAATTAGCCGCAATGATCGCTTGGGGTGTGGAAAGAAACTACTTTCAACGTACCCTTAGAACTTTAAATTTAAAACAACAAAAATAAAATGCTTCGCAGTACATCAATCATCATCAAATTTTCGGATTATTATCATGAATTTATCAACAGGACAACGCACCTATCCACTCCAAACTGCTCACCAAATAGCGCAACAGTTTCGGACCGAATATATCACAGTCCTGAAATGGCATGTCCATTCTTCAAATCAAAACATTATTAAAGGATTTTTTCTTATCACATTTGTTTTCTCTTCTTAGTCACTAATGAAATTGAATCAGCTTGCACGTGTTTGCAATAGCGCTCCGTATAAAGAAAAAATTAAATTAAATTAACAAGGAGAGTGATGAAACGGACAGTTGTTTGGCTGGATATCCGGCAAGATTCAAAGATAGCTTGCGATAAATGTCGTGACCAGAGTTGTCAACCAAAATTAGCTTAAAATCTTGAATTTAGCACAAAAAATCTTGAAAAATCTTGAGCAATAGTAAAAGTAAATATCTTGGATCCTCGTTGGCGGAGTAGGATTCTGCTATATGTTTCATCCATTCGCTTCAGATAGTTGTAAATACGTCATTGAAAGTCCAGCCTGAACTATTAGAAGTGATTGCCACTGGTAGACTTCTTGTAACTCACTTCAATCAATCGGGTTTGGCACAAGCAACACTGCTGGCGATTTAAAAGGAGCTAAGCTTACCAGAGCATCGATATCAGCACGGGATGAAATTCTACTTTCTATATGAAAGAGCGTTCGTTGAATCAAAAACCGGCTATTTGTCTTCATGTAGCTGATAACAACACAATTACTAATTTAATGACTCAACAGTGGTACTTAATGGAACAGTATGAAAAACTCTTGAAGCCATTTGAGAAAATAAAAAAAATTACAGATCAGGCCTCTCCTGCAGCCGGTACTACCCAAAGAACACTTAACTTACCTTACATGAGAGCCTCCTTGAAAGCTGATTTGGAAAGTAATTTCAATTCCTTAGGACAAAGTCCGAATTACTTTATTGCAACAATCCTAGACCCAAGATTCAAGACAAACTATTTAGGAACACTTAAAGCTAAAAGAGCCCGACAAACGATTTTATTAAGAGTAAATAAAAATGTCTTTAGACGAGTCCTCTAACAGTGACAGTTTATCGCTATCTCCATCTCCAACGCCTGCTAAAAATAACAAAGGAGATGAAACTGAATCAAATTTAATTCGCAAAGCTCCCGACACCTTTTGCGATTGTTTCAATGAAGTGGCAAATTAAAATAATAGTCAATATGACGGTCAAGAAAAAAACGCTGTTGCAAGTGAGATTGACTATTACTTGAAAACAGTTTGAATCGATCGCAGTCGGGACCCTTACATTATTTGGTGGTCAGCTTATTCGAAACAGTACCCACATTTGACAAAGTTTGCCAAATTTTGTCTTTCAGGTCTTTGATCAGGGTCTGTAGCGAAAGTCTTTTCTCCGAAGCTGGTCTTATGTATGAAAATAAGCGAAATCGCTTGTTGCCGCAGAATGCAGAGAATTTAGTCTTTATTCATTTACCACTTGTTAATTTTGAGTACTAAGTTTCTCTTAGTTTCTATATAATATAAGCTATGTCGTATTTTATTTACCTTGCGAATCTTATGCCGCATTCACAATGCAGACTGGAGTAGAGTAGCGTAGAGATGGTAACTGGCAGCCTTTTTATCGCACGCAGTAGTGCATATAGCTATCTCTGTTTGGCTCAGAGTAGAGCTGCATGAAAATTGATTCTATTCTAATTTCACGCTGGCATTTTCGAAAGCTTACAAACTGAAATTTCGAACTACAAGCATGTAGATGGCGTGGAAAACACTCCATACTTCTTCTATCATAACTAACATGTTTTAACGATATTTTCGGACTTAATATTTTTTATGAATGCTAATAAAAAACAAGAGGTATTTTTTGCAAACTTGATTTAAAAACCAAAAAAATTACGTTAATTTTTATCTAGTTTCGAAGCAATCTGATGGTGCAATAGATGTCTCCTTTTTCGAATTTATTATTTTGACAATGCATGTGGATTTGGCGTTACTATGGCATTTTGTTATATTAATTTCAAAATTCGTTGTTGTTTTGGCGTTGTTATGGCGATTTGTTACATTTAATTTCAAAGTTCGAATCTCACTCTGCGCTTTATTGTGAACAGCGTCGCTCTGGACTCAAAGCTCACTCTGCTCCCCTCTGCTTCGTAAATGCGGCATTAATGTATTGCAGTTAATTTTTTGAATTGTCGCAGTTTTCGAATATCCGGTATCCGGCCGAATATTAAGCTACTATCCAATATCCGGCCGCCGAATTTCCGCTTCGAACACAAAATACGCTATTTTTTTTCAAATAGCTTAAGGCCTTATACAGGGTGTCCCGTAAGTCGACGTCAAGCCGGAATCGGGTGATAGACCAAATCATAACAGTTACCAGAAAAATATAAAAAAAAATCTAAGTCATGTATTTTTCAAATTATAGACATTTCTTTTGTTTTCGAGAAAATGTGCACCTTGTGATGGTTTTTTATCTCCTGTTGCTACAAATCTTTACTTTTTTTTCAATTTTATTTTTCTTATGTAATCCCGAATAGTGCTTATGTAACCTGCTGCTTTAAATTCTAAGCCTACTGTACCAGCTTGGAAGAAAATGTCACATTTTGCCGAACCAAGAATAGAAAATTAATATTTCACCCAACTTTTAATTGACTGTAATGAAAAAAAAAATGTACTACGCCAGTTTGGAAAGTATCTTTAAAAGTTGGCGCATTTAATAAGGATTCTAAAATGGTATAACACTTGCTACAGTATTAAAGAAACCCAGTTTCGAAAAATTTCTTTTGACTTACTAAAAATGATTCTAGTGTAACCCAAAGCTTGCCGTAAGACCGTAACTTTCAGATTTTAATTTGAGTGAGACGGAGAGTCATTACATGAAGTGTGAGTGAGCAAGATAGTGATGCTCGTTCGTCAAATCATTGAGTTTTTACAAATGTGCATCGTCTACTCTCCACAGAGGGCCGACTTCCAAACCAAGTACATGGTGAAGAAAGAGTTCCTTACCTTACGAGTACGTAGTACTTCAAGCAGTTGAAGAAGGCCCAAGTACTTTGGTACGTGCAATCCAGGAAATCACAGGAGTGCCTAAATGTATAGCTCACCGAATTTTACAAAAACATGAGCTTCAGAATTATGGAAGCAGTTGAATTTGTCATCATTGGAAGATTTGCCCGTCTGATAACCCGATCCTTTTTAAAAAGATGTCGAACTTGTATTGCAGCTGAAGGAAGGCAGTTTGAACATCTTTTGTAAATAATAAATCTTAGCATCCAAATAATTGGTTTTAATTTTTAACTTAAGGAAAATTTGTCCTAAATTCAACAAAAAGTTAGGATCTTTAACTTGAAAGCGTCACTGTCTGTCTCACTCACACTTCATGTAATGACTCTCCGTCTCACTCAAACTAAAATCTGAAAGTTACGGTCTTACGGCAAGCTTTGGGTTACACTAGAATCATTTTTAGTAAGTCAAAAGAAATTTTTCGAAACTGGGTTTCTTTAATACTGTAGCAAGTGTTATACCATTTTAGAATCCTTATTAAATGCGCCAACTTTTAAAGATACTTTCCAAACTGGCGTAGTACATTTTTTTTTCATTACAGTCAATTAAAAGTTGGGTGAAATATTAATTTTCTATTCTTGGTTCGGCAAAATGTGACATTTTCTTCCAAGCTGGTACAGTAGGCTTAGAATTTAAAGCAGCAGGTTACATAAGCACTATTCGGGATTACATAAGAAAAATAAAATTGAAAAAAAAGTAAAGATTTGTAGCAACAGGAGATAAAAAACCATCACAAGGTGTACATTTTCTCGAAAACAAAAGAAATGTCCATAATTTGAAAAATACATGACATAGATTTTTTTTAAATATTTTTCTGGGAACTATTATGATTTGGTCTATCACCCGATTCCGGCTTGACGTCGACTTACGGGACACCCTGTATACGCGAAAAATTTCAAAATTTTAGTTATTTTTTATTTTTCATTCCATTAGCCTGAACGGTTAGGACAAAGGTACAGCTTTTACAGAGTGTAAACTTTTATTTTCTTGGAAGCAAGCAGGTAGCGGCGGTAACAGAGACAGGTGGGCTAGATCGGCAACTACCCTTTTCTATTGTTCACTTATTATCCCTACATAGAATCGTGTAACGGTGAAAGTAACGGGTTTCGTCGGTTTGTTCTATGATAAAAGTAACGATTCAGCACAGGCATAAGCATAGTAGGTACAAGTGCGGCGCGCCCGACCGCCAACTTCAAATCCGTTTTTCCCCGATTCACTTTTTTGAACCTGGTCAAAGTTCTAACTCTTGATCGAAGGTTCAGATCGCCTTGAAATTTTTACAACATATTCTTAGTATTATCACCTATGGTGTGAACCACAAAAACAAAAATTTCAGTACACAAAAAAATATAAAAAATAAAATACCCGACAGAAAATTTTGTAAAAAAATGTTAAGTTTCGAATTGTTATTATAATAATTTTTTTTTTATAATATTGTTGGTTCACACTAAAGATACATTCATTATGCAATTATAAATATGTTAATTTTTTTTCTGACACCCACATCGATGCCGAGAACCTTCACCATCAACGCGCGCGCAAAAAAAATTCATGTTATATTTCTGATTTTTTTTTTTCATATATTTAACCATGTGCATAAATGACCTGTAACAAAAATGTTTGCAATATACAGGGTGATTCAGATCAAGATACCTTCCGGTATACCACGCGATTCTTTGAGGTGAGCTGATCAAAAAATTATTCCACATATCCCCCCCCCCCCCCCCCCCAACCTTAGAAATCTTTAGAATCCTTCCTTTAGGCGTTGTGGCCAGTTGAAGATTTCGCCAATATTTGTGGGAGTAAATGAGTATAACTTTTGAACCATCCTATAGATTTTTGATTATTGTTGGCTTATTAAATAGCCAAGAATAGTAGCTGTCGAAAAGTGTATTACTCTGTATTTTTTAAATAAGCATCTTTAAATTATTCTCAAATATTTCCAAAATTTTGATTTTTTTACACACATAAGTTTTTGAAATAAATAACGATATGTATTTATGAAATTTGTATGTAAAATAAATCAAAAATTTGGAAATATTTGAGAATAATTTAAAGATGCTTAATTAAAAAATACGGAATAGGTAATACACTTTTCGACAGCTACTAGTCTTGGCTATTTAATAAGCCAACAATAACCAAAATCTATAGGGTGGCTCAAAAGTTCTACTCATTTATTCCCATCAGGGTTCACAAATATTGGCGGGGTATGTTGAACAATTTTTTGATCAGCTTACCTCAAGGAATCGTGTGGTATACCGGAAGGTATCTTGATCTGAATCACCCTGTATGCATCATTTTTTTTAAACCGCTTCTAGAAAAGTACCTTCCAAAATCAGCGAAATCGCGTATATAGGCCTTAAATTTTTGTTTAGTTTAGTCCATTCCATTCGACATATAGCACAAAAATATAAGCCGATCCATAGTTATAATTTTTTGAAACCAATACAACAATCCTGTACAAAAACAAATGCGTAACGGAAAAACAGAAAATATGCGTCGAATATTAGTAAAATTGCTAATTAATTAGCCCTCCAACTGACCTCCAAAAACATAATAAAGAAAAAATAATTGCTTTGTATAATAAAAGTAAGTAATCAACGAAAAACAGCACAAAGATTATTTGTGCCACATATCTTGTGTTCTAAGACTGTAACAGGGCTATAATTTTTTAGATTTAACATGATTTTCATTCTGTCCTTGTTTCACTTGCCTGAAATGCATTGAACTATCCTATGTCATGCTAAAAATATCAACAA
This sequence comes from Dioctria linearis, assembly GCA_963930735.1. Classification (NCBI taxonomy): domain Eukaryota; kingdom Metazoa; phylum Arthropoda; class Insecta; order Diptera; family Asilidae; genus Dioctria; species Dioctria linearis. Next base: position 169,231,021 of record OZ005743.1, on the reverse strand, counting down.
TTCTAAGCTACTAATGTTTAATTAATACATTGATATAGGCATACCGTCTAAACTACAGGATAGATATTTATGCGGCTTCGCGAATTGATGTACATATGTATGTATGTACATACATAATATATCAAATACGTCTTAACACTATCAGAGCAGTCTCTTATTATGTTTGTTTGAACTCTTCTCACTAAAGTCCCTTCCAAAGATACGCTTAGTTTTTGCTTGCTAAAGTTTTCTGACAATGTAAAATTCCGTGGATAATAATAAGAGGAAATAGATACGCGCATATTCTTGTCAAGGTTTTCTGATATATTGAAAATCTGAGAGTGGCGACATGGTTAAAAGTGAAGGGGCGGGGGGATTTACTAAAATTTGATAGAATATTATTATCAGGAGTGCATAAGTATACATGAATAAATGCAAATTTTCAAATCGATTGAACATCGAGAATTAGATTAAAAATCGATCACAATATTTACAAGTTTTGAAATGTAAACTAAATAAAATTGTGTAAAAATAAATTTCATTACCTAATTGATTTTGAATTTGCTATGTAGTAGTTCCAAAAAGATTTTACTTTACTCCTAAATCTTTTTGGAACTACTACATAGCAAAAGTCCGCTAAAAGTGAAGGAATAAATTGAATTCTAAATTTTACCATGTTTGGAGTTTTCTTTTAACTTTTAATTTTATTCCGTCGTTGTGCCAATTGTTTATTTTTGTACTTTCAGTTGCTTCTAGTATTTTTCTTCATACATATTTCTATTTGTTTTATACCTGAGATGTTTTTTTTTCTGTTATAAAAATTGTAATTGAATAAAAAGTCTTACATAAAAAAAAAAAAAATACAAAAATATTATCACCTCTCTCTATCTATTTCCATAAAAATATCATAAAACTTTTTCATTGAATTAAAATCGATGCAATTTATTCTATCATTTAATATTTTGCGTGTTTCATTAAAAGAAACGAAATTTTTTTTTTTTTTGAAAATCATCAGCAATACAATTCAAGCCCAATCGATTAGTTCCCTTTGAACTTGTCCACCACATACACAAGAGAGTGGATTCTAAAAATAACTCGGTTTCAAATCTATTTGCACGGAATATCTGCATTTAAAAGAGAGAAGATAATCGAGTTCAAAATACAATTACGAGTAATATGGCACAAAACGAGAATATATTAAGTATTTTTCCCCATACAAATTACTTCGATGATTATGCTTTATATATGTATATACATATATATACCACCGAAACAAAATCGAGTACATAGGTTTATGTACCGCAAAGTAAATAGATTTCTTCTTCTTCTTGATTAATATATAAATTTTTATTTTTAATGTTTTTAACTGTGATTTTCGACCATAATAATTATAATAATTAGACAAAAAACACGTTTATATTTGCATTACTGACTGGTTCATGATGATACACTGTGAGTCGCCGCAGACCATAGTGCAAACTTGTTTTCAACTGTTACTAGGTAGTGGAACAACTTTTAAATCGTTTTTTTTTTTTTTAGCTTTTTCCATTTGTACAAAAACTTCCTTGTATAGAGAGAAAAGCTATGCTGTCTGGAATTTGGCTAAAATTCTTGTATTTCGGTCAAAAGATTTGTTGCTGTAATTATATTTATTTATTGGATGGCGAGTTTTGTTTTGTTTCTCATTTTTGTTGCAAATTATTTGAAAAAGTTTGTCAATTGGATGATAGGGCGCGGGCGGCTCTGAGGGGAAGACATGTTCACATTTTCTATAAAATAAAAATTTACACTTCTCTTTAGTATTATGAAATTGCAATGGTGTCAGGAATTTTACTTTTTTTTATTTATAGACAAGTTGTGTGGTGCGTCATGGTACATCTTATCGCTTGTCATTGGATGAAAGATAGAAAGGGGAGCACTTGACTTGTTGTGGCGTATTTATCTCTATAATGCGAGCGTACTTAAACCAATGATGATGATTTTATCCACTTTTTTTTTGTATTGTTTGCTTTTGTTTTTAATTTACTGAAGAGCTTAGAAACAGGTTGAATATGTAGTAATAATGTATATATATGTAATTAGATATTATGTATATAAATACATGTACCTACATACATATATATACACGTGTATATTATGTATATATATGTACATATACAACCTTCAATGCAAATTAGGCACGGACATTGGTGGTGCTTCAAGAGCACATTAGATAGGTTAAATCTACGTAAACTATTACTCAAAATTATCTGTTTTCTACTGGCGCAATTAATTATTATTCATTATTGAAGGTTGCGGCGCTGTGAAGATAACGAAAAGAACATAGATTAGATTTTCAGCAATGGCTGGTTGTATCGCATTGGTCGTTGTAGGTACCATAAATTGACGCGTAGTTTTTACCGTTTTTTTTTTTTTTATAAAAAACTAATCAATTACCTGATGTCTACATTCTTAAAATATTAAAAAATGTTTACATCACATTTTGGCGATTGATTTTAATAAAATTTTCTACGAGAAACAAAAATGTTATTTTGAAATAGCAACTTGAAATTAACAAAAAAAAAATATATTTATTTCCATTTTCTGATAACGTTATTATCCCAGTAAAAAAAAAACAACTTTTCACTTGCTTAATAAATTAGATAGACAGACAAAGTCTCGCTGAAATTAATCTAGACGATTTTTGATTCAATTTACCAAAAACAAAATAAATGTGAATAAATTTTGCAAATTCCACCTTCCGATAGGATAGATATGTATTAATAGAAGGTATAGTAGTATTTATTTAGTAGGTAGTATAGACGAAGATATCAATTCACAACAATCTCTTTCAGATATGACACTCCAGTGGGAACTTAGTTAAAATAATAATCGGCTTAAATTATTGTGCAAACTGGTTTTGTTTATTTAACGCAAAACTAAACTGAACTTGCAAATATAACTATAATATGTAGTTAAAGCTACTTAAAAAGTATTTTCGTATACGTACAGTGTTGTGCAAAACAATAGCAACCGTTTTAAGAAAGAGAAGAATTTATGTTTTTTCCGCAATTTTAATTGACTTATAACAAAAATAATATTATTATGCTTTTATCCACTCATCAAACATCAATTAATTAACATACTTCATAAAAAAACTAAAAATTTCAAAATTGTATAATAAATTAAAAAAAAAAAGGTTTCTTCATTTGGAATTGTGCAAAACTGAAGCAACTTTTTATAAATAGCGAACCCTTTCTCAGTATTTCATAATGACCCCTTTAATGACCATTTTAATTATTTTAGGACATTTTCTTGGTATAGATGCTATTAAATTAGTAATTATGCTCTCAGGTAAAATTTCCCGTTCTTTTTCATTGTTTACATTAATTTCATTTTATTTCGGGAACGTTGGCGTCTAACTCGCAGATTAAGGATTCCGAAGAGGTTCTCTATTCTTATTAATCTGTTCCTTTACCAGATTTGTTTCGGGTCATTGTCCCACCTAGGCGGTATTTCCAATTCGACATAGGGCAACATAACCTTTTCTAAAATTTCCTTATACCATGTATTTCAAACGAACCTTTACTCCATTTATTTCGTAAAAAGGACCTAGCCAGATTCCCACAATAACAATACGATCTCCATGCTTGGTTGTGACCTTGAAATATCATGGATGGAGTCGTTGGGTAATTCCATGGTGACTAACATAACGGATGAATGATTTTTTTAATGTTCTTTTCTATCACACTAACTTTATTTTTGTCAAAATATCTTAAACAGGGTGTTATTCTTCTTTGGACAGCTGGTTTTATGCAGGTAAATAAAAAAAAAAAGATTAATTATTATTATTATTTGACATTCAATGTGACTAACATAACAGATTTGCAACACTAGGAAGATCATATTAATTTTCATAGTCATAATTCTCTGAAACTGAAATATCAAACTAATTTTTTTCCTCTGATAGTATCTTGTGAAAGGTTGTAGTTATATTATTAAGTGCAAATTTGACACAAATTTTAATTATAACCCAAAAAAGTTTTGATAAATTTTACCTGTGACTAACATAACATGTGGCCACATGGTCATCGACGAACCAATAGACTGTCCGTTGATATCATTCAGTGACCTTAATGATATTAACAATCCATCTGACAGTCCGAAGAATAATAGTAATCCTTTAGTAGAGGCAGCGAACCTAATAGATTTCTCTGCAGATTTTCAAGCTCCCGTTTCACAGACATTTTACTAGACACTTCCCAGAAGAAGAACCCCTGTTTTTTGACATCCCGTTAACACCAATTGTACCTTATTCAAGCAATGTTGCTGAGCGGGAGGTTCAGTCTGACACGTATTCGATATTAAGGCGGCCACCAAGCTCTGCGTATCACTTGCATCTACAAAATTACAATAAGGTGCGAAACCGCATTTTCTCCTGGGTGGTAGAGCTTGCTGGAACTATGATCCCAAATTCGGGCCTTAATAGAAGAAAAACCGATCAACTGTTCGGTGGCGTGAACGAAAGAAATTGGCCCAAATTTCAGTGTCGATGCCAGATGACATTCGGCCGTATTCCGAAGTAAAGTTGCTCGGGCGAACTGTGACTGGGCTGCTTGATAGTGCAACTATCAGCATCCTAGGCTAGGGAGCTCTGGAGAAGCTAGCTGATGCAGATGTGAAATGGAGGAGGTATCACATGCAAGTGCAGGTAGATAATGGTGCCATGATGGATGTTCATGGACATGCGGACTTGGATATCATTTTCCGTGGTGAGACCAAAAACGTGCGTTTTCACGTGGTTCCTGTTCTCACACAAGCACTATATCTGGGAATAGACTTCCGGCGTCTATTTAGGTTGGCTCCAGATGTTCTGGGTATAGTTGCGGAAGTGATGACAAGCCAATTAGCTGCCTCTGACACTGACCGCCATGTTCTTCTGTTCAAGACAATCAGCGTCTCGAAGCCACCAAACACATTCTTCCGTCCTTCGCCTCTTTAGGCTTAGGAAAGACATCTCTTGTCACTTACAAGATCGAGACGAACGATGCAACTCCGATAAAACAGAGATTTTATCCGATTTCACCGGCAGTGCAGAGTAGAGTTTGATGGACGCCGAATTAGAGCGAATGCTGTCGCTGGTTGTGATACAGGAGAGCCAGAGTCCTTGAAGCTTTCCAGTAGTTCTAGTGAGAAAGCCTGGAAAGGTTCGGCTTTGTTTTGACGCCAGGAAGGTCAACTCCGTTACTCAGAAGGGCGCCTATCCACTGCCGCAGATAGACTCGGTTCTGAGTCGACGAGCCTGTACCCCAAAGACGCTTTCTGGCAGATCCCATTACACAGTGATTCCAGAGAAAAGACCGCTTTTACAGTACCAGGTCATCCTCTCTATCAGTACACAGTGATACCATTCGGCCTATGCAACGCCCCACAAACTATGTGCCATCTAATGGACAAAGTCATTCAGTCGGATCTTCGCGAGAACGTTCTCAACTATTTAGACGATCTGTTAATTTTGTTACAAGACTTTGTCGCTCATCTTGTTCTACTAGCTCGCGTAGCGGATTGTTTGTAGAAAGCTGGCCCAACTATCAACGTAGAGAAGAGTAAGTTCTGTATTACAGAGACAAAATATTTCGGTTTCATTGTTGGGAAAGGACGAAAAAGAACACACCCCGATAAGATCTCATCCATAGTGGTCTACGCGTCAACTAAAAATGTTCGGCAAGACCGATGTCTACTAGTTATGGCGGGATGAACATGTGGCCAGTCACATGTGCTCAGCACTTCAGCTCAAAATAATTGAGTGTTGCCAATTCAAAAAAATTACATTTTTTACATAAAGTGGGAAAATTATTTATAAATGAGAAATTAAGTAGATATTTATTTATTCTCAAAATAATTTCAATGTTTGTTCAAGATAGTTACTTCATAAATAATCATGTTATGTTAGTCACAAGCAGTGGTGTTATGTTAGTCACATGTACTGTTAACAGAAAAAAAGAAAATTTTTTTTTTGTTCAATGACATCTATCTAACTGTAACCATCACATTGAAGACATCAAAGGAAAAAAAAGTAAAAAAGATATGATTTTCTGGAAGGAATGCAACTTTCTTTATATTTTCGTGACTAACATAACAACTAAATCAGAATGAACATTATTTATCTTTGCAAATATTAATTTTTATGTCAATCACAAAAAAAAGATATTTTTCTAAACAGAAGAGGGAACATATTTTAACGACAAAACTAATTGAATTGTTAGGTGCAGTTTTGTTGATAAAATATGAATATGAAAACTTAAGAAAATAATAAGACATTTCTGAAAACTGAATATGTCATGTTAGCAGCCTTTTTTTATGGATTTGGAGTAATATTTTCTAAAAACTAAGCTAAATTCTAAAAATTCAAGAAATTATCTTTAAAATGATATATAACACTATATATATATATTGAAAGATGAAAAAATGCTCTCTGGGTTGACATTTAGATGGAATTACCCTATACTATTGTCATGGTTAAAGTAGGTAACACTTTCAACAAGCGAATGGCTTAGTTCATTATACAAGTCATGAACTAACACTAAGCCTAGCTTCTTCCAAATGGTTATTTTTTTGACTACATTTTCATACTTTTATCAGAATATCTTCCAGCCTGAAGCGCAAATCTGTAATATTTACGGACAAGAAATGTTTTTCCGAAAGCTCACAGAGTTCATTATACCATCCTATTTTATTCCTTATGGCTAAGTTAGGTAATCTTGTTGCCTGAAATTTCGCATATATTACTTTCACAATATTTTGTAATACATTCTTAAAGACCACAACATAACTGAAGGGAGTCCCGTTTCCAAGTGTAGTTTGGAATGTTAGGCGTTATTCCAAGTAATTTCTTCACAAAAAATCGTAGAAGTTTATCAGCTTCGTCCAATGGCATAAATATCCATATTTGCACAGCATATGACATGATCGCGTTACATACGATATATTTGACAGAGATTTTATATCTCCTTTCAGCACGGTGGCAAAAGTGCAATTTTTCTTTTTCTTAAAAAAAAAAACTAAGGTAGTGTGACCCGATGTACAAAGAATTCATAATTATGAATAGTTTAAAAGAAGTAGATTTTATCGTTGCCTCAATTGCACTAGAACAATCATAATAAAGTTCTTTTCATTCATTCATGAAAGAGACAAAAGTAATGGACTTATATTTCTTTCTTTGTTCAAAACGAAAAATATTTGTAATTTTTTTCCTCTGTTTCCTAAATTTGTTATTGAGTTAACTTTGGTGTTTGGTGGCGATAGATGAGTGAAATGTGCAGGCTACTTGGAAAAGTTTTTGAAGGAATAAAGAAGAATAAATAAATAACATTAATTTCTATATATTTTATTTTTTTTCTTAAATTAAACTCCTTTGATTAACAGAACTTACATGGTAAGACTACGTAGTACGTATACATATATGTATGTATATATATTCATCGCACTCAGACGGAACGGTCATTCAAATAGATCCAGAAATTCTGATATTGAATTGTTCTTCTCATTCATAGCAACCCTCTTCAAATGAATTCATTAAAGCTGCCTGCAAACACTGCCGGTGTTTGCTAATCCAAGTTCCTACCGGTTCACACTTCTGTTTGAGGTTAGGGTATTCGAGTTTTTCAAAGCATAGCGCCACAAAGGGATATACTATACACATACATAATGTATATAAATACAATTTGCTACTAAAATGGGGGAGATCAATGGATATACACACATTCAAATTTTCATCCGAAACAAGGTTTTCTTTCACCCCGTTATTTGCCAAACCACTGCGAAACTTTCTCGGCACTAATTTCTATCTAAGGCAAATAATTAGAAAACTTGTTACAGAGCAAAGGATGAACTTTGTGTAAGTGTAAAAAGCGCTGGCACTTACTTGGCTTTTATGAAGGAAGTCACTATGATCTCAGCAGGAAGAAAATCGATACATACATATCTATGTATGTACATATAACCGTACAAAGGAATGGAATCTGGTAAAAAAGATTTGGTTTGAAATCCGACTGCAGATAAAAGAAAAATACCCAAAAAGGTCCGCCATTGCATTTTTTAAAAATTCAATTTAAAATGTAAATTTCAAATATTAAAAATTTATTAACAAAATTTTGTTTTTATTACTTCGTGAAAGTGAAATTGAAATTGTGGATTTTATCTCATATTCGAAACTTTGCCAACCTAAGATCACAGAAATAGCGCAAAGCTTTGTAAAAACTTCGACCACTTCAACAACTGGGCTAAAGTATACACGAGAAATATGGTTATAAAATTTTTCATCATACTAAATAAGTTTTTTGCATTCTCTATTCTCTTGATATTTTAAATTCTCCAATTCAAATTAAACATTGAAATCTTTGTAATTTTTCTTATCTCAGGGGATGTCGTTCCAAGAAAGTGAGCGAAAATTTAAAATGCCTTTGTTAGAGTTTGACCATTTGAACACGTTGGAGATCATTAAATACAAACGTCGATACAGACTGCACTCACTATGTGCAATCAAAACAGCTATCGTAGAAGAAGAATGTAAATGGTTCCAAAATTAGAATAGCCGATTATAAACACGAGATTTGTATGATGAAATGTGACCTGAACTCAAAACAATAAGTGGAAAAGAAGTTTTTTTTTTATTTAAACAGTGCACAGCGCTACAATATTGAGAAATCTGAATCGGTAAAAATTTAGAATAAATAACAAACTTCAATGGGCAGTTATTAGGATATTTGACGCTACGTGGTACATATGGTATGCCATACAGACGTAAATAAAAAGGGAACTCCCCTGGTGGTTTAATTTAAAGAAATATTTCTTGTGGCTAGAGCAAATAATGTGATTGTTTGCCAGGATTGAAGAGATTTCGCACACTGCCACTACATCAATTCTTACGAAACGCTATAGGCCTACTAGATGTATGCCCGTATGTAATTTCGTATGGTAAGCCTGCTGTGCAAGTTTGTTTGTTAAAATGTTTTTTGCGTCTATTTCTAGAACGGTTCGTCGGACAATAAAACTGATAATAACCAATTTCATAGGATTTTATATTCTAAAGAACTCTTCACTTCAGTACAATAAAAACGTCTAGGACTGATCGTTTTCACAGTAGATACATACGTAAAAAACCATAATTTTCGTATGACAAAGATAAAGTTGTCTTTACGTCGACGTGCTCTCCGGTAGTCCCTAAATATATAGTGAAAAATTAAAATTTTGTATGAGAACCCTACGAAACGAAGGTCCTGTGCTATTCAGTTCTCTAAAGCCTCGTTTTCACTTATACAAATTGTGCCAACTTGTTCGGCAACATGTTGTGTACTTGTTGGGAGCCGACATGTTAGCTTAAACTTACATGTGTTTCCATTTAAATAAATTCTCGCCAACTTGTTGGCTTAACTTCTTACATTCTATGCCATTGCCTTCCACTAGTTTAGCCAACACAACAAATGAGCGTTTCCACTTAAATGAACAAATTCACCCAACAAATTCTGCGAGTTTTTACAGCCGACATCGAACAAGTTGCCAACATGTGTCTGAATTTTCATATAGCGTTTCCACTTAGACAGAATGTTGCCAACTTGTTTCAAAACTTGTCGGGTATGAAAATTTGTATAAGTGGAAACGAGGCTTAAGAGAAACCGTTCCTGAGTTATCGTGAGGACAGACAGACGAACGGAAGGCAAAATTGAAAATAACTTTCAGTATTATGCGTGAGTTCATAATACATTTTGCTCTATCAGCATTATTTCTGTGCATTACAAACGGAGTGACAAACTTAGTATATGTATACCCACCCTATGATTTCATCTAGGGTATAAAAATGACAGGGAAGATGGTATAAACGTATATTTATACCTACACTATTCCCAAATCTAGATAATGAAATCTCACTGTGATACACAATGGACTAAGAATCTTAAAAGAAGCTGATTGAATATTGCAAAATATTTAGATAAATAGCAATTATATTTCTCTTAGGTGGCTACTTGTAAAGTATCGACTTTTTGCTATTCGAATAATTGCATAAATACGAATATTTCATTGATTCTGCTGAATCATGCAATATGCAGCAAGCGGAGAAAGTAGCTCTGCAAAACAAGTAAGAGTATGGTGCAAAGACCAACCAAGATTCGGTTTAGGAGCTATAGTTTTTGCATTTGTGGTGCAGAATGTGATTGGTTATTTTAAACTGAAGATTTTTGGACTTTCTTATGATATTAAAAACTATAACACTGATGATTTTTTTTAAGAAAATCTACATAATTAAATGAAAAAAATTAGTTAGAATTTCAACATTTTTAGTACTATCTTCAAACCGAGGGAGGAGAGGAGAACAAATTATCAACTAGTTAACCATTGTGTGTCCACAGTATGTACATACATATACAGTAAAACCTACCAATTGAGACAGTGCCCAATCGGACTACTTGCACAATTAGACCACACTACCGACACACAAAGAGTTTCCTGAACAAACTTCACTGTATAATTGGGGCACCTGTGTAATCGGACCGTGGACCACATATTTATCCATAATTTTGATCTTTTTGAACCTTACAAATCGGACCAGACGTAAAGAAAAATCGCAAAATAAAATAAATGTGCATGAGATTGACATTATGAAAAATTTCTTTCTGTATCTAATTACAATATGAAACAGAATGGCTGTTTTGTGTAAAATCCCTGTACATTTTTTAGGACAAGATGCATACATTAGAGAGAGAGAGAGAGAGACTGTATGACAAAGCAAAGTTTTACCTACATCGAAGCTGCGTATTTCTACTGCATACATATTTGCAGGACCACGTTCTCAAACATTTTTGTAGGTTTTTGTGTGATTCCCCGAAATTTAATTCCTATGAATATGAGTCATTTGATAAATAGATACGCATAACACTTTTCATGAGTTACGTGACTGTAAGTAAGGATCTGTGATCTTACTCAGGATTAAGCATACAATTTTTCATCATTGCAGTGGTATTAATAATTTGTGAAATTAAGTGTTTTTGAAACAAAAATTAGCAAGCTACATACAAGGACCCCTTCATTAAATAGGAAAGTAAATCTGAGGATTCATTTTTAATTAGGTAGGTTTTTTCAAATGGGAACTCAAAACAAATAAATAATGTGTAAATTTTAGGAAAAAAAAAAATACCCACTCTAACATCTTTTAAAAATGGAAGAAAAAAAAATACAAGGAATCCGACGTTAGTAAAAAATTAGAAGTCATAAAAGCGTTTGAAAAAGATAGGCTTAGTCAGAGGAAGATTGCTGCAAAATTTGATTTGATTTTTGAATTAGCAAAAGCCAAGTGCAGCAAATTTTAAAAACAAAACTAACAAGTAAAAAAGCTAGAATTGGTCTAAGTCCAATTCTTATGATACCTAGATGAATGCCCGTATTAAATTTCGTATGGTCACCGATCTATTCAAGTTTGTTTTTGAAGTTGTTTTTCGCATATATTTCTAGAACGGTTTATCGCACAGAAAAAATGATTATAATCAATTTTATAGGATTTCGTATTCTGCAGAGGTTTTTAGTACAATAAAAATGTCTTGGACTTATCGTTTTCAAAGTATACGTAAAAAACCTAAATTTTTATATGGCAACACCAAGAAAGAGTTTCCCGATTTAGTCCATTTCAGACATTTTAATTGCTAATGTAGTAGAAACATCATGTACGAAATTTCAGCTCTCTACGTCGACGTGTTCTCAGGCAGTGTCCAAATATATAGCGGAAAACGAAATTTTTATATGGCAACCCTACGAAGGAGTTGCCCGATTTGTCTCATTTTCGAACTTAATTTTACTTTTTTTTTAAAAAAATCCATGTACAAAATTGCAGCTCTCTAAGTATATGCGTTCTCGAGTTATCGTGCGCACGGACGGACGGACGGACAGACGGACATGCAAAAATCAAAATAACTTTTAATTTTATGCGTGGGTGTCCAATCCATTTTGCTCTACCATCATTATTTCGAGGTGTTACAAACGGAATGACAAACTTAGTATACCCCTTAGATTTCATCTAGGGTATAAAAATGAAATAAAAAAGTCGCTTGAGAGATTTGAACCAACTGAAAGAAAGCGCTTAAAATTAATCGTCCCGTATGCAAAACTGGATAGCACTTTATTTCAATGGTTTGTGAAAGCTTGTGGAAAAAATTTACCAATATCTGGACCACTTCTTCAAAAGAAGGCTTTAAAAATTGCAGAAATGTTAAGTTTGACTGAATTTAAGGCATCGAACGAATGTTTACAGTCATTCCGCAAGCGTTACAGCATTACTTTCGGTGTGCTATCAGGAGAGGGAGCAGATGTTGATCTGAGTACGGTTGAGGCATATCGCAGTACTATTCAAAGCCTTTGCGAAGGATACGAACCTTCAAATATTTTTAATCTGGATGAAACAGGACTCTTCTTCCGAGCAACACCAACCAGGTCACTTCTTTTGAAGAATGAAAAATGCTCAGGTGGGAAGCTATCCAAGGAACGCTTAACGGTGGCTCTTCTCTGCAATTTAGCTGGTGAAAAAGAAGATCTTTTAGTAATTGGCAAGGCTAAAAAGGCCGAGGTCTTTTGGCAGAATAAATATTCAACAGCATTTATCTATTACATGGAGAGCCAATTCAAAGGCGTGGATGAACTCTACTATTTTCAGTGAGTGGATGCATACACTAGATGCGAAAATACAAAGACAGAAAAGAAAAATTCTTATCTTCCTTGACAATGCTGCCTGTCATGTGGTCGATGAGCTTACTAATACATATAAAACTTCAATATCTACCACCAAATTGTACTTCACATTTACAACCATTGGACCAAGGTATCATCCAGAATTTAAAAGTAAACTACCGTAACTACATGATGAACCATTTAATTTGTTATTTGGATGAGGTTGAAAATTCTTCAGAACTTGAAAAGAAAATTTCTCCATTTGATGCTCTCAGTTGGCTTAAATCTGGGGACAAAGTAGCTAAATCAACAATCCATAAACGTTTTCGAACGTGTGGTTTTACGCTCGATAATAGTACCGAAGAAATAATTACTGAAGATAGTATTGTAGAGGAAAATGTAAGAGAATTAGCAGATGTTGATGTATTTTTAGCCACTTATGAGACCTTACCGGAAAACTGGGAAGACGATTTCTTTCAACACATTGAAAATAGACAAGACTCTGAAGATATTATAAGTGACTCTAGCAGCAGCTCCGAAGATGTTGTCGAATCCGAAAATGAAGCTTCGAATGAAATTTCGGCCATGACTATTAAGGACGCTCTTTCAAGCATTCGTAGCCTTAAAAACTACGCAACAAAAAGGAACATACCTACAGTATTACAAAAACTAAATGAGTGTGAAAATATGATTGAAAGAGAACACGTAAATTCTACTAAAAAACAAAAGTAAGATTTCAGATTTCTTTAAGAAATAATTTTGTATTGCACCTAGGTTGTGCTTTTAGATTCCAGTAAAATGTTATTTTTCTTTAAATTACAGTGTATTACATACATATAAATTTTATCAATCAACAGTTTGAACTTTTTTTTTATATTCGTTTTTAATAAAGCATTTTTTTAGTTTACATATCATAATTAGTTCCCTCATTTTTCATATTTATTCCTTTTATTCATTTCGTCGGACACAGTGGGAAAATAGCTCCTTTGTACAGCTTTTTGGTGTATGTATGTTTACATGTCTATAGATACGTAAATTCCTTTATCTGTAAAATCGGACCAGTAATTGCTGCGACCGTGAGGTGGTCCAATTAGTAGGTTTTACTGTACATAGAAAAGTCTTCTATCAACCCATTTTCCTCTAGTGGTTACAACCCAAACGCAAAAAAATGGTATAAAATTAATACCGAATATTCAACCGGAAAAAAATTTGCTCATTTATTTGTATGACTGTACCTCAATAAATTTTTTTCTGTAAACTAAGCGGATAGTTTGCGTCCAGACTTGAGGAATCAGATCCCAATTATTCTGGAAGATTCATATAGGAAACTACTCTGATACTTTCAGCTCTACTAGTGACATCACAACGAATTCTGATTGAGAAAAAGAACTAACCACCTATGATGAAATCAAAAAGAAAAACCTTTTTTGTTTGTTTTCAAATAATTTTAATCATTAAACTATTACTATTACTATCACTATTACCGTATGGAAGTAGATACTCCTTAACGTATACATCCGTATTACGTCACGAAAGTTGATGATTTTGGGACACACGTACATATATTGCTTGCCAAATTTGGAAATGTCATGCACCAACGATTCTTAAACTTGGGATCATTTTTGCCACACAAAATTCTTGTCCCAGAACTTGGTCGAAATTAGTTTTCACGTAAGTTTCATCTTCCATAATACAATAGTCAGTCGAATTTCGTTATGAAATTTTCATACAAAATCCGGCAACTGGATTTAGCAACTTGGTTCGTTTTTGGGGCCGGATACTGTAACATGAAGAATTGAGGAATTTGGGAAATGAGAGTTAATTTGACGGTTCATTCTCCGCTTGGAGTTCTGGAACTCGGTGAATTTATGTATTTTGAAAATTCCCAAATTCTCTAAAATGGAAAAGAAAAATAACAGGAAAAACTCTCAACTGACAGTATTGTCTGTTTTTGTTGTGTTTTGTGAAAGTACTTAGGTGTACCCAGGAATTTTCTAATTAAATTATGAATTAACCACATACCCTGGCTATATTAAAAAAAAAACAACAAATTATGAATATCCATGCAATACTTACAGAGATACATATATGAATTTTACTGACTCAAGATACCCGTTAAAAATTTAAAATCACGCGAAAATTGTCAATTTGGGCGTCTATCAGTGCAGAAGAGATGTTATAAAACGTTTAAATATGCACGTTAAAGTTTGTATGTAGGATGAAATCGCATCTACATTTTGTCCCCTAAATAGATATAAAATTAGTTTTTGAGTCCGATAAATGGTTTCGGAGATAACTGCTAAATAAATGAATCAGTTCTTTTTTAAAGTTACCAAATGACAGTTTTTTAGTACAAAAATGGGCATATTTTCAACTCATCTTTATAAAGAAAACTTTTAAGTCGTGGAAATTGGAATGTTCACAACAAAATACTCATGGATGTGAAAGAAAGAACGGAATAAATATATGCAAAATACAAAAGCTGGGGTGTAAATGCCCCACATGAAAAAAAAACCTTTCTGGTCGGTAAACATTCGTCCCAGCTCAGCTTCCCTCCTCTATCAGATTTGCCCCGAGCTCCATTTTTTTCTGATACCAAATACATTTTTCTCCTCATCCATATTTTACAGTTATTCAAAAAAAAAACATTACAACCATCAAAAACTACCCTACAAATTTTTTTTTTTTAGGTAATAGATCCATGTACCTTGAACAAAAAAAAACCAATCCTCTACACGAAACACTAATACCCTTTATCGTCCCTGGCGATACGCACTTTTTCCCACTTCTCAAGTTTTCCCTAATTTTCCAAACATATTACTGAATTCCGATGGGAGAATTAGGGAGTTTTAATCGGAGAAAACGAAAAATGTCATCTCCCAAATTTCCAAATTCTCCATGTTCTGTCCGGTGTTTTCTGAACATGGAAACTTCGTTGAGTTTTCTTCTTTAAATTCGATGGACCGTAGGAGATGATGTTCCAGTCTTATCAGCCATATCTCTCAACGACATGTTTCGTTTAAAGTTGCCTACCACTGCTTTGTCCAATTTTTGGTCTACCGAACCCTTTCCTTCCTGACCCGCACTATTTCTGCAGTCTGGACACTAAAAGATTCCCGAAATTCATTATAAGATTAAAATAAATAGCAGTCCTCTATAAATGTTATAACTAATTGAAAGTCTCTGATAACCGTCCTAACTGCTGAATTTTTTTAAATTCTTCTACAACAGTTATCTTGAGATTAAAAAATTAAAGTCGGTAATATCTTTTCACTGAACTATCTAAAAGTATAAAAGTGTACTAACTAAGGCTGTTATGACACTTAAAAAATAAAAATCTTTTAAGACTCTTTGAAAACAGTTATGACTGTGCAAAAAAAAAGTACATTTAATAAATAATTATTATCTTATGATCTAAAATAAAGAAGTGTTTTATAATAGCTACATACATAGAAATAAAAGAAAAATAAGTTAAACTTTAACTATTAATTCAAGATTTTTTTTAAAAGTCCCATAACAGTTACTGTCTCCGTTTGCAAGTGTAATCGTTAGGCTGTTAACACACACGACGGCAGAACCACTGCAGTGCCGCTATAATTGCTATATTGCCGCGCCGGTGTTGATTGCACACATGATGCCGTTGTCGCCATGTGTGAAATCGTCTGATTTGTTTCTACATATTTAATACAACCAACGGCCTCGCAATAACCAGTGGTTTTCGCCAATAAAGTGGTTTATTAAGCCGCTAAATTAACCCCTATACAAGAATAACTATTCAACCTAGCCATTAAACAATTGGAGAAAATCCCAGATCAGCCCAACCCTGTCATTAATACTCATACCTTAAGGTTTTCGATACCTATTACCGCTATGTAATATTTCGTATTTCTTTCTAAAACGATTCGTCGAACAGTAAAATGGGCTTAGGTTTTTACATTCCGAATAACTCTTCACTACCTACAATGCAAAACGGTCAATTTTCCAGTATACGGGAAATATCTGGAAATTTTTGTAAGGTACAACTATTACGAGAGCTCTGCACACAGAATTGCAGCTCTAAACCTCAACGCTTTCTCATGTCTAAAAAAAATATTACATAGTGAAAATCAAAACTTTTGTATCTGCCAGCGTTTTTTCAGCAGTGTGTTGGCAGCTACTCTTATTCAAATATTGGTAACAGTACCCATGCTCTACACTCTATAGTTAGTAAAGTAAGTCTGTTTAGAGAAAAGAGCAAAAATCGTATTTCATAAATCTGCAGCATTGCTTAAGGCCGAAACACAATGAGTGCAACGCGACAATGTCGCATTTAAAACATGACGTGACGTCTTTAGGAGTCATGCATATCCGCAGTGAGGACCTTCTCTTATTGTCATATGATTAGCCTGAAGTACCGGAAAGTTCTTAGGCCAAATATCCTTTCGTATATTGCGCACTACCCCGACGATTATTTAATTTATCAACAGGATAACGATACGATCAACATAACAAACTCCACAAAAGCTCGTTATGGAGGCACAATATCAATCTTTTCGACTGGCCGACCCGTTCTGATGCAAACCCTATGGGGGATGGTTAATTCAAGCAGTTCATAAGCATGCTAAACAATTTAACACCATCAATTAGCTTAAAGTTACCGTTGAAGTTGTTTGGCTAACCTTAACTCCAGAATGTTTAGATCCTTGGTGGAATCAATAATCCCAAGAATTTTTCTAAGCATCGTAGCGAACAAAGGAACTAGCGAAATTGAATGACTCGATACAACGAATGAAAAATAGAGAATGGAAAGAAATAAAGAGATAAAAAGTTGAAAAAATAGATTTTTTTTTTTTTATTTAAAACCAGATTAATTCGAAAAAAATGAATCTTCGTACGCCCGCAGTGGGCTGAAAAAAGAAAAAGAAATAATAAGCGTTTCGTGTTAGCAGAAAACCTTATGCTCATCGGTACGGTTTAGTTTTCTGCCTGCCATACACGCTTGAAACAGATCAAACTGATCTCATCTCATATAAACTCAGAATAAATTGTGTGTGAATTATATGAGGGAAAAAACTCCTATATTCCACCAAGGAGGAAACTTATATCTGTTCAAGAAGGCATTTTTTTGGAATCTCCGGCAGCCCACTGCGGGCGTACGCAGATTCAATTCTTTCGAATTAATCTGGTTTTAAATTTTTTTTAAATAAACATTTTTTTTTTAACTTTCCATCTCTTTATTTCTTTCCATTTTTCAATTTTTCATCATTTGTCTTTTCGAGTCACTCAATTTCGCTAGTTGGGACTTGTTGATGAGTCAAAACCAAAACTTGAAACTTGTCTCCCAAAATCAAATGAGTTGTGTGAGTATTTCTCAAACTTGTGCCATTTCAATTCGTAAATTTGTATTAATTTCATTGCTAGAATTTTACGACGAGTAGTAAAAGGGTAAAGACAAATACAACATATACCTATATATAAGATTTTCCTCATTTTGCACTGGATACTTTTTTGTATTACAATCTGTTCTATCGAAGTGGCTTTCATATGAATTAAAACATTTTATTTGGGTAATTTTCATAAAGTATAAGAAGAAAAGTTTGTGTATATTGTAATAAAAAACATTGATTACTTTCGACAGAGTTCTGTATAGTATATAATATGTGTGCACACAAATACAATGAATGTGACAGAAGTATTTTCGATGGGCTTCAGTGCTCCAATGTCAGAAAAGTGCAACAATGATTTGATCCGATGGAAATCGAAAGTAATCTACAGTGAAATGTCCTGCTGTTCGATCTCATTAAGCAGACATAGTGTCGGTCGAATACCTACTAATTCAAATAGACTCCTCCAACATAGTAGGTATTCCTCGACTAAATATTTGTAAATTCAGCCGTATCCGTGTTAAGACATATTTAGTTCCACTGTCTTTCATGAAATCCAAATTTTTATTAACCAACTCTCCATTTCGTCTTAATATTTTTTGCAATCTGTTGTCAATAACTTTATCAATCACTGCAGAGCAGTCTATAGATATAGTATGGGCACAGGTCTACAAATTTGCAATATTTGTTGAATCTTCGGTAGAAAAATATCTGTTTTACACTTTATTGCCTTCAAATTAGGGATATTGTCCGCTAGTAATTACATCATTAGACCTGCGGTTCATCAATTGTTGGCTGATTCTAGGGGCCTACCAAAGGATTCTTTAGCCAAGCATATGCAGGGTGTTCCCTACATGGTGATCCATGGAGCGGGAGGTGATCGTACTAACCTAGATAAAAAAAAATTGTATGGCATTGTATCTGAAAAAGTACAGGGTGTACGGTCACCGTCAAGAGCTCATTGTATGCAGAACTTCGTGACCTTTCCACCGGCTGCTCAACCAGGCGTATACTCCTCTGCTCTCCTCTCAGGAGTTATGATGGTCTAAACTAAAAATTTCGGATTCTCTAACTTTTTTCTCTTTAGTTTGACCTCTTTTTTTACAAAAGGTTGGTTAATTTAACTTTTTTTTTTATAAAAATTGCAAACTGTCGACCCTCCTCTTTAATTTCACCTAAATACATATGTTCTAACTATAACAGGTAAACAGTTATTAGCTCATAACCTTTTCAGGTCAAACCGAATTTAGACGATTTTTTTTTTAATTACCATTTGCAGTCATTACGGGAAAAAATTATCTTTGAAAATAGGTTTGAAACTAACTTTGAGAATAGGTTAAGAGCTAATAACTCTTTAACGGCGTAATAGGTCAAATTAAAGAGCAGAGTCCACAGTTAATAGTTTTTATATAAAAAAAAGTTATGTTAACCACCATTTTGCAAAAAAAAAAAAGGTCAAAGTAAGAGAAGAGGTAATAAAATCCGAAATTTTTAGTTTAGACCACTATAATTCCTGAGAGGAGAGGGATACGGTAATAGTTGTGCGCTCGTTGGAAAGGCCATGTTCTGAATACAATGAGCTTTTAACTGTGATCGTACGCCCTGTACTTTCTAAGACACAGGGTGCTTTGTGAAAAACTGGCTTTTTTTGTTAATCACCTTGTAACACCGAAACGGTTAATATGTGCTCCATGCCATACAATTTTTTGTTTGCCTAGGTGAGTACTATCACCTCCTGCTCTCCTGACCACCATGGAGGAAATCCTGTATGATTAATTTGGGTAATCGAAACAATTGATTTGCTAGATTTAGTCAATGATTTTATTATATTTTTACTTTTTAGTCTCATCACTTGATTATGGTTTTTCGGTTGAGTAATTACCGCTTGTAAAATTGATTTCATAAATGTCGTTGTACTGCTCTGTTTGACCACATTGACATTTGTATTACCTATAGGTATATACTGCAAATCTTATTTTAAAATTTATCCATAGCTTCTTGTACATTTCCTAATATTAAAAGTTTGGCCATTTTCAACCCTAGCAAATAATTTTCCGTAAAAATTTTTAAAATCTGTTTACAATACGGTAATATCCACGGCGCGATTGAGACCATTAATTTTAAATAATCTTTTATCTACTTACTGCGCGCAACACTCAGCGTGATACCGTTTATCGCATATTCCATCACACTTTAGAGCCTTATCTTTATCGCTAACCGATTTAATGCACTTTTTACACAGACCACAAATTACTAACCACACTTCGATTCGCCATTTTGACTTAAGCTTTGAAGATGATCAGTAACATATGATACGATAGCCAAGTTGTGTATAGCCGCATTCACATCATTTATATAGATTGCAAAAACAAAGGACCCAACACAGCCACCTGAAAAACCTTTAAGCATTGCATATTCTAGCTGAAAACAACAGACAAGGTGAACCCAAAAAATTTGTTAAGTTTACAGATTATCACGTGACGGTGTATCCAATCAAATGCTTTGCTTTAATCCCGAAGGACATTATTGTTCTGCTTATCTTGTTACATTGCTGCTTACCTTGTCACAAGCTAAACTAAGTGCAAGATGATGCATTGTTGTAGTGAAAGCAAATTATTAGAGTCGAACGATTTGATCTGCAATTAGAACACAGAATACTCTGGGTGTACGACTTTTCCTTCCCGCAACTATCGAAATTATCATGTGTGGCTATTAAGTATTATTTTATCTTTATGTACTTTCACAAAATTATGCTGTCTCTTTTTCTTAGATTCCACATGAACCCAAACGAACATTGTTCTAATTTTTTTTTTTCTGAACATAATCTTACACGCCGAGCAGAATAATAAATAATTAATAAAACACCCTAAATTTATATGCAGGAAAACTTGTGGTACCATAATTCAAGCATTCCAATTTTTCCAAAGTGTTAATTACCCTAGAAAGCGGAAGTAGGTATACAGGCAAACTGTAACTGAAGCTGTATCCAAAGCAATTTCAAGAGATTATCGTTTCTAAAGCAGCTTATTAGTTATTACACTTAAGAGAGCACTAATCTGTAAATTAGTCTGGCGTGGCCTGGCCATTCAGTAGTAGCCTTGGGACATAGCAAAACGCTTTAAAGTGAAAAAATCAGAGTTCGGCATTGGTGAATGTGTAACAGGATAGGCGGATAGTTTCATGAAACAAAACCAGAGTAGAAGTAGAGAAGAGAAATTAAATTGGGAGGAGTAGATACAAAAAAAAAAAAAAAAACTGATTCCGTTGAGATGTACTTGCACAGTTGTGATGCGGCGACAATCGCATGTACAGACTTCCAAAAAAAAAAAAAGCGAAGGCACACCAAAAAGGTCAGCCAGAGGCAATAAAATCGCGTCACATAGAGAAGTACGCGATGTATTGCAGACGATAGCATAGGAAAGGGGTTCGTCAATACTAAGAGGTGCCGACTGAGGTATGTAATATGTATATCCAGCAGCAGCAGCCGCTGTACCAGAAGCAAAAGCAAAGCAACACACACGTCAATGGTGAAGACTGCGGGGACGATGGGGCCAGAAACGGAGGAGAAGGCATTGAATTTTGTACACTGAATACCAAGTTCCTCGTTCCGACTCTTCCTCCCTTCTTTCCTGTGATATCAAATGCGCGATAAGAGATTTCATATACGAGAGACAAAAGACCGATTTTAAAATATTCGCAGATATTTTTGAAAAAACTTATCTGGCTGTTGGTTCTAGTGGATGGCGGTGGCGCGTTTCTTTTGTTTTTTCCCCGATATACGACCGAATTTGTACAGCTGTCAAAAAAAAAACTCAACTACCTAAGTCGCGAAATTAATTCAATATTTGTAATGAGCATGAAAAATCCCGTTCAATGAGACCCCACACTTGATATTTTAGTGTAGCGCCGAAAAACTCTTTAATCTCCCTGAAAGTAATTAACTGAGAAATGTGTACCTGCGGGGTCAATAATTTCAAGATTTCCTCCAAACGAATGTGATGGCTCCGTGTAGCACTAGAATGGGGTTGAATATGTGTGTATGGTAAAATTTATACACGTATGCTGATTGCTGCCTCCCTATCTCTACAAGAGCACCAACGTGTAGCATTCACATACACATTCTTCCACTCCGCTAAGAGTGGCCTCCTTCTCACTCTTTCCAATTGGATTATGAATTTCTATTACACTGCACACACACACTATCAACTGCATCTTTTCTGGTGCATCTCGTGGATTTCAGGCTTTTTTAAAGCCGCGCGAATGCAATTTTCCGCAAATCACAGAATCTACAGCACAAATTTTTCACTCGCATGCAAATTAGATAGATCACAGTAAACACTTTAAGTTAGGCGAACACTGACCGCTATCCGTAGGTTTCTATTATATTTCTTGTGATGGCAAAAAAAAATTTCACTAAACTACGAAAACTTTAAAATTTTACATATTGCCAATGTGTTTGTGTGTCACCGCGCGTGAACACATCCAACACATACTGCACACTATCAAACACCTCAGAATCGATTATCGCATGGTTTGATTAAAAATTTTTCTTCTGCTGTCGTTGCCTTCCCGACTTTTTCACTTAAAAAAAAACTCCCGAGCCAAGCGATAGCTTCCCAAAGCACCAATCCTTTATTAAATCCCGTTAATAGAAATCGACAGAAACACTTCTTAACACGCTTTCCGCTTTTATTATGGTTTTATACATACAAAAATTGCTTTTTCACGATCTTAATACAACTAACCGCGACTGTCGTATCTTTTTTTGTGTTTTCCTATCGACATCGTCGACACACGAGCAAAGTTGCCATAAATGCCGGGAATTTTCCTTGCACAAAATTATTACCCGATGTACGGAAAATATCTATATGATGTATTAAGATGGGGTAGGTAAATTTTAAGAGATTATATAATATTTTTTTTTAACATGTTTTTTATATTATTTTCTGAATTTTAAATAATATCGTCAATATCCTAACAAATAATTTGAGGCGTAAAGATCAACTGAACGAAGTCTTCAATTATAAACAGATTGAATTAAGGCCAAAACACTGCCCCAGTACACACATACAGAAACTGAAAAGTGAATTTTAGAATTTTAAAATTACAATTTCTCCCATAAGATGAAACTATTAAGTATAATACGGAATTAAATGGGTGAAAAGTAGATAGTTGCACAATGGTAGGGAGAATTATTAGTTTTATGTAAATACACATCTCGGCAAAAGCACTGCAAATGTGTTGTTCCATCACTAAACCGCAGCTGTTTGACTGCAAAGTGGTGGTTAACTAGTGTGTTAAGGCTGAATTACAATGGACGCAACGGAACGCAACTGAACGGAGAGAAATGTCAAACCGGTTTTCTTTGTATGCTTTTCAAATGGAGTTGCGCACAGTGGAAAATTAACGCAACTGAACGGATAAACATAACCTCAAATTAGCTTTGGGACTGTTTATTTTGTTCCGTCAAGTCAACTGTGCTGCGGTAAGTGTGTAATAAGCAGAGAGGAAATGGAATGCAGAAGGTTCTTTGATTTTATCCATATATGTTTATAAATTATGGGTTAAACTTCACTGTCACTTTCAATTAACCATTCGTCCACTGTAAGCAGCTAAAGGCTGAATTGCAATGGACGCAACGGAACGCAATTGAACGGTGTGAAATGTCAAATTTACGCAGTAAAAAAGACGTCGAGGTTAGCTGCTTACAATGGACGCATGATTAATTGAAAGTGACAGTGACGTTTGACCCAAAATTTATAAACAAATATGAATAAAATCAAAAAACTCTTTTCATTCCATTTCCTCTCTGCTTATTACACACTTACCGCAGACAGTTTCACTTGACGGAAGAAAATAAATAATCCCAAAGCTAACTTGAGGTTATGTTTATCCGTTCAGCTGCGTTAATTTCAGATTTTATTAAATTTGCTGAGTACGACTCCGTTTTCGTCCGTCCACTGTGCGCAACTCCATTTGAAAAGCATACAAAGAAAACCGGTTTGACATTTCTCTTCGTTCAGTTGCGTTCCGTTGCGTCCATTGTAATTCCGCCTTAACCTTGACGTCCGTTTTACTGCGTAAATTTGACATTACACACCGTTCATGTTGCGTTCCGTTGCCTTTAAGGCTGAATTACAATGGACGCAACGCAATGCAATCGAACGGAGAGAAATACCAAATTTACGCAGCTGCTTACAAATGAATCCATAGTTAATTTAAAGTTGAACCAAAATTGTGTCGAAAAATATGGAGAATATGGAGATACATATATTACAACATTGCTTTTAGGAACACGAAAGAGAATGACCCACAGCGGTTTTTTTTTAAACAAACAACAATGAAAATATCAGTGTACAAATTATTTTTGAGTTTATTGAAATCCCTTGTCTTAATTATAAATAGTTTTATTTTCCCATACAGCAGCTATTTATTAGCAACGCTACTCAAATTTCTTCATTTTTCTTTCTTTTATGTTATTACATACATACTTAAATCTGCATATTTGTCTATCGCAGGAGCAAGTTAAACAAACAATCCATTAACGCTAATTTAAGGTTCATCCGTTTCAGATTTTATCAAACGTGTTGCCTACGACTGCGACTTTCTCCGTTCACTGTGCGCAGTTCCATTTGGGAAACAGAAAGGAAACCAGTTTGACATTTCTCTCCGTTCCGTTGCATCCATTGTAATTCAGCCTTTAGTTAAAGCTTGAAAGATAAAGTACAGTCACTTTATAGATTCAGAGAAACTTTATTGAGACAATCATACACATAACTACTTATATGAGTCTTCGCGACTACTTATGAGTACATGTTGCCACATACTTATTATCTAAAGTTGAGGGCTGATTGCCTCTTACAAATGGTGGGCTGATTTTGACAAAGGTCTGAAAACGACAAGTACTGTTGTGCTTGCTCCCGGCACACCTTACAAAGAGACTCTCCTGGGCCAACACCAACAACTTAAAACTATATAACTAATTCCCTCAGGGGGAAAATATCTTGAGTATTATCCTTGTGTGTAGAACTAGTGATTGCGAAACGCAGTTTGACTTAGTACCTTACCTTGTTGTGTTGTAGAGGCGCTGCTACTGCAGAGCAGACTTAACCAAAGGGCAGCCAACAATGCCTTGCTCCAATATAACATCAGCGATGTCTGGAAAACTGTAATTTTTTCTTAGAAATTTATTTTCGTGTACGAAAGAAAACTCCAGTCGGTCACTAGACTGAGTAAAAATTCTGCCGAAACATTTTCTGTAAATTTCTAAGAAGAAATAAATGCTATTTGCTCATCTATGAGTAATAAAAATTGTTAGTAGCTCAAGTCAAGCAACCGTTGTCGGCTTCCAATAATGCATAACAATTCTAAGGAAAAAATTTCCAGTAAATTTCTAAGAAAAAATTACGGCCTTCCCTACATCAGGTCTCCACTCCAGTCATCGTGGATTTTATATGTATTCTATTGAGGCATTGTCTACTTCCTTCACAGACTTTGTATCTTTTTAGTTCGGCTATGTTCTTACGGCTTATCCCTTGAAACCTTGTCATACTTCAGTTGCACAGCTTTGTTCACGGCGCAATACGATACCGTGGGATTTTTTAGTGACGTCCTGCTCTTCCTATAGATCTATTTCTATTTGCGACTGAATTTTATCGCGCGATACGTTCACAAGGTTGACAACGGCAACAACTTAATTTGTTTACTTTTGTAGTGGCAAGGAGATATTAGTGTGAAATTTACATATATTTTTATATTAATATATAATTACATATATAGTAAATTTCGACATCACTCCGGAACTTTAGCATCTGATTACAAATGTAAGCAAACATAAATGTTGAGGTTAAGGTGAAAATCGCACCAAACTAAGAGCATTGCTGCGATAAATTTTTGTGTCGCACGAAACGTAGAAAGAGTAAGCATGTTCAGCGACAACAACATTGCTGCAGCTAATCAGAACTCTGTCGCATGCGATAAATCGCGTTCGTAAACAAGGTCTTAGCGAGGCGTGAGCAAAACTAATCAAAATTGTACAAGTGGGGCCATCTGACATTATAGCAAGGAAGCAATTTCGCAATCACTAGATACTTCGATACACAAGGCCCAACCCAGACGAGAACTTTTTAGGGAAGAAAGGAATTTCCTTCCCTTGGCTTAGACGTGCCATAACAATAATGTTGTTTCGCGTAGTTCCTTATAAGATTACCGAAATTAATTGTGTGCGTGTTCAATTAAGTCACAGTTTTTGATATAAACAATAACTGTATCACAAATTCAAAACACGTAATTATTATTAAATTATTATATTATCACTTCAAATCGCAAATAAAAAACTGTACAGCCGTCCGATGAGAAATTTCAGAAATTTCAAAATGGCCGGCTTGCTGCAGTATTGGGATGAAGCCCTCTCGTAGAATGGGATTGAGAATTGACTTTCCTGGTTAGCCTGTAAAAGCGTTTGAAAGCCATGGTGTAGCATGTTAATTGGGGAAAAATAATAGTTATCTAATGTTTATGATACACTGGGGTAAATTTAACCGGTTAATTAAATTAGTTAGTGTATCACCAAATACTCAAAAAGCAAGCGAGTAATTTCGGGGTATTCTATATCCTCAAAAATTGCTGGGTAATTGCAATTACACTGATAACAACGCCAACTGGTAGTCGCTAGAAATATAAAATTTGTGTAAGCACACATTCAGCGGTAGACAGTGCAAAGCCAAAACCAAAGTGGAAATGTAAAGTGACAATTCGAAAATTATTATCTGCATCGCCTGCTGACGTTTCGCTAGAATTAATGCAATTATATATCCATGCGCGCTACCATTCAAATTATCCCGATTTACGTGTATCAGGGGTCTCCAATTAACTAGGTAATTCAATTACCCTGAAGCAAATACCCAACTAAATTTAAAATAACAGAGTCGCTACGATTAAGGCTATAAATAGTTTTTATTAAATAGTTTGGGTGATTTACAAGGCGCTCTAACGCTCTGTTACCTATTTTGATCATATGTTGGGCGAAGGGATTGATACCTGATTCCCTATTAAGGACTGAGTTGGCGAACCATTTTTTGTTGGCTTTCTATATTTGCCTGTGCAAAATCTGAGTAGTTTTCTTTCGTAAAGATTGAGTTGTTTTCCTACAATAGGTGAAATGGTAAACCATGAGATGATGCCGTACGTGAGGATGGGTCTGAGGAGGGTTTTGTAGATCAGTACCTTGAAGCTTTTGGTTGGACTATGAGAACTGAGTAGTGGTTTGGGTATAGACGAGGTTGCTTTGGCTTTGTTTAGTGCTTTTCTGGCGTGACCGTTGAATCGGAGCTTGCTGTGGAGCCTAATACCAAGGTAGTCTATTTCAGCTTTGAGGGGAATATTGATATTGTTGATACTAATTTTGAGATATTTGGTTTTATGGACAGCTAAGTGGTGCCCCTTCCTACTGGTGTTTCTGAAACAGATCAGGCAACACTTGCCACTGTTAAGCTTAAGACCGCAATTATTGTAGTAATTGAGTAGCGTTGGTAGTTTATTTTTCAGCTTGTTCAGGACGTCATTTAGCCGTTCGTCACTGGCTATTAAGATTGTGTCGTCCGCGTAGAGGATTGCACCCGGCTTCTCACCAAGAGGGTCATTAATGGGGAACTCATGTAAAAAAAGATTAAATAATTGAGATCCAAGTATGGAGCCCTGCGGAACTCCCGATTGTACTGGGATAGTTCGAGAGGACTGATTGCCTATAGTAATATTAGTTTTCCTATCCGCGAGAAAGCCAGTGAGCGTTCTTACCAGCCATATGGGAAGATTTAATTGTAGCATTTTGTAGATACGTCCTTTGTGGCAGACAGAATCAAAGGCTTTTTCTAGGTCTACATATATCTAGGCATACTGTGCACTTCTTATTCCTTAGATTGTGGATGATTTGATTGGACAGAAGCATGATACCGTCTGCAGTGGAGTTACCCCTTTTGAAGCCGAATTGGTTCTAAGGAATGATATTCAACTCTTCGCATGCGTTTTCCAACTTTTCAGCCAGCACCCTTCCGAACACTTTTCCAACATTAGATATTAAGGCGATGGGTCTGAGGTCACTAATTTCTTTAGAGTTCCCCTTCTTGGCTATAGGGATGAGGTTTGACTCCTTCCAGACTGCGGGGAAGCGCGGTAGACAGGACTAAATGGAGGGCATCTGGACAGTTGCGAATGATCAATTTGGAAATGAGGTCCGGCTCAGCAGATTTTTTGTTATTAAGGTTTGAAAAGTTAAATTTTGCTGGCAGAGGTAAATCTAGATTGATCGTTAGGATTAGAGGCCTTGTTAGCAGAAGAAAATGTTGTAAAGGCACTTTCATATCAAAAACAAGAACCGAAAAACTCAATTTACTCTACTTTAAAACAAGACTTTTGCTCCAACATTTTGCGATTCTTGTTTTTGATGTGAAAGTGCCTTAAGGCACTGGCTATAGTCGCTCAAATAAACGTCAAGCTACTTTGGCTTCACCCCCAGAGCACATGCCAATTTGGGTATAGCCGGTTATAGCCACAAGTTGAACACAGCCCTTGTCTTCTATATACCTTGGGCCTTTGTTTCAAATATAGAAGAAGACAGCTCTACCAGAGAGCACGACTAATAAGATTGCGGGTTTTCCCGTTTCTCTTTATTAATTTGAGAAAAGGAATAGAAGCATCGGTTTATGTTAATGTCGATGGGAATATTAGGAAAATACAAAATAAATAAAATTGTCATTTTACCTAGAAAAACAGGCATCAATCCGGATATTGAAAATTCAAATTCAAAGTTTCTTTATTACAAACCCTGGCATAAGCGTTGAATACAGCGATTAGGATATTAAGAAGTTAATTACAGAAACTATTAATGTACAGAAAAGGAAAGCGAGATCACCTCCTTTCGAGAATAAAGAAAGAACTGAAGAACAACAAAATTAAGTACGCTCTGAACGAGTATAGTGAATTTTTAAACAGATTACAGTAACTTACAAAAACATTGAGTTTCATACCGGTGAGTGCATTCTGTTCTAATGGGTTGTGCTGGGTTAGTGCATGCAGTGTGCAATCTGAGATTTACCTTTAGTGGACACCGGATGTGATACAAAGATTGATCTTTTTATCATGGATAACGAGCATAAACGATTTTATACAGTGAATGTGCATTACAGACTGATCTTCTGATGTTCCCATAGATAGGGCTTACATGCTGCAGTATACTTCACTTTTTGTAGATGAGTGCAGTGTTGGGAAAAATGCAATCTGATTGATGATTAAGATTACAATCTGTAATCATGATTACAGATTGATAATATTAATCATAAAAGTAATAATTTTTGGCGATAAATGATTGATCAATTGGAACCGTGATCATGATTACATTTTTAGATTACAAAGTTGCAAGTTTTAAAATTGTAGTTAAAAGAACACAAACATTGTTGTATTTCTATTCCGAAATCTGTAGTGGCACATAATCTAATGTTTGTAAGCACATATCTGTAGTTGGATGGTAATTAATATCTGATATTGGTTAACGGTATAATTAGCAATTAAGAAAGGGAAAATTGCATTAACGATTTCGTTATTAAATTTAGAATCTCCTTTATCATATCAAAAACAAAACTGTACTGTGTTGTTAGTGAATCTGATCTATCTTCGTCACTCTTGCTGTCATGTCAGTAATATTTTACCATTCAAGCGCTTCGAGCATGCTTGCTTCTGACTGGTGTATACAGGGTGGTCAATAGAGCAGGTGATAGGACTCGTACAGCCAAACAAAAAAATGTATGGCAGGAGGGATATATCAACCGTTTCGGAGTTACAGGGTGAATAAGAAAAAAAAATCTTTTTTCACTAGTTGTATCTTAGAAAGTACAGGAGGTATGGTCACAGTTAAGAGCGAATTGCATGCAGATCTTCATGGCCTTTCCAACGTCTGCTCAACCAGTCCGGTATTCCTCTCATCTCAGGGGCCTAAACTAAAAATTTCGGATTTACTTACCTTTTTTTTTTTTAATTTGAGATCTATTATTTTTTTCAAAATAGTCGTTAACATAACTTTTTTTTTATAAAATTGTAAACTATAATTTGACCTGTACACGAGATACCCTGTATAAGGTAAGCGCAATAAATTTTTGACATTTTGGTAGTGATGTCTCTCCGATTAACTTTACATGGCCACTTAGGGAGGAAAAAAATTAAAAAACAGGAATCACAAAAAAAATCACTGGATAATTATCCAGAGTGATGTTATGTATGATATATTTGTAAGCCGTGTCATTACTGATTCTCTCACTAAACGCAACTTAAGCAAAACTTTCACCATGTATCACCAGAAAAATGGGCTTACTCTCAACTCAGCCAAAACATTTATGCTTCATGTATACCTACTATTAATCCAAGTTGGTATAGATCCGCTTATCCTCCATACCTCTCTTCCTTCAACTGGAGACTCTTACCCTTTTTACCATTTACCAAAGATATATTCTGAATTTAACATCAATGCAAGATGTTTGCTTTTTTTGCCAACGAACTCTTTCAGGGATACAAGCAATAATAGATTCCGTGGCTCTTCCAAAAAGAGTAGAGGCACAGTTATAAAATAACGATTAACAAACAACGTCGTCTTTTAATAGTTGGATAGCTCAATTCAATTATAACAAAATACGCAACAGTTCAAAACGCTAAACGTTCTATGTAAAACCACATGCTTGTCGTTGCAAGTATTTCTTTCTGCAATCCATAGTATCTGCAGGTCTATCATAAGGAAGCCAAACTGGTTCTCCAATAAAATAGCGTTTTGCCTTAATGAAATTCTGCAAAACAAAAATAAATGTTATAACTTTCCTTTTTTATTCTGAAATTGTAATTATAACTAACGTTAGTATCCAGTGTAAATCGATGATAGATTCCTGCAGGAATGACAATCATATCACCCGGAATAACTTGAATTCGTATCCATTTATCGTCACCGCTGAAATTTATACAAAGTTTTACAAAATCTGGGTTAACATTTACTATGGCATGTCGGAACTCACTCCCTTACATCAAAGTATCCAGATCCATCTAGAACAAAGCGAATTTCTTCATCAGTATGCAAGTGTTCAGAGAAAAATGATTTTAGTTTTTTTTCGTAGTCCGGTAAACATTCCTTTGAGCAGTTAATCTATAATTTTTATAAAATATTATATTTATAAAAATGGAAGTTTGTTACTTTGAGATAATAGATGTCGTACAGCCGACATCATTTTATGATGAGGTGTTTGATTTTCAAAATTTTAGGTAGGTATAAGAGAAATAATACAAAAAAGATGCCTCAGAGGAAATGCCACACATTCATTGAATCCTTCTTAATCCATTAATTAAGTAGAAAAGTGTTGATGGTTTTTTTGTTTTTTTGTTTTTTTTTTATAGAAAATAAGCAAACCATTAAAATATTGCTCATGCAGAAACTAACCCAAAGAACTATAAACTAATGTCAAATTTATTTGAATTTTAAGTTTGCTAATTACTATAAGTGTTATGGTAGATACATAGCGAGCTGATCTCACCTTTTATTTTTATTTATTTGCAATTAGTTATTAATTATTTCATGATATAAAACAATATTATAATAATTTTAGTTATAATGGAAAGAAGACAAGCGTGCAGCACTATACACTTTTTAAAATACGGGGCTGGAGAGACCTAGTAACCACAATTCCGATGTGCTCACATTTTCGAAACTATACTACAAAAATATTGGACGGAATTCCAATATTTATCCAAAAAATTCCAACACAGAACGATGTCTTTACTTGTTCCGAAGTTCTTCTAACCTGCTCTATTTTGCCATTCCTAGGAAAAACTAGCAAATTTCCATAGAAATTTTATATGAGATAAGAATTGGAAAAGCAGTTGACAATTTTGGACAATATTTAAAACTGATCTTTGATTTGTCCATTATTTTTCTGAAGAATTCCGTATATGTATGAAAATAGAAAGTGTGGACATACTATAGAAAAAGTAGAAATTGAAATCTTCACTTTGTCCAAAGAAATCGCCATACTTTTTCCTTGATTGGAAAAACAGCGAACAATTACGGGACAACATTTTTGGTAAATTTACTTTCTTTTTATTTTATAAACTTTCCTTTTTTATTTGTTGGAAAAAGTGTGGATTAACAGTGGAACTGAAAAATCTGGACGTGCTATGGATATTCTTCAGAATGAATCTGTACTATATCCAGCTTTTATCCAATGAAATTTCAATGTTTTATTGTTTCTAGGAAAAAGTGCTTAGGGTTTCCTATTGGGATCACATTTGAAAAATAGATAAAAACAATGGTAAGAAAATAGCTTTATATTTAATATTATATATATATATATTTAGTGATAAAATTTAATGTTGTAGCATTTTCTATTTACTTTAAGAAATTTGCGTGGATGGTATGGTGTACAACTCGGGATAGACGCGCAAGATATATTTCGCAAAACCCCATGTAGATTAAAAGACTCCACAAGGAAAGAAGTAAACAGAGGAACAAAAAAGTAAGATATAAATTTAGTTATTTTATTACTTTTAAGACTAATAACTTTTTTGTTCACAGAGAAACTGGAGGAAAACCACACAGCTCTGAATAAATTTAAGATTTATTTTCTTTTCTTTTTTATAATTGAATTGTTTTTTTATTTTGTTTGAATGAATTTCTTAAAAATTAGCTTTATTTTGTTAATAATAATATATTTAAAATGCTTTTTATTGATTGTAGTAGGGAGAAATTCTGAAGATTCTAATTTCTGAAGGATTTCTGTGGAATAATTCTGCAGAATATCCGAACAAACCCTCCATACCCATAATATTCGTGGAATATATCCACTAAATTTCTAAAGACATTGCTCTTATGATTTCCGAAGAATTTCTGTGGAATAATTCTGCAGAATATTCGAACAAACTCTCCATAGAGTCTCCGCGAAAATATCCGCTACGTTTCCAAAGACATTGCTCTTATTATCTCTGAAGAAATTCCTTAGAATAAAGACGGCATATTTTCCACGGACAGCGTAACTTTTGCCCCGTGACAATATCATAAAATTCTTTTGACATTCTTGGGAATATTCCACGGAACTGATTCTTCGGACAGGAAAATTTCCTAAGAATATCTTTTGAATGTCCTAGGGGTTGGTTACTAGAGAGAGACAGGTCCGTCATCTTAAGATATAGATAGGTAATTTGTAGCTTCATCAAATTGGTCAACTTTTACTTTTTCAATTTTTAATTTTTTTAATTTTATATAACTTGTTAATCGATCGTTGGAGATTGTGGGCTTAATTAAAAAACTTGTTGGCTAAAGTCTTAATCAATCGTGCGTAATCATTTGCTGGACTAGTTTTTATTAATAAAACCTTTTGTTGGTCTATCAATTCTTCGCTAATTGCAAAAATAGTAAGTATGTAACACTTTGCCTTAGCTTTATACAAATGTCCGCTCGGCAGTGAACTATAAGCCTTGTGTATAATAAATTATCTAGTCATTGCGAAAACGCTTTCCTGTTTTTTTATCAGATGGCTTCATTTATACCATTTTGAACAATTTTGCTCACGCTCAGTCGCTGAAAGCTCTGCACCTGAAGTATTGTATTGACAAGGGGTTCAACTTCAAGGGATAAGTCGTAAAATCATAGACAAACTAATAACATACAAAGGTAGGAACAACCAGTCATGCTTCGCTAGAATATAAAATCGACGATGCCTCGACTTGATGCCGTAACAATCCAGCAAAACCTCGCTCTAATATAAAATCAACAATGCTTCGAACTGATGTAGGAAAAGCCTAATTTTTTCTTAGAAACTTACTGGAATTTGTTATGCATTTTTTGTGCTATACCACAGATAAGTAATACCCAGATTTGGAAACCAATGTTAAATATTTGCTTCTCTTTAGCCAGCCGTGACCTATATATCTGCCAGTCTTAGCTTTTAGCAAAGGCAAAATATCTGAACAGGCCTACAGGCCTGCCGAACATTTTGGTTTCAGATTGCGCTTGAAAAATAAGAAAAAATTGTGAAAACTATAGAAGTTTTATCAAGATATTGAAAAGCATTAGAAAAGACTTCAACGAAAAATAATGTACAAAAAACCATGAAGAAGTCACTAATACATGACATGAACTGACTCTCCTATCTCCTCGTAACCCCCGGAATATAATACAAGCCATGAAGTCGCCGAAGGCACCGATACCACAGATTAGATACATATATTATACATTAAAATGCCTTAACGTGCCGGGTACAGCATGCAGTAAGAGCTAACTCTCACTGCTTTTTGTATACTCGTCATGGAAGAAAAACTAAAATTTCATCTTAAACAGGTCCTAAAGGTCAAAACCGTCGCTCCCACAGCAAAATGAAGTTAAAACAAATTGCAGCGAAATATGTTTTCTTTCTAATAGTTTTAAAAAAATATAGCATGTAGAACAAATTTACGGAAATTATACAATATATAAAATACAAGCAACTTTTATATGAAAAACTCCTTCAGTAAGACAAGACAAGAAGACTGTGGATGTCGCCTGCTGCTCTCTTTTTTCGACTTTGTTTATGGCTTGTATCTTGCGGGGGTTACGATCTCCTTCAATATCTGGATATTACCATAGATGACACAAAATAACTAGATGTCGTATGCAGTACCAAAAAAGTATACAAAATTTATATGGTTGGGTGGTCCATTCCGTAATGAACCACAATATTTGAAATGATGTATACGTTGAGTGATTCATATTTTTTCGTATCTGAAGTGTTGAAGAATTCGATCAAATGTATATAAAACTGCTATTATAAAAATATTTGCTTTCGGCATGCTCTAAATCTAAAACATGTTATGGTCTGTATACTCTGCTCTAGTATGCCATGCGACATCTAGTTCTTGTGCCATCTATAGTATTTCTTAAGTGTGGCATTACTGGAAGCCGACAATAGGTTTGTTCGATGAAAACACCGTGTAAATCTTCCCCTACAATTTACCCCAATCTTACCCGGGGTTTTGTGCATTCATCGAACAAGTTTTTAAAACACCGGGTAAATCTAATGAAATGACATTTCTCTGACAGTTCTCCTGAGCATAATTTAACTTCTAATTTCCAGTGATTTGTGAAAATTTATTTATAAAATAGGTGAAATAATTAAAAATTTAAGAATAAATAAATATTAAAATGCATAAAAAATATTTCCCAGTTTTTTCTTAATTACATATTCTTTTATTAGCTTTTTTACATCGATCTTATCGCCTTTTCTGTAACTTTACTTTGAAAAAATGACAATTGGTTCATCTGTGACCAGATATAGCTCAATCATTTCTGCAAGAAACAGTTGTGTTGCATTATTTTCACTTTTATCATCAGATGTTTTGTCACTAGATATAAAATTACTGTTTGGATGATCAAAATCAACAGAAATGATCAGGAAAAAAATTGAAGAAAAACTCCGACAAATTAATTAAGCCTGCATCTGTGGATATTCCAAGTGTGATTGCGGATAATCATAAAAAGAGCACTCACAATCGAACTCTAACTCGCTCTGACAATCCGGAATCAATCCCTTGTACTGCCTGCAAATCAACTGTGGATCCTCCTAAAAAGTTTCCGAAAGAAAAGGTGGTCTTGTGGATATCGTGTCTGTGCTGTTTGGATTGGTATCACGTGCTGTGCGGTGGTATTTCATACGCCACTTATTATCCCTGTTACGGACGCCATAAGGAGCTTGACTGGGTTTGCATCAAGTGCATACGGCGTGCTAAGTCACTGATAGTGTCGGCTCCTCACTGTATCGTCCAACCGCCTGTGCACTCTACTGCGACATTGAGAACACCACAAACAGCTTCAATCCATGACCCATCTTCTAGGAACAATCTGGTGTCCCCAAATAAGCCTTCAAACAACCGACTATTGAACAATGAATTGTTGAATTCAAGTGAAAGCGTTACTTCACTTGTTCCAGAGTCACCTACTAGCAAGCTGTCAGCTGTTTATGGCTCGTTCGATCTGACAACTAAATACATAAAGTCTAAATTAAGTGCGCGGGTTTGTAACTCCACAGCTACTTCGTCATCCAATCTGCTACCAGGCACTTTTGGCAGATTGATATCCCCGATTAACACCAGTTCGATTATTTATGATACCAGTGGTGAGTACACTCCCAACGAACAATCACTAACTGGGGTAGGTAATGTTAAACTGAACAGCGACAACCTGACTAGCAGTAACATAAGTATCAACAAAACTAATGTCGGACTCCCGTTAGACAACGAAAATACACGTGAAGTGAGCTGCTCTCGGACACCTTCTGTCAGTCCCACTACGTCTAATTCAGCCTCTTCACACTCCCCCCATAGAAGTGGACTGAAACAATCTCCACTACAAATTAAATTGACTGATCAAATATCAGGAGTGGGGACTGTCAATAGTATTAGGGCACTGCTCCAACAGCTGACCGAGAGGGTTGATGCAATAACTGCAACCTACCCCACTGTTGGTGTGCACTCTGTTGATCTTGACGTACTCTCGCGCCTATATGTGAAAAATAGATCGCTTGTAATTAGTAATCTGCCTAGTGCACTAACTGGCAGTGGGATCAGGGACGTGCTGCTTCCGGCGCTGTGCAGAGGTATAGATCTGGAGAGCTCTTTTTGTAACAATGTCGAGCTCATTGCACCATTCCAACCGAAGCTAGGTACACCCTCCCCAATCCTTCCTAAAGTGTGCCTAAGATTCTATAGGGAGGAGGATTGCTCCTCTTTCTTCCGAGCCTATCTGGCGAAACTTAAAACAAAACCGCTCACCCTGAATGTGATCTATCCTCAAGGAGCAAACACTAGAATATACATCAACGAAGATCTGTTGCCGCAGGACTTATTCCTCTTGCACACTGCTATTCGCCTCAGGAAATCAAACCTAGTGGAAAAGGTATACACCAGAAACCGGAGAATATACATTCTGCATAGGTCGGCTGAATGTGCACCTAATCAAGTTGCAGCTCGATTCACTATTGAACTAGCGCAACGTCTCTCTACATCCTCGGCTTTACCTGACAAATCTACCCCTCCCCTCTGCAATGTCCAATATAACTAACATCCCGCATCATAATCTATTAACTCAGGCTGATTTGTCTAATGTCCTGCAGCCGAATAATTTCAACATACTATCATTTAACGCAAGATCCACTTCCAAAAACATAACAAATATCAGGCATCTGGCTGAGCTTGGAGATGTCGGGGCTCTGCTGGTATGTGAGACGTGGGCTAAAAGGCACCACACTTCCAGAATGCTTGACATTCCTGCATATAGACTGCATAGGCTCGACAGACCTGCCAAAAAAGGCGGGGGTGTCGCGGTCTATGTGGTCGACACGATGAGGTCAAGGGTCTGTTTTCGTTTCATCGACGACAGCTGGGAGATCCTGGCTGTTCAGGTGGAGGGCTGTGATGAGAATGTGGAGCCTGTAACCTTAGTGGTCATATACAGATGCGCAACAACGTACACGGACAATGATATGTCGGTCTTGTCCAATGCTCTCGAGCAAATTACAAGTCGCACGTCACGTGTCCTGATTGGCGGTGATTTTAATGTGGATATTGGAAGCTTGTCCACTTTGTCTCGCTCACTGAAAGACCAATTGAGCGAAAGAGGACTTGTAATCATCAATAATCTACCTACGCGTCATGGGCACGGCACTGCAACAACCCTTGATCTACTCATCTCGTTCACGCATTTCAAGCCTGTCTTCTCTGGTCAGTGCCCCGGCATCTCCGACCATGAGTTGCTCTTTGCCTCGTTCAACTTTCATTGTCTTCCTTCTAACCTATGGAGAACCTTCAGAAATTTTTCAGCAATACAAACTGATGCTCTTCAAGCGGACCTTTCTAGAACTGACTGGTCACCCATTTTTAACCATTCCGACCCCGGCTTTGCTGCACAACATTTCTCAAACTCTTTGTGCTCCATATTCATGAGGCAAGTGCCCCTGAAAACCATCAAAGTTCGCACAGTAAAAAAAATTATTTTTAAGCACCCTGAGATCTTGCTCAAATGTCAACTTCGCGATCTTGCCTATAGGCAGTGGAAAAATGACAAAACAGCGCAAAATCTGGTAGAATTTCGTAGCTTGCGTAGCCAGGCTGACTATCTAATCAGAGCAAAGATGAGAGAAGACACATTGAGAGGCGTTAAAGAGGGCAGTGTCATAAATTGGAATAAGGTCAACGATCTTGGCTTGGGTTCGAAATCTAGAGCTCAATCAACTATAGACCCTGAAGAATATGCTGACTTTCTCTGTCCCAGCCCCTTACTGCTGCCAAACACTACAAGCGACAGACTAGATAATGTTCAACATATTCTCACTAATCCACGCTCTACTGTTGCTGATGATGCCTTCAGCTTCTCAAATGTGTCTGAGGTTGAGGTTGTGAATGCCTTCCGCAGACTTAAATCGAATGCTACTGGATACAATGACGTGCCTCTCAAGTTTTACAAAATAGTTCTTCCCTTCATCCTACCTATAATCACGCATCTGCTTAACAGGTTAATTTCATCCTCACACTTTCCTGATCACTGGAAGATGGGTCTAATCACTCCCATCCCCAAAGTAAATTCCCCATCTCATATTTCTGAATGGAGACCAATTTCCATATTGCCAACGATCTCCAAGGTCCTGGAGATTATCATTGCTGATCAGATCACAGAACATGTAGGCTCTCATAATCTACTATCAAAATTCCAATCAGGCTTCAGGAGGCTTCACTCTACGGGCACAGCTCTTCTTGAGGTGACGGCGGGCATTCGCGAACTGTGTGATAGGGGCAAAGGCGTAATTCATGTGCTACTAGACTTCAGCAAGGCCTTCGACTCGGTCCCTCACTCTATGCTGCTTGCTAGGCTGCGTTCCTATTTTGGGTTCTCCGCCACTGCATGCAGACTGATTGACCGCTACCTAAGCAACCGATATTTTATGGTGAATAGCAATGGCACATACTCGTCCATGAGGCCGGTGGTGGAAGGAGTCCCTCAGGGGGCTGTTTTGGCACCGCTCCTGTTTACACTCTTCATGGATGATATCACCACTGTGTTGAGTGATGTACACTTCCACATCTATGCAGACGATCTTCAAATCTACTGTGGTGCTCCTAGAGACAACCTAAGTGAGGCAGCAATGGTCATTAATAGGACTCTAGCGGGGATAGCTGAATGGTCAGCTAATAACAGACTATCTCTTAATCCCACCAAAACACAAGCTATTATCTACTCCATTCGTCCCTCGAATGGGTCCAATTCTTCAGGCTTTCCAGCATTGAATTTATTAGGACACAATATCGAGCTATCTGCAAATGCGGTGATCAACCTGGGCCTGCTCATGGATCCTGGTCTGACATGGGAACCACAGATTAATAAAATCTGTGCTAGAGTGTATTACGGTTTGCGCTCACTTTATGCAGCGTCACAACACCTTGACGGGGCCACTCGTACTAGACTCTTCTCTGCTCTGATCCTACCACATTTCTTCTATGCAGACGTGGTACTGTTTCCTATCTCCTGCGGCAACCTCGATAAACTGGGCCGTGCTTTCATGGCTTGCGCCAGATATGTTTTCGGCTTTAAGCGTGGCTCACGTGTGCCTGCTTGTCTCCTTGAAATGCTCATCCCATGCCAGCTTGCCAAGATGTACGAGCTCAGTGTCTTGAAATTGATTTTCAAGGCTAGACATGGTCTATTGCCTGGTTACCTGATGCGTCGGATAAAATGGAGCACTTTGAACGGCTTGAGAGTTGTACTCCCAAGAGTGCTGTCGCAGTATGGTGGTAGAAACATTTTTCTGCGTGGGGCGACCATCTGGAATCAGATGACTGATGAAGCCAGGGGCAGTGACTCACTAAACTCATTTAGGTCAGCGGCTATCGACTTTCTAAATGCAGGTTAGAATTTGCAAACTCCTATAATACCTTCTATAACGCCATCTCCCTCACGTCACTCATCAACCAACCCCCCTTTAGTACTAATTCTATTTGATTCATCAGAACCGTATAAACTAAATTTACTCCGAGGGGCCTCTCCCTATATTGTTTATTGTCTTTGCCCGATATGTTTAACTGCATAACCAAACTAAATCAAATCAAATCAAGTCAAATAAAGACAAGTCAGTCTTACAACTAATGTAAAGCAGCAAAAGCCTTGGGGATGGTTCATTTTGTCAATTCGTTCTATATATAAAGTCGATGTACATATTTAAGTTAAATCTGAATCTGAAGCTAAAGTTAAATGTTCAGGTGTTACCTCTACCAAGGGATGATTCCTGTCATTTGGTGTATATAGTTAGTATTACTTTTAAGTTCAACCTTAAGTTGTCATTAGCTACCTATACTATAGGTATAACCTAGTTGCTAATATCCTCTAAATGCTAATTCAAGCTAAATGTGCTGTGTTTACCTCTAATAAGAGATGATTCATGTCATCTGATGTATATAGTTAAGCTTATTTTAAGTTCAGCATTAGCTACCTATACTATAGGTATAACCTAGTTGCTGATATCCTCTAAATGCTAATTCAAGCTAAATGTGCTGTGTTTACCTCTAATAAGAGATGATTCATGTCATCTGATGTATATAGTTAAGCTTATTTTAAGTTCAGCATTAAGTAGTCATTAGTTACCTTTACTATAGGTATTGCTTAGATGCTATAATCCCCTACTACTTGTAGCTGGTCTGTTCAGTCTTTCTATTTTGCTATTATATTGTAATCTTGTTATATCAAACTATAAATCACACTACAAATATTGTATTTTGCTGTAATTTTTAGTGTTGTTTATTCTTAATGAATTGGCTACTATGGACACTCTAGCCTCCACTGCTCTTACTTGTTTATGTTTCGTTTTGCTGTAATGTGTATCTACTAATGTAACTTGCTATGATGTGCCCAGCGCTCTGCGTGCCTTTGGCATGGGTGCTCAAATAAATGGATGTTTATGTTTATGTTTATGTTTATTTTCTCTATCCCAGTGGCTTCTTTTCGAGCCACTATTAAACCCTTTCCTGACATCTCATTTAAGAATTTAGAGAATTTCTTATATGTTGTTTGCTACTTGCTTGGTAGCTGCAGGGATAACGTGAAGTCTATAAAAATTACTTGTTAATAATGGCAAAGAAACATTTTTACGATCAATTTCTTACTAGAAAGGCAGATCTTAAGATTTCATCCATGTTCTTCGACATTAATCGCCTCCTCACATATTTCCTTATAATTTTCATTCGAATTTCCTATGTGCATATTATCGATGAGTATTTTGTCATCTAATTTCTTATCCAACTTCCTTATATAATCTGAATTTGGTATGAGCTCCACGATTTTTCTCTTCTATATACAGCACTCAACCGCAATCACTGAACAAATTCCATGTGACAGTTCACAAATGACAAATTTCGAACGTTTACCCCTAGAAATTTTTAGTGCTAGTTCGGGCACAAAATCAGAAACACCGGGCTTTCATCGAACAAGTCTCTGTAAACCCGTGTAAGCCCAGGGTTTTCAAAAAACAAGATAGTACAGCCCGGTGTTTTCATCGAACAAACCTAATGGGTGCTTGTGACACTAAAAGTATTTATGAGCATAGACGCGTAGATGAGCAATAAGCATTATTTTCTTCTTAGAAATTTACAGAAAATGTTTCGGCAGAATTTTTATTCAGTCTGGTGGCCGACTGCGAATTATTTTCAGATACAATGTGTCTCGTTGTAAGCCTCCAAAAATGCATATAAATTCTAAAGAAAAAATTCCCAGTAAATTTCAAAGAAAATTTGAGCGCTTCTCTACATCAGGTCGGGGCATCGTTGATTTTATATCGGAAAGGCATTTCTGGGTTACCATTTGGTTACGTCTGCACTCTGCAGTAGTAGCGCGTCTACAATACAACAAGTATATCAATCGATAAAGAAAATTAAACGCCAAGTTAGCTGGGTAGCAATTATTTTTAATCAAAAGCCAGCTCAATCAATACATGATCGTTTTTATCCATGAAATCTTTTATTGGTGTGTCATTTATTTACAATAAAGAGAAAATTAATTGATTGTTTGCACTTTCTTGGTGTTGGGATGATGAAATAAAAAATCGTAGTCATTTCAGCGAAAATAAACGAAGGGAAAAATAATTGCTGAATAATTTACGAAAAATTAAGTATATACCGCAAAGTGTAAGGCTACCCATTAATATTCTTTCTAAATTGAAAATTTGTACAATACATACCTCATCCTCATACGAATAGCCTCGTGTTTTTCGAATCTTATCCAAAGCACCATCTTCCATATATGTATCAGCATTAAGCTGAAATGATTTTCTTTTTTAAATTCGACTCTAAGTTTTCGTTTGTGTATACAATAAAAGCAGAAAAAAGTATTTCCTTGGGTGTGCTGAATAACGCAGCTTTCAAGCAGAGCAACTTAAAAAAATGTTCTATGCAATTCGACATTAAAATGGACGTATGCGTAAGTAAAGTTATTTATATAATGCGAGCTTTAAATTAAGCAGATGTACCCAAATAACCTTAAGGTCCGTAAGGGCCAGCGTACACGTAGCTAGCACGAAACAGGAGCATTTTGTTGCCCTTGTGCTTAGACATGCCGTTACAATAATTTTGCTCTGAAGTAGCTCCTTATATGATTATCGAGTTTAATAGTGCGTGTTCAATTAAGCTACAGTTTTTGATATAAATAATAACTGTATCACAAATTCACAGCACGTAATGAGAATTAAATTACTATTATATTCCCAAATTGCAGGTAAAGAACTGCATGGCCGTCCGATCGGAAATTCACAATTTCAAAATGTCCGGAACTAATTACTTGCATTAATATTGGTATGCTTTCCGTTCTGCGATTAGAAACTTTTGACATCATGGACTTTTTCTTTCCCTCGAATGCCTCTAATCCATGACGTATACGCCTAGGCTAAGGAGATTTTCGTTAAGTTTATCGTTTTCATTCCGTCAAATTTTTCTTAGGTTATTTATATAGGAAACGCAATTCAGTTTTCTCAGCGTAATAGCATCTAAACCACGGTACTGATCTAAACATTACGACAATGTACAAATAGAATAAAAAGCAGAATATTCTAAAAGGCTAAAAAGAATGCATTTCTGGTAGGTATTCCGAATATTGTTCTCAAAAATTATTTCAAATCTGCTATGCTTCGCGAAATTTAATGCAAATTGCGATTTCGCAATAATAATAAAAAAAAACATTTAATTTAACGCGGTCTCCAAATATTTCACATTAAATCTCTGGTAAAATTTTGACGTCTGTTAATTTGGAAAAAAACAAAGTGACAGATGTCAAAATTGCCAGTTCTTCACGGACCAAACCGGCAAGCTGTAACTGCGTACATTTTTCCTTTATTGGAGCCGGTTTCAACCTCTTTTTGGCGACTGAGGGAACAAAATTCGTTTTTTAAGGTCTTTTGATCATTTTAGACTACAAACTTTTTACACTGCTGCAACGCAGAATAGTCTTAAATTTAAAAGGTTTGAATAATGTTCAATGAATCGCCCATAAAAAAGAAGTGAATTTTAGATTAAGAAACAGATTATAAGATATCTAGATAAGTATTAAGCCAATAAATCAGTCAATGAATGAATTGAGTGAATGAACGAAAAATTTTAATCCTTTAATCACTCAAAAAACAATCCGAAATGTGTCATAGAAAATAAATTCTTTAATTAATCAAAAATATAATCTGAAAATTGTCATAGAAACGGACAATGTCAAAATTTGATGATCAAGCCTAGTATCGAGTTCGAGCAAAGTAAAATTTAACGCAGT
This sequence comes from Dioctria linearis, assembly GCA_963930735.1. Taxonomy (NCBI): domain Eukaryota; kingdom Metazoa; phylum Arthropoda; class Insecta; order Diptera; family Asilidae; genus Dioctria; species Dioctria linearis. The sequence goes on along the minus strand of OZ005743.1, from coordinate 169,187,146 downwards.
CTCCAAATTTTTCACATTAAAATCGCTGGTAAAATTTTGACGTTGATTAATTTGGAGAAAAGAAAGTGACAGATGTTAAAAATCTTATCATTGAAGAACTTCAAATTGTTTATACAGTTTAGATAAACGTTTTTACAATTTAGAATTAAGAATGGACTTAATTAATCTGAAAATTGTTCAGATTGTTGATTTGTGAGTAAAACGGGAGTAGTGGGCAAAGTTTGAAGAAATTCGGTGCCGTTTCATACACTGGTCCTGTTCCTAAAATAAATCCTCCAATAAATAAATAAAACAATCTAAAAATGTTTAATTAAAATTAAATTCTTCAATAAATTTTAAAAACAATCTGAAATTGTCATAGAAACAGAATGTCATAAATTTACCAGCATTGTAATGCTCCGCGCATTAAAATGTTCAGTAAAATAAGTGGAGACATACAATGCGCCATCTATCTAGAGAAATATTCACTTTTTATCAGTGAACTCCGTAATGCACTAGTAAAATTATCAGTAAAACTTTTGCTTGCGATTTTACCAGCGCTAAAATTTGTATGGAAATGTCACATTTAATCGAACTCGATACTAGGCTTCAGAGTGGAGATTTACAAAGCGCTATCTATCTGATAATAGTGAAATTTTTTACCAGTGAACTCCGTACTGTACTAGTATAATCATCAGCAAAATCTTTGTTTGCGTTTTTACCAGCGCTAAGTATGAAAATGTCACCTTTTACTCGGACTCGATACTTACTAGGCTTCTAAACGCGATAAATCGCTAGTAAAATTCTGCGGTATTAATTTGAAGAAAACTAAGTAATTAATTTTAATATTTTGATAAGACAAATGAAACTTTTCAATCAATTAAAAAACAATCGGTAAATTATCATAAAAATAGGAATGTCAACATTTTATAAATCGTACATTAAAATACCTAGTAAAATGTGTGGATAATTTATAATGCCATCTATTTTATAAAGAGGGAACCTTCAGGTGATCCGTACTGCACTAGCCAACATCAGTAAAATTTTTGCTTGCGATTATAGGAGCGCTAGAATTTATATGGAAATGTCACATTTTACTCGAATTCCATACTAGGCTTGATTACAAAACGATATCGTAAAGGCCAAAATACAATGATGCCGACACGGTAATTACGACGATACTGCCGTCAATGTCGCCGATTTAACCCAATGACACCGACATTCTTATGTTCGTTCACAAGATATTTATAGGTGGTAAAATTTTTTGTTGAAATTTATTAACAAAATGGGAAAGATACCACTTTCTCACTTTCATGCGGAATTTTCAATCAAATCTATCATCATCGAACTACATTACCACAAAATTAGGTTGTTGCTGTAAATTTTTCATTTCGCCGCTTGCCAGAACAATGACATGAGATTGAGAAATAATTTCGAGGTAATCTGACTGACATATGTCGAAACAAACCGAATTTACGTTAATAAAAAATTATTTCATTGCCCTCCTGATTTAGCTTATAAAGCGACAAGATAATTTACAGCTCAATACAATATTAATTTTATTAAATTATACCTTGAAATATTCCACGCCAGTCTTTTGATAAAGATCTTCTGGAGACAAGTATGCCGGCGGATCCAAATGGTGTGGCAATCTCTGATCCGATTTATCATCATCCATATACCACGCTTGTACCATTTTTACACTTTTTTTTACAAGGTTTTGTACAATTATTGTATTTTGCACCTTCTAATTAACACGAAATAAGATTATATTTGCGGCTTGAATTCGAAGTTAGCAACCCAACAACTTTACACCAGACAATTTATTCAGTGAATAGCTTAGGTTGGGTTTGGGCGAATTGAGCATGATGGTGGGGGGGGGGGGGGGGGGTATTTGAGATAATAAAAAGATCAGCTCGATTTATTCAATACGTTTTGTGAACCTCTGAACACAGTCATCTAGCGTTATCTAGTATAGTATACAGTAGTCACTTGTACTTTCCAGGGAAATTTAGTTCATCCATTCCATTTCCATCCATACTTTTTGTTGAATTCTTTTCAACGAGTTCTACATCGGTGCAGTGCGGCTTGTTTTTGTTGTTGCATTTCTAAAACAAAATCACGTAAAGCTCCACTGCACCGGTGTAAAACTCGTTGAAAAGAGTTGGACATTTGTTTGATGACAAAATGCTGCACTATAATTATAAAATTGTGTCTTACATAGATGGGAAAGTATCGAATTTTTAATTATTAGGACAAAATTAAATTGTCGCTGTACCCAATACTTGCCTGCGTGGCGCATATGCCGGATTTTGTAACAAATAAACTTTGAATTTGAAGAAAAAATATGTGAAGGGGCGTAAAACATTTTTTTAAATTTAAATATAGTTTTTGCCACTTTTTTAAACTGTGATCTCGAATTGAATTTTTAAAGTGATTTTTTGATGATATTGTAGAGAATTGATTTTTCAAATTTGAAGAAGATATTTTATTGAATTTTTCTGCGAGCAGTGATGAAAAATAGGTGTACACTTTCGGACCGATGATAAAATCCCAAATAATTAAAAATCTCCCGCCATATTGAAAAAACTTCCCTTTTCTTTTTCATCTTCAATATTGGTAGTACTGTGGCCACAAATATGGCGCAATCAGGATCGAGAGCTACATGCTACAAAATACATGAAGCTCTATTTCAGCTTTATGAAGCTCAATCTGCTACAAGCTGCATATTCGTTTAACATGAATAAAGTGAAATTTGCTGTGAGTTTTTTTTCAAGTTTTTAGTGCCATATTATCGTATTTCCTTGAATAAAATTAAGTTTTTCCACTATACATACGAGCTCTTTATCCATATTGCCTACTTATCGTAACCACAGAATGTTTTTGATATTAAACATTTGACTTTTACTTCATTATCATGTTGGTGTTATTGCATCTAGAAAATTAGAAATTTGCCTAAATCAGGTTCAGCTTCATTGGAAGCTAGCTTCACCATGTAGCTTTACATATGTGCAAACTGAAATTTGTCGCGTGCTCTCGATACAGATTGGGCCTCGCCTGACTTGTAGCCTGTGGCCACGAATTTAGTTTTGGCAATACATTTCCATTGCTTCAGAGGTTTATCCAGTTGCCTGTGGCTTGTGGTCGTGAATGTATTTTGGGTTTAAATTTGGCAATACATTTCCATTACATACCTACTTCAAAAGCATGCATTCATTGACCGTGATTGAGTTTTGGGCCTCCTCGGGCCATAAGTCCCTAGCCGCACGTGTTTTGCAACACACATTCATACCAACAAGCCACGTTGGGGTAGCGTGGTCAATCCAGTGGGTCAATCAATACGTTTAAGAAAAAGTGCAAAAAACGCAAAAAGGGTGACATTTTGGGTACGGACTGTAATAGGTCATTTTAAAAGGTAACTTTTGGGCTTCTTAAATCCAAAATGAAAAATTGGTGTTGCTGACCTGTTTTTTTGGTAAAAATATTAGTTAAATAAAAAAAAACGAATTAAATTTTCGAAATTTTAGTTTTGTTGAACCACAACTTCAAAACGAAGGGCAGGAGGGGAAAAGTTGATAGACCATAAGCAGGGGCCAACGATTATTAATCCAACAAATTTTAAATCATCATTATAGGGTGTAACATTAAGAAGTTAGTAGTCTATAAAAACATACCCAAATATCTTTAAATCTAGTTATCTCGGAAACCATTGCTTGTCTAAGTATGATCTACCCATAGCCTCCGGGTTTCTGACCTAGCCAAACAAAAAATTGTATGGCAGGGGGCATTCAACAGTTTCGGAGTTACAGGGTGATTAAGAAAAAAAGCTGGTTTTTTACAAATCACCCTGTATCTTAAATGGTACAGGGTGTGCGGTTACAGTTAAAAGCTCATTATACGCAGAACTTCATGGCCTTTCCAACCAATCCCGCACTTCCCTCTAAGAAGTTATGGGGGTCTAAACTATAAATATCGGATTCTCTTACCTTTTTTAAAGGTGGTTAACATACCTTTACTATAAAAGCTGTAAACTGTGAACTCTCCTCTTTAATTTGATTTATTACACATACATATGAAAGAGTTATTAGGTCATAACCTATTCAGTTCATACCGAAATTAGACGATATTATTTTTTAAATGATGTGTTTTCCGTCATTAAGGGAACAAATTACCTTGTTATGGATTCAGGTTTGAGTGAGAGCTGGAGGTGACGGGCAGTCACAATCTGTCAGCTCACTCCGTGGTAACTATATGGCAGGACGGCATGCTAGCACCTCGGCCATTGCGTTATAGTAACCTAAAAACTGGCACTACTACGTTCCATAATCAAAAAAATCATGCCTGACGAAAAGAAACCTGAAGAAAGCACACAACGGGCCCAGACGGTACTCCACCACTTACCGTTGAGCTGCAGAGGATCTGGTCGTAATGATCCTCATTGTCTTGGTTCCCTTGCCTGCCACCCATGGCTTCTTTGACACTTCAAATTTTTCAGATGCCCCTAAAAAGCCTGGAAGAAAAAACGGCGGCTTTATGCGACCTTCATCTCTGAGCAAGGACTCGGGGAGAGTGAGGGAAGAATTAAAACTCTTTAGGGCTCTATTTATCTAGCATACTATACAACTCCGTTTAGGCCTAAATGTTCTCCAAGCACAAATTTTCTATTTCTTTAAGATGGTTGACGGGAGGAGCATAATGGTATTCAACCCTGGAATTAATTCAGAAGAAAGAATGTTCTGTTGGAACCAATACGATAAATCTAACGAGACATCTTACTATAAGGAACTTGACACCGCAGGTATATGCTACTATTCCGTATGAAGAACAAAATTTTTCTGCTTTGCACCCGTTTTGTTTGAATATCAAGATCAAAGGGTTTATTAACGCTTCTAAAAAAATTCACCCCTTTTTCCTGTTTTTTTTTTTATAACTCTATCGCGATTATATACTTTAATGTTAATTCTATTCTCTAATAATACTCGGTTTCGTAATGCACGTGTGTCATGTAACAAAGATTTCCAACATCCCTTTGTAATAAAAAAACCTAAGTATTATATGACGAACGCGCACTGCCTACTTGTACATAAATAATAAAATAAAGAAATGAGGAATGAAGGAAGAAACCTGACCTTTCTTTTTTTCTTTTTCTTCATTTACATACATATATATAATATCTTAAAAATTCATTTATATATTTTTCTTTTGTTTTCGTTAATGTATATATTTTTTCTTTTGCTTATAATTTTTTTTTCACCGGAGATATAAATCTTCAAGTTTTTTTCCATGTTTGTCACAAAAAATTATTTAGTCGGATCATAATGACCAACATTTATGTTAGTCCTTGAAACGAGATTCAACGATCATTATTCGTATTATCTCTTCCCATTATATAAAAATGTTATAGGCAAATTTTCCTATAACTAGCTGCACCGACCAATGATAATAGACATCATTTGCAAAATTTATGTATTTCAAAGTATATGTGTTACGTCGAAAGCTAACTACTGGCTTATTTGGTTTGAATTACTTAAATGGTCAATTTAAAAGATAAAAAATAAAGTAACAAAAACAATAGAATTATACAACAGAAAAAAAAATAGGGAACAACTTACATTTTTCACATTGTGGAAGATCCACCGCAGAGGCGCTTCCGAGGATGTCCAGTTAAGCCCCTGTTAAAAACTTAATATTTATTATTTAAGCGACTCTTATTATAAGTACCGTTGAGGTTCTGGCAATGAAAATTTCCCAGAATGACGAGTTCCAAATTGACTGGATAAATACGTAGTGGGCAGAGGACTTTTTTCCTTTTCTGCTAGTTTAACTTGAAGCCTGATGGATCTTGTTGACACCGAAAAAAAAATTAGTTCTTCAAGCTACGAGGCCCACTTCCCCTTGAATATTCTTCTAACTGGAATCAATTTTGACGTTAATTATGGCGTGGGTCAGCATAAATGACACCATTAATGCAATAGCTGCGTTTGTTTTTATCTCTTTGATTTGATCCGGTTCAATTTTATATATACGTAAAACAACAATGGATCACGCATTGTTGGTTTTACGTACATAAAATTGAGCCGGATCGTTCAGAGATAAAAAACGCAGCTAATGTGTCTATGCAATTGTAAAAATAGCCACTTGGGCGCACTTATTTAACGTTACAATGTCTGCGAGATGTCACGGATTAATTCCACACTGCTTTCGTGGGATGACTCCCAGCGCCGTGTGGTTGTATATGATTCCCCGTTTTTGCAGTTTGGACCAATTCCCTTTTCAAAAAAGCTTATCCCTTGGAAGTACTTGAGTCATGCTTTACTTCGAGGCCATGTGGTCTATTTCCCTTTTAATTATACTATTGACCCATGATATAAAGATTAACAAGGTATGGCCCCGAATTATCTGTCAATTGGTTGCTTGCTTCATTTGGCAACAATTATCACAGATTTGTTCGTCTCAATTTCAATCGTCCTTATGAAAGCGAAAAAACTTTTCTATTTTCCCATTAGCACCTAATTACTTTTCCCGATGATTTAAACGAAGAAACTAATGCTTTGTTAAATATTTTAATATATTAAAACGTAAAAAAACTTCAGGCTTTACCTATACCTTGAAGGAAAAAGTCTGATTGTCGAAAACGTTCGAAATGAAAAAATCAACTTTCCATTGATTATTGAAAACAAGTGACTCGAATCCTGATACTTGAATCTGGAAGTTCCGCCGCCGGATTGAAAAATCGCATCGTGAAGGGGAAGTGAATCTTACCTGCGACGGGAATCATTAATCCGTCGGATTGATCAATACGGGCCAATATGTCCTTGAATGAGTAAGAACATTGAAGTTTTTTCTCAGACAGGAGATGAAAGATCCTAGCACAGAGTTCAAGTGTGCTAACTTGCTAAAATAAAAAAAAGAACCTTTCACCAAAACCCTTCCTATACTCTTAATGAAGCGCAACAGGTCTAGGTGAGGTAGTTTTTCAGCTCGTTCGCAGATAGGAGGAAGGTAGACCAAAGCTTACTTTTGATTACGTTATAGTCAATTGAGTCTGCATTTGAAACTTATTATAGGCATGATTGATTGCTCAATGAGATTTATCTATAAACCATTAAAAGGTCTCTTTAGCCACAAGTGAGGAAACATTTTTCTAGTTACATATATAAAATATCCACACTTTTAACATATATAAAATATCCACACTTTTAAACACTAAAAAAAACAAAAAAAAACACTTCATTTTTAAATTACATCAAACAACCCTAGATGATTACAAACGTCTCGTTAACTGCTCAATCTAGAAAAATAAACTACATGCAACAGTGAAAATAAAACGAATAATTTTTGGCGCTGTTTACATGTTTGTAACTTTATACAACATAAAACACGTTTAACTTATACAAATACTGTTCAGTTTGCATAGAGGTAATCTAAATTAAACGCCAAGAGCGGTTTTTACAAAAAAGGATAACTTAAAATAACAGTTAATTACTCAGATGATAGCAATAAAGATTTGTTTTATTATTTCGTTTCAAGTTTTTGTTTTGCTAACAAGTATTTTTTTAAGATGTTCAGAATTCATTTAAGATCTTTGCAATTTCTAATTCAATTTATTGCAGGTGGCGGTGATGGTTATATAATTCTAAATAATGTTGACAATTTACAAGCTCTTCTCGAGTTTGATGAGTTCACCAATACCATCATACATTTCCTTAACAGCTTGGAATTCGGTAAGACCCATACGACGCTTATTTGAAATATCATAAACACCACCCTCAGCTTCGGTGTGCTCACCACGTGTGCCACGTACTTGCAAATTATATTTGCCTGCAACTTCTTCCAACTTGGCTTTGTTAGCAGCCAATTTTGGCACTTTAATATGTACGGATGCACGAATGGTTGTTCCTAAATTGGTGGGACAGAAAGTAAGGAATCCAAGACGGTCATTGTGACTGAACGGTAGACGCTTTTCAATATCATTGACACCTGTTACCAAACGGCGATATACTTCACCCAAATCACCACCCATCTGCATAGAAATAATACGAAGATGATCTTCCTCGTTGCACCAAACCAAAAATGTTTTGTTGTCATTGTGATAAATACCACGACCACTTGGCCAATAACGGCAAGCATTAGCTGATTGCAAGAAGCGATCGCCTTCCTTGAAAAGGAAATGATCATCGATGAGTTGTTGTTGAACTGATTTCTCCATTCCAGTTAATGGATAGAATTTTCCTTTGAGTTCACCTTCCAAACCGGATAGAGTTGTTGATACCTTCTGTTCCATTTCCTTATATTGAGCTTCAGTTAAGCATGGATTGAATGGATAACCTTCCAATGAGCGTCCACAACGTACTCTTGTCGATACAACAAATTCATTGTTGGGGTCAAGATTGGTAAAAACAGCAACATCACCGAAATCTCTTGCTGGATGTTTGTCGGTCTTTTTAAATCCTGTATGATAGTCTTCAATGATGGGATCAAAAAGATCGGCGAAGACAGTATAGGCTTCAGCATCAGGAGCATAAATACCTACACCAGAATCATGATTCTCGAGACCTGATTGAATACAGTCGAGAAGAGTTGAACCGAAAGTCGGTGTCTTCTTGTTCTTTAGACTATCGAAAACCTCTTTAGTCAGGTATTTCTTCAACAAGGATTTGGAGTCAGAAGCTTGTAATTTAGCGAATCCATCTTCCAATTTTTGAAGAACTGCTGCATCAACCATTGTGTCGGATTTATTTCTGCAAAGAAAAAAAACGAATGAAGAAATATATTAGTAAATTATTGCAAATGATACAAATTGATTGAGCAAGGAAAGCATATTTCTCAGATTTTACGAACGTACATATTTTTTATTTGGCATATCAGTTGCTGAACACATCTTCCAAAAAAAATTCTCATTTTGATGTTGGAAAATTAATACCGCAAACGTTTAATTTCTAGGTTATAATTTTAATTAAATAAAAAACTTTCGATAATTTTTTGTGCCAACGAAAATATAGTCTGAATATGAGAAATAATTAACGTCAGATTTCAATTTCAAATCATCACATAATCATTGAAATACTATTTCTAAAAGTGCCCACTTTGACAAATCAGTTTGATGAAGCTAAGCCACAAAGAAGCCTTTAGTGATTGATTTTATGCAAAATTCAAATGGTGCCTTGTTTTATCCATGCATTGCTGCAATTGTAGTGCTTTTGGATTTCATCTTAACTTTTTATGAAGATGACAGAAAACTTCAGGGTAAAATATAAAAATTGGATGCAAGATTGAAAGTATGTTTGAGAAACTTGGCTTAGATTCAGAAATTATTCCAATTATGTGCCATCACTACAATCTGCTATATCCATGCTTCCATCCTAACGGGTCAAAGATGGATGCAATTTTTGACAGCAGTATTCTTTTTGTTATATTAAATTAGGAATGATAAATTTTCAATTTGAGTTGAAACTCATCTCATATCCATTGGGATGAAAAACCAGCCTTCTGTAAGGAGCACAATTTAAGCGCTTCCCTAGATATCATTTGGAAATTCTTTAGTATTCACGGTGCTAAATAAGCAAAGGCGCAAGTAAGTAACTCAAGAGTTTCTATAGGCATCAGTTGGAAGCTCTATAGAAGATTACTTGATCACTACTAGCGAAAGTGCAACAAGAGCTGATTTCATCTAATTTTCCACGAATCTGTGGATTTTTCCACTATTATGCGAAGTAACGCATTTCTCATTTTCAATGTGAAGTTCAGACTGGTGAAAAGTAATCTGCTGAAGTTCTGGTTAATAAGTTAGAATAAAACGGAAATATTGGTTTATTTAATGAACTCAATAAAATTTAATACCACAAATAATCATGAGGAAGACGCACCTTACTAATGTTCTCAGAAAGTCGTATTTAGGGCCTCTTATGAGCTCATTAAAGCTTTTGAAAAGATACCTTCAAAAAACTTCTTGGTCAATGATTTAGCATACCTCCTAGAGCGCTTCTTAAGAACAGCAGTGAAGCAATTGCCCCCGCGGACATGTCTATGTAAAACAGCAATGAGCTAGGATAGAGAAAAGAAGCGCTTCAGGAAGTATCTTAGAGCGCTTTTTCCCAATGGGTATAACCATATATACATGAGGAGAAATCAACACAGTGAAAGAGGAGAGAAATAGTTGATCTAGAGACAAACATAAACGTGTTTCTTAAGATAATGAACCAACAATAATGGTATGAATTGCAGGTGCGACAAAAGACTGAGCTGGCTGTAGTTTTCAAGAAAGTTAGAAAATCCAACGTTATGAATTAAGGGAAGCGACTGTGCAAATTTTCACGATATACAGACTACAAGGTATGCCTAATAAGTTTTTGATATTAAAATCGTGACGTTACTTGTTAAAACCAACCTGTTTTGTACATAACTGCCCAAAAATTTATCCTTGGGTTACATGTGCAAGTACAACTGCCATATATACATGCCTCCTTCCCCTCCAATATGATTCTATTTTTCAAAGCAGTTACATTGTTGTATTTTCTATTACCAAGTCAAGTTCATTTGCCCAATTGTCGTCAATGAAGCGTAAATTTCTCGTACTTTGGAAATTGTTGACAAATTTCTATAAAAAAACTGTACTGAAGGATTTTCTCTGGGACGGCGGAACACTTTAATAATGTTCACATACCTTCCAATGAGAAACTTCAGCTTTTAGTCATAACGCCATTACCCCCCCCCCCCCTAGTTGGAACAAATTCATTAATTTGAAATGTTAACAGTGTTGCGAAATATATAGCATTTTCACACACAGTAAGTACACTGACATGTATAACAGAGGCTGAAATCCCTCACATTATCATGGGATCACTTTTCTATAGTTGGCTCTTTTTGATTTAACGACTGGATTCCAGTGAACTTGAAAATAATAAGTTCTATACCTACCGTAGTTCAGTTTCAGTTCCGTGGATTTTATTGAATATATAGAATAGAAATATATGGCAATATAACATTTGTAATCCTTTCTCTGTCCCCCATAGCATAGCTACTTTTAGGGATAGGCAGACAAAAATTGCTTAATTTTATTTCCTTAAAAATCGAGTTAAGGAATATTTGATGTTAAAGGAGATAAGCTTCCAATAAAAATAATAACTTTGAATATATTTGGAATTTGTTGAATTTGTAACATGACTGTTAAAGCGAAAATCAAATGTTATATGGCTCAACAAATTTAAAATTTCGGACTTTTTACTCGTTTTTTTTTATTTAACTACTATGTTTATCAAAAAACACGTCATCAATATCAATTTTTCATACTGAATTTCAAAAGCCCAAAAGCTTAGCTTTAAAATAACCTATCACACTCTGTACCCAAAACGTCACCCTTTTTGCGTTTTTTGCACTTTTTTTAAGCATATCCAGCGAACATGGCTGAAAAAGGTCACTTCCAAAAGATAATTGCCTACTTTCTGGCACTTATTGAACTTTTTCAGCCATTTTCGCTGGATTGGCTTAAGAAAAAATGCAAACAGGCAGAAAGGGTTACATTTTGGGTACAGAGTGTGATAGGTTATATTAAGCTTTTGGGCTTTTTAAATTCAATATGAAAAATTGATATTGATGACGTGTTTTTTGACAAAAATAGTAGTTAAATAAAAAAAACGAGTAAAAATTCCGAAGTTGAGTGAGGCAAAAAATTTATAGACCATTGGAAAGGTCCAACGGTTATCTATCTAACAAAGTTTAAGTCATTATCATAGAATGTAACGTTCAGAAGTTACAGGGTGATCGATAAAAACATACCCAAATATGTTAAAGTCCCGTTATCTCGGGAACCGTTACTATTTCCCTCCCCCCACCCATATAATTTTTTATTTGTCTAAGCATGACCTATCCATAGCCTTTGGGTGCCAGACCACATACGGGACACCCTGTATAATGGCTGTGTTCTTTAGGTTCCGTGTAGTGCACTACAGAGAGAGCACCACTGACTTATATAAAATGGACTGCTGATACTACTGAAATTGCTTACATTATTTGACATTATAATGGAATCACTTTTCTATAGTTGTCTCTTTTTGGTTGGACTACTTTATTCCGCTGAACTACAAACAATAAGCTCTATATAAAATCCACCATAGTCCAGTTTCAGTTCAGTAGTTTTCCAAATGAATATATAGAATAGAAATAGATGGGAATACAATATTTGTAATCCTTTCTCTGTCCCCCATACCAATTTTTAGGGGCACTTGAAGATAATTATCACACCCTGCCAACAAAAGTTGACCCATATGAAATAGAAAATCAGGCAGTCCATGTTATATATGTCAGTGCAGAGCACAGGAGATTGCGAATTGAATTGATTTGTAGGGTGCAAAGAAGTAGAAAAGATTTTGAAAGTATAGAGAAAATGATCAAAGTGCCTTGACTTGAATCCTTGCAAAATGTCAAAATCGAATTTGATAAACTTCGGGAGGCAGGTTTAACGTTTTGTAAGAATTAAAGTCCGTAAGATTGTCATTGGCAAAAATATGGATTGGGATTGAAAGTATTAGAAAGCATATCATTAATGAAAATTAAGAGGAAAGACGGAGAGTTAACAGAGCCTTGAGGCACCCCGGAATTTATAGGGTGAGGTTCAGATGCAACGTCATCAAATATAAATCATATTGGGCGATCAGATAAGAACACTTCCAATCGATAATAGAATAGGACGGGAGAGACCAAGAGCTTTAAGTTTGGCTAAAAAATAAGTTGAACTAAATATAGCTTTAAGGCAAAAGTTGACTTCCATTATGTTCTATAATTTCTTTTTGATTTGTTCATTTTAATTTAATAAAATTTGAAAGATGCTGTTATCTAAAACAAAACAATTTGAATTTAATTTATTTTAATCTGAAGAATGGTAGGTTTTTTCACATTTTTTTATTTTGTATGTTTTTAATGGCTTTTCAGATTAGGAATAACGAAATAATTAATAAAGTCGTATCTTTCAAAACGACAGTTATTTAACACCCCCATATAAAATAGCTTTTTTTACTTTTTTATTTTTAATTTGGATGCAAATTGGCCCGTTGGTGTACAGCAACTTGGCTTAGACTGGACGAAAACTGGTAATTTAAACTAAAAGATAAATTTACAGCATACTATTGTACTACAAAAGATTAAACGCCGACATTAAGTGAATTCTACTGAAAACCCTTCTTGTAGGGATGACATTTCCTTAAATGGACGCTCTATACAGGCATATGTAACATGCATGAACATTAGGTGTATTCACTGTACGTATTTTCTACATGATTTATCTGCAAACATTTTAACAAAGAGCTCGTTTTTTCAAAGTAATAGGTAAATAAAGCTTATATACATATACATATATCATCTACGATGATTTTTTAATATTCGATTAATCGGGAAAATCGACTATCTGAGATCAGCCCGGAAAATTGAGTTTCCGCTATAATCTATTTCAGTGCAAAAAAAATCGTATGTTAAGTAAGTACTCCAATAACTACAGGAACAACCTTTAAATTTTGATCTACAGTTCAATCATAAAATTAACAAGTAAAAAGCTATAATTGCTGCAAGACCAATTTTTATGATACCCTAATTTCGTATGGTCAGCTCTTTCTGTAAGGTTGATTGTTGAAGTACTTTCTCGCATATATTTCTAGAACGGTTCGTCGGACAATAAAAATGATTATGACCAATTTTATAGGACTTCATATTCTGAAGAACTTTTCAGTACTATAAAAAGGTCTAGCACTGCTCGCTTTCACAGTATACGTGAAAACACGAAATTTTTAAATAACAACACCAAGAGGTTGCCCGATTTAGCACATTTTTGAAATTATATTTACTATTTTTATGAAAACCCCGTGTCCAAAATTTCAGCTCACTAATGCCGAATTCTTTTCAACAAGTTCCACAATGGTGTAGTGCAGCTTTATGTGTTTTTGTAATGCAACAACAAAAATACGTAGAGCTGCAGTGCACCGGTGTAGAAATTGTTGAAAAGAATTCGACATAACGTTCTCGAGTTATCGTGACAGACGGGCGGACATTCAAAAATCAAAATAACTTTTAATATTATGCGTGGGTGTCTAATCCATTTTGCTCTACCATAACTATTTCTATGCGTTACAAACGGAATGACAAACTTAGTATACCCTATAGATTTCATCTAGGGTACAAAAATTAAAGAAAGGAGAAACAGAAAGATGAGTCGTGGTTGAAAGGTCTGCCAAAGCATCTCAAAATATTAAATACGTGTAAAAGGGCGCGTGTGCGTGCACAAACGCAGAATTGTTTAGAAAAAAAAAATCACATTGTCATGTTGTCAGGAAAGGTTATCTACTAATTCAGCAAAACTGTCTAGTATAATCTAATCACCAATCGTCCTCCCTAGTCCTTTTTAATATAATCATTTAGGCACGAACAATTTTTATTGGAATTTGATACACACCCTTCTGTGTCAACTGTTGTATCACCCCCATCTGCAGCAGCAGCAGCATCTTTATTATCGGTAGTGGCGTCTCCAGCTACATCTTTTTTTTCCTTAGAAGCGCATCCACCCATGCTTTTTGTTTCCCCTTAACTCCTTGTTGCTGAATTCGAACTTTGTTTTGCGATTGTGTGCGTTTGTGTGTATGGTGTGTGTTTTTTTTAAATTAATTTAATATTAAATTTTGGTCTCCTTGAATTCGTATTCGTAAAATTTTAAAAATATTCCACCAAAAGTATTGTTTTATGTAAAATATGCGCTGCGCTTTTTACCGTACAACTTAGTACTAAATCACAAAATATTTTGTTTTTAAAAAAATATTAGTATCCCTAGCCCCGTAACTACTCTTGTTATTTTCACTTTTTTTTTTTTTTTGTATATAGACGTAGAAAATATTTTAAATATGAGTATAAGTATAAAGTTTCGTTTCTTTCGAAAATATGCACGTTTCAGTTGTGAGAAATCGTAGTAGCAATTATTATAGTTTTAAATATATTCGATATTGAGGGCGGGGTGATTCTAAGCCGCCCAAGGTGGTTGGTATTCCGGTCGGTATTCGGTGTATTATTTATTTGCTAATTATTATTATTATGTTCACGTAAAATTTTGTAAATTTCACAGAAAGCGGCAATTTGAAGAAAGCTTTCAATATAAGTTACGAAAAGTTGAAAATTGATTAAAATCGACACTCTTGTGGATAATGAATGTATGATGTGCGTTGATCTGAACCTCCTCTACTCCTACTAATCCTCTTTTATTTCAAAAAGAAACAAAAAAGCACTGTACACACCCTTCTATGCTAGAATTTATTATAATTATTATTTGGTCATTAATATTTGATTTGTGCGTTTGATTCTTATAAACTTTTTTTTTTTTTAAATATCACTTTTCACTACTTTTGCCTTATTGCATTTGGAATAGTGTAAAATGCAAAGTCTCTTATTTACCACACTAAAATGAAAAAATTAATGCTCAAAGAAAGTGAGAAGGGCGGCAGACACACTATTTTAAAATATTTTTTTGTTTTTGTTTTTTATTAGATTTATTTCCTTGAACTGCGGTAAATTAATATTGAATGACCACGAATCGAAAACGAAATGAGAATTTCTTCGGTAATTGAATTTCCTATTTTCCTTTTTATCGAACTAACTATTTTTTATGATAATGACTAGAACTGTTTTTTTTCTTTTTCTTTTTGTATTTTACTGTATTTATTGTTACTGCGCTACTATTATTTCGATATTTTTATTTTTATTAAATTAAAAAATTTCTTTTTTAGAGGTCGCGCCCAGACCTTATTGCGAGCGCGCTGCTAACAACAACGAACACAATTGGAAAATGAAAGGAACTAAAATGAACGTGGTGGGGAAAGAAAGCATACATCCATCCATCCCAATTGAAGGATATACACCGGCCGTCACATCGTATTTTCTGTATATGATGTACACAGAGAAACGTCCGTGCATGCATCCAATACTACCTAGCTAGCAATTGCTGAAAGAAGGTACATAGGTATCGGGAATGAGGGAAAGAGGAAAAGGATATAATATAGAGAGGGGTTGTAGGACAAAGCCTGTAGCATGTTGTTGGGGTAATTCTAATATCCTTGTTTTAAGGAAACTCGACTCGGTCATGCATGCCTTTCCTATTATAGAACAGCGGCCGTATATAAATGCTGAGTAAAATTGGAAAATTAAAGAAATAGGAAATTTGCGTTTATGAGGAAGATTATTTAATTTGTCGGCTTTAACAAGAGGTGTGCATATTAAATTTATGAAAACTCAGTTTTCTGTCCATATATAGTATGTGCAGTGAGTACATATATGTATATCTACTATTCGGAATATGCAAGGGGAAATTCCTTGATTTATCATGAACATTGCGTGTCCCTGTTTTATTGGAGGGAATTTATTTTATACAGGAAGATTTTTTTTTCTTCAGAGGAAAATTATATTATGCTGAGAGGATTATATCAGGGTAGATATTTCAGACATTTTTATGAAATTTTGATAATTTTCCTTAGCAGAAATACAGATTACTACTTCACACATTATGTATACCCGCAATGTCTAGACCATGTCTAGTTGCGTTCTTAATTCAGAGATTCAATATGTCTGTTAATTTTAATATAGTCGTATTGTTACCGTAGAATTCCGAAGGAATTGTTCCAGTATACTTATTATTCTAATATGATTTTTTTTCTGTTTGAAAAACTTCTCCTCCTTAAGGAAAATTAAGAATTTTTACAGTAACTATGCCAAATGATATAACAGCTTATTTGATCATATGTCTCATTCTGACCTTTCAGTAAGTTGGAAGGTGTTTCGAATAACTTTCGACAATATTGTATGGCCTTCCATATGTAAATAAGGAAAAATGCAGGAATTATAATTCTTGAAAGTAAAGGAACATAATCCAAAGTGTAGAATAGAATAAAATTCATGATGCGATTTCAGATCCCGACTAGATCTAAAAATTGGATCCGAATTTGCTAATATATATTCCGATCTGGATCTTCACTATCCTGATTCATAGGTATTACCCGAGTCCGAGCTATATGGATCCCAGACTAGGCAAAAAATCTTCCGGATTGCATTGTTTCATTGGGAAAATGGAAATATCATGAAATTTATATTTTCCCAATGAAACAATGAAATATGGGAGAAATTTTGAGCTTTTTTTTTGCTTAATCTGGACCCGGATACCGAAATTTGATGAATCGGATCATTTCAGCTCTAATCTCGACTTGATTGATCGAATCTATAGAATAATTTTTCAAAAATAACTCCCCATTATAAAAATGTTTGAAAAAAGTTTTTTATGAATTCGATAATTAGTAATTATACATAATAGGAGTAATCAAATTTATTCCAACTCTCTCTTGGTATGTAGTACTGGGTGATAAGAATTGATACTTGTAGACCGGGGGAAAATGACAAGAGGGCTTCGCCTTTTTTTGTGTCAGTTCGATATTTGTGATTGTATGAAGACAATTCCAGTGTTCTTGTAGTGAATTATCTCATAACAAAGTAATTAAAAGTGATTTACAGTTAGCAATAGTGAGAAATTACAACTACATCGGCTTCGGGAATCTTGAATTATAGTGATGAAGTGTGCTGCGTTGCAGAAACAACCGGAGTTATTGTCGTAGGAAATCATTTTGCAGGCCGTTGTTTCAATAATACCGCTACCGGTCACAAGGCAATCCTCAATTAAAACTTCACAGGCAATTGCATAGTTTTAAGGTTGCAGTGTGGTGTAATTTTTCGGCAAAACGTCAACGCATAACAGATTATTTTATGTCGAAGTAGAGGGTACCGCCCTCTCTTACTTCTTGCTTCGCGAGTTTTTACCTGAAAAATTGATAGGTCGCTTTGTTGACATCGCATCACCACCAAGATCACCAGATCTCATACCTAAGGATTTGTTTTTCTATGGGGCTACCTCAAAAGTAAGGTAATACGCCAAGAAACCAGCGAATATCATCGAATTAAAAGAAAGAAGAAAATTTCGAAGAAGTAGGGAACATTCTGCAAAAGGTTTTGCAACGAGTTGTACGAAATACTGTCGACTGTCGCTTTCAAAAATGTTTGCTACAAAATCAAAGATATTTGAAAGGCATTAAATTAAAACAGAAAATCCGCACCTGTAATTCTTATATTTGAGGCATAAACAAACAATTTCAGTGAGTATACTTATTTATTCAATCTCGAAATCTGAAATCTTTACGGGACACTTTTTATATGCCAGTTTGGTTAAACTGACTTATACCAGAGATGAAATCATACAGCAACAGATCTATTATGTGGCGCGAATACATTTGCGAAAAGTATTAAATATCCTTTATAAAAAAAAGAGGAAGTATTCGGAGTGACAGCACATTGCTGACTGAATCAAGTTTTGTAATTCTCCTGCGACCCCATATCTACCCTCCTCTTGAGTGTGTCACTATTAGCGGCTGTTGTAGAATATAGTTTTTTCGTTTTTTCTTGTAAGTGTGGAAGAAACTTTTCACCATTACTTAAGGACAGCTCAAACTACAGCTAAGGCCAATTTTTGTTATTTATAAATTTTGAAAATGCTGTTTTTATATGTTTTCAGCTTTGTTTATGAAATTTTGTGGCTTAGGCCGCTTTTGCTGCGCCTCATTGATACTTGAAAGAATAAGTTCTATATGTGAGACCCACGTTGAACTCATTTTTTCTCCAAATGATTTCTCTAATTACATGAACATGGGTCTTAATGAATAGTAATCATTAACATGCATAACATAGCATGATATCTTGATGGAATAGCTGTTGAGTTGAGCTATCTGAATTGAAACCAATAAGGTTACGTGGCATCCACCAGGGTATAAAGGAATTGGGGCCATAGAGCCAAATCTGAATTTATCAACACTGAGCTGTTGTAACTAAATGGTTACATATGCACTAGGAAAACATTCTAAGGCTGCGATAAGCGAATGAATTTATAATGTACTCATAGCAGAAGACAAAAACACATTTCATGCTCAACAGCTCAGAACTAAGATTCATATCGAACTTATTGCGCACTTATTGTTATCTTAAAGATATGGACAAAATCGAAATCTGTCACTTTTGCATGGAGGAACAGAACAGAAACAGCAGAAACATGTCCTCTGCGTATAAAACCATTTGAGGTACATGCCAACATCAGGTAGTACTACCTACATACTTCCTGTTTTGTGCTAGCATTGAAATAAAGAGTATGTGTCACTCCACCTACTATGTAACTGAACAGCGAATCTAATATAGAGCCAGGATAATTTTATGTCGGTAAAGAAGAATACATTTTAAAATGTGTCATGGCCGGAAACCTATTTCGTGTTTAATAACAGGACACCCGGTTTTCAAAGATCAATGGTGAAAAAACAGACTAGAATCAACACACAGGCCTTTCCTTAAATGTCAGTATAATACAACATTCAGCTGGACAACTGAATAGGCCCTAACATTTAACTAACATGTTTGGAACGACAAGACACTCATTGTCGCCAATAAGTGAATATTTTATGAATTCTTTCCTAAGCTAAAAAAAACGGTTGCTTGTTATTTAAGTAGGGTACTATATAAAACTTTTATCATAACGGACAAATAATTATATGATTCATAGTAAATTGAAACATTCATTAATCATTATCTATAGCGAATTACATATAACTGAATCACCCCTTCTTAGTCAATTAAATTGCACTTTCCGTTTTTTTTTATTACATTTCAAATTAAAACACGAGGACAATAGCTTTGTTCAGGAGAAGGTATAGGAAAAAATACATCCGATCGATATATCTCTATGCGCGAATGTAATGTTCCAAGCTATATACACGCACATACATATATGCAGGAATCAAGTTCATTCAATTCCACTTTTGCATTGTATAATTAATTGCGCACCCAACAAATTTCATTCGCCAAAGGGATCGCATATGCACATAAACCATAGTTTAATCTTAGGCTTGAGTCTCTCTGTAATTCAGCCATTCAGTCTTATTATTGTAAGCTAAATCTGAAACAACTATGAACGCAGTGTCAACTATAAAGAGAACTTAAACATTTTTTTTTATAGAAAATGATACTGCTGAAGATTTTGCTATTCACTCTTCAATAATGCTTAGAATCATATGAGGTACACTATAAAATTGGTTTGTCAAATAAATTTTAAAGCTGATGGGTGTATGGGTTTGTGTGTGTCTGAACAAGGGTAAATCTCATTAAAACACAACCCTTCAGCATTATAAATTCTCTCCTATATCCTTATATGATGTGTGAGTAGGAATATCAACAGACTATTCGCAATTTGCAGTGTTAAGTGTGAACTTCAAAAGGATTCATGTCATAAAAACAGTAACACTTTGCTTTAGATTCGATAAAATGTTAAAGGAAATGCATCCATTTAAACAAAAATTGTGTTTGCGTTACTTGTTGTACTCTACATCTCGTGAGTATGTTGTGCCACTTCGCACTTTATAATTTTTAATATTTATCTTAAATCAAAAATAATTATCGCGAAAGCAGGCGAATTTGCTATGCTCGACCGACGATACTTTGAGCTCGTTGTTGAAACAAAACTGAGCATCGATTTTCTCTTGATTGCTTAATGATGTTCAAAAAAGAAATAAAATAAAAACAAATGTTAAGGAAAAAACTTGATATAATAATTAATTGATAATAAAATAAGAGAAACATGAGCATGTGTGTATATTATGTATGTAGTATGGGACAATATTATTATTAATTCAAAAAAAATAAAGTGAAAATGTGTGCCCAATATAACTTAAATCAAGCAAAGTTTTTCAGTGTAGATTATATCAGTTCTGTTTTGAGTAGATATCGCATTTCGTATTGAAAAAGGTAGTTGAAATTTTTATTGCAATCATAAATTAATTGAAGGAGTGTAGTATGACGTGTCTGACATGCTGTTCTACCGTTTATCTATTTTTACTTCACATCAAAAGATATCGCTTTCTTTTATTTCCGTGCCAATTAAGATAAGGAAAACTTTTGTGAACAATGAAATAGTTTTAGCTGTAATACATCTATGGCGATGTTAAAAAAAACAAAAAACAACACCGCCCCCCCCCCCTTTTTCGTACTTTCTGATTATAATTTAATAGTAGTTATAAACTGATTATTATGATGGGACTTTGTTTGCAAGATAACGGAACTTAAAGATATTTGAGAATGTTTTTTTATAGATCACCACGTAACTTCTGAACGTTACACCCCCCCTATGATGATTGTTATACTTGAGTTTGTTAGACAGATAATCTGAACATATCCATTGAAAATGACTTAAAAAGCTCTTTCTCAAAAGATAGTTGCCTACTTTCTGGCATTTAATTAACTTTTTCGCTGGAAATGCTTAAGAAAAAGTGCAAAAAACGCGGAAAACGTTACACAGAAAAACAAAGCTAAAATTTCAAAACGGAGAGAAAGAGTTTATAGATCGTTGGAAGGGCTTAACGATTATCTATTAATCAAAGTTAGTTAACTTAATGACAAGTTAGGACAAAGAAGATTTTCCGATTGTTTTACATTTAAAATTCACACGGCAAGAAAAGGAAAAAAAAAAATTAAACTCTTTAAAACTTTTATGAATAAAGATAAAAAATGTGAAAGCGCAAATTGCATGCAACGAAACAGAATGGTAAATGATTCATTTTCGGAAATAAATGAGAAGGGGCGGAGTTTTCACGTTTTATTTTCATAAAATGTTCCCGCGCTTTTGTGAAAATTACTGAACTGACTGACTTCACTTCCACAAAATAATCGAGAATAACCGTTTCGTATGTCGTGTAATCACGGCGACGGTAAAAACCGTAGACGGCCAGGGCGACGGGAAAAAAATAATCGTATGTCGCTGCGCATAGCCTCAGGGTGTAACACCCAAGAACAGACAAAACAATAATGGACCACGAATGGAGAGAAACCCAACTATGTATGTATGTATAGAAAATCTGATAGAATTTTTACAGTAAAGACACTTCCACATAAAAACCGAAACACTGAATTTATTCCATTTTAAAACAAGATTTTTGCTCCAATGATTAATAAAATAAATAAAATAAATAAAATAATAAATAGGATAAACTAATAATTTTACTAATAAAACTTTTATCTTTTTTCGGCCGAAAAACGAAATTTTGGTTGCATCTGTCAATTTGTTTTCGGTTTCCACATGTGGAACGTTTCGGGACGAAACATTTTTTCGGTCGTCTAAACCTCACTTTTGTATTTACATTGAAAACTATATTATTTTATTTTATTATTTATTATATTATTATAATATGGATAGGGATTTCGAAGTAAAATTAAAATTCTCTCATCTTATGATAATTAAATGTTACTTCAATTTAACCGAAAAAAAAATTGTCGGTTTTTGATGTGAAAGCAAAAGTGAATTTTCGGTGCAAAGCTTATCGGTTGTGATGTGAAAGAGCCTTAAGCCGCGGCCGCTTGATGGTGGTAATATAGATACCGTCAGAAAAATTAACAACTATGCTGTGAGATAAATAAAATTTCCAAGTTAACTTAAGAACTCTGTGATCAATTTTATAGTCATCAACCTCATCAAAGTAGCTTGAATATTATAGGAGACCTTGAGGAGAGAAATTTTGAGTGAACTGATATAACTTTTGACATTTTCCAATTACCCAGTAAGATTAATGTCATGATAGCTAAGTTAGAAATAAAATTTGCGTAATAGTTGACAGCACGTTAGAGAGAATAGTGATAGAAGGATAAACATTATTAAGTTCACTTGAATTAGATTTTATTGTAGCAATAGCAGAAAGAATATAAATTTAAGCCAGCAATATCTTCAGATGCGACGATGCTCGCGAAAGAGCCATACGAGTCAGTATGATTCAGAAACGGCATTGTTTCGAGCTTGAGGATCAATAAATGAAAGTTAAGTTACACGCTTTCCATTTACTAAACTCTAAAGAAAAATTCATCCAAGCGCCCGTTCTACAATACCCGTTCAAGATTTGACAAATTATGGCAATTTAGAAGGTAGTCTTGTTCTCATTTAATTTGAAATTGTATGATTTATCGCTATTGTCCAAGATTTCTACGATTTATTCAATAACTACTATACTATGTATTATTGTCTAAAGGGAAATCTAAGTTAAAAAAAAAAATGTCGAACCATACCCCGTCACAGTTTACTGAAGCAGAAAAAAAAATATAAATTATTATAAAGTTACGGTACGAGTCATTCTGTCGTTTTTCTTAAATATTAAATCAAGAAATATAGCGCCACTATTTTTCGTACATTTTGAAGGATTACATAAATTAAATTTTGTTTGTGTGTGAAAAAGAGATAGTATACAAAAATTTCAAAAAATTGTCAATCTAAGAATTTCCGACTTTGCTTCTTAATGAATCTGTCTGACTTCCGCATTCTTTAATTTTGTTAATCACACTACCGTCGGAATGCAGTATGTACTACGCAACGCAGCCCTTTAAATGCGCACGCGTTTTTTATCTTATTTCAATTGATTTAACAATAAGCTTCGTCTGCTTAGCGCAAGTCGATTCTATTAATAACTGGCTTTCATCTTATAAACAATAAAAAAAATAATTTCTAGAGAAACAATGATCGCAGACACAAGTGACCAATTAAATAATAATCATAGTCGAGCCGGTAGCAATAGCAGCCGGAATAGAAACAAGCCACAAATACATAGGGTATGAAAACTATAATAAAACCCATATAGCTCCACGTTGTTCAATTTTACAAGTATAGGTTAAATGACGGCATCCGGTTATTTAATTCTTGAATACTTTTCTCTCAGGTTTTCGTATAATGTACTCGTACTATACTACATAAACCAAAGCACAATTTGATCTTTTTATCATGCAGAATTTACTCGTAAATCTGCATTCATCTTATTGTCTACTCTGCTGACAAAAAATAAAATAAAAAAGAAAAGATGAGAAAAATTTTAATTTCCTGTGCAACATCATCATCATTATTATAGGACTAACAACCTTTCAACCACAAGAAACACAAGTAAAATAGTGGATGGAAAAAAAAAGATTTTATTGAAGGCTTGGCGATGAGAAATATTGCAATAAAAATAGAAGACACCGCAAAGGTAGTACATATTATGACACACACATAGTGACTCACGTAATGACATAATATAATTAATTGATTATGAAGCAGCAGTCAGTAAAATCCACGCTTGATAGTTTCACCACCACGAGTCTGTCATTGCCAGCTTGTGGAAGCATTTTTTTTTATATCGATCTATAGTTTACCTGGGGTTGGGCTGTAGCATTTGCCAGAACTTTAAAAATAATTTTTTATACCTACGACGTTAGTCAACTAAAAAAAAAAAAAACACCAAAGAAAGTTTGTGCTTTTGAAGTGATACCAAGTTTATTTCTCTTAGCCAAGTAAAATTATGAACTGAACGTATGTTCACAGGTCGTGGTCAATTTTGATTGATTGTTTTAATGTAAAAGCCACGCAAAAATTTTTTCCGCGGTAGTCGAGATAATATTAAGAATGTTACCAGAATACTCATTATAGCCAAACCTGAATAAATATATCGAAGGAAAATTTATATTTGCTTTATTGTTACAGCAAGGGAAAACAATGACCGGATACATTTTCACGCTGCAGTATCCAGTGCAGCAACTGTACCTAATTTCATGGAGTATGTAAAACTAGGATGTCTATTATTTATTTTTGAGTCGCCAAAATCTGCTGCCAATACAAATTGTTATGGCCTAGCAGACTTTTGCGAGCCCAAAACGGGTCGCAATGGCAATGTACAAATTAGGTGTATGTCTATCTAATTTCTCATATCCATGGCTATGTAAGAGGCCATGTAAGAAAGGTGGTACTCCCGAAATAAATTGAGTGCGACCTTCTCTCGTGGAAACTTAACTGCTAGAAATGTTAGCTGATTCCTTGGAGCCACACAAATTCAATATTGATAACTTTACAATTTGTTTCAAAGACATGATTTAGACAATAAAACGTATTGAAGTTAAACGAAATAATTGGTATTTACGAGATAGGATATGCAAGAAATAACCAGAATGGTAAGTTACTGACCGTCGAGAAGGAGGAACAATGCATCCATTAAAAGCAACATGTTTTCAATGTTTTTAGAGGGACACACAATTACGACGAATAAACTTCGTATCCTACTTAATAAATACCCGCTTCGTGAAAGCATTGACTATAACTTGTCTAGGTCACATCAACATCTTGCGGATCATCGTTGAGAGAAAATCATTTAATACAGGTCTACCCCTATAACTTGTTTTTGTTGGATATGAAAAGATCTCTGAACCACTTATCGATAGTACTACATCAACTACTCAAAATTTCTCAAGAAATAATAGAATTAATAAAGATTCATTATCCCAACTGGAAATGTGTCCAATCGGATCGCAAAATTATACTAAAATCTGGTACAAAATGCAGAATGGCAGGACATTGCGAAATCAGAAAATCAGGTGTCACCTTTGTAGATATCTGATTCTGAATTGCCAGGCGTAGAAGTTTTGAAATTTTTCTTTTTGTTGCATTGCAAATATTTTGCTAATTGGCGCATGCGGAAAACAGCAATACCGATCAAAATCGTAAATTGAGTCAAATGTATAGATTTCGTTCGTGCTTCCGGATTATTCAACCCCACAGATTTGATTCTTTCTTGTTTGTATGATAGATAGCTTAAGCCACTCCCAAACGACTCGCGAATATTCAGCGAGTTAAGGTGAGAACACGTCGTGTAGGAGATTCACGAAAACGATTGCTGATGATGAATATTCGGCATTCCGTTCCGGCTAGAGTTGGTATTTTTTGCACGAATCAAAAGGCTATTGATACTGAATAATTCTACACTATTGAATATTCGGTTGAAACCTTCGATGATATTCGCGAGTCGTGTGGAATCGACTTTACTTGTACAGCTACCGATTAACTGCGGTCAACTCAACCATTGAAAAACTGTATCGAATACATAGTACATTCAGAATAAAAGTTCTATTTGTACATCTTACCAAGTGCAAATCAAGGGACGTATTCTGACCCCTGACTTATAACAATGGGCTAGGCGCATTGTCATTTTCCTATAGGAAAGAATGGTACAAGTTTTATAGTTTTCTCTATCGCGCTATGGCAGAGTTGGAGCTACCAACATCATTTGATGTTTTTATGTTGACTGCAAATGCAACCACCGCAGGAAGAATAAGGTGAAGATAGTGTTACCATGCTCCGTCTATCTGGCCTATACGTAGGATTCAGGTAAAAATAACCTTTTGACAATTAAGGTTGAAATGAGTTTGATATCTTATAAGAGTGCTTATAAGCGATTAAAATATCACTTGAGCACAAGAAAGATATTTTTTAATTTAATTCGATTTTCGGGTGTAAAATTTCATCATTTACCATGAAATGTCATCACAAAATAATGTCGAAAATTTGTCACAGAAAACCGGTTTTCACAAAAGCGCAGGAAAATTTTTTGAGAGTAAAACGTGAAAACTCCGCCCCTTTTCATTTATTTACGAAAATGAAACATTTGCCATTCCGTTTCGTTGCAAGTAATCTTCGCTTTCAAATTTTTGTCTTATTCGTAAAATGTTCAAAGATGGTTTGATTTTTTTTTATTGTTTTTATCTTTTTCCTTCCTTTTCTCGCCGTGTATATTTAAATGGAAAACAATCGGAACACTCTTTTGTGTCCCTTCTTTTAGTTATTTATTCTTTGATATTATGTGACAATTCGCGTCAACTCCTAATTTTGTCGACAAATGACAAAAATTTGTTGGGGATCTTGTCGTTTATATGTGATATCTACCCGAGTTGAGTTTTACATGTTTTTTGTTTTAAATGGTGTTCAAACTCTGATGATATACAGAAACACAAGATTTGTGCAACATGAAATACCAAATCGCTCAGTCCATTGTTATAAGTCAGCGATTCTGACAAAAACCTAAATCATCTTAAAGAAGCCGCTGCCTACCATTATGGTGGTTGAGGGTTTTGTGTATGCATCAAGTTATAATAAGTGTTATTTGACGCCAAGCAATTTAGTTGTCAATCTACCTATCTCGTACCAAAACAAAACTTCTTTCGGTTACACCTGCCTCATTGAGATAACGAGATATTGACTTAAATAAAATTAATACAACCACAACTGAGCACTTGATTTTTTTTAATGTAGATTTCAGCCTCAATATAATATATGGAAGTCTTAAGTATACAATTGAAAGTCGTTAAAATTTGAAAGTAGGTAGGTACTTGAGAGTCTAAGCTTTGTAATAACTTTACAACAATGCCGATGTTTTTTTCTGTATTCAGTTCAAAGGTCGTTTGTGGAGCAATGGATATCACTAATGATTCTATACATCTATGTTAAAATTCCACCAAAACTCCATCCTGCTGACCACAGATTACTTGTTATACAGCCACTTACATCCTGAAATGTGCGAGTGATGAATCAAGGTTCAGAGAGAAAAAGAATTAGTTTGAATATGGCTACTATGAAGATAAACTTCTTTATACTCCGACGGCAACATTGTAATGGTAGCTAAACCCATGTCAATCAATAGAGTTAAAACAGAAAAACTGAGTATACGTACATTCCAATCAGCCATCGATTGCATCTCGAGAAATTAAGAATGCTAGGTATGTAGTGATCAGAGCAAAGTAAAACTAACGGAAGGTAGAAGACTGCTATTTTCCTTTCTTGAGAGTTGGATAGTGTGTTTTTTTCATCAAATTGTTACGAAGGATGAAAGTTAAATCACGCTAATTATACAAAAAAGTGTAGCTAATATTTTAAGGGTTGAGCTAGACCTCAACTTAGTTGGTGGTACTTCTCCCCAGTTGGCAAAAGCATTTATTTACATCAATACTGCATTCTACAGAAAATGTGCGTCTAAAATCAATGTTTGGTATAGTTTTACAGAAAAGAGTTTAAACGAAATTCTGTTCAGTTTTACTAACAATATCTTAATGTGGAAGGAAGATGTGATGTAAATTCAATATTTCTATACATTTAAACTACAATTGTTTCAACTGGTAAGTACACAAAGTATTTTTCTAATGAGAATTCCAATATCAAAACGGCACCAGTGGTATGTACGTATCTACATATATATTTTTATGGGACGAAGAGGATAAGCCAATAGTTTTTAAATAGGTGTTTATACAAATCCAAAAAGTTCTTTAGAATGAAGTCAAACCAAGAGATACTAATTACTGTTTATATGCGGAGTTAAAGTTATTTCGTTAAATTTCTATTAAATAGACGATACCAATGGATTGAGTTGGGATTTGGTAGTATAGTAGGTACAAATAAATGTTTTATCAAACAAAAATCCGTTTATATCATACCTACCTACGAATTATTTCAGTTGTTAACACAAATCAGAAGACATCAGGAAAACAGAATTCAATTAATAAGCCAACAAAACTTAATGAAAACTCAACTTTTTCCTATGGAAATATAATAAATACACCGAAGGAAGGCTTTTAATAGAAAACAATAACTAAGATGATTCCGACCAACGAAAAACAAAAAATGTTAAGACTAACTAATAGAGGAAAAACAACTAGCACACAGCTAAGCCTTGATTGTTTCCTTCCTCATCATTTAAACCATTTGTAAATTTGTGCTAACAGTTTTCATTTTTTTATACACTCTCGTATTCCTATCCATAAAATAAGACCCAAGCCCTTTTATTATAATAGAAACCAGAAATCAATTTTTCGTACCTACCAGGAAACTGTAGAATCGAATAACATACCTAGCTAGTTTCCTGTTCACATTATGAGCCGCAATTACGATGAAAATAACAATAGTAATTGAAAAAATTCATTTAATCGCAGTAATCTACACATCGGCCGCCGCTGTCCACTTTATAAATAAATTTTATTTATTTCCTTACAAAAATTAACTAAATTTCTGAATAGAGTAACAACTAATTAACAATGTCACTGTAAAAGCTCCCGTGCCACCAGAGTGCATGCTCGAGAAAAAGCACAACACCCCCGCTGTTATATAACTGAAAGTTCCGAGGTGAGATAACTAAATTTAAATATTTACATAACATTACAATTTACACACCTCAGTTTTGGGGATATTCTTTAAAAGAAAAATAATTTCTAGTACCTCGTAATAACGCAAATCTATTACGTATTTGTCTTTTTATATAGAGAGATCCCATCTCCATGCCAATATAGCATTACGGAGAACAATACATTCACATCGCCATGCAGCAAAGGGAAACTTTGGCCGGTTAACATTTTATGCTTTTGTTTTATTTTTTTTGGCGGTTTGGTATGCTTGGCTTAACTCGTGAGCCGCTGGAACTCAATTATTGAAATTCCATCGTCAATTAAATAGCACGGCCCCCACATGCAA
Source organism: Dioctria linearis (assembly GCA_963930735.1). NCBI lineage: Eukaryota > Metazoa > Arthropoda > Insecta > Diptera > Asilidae > Dioctria > Dioctria linearis. Next base: position 169,157,775 of record OZ005743.1, on the reverse strand, counting down.
CAAGTTTAATTTGAGGAGTCAATATAAACTAGCTAATTCAAAAATAATTTTAAGTCGAGTCACAGTAACACATCTGCTTTTCTTTTTACCCTTTCGGTTTGCATTTCTGCGACCACAAAACTATTTTCAGAAGCCTTTCGTCGGCCTTTTAAATTTACCCGGGATCATGCTAACCGTGCCGGGTGTCCATTGCCAAAATGCCAACAAAATAAAAACAAAAAAAAAACAGCTTCGCTGGGCTCGCGTAATTTAATACATAAAATCAATTTTATGGAGCAATTCGAACAAAAAAGAAAAAGAAACTTCACATTTTTTTGTTACTGTATTGTGAAATGGATAAATTAATTTTACACAGCGACTGGAGAGCGGCTTTTTTGTCGTTTAACACTTTGTTTCACTTAATAAATTGTATAAAGTAAGAAAGATAGATGAGAACAGAAAAAAAAACTTTTCCAAGAATTCTTTTCTTTAAATGAAGAAAAGGACCCAAAGGAGAATTCCTTCTCAAGTGGTTATGTAATATCAGCACAAAAAATATCTTTTTTGCTTTTATAAAACTATAACTTATAGCAGTTGTAAATATTAATCGAGAATTATACACTTTCAACCAAATAAATAAAAAAAAAAAATCTTTAAAAAACAATTTTGTGCACTGCTCACCTCTGAATTAACAACCGGTAGAACCAACTTTCAACGAAATAATGAACTGACACTGTTCTTGGTGTTCTTGCTTTGCCGTTTATTTGCCCCCTAATTTAATGTGCTGGTGGTGCCATACGGATGCGGCGGTGAATGATGAAACAAAACTCGCCCCCATGTCGGCCCCTTGCGTCCGGACATTTTCGAGATTTTTGTATACGAAGACGAACACGAAGCCAGATTAACTAACCATATATACATACATTAATTCCGTGCTGCCTCATTCATGCCATGTTTTAAATAAGTTTTTATATATAGTTCTTTTCATCGGTGGTTAACAGAGCCGGCTTTGATTTTTTTTTCTTGTACGCTGTGACAACAGGCCGCAACAAGGTATATACGACGTATAAATTCGCCCGTTACTATATTTTATTATTGTGAATTTTTTTCTCTCTAGAACTCGTTCATCATTACTTAATAATTGTTTTTATTTAATAGGTTTGCGTTATTTTCAATTGAATTTTGTTTTTAGTCCCGTACCGGTGGGAATATAATGTAATGAGTACGCATCGGCAATCGCATCGTCAACGGTCTATTATGGCTTAATAAACAAACATTCGTTCAAATTCAAGGTAACATGGTAACACGACGTCAGTCAATGTTTTTCTTTCTTTCTTCTGTGAACTTGAGTTGTTCTGTGCTTCTGTTGTGTGTGAGTGTTGGTTACTTTCTTGATAGGGGGCCAAAATAAATTAGAGGGAAAACGAGCGATTGCATAACGAACCGATGGGATGGGATTACATAGGAATAATGGGATGCGGATGGTATTTCATGCCGCGCCGGGGAAAGTTTCCGTTTTTTCTTTTCTTCCTGGGGCACAGATTCATTTTTAGATTTTACTTATTGACGGCAATCGAGGGAATAATTATTTTCTTTATTCGTTTTCAATTACCTACAACAAGTGGCGGCATTCAAATCTATTTTCCATTACATTATGGTTTTATTGTTGTTGCATTTTTGCCAAAATGCATTATTATATATTGCAATAATTTTTGATTTTGTAGTACGTATATACATACCTGCTAGCTAAGATAATATACTTTATCCTAGACAAAAGGACAAAATCTATTAATTCGTTTAAATGCCGGAATGAAACAAATGAATTGATAGCGGTGCTATTTTTATGCATGGTCCCAGGGCCCCGCGATCCATGGGCCCCTAGCCTCTGCGATAGTAGACCAACCGATGACCAATTCTTCAACCAGTAAGACAATTTTATTTCAAGTTAGTTTGGTTTATTCCAACTTCTATACATGGCAGCACTGATTCAGTCCCAATATTTTTTAAATTTCCGTCATTTTTTCATGGTATACTTTTGGTAGCCAAACTAAACGTATTTGATAATTGGCGGCAATTTTTATACTGCTGGTTCATGTCAGGCTAACGCGCACTGGAGACTTTTTGGTAACTAATGTCGTCCTGTCGCCGCGGGCTAGTTTCGTACGAGCACAGTGAGTAACTGTCATCCCGAAAATTCATTTTTTATATCACCATTCATCAATATAAATTTCGAGGAGGCAGCTGTGATATGTGTATTTGTCATAAGGATATAAAAAATGTCAACGAAAAAATCGCTATTGGGTCCTTCCAATTTGGAGCGAAAGGCTCCTTAAAGAAAAAATTCACTTAATGTTTAATGAACTACGATCCTATTCTGAAAAATGAGTGTTGAAAGATTTGTTATGGTATAACTTATCAAAGTTTCAATATGCGATCAGCAATAGAACTCGAAAAGAGACTTGGTGTAACTCTAATGTTCATAGATATTTCTCTTCACAATTTGAAGTGTGACGTGAGGTGAGGGCGCGGTGATTGTTTCGTCACTCAAAAGTTGCTAGCCGGAGGAACCAAATTCACCTTTCTGTCAAGTCAATTCATGCGCGCATTTTCATTAGAGCCTATGGAATTGACAGTGGTGACAAAAAACCTCTAGTGCATGATAGGCCTTAGCATTTTTTACGTTATTATTCCTGTTGATTACCCGAAGTATTTTAGAAAATACCCCTACGTCCCGTGTTGAGAGAATTAAATTGTCTTGAAATCTTAGTTCAATCCACTAACATGTGCCTATACAGGGTGTTTCCATATAGAACAGGAGGTGGTAAATTTTGATGATGGAACATGGTTCGTACAGATTATACCTTGTATATTCTCTGTACCGTAGTACTCACCTAACCAAACAAAAAATTGTATGCAGGGGACGGGGGATGTCATACAATTCGGAGTTATGTACAGAGTGATTAAGAAAATATCGTAGTTTTTCATAAAACATTCTGTATCTTTAAAAATACAGGGTGTATGGTCACACTTAAGAGCTCGTTGTATTCTGAACTTCTTGGCCTTTCTAACGACTCCTCAATCAGCGCCGCACTTCTCTCTTATTAAGAGTTCTGTTCTGGGCTGGGGCCGGATTCTGTAACTCGGAGAGTTTGGGAGATGGGAATTTTCGTTTTCCCCGATTTAAACTCCCTAACTCTCCATTCGAGATTCTGTAACATACTTGGGGAGTTAAAGAAAACGTGATAAGTATCGAAATATTTAAAGACTGCTAACTCTGTGTGGGAGGGTCGTAGAGCATTGGGATTTTTTTCTATGGATTTAGGGTCTGGGGAACAAAAATATAGGTGAACAATTTCTGGGGGAGGGTCTTTTGGAGATTGGGGGTCATACAACCCCAATTGGGGGTTGTTCAAATTCGTCATGTTTGGTATCAAATAAAGAGGGAGAAGTCGGTAATCGAGTGGTGTAGTTTTTTTGATCATTTTAACTTCATAACTGGCTTTTTACCGCCAAAAGACCGACTTTTTGCACATGGGTTATATACACCCCAGTTCCTATATTTTGCATATATATATCTTCCGTTCTTTGTTTCACATCCATTAGTACTCTGTTGTGAGCATTTTTCTCATGGAAAGTGCCCAGTGTACCAGTTCTTCATAATGATGAGTTGAAAATATGTCCATTTTTGTACCAAAAAACGGCCATTTTATCATCTTAAGAAGGACTGATTCACTTCTTTTGCAGTTATCTTCAAAACTATTTACCGGACTCAAAAACTAATTACATATCTAATTAGGGGACAAAATGTAGATGCGATTTCATCCTACATACAAGCTTTAACGTGCATATTTAAAATTTTTATAGCATCTCTTCTGTACTGGAAGACGACCAAATTGAAAAATTTTGCGTGATCTTAAATTTTTAGCCTTGCGACACCAAAATCCATATTTCTCTGTAAGTATTGCAAGGATTTCCATAATTTATTTTTTTTAAACATAGTCAGGATATGCAGTGAGTCCATAATTTAATTTGAAAATCCTAGGTAACTAGGAACCTTCACAAAACACAACAAAAACAGCGAATACCGAGTGCAATAGAGAGTTTGGTAAATCTCAATCAAATTCCACGAGTTACAGAATTGCGAATGGAGTGGAGAGTTTAGTGGCAAAACAGCTTTCATCTCCACAACTCCACAACTCTCCGAATCCGGCCCCTGACGGTTTAAACTAAAAATCTCGGATTTACTTAGTTTTTTTTTTTTCTTTTTGCAAGAAAGTGGTAAACATAACTTTTTTTTTACAAAAACAGAACTGCGGACTCCTTATATTGACATATGTATTACACCTATGTGCTATCTGTAGCTGTTAAGGAGTTATTAGCTCTAAACCTATTCTCAAAGCTAATTTTTTCCCTTAGTGGCTGAAAAAACACGTCATTTAAAAAAAAGATTGTCTAATTTCAGTATGATCTGAATAGGTCATAATATATTATTATTATGAGGTGAAAGGCTTCTACTTTAAACATGGTGCGAATTTTACACATGCAGGCCGAGAGATAACTTTGTACTTTAAACAAGGTGCGAATGTTACTGGTACAATTTTTGGAAGTATGAGTGTAGGGATTTTTACTTTACAAAAATTGCATGTACTATAGGATTCTCACCCTGTTGAACTTGAACTTCCAAAAATTGCACCTGTAATATTCGCACCCTTTTTAAAGTACAAGGTTATCGCTCGGACGGCCTAAAATTGTATGTTTTTGCAACTCGTCGCACGCGCCGCTAGCCTCGTGTCAAAAATTCCAATCTAACTCTACCTACGGTCTATGCTGGTCCTTGACTGAAAGCACCGCAATGAGGTGGACAACGTTCTTTGGATACTGCATATTGTTGATTGGCAAGGATATGCACAGTTGCAAATTGTCTATAAACTTAATAGACTCTTCTGCGGCTGCTATTAAAACTCCAGACGAGTTAAACTATAAATATAAAATCTTCATGAATCATAGGACGTGAGGTATTCAGTAGAATAGAAATGAAATAGTGCTTATTTGTCAAATAGAAACAAATCAATGCTTTTGGAAAAGCACATACATACATACGCAATATGTGTACATTATCCAGTCTAATATGAAATCGAAACTATGAAAAGACCTTGAACTTCCTTTAGTTTTAATAAAAGCAAGCTATTAAGCCTCTGCGAGCTACGTATTATGTATTTAAAAAAATAAGTGTAGTGCTGCATTAACAAACAACATTGAAGCTAGAGCTAAAGAGCTTTCACATTTAATCCGTTTTCACTCCCTTTCAATCTCTTACGTAACCTCATGATGCGGGTTTTTTAAGACTAGGGAAAAATTTTTGTGGAAAGCTTTGCAAGCTAAGCAACGTTAATATTTGTCAAATGGAAATAAAAGAATAGAGAGCTAATACAAAAGGAGATCCTAGATATATGTATGTGTAAGTTGCAAGTAAAATCTGGTGACGTAGAAGAAAATTTCAAATCCCGTATAAATAATTTGTAATTTTCTCACTGGTAAATTCAAAAATGCTCGTTTCAAAACTCAGAGCAGTATCATATGTAGGTGAATTCAGTCGAGTATCATGAAACTAATGTCGATTTCGATGGGACTTCAGTGCAACACCAGTACTGCAATTTTTCCAGTAATGCAACACTGAATATGTTCGATGCGATAATTTTTATAGCAGAAGTGCAACTCAAGGTTTGCACTGACTTTCCCTACTTTGCACTAGATATTTTGTCGGTGTTACAAATACATATTCAAGTTGAATTGTCATCTGCTCTGTCAAAGTGTACTGTCGCGATTATTTGTGAAATTTTCGAGTTAAATGAATTAAAAGATTTTATTTGGATTACTTGCATAAGGTTTAAGAAGAAATTTCTTTCTATATATCAATAAAGAACATTTATTACGTTTGAAAGTTCCGTGTATATAATACGTGTGCCACAAATACAAGGAACATGACAGAAATATGTTCGAAGGACTTCAGTGCTCCCAGTTCGCCGCTCCCAGAAAAAGTGCAACACTGAAATGGTCCCATCGAAATCGACATAAATTTGATATTAATGTAGAGCTGTCGCGATCTGTTTCTTAACTCGGATTCTATCAGAAATGTCGCTAGCGTTCGACAGCTTCCGTTCCCATATAAAATTATTCCGGGCCTTTGCTATTTCAGATTTAGCCAGAGACTAGCTATGTTACCCCCCTTACTACGATATTTGGGCGACTGATTACCACCACTGACATAATTGATTGAAGAGTGAGGAACGAAGGGCCTAACCACAATGTGCATAAGCTTGCATATGCAAGCCTTGAAATAATCACGAATGCTTCCTTATGCATCACTATTACATTTGTATAGTATTTACACAAACTGTCAAATTTGCTTTTGTATAGTACGATCATGAGCGTACAGACGACAAAAGGAATTAAAACTTGACGAACGACTTGTTATTCCTATTGTGGGTTGTTATTATGAAAAGCAATTGCTCGTGTCTTTGCATATGCACATTTTGGTTAGCCCTAAGCCATAACAGGCCCTTTGTTCACCCTCTAGACCCATCTATGAGCAATTGATCATAGGTCCCAACCAGATGCTCTTACGAATTTAAGTATTGGCTCTCAGCCCTCCTTGTCGGCTTCATGTAGCTGAAAGTGTGAGCCAAGAAATCTGTAACGCTTACCCGAGAGCCTGACAACGACAATAAAGTGAGTCACCGTCTCGGGTTCCTTTCCGCATCTCCTACATATAGGATCACCAATAAGCCCTAACCTGTGTAGGTGACCCCTGAGTCGAAGTGCCCAGTGAGAATTGACACCATGGTTCTCAAGATTGGCTTGTTTATCCCCAGTAGCTTTATCTTTTTTTTTTTTTCGGTTAGTCCACAGTTCCTTTGTAGTTCTACCTGAAGGGTCAGCTAATCAAAGGAGACTGTGTTGGCAGTCGGCCCAAGTCGAGTTATTAGAGACCAGGTGTTTTGGTGCGATCGTAATTGTGGACGAGGATACTTTCGAGTTTGCACCAAGCCCAGCAAGTGCGCCGCCTTTTCATTCCCGCTAATGGCACTGTGACCTGGCACTCAAAGCTCCAGTACCCTGTTGTTCCGAGAAAGGAAGTTCAGGGTTGTGCGCAGATTGCAATCTCCTTGTTCCCAGTGCCTGAGATACGGAGATCAGTCCCTCTTCAAGGATGGCCTTGACTTCCACTGAATAGTTTCGAATACCGTTAGATATTATAAGAATCCTGTTTGTTATGTTATAAAGCTATGTCTATTTAGATATCGGAAACTTGCCTTGGGTCTGCCTTAAGCGGTGTTTTTAGTGAGGAATTGTTGGAGAAATTCTTGACCGACGAACGAAGTGTTTTTCGGGCTCATTTTCTTCAACCGGGTTAAGGACAATATTTAGACCAATTGTACACCACCCTGTATGAATCGACAATCACATGATACACTTTATTACTAGATGGCTATCTACTGAGAAATGTTGCCATGCCCAAGATTTCAAATGTACCTAAATCTGTTACATTTTCCTGATGCTGTGTGGTAGACTCCAAAATGCTATTTTAAAGTACTACTCGCATACTTTACTCTAAACAGGTAAAAATGCTAAAATAAGTGTAAGACCTATACTTTATTTTACTCTAGATGAATGCCCGTATGTAATTTCGTATGGATTTTATAGGATTTCATGTTCTGAAGAATTTTCAGTACAATAATAACATCTAGGACTGATCGTTTTCACAGTATACGTAAAAAACCTAAATTTTTATATGGCAACACCAAGAAGGGGATGCCCCGTAAATTTAGGTTTTTTACGTATACTGTGAAAACGATGAGTCCTATAGACATTTTTATTGTACTGTAAAGGAAACAGGAGCGTGCCACGTGAGACTGTTCACATCGGGCGCGGAGGATTTTTTTCCAAATGTACATATTCTAGTTCCGATGAAGGAGTTCTATTATTAGTAGCTCTGGTTGAAGAGGTATTGGTAGATCTTTTTGGTCTGCAGCGATCGCAGAGTATTTCTTTTTTTTCGTGCTGCCCAATCTTTTATCAGGCCGAAATTTTTGGTTGAAATTATAATCTTTGACTTTTCAAAAAAATACTTCCCCTGATTGGGATACTGTTAGCTTGTCATACTTTTACGCGTTAGTCTAGACTTCTGTTACACTCGATTGCTTTTTTCTTCAGATTTTACTCGCGCTTGCGTTTTGCGCTTTCCCTTGGGTCAGGCGGATACAGTAGAATCTTGTCCGAAAAAAAGTGTTAAAACTTTCATACGGCAGAGGCCGATGAATTGAAAAGATATCATTTTTTTTACTTGCAAGCTTTGGATTTTTGGACTTTTTCTTCGGTGCCTGGCTACTTATCTTCCCTCCCGCTTGCCATGACATCTAAAAAGAAACACTTCTTCTCTCATTACTTGCTGACCGCAATTTTTTTCCCAGGGACCGTTGTTATTCTCTCGGCTTGTCAGTCGTACAGTAAGGGGACTCTTGACATTTTATGCAGCATACATATAAATGCATAGCAATTTGCACTGGCCATCGTCCGCTCTATTTGTCGCAACGCAATTGTGTTTAAACCCAATCTACATCCAGAGCTACCCGCTACAAGCTGCAAGCTACACGAAGTTCTATTTCAGCGTATTCCTTTGAACGTAGTCAGTCCACGTAGCTTGAAACCCTTTATGTAGCAATTTGTACAGTAGGTATGCCATAGTTGCAAATTGAAATGTGTAGCTTGAAGCTTAGAGCCTGTAGCGTGTTGCTCTCGATGTAGAGTGGGCTTAAGCCTTAAACGCTTTTGGAGTAAACGTTAGCTTTAAGGTGACGATATGAGACCTGACGTATTGGCATCAGTCCTCTTGATTTCATTTTACATTTTTCTGTTCTTGTTTTTTATGTGAAAGTGCCTTTACTTGACCTCACTTTAGGACCGTTCACAAAAACATTCTTAAATTTGCCGAGAAAAGGTTTTTTTTACAATAATATGGATAGAGACCACCCCTTAAAGGTTAACATTTAAAGACGCTTTTTTGTATGAGCCCTCATCATACAACTTTTATGAAAATTAAGTGTCACTTCTATTTAACTGAAAAAAAGTTTTCGGCTTTTGATGTGTAAACAAAAGCGAATTTTTCGTGTAGAACTTTTCGGTTTTCGGTGTTCGATGTGCTGGTGCCATACTGTTTGCTTTGGCTTACTCAAATTCTTATTCCACCAGGGTGGGCAAACTTTCTCAAGGGTCTGCGCATTACGTAAGCTTCAAGAAATGCCAGCCATGTTAATAACGTCATTGGGAGTTAAATAACAACATTCGGAATTAACAATAGACAGGGGAGCAACAGTATAATTGAAGAATAGAATAAGTATAAAATTGAAGCAGCACATCACATACATCACATTTATGTACGTAATATCTCCAGTCTACAACAAAAATATACTTTTATTTTATTCTAGTATCAAGAAACGAAAAAGAAAAACAAATCTGCAGAATTCATTCTGGTAAAATTCGAGAATGTTGGCAATGAACCTGAATCTAAAAAAAGCGTTGAGCACCAAAAAGTAAAAAATAAATTTGTTTGTTTCCATCGTCCAAATATTTTTGGTTTGTTTTATTTTTGCAAATTATTTATTTTATGTTATATAACTTTGCAATGGATGAAACTATAATATTCATGTAAAAATAAAGCGTACATTGACACTAAAATTGGATAAAAATATTTATTTTTTTTAAATGATGCGACTGACATCAGCTCCCGAGTCCCGTTTATTTAAAATTTTAAGCAAAAATCTTTTCTGTGAAAGAAATTTTTAACAGAGGAAAATTTGGGCATGGTGGAAAGATGAATTTTTTATGCTTGGGTCCTTGTATACATACACGACAGTTTTTTTTAAATCTTGGAAAATAGAAACGATGTAAAACATAAAAGTTCTATTTAGAGATATTAAAGTAGTAAAAAAGTCAGCACCGTTGTTTATTAAATAATAAGAAAAGAAAAATCCTTGAGGTCTTTAAACAAATAAATTTAAGAATCGTTCAAAAATTGGTGTTGAGGTAAGTATTATAGGTATAAACTATGTAGTAATAAATCACTTCAGGATCTACAGAGTTACGCGACGATTACACGAGTCAATAGAGCTGACGGACAGTCCTGATTTTATCTGTCAATTTTACTGACCAAAAACGATTTGCGATCAATTTGACTAGTCAGTTCATAATAAAATGTCGTCAAGCGGTGTAGACTTTCCTCTTCTATATGCATATCTAATGAATTCTTCTTTAATTCGTCAATTTCTCTACAAAATAAAGATTAAAATGTATATTAAACTCTTTTCAGTCATTTCCCACTCAAAAGAGAAGATTAGAAATATAAGGAAATTTGTGTCCATTAGCATCTACATCGCATGCAGTACCAAAGAAGTAGACAACATTTATATGGCTGGGTGGTCCATTCCGGAATGGACCACAACATTTGAAATGATGTATACGTCGAGTGATTCATATTTTTTCGTATCTGAAGTGTTGATGAGGAAGTCCATCAAATGTATACAAAACTGCTATTATAAAAATATTTGCTTTCGGCACGCTCTGAAACATGTTATGGTCCATTCCAGAATGCATTACCCATTTCACAATCTGTATACTCTGCTCTAGTATGGCATGCAACATCTAGTTCTTGTGCCATCTATCTACACGAGCCTGCGTAAGTGCCAAACGATGTCAGGCAGTACGTTTACATGAATACTTGAAGTATACTTGAAGTATGATTGAAGTAATCAAAATATCATGAAAACGCTCATTCAACGCGTCAAAAAATTCAAGTTAAGTAATTGGATTTCAAGTCAAGTACCCAAGTAAGTAAACGTACTGATTTTCAGTTCTACTGACTCGTGTAATGGGGTACATCAGGTAATTTCTTCGTAGGGTTCCAAAAATATCGTGTTTCACTATATATTTGGCTACTGGCTAATAACGCGTCGGCGTAAAAAGCTGACATTTTGTACACGGCATTTTCATAAAAAAAAATACTTTCAATTTCAAAAATGGAGTAATTCAGGCAACTTATGTTGCCATACAAAAATTCAGTCCTAGACGTTTTTATTGTACTGAAAAGTTCTTCAGAATATGAAATTGGTTATAATCATTTTTACTGTCTACCGAACCGTTCTAGAAATATGTACGGAAAACCACTACAATAATCAAAGGGGAATGCCCATTTTAGGCCCGACACCTCCAGACATGAGAGATGTCTTAAACGATGCGTTATGATACTCTGAAAATATTTTATTAACAATATTTATTTCAATTAAGCGGAGGACAATTGGGAGGGGGGGGGGGGGGGGTTAAAGTTTGGTCTGGTACATTTCGGAAAATCTAGTACAGACTAGAGTTCTTTAGGCCTGAAAAGAAATCTGAGTAGGCACACTCTTATACTCAGAGGCTTAAGCCATCCCCATACTCACTTTTTAGTTTTTCCCTTTTTTCGAACTAAGGTACTAGATTTTTCGCACCTTAGATCGTCTCATAGAGTTATGTCCCATCGGAAACGGGTTTCACTGTGCGCGTCAGCTCATTACCAGCTACAATTCGTAGAAGAAATTTTTTCGCTGCATACTTTTAGGGTGGAAGTAGGAACCCTCGGCAGGGGGTGGTTCCAATACCGCATGTTGCATATCAAATTAAAGGTCTCGCCGAGTACTATCGGGTGGCGTACCTTTTCCGATTCACAAAAGTTTCTCGGGACATTTTTGCAGTTCTTTTTTCCACGGCTATTAGTGCTCTGTTGTGAACATTTTTTTGATAGAAAGTCATTTTCCACGGCTCACCAATTCCGCACAATCATGAGAAGTAGAAAAGTCCACTTTTCACCCAAGAAACTCACTCATGCTATATCCGGTCATCAAAGCTTTCCCCCGCTTAATTGAAATAAATATTGTTAATAAAATATGTATAGAGTATCATAATGCATCATTTAAGACATCTCTCATTTCTAGAGGTGTCGGGCCTAACGTTGCATGACAAGAGGGCATTCCCCTTTTCGCAGAGGGGTAGGGTAACCATGCAAAATTACATACGGGCCTTCATCTAGGATATCGTAGGAATTGCCAATTCTAGCTTTTTTCCTTCTTAAAAATGCTTTATATATTTTTTTTTATTTAATTTTTATGAAGAGTCCATATAGAATTATAGTCACTCGACATCTGCCAAGAAAAATCTAGTCGAAAATCTTACTCAAAGTGCAAATACAGAATTATTTGCCAAGTCTAACCGGATAGAAATTATGGTAAATAGTCTGATTTGGCATCATACCAAAGTAGTAAATTAAGCAGCAAGAGCAACAAGTGCCAATAACTGCACAGACTGCATAAAGAAACGTCAAAGGAAAAAAGAATTAATTTTATAAGTGGAAATTCGAAAACTAACTAACTCAAGTTTAAAAGGAAATTAAAATCAAACAATTTTCTAAAATTTTATATTGACATGTGCTTTTAGCCAAGTAATATTAGATATACTCGTCGTCTCAGAATCAGGGATAAGGAGATATTCTCGGTCGCAAATCTTGCACGTACACGGAATTTCGTGCATCATTCACAAAATTTTACTAAAATCTAACTTGAGGTGGCTACTGGAAATTTTGAGATTGTATGCATTAAAAAAAAAATTACAAAATGTGTCTCGGCACTGCCTTCTTTATTACAGGTCATGGCGTGAAGACTTTTCTTTGCTTGCATATGTATGAGAAACGTGTTTGAAAGCTTTTATCATTGCAAATTATGGGGAAATAAACACGTTTCATTTTTAAAAATTTATTCTGAATAAACTATGCTACGATAGTTCTAACGACTATTTATAGGTCAAAATGTTTTAGGAAAGTGAAAGTAATTGCGAGTATTTCAACAAAACAATTAATTTTTTCCGCGTTTATATAAACTCTACCCAATGCGTGAAACTATAACTCTCGTCACCAGAAATGTGATTTATTCAGGATAAATTTTTAAACATGCAACGTATTTGTTTCCCCATAATTCGGAATGATAAAAGCTTTTAAACGACACGTTTCTCATACATATGCATTTTATAACGACATGTAATAAAAAAGGCAGTAGTCTAGGACATCCGCAGAAGTTACGGCGATTACACGAGCAAGCTCAGCTGGCATGCATGAAACCCTCCCTTCCAACGTGTCTTTAAATTTGATAGCACAAGACAGTACCCTTGCTGTATTGTCACATTTAATGCAAGTTCACTTTATAAAATTGGCATCGAAACGAATGAAGTAGAAGTATCAGAAAAACAGAGCAACAAAAAGAAAGGTATGGGTAAATGATTTAAAATAATGATCCCTTCCACAAACACTCATTTTCCCAGAATAAATTTGCTAACTTAATTTATTTTTAGTTTTTTTTTAGCCGATTGAAAACTAAAATCTGAGCTGCCATGATTTTTCAGCACGAGCAAGTAGTATGGAAGAAAAGCTTGCACATTGCACGCAAGCTAAGTACTATATATAAAAAATAATTACTCATGTAATCCCCATGTGAGTCAAGTGAACGACGCAGTTTTCCAGACTCCCGTCAAAGATTGACATTTAATTGTCTTTCATATCGGCATACAAAAACATGAACTTAATTACAATTTTGATTTTAAGTGTACCCGTTTCCGTATCTTACGGGAGTTATTGACAAGACATATAAATTAAATTAAATTTTTATTAAATGGCGTGGTGATTAATACCTTGCTGCAGTGTAAATGGCTTACTTAAATTGCAAAGATCGGAAAATATTATCATAAATTGTTATAACTAAATATAAGTACAGGTTCTTAAGTTTTGCGGTTACGCTATTTCCTGTAAAGGTCGATGCACACTTACCGCCACAGCACGAACCCGGACAGACAGGAATCGACTGGAACCGGCATTTGTCCTGCACATATTATAACGACATAAAACGGAATGGAAACTTTCAATTAAGGCGGGTATCGAGAGGAAACTATAGAAATGTGATCACATGTTAACTTTGCAACTAGACCAGCAACCGAGAAATGCTGGTCTGGTTTCTAGCCACCGATAGCGACCGGGAATGAAGTTTCCGTTACGTGCCGGTGCCGGTTGATGTGCATTAGCTAACTTGGTTTTATATAAAAATATTTTGCGTGTCTGTGTCGGTTCTTGCTATGCCGGTGAGTGTGCATCAACCTTAAGGCGTCGATTTTGGGAATAATATTATCTGACTGACAGACAGACAGCTTTTTCAGATGAAAAAATGATTGTCTAATTCATGCAATCAAAAAAATTATTTGGTTAAAAATGGAATTGACATGCAATAATTTTTTTATGATTTTTAAAAACGGATTGATTTGATCAGTTTTTGCAAAAGCTAAAATGGTTTTTGACTACAAAGCATCATATTGATATTTATTTATGTGTGGAGAATCAAATAAACTGTTTTTATTATTTGCATAACGACCTATTTATACTAAAATTACAACAATTTAACGAAATTTAATGAGCCAAATTATGTACACATCGTCTAGGTATAGTTATCGCTGATCGCTCTGAAAAGTTACTAAGACTGTTTTCTTTGTATACTCCGAAGTTAGAAAAAAACATTATTTCCCTATATATAAGAAATGTTTTAAATCTAATAAAGAATTTATTGGATTAAAAATTTCATTAAAATTTGTTTAAATAACGAAAACCGTCACAATTTTAAATGCAAAGAAAAGGCGAGTCTTTATAGCACGCCAGACCCCTGATTTTAGAAAAGGTGTTCATGTTTTCAATTTTATTCCAAAAAATAGAAAGTCTTTGGAAGAATGAATGAATGATCGGCAGAAAATAGTTAAAACAAAATCTATTAGCAGTAAAGGTCTGGTTAACTTTTTTTAATGAATTTTATTTGATCTTCTCTCAGTAATTTCAGAGGGATGCTTTGTTTTCATAAATTAAAAAAACAAAAAACAGTATTTTTACAATTTCTATTATATCTCGTCTAGACCCTAAAGGCACTTTCACATCAAAACAAGAACTGAAAAGTCAATTTATTGCACTTTAAAACAAGGTTTTTGCTCCAATAATTAATAAAATCCAGGGAAATAGTATAAAATAAGAATTTTAATGAGAAAATAATTATATTTATGTATTTCAGATTTTTAAGAATAACTCAACTTTTATGTTTTATCGGTAAAAAAATTCGGCTGATAAAACATAAAAATTGCGTTTTTCTTAAAAATCTATGATAAATAGATATAACTATTTTATTAGTAAAACTCTTAGTTTATTTTATTTCCGTGGATTTTATTAATTCATTGGAGCAAAAATCTTGTTTTAAAGTGGAATAAATTGAGTTTTTCGGTTTACATTTTTTCGATTCTTGGTTTTGATGTGAAAGTGCCTTTACTAAGTCCATGTTTTGGAAATTTAAGTAATTTTTTAATTAAAAAGCCTAGATAAAAATCCCCTGCCCTAGTAACATGGTAAAAAGTGCAACGTTTTGTACCCTTTCTAAATACAACTAAAGCAGGTGTTACATTATGATGACATCCAATTTTTACAGAAATTGTGAGGGAGATAGCAAATCGTATACGGAAATTTATTTACGAGTGACGAGAGAAGCAAACGCGTCCTGAATTTTTTCCGGACGTTAATTTGTCACTGTGTGCGTGTCCGAAACCATAAAAAGACCTCAAGCCTAGGGAGTTTTTATAGTTACTGAAACTAAAACATTGTTATTGGCAATCCTAATTTGTCAATTTCGACTACTGGAGCTGCCATATTTCTGTTTTGTTACTATAATTTTATGGCATACATATACATATCTGTAAGGTAAAATTATTTGTCGAAATAAACAAAAGTAAGTTTTGAGTTTGTAATTAAATATTGCGAAATTGAAAGTTTTTAAATATTTCTTTATAGAAAATATTGAATTATTTCTTAGGTAGCCTTCCG
Organism: Dioctria linearis; assembly: GCA_963930735.1. Taxonomy (NCBI): domain Eukaryota; kingdom Metazoa; phylum Arthropoda; class Insecta; order Diptera; family Asilidae; genus Dioctria; species Dioctria linearis. The sequence continues at coordinate 169,141,820 of OZ005743.1, read as the reverse complement.
TCCACCAGCAAGGAGCAGTGCATCCACAGATTCACTGCAGTGGTCCTTTTCCTTTATAATTTGCTAGAATTATTCCGCCTTTGAGATAATCCGTCATGTAAACACGAACCGGACTGGAATTATCTTCACCGGCGTTAGTTCGGTAGTGGAGTGGAATTATTTTCATAGCACTTGAGTGGATGAAATGGATTGACGTTTACATATTAGCAAAATATTTATGCTTACTACGAAATAAAAATTTCGTTATCGTACAAAATGATGGTTGTAGAACTGAATTACATTATCACCTGATATTTTGCGACTAATTTTTTCGATATAATCTCATCCTTTGCTTCGAAATCCTTCGTGCTTTCATGCAATAGTTTGGAAATTGTAAAATTATACTTCTTTCAATGATCCGTCTTTGAATATCTACGAAAAAACGATTTGACAATTTCCAATTAGACAGTTTGACAGTTTGCGATTTTTACCATAAAAACTAGAGGGGAGCGTACGTGTGAAGTATTACAATGATTATTGATTGCTTCCGCAGCATTTAAATTTCAATTAACTATCTCCATCACAATTTCTGTAAAAAATACATGTCATCATAATGTAAATCCTGCTTAAGTATGTAGTATATAGCTTAGGTTTTTTTAGGTGTTAATTACATAATTACATTTATGCGTTAGTTAAATATTTTTTCTTTATGTTGTATGAATTACTTTATAACTGATGATGATCTAAAATTTGTTATAACTATATACGGCTTATATGTATGAATTTTTAAACTTCTTGCGTAGTGACAGACGTTGCGATTTGCTATTACCATGCTTTAAATATTCTGTTTTGAATGCCTCTTCAAACAATTCGCATTTAGGACATTTGCCAAACGGGCTAAATGCTGGCTAAATTCCAGTTTGCATTGGAAATTTAGCCAGCTAATTCCAGGGCTGTGCCAAACCAAAGTGGAATTTAGCCAATTGCTCAGCTGTCACTTTTATTTCAAAAGCAAAGCAATTCTGTGGCATTTAAGATGGATTTGCAGGAAATAAACAAGGAAGTTATGGCCGTAATATTATTTTCTTGTATTTGTTCATATTACAAATAAATACTTCTAAAAATCTTTCCAATAAACAACACTTGTCAAATAATTAGACGAATGTGAAGAAGAAGAATTAGCAAGCTCGAAAATTTACTAAATGGAAAAGTAATAGATTTAGCCAGCATTTAGCCCGTTTGGCAAACGTCCTTAGAACGCTCTTCCTGCTTCGATCCAGCGTGAGAATTCGGCCTCTAGCTTTAAACGGTAACTCCGGCAGCACACTTCATATGGATACAATGATATTCTAATTAATTGCAATAATTTAACTGCACCACCTGCACTTGGATCTTTCTACTTTTTTTCTTGTGCTATTTTCTCTTGTTTTGTTACTGAATTTACGTATTCAGTTATCCTTATTTTCATATTTTCATTTTTGAGTTTGATTTTGATTTTTTTACTATTTTTTTTTCTTTTTTCTTTTGTTTTCTTACTCTTGTTTGTTATTTTGTCTTATTTCTATTTTTTATGTGTAGTTATAGAATAATGAATTTTACTTTTTTTTTTCTTTTTACCACTACTTGTATATATCGATAGAAACTTTCATCGCTTTAATTAACTTTAGACTTAGTATAATTTAGTATCACTTATAAAAGGCTTTTGTCTTATTGTATTTATGATGAATAAATGCTTACTTACTATATATAAGTATACGTAACTAGTCCTGTCATAAATACTATATCACATACGAAAGGGGTTTCTGGCCTTTTTGGGTCATATAAAAATTAAGAATTATTCAAAATGGCCGCCCTTGTCTTTCTATCAAACTATTCAGCTATGGCACTGGGAAATTGGTAAGTATGCACAAATTCTAGTGGAAAATTGACCACTTTGCATTGCAGATTCAATTTTTCGATATTAGTGTGTCGTTTACGACACACCCTTGTTCCCAATTCATTCCATAATTTGTAATCCAAAAAAATTCAAAAGTAATTCGAATAAATTCCGGAATATTTGGTTCGCGTATTGTGGGTTGGAAAAGAGCCAGATACTAGAATTCAGAAACATTTTGAAAGTATTTATGGTACGACTAGGTATAAGATACTTTTTGAACGCAAATCACCTCTACTCTCACCCCTATTTCAGTATTGTGGTGTATTTTAGAAACGCCTTGTAGGTACTAGTACTATTTAATTTCAATCAACTAAATCGTTATGGACATGTTAAGGCATGTGTTAAAACGGAGTTTCGTGAGTGCATATTGTTAACGAACTTAATGCAACAAGAATTCGAATTATTAACAGCTGAAAAGTATCTAATTGTGTCATTTTAAATGAAAGTGTTTAGAATAAACTGGTAAACCATAAGTTAATATTGAGTGCTTTTCTTTATTTTTTCCGTGGAAGGAATTGAAGTAACAGAATACTGATCACGTGGTACAAGAATATTCAAATTATTAAGTAAACAGAAAAGAATAAAATTTTGACAGTTGTGCACAACGCAAAATGTATTATCACGTGGAGACCATCATATACAATGTTCAAGTTCAGAAAATAAAATATCCTGTTTTAATTACAAAATTAAATCAATTTTTCGTGTCTCTGCTGTTGCTGGCTTCCATTTTCTTGGAGTGATGTTTACCATTTGACATTTGTCAAATTGTATTCCATTTATTCCAAATATGGAGGTAGTTTAAAAAGAATACGTTCAGAATACACCACTGCGAATAAGGAAACACAGAATGGAATAAAGGGAATATTCCGAATGGATAAATAAACACTTTTGGTGCGTTTTGAATATTCGGAATGAATAAAGAAAAGTACTCATTATGTTCGAAGAGGTATACAATATTATTTTCGATTATAGAGAAAATTTGATTTCATGAAATTTTTATCAATCTTTCTGTTTCTAGAGTTTTCTCAACACATAGAGCGGTATTCACCAAGTAAAATAAAATAAAATTTAAATCATTTCACCAACCACGCGTACTGAGTATATTTAATGAAAATTTAATTTAAATTTAAGTAAGGCTTCAATAAATTTAATTTCGATATCAGCTGATTGAAATGTCATGCTGTTAAACAATTGAAGAAGTAAGAATTTAACTGTTTAGATAAATAACGATAACTGTAAATAGAATGTATGTATTTGGCTGGCAGGGGCACACACACGCGCGTGCGCGGAGCGAAGCGGCCAAAAAAAAAAGTCGAAAGACAATAATACATAAAATTCCTTTCCAACTTTTTCAATAATAATTAAATTTCATCAAATGTTACGAGAATTCTCACTTACTAAATTCGCAAATCTCGCAGCTCACAGTTCGAAATTTTCGAAATTATTTTAATTGGTGAATTTTTTTGAGATCCCTCAATTGTAACTAAATTAAAATTAAATTTGTATTAAATGGCTTAGTGAATAGATGGATACTTTTCAGAAATCACTTGGCTCTCTGAAGACTACACTTGAGTAAAAATTAGAAATATGAGATCCGTTTCATATATACATAAATCAACGATGATATGGGACTGTAGGTTGTTTAAAAAAACTAATTTTCTCAGTAACTTACACTCCATTTTAGAGGCAAGTTCTTAAAAACCTAATAATCCAATAGGTAAAAAAAAATATGTGGAATAAAAATTTATAGTTAGAAAACAGAACAAAAATGTGTTGGGTTAGGTTTTTGGTTGGCACTTGAACTTTGTGATTGACAAATTTATAAAAAAATCTATTTGACTTATTTTACTTATTATCAAGGAAACAAAAATTTCTGATGAGGTACCTGTTCGTAACTCTTACCAGTTGGCATTTTCATAATTATTGTTATCAGTTATCAGGGACAGGAAAAATATAAACTACAATAACTGCGAAATTTTATTTGTTGGCAAGTTCATGAAAAAATAGATTCTGGGGAATTGAATAATGAACAGAGTCAGTCACATTGTAAATACACAGGAGAGAATAATCCGCCTTAATAAAGTCGCCTTCTTTAATAAAGTTGCGTGACTAAAACAGTTTGGTCCTTCTTTGATGACAAATAAATAATATTGATTGTTTTATTTTTGGGGTGAATAGTAAATTACAGGACCCGCAATTGTTATATTAAGTTCGAAGGAAATACTTTAAATGTACATACTACATACACATTTATTGTGAATGTATAGATAGAGTATTTTCGAATTTAGTATTTATAAAATTTCACTTCTTGTTCCATGTTAGGATCAATTATCTATAGCCCGCTCTTTTAACACTTGGAATATAGACAATGGTACAAACTTACAAATTTCCATCTGGTAATCTTGATGGCTTTAGCATAATAAAGTACAATGAAAGAGCTACTTTTCTACATAATCTCGAAGATTATGTAAGCACTTATCGTACACCGTGGAACAGAACGCATAGAAATTACAAGTGTTCCCACACCATCGTCTTAAATGTGTCCATTCATTCGTGACGCATGCCAAATAAAGTGTGATATTGTAGTTAATTTTGTCCATGCCTGAGCACAATTGTTTTTGTCAGTTAGTTTGATTATCGGTTTTTAATCACAATTTTTAAGATCTTCATGCTTCACAAATTGGCGCTACCGCATTAATTGTATAGTGCTATGCTTATGACAGACATGGGGTATCAATATCTATATAACTAGTGGGTATAGGACTAGATATCTAGATATCTATGTAATATCTTCAAAAATGACTGGATATACCTCGATCATCGGCAATTTTTACGTTGCGCAGCGCCATCTAGTTATTAATAATAACATGATATGTCTGTGCTTTCTCAAGAAAGCGAAAAAGAAGAAGAACCAAACATATTTTGTCAACATGGAGTCGAAAGCTTAGAACATATCAAACAAAAATGCGAATATTGTATGAAATTCGTGTACATGAGTGAAGCTTTATTCCCCTCATAATATCTCGAAGGGGACGATATTACCGGACGGAAAATACAGAGCAAATGAGATGCAAGCACAAAAATAACAATTAACAAGTGGTACCAACGACGATAAAGCAGTGGCAGCGCGTAGAAAAGGCAACAAATTTGCACACTTATTAAAACAACTTGACTGATACTTCATCGAGCTCTAGTAGCTGTTTATACTACTTGCACTGAGCTCCCACACCAGAAAACTTGAGCTCAACACAACCATGGAGAAGCTGCATTTAATTCAGCTAGTGCTGTTTATTAAGGTCGAAAGGCCCAAAATATTCACTTCCAGGTAAAAATAATGAGAAAAAAAATAATAAAAAGTAAAAAAACCTTCGATCACACTTTTCTTTGTTTTACACAAAATTGTGAATTGAGACACCATATCCGCCGATACATTTCGCACCTAAACTAGGATCTTATTGCTAAATAACCCATTTTTTTCGCTCCAAGTTTTAAATTTGTCGTTTATTTACAATTAATTGGTGCCGTTTAGCCTGCATTAAATTAAAATTAAGAACCGATTGTACTCGGATATTCGGAATTGAGAACTAACTATATCTGGATAACCAATTCCACTTAAACCCGGGTACAACCAGAACATTAATGTAGAATACCTTGAATGTCGCAAAAAAGGTCAGCAAAGAATCTTGTATTTGGTAGAGGAAACTTTTTCCGTTCACTTGAAACTCCGTTTCGTTTTTGAGAAGTGATGGACACAACTCTTGTCTTTCTTTTAAATTTCGAAGAAACTCAATCCATAAAAATCGTACGCAAGAAAAATAGAATTTTTGGATTGCAAGCCCGATTAAGTTCATTTTTGAATTATACCTGAACTGAAATTGTATTGGAATTACTGCAAACAAAATCTGAGGTTGAAGGTATCAGAACGGTCTTAGCCATAGTATCCTAATATACGTGAAATTTTTGTACGTAGTAGTTACTAGATTTTTCCTATTATTAAATGTAGATTGCAATATTTATAAGACTGTTGCTGTGTACAAAATTTCAGGTCTCTGTCTAGCATGCTGTCAATCAAATCATTATTCAAATATACCGAGTGTCCCAGCAAACATTTGGATGAAAAAACTTCAGGACGATATCTGGATGACATTGTTAAAGTATCTTCCATGCGAAATTAGAGCAAATACAGTCAAATAATTTCTTCCTTGTCTTGCGTTGACGAAAAGATGATGAAATTAAAAACAATTTTGTTTTCTGATCTTAAATGTGGAGGCAAGAAGACAATAGTATCGCTAATTTGTCATCTTTGTGATACATGAATTTATCATTTGGAAGAACGCCTCTTTAGACTCCATCACAGCATTTAATTCGTGAGTTCACTAGTAATTTTAATTCCACCAATTTATATTAAAAAAATAAAATAAAATTAATATATACCTACTATAAAAAAAATGTCTTCCCTTACTCCCAAAAATCCCAAATGCTTTATTTGGACGATTCTTGAACGACTTGCATTGACGATAAGAAAGTGAATCATCATGAAGAAACAAATGCGTTTTTTATACACGATATGAAAATAACTCGCCCGGAAGGGACGTAGAAGATACGCATTCGTTCCTTCAAGATGCTTTGCCTTCGGGGTATCAGTTTCTTTCGTTGGAAGCTAAGAATGCAATACGAATATGATTATCATCCACGATATATTTTATCGTCCAGGTAATAAGAAAGTGAATCTTCCGCGTTTCGCCATGTTTGCTGGGGTTCCGTTCATAAACGTACAAAACGAGTAATGTTATAAAGAACTCTAATACCCACAAATTTCAAACTAGCATAAATTTTATTAAAAAATTATTTTATTTTTATATTGATATAATTCATTGAATAAATAACTAACTAATAAGGAAATGGCATATCGGGTGAATGAAGGGGATGTTCAGCCCTGAACAAACATTTTTAAGTCGGCCGTAAAGTTTTACAATAATTAAGAGTTTTCTTATCGTATCAGCAATATTTCTTTTAATAATTTCTGCTGCTGGCATATGAGGTCAATTCTGACTGTGCGCATTTTTTCAAAGTGCATTGACTCATGACACAAAACAACATTCGTAATTTCGTCACTAATAAACCAAGTCAGCAAATTTGCTGACGAATAAATTTTACGTTTCTCATTAGGCAATGCACTCTGAAGAAATGCGATTGCTGACAGCATATTTGTGTATATATATAGCAACTAAATTAAATAAATTGTTTAGAGTAAAAAAGTACCTCCAAGTGTTTATTTTACTGAAACCTGAAACTCTTCCACAATCCAACAAGCAGATCGGTAATTGCTAATTCGGAATTAACACACCGTTAATTCCAGCATTTTATATTCCAGATGTGTACATGGTCCTTCGAGCCGGATATGAACCAGCAACCTATGGACCTTTTTTATAATCCAAATTGCTTGTAGAATAATAAAATAACCAAATTTTTTTTCAGATAATATTTCTTGGAGGTGCCTTTGTATGACTGACATTAGACATACTAATTTAGGTAGCAACTACAATTTCATAAAATATGAAATGTCAGAAATGTTGAACTGATGAGCAATAGGCAGTAGGCCCTCTTGTCATTTTCCCCCTCGATCATAGGTCATACTGCCGCCATTGAATTTCTTAAACACGTACACTGTATTCGCACTGTACCCCGCTTCCTTATTAGTTATTTATTCAATGATACAAATACAATTAGGTATTAGGTGAACTTGTCTTAAAATGACATACTACATATAGGATAAAATAACACAGTGACTTTTTTTCAATTTCGAATTAAGTGCAATTTTCTGGAGAATTCCACTCAGTACAGATCTACCAAACAGTAAAGCTGAGAAAGTTCCAGTCAGTTTGGGATTTAAGGGTAAATTGAAATACCATGCTTGAGGGTAAAACGTCATACTATGTCATTTTACCCTAGTGCTCCATAATACATGTTATATTCAGTAAGATGTATGTATGTTTTCATTTACCTACCAAGTGAAATGCGATTTTTTTCGTGCAAAGGTAAACCTAAGATTTACGGCTGATGAGTCTAGGGTGGATTTCGACCCAAACGATGATGATTCCGATGAGCCGCGCTTTTACTGTAATGATCTTTATCAGCAGGTCTAAAATATATATAACAGGATTAGAGAATAGCGCGAAGAAGTTCATTTGCGGTGTGTGAGAATAATTATTAAAAATGATGTCATTTTACCAACATCCATTCGAATAAAATAATATATCTGAGATTTTCATAATATTCAAAGTAATACTTTAAAATTACCTCATTTCACGTCCATTCCCCGTTATTATATGTATTATATATCATTATTTGTTTTTGTTAAGGAATTTTTATTTTTGTTATGGTTCTAGAAAATAAATGTAGGACGATTTCGCTTATAATCTAAGAGAAATAAAAATCTGCTATGTGTTGCAATAAAGAATTTAAAAAATAATGAATAGAGCCTTTATCTTGCTCGTATAATTGTTTAATTATTCAAAATAATAAAAAAAAGTGTAAACGTGTTAAATAAACAACGACTTTCATTATACCACTAATAATTTCCCTCTTTACAATGAAAAAATAAAATTTTTGGCTAGTCAGCAAAATTAACAAGATACTAATTTGCAAACCAAAAATGGCAACCTGTTGCCATGGTTAAGTGCCTTGAATAGAATAAATATGAAATTTTTACACCTTTCTCATTAAACTGTGAAAAAATGCAAATGCAAATTGTCGGACAATATTGAAACAAAATGCAAAAAATGTTGAAACTCAAGAAACCCGCTGTGAACGAAACGAAGTCCCTCAACTGCCTCTCTGGGATTAATAAGTGAAATTCCCTTTAATTATGCTGGTTGGGATAAAGATATATTTAAGTATCTATCTATCTACAACGTATGTATACATAAGTAGTATATACATACATGAAGGAATTTAGTTATTTAGAAATAAAAAATAAATAAGCTTGTACATAGAATCACAGCTGCTACCTTATGTATTTTTATCTCAGCGATGGGTGCTCGTGTAGAGTTCAATGATCTCGTCTGGGATGATGTGATTTCCAAGATGCACCGCAGAATAAAATACGACAGCTCTTTTTCGGATAAAAACAAAATTACAAAATCTTGAGAAAAATATGCTGATGATGGAGCTATTTTGAGCAGTAAAGATGTTTGGGCGGTGACAACAGACATAATGTGTTATAAAATCGCAAGTTGCTCAGATAAATTAAGCTCTTGACAAAAATACTCCAGGAAATGTTTTTAATTAGTACCTACTCAGACTCCACTCACCTCCCCAGCAGGGAAAGCAAATATATTCTACAGAAATATAGATAGTCTCATAATTTGAAAATGGTAAATATATTGATTTTTAAAACAACATTTGTGAGCAATTACGTCCCAGTACAAAATTTATATGCGTTATTTATGATTTCTTGCGTCAAGCTATAATGAATGACAAGGATAAGTTCAGTTTAGATTTATTAGGTGCAATTTGACTGTGATAGAAATCAACACTGTTCTTTCTGCATAAAATGTACCTTTCTTTTGTACTAAGGTAAACTCCAATTCAAAGATTTCTTGTGAAATACTAGTAACTATTCCGCGTGAACACCATTTAGGACATCACCTATTTTCAACGTAGAGTTTCCCGCTGATTCATTGATCGAAAATGAGGTTGATACCCCGCTGGGGACCAGGCCATAATAAGGCCCATTGTTCACTCTCCCAACTTATAAGCAATCGCTCATATAAGTCCCAACCAGACGCTCTAATAAAACTCAAAATTGGCTCCGAACCTCCTTACCCGCTTCATGCAGTTTTTCCAGGAGATGTGAGCCAAGAAATTTGTAACGCTTTCTTGAGAGAGCCGGACAGTGACAAAGAAAATGAGTCACCGTTTCGGATTCCTCTATTCTTCCTCTGCACACCGGATCGTGAACAAGTCCCATCCTGTGTAGGTGACCCCCGAGAAAAGTGTGTTCAGTGAGAATCGACACTATAGAGTTCTCAGGGTTGGCTTACAAAGTCTCAATAGCTTTTTCGATAAAATTTGGTTAGGTTTACTCCACAGTCCCTTTGTAGTTCTACCTGTAGGGTCATCTAACCAAAGACGACTGTGTTTGCAGTCGGTCCAAGCCGAAATATTAGAGGCAAGGTGTTTTGGTGCGATTCCAATTGTGGAAGGATATGCCTTCGAGACTGCACCAAGGTGAGCAAGTTCGTCCGCCTTTTCGTTCCTGCGAGTTCAATGTCATTTTCACGCAGAATTTACATGAATTCCACGTGATATTTTTTACTGGGTTATTTATTATTTTTAGATATTGATAAAAAAATATTCGTTGCATGTAGTTTTTGCCATTTCTTGGCAGAAATTAATTTAGAATTTTGTTGTTACAAAATTTCTCTAAAGAAGACACTCCACAAAAGATTCCTAATTAAATTTGTTACAGTTATGTGAAAGATGACAAAATGTAATAATAGCGGACAGATTTCTTCCAATCTGGCCTTTTCCTTCTTTTTAGTGGTGCTCCTCAGGGGTCTATATTGGGGCCACTCCTCTTTAATTTGTTTACAGGGTGTTCGGTAATAAGTAGAATGGAGTATGGTAATAGATTCTTTGGAGTAACCTGATCACACTATTGCTCCAGTATAACGTTCTTTATCTCCCTCTAAAATCACTCCTTTCCCCTTAAGTTTACGTTTGAATGTTTTTTGTTTTTCAATGTATAATAATTTAAATGCTCATATGTCTAACAAAGATATCGCAGAATCAACTTTGACTATTTGTTCAGAAGAAGACCTTTCATACTTTTTACCGATAAAGGACGGGACAAATTTAATATGAAAAAAAATTATGTGCTTGGTACAAAACTTTTACAAGATTAAGGATAACACATGAAATTTTTATGAAATTTTTTTCCAGAATTCTATATTTGTCCATAAACCATGTTGGATATAGTTAAAAATTATATGAAATTCCTTCTTTGGAACAAGTATTCCAGTTTGATCCTGCGATATCCTTGAAAGGACTTATGAGCATTTAACACAATTTTCAAATGTGAAATTGATGGGAAAGGAATTAATTAAATAAGTATGATAGGACACTACAAGGAATCCATTGACATACTCCGTCCTATTTATTTACCGAACACCCTGTATATGTAAATGATTTTTCAGAGGTTATATGTGAAGTCAGTATTATAAAAGTGGATTTTGTGAAAATTTACATAAATCATCCTATTGAGGATAGTCTGGAGCTCATGAAGTGTGCTCTAAGCCAGCTAACTACATATTTTATTATATTATTAATATATATTTTTTATAGTTAGACTATCTAAAGCTTAATCCGAATAAGTTTCAGTACATTGGCTTCTCCACTGGTTTTTGTGACTCGTCAAATTTGTCTAGTATTTTTCTTAACGTAAGGGATATGGACAATCAAGTAAACGCAAATTATGCCACACTTCGTCGCTCTTGACTAAAGACGAGCTGAAATCTGGTAAAATCGCGTATGCACATAATATTACCGAATTTCAAAAAGTGGGTGCAATCATTTTAATTTTGTTAAGTTTATTTTTTAGTATCTTCTCTTCAATATTTTTTATTTTTACTTTCTCTCAAATTTCAAATTGGCACCAATTTACAGTTTTAGACGAGTCGTTCATACATTATTGGTTTAATTAACTATAATTAGTTCAATTTTTGAATGTGCCTAATGTAGATATAATAAACTCCAAAATTGAATCGTTAGACCAATAATGTAACACAACTGGACCAATATTGATCAATCCGTGACGCAGATTCTATTCTCGGATTGCCGGAATATTATCACAAACAAACAAAATTTATAACATCTAAAACATTTTGGTGTGAATTGGGTCATATTGACCCACCTCAAATAAGTGATCCATATAACTTAGTAATGAATGAGAAAACCTATAAATGTATATCTATGAAAATGTGAAATATTTTCTAAAAATACACCTATAATTTGATTTATCAAAGCTCTCCTACCTTTTTTTAATGTTTGGTTGATTTATATTCGATACTATGCCTTCTCCTTCAAGGAAAGAAGAAGTAGCATCCTTGAGATTTGTGCTCGGTTTCGTTAATTCTGTAAAATGGTCACCATTTGCAAAGGCTGCTGGTGAATTCGTCAAAAGTTTGGCATCAAAATTATTATCATTATTCGAAAAAGAAGTCGCTGGAGCTGCAGGAGCTTTTGAAGTTGAAGGTTTTTTCGGTTCTTTGGGCGGCGATTGTTGTTTAACTTTAGGTAACTCAGGTTTTGGTGATTCAATTTTCTTTTCTGTATTCTTTGGTGATGCTGGCTTTGGTTGTGATACTGTAGGTTTTGGTAATTCTACTGGCGGTAGTGACGGCGGTGTAATATTTGGTGGCTCTGAAGCTTTAAAAGGCAATTTTTGTTGAGACTCCTTTATTTCAGGCACTTTATCAGGAATCTTTGGTGTTTCTAATTTTTTAGTATTTTCTGCTGGTTCTGCAGATTTAATTTTAGCCGATATTGGCTTATCATCTATCGCCTTATTACTAGTAGCAGTCTTATTACTTGTAAAAATATCAAAAATCGATGTCCACCCCAAGTGTCTCCTAATAAAAAGAAATAAATAAATAAACGAAAGAAATAATAAATAAAAATAAATAGAAATATAATCAAGCAAAAAGAATTTACAAAAGAAAAATCGATGCAATGGTAAAAAAAATGAAAAAAGCTTTTAAAATGATAATAATAGTTCAAATGTTAAGAAAGAGTAATAATAACAATAAGAATAAAAAAAATAGTTAGCGTTACGATGAGATTTTTGAAATGTTTCAATGACCATTTATCTAATCACTGACGCATGAATCTCTGTGAAATTATTGCATTTGTTGCCAAGACTCTGCATGATATCAATTTGGAAATGCAAGACGTTTATGAAAATATCATGCAGAGAAAAAACTCCAAGCGCTTTATTATACAGATGATGTTTTTGTTGTATTTATGATACCAGAAATAGCAGCATACACGTGTGTCTTAATATGCATTATATAAACTTTGAGCAGATTTATAATCGAAAAAATACTTTTAAATTTTATTCAAAAAAATATTTTTGGAAAGACATGTTGTGACATCTGAAAGGTCCGTTTTGAAATAATACAAATGAATTTTAAATCTATTAAGATGGAAAAAAATTTGACAATTTTTTTTTTCATTTAGTAATGTTTTGAGACTTTCGTAGGAGCAAAATCAAAGCAGGATCTCTTTTTGGGTCATCCTTAGCAGCTAATATCTAAAAATGTTCATTTCTGTTGTCCACAAAACCGACGAATTTATAAAATGTGCTTGTTTACTCCGTAGGCATTAAAAAAAAATTTACTACTATCAAATTAAAAAACATAAAAGAATTAGATTAAAAGGAGATGGGTTCTAAAAAATAGCAACAAATCTATAAATCTTACTCGAGTGTTCGTTTATCTTAACGTAATTTCCTCTTTTAGTCTATTTTAAGATATTTTCTTCAGATTCATAATGACTTTACGAATGCAGTTTCTGCCTCGCGTTTCCCAAATATATTAGACAGAATGTGATGTATGCGTGTATATGTGTTTCTGTACAAAATAGCTAGTAGGTACCTAGACATTTCGGAATAGATAATTTTCCCATGTGTCTCAAAATAGATTACTTTCATCACAGACTCTTTTCGTTGACGAAACGAATCCTATCTCAAAAATAAAAAAAAAAAAATAAAACCGAAATCTTAACCAAAGCATTTTTTTTTCTAGGAAATATGCCAAAAAGAATAATGAAAAATGTAATTCAATTAAAACTACAAAAAAACAATTATGTGATTTTCTGGTTTAACAGCTCATTAAAATTGTTACGTAAGATAATATGAGGATAATTAGTAAAGTACCAATGTATGCATTTTGAAAAAATATTTTGAGAATTTCACAAATTATTGTGAGCCTCTAGTTTTTGAAAAAAAAAAATATTTAGTAACAACAGAAGCCAAGTGTTTAAATTTATTACTCTTTTGTATATAAATAAACATATATTATGTATGCGAACGAGTGAACGAGTATTACATATATATAGTAAGTATATGTACTGGGATTGGAGCTTCTTATAGTGGCTTCTCATTTTCAGGAAACATGAATTTAAAAATAAAGTGACAACGACCGCTTTGACTTTGAAGTCAAGAAAAGGTCGAAAGTTGTTTATTTTTTTATCCGTTTTTATTCTAGCAATAATAGCTGTCAGTGAACTGATGATAAACTAAATTATTTGCAATGAAAGTTCAAGGTTGAAATATTGATATAAACTAGATTGTAACATTGCTAATTCAGGAGGAAAACTATGTACAGTAGAAGCAGCTTAAATGCATGAGCAAGTTGTCAGAATATTTTCTTCGTTTATCTGGTCTTGTGTTTAAGCCAAGTCCGGAAAATTCTTGTTCTGTGGAATGTGTTCAGAAATTTTTTAAAACTACAATGTAAATAAATGGAGCTGAAAATAATTTAAAATAAGCTGTGTTCTTTTGTGTACTTTGTTCCCATATACTGGAGAGAATAAATTGTTCTGTCGATTGAAGCGAACTATTTGTACTGTTCGCTTCATTTAAATCTATGAAAAATGTATGAGGCGTTCTTTTGTGTATCTTGTTCTGCTCTGGTCTACGGACACAAAAGAACACAGCTATAATGTAAATAACAGGGTTCTATTCCTTTACATTCTGGGCAGAAATAATTTATTGATTATAGCTGCTATGCTTGGTTTTGTGTCGCCTTATTTAAAAACTCGTATTGGAAATTTTGACAACGCCTCGAGAAATCCTCGAGGCCGGGATGTGTTACTGCCTAAAGTCTTTTCAACCATTCTCCTTGTAAATTACTTTAGGATTTTCGTATTTTTATCATTATGAAAAAATAAATAAGTGGTTTCGTCGAAATAAATGTTTTTAAATTAATCATTTAGTGTTATTACTGATGAAAAGTGGCAATGCATTTATTAGGTACGCAGCAGAAGCTCGAAAGGTTTCATTAAAATCACTTTTCGCAATTGGCGTTCACTTTTTCAACTTCCAGCCAATGATTTTTTCAATTTTGGCACCAACATTAGCACTCTTTTTGCCACACAAAATTGTGCTCACATGAAATAGAATATCAAGCAGTTCATATTATACAGGGTGTTTCAGCCATGGGGCAGGAGGTGATTATTATTATTTATTCAAAATTCATCTTGTTAATTATACAGTAATTTATTACAAGAAAACACATTCTATGCAAAAATGTAAAAAAAAAAGAAAAAACAAAAAATAAAGAAAAGAAAAAAAAGAAGCAGGCAAAAACAAAGAAACAGAAAGCTTAACAAAGATCAAATTTGTGCTGACTTTTCAATTGGAGTCTAGAAAAAATAAAATTAATACGGTCCAAATGCTCATTAAAGAGATGAGACATTGCAGTTAAAGGCTCGTTCGCTCCATAGTTGGTTCGATGGTAAGGAAGATGGAGGAAGTTATGACTTCTGAGTGAGCGAGTCGGGCTGGACACACGTATTGAGCTTAGCGGAAGGGGTGAATTTATTGTTCCCTTCAAAATACCGAAAATGAAGACAATTATCATCTAGTTTGAAGCGTCTGCAAGAAAATCAAATTCAAACGGTTCACATAGGCAGACAAAATTAAAGGATTACTCCAAGCAAGGCCATGAAGTGCAAACCGGAGGAATCTGTGTTGAACAGCTTCGTTACGATTAATCTGTACGTGGTAGTAAGGAGAGCAGACAGGGCTGGAATATTCCAGTATCGACCCAACAAAAGTGCAGTAAAGAAGTTTTGTAATAGTGATAGTACTCAGCTAGACAAAAACAAATTGTATGGAGGGGGGGGGGTGTATCTCAACCATTTCGGGGTTACAGAGTAGTTGTGAAAAAAATTCTAGTTTTCCACAAAACACCCTGTATCTTAAAAAGTATGGTCACCATCAAGAACTCATTCACATTGTATGAAGAACTTCATGGCTTTTCCAACGACTTCTCAAACAACCCAAAATTCCTCTCTCCTCAGGAGTTATGGCGCTCTAAAATAAAAATTTCGGATTTTCTTACCATTTTTTTATTATTTTGACCTCTTTTTTGTTTTTTTTTTAAATAAGCTGATATTTCCGGAGAGGTTAGGAGTACGGGACTGATTGAGCAGTCGTCGGAGGAAAAATGAGTTACTTCATACAATGAGTTCTTAATGCTAACCGGACACCCTGTACTTTTAAAATTTTTTAAAGATATATAGGGTGTTCTGTGAAAATGTAGCATATTTTCTTAATCAAAGACGCCTTCTTTTCTATCTCGATTATTTTTTGGTGCTGCCCCTGGTTGCATATCTCTCCACCAACCGGGTTTGAGTGTTGATACTAGATTGAGGTTAAATTTTATTCTTTTGATTTTGTTCTTTCTAACTCTGCCACACCACAGAATCACACCGACCATACACCAATTTCTAAGTTTGACAGCTCGGACCTGTTAGCATATTCCTGTTAAAATTACATACATATGAATATATGTTATGATCACTTACTCGTTTTAATACGTAGTATACTATAAAATTTAGCAGACTTTGTCCCTAAAACTTCTACATCGTACACATATAACAGCATAAATTTACAAATTCAAAGAAACTCACATATCTAGTTGTGTAAATTTACATTTGCATGGAGTAAAACAAATCAGGCATAATTGAAAATTCTACACATAATTATTAAAAACTAGGAAAATCTGTTACTATGTAAATATATAATATTACATCAGAAAAGTCAGTAAAAATATTAATTTTTTAGAGTGTATTTACATATTAAAATATTTATTTCTTTTTGATACGAATTGAAAATTTACATTCATAGAAAATACTTTAAAAGTCAAAAATGAAGGTTAAATAATATCCAAGGTGAAATATGTGGTTAGGACAGCTCTAATTTTATAAATCAATTCGTACATTAAAAATTAGCGACCTTCTTTCATTACTTATGATAAGAAAGCTTTTGAATGACATTGGTACGTTAAAAAATGCACATATGACTAGACGAACCGGACGGTAGATTAGTCGTATACATTTGAAATAATAGTGCAATGTCTTTTGTCCCTCTTTTACGATAAGATAACTAAAATCTAAAGCAAATAAACTTGAAGAAATCATTTTTTAGTACATGTAGGTACGAGTGGTATACTTGATCGATATGACGGTAAAACTGTTACTAGCTGACTTACATATGTATTACTTAATATTTCCTTTCATTACTATTGACAAGATTTATTATTTATTTAGCACATGACTATACAAAGTATGGTTACATATAAATATTACATTTATGAGGAAAAAATCATACAGATAAGATTTCTATCAGGTAGAGGCATTTATGAAAACTGAAAGAGTGCCCTTGTAAGAAAAGAGAGCTGGAATCCGACCAGAGGCCGAATTCACCAACTCGGAGAGCTGTGGAGTTGTGGAGATGAGAGTTCTTTTGACACTTAACTCTCCACTCGGAATTCTGTAACTCGGGGAATTTGTATTGAGAAGTACCAAACTCTCTATTCCACTCGACAAACCTCTCGGCTGTTAGTTGTGGAGAAGTAAGAAGAATATTTCTCAACTGACAGTATTCGCTGTATTTGTTGTGTTTTGTGAAGGTACCTGGGTACCTAGGATTTTCAAATCAAATTATGGACTAACTGGCTATGTGCAAAAAAATAAATTATGGAAATCCTTTTGCAATACTTACAGAGAAATATGGATTTTGGTGTCGTAAGGCTAAAAATATAAAATCACGCGTAAATTGTCAATTTTAGATATGCACGTTAAAGCTTGTATGTAGGATTTAATCACATCTTGTCCCTTAATTAGATATGTAATTAGTTTTTGAGTTCAGTTAATGGTTTTGGAGATAATTACAAAAGATGTAAATCAGTCCTTCTTAAGCTGAAAAAATGGTCGTTTTTTTGTACAAAAATGTATAAATTTTTAAGTCATCATTATGAAGAACTGGTAAGTCGTGGAAATTCATTTTCTATGAGAAAAAGAGTACTAATGGATGTGAAACAAAGAACGGAGGAAATATATGCAAAAGTATAGGAACTAATGTGTATATGACCCAAGTGCAAAAGATCCGTCTTTCGGCTGTAAAAAGTCAGTTATGAAGTTAAAATTATAAAAGACTATACCACTCGATTACCACCTTCTCCCTCTTTAATTTGATACCAAACATGTAGGAAATAATCCCAATGCTCTACGACCCTCCCACACAGAGTAAGCCGTCCTTCAATATTTCGACACTTCTCAAGTTTTCTTTAACTCCCCAAATATGTTAGAGAATGTTGAATGGAGAGTTATGGAGTTTTAATCGGGGAAAACGAAAATTCTCATCTCCTAAACTCTCCGAGTTACAGAATCCGGCCCCAGGAGCCCTATTCTTGAATAACGAAGGCAGATTCCGTATACGTTGAGCTGTTAAAATCATTCGAAATGAATGTGCATGTGGTATTCTTGAAATCAGTATTGGTTATTTTCGTACGCAAACCAGTCATATATATATCCAACTATCCGTTATTTACCGAACTCGTAAAAACCATTCGTAATTCAAGAATAGGCCCCCAGGAATAATTTACGAGCATCATAAATGGAGAGGAAATTCCAAGTTTGAGGGACGAAGTTAAGAGTGTTCACAGATGTCTGAAGCCTTCCTTGTCCAGTCATTTAATAAAGCATCTTCAAAAACGAAGTCGCTACCAGCGAAGTTGTTTGGTAAAGTGGGTAAAGGAGCCGATGGCACACTATCTCGAACTTGAATCAAGTTGTGGTTAGAAAGTTGTAATGTGAAATAAATGTTCCTTAGGCAAGGCGTATAAGCCTGTTGTGATTGAGAATAATAGGTCATTCACATTGACAAAGGCTATATAAGCAATATTGGAAAATACTGCTGATAGCAATGAAAATCCTTAGTCCTCTAATAGGTACACAAAGTACGAAAGACAGGGAAAATTTATTTCGTGTATAGACAGTACCGAGCTAGACTCGACTTGCTCAGCCTGCCACCTTATGTTTTAAAAGAGGTCTAAGAGTAACTGTTTTTAATACATATGTACGTAGTCTCTGTCTAGTCTCAAGTATATCTATTCGATCGTGTATCTGGAGACTAAGGGGCCAGTGTTTGTGCCTGTTTGACGATGTGACACGCAGTGTGTCATGCAGTTGGTCGAGAATCAAGTTAGTCTGATTTTTAGGGGCGAGGCTACGTATTTGACAAAATTTTGTATCATGTAGGGGCGCCGTTTGTCACGCATTCGTCATTCTTAAGCCTTGAGTGAACTCTATTGAAGAAAAGATAATAGTTAATAGTTCTAGCAGCTCCTGATATGTGTTTCTGTCCTGATGTTGGACAGATTGTTTGATAAGTGTGTGCAGAAAAAGCTTTCATGTGTGACACGCCAAGTTGGACAACATGTTCGCCATGTATTGGCCGCTCAATTGTCAAACATGTTGTCCAACATCAGAACAGGAACACATATCAGGAGCTACTAGAACCGTTAAATGCTCTGTACTTCAATAGAGCTCACTCAAGAGTGATGAATGCGTGACAAACATTGCCTTGCATGGTACAATATGTTGTCAAACATGTAGGCCCGCCCCTAAAAATCAAACTAACTTGATTTTTATCCAACTGCTTGTCATACTGCGTGTCACATCGTCAAACAGGCACACAAATGTCAAATCTTCGTGACAACATTGTTGCCCTACTCTAGTTGGACAACATGCATGATCGCATATATTGGAGAATCCACATTTCATATTTCTACCTTTTAGTCCCCTGACACTCGAGTAGACACACTTGACACCAGATAGAGACCGTGTACTAAGAACATATTTTTTTAGTACATACTCTTTTATAACACACTCCTCATCACGAATGATGCCAGGGGAGGTCGAGCTTAGGTCAACACTGTATACACGAAATCGAGTTTTCCGGTGTCAACTAGTGTACGAGGGGAATTATCTGACAAAAGATTGCGAATTGTCGGGGTTCAATATGCATTGATGTCATAAGATAGTTTTACACCGTTCAATCTGTACTTCTTCGATTGGAGACTCTGGAGAACTTGGTTGAAATTGAAGGAAAGTATTTCAATCTTAACGACAAAATTGCGTTCAAAAAACTTTTCCTCTTTTCCAATGGCACGATTTTCTGACAATAAAATAAACACGGCTCGCAAATCACACATATGTATATTTTTATAGCACTCTAGACCTATACGACAAAAGCTCTTCTTCTGAAGATATCATTAATATGAAGTGTGCTCAACTAAAGTGCATTAATAATAACGTTTGTCGTACATAATATGAATTGTAAATAACACTTTTTTCTAGATTATATCTAACAATACATACTTCTCATCACTTAGTCCATCAACGTAAACTAATCTGTTTATCTGTTTATTTTTTAAACCTTGAAGTCTTTATTATTTTGACTAATTAACTCGTAGATACTTTGTTAATTAATTCTTATTCATTGCACAGACTTCGAAAAAAGACGCGCTAAAAATAGTTTGATCCGGAGGTATATCTATGTAGGAAACTTTTATAAACGCTTGCTTGTATCTATGTAACTATGTAAATAATTTCATCGGGGCAGAAAAATCCAAAACTTCATTTAGAAAAATCATCGTACCTATACAAAGCTAAGAATTTAAATAGGCATAAAATTAGTTTTAATGAATAAACAAGAATCGTTGCACGAATATTCTCTTGTATTAAGGAATCCGTTATCATAATTTGTATGTGAATTGATGTGTTCATTTAATATTCTCTAATTAGCCATTTATATCAAAAGAAAACAATACAATGTTGCCTGCACTACAATTTAAAAAATTGGGGGCAAATGAAACGCCTTAATATATGCAAAAGTAAATTTGTTTTATTGCGGCAGGGCTGCTGCTGTTTACACACACAAAATTTTGATGAATTTTACTCACAAAAATAATTTTGGAAGAAATTAAATCCGAAATTGCGCACATTTTAATCAACTGAAAAAACAATTTTTGTGGCAATTTTACCACTCAGTGAAGTGAAGACGGGGGCATAGGTTCAATAAATGAATGCCTACCATAGCAAAAAAATGGGCGCAACTTGGCTTTCAACTTAACCAAAAAACTTTTTTGTAAAAGTACCGAGTTAAAAATAAATTTGAATTTACTGTAATTTGATTTAAAAAAAAAATAAAAACTATTCTAATCATTATGACCAAAAAATGTAAAATATAAATGCTAATACCTCGATTTTCGAGCTAAACACAACATTTAACACCCTTCCGTGCCCATAATAAAAAGGGTACCCACTTACCCCGGAAATTTGAAAAATACTGCCTTGGTGAGTACAATCTCGAAAATTTGTTGTGCGTTCAAAGGGTGAAGCTATGAAATCTAATGCTTATCAGTATTTTTTGGCTAAAGCAATTCTTGAAAAGCTAATTAAATTAAATGTTGACGAATAGTCTAGATTGACTTTGGCATCTATTGCAGAGATATGAAATAATTGTATTTCCATGATTTTATTTTTCTTCGTTCCTTACATACATTACATATGTATGGTCAGGATGTGCTGAGATGCAGGGTGTTGTTCCTAGGTAATACAGTAGTCAACCCACATAAAGGAACGGAGTCCTCCTTCAGTCACAATTTTCCTCTTTATACTTTAGGGTAGGGGGGGTTCGTTCCAATACCGCATGTTGCATATCGAATTAAAGATCTCGCCGAGTACTATCGGTGGTGTGCTTTTTTCCCGATACAGAAAACTTTCTCGGAACGTTTTGTTGCCGGAAAACCTATTTTCATATACTTGTGTCACATATATACCAGCTACTGCATTTCGTATATTTTTTTGCAGTCCGTTTTTCCATGGCCATGTCAGTGCACTGACATATAATAAGAATGGACTGAGCCATCCTATCTAATTCCTATAGTCAAAAGTGATACAAATTTTGGCTAAAATCTATTTGTCTCTTTCAAGCTCAAAATGTACACTGAACTGTAACCAATTTTTTGGAACAGTACGGCTGTATTAATTGGAATGCATTGGAATTGACATACAAATTCAGACAAATATATTGTTTATAATTATATATAGTACGTCTATCTCTTACAAGCACAATTAAATATGACAATAAAACTGCAGAGGAGCACATTTTTCAGTAGTATTAAAAATTAATTTTTGTGTTAATTAAAACAAGTTTAACTTCCTAAATAATTTTAATTTAATACAATATTATTTGATAAAATCTTTAGTGTTTCCAATCGACAAATAATTATTAATTATAAACCGGTGTGCAATTGTTCGAAATAAAGGGTTTTTCACAGCCTGTTCAAAATCTGTGCCATTTTTGTAGCAACAACGCTCAGTCCATTTATTATATGTCTGGGATAAAGAAAAGAAGCGCTACAAGCTTCCAGGGAGGCGCTTCAGGAAGATTCTTAGAGCGCTCTTTTTCCAATGGGTAACTCAAGTCGGCCACCAACAGTGAATAAAACTTCTGCCGAAGCATTTTCTGTAAATTTCTATATAAAAAAAAATAATAATGCTATTGCTTATCTACGCGTGGCCCAAGCACCATTTGTCGGCCTCCAATAATGCATAAAAATTTCCAGTAAATTTCTATTAAAAAATTAGGGCTTCCCTAGATCATAGTTAATTTTATATTGGAGCGTGACATTTATGGCTTACCCTTTTACGTCACCAAATCGAGGCATCGTTTATTTGATTGCCTCTTTCATCAAGAGTATTATCTTTTGTAAAAAATGCTTTTTCGAAGTGAGCAGTATACAAGGGCAATTCCATTCTAATAATATTATTCTACAATTAATCGTAGGGTGTTTGATGATTGGTCTATAGATCCACATCCACTCATCTGAATGAAATATTAAGAAAATCTTGTTTTTCTTTAATTATGTATTGATAAGATTACAGATAGATATTACCTGTGATAATTAAGTGTTCGGTGCTGATGGCTCGGATTTCTAAGTTTTGTATATTTTACTAGTAAGACGAGATTCTATGCTTATAATTAGTAGAAGACCATTTGTTTCTATATTCGTATCATTTTAACAGTTACTTCAAATAATATTAGAAAGTTCCAAAAATGCGTTCAAATATATTTTCTTGGGGGATTTTTTTTTTTAATTTGAAGTTGCAGGTGAATCTTCTTTGTACCATGGATATAAACAACACAGCCACAATATGACGTTATCTATCCCATGAATTTGACTTGGTTATCAAGACAATAAATACAAACAACTGTACATACATAGATTATATAGATAAATGTAATGCAACTAGTTACTAGCTGCTATAATAAAAAGACTAAAATAAAAACGAATTGATATATGTAGACTCTTTAAGATAAATTCAAATAAGAGTTACCCGTTTTTAGACATGAATTACATATGAGCAGTTGATGATTATAGCCTCCAAGCCTAAGATATTAGATAACATAAAACCTCAGTATTGTGTTTATTTATTTATTTTGTATTATCAACATTTGCCTCCTCCATTATCATAATGTTTTTTTTTTCAAATATTTCACATATGCTGCGCCATCACATTAGCCGAAGAGTTTGTTGTATTTTATCACGTTTTAGCTATTTTTGTATGTTAACAAAACTGCAATTATTGTTGAAAGAATTTCAAAAGCATTTGTTGGTTATTACTTTCTTGATTAGTAAACAACTACAAGCACGTTCAAACATGCAATTACCGCTTAACTTATAAGAGTTATATGATTTTCAATGGTTGGTTAATATTACTATTGTAGGCTGGCCTGTTACTAAAGCTGATAGCCATTATTATGTTTTGAATGAAGCATAATAAATCTGATTGAATAAATATACTGTTAAAAAAAGTACTTACCGGATCTCATCAATCGCAAGAGAAAGGTACCACAGCGCAAACATGGCTACAACAGCCGGTATAACGATTTGAGAAACTTCAATCTGTAAAAAAAAACACACAAAATAAAAGGATAAGGTCCCTAGGCAGAAAATAGTGATAAAAAGTATGATTGTCATAAATATGTATATAGGGAGGGATATACAAGGGCGGATCCAGCCATTTGCTCTAGGGGGGGGGGGGGGGGGGGGTTTAAAAAGTTTTCAATTCGAATTTTAAAATGTTATTTGCAATTATTTATAACATAAGTATACAGGGTGTTTCCCACTAGGAGGTCAATAGAGCGGGAGGGGAGGTGATAGTACTCACCTAGACGAACCAAAAATTGTATGGCAGAGGGGGGGGGGGGCATATCAACCATTTAGGAGTTACAGGATGATTAAGAAAAAACTGCTAAACCAGCCCCGTACCCCTGTCCCCTCAAGAATTATGGTTGTCTAAACTAAAAATGTCGGATTTTCTTACCTTTTTTTTAATTTATTTAATTTATTATTTTTGAAAAAAGGTCGTTAACATAACTTTTTTTTATAAAACTGTGAACTGTAGACCTATTACACCCCATGAGCTATCAGGGCTATGGTGCTGATTGAGCAGTCGTTGGAAAGGCCATGAAGTTCAGGCTTAAACACAATTGCGACGACAGACGACAAACGACGACGATATATCGCTCTCAAACTTCTAAAAGCTGCACCAAATTGCGACGACCGACGACATTATCGCCGGGATTGATCAGTTTCTAATTTTGCCGTCGTCGCTGCAGTCCTACCAACAAAATTAATCGAATGAAATGGTTGTGGCATTCACTTTTGTCTTTTTTAGGTGGTAGCAAGCCGCGGAAATTTTAACATAATGAGCTTTGAGGAAAAATTGATCGAGGAAATGCGAAATCCATAAAATAATTTATAGTTTACAAGACAGGCAAGACAAGTGGACAAAAAAGACGTGGGTTGGATGGATATTTCAAAGCGTTTAATTTACTTAATTTCCGCATTTTCAGTTTTTTTTCCACAGTTTGGTTCATTGCATTTCTTTCAATATAATATAAAATATTCTTGATAAAAATCTCCTTTTAAAACGCTCGAAACATTTTACAAATGAAATTTCAATATTTTCTTCTTTCACAATCGTCGCTCACCGCCTGTCGTTGCAATTGTGTTCCCAATTTTTCGACTGCCTGTTTCGCAGCGAATTTTTCGCTGTCGTCTGTCATTCTATCGCTCTGTCGTCGGAATTGTGTTTAAGCCTTTCTGCATACAATGAGGTCTTAACTGTGACCGTTTGCCCTGTAGTTTAAACGGTTGATATGCCCCCCCCCCCCCCCCTGCTATACAAGTTTTGGTTCGTCTAGGTGAGTACTATCACCTCCCGCTCTATTGACCTCCTAGTGGGAAACACCCTGTGTTATATTACTTAGCGACAATACAATATTTGATAGACTTGTATATAATTTGTTATGTGTTGCATATAAAATAGTATTGGATACAAACTATAAGTCTCACTTAATAAGAAATAAGTTGGAAATTGGGCAAACTAATTTCTACACTCAGAAATTTTTTTCGTAACGATTTACGAAAGCTGTCATAAAATCTCGATCTGAATGATTTCCGTATTATTGGAGAGAATTACATAAAATTTATAGCATTTTTGTAGAATTTATAACGAAATTTAACAAATATATTGCAAAAATCTATAAAATGTTTCGTAAAAAAAGGAACGCACGTACGCTTGAGATGGTGGAAGCTTGCTTCGTAATTTTTACGAAATGTGAGATTTTTTGATAATATAAAATGTTAAAATTAGGAACATTTTGTACATATTCTGTAGGAAGAGATTGTGTAGTATTACTCGAACTTTCTTAAACTCAAGAAAAATATCGTAAAATTTATAAAAACACTAGCAGTCCCGAACAATTAAGTACAGTGTTACTCTCTGCATCAGTCAGTTTGCTACCAATTGCGTGCATTTCACAGTAGAACGTGATCGACAATACTTTAATTAGTAAGTTGCGGAAATATTTAAAAACGTGCACAGTTTAAAGCCAGATTCGCTCATTTAAGCATTATAAAAGGTATTTTGAAAATTTTCGTATTTCTGTATTTAACAAATATATTCAATCTAAAAGTGGGTACACAGCATGGTAATGGTGTTCATTGTAAATCTGAATGTATAAAAACTTACAGAGTTTGGTCCGAAAAATTAATAGTATAACTTCCAATAAGCAAGCAGTTGCTCTCCAGAAGCTCTTTGAATCATCATTTAAGTTTTCTTACACTAGTTTGCCTAAGGACAGTTTTACTCGCAAGGACGTATTCCATCAGAAATATCAGATAAAAGATTTTATCACTAGTGTCATATCCACGTTCTTGCAGGATAATATATTACTATTTATTAAAGATGATAAATTAAAATGATAAACATTTGAAAATCCGTTTGATTTCATTGATTCAGATTACAAAATTTTCAAATATTTGGAAAAAAACTGATTATTTCGCGAATCCAAAGATTGCTACTGTTCATTGCGAAATTAGTGATGTGGATTCAGACGGGGAAATGATTGTAGATAATCTCGATACAAAAAATTATACATATTATTATTATTAAATAACAATTCCGAAAGTTTCTTGACTTGCCCAATGTTTTACTTTCAATTAATAATAACGATAACTTCTTGACATCTTCTAAATATTTCAAAAAAAAATTATTAACGGAAAGTGGTAGTCTTTTAAAAGATCGAATGGGAAAAGCATTGATATTCCATATTTTTTTATATTTATATGATTGTGAGATAAACAACTGTTTTGGCCCCCATACAGAGCCAATAATTGTGGTCTATTAGTCATTCTAAACGTTATCGGAAATTATGATATTGAAATTATAAAACATTTTAATTGTAAGTTTTTTTTTAAGCAGCGGATATGAAATTCTCAGGTTACAATATAATAAAATCCTTGGAATCTGAAATTCTGAAGGCGTAATAATTAAAACTTCTCTAGGAGAAAAGGGGTTTATTTTATATTGAGTCTTATTTTGGGAGGAAAACCTTGCTTTGAACGATGTTTTAGGATTTTTAAAAAGCTAACTACTTTTGTCGCTTTTGTAAGGCGTCCAATTCAAAGATAATACTCACTATATAGCATTTATAAGGAAAGTTCAGTTTAGAGTACAAATAATAATCTTGCAAAAGATTTTAAGTTAAATAAGAACAATTTGAAGTGACAATGCCAGCTGGAAATTTAAAATTTCGTTAAGTTCAAGCTAGCTAAAAATCTCAAGCTGTAATTTCGTGTCGATGTACATACGCGATTAGGCTGAAGCACATTACCCGTAAAGGTACTCAGGTGTGTCGAACGCGCTCTTTAAATTAAACAACGTATTCAAATTAACTTTAAATCCTCGGAGGGGAACTTTCGTTAAGTTTAAATATCAAATTTTCCGTAAGTGTAGTGCGCTAAGAGTCGTTCATTACTTAAATTACTTAAGTGATGTGTCATACAATTAAATTATTATTAAATGAATTAAAAGTGCAAATTAAAAACTGAAATGGACAAGAATGGTACTGCGAATTAATAGAAGGCACAAATCTTCAATTAAATCAACTTCCATTTGTTAATTTTTTTGCTTTTGCCACTTTTTAAATTGAAAACATTAAATATCAAGATAATAACCCTTACGGAATGTGATATCGGTTTAGGGCAAAATTGTCAAAAATTCGTAAGTAAACCTCAGTCTCGCCGAAATTCGTAATATGGTCTAGGATAAAGCCAAATTCAGGTAGAATTCATAGTGCATTAGAAGATCAAGCATTCTAAATTTTAATTATATATGGTAAGGTACGTTTAGATAGTCTCTCTTTTCGTGAAACAACGCATGCAAAGCTGCTTGCGATATATCATGCTACAAGGCGCAAGTGAGGCATGCTGTGATTCTCATGCCGCTTCCTGTTCTCACATTTTACACGAAATTATGGTACTTGCAGGGCAACAACCACAATATAATTCCGATAATAACATTTTCAAACTGATTTGATGGTGGTGCCTCTTGATAATGGCACCACCATCAAATCAGTTTGAAAATGTTATTATCGGAATTATATTGTGGTTGTTGCCCTGCAAGTACCATAAATTCGTGTAAAAGCAAAAAAACAAGTGGAAGAAATGGTTGCGGGATTTTGTACGGGCATTTTAGCAGAAATTTTACTAAGGATGTTAAAAAGCGTCTTTCAGGAAGTGCCACGAATGATTAGACCAATGATAACAAAATAAAATACCAACATGTTTTCTAATGTACTGCTAAAAGGTATTAAAGAAATCGAGTAACCTAACATGATCATATGAAAACTACAAAAAAAATCTCTGAAATATAGTGTTGCATGGTGTTGGAACATGCTTCCCATTTCGAATTAGAGTACGTATGCTCGGCCTTTGGCCTCGCCGCGCCTACTCTAATTCGAATTGGGAAGCATGTGCGCTCATATTTGAAGTTTGCGCCGCCATCCCATCATATGCATTACTTTGCTTCTAGTCGCATGCTTCATATTACATTTACTCTGCCACTATAAAATGGTACAAAATTAGAATGGAAATGAGAGATTTTAATACGGCAAAAAGTTATGTCTGCTTTTCTAAAATTGATTGGTATAGGTATTTCAAAAATTCTTTAAAAGGCTGCAAAATCTTTTAAAAATACAACTATACAAGGTTGAATATAGTCAGCAAATGTAAATCCAAACGCTTACTACTATCTTTATATACATATACAAAGAATTTTCGATTATCGCATTGAAATTTTTGAAGAAGTTTGAAAGTAGTATTATTTTAGAATTTGTCTTAAAATGCAACCCTTTTTGTGTTTTTCTTACATCGTTTCCAAGCATTTGAACCGCTCCGATGCGGAATGCTATGCTGAGACATCATGTAAATCGATACTCGACAATCATTAATCATAAGACGCTTCTTAGAATAACAACGAAAAAAGCTAGGCTTGATCTAAGATTAATTCTTACGATAACCTAGACTAGATAAATGCCTGTATGTAATTTCGTATTGTTCATACGATGATACGAATATATTCTATCCGTCTGTCTGTCCGTTCTTCGGTCCATCCTCACAATAACTCGAGAACATGTTGAAATTTTCCATACGGGTTTTTAAAAAAATGTAAATTCAAGCTAAAAAATTTGAGAAATCGGGCAATTCCTTCGTAGGGTTGCCATATACAAATTTTGATTTTCACTATATATTTTGGCCTTGTCTGAGAACGCGTCGCCATAGAAAGCTGAGATTTGGCACATGGTGTTTTCATAGCAATATTAAATAAAATTTCAAAATTGAACTAAATTGGCTAAACCCTTGGTGTTGCCATGCAAAATTTTGGTTTTTCACTATTATATTTGGAAACTGCCTGAGAACGCGTCGACGTGGAGAGCTCAAATTTTGATACAGAGAAGAATATTTACTGATCAGTAGAAGGGCGGTCTTGATATTATCGAAATTTTCACGACTCTGAAGATTTTTCCACATTGTGCGAAATAATATATTTCTCATTTTCAATGTGAAGTTCAGAGTGGTTAGAAATAATGAAGTTTTGGTTAACAAAAGTGAGAATAAAATGGAGACTATTGGCCTATTTAATGAACTTCGTAAAATTTAATACCACAAATAATCACAAGCAAACGTAAGCGCCTTATTACGGTTCTCAGGAAGCAGTCTTGAAAGCTTTTATGAGTTTAAGGAAGAAGAACTGTGATGATTATTCAAAAAGCTCATTAAAGCTTTTGGAAAGATACCTTCAAAAAACTTCTTTGTCAATGATTTAGCGTACCTCCAAGAACACTTTTTAAAAACTGGAGTAAAACGCTTGCCTTTACAAACATGCCTATGTAAAAACGAAATGAACTAGGATAGAGAAAATAAGGAACTCATCAGGAACTATCTTGGAGCGTTCTTTTTTCCAATGAGATAATAACATAAACAACAGTAGTGCACTCAGGAATTTTGATTTATAAAGCTTAAAAGAAGTTCTTTTAAATCATAACCTTTTGCTTTACACGACTATAAGTATGCATAAATGTTACCTAATTAATTTATTTTAATTAATGTCAGCGGGCAAAATGTAATGTAGCTGATTGACAAGATAGCCCTTGTTGGTGCTCTTCAGAATGGAGTTCTTGTTGATGTCGACTGAAAGGACGCTTTTTCGTGGAAGCGTAGGTATACTTACCAGTGGATGTTATAACTATAGTATACTCTTACGCCGTACAGAACATAGATGTTGACATACTTTAAGGAGGAATTAAAAATAATATTGAGGTGAACTTAAATAATTTTTATTTTTTGGTTTGAATTTTTTTTTTTTTAAAGCTACATTGACTTTGTGTTTGCTAATTATATTCGGCTGATGTAAAGCTGTTATCATAGAATATATACATATCAATATTTCGTCACAACATGTGGTGTGAGGTGCAGGGTGCAGCCCAAAAAGAAAAAAAAAAAGAAAATATATAACGTATTGTGGTTATGATACGTTATGATGTGAGCCCTCAACTTAAAGGATTTGTTGCAATGTAGTGCAACTTAGGTTGACATATACATATATTTTAAGCTCGATAGATAAGTTTATTTTTTTCAAAAATTGAATGTATCGTTTTGGGCTGGACTTCCTCAAGTGTTCGACATATCGAACTATGCAAAATATTAAATGGCTCTTCGATATCGAATTACGTGATTGATATATAGATCAATTCCAAAACGGTTCCATATTATTTCCAACATTACTTAAATGACCCGATTTGCTCCAGGAGCGATATTGAATCGATTCGAAGTGATTGCGATCGATCCCATAAATGAAATAAAAATCAGAACAAGGGAAAAAGTTATAATTGGTATAAGGTCTCGCATTCGCATAGGACGTGCTCCGATGTTTTATTCTCTTCCAGACATAGCCTGCATACATAAGTGGGTGATATACCTGTCCGATGCATGTGTTTGTTTAGTTTGTAGTGTCCGCTTATGTTATGACCGATTAAAAATCCTTTTCTATCCAAAATCCATTCTGACTTCTAATAGGTGGATCATATAAAAGAAAACTTATGAAAAATATTTTAAATTTAGCTATAGTCTTTTCGACTTTACTCGATTCAAGTTACAAGTACCACTCCTGGATCTACAAAAATTTATTGGTGGCCAATATTTTCATCAGTTATTATTCATTGAGGTTATCTTCGAAGAATATTCATTGAAGTTTTCAACAATGATTACTCTTTGACGTTCTCTTCGATCGTTATTCTTTCAAGTTTTTGTCGAAGACATTTCATTTACGTTTTCATCGATGAGTAATTATTCATTTACATTTACTCCTACAGAAAGGCATCACACCCTCTCTAGGACATTGTGTGTAAAATTCATCGAAGTTTCAGTGCAGAAATGGGTCGATGATGCATGCCAAAGGTGCAATACTGCTTCGATGCGGTGTTGCATCCATTCCCCGCTGGGTCCTGTAATGATTCTGAGATGATTTTTAGGCGGCCTCAAAATCTTCAGGCCCTTCTTTGATGAAGGTCCTGAAATGAATCTTTTGGCTTGTCTGGAGCCTATCATTGAAGTTACCTTTTGTCCATTCGGTTTTGAATCCAGTTTTGAATGGTAAATTTTACAGTGTTGTAGAAGATGCCAGAAAATGGTTCCGGTCATATGAGGGGCATAGATGCTTCCTTTTAGACCAATACGTCTCGTTATCATTCCTTTCAATTCCTGAGTGCCCATTGAAGTTTTCCGAAGTTTCCCCGATTTAGTTTATTTTTTAAATTTTATTTACTATTTTTATGAAAACGCTGTCTACATAATCTCAGCTCTTTATGTGGACGTGTTCTCAGGCATTGTCCAAATATATATAGAGAAAAATCAAAGTTTTGTATGGCAATACCAAGGAATTGGCCGATTTAGTCCATTTTTGAAATTTTATTTACTATTACTATAAGACCATATACCAAATTTCAGCTCGCAAAATTTTTCTGCAAGTGAAGGATTTTTGTTCTCTGCAACGTCGTTTTGCACTGCAAAATTTTACTCGTTATTTGTTAATTCTACCTACTATTTTAATAAGGTGCAAAAGCTCGTTGAAAAGATCTTTATGGACATACGAAAATAAAAGACGTCCGTTAGTAAATGGTGTTCCCAAAACAGTCTTTCTTGTTGCTTACGTTTTTTTTTAAACTAAATGAATTGCTAAAACAACTTCTTAATAATTCCATTAGAATGTACAAGTACAAACAAAAAAAACTGCACGTTTATTATTCTCTGAACGTACTTATATAACTGAAATATTTTTTGTAGTCGTGGTCGTGTGAAACCAATTTTTTTCTGTCGCAAAGATATTTGCTTAATCACCAAGGAATCATCATGACAGAAAGAGTTCCATGCATATTTTTTCATCAAAATTATACATTAAATTTAAGATGAATGTTTAACTTCAAATAGTAATATGTAGGTACCCTATTGTTTACATAATTTTATTTACACAATCCCGATCCCGATCTCTTCTTTAACTAAGCACATTTTTGAGTATAGTATGTAGGTACCTACCTACTATTTGCATAACTTAAAACGATATTGACGAATATAGGTATATAATACGCTGAAAATGGTTCAAAGTTTTCTGCAAGCCACTAATAACTGTGTTCTTTTGTGTACCTTGTTCTAGAACTCCCACATACTGAACAAATTGTTCCCTTGATTGAAGCGAACTATTTGTACTGTTCGCTTCATTTAAATCTTTCTATGAAAATGTATGAGGCGTTCCTTTGTGTATCTTTTGTTCTGCGGACTCAAAAGAACACAGTTAATGACAATCATCAACACAAAAACATTCCTTCGTTATTCTGATCCACTTCTCTATGAAAAAATGTACTTTTTTGTGGCACAAAATCATTAGGCTTACGAAACCTTCTATAAAACAAGTGTACATTCTCCACGTTTACGTTTAGTAGAGCGAAGCAAATACCTCCTAATAGGAGATGGAGAACAGGTCTGTGTTAGGTTTCTCGATTCGATTCGAACGCGTTCAATATTCGAGGGTTTGATTGAACTACATCTCAGTTTTTGACATAAAACAAATAATTTTTCATGACAAAGATTTCACATTAGTATAAAAAAAAAAATTCAAAAGCAAAATTGAATATTTCGAATGCATCGAATGCATCGAATGAAATTTAATTGACTTCAATTTCTCAAAAAGAAGAAATTCTCGATATTGACAACAAGAATCAAAATACGGGTCACGGTGAAAACTTCCGAAACTACCCAAAATTTAGTATCAATATTCACTATTGTAAAAACAAAATAAATATTTGCCTATCATGATGCATATTAAATTCTGTACGGCTTTTTCAGGATGGTGAAAATTACCGACAATAGATGTCATGCCT
Organism: Dioctria linearis; assembly: GCA_963930735.1. Lineage (NCBI taxonomy): Eukaryota > Metazoa > Arthropoda > Insecta > Diptera > Asilidae > Dioctria > Dioctria linearis. The sequence goes on along the minus strand of OZ005743.1, from coordinate 169,108,482 downwards.
AGTTACTGCTAATCGAATCACTTGTATGTTTATTCGGTACTCCTGTATTACCGAATAAACATACAAGTGAGAGTTGAGTTGAGTAAAATCGAATATTATCAGAAAGCTCAGCTTTGCCAGTCTTCTTTTAATTCATTAAATATAAATACCTTGTTCTTCACACTAAATCTAATATCTTCTTATGATGACAATGGTAACACTGAGCAATTTATTTGTCATCAGAAACAAGAAACAAAACAATCCATATAGATCGAATAAAGAATTCACGGTATATGTATGTATATCATGTAGCTTAGTTACTCCATTTAAAATATATTTGAAAATTTCACCCTTTCATCTATAAATAAATAAAATCGTGAAGATTTTGCGAAATTTTACACACAAAAATAGGTACACTGATGCATTCGACGACCATAAAAAAACGTTGCCGGGACAGGTGCTCGTGCTGGTCGGGATTTTGGAATGGGTAATGAATAATGGTAACGCAAGCGCAGCACAACAAATTTGACTTGACTCATCCATCTCTCAGAATTTTGCAGATTCATGTAAACTTCAAAATTGTTACGTGTTACGTCACTCACCTCAAACTTTAAGCACGAGATAAAATTTGCCGAAAGGCGAAGGATTCTTGTTTTTTTGTAGCACCCACTTTATATCACTTTTAAATTATGAAAACTACTTTAAGTAACACTTGCAAATATTACCTTTTTGGTAAGATTTACTTTAGTTTTTTCTCTAAATCACAATTTCATAGAAAAAGCGAAGGAACTGTGCAAACTCCCTGATGGAATTTCTTTGCTCTCCCGAAATTTCGATCACTCTACGTCTCTACCGTTCCGTTCTACATCAAAAGAAACATACATTGCAGGCAGCACAGCACAACTACTGTCAACTCGAAGAGCTTTTGTTTCCCTTCTTCGGATAAAACGGAATAACGGACTGTTACATCATCCAAAGCACTAAGCTTTTTGTAAAATTAAATGTTTTAAAATGTCTATCGTTATTATCGTTTGTTCGTGTAGTGTTTTTCGTATGGAATATTAATTGAATGCACTCAATGAATACCTACTGCATATCGACGATGAAACTTGATTTTCTAAGAGAAAAAAAACGCTCCAGTGGGGTACTGCGACGTAAATGTTCAAAATTGGTCTCGACGACAACAACAAATCCGAATTTATTTGGCGCTAAAGGCACCGACCGGTGGTGATTCATTTATTTGGCATTGAAATTGACTGGCACTGTAATGTAATGTCGTCACAGTAGCAACGAATTCTTACTTGCCTTGTGATGTGTGTGTTTAGTTTAGCTTATTTTGATGATTGCTACTATTGTATCATAGAACCATAGCTGTAACTCTCATTCTACTTATTCCATTGCTGCTACCTTTTAATCTTAGCAAACCTGAGATGTGAATCTGAACACAACTGAATGCCTGATAATTGATATTGTGATGAATGATGAATTGCCTCCTGAAGCTTGGAAGTTGGATGGAAGCTCGCCGCTAGCCTAGCCACCAGACAGAAAAATTCAAGTGCCACTTTGCCACAGAAATTTCACTTTATTGAGAAAGACATGGGGAAAGTATCGACTTTTGTTTACCTACCTAACTGACCGGCGCGGCGAGTGGCATGGCAATAAAGTAAAATTATCTGAAACCATTTCATACATATTTCAATTACACTTAATGACTTGATCACAAATTTTAATACGATTTGGGTCTATCTTTAGACTTTATTTAACTAGAGAAAAGTAATAGCGTAGATTCATGAAGTACATACAGTATACTATATGTATATACCTACGTAGATGCAGATGAGATTGGAGACGTTAAACAATGAAGTGGAGATTGTCTTCCAAAGTGTAAACACATTTGTTTTCATGAAAATGAATATTGAGTGGTCCATAACTCTCGGAATACCTTATCATACAAAGGCACATATTCTGTACAGAAGGGCAATTTAATTATCATTTTAACGGAAATAATCGCAAGTAATTTCACGTGGGAGGCAATCTCATAGGCAAAAAACTTTCCAGTTTGTTCAACGTGTGCTATGAATACATAAATAGGAATCCCCTTCTTAAAACTCTAAAAAGATATTACATTTTTTTCAAAATACGATCTTTTTTATGCTCTAAAAATTACATAATATTTAATTTGGAAACTTGAAAACAGTTCCGGCTACCATAACTGTTTTCAAGTGGATCAATTGTGTAGAATCAATTCGAAGGGCCTGAAGCCAGGAAAAAGCTGCAAATAGTATTCCCGACTTATAGTCTTGTTATATGAAAGATATGTGGTTATTTTGACTATACATTTTGCGTCGCAATAATCTAACTGCATAAATTTTCCAGCCGGAATAATAATTTTTGCCTTCTGTGCTCCATTGTTTGGATTGTTCTTTTCTATATCTAGTGATGAACCAATATCTCATCTGTAGTTATAAGTCTTCGAAAAAAATCGTTTGGTTTTGTTGGAAACCGGTCTAAAATTCAACACTAAGGGAACCTGTAGACGAGTGGCGCATGTTATAGAGTGGCTTAATAAAGACCAAAACTCTATTCGATGCAGCAAGCATCATGATGCTTAGCTATACTCCAAGGCGAAATGAAGGCATCAAATGCCAATGCTAACCTCTTTATAGTTGAAATTTGTTTACGTAAACAAAACACCTTAATACAGAGTTTTCTTTTATCTATCATTTTAATTTACTCGATTTTCTTTAAAAATAAGTAAAAAAAACTAGAATTGGTCTAAGACCAATTCTTATAATACCCTTGAGATGAATACCCGTCACTGACTTATAACAATGGACTGAGCGATTTGCTATTCATGTGGCACAAATATTGTGTTCTGTATATCACCGTTAGAGCACCCTTTAAAACTTTTATAACATAAAAAAACATGTAAAACTCAACCAATCAGATGAAATTTTACACCCGAAAATCGAATTAAATTAAAAAAATATATTTTCTTGTGTTCAAGTGATAGGTATTTTAATCGCTTATAAAGAATTAAACTTATTCCGACTTTAATTTTCAAAAGTTAATTTTACCTGAATTCGTATGGGCAAGAGAGACGAAGCATGGTCAACACTATATTTACCTTATTCTTTCTGCGGTGATTGCATCTGCAGCCAACATAAAAACATCAAATGGCATAAGAAAAGGTTTAGTAAGCAATATTTTGTGTTGGTAGCTCCAACTCTGCAATAGGACGAAAGAAAAGACTATAAAATTTGTGCCATTCTTTACTATAGGAAAATGGCAATATGCTCAGTCCATTGTTATAAGTCAGTGAGCGCGTTTAGGCGGAGACCAAACCGGTCAAAATTACCGATTTTTCCTCCGCATAATTACAAACCGTACCGGAATGGTTGGTATTTTTACATGGTTGTGACCAAACGCTACCAATTCTTCCAAACTGGTTTGGTCTCCGCCTAAACGCGCCCAGTGATACCCGTATGTAATTTGGTATCGTCACCCATCAGTGCAAATTTGATTGTTGAAATGGTTTTTCGCATATATTTCTAGAACGGTTCGTCGGACAGTAAAAATAATTAGGTATAACCAATTCCATATTCTGAAGTACTTTCCGGTACAATAGAAACGTCTAGGACTGATAATTTTCACAACATACGTCAAAATGCAAATTTTTTACATGGCAACACCAAGAAGGGGTTGCCCATTTTAGTCCATTAAGTTTCTTTTTTTGTTAAGCCCATGTGCAAAATTTCAGCTCTCTAAGTATACGCGTTCTCGAGTTATCGTGCGGTCGGCCACACGGACGGACTGACTGGCAGACGGATGGATCGAATGGCAGACGGACGGACGGATCGACTGGCAGACGGACGGACGGACAGACATACAAAAACAAAATAATTTTTAATATTATGCTTGGGTGTCCAATCCACTTTGCTCTACTATCATTATTTCTAGCTGTTACAAATAGAATGACAAGCTTAGTATACCCTATGATTTCATTATCTAGGCTGGTATAAAAATGCATCCGATGGATATATGGGAGTTATTTTGTTCGCTATGCTGTGCATATACTATTTATTTTTTACTCCAAAATGTTGGTAGAACTGTCGCAGCAAGCAAGCAAAATTAGAATTTTTCCAACCCGAGCAGCAAGCAACATGTCATATGGTCCTTCGAAAAAGCCTTGTACCATATGTCACCATTATTTAAATCCACAGCTGATGCTTACTGCGCCTATTGCGTTTTGGCCTTCACAATTTCTCTGTTGTTTCTCTGTCTTTCTTCGCAGTGTCTTCTACTTCTACAATTTAATTTATTTTTAATTCTGTTCTGTTTCGCCCTTTCAGCCCCAGCCAGAGTTGTTGCTTGAACTTGCGCATGTTAAGTCATGATATTTGATACTATGAGTATGAGTACCTGAAATGCATAGCTGAATATCTCCGTAAGAAAGCAATTCAAGAAAATAGCTAAAGTTTATTTGGAATATAAATTTAACAAATACATAAATTGTAATTATACTATTTTGAAGTACATTAGGTCGTCTTTTATTTTGGAAAATATGTCGTGAAAAATAGTATTCAGATTAGAGATGGAGATATTCACTTTTGCTCCAAAATCTTGGATATATACACTTTTGCAACGAAGACTGAAGAAATTAGGCTAATTTCGTGAATAAAATTCGGTTGTTGTTAGCAAATCCATAGAGCTATTTATTTTAATTATTAAAACACATTTTTGTAAGATTAAATTGAATAAGCATTTTATTTTATATGCGAGTAGACGGATCATCATCTTCAGGGTCGGATCTTTCGTGCTCTTCAGGGACGTTTGCATCGGCGATAGTGTTGTTGTAAAAATTGGTGTATCTCTTTGGCGCCAATCTTGTCCGAAATGCTTCTCCAAAAGCTTTTCTACATCTTTAACTTTAGCATCACTAACAGTAGTACCTCTACCAATGAACGCAGGCTGCATCTCTTTAGCACTTTTTTTAATCTTGCAGATAGACATTCGTCCCCAATATTCGTATGGTAGAAAGTTAGCCCTGGACAAATATTTTTCCTTTTAATTTTTCAATTATGATTCGCTTACTTTCTTTTAATTTAAAATGCCCAGGACGTGCTTATCCTTATCGCTAAATAAGAAGCATCCTTCCAGTTTCTTTCTTTGAGACCTTCTCCGATATGAAAGGCTGTACCGAATTTTTGGAACACTTTTACATACTCCCCAGGCTGTATAATTGTTTGAATTTTTTTTTAGCTCCTTCTCGATGAAACCAAAAATACGGCCAGCGGGTAGAAAAGAATGTCCGACAACAGGAAATATTATTTCAATTTTTCGGAAAATTTGAAGGGGCTGAAACTAACCACAGAAAACTCATCCCAATCATGGCTGTGTTTTATTCTGTCCACTGCGTCTATCTGCGAGCAGTCTTACAGTATTAATGTCATTTCTATTTTGATATGAAGTAAGTTTATAAAATATTTCAGACTTACAATTTCATTGTAAGAATTATGCCGAGTAATAAAAGTAAATTAGTTGCAATAGCAACTATAATAAAAGAATGGATTGAATTAAGAAATCGAACGGCACAAGAAATATTCCAAATCGAACCGCGATGCACCATTGCAGCCTGGACCTTTATTGTCTTTTTTTAAATATTTTTCTCTTTGAGCTTATTAAATTTCACCTTTACTATCCACACAGTAATAAAATTCAGGCAATTTTTTGGTTACTTGACATCAAAAACTAAACAAGCAAACGTCAAGCTACTTTGGCTTCACCTCCAGAGCACTTACCAATTTGGCTATAGCCGGCTATAGCCAAGAGTTGAACAATAAAATCTGACAATTGCGCTAACATATACAGATATAATTTTCCGTCATTTATAGCTCTAATTTTTGGCTCAAAATTGTCTATAGCCAACAACTGAACGACCTCATTCTGGCTATAGCCCAGCTATAGCCTGCTCTAGCCAAAAGTTGAACACAGCCCCTGGTTTTTCTGACAGTCGACTGACAACGTGAGAGCTCCGCCCTTTTCTTCTTTTCAAAGCTCATAAAAGCTTTTGGCTCTCACCTTACGTACTTTTCGTTCTGCCGTTAAATTTTATTTTTCTAAACCATATTTAGAAATTTCTTTTTTATTATTTAACTCAATACATTTCATTTATCTGTAGATGGGGAGTCGAAGCTAATATTATATTTCGTAAGAAAGTATGATTCGGTGACTTTTAGAGATTCTTGTACTTCATACTTATTTTGATACATTGTCCAAATTTCTCTTATATTTAGTTCTGATGGAAGATAAAGGCGACCTGAACTCACTCTAGAATAATGTGACTCCACCGGCTTAAAGGAACTAATAAACTCCATTACTTTAGTCTGCTTATCTATGTTGCCCTGAGAAATCCTGTCGACACCACGGTTTTCTGAAGGTGCTTGGACGATTTGTCCATACTTTTTAGCAATTGTTACTATCCTGTTTTTAGAGACATGTAAAATACCTCCGAATTCTTCCTTGCAAAGAGCTATAAATAAATTAGTGCGTCTATTTGCGTCCATGTCACTAAATAAAATAATTACCTCACAGAAACTCAACTTCAACAAACACCGTGTATTCTTGCTGAGGAACACTTTTCAAATGGCAGAATTTATCAAATTACACTATAGAAACATGGACGAAAATGTAAAAAAAAAATTGAAAACTTTATAAACTGCGTTCTTCTTTAAACTAGAAAACCAGACCAGAATGGCAAGACATTCTTAAAACTATGAGCTATTTATACTATCGAAAAGTTCAACGATGTCCTCGCAAAGGCTGGGAATAATTAAAGACAAAGCCGTTTCAATTCCAATAGTATGTTGCAGGTGCACCATATGGTTTTCGGTAGCTGGGAATTATTGCACTCTCTGCAATTTTCTTATAGGTAAGTGAAGTTGGAGGGTACCGTACAACGGAGCGAGTACGACTATTAGCGTATAGAAGTGTGGGCATTCTTTATGCGTTAGAATGGTGGCGTGCCACAAACTTAAAATAAGCAAAAGTACCATTAAAACACATTCAAACACCAAAGAAATACTCATTTACATTTGGCAGTTTCTGTTCCAATGTGTAATAAACCGAAATATTTCACGAAGGTATGCAGTTTTGCATCAAAATCGATTGTGATGGAGATATTAACTTTTGAACCGAACTGACAAGCGGATTTATTTGATTTTGCATCCGACCGTATAATTCAGTCCCGTTATTAACGCTTTTATCTTTAGATTTGCAGCAAAATTTGAAATTGAAATAGAAGTATATACTCGTCCATTTTCTCTATCTAATTTTTTATGAAAAGTGGATATCAAGTTTTGCATTTCAGTGGTTTTTTGGTGAGAAAAGTAAAATTTTCCCCTTCAACTATTTTAATTATTAAAAACAGGTACAGAGTTTATTATCATATGGTGGTTTAATTGTGTTATTAAATAATATGCAATTTCAGAATTCAACTCCAATCAATAATAAATATACCTAGATAAAAATAGAGTGGCGCACAATAGTGTGTTGATGAGTGTCGAGTGCACCACTTTTAGACATATGTACCTATAATATTTTGTGAAAAATTTTAACATTATTTAATTTATTTTTTAATAATTAGCTGAACGTATTCCCGTATCTAATTAAAGAAATATATTTTGTGATATAATAATTTTGGTTTTAATTTCTGGTACAGTTTTAATTTTTATTTCATATATTTCTGCTCGCGCTAGTCTTGAACATCAGCTGCGACACTCTAAAGCAATGGTGTTGATTACTGGAACTGGAGCATTTGAGATTTTTTTTTGTATGGTTTTGTTGCAGTATAATATTTCTCTTTTATTTAAACACTGGTCGAAGGAACCTAAACATATTTTTCTACCGCACATTTAAAATAAGACAAGAAAATATTGAGTAACAAAAAGTTATTGCTTCCCCACTGAAAACGAAAACATTTACGTCGAAATAGTTTCTGTTTTGTAGTGGACTAACACGGAATCCATCTCGCGCGAATCTCACTTAACCTGAGTTCTTAGTAAAAATTGTGATATACGAGTACGTGTTTAGAAGAGAAACATATGTATGTTGTCAGCTATCCTCCAGGCCAGGTTCCTTCTGTCTTGTTTGATAGAAGCTGTCCATTTTCAAATGATGAAATCAAGTTAGTCATTCCGTTTGTAACGTAAAGAAATACTGCTTGATGGCTAATTTTGTTTTCTGCGACTTACCATTGACTATCAATTGATGACATAAACTTTTCCTCAAATATTAGATTTCTACTGTTCAACAGCTATTAAACATTAAACGATATCTATTGAAATTTTTTTATTTTTGTGTTGTATTGTGTTTAATTAATAGTTTTAAAAACTTTTCTATATATTTGTGAACTTAATACTAATAATTATAATTCATTTGACTTCTTCTCTATACTTATTTTAATTATCGTTCATGCGAATGAATTGTATTAAGTTATACTTAAAAACTCGAATTCTTGATTCCAATTTTAATTCTGGTGATAAGTTATTAAAAAATTGCAATCCCTTGTACATCAAAGAATTTTGGGTGTTGCTTCTATCCCATCTAGCGAGTCTAAAATTCTCATTGTGACGCAAGATGCGAATTATAAAATGCTGCAATATCGACTCTAAAATAACAAGAGTGAGATTTAAATAGGCCACGAAAAAAGCACCAATGGAAATTTTATCGCAATATCGGAACATTAAATGGAATGATTTCGTATCCTCTATTGACCCTTGGTTTGCAAAATAACAGAAATCGACGTATGCAACGTTGATCGACTATATAAGTTTGAAGTATAATTTTTCGATTTTGTGTTTGTTCATGTTATAGTGAATTTTTAAGAAGAACAGCCCATCCGAACATGTAACTATTAGGCATATACAATAGTTCAGTAAACTAAAAAAAGCCTCAATCGAAAAGTGAATCGAGGCTTTAGAAGAGCGTAGAGCAGGTGAAGAATGCCTCTAGATGGAGATAGTATGCATTCCTGATAAGATTCGTAGTTGATTACTATATCGAAACTGTCAAACAGTCTACCATTGTGGAGAATTTTTATACTTCGAGGTGGTTTAATGATCCTGTATCAATCTATAATTTTTTGGCTATGGTTCGTTGCGGCGAGCACATGTTGACTGTGCAATCTTACGTATATACTCCATCACTCTTGTAAGAGCGCCATAAGCCCATAATCTATTCCAATTTTTCATACCACTGAGAGCACATTTACATTATAACGCAAGTACAATACAATACTTTTCTTGTGCCTGAGGCTCTCAATTCTCGTCAAACGAACATTAGCTATAATCTCCTCCAGGATCAGCAATATCCCGGCTTGCATATTCATTGAGGGTTATTAAGAGGGTCAGATGCCCGCAATGATGCTGTAGACGATGTCATATGTATATTGTTAACTGCTTAAGAAGTTGTTTATTATGTCACATATCAGATTTAGATAGCAAGACAATTTAAGCATAGATCCTTGATCCAATCCACAATTCAAACTGTATCGTCTGCTTTTAACACATCCTGTTTTTTCCTAAATATCTATATACCTACCTATACATTGTAAAGAGAAATTTATAAAATTGTTACCCAATTTAATTTTGCTACGAATAAACGTATTTCACACAAGAACTGTACGATATTTTCCATTAATGGTCACAAAAACACAACTAATTTTTCACAAAGAATGTCATACTATTTGCTTCAATAACAATTATGAACAATTAGAGGGAACTCGAAGAATTTTCTGTCACTTCATATTTGAACTTAGCATGCTTTGTGTGGACTAATCTGCGTCCGTTTTTTTTTTGGACGGACCGAATATATAAATTGAAAAAGATTGACATGAATAAACTTCAAAAATTTGATGAAAAATTAGTGCAGAAATCTCTCTAAAATAAGATCTTTTAGCTCATGAATGAGGTATTAGAGTGAGGTTAAGTTTTGAATTATTAAAGTCCCTGCCCCCGTAATGCGTGAACAATTTGTGAGACCTGAGATTTTTTGTGTGGCCTGGCGACTAGTGAAAAAGGTTCCCATTTCGGAAAACCGAATTTCTATTCACCGACAGAATGCACATTGTTAAAAATTTGTGGGTGTGTTTTAAGTATAAATATTGGAAAGTGTTTTTTTAAACAGTTTTGTTGCGGCACTTTAATAATTTAGTATGTATGTAGATGTTTGTTGATTAACGAGGGGTGCCACTGGGATAGAAAAAAAATGTCGAGAATTATTGACGATGGTTGAAATTACAAAGTTTCTAACACATAGGGTGGTAGGTAGTAATACGGGAAAAGGGAAGATATAAAAGTCGAAAGTAAACTATGTACTAGATATAAGAGACAATACCACCTTTGAAGCCATTGAGAATGCAACTACTTCAAAAGGAATCGAACCTTCCTCGATAAAATGGATAGAAGCTATACTTGAAAGCCGGAGAATCCCAGCCAATCGAGGGAGGACTCGACTAAAGCAGTGACCGCCAGGAAATCTCCCCTCTACTATGATCGCTGCTTGTCGATGAATTTTTACAGAATCAACCGACCAACTCCGGCTATGATAATCAGGGCTATGCAGATGACCTAATCTCTGATCTAATGCAAAATGCACTAAACATAGTTCGCGACTGGTGACAAACAATGGCCCTTGGAGCCAACCCTGGTAAGACAATAATTTTTCCTTTCACAAGTAAAAGGAAGTTTTATTTACATGCACCATCTCTTGAGAGAACAGTAGTGGAATTCTCGAAGGAGGTTGAGTATCTAGGCATTACCCTAGATAGCGGAGTAACCTGGAACTCCTACTTAAAAAGAGTACTAAACTTTTTACCTTTAACTTAATACTTATGCATACATTTTATGGTTATATTTCGTACCATAAATTTACTGCGGGCTCTTTATTAATGCCTTCATGTCTTGGCACCCAAATCAGCGTCACCTTGTTTGCTTCGGGCAGTTGCTTCAAGAAAGTAAGATAGTCCCAAACAAGCTTAGACTCAAATGTAAACAAGAAGTGCTGCTTGGCTATCTGATATTATGTATATTTTAGTTCCACGCATGTTCTTGTGAACTATTTCGCCAGTACAGAGTTGGCGCGACTTTCTGGCTGGAAAATGGTGGGAGAGAGCTCCAGTGCGTTTGCAAGATGATACTTCGGTCCGTATCTGCCCCCGCCAGCTCTACTTTCCATTTTGTACACATCTTTGTACCATTTAAAAGATCCTTTTCCCCCAAGATCACCTGAAGTGATGTTTGAAAGATGTGGCGTTTCGGCAAAACATCTAAAATTGGGTTGGCCATAGGGTCCTTTAGGTATTCTTGAAGGACTTTCAAGTGGCCAATCAAAATGTAGTCTAATTGGACACATGAAAACTTTAAGGGAGTAGGTCCAGGCAGCATAGCCTATAACGCTGCAGTTCGGCAGGTACGTATGGCACCAGATATTCCTAGATGGCAAACCGTTGTGGTTTCTGCTAAATAGTTTGAATTGTCTTTTGTTTTGTTTTTGGCCATCAATCGAGTGAAGTGTATGTGGCCATGGGTATTATAATATATGTATAGGACCATAGAGTCATTTTTGGTTTAAGACCCCAAGCTCTGCCACAAAGCCTGCGGCATATCCATGTTGCCACTGCCGTACTACGTCTTGGGACTGCGTACTTGTGCTGAAGGTCTGGTCTGCTTTCGAGCCGAATTTCATGTGGTTACATAGATTATTGGAAAATCCAAAATTTTCGTTTGGCAAGAGGTTAGCCGCACACAAAGCATCTTAGAGCTGAATTTTTGTGCTCAGGGAAAAACTCTCTGTTTTTTAAGGCATGCATTAAGTGGTTAAAATAAGTATTTCAATTTTGAAAAAAAATGGTGTCTTCAACATTCTATTACTCACTTTGTCCGTGGAGATTTCCTGCCAGACGATTGTTTTTGACATTGCCTTTCCTTTAACTTAATACTTATGCATATATTTTTTGGTTATACTTAATACCAACAAATTACTACGGGCCCTGAGCCAGTCTTTGGACACCCAAAAAGTCACCTGTCAGCTCAGATCAGACTTTGGGAGAACAGAATTAAAAAGGTACACTGGGAAAATATCCCGGGACTGAGACAACCGAAAGAGTCTGTAAAGTATTCGCAAAAGAGGACAAAAGTATCCCTCATATTCAGCAAAAAGGAGTTAAGGCTCATAATCGGCCTATTTATTTCACTTCATTTTGGTGTATCTTTTTGATAATTCCATGTCTGTAGAAAGAAAACTTTCTTTGGCGCTCTAGAAAGGATAATTTTTTTTATTGGAGATTTCTTCGCTCCACCTACATTTCACGGTATTTTATTATGGAAGAGATATCAACATGTTATATAGGAAATAGTGCCCACCACCCTGCTTACTAACTGGGTTGGCTGCCGATGCAAAAAGAGGCCTTAAATGCTTATTTGGTAAAATTGATAAATAATAGTAAAAAGTTCTTTATTTCTTTTACGTATCAGCTTTCATTACAACTTTTACATTTCAAGTTTATCTACATTTGCTTGTAGATTTATGAAATTGATTTATGCATTTTTGAAATAAAATAAAAGTTCATATAAGTACAAACTATACACGTGTATTAAAATAAAGTCTACGCATAAGCACCCTACTTATATCTCAATGTATCTACACCCACACATATTATATATATTATCTTATATCCCCTCTAGTATTCGGAAAAATTCCTAATTTTTCATAAATCCAGTCAATGTAATGCGCTATCTTGACATAAACTCCAGGTTTATTGGAATATCCACAATGTTGACCCCATGAAATAATTCCAAAAAGTGTTTCATAATCTAAAGAGAAATTGCATGAAAAAATAATATTATTTATTTATAAAAACTGCAACAAATATTAACTACCATCATTATGACAGACGAGTGGGCCACCAGAATCTCCATCACAAGCATCAACACTTTCGTCTAAATAACCTGCACAAAACATGCCGTCTGTTATCGAATTACCATAAACATGCGGTTGCTTGCAAACATCTTGAGATATAATTGGAATTTTTGCTGCACGAAGATGATTAGCCGGTGCTAAAAGAAATCTATATTCGTTTTTGCCTTACAGAATTTATTTTATTTTTAGATCTACTTACTCGATATTCCTGACTGAATAGAGCCCCACCCTGAAATTACACATGTTCTTCCTTCATTATAGTTAGCATCCTTGGGTGGTAAACAAATTGGATGAACATAATCATTAAAACGTATTGGATGCTTTAGGACTATCAGAGCAATGTCATTATTCATATGAGTGCCTTTTCTAAATTGTTCATGTATATGCCAATTTTCAATAAACACATCTATTTCCGATGATTCTGCAATATTTGCATAGTGATCACCAAGCCGGACAAAGTATGCTCCTTTTCCGTAGCCAGCTAAACAATGAGCAGCCGTTAGAAGATGTCGATCAGAAATTAAAACAGCTCCACACCAATGAGTTGATTTTCCGGAGCGACCTCTTGTCCTTATTGTTGCTTGCCATGGATGATGACCTCTTTTCGCTTTACTTCCTTGAACTACGCGCTCTAAACGTTCCTCACTCCTTTCAAATTCATCAGTGGCATTTGTATTTATAACACCACAGGTCTTGTGTTTGTTTAAGATTTTACTTGATCTTTCTAAAGCAAAGGGGAATAAATCGACTTCTTCAGAAGACGTGAAATCCGGCAATTGTGAAGATCTTCCTTTTACACCTCCCTTTACGCCCACACCCTCTCTATTCGTTGGTCGTCCTGTACCAACAGAACATTTTATGCTAACATCTTCAGTATGATTGCAATTATGTTCACCCCAGGTCCAATGGCTGCATTTGTCTAATGAGGTTTCATTTCCGAAACATGAAACTTGATCCAACCAAATTGGACCAGTACCTGGACCGAAAGTATTTTTAAGAATTTGCTAAAAACAAAAACGAAATATTTAATTCATCTATTCATGGTATTTTAGAAAATTAGAAAACAAATGCTTACCGAATTACCAAAGAATCCTAAAGACTGGCATACAACATGAGCCTCAGCTTCACCAAAATCATCATCACAAACGGAGCCCCAAACACCTCGATATTTTACTTCAACTCGTCCTTCCAGCCTTCCATCTCCATCCGATAAACGATACTCTATGCTGGACTACAAAAACATAAAAGCATTCCGACGATAAAAATATAGTTAATAAAGGCAAAAGTATACATACATTGCAAATTGCATCACTTTCATCCGATTCATCTGCACAATCGGAAACTTCATCACATACAAAAGCTGGTGGAATGCACTCTTTTGAAGTTTTACACAGCCAAAAATCATGAGGGCATTTCATAACTGGAACTTTACAAACAACTCCAACAACTTCGTCAGCATTGCAGTCATGAATTCCCCATCCTTTAAAGTCACACTCTTTGAGGGAAGTTTCATTTCCTTTGCAATCGACTTCATCCATTACGAACAAGACATCTCCATTTGGTGCAATCATTTCAGCATGTGGTGGATAAAAAGAATTTCCTCGCACCTCACTGGCGCCCAAAGGAAAACCAAGCTCACGGCATAAGACATCGGCATCTCGCAATCCAAACTTATCATCACACACATACCCCCATTTTCCAAGAACTAAAATTATAAAAAAAAAAAAGAATTTCCAGTTATAGAATCCCTCTATGAAACAGTGAAAATTAGTAGAAATTTAATTTTAATTGTTATATCTGTACATATATGTACAGGATGCGTAGTTCTAGTCAGAAGAAATCTATCGGTATGAAGAGATTGCGATACTAATACAGGTCCACAATTGGAGACCTCAATTGAAGCCCACAAAGAACTAGTTGCTACGAGTAAGACATAAAATAATTTCAATGAAAATCAACTAGTCAGAGAGGCAGTATGCTGGTCTATGTTGCGCATGAAGATACTGCTGCGTAACAATTTACTAATGTAGAGCTCAATTGTGGAACGTTTCTCTATTTATTTTGGTCTAATTATATAGGGGACTTTAACCACAAAATAGTCTTGCTCAACACAACGTTCAGGTTTTACTGCATGTCTCGCATTACAGTTGCACATTATGCCCTTATGAAACATTGACAGTTTACATTTTTTGTGTATTCTGACATCACCGAAATATTGACAATTTATGTTACATTCTGTTACATGTATTCTCCTATCGGACTGCTGTTTGAAAAACTTCAAACGTCCAGAAAATCATCATAATGTAGAAGCTGCCGCTAGTAGTATCCTCATGCTGAAAGCCGTTCTGCAAAGTACAGCTGCTCTAAGGACTGAACTATCAAGTCGACTAAAGCGAGGAGGAAGAAGTATCTAAGTTTGTCAAAGCTCTCTGAAGCTTCTAAATCATTCTCCAGCCGGAAGAAGCTAGATTCAGTATCCTAGGCTTCAGCATAAATCCATATATATGTTTGGTTCTCACCTCTAAGTGGCTGTAACAGGTTGTTAGGCTATAAGATCATGAAAATTCGTAAAGCATGAACAAATTGGCTACTTAACCCTATCGTTGACTTGATCGATCGACTGATGAATTACTAAAGCTCATTAACGTTTCAAAACTTTCCCTAAAAAGTGGCAAAGTGTAACTTATAAGACAACTCTTCCTGACTTAGGGATAAAGTTCTGATACGGAACCCTGATTGCGCGAGCCTGGCTCCCTCTTTATCAATTAAATCAAAAGGCGTATTAGATTTAACCTAAAACTATTTTCTTATATAATATTCTCATACAACACTCATCATAACATTATACTTACTCTTAACCTCCACTCGACCCATATTCTTACTATTTTCTTCATTGGAAAGTCGAATTTCATAGCCCAAATGATCACAATAATTTTCATCCATACGATTACCGCAGTTATTAACGCCATCGCATACCTACAGGAAATATAATCGCAATTTATTTAACATTTAAGTCAAATCCTGACTGTATAGTAACCCTTACCTCAAAGCTTTTCACCCACTTTCCATTACGACAATCAAAATCACCATTGTCTGATCCAGAAATTGTTTGATCAACACGAACTGTTGTCTGGCCAGTACCTTTATAATCCCAGTCATGTCGTCTATTTGCCGGATACATGGGAGTAGTTGTTCGAAAACTATTAGCTGAACCATACAAATCGGGTGCAGAAATAGTTTCAGAGTCAGGAGGAGGGGAAACGCGATTGGGTTGAATGTTAGTAGGTCGAACACCAGCATTTGATGAGAACGGATTCAATAAGTGTGGATGATTTTGATGAAATTCTCGGGTATGAAAATCATTCGGATGAAGATGTCCATGACGATGAATATGCCTATGATGAGCCTCAGAATGGTTATGCTTCCACTTCGATGCACCTTGACTTAAGTTCTCCTGTTCACCTGTAAAAATAAGTTCAACTTCTTTTTCAAAGTTTTTCGGCTCAGTTTTCTTAGTTTCTTCAAATTTATTTTCATCTACAAATTCAGATTCAGTATCTTTTCGAGCATCAGGTGAAAATTTTCCTATTTTCATTATGACTGTTTCCGCCTTCTGTACATCTTCCTCCGTTACAGTACCACTACGATTTATATATGGACGTAAAAGAGCTTTAATTGCTTCGCTGATGGGAAGTTGCGATATATCATCGGTATTAGATTCAAGTGGTACATCACCTGTTGTGGATGCAGTTTGCTTATAATATTCTCGATTGTATGTAGAAGGAGAATTCTGTGGAAGCTCTGGCGGCGCAGGTCGGGCAAATAATGGAATAACTCTGGTCTCACTTGGATATTGGTTATCTTCTCGATCAAAAACAACTACCGGGGTGGAGTTTGTGTTGTACGGATCTGTTACAATTTCAGTGTTAGCGGTATCAATTGGATTTAGAATAATTCCTTTGTTTACACTATGAACCCATTGGTTAACTGGTGGTAGAATGTTTGATGGATTCGACTTAGTATGTGTCGTCCAATTTCTAGAATGTGATATAGATGAGTATGAAGGGCTGTATATAGGTGGACGCCATGAGGTGTTTGCTGATGATAAAGTACTGTCCGATGATGGATAAATTGGAAAAGTTCGAACATTTGACTTAATTGTGGCAGTTTCTCGTGTAAAATCTCTGGTTTCAGGTCTTTCATCGTAAGTCGAAGGTGAGTAAATTGGTTGCTGCCTTTGATTATCATTGGAATTAGAAATCATAAAATCATCGCTAGAGTTTACATGAGATACAACATTATGCGAAGACGATACAAATGAGTCCCGTGAGATTGAAATATTTTTGGGATAATTCGAATTGTCGGCAGGTAAAGGAGGATAAGGTGGCAATATGTAAATAGCAGGTGGACGAATTGATGTTGTTTCAGTATTAACTGAAGGATATGGTGGAAGCAAACCTCCATATAAGTTTGAATCGTAATCACTTGATGTGCTATTAATACGGACATTATGAAAATTTGAGGATGAAGAAAATGAGTCATCATTGTCATTTGGTAAAAATCTTGGCCTTTTAGTGTTCGTAGGAGCAAAAGGTGGAAGTAGATGAGAAGATGGCGTGAAAACTGATGAACCATAATGTTTTGAATCACTATCCCTAATTGATGTACTTGTAATAATTTTGGTATAATTCGAGTTGTCGGTAGGTAAAGGAGGATAAGGTGGTAGTATATAAATGGAAGGTGTACGAATTGCTGTTGTTTCAGGATATGGTGGAAGCAAACCTCCATATAAGTTTGAATCGTAATCACTTGATGTGCTATTAATACGGACATTATGAAAATTTGAGGATGAAGAAAATGAGTCATCATTGTCATTTGGTAAAAATCTTGGCCTTTTAGTGTTCGTAGGAGCAAAAGGTGGAAGTATATGAGAAGATGGCGTAAAAATGGGCGAACCATAATGCTTTAAATCGCTATCCTTAATTAATGTTGGGTTTATACGAAAACTCAAATTACGTCGATTGGATGACGAAGAAAAGGAGTGTGGAGAAGTATTTACTGGAAAATCGGTAGAGGACTGTGGAGGAGGACGTACATTTTCAGGTCGCTGCTGGTTTATACTTTTATCAGGCCTAAAATTTGAATTTAACGTATTCGTTTGATTACGAACTGTGTGAGGTAAATCGCCTCCAGATATATTGTCAAAATATTCATCAGAGTATTCAACTGGTTGAGCATAGTAAATTGTTTTAGACGAAGAGGATCCACTGTCAGATAAATTTTTTTGGGGGTTATTGAAATTACTTTGTGGATACTGCTGGACTGTTGCTTGTTGATTGTCATATGTAGTTGATGTCGATGGTGATGATGATTGAAATGTGGGCCAATAGTGATTTATTGTCGGACTTCTTGCTGAAGTTGCTTGATGTGGTTGATTAGGATTATACCCTACCGATGATGACGGTGGACTTTTGATCCAATCAGGTCTTTCTTGACGTTGGGTATCTTCTATATGGCGGACATTATCTGTAGAAAAAGTCGTACCACCATGACCTGTCGTTTGATGAGGCCACGATTGAGATGTTCCTGTAGAGCCAGGGTATTGTGTGTTTGCATAAACATTTGTCGTACCTGTTGAATTTAAACAACATAATTGGGTAATTGCAATTTCAAGTGGGAACTATTAATACTTACCTTGAGTTGGATATCGTGTCTCAGTTCTAGTCCAATTATATTGTCTACTTTCGCCTGGTTGTGTAATAGTTGTTCGGGTCCAATTATATTGCCGATTTGAAGATGGATTTGAATTACTCGTAACAGTCCAGTTATATTGTTGATTTTGACCTGGATTATATTGGAAATTTCGATTAGGATATTCGCGATTATGTGTATGTTGGTAGTTGTAAACTGATTGTCCCTGACCAGGTTGTTGATAACTGGATCCTGATGATTGTTGATTGGTATTCAAATGTATTTGACTAGATCCTTGCACAAAATTACCAGGAAATTGATCAGATTTTTGAACATCTCTGTTTTCTGATAAATCGATTGTATGAACTCTATATCCGGTATTGTGTTCGTTTGCCTGCTGATTTGTTTGTTGGGTGGAATTTTGGTGTGCATTACCTGGAATGGAAGATTATTGCGATTTCAATTCATTTTATGGTTTACCGTACGAAACTAGGTAAAAACTTATGGAACAAGCAGGTGAAATATATTTTCTACTCCTACGACTTGGGCCTCGATTCTCACCCTAAAATTGTTGTGTTCTGTTTTCTTAATATTTTACGTGTGGTGTGATATTCTCTAATCGATAGCGATAAGACCAATGAATAATAAAGACTTGACATTCAGAGCACAAATTCCTACCTTGTCCTCGAATAAAGACTCAACGATTTATAGGCATCGCTTGCTTTTAATACGTGTGACGAAGCATTACTTTCTTTTATGTCTTTCCAGATATTCATTGGACTATGTCTCACCTGACATAATGGCTCGATCATAATTAAGAACGGGATACATCTTTTGAGGAGTCCTTGGAAATTATTATGAAAGAATGAATACGTCACTGCTTACCTAATAGGGACAGAAACCATAACTTTCGGGGATAATTTCGTCACTGTTGGAAACGTAAATTTGAATATTGATTTTTACAAACTTACAAACCCATCATGTTACCGAGAACGAGCAGTATTTTGTATGTCCTGTTTTAGAATATAGCGGAGAGTTCGTTACATTTTGAGGTATCCCGCTACCTATTAGATTACTCTTTAAAAAGCATTTTTATGAACTTGAATTTTTGATACGTGCTTGACCTGAAAAGTATTTTTTCAGCTCACTAATTTGTGCCTTTTGTGATAATGTTTTGAAAGACGATACAAATACAAACGAGGACTCAGTAAGTTGGGAATATCCGTGCCCGAAATATACAGGACACTAGGCATTGACAGGAAGACTGTACGTGTGTATAGGACACTAGGCTCTCCGGTAGATTGAGAATACTTTCACTACTAACAAAGACCAAAATAGATAAATGACGGGTAAGACAATTCAGGTATTCAAACCATGTCAGTGACCAAGAGAATCAAGCAATCGGAAAATTATCAACAACGTGGGAAAAATGTTCTTACAATCGACAGTTCATAAATGGCGCTACGGTGGACAAAATGGGGAAAACACATAAACTAACGATATAATAGAAAAAAGTCAGAGATATGCTCAGTTTTAGTAGGAAGATACAAAGGAAAATGATTATTATAGCTCCCCTGGCAAATCCAAAATGGTTTGCACACTCTTCACGAACGAATCTTCCATCGTGTTACATCTGTCATCAAACAGAAAAGATATGTGGTTTCGGTAAATCGATTCAAATTGAAATCCGCCAGTTCAAAAGTTGAATTTTGACCTTAAAGTAATGACCGCAGGAGGAATGCTTTCGTGGAAAATTCTAGGCTTCATATCATCGAGCGAAACTCAACATCGACGTTTGCTTCTTCACTCTTGTAAATATACTCTACTATATATACTTAGAATGTCTACAAAAGGGTTCATGTTTATTTAGTATGGAGCATGAGCATACAGGGAAAGTGACTTTGACATTAGTGAAAACAATGTTATCAACTGCGTCGGAATACTGATCTGGAAACTCTCCACTCCCCAAGCCTAAACACAATCGAAAGCGTTTGAGTATGTCTTCCAAAAACTAAGTACGAGTAGACAGCATTTAATTGAAAGAGTACAGCAAGAGTGGGGCAGTCATATACACAAAACGGGAGCAGGAATTTATGTAATAGCTTTTAGGCGTCGCATTTTGGAGTGTTTACAGAATATGTACACTATTATCTGTTCATAACATTACCTTTGTAGTGTCTGTATTCCAAATAAAACTTTTGGGCCACCCTGTATGTGGCAAGTTCATATGTTTATCTATTTGTGAGGAAAATTCCCCATTCATAGTACTTGCCTATCCAGCTCACCAAAGAATTTATGGAATTTAATGTTGCTATAAAATGGAGCCCAGTGATTAGTGACGTTATGCCGATTTTCTAGAGATGCGAAATTATCACAACATAATGTTACAAGCTTAGAGGATAAAGTAACCGAGTCAAACACTCTATTGGCAGCTAGATTATATATAGATAAAAATTTTAATATTTGGGATCGCCACTAAATCATTGGACATGCCTTCAAGATTGTCAGCAGTTCCACCTATCGAGAAGATATTATTATGTTCAGAGCCTCAATAGCTTCGTCTTAGAATGGTAAACAAACAGTACTGTTGAAATTTGCTATGCTATATGATCAGGAACGCAAATCACAACTGATAGACGATAAATAATATTATATATATTTCAACTTTTCGTAAGAACTAAATAGTTTATAACTAGTTGTACAAAAAAAAAAAACAAAAACTTACCACCAACTGGTCGTCGAACTTGATAATGCGTTGTACTACTACTACTTGTACTAGAATCATCTCGAAAAGTCCTAGTGCCGCAATTAACTCTATAAGGATAATCACAGACACTAATTTCAGGATTGAAAACTGTACCAGGACCACAATTTTGAATATGAGTTATACCATGAGCACAATTTAAAAATTTCGTACAATCATACGGATGAGGTTCGATACCATTAGCATCTGGACGACACTTAACTTCGTGAGTATTTGTTGTTGATGACGTTGTCGTAATACTTCCACCACCAAATGTATTTCCTTGTGTAAGTCTTGATTTCGTTCCACAATCAACATTATTCGGATAATCACAAACATTTAATGTTGGATTAAAGACTGTACCGGTTCCACAGGTTTGAACATAAGTTATTCCATTAGCGCAATTTAAAAACTTCGTACAATCAAATGGATGCGATTCCATACCGCTAAAGCCTGGAGTACATTTCACTTCACCACCATTTATAGTTGTACTTGTAACACTTATAGCTCTTGGTATATGTGAACTAGAACTTTGTTCATCTTGTGTATATCTTGCAAAAGTTCCAGTCCTTGAATCATATTTATCATTTTTCGAATTACTACCAACACCAAGGCAAACAACTTTCTTTGGATTATCACATTCTAGGGTATCTGGATTGAAAACTGTTCCTGGAGCACAACTTTGTATGTAACCTCGACCTTTCCAACAATTTAAAAATCGTCTGCAATCATATAAATACGCAAATTGACCCGTTGCATTCGGCGGACATTCGGTTAGGTAAGATACGATGCTATTATCTCCTACATATGCATATGATCTGCCTTCAGACTGCTGCTGTTTTCCTTGTGTATTTCCTTGATTAATCTGATAAACCCCACTTGACCCTTGATAATTGTTTACTCTTGTATCACTAGTTTCACTTGTATAATCCGAATTGCGTTCATTTATAGAACTAGATTGTCTATTTTGATTATGCTGACTTCTTAGTAGTTCTGATATTTGAGGATCACGGTTATATGTTTTTGTTTTAACACCTTCATTCCGTACAAAGATCTAAGTTTGAAATAAAAGAAATTTAATTGAAGTAATTTTGCTTATTAATTATGAACATACTAACCGATGAAACAGTGCTTAGAAAAATAACACAGCAAATCACAAAACAATAACTTCCCATTTCGATACTCGACGAGTTGGATATAATTAATTATTGAATCGACTTTAAACGGAGCGCGTGTACTTTTGCTTGAAACATCTTTCGCGTATTGTGAGCAGCTTAAGATTAATTTAAATTGAGTCAAACAGTATCATCCGGCGATCTTTAGACCTCTCTCTTGGTTTCTTATCGTTATCATATTATAGTTACAGGGTGGCTCACATACTTTCCATCCATCAATAATCAATTTATTTTAATCTTTAGGCTTGCGAGAACAATGTTCTGTAGCATAGATGAAGATGCATGTTACTGGAATCAAAACTCAAGAAACAAAGCATTAAAGTTTATCTCATCTAGGTATAGATAAGGGATGCATCTTTTTATCAAAAGCTCTCATTGTTGTTGTTCCTCGAATGAAAATTAGTGTGCTACTGGAATGCTTGATTGTGGCGCTTAAGGTAAATTTTGGACTGTGTAGAAGTCTTGAGTTTTTGTTTTTTGTTATCATTTTATTCAAATATTTACACAGTGCGAGGAAACATGATATTTTGGGCTGAATGACGTAGGAAAGGAATTTAATTGTTTGAAATTTTGTAAACATTTTAAGAGGTTATAGTGCGAATGTGGTGATGCGCCACAAATATTGTGAAGAGCGTTTGAGAAGGAATATTCGGGCGTATAGTTTACATAAATTCATTAATAAAAGAATTAGCCGCAGACGGAGCAATAGTATTTATGTGTGGTGTTTCAAGAATGCGTGAAGCTATAAGCTTATGCATTTGCGTTCTTTTTATTCTTTTTTTTGAAGGCAGGGGGACGAGATATCCCAAGCACGGAGGCCAAGGCGGCCCATTGTGCTATCCTGCTAGAAACCCCATCACCAAAACCTTCCTGTCGTCTTAATGAAGCGCATCAGGCCTTGGTGAGGAAGATTCTTCAGTTCAGCAACAGATAGGAAGGCAAACCCTAGAACATCCAGCGTGCTCCGCGCGAAGGACGGGCAAGCACACAGAAAGTGTTCGGTTGTCTCAGGCTCTCCTTCCAGGCAGGCCATACACTCAGGGCTGTCTTCTTGTTAGATGAGCGTGAAGCGAACTGTGGCCGGTGATGATGACAACCAATGTTCTACATTGTTTCCTTCCAAGCCCTATGGGAAAATCAGTGATATTCATATTAGGCCCATCAAGAAACAGTTTTGTGCACCTGTAAGTACTCAGGTTCTCCCATCTCTGTTGATGCTTCCTATGAACATCCGCATTGACGAGAAGCCCGATACTCGATGTGACAACGCCTATGGCGGGTTCCGGTTCAAAGATCGTAGAATCAGTGCCAGTCCTAACTAAAAGGTCAGTCCTTTCATTCCCCATGTAGTCAGGAACCCACTGAAGTGACACCTTGTTGTGGATACACAACTTATCCACAGACGACCTGCAATCCTTCAGTAGCTTGGATGTTATCCGAGGACCAAGGTCGAAATAGCGATGACCATATAGTCATCAGTTGCTACTTTTCCATCGAAAATTCAAGAAATCATTTTAAGATCAGTTCAAAAGCCGAAGCTCTGAGCTTATTACATACTCGAGTGGCAATAAAATAACAAAAAAACATGTCCAATCTTGCCCCACAATAAAATAATAGTATATGAAGCAAAGGCACGAGAGACATAAGAGAAAATATCTTGAAGATAACAGAACTTTGAACACGGGACTACAAGAGCAGCATATAGACACAAGGAAACTGGTAAGCTACAACAACCGTGTCAACCAGAGAGCCTCCTCCAGATAAATAGTATAAGGTATATGTGCACAAACTTACGTTTATACCATTTTATACTACAATAATTATGAAACCCCCCTCCCCCTTTCCAGCAGAAAAAAAACATTTGTAAGGTTTTCACCGTGAGCAGAGGCATGCCAACATCTATGACAACAACCAAAAGTTTTCTCAAACACTGCGTACTTTACCTAATACGCGACATCTTTGGGAGAGCAACAAAAATAAAACAATTTAAGAAACGTAAGAATATTAGAACAACCTCACGTCTAGTTTGCCTCTACAAGTTTGCTGAAGGGTCGAATCTGGCATTGAGATAGCGTTAATTCTCGATAGTTTTCCAGATTGATATGTCTTACTTTATTTACTTCATTTATGATTTCGGATAACTGGCAACTGGCCACGACTGGCTTTAAGTTGCTTGAATGGATCGTGTAGTCATATAAATAGAAAACCTTAATAGATTTTACATAACTAATAGGCTATATTCCAAAATATTGGTTTCCGATCGTCCGTTTTCCTTAAATTTCCTAAAAATTCGAAAACTCGTTAGTTTGTATTTCTTTCGAACGCATAACAATAATTGAACTAAACTTTTCCTTTAAGTTAGTTGTATAAATAAAATAAATTTTCATTAGTTTATATCACATCATTTCTTGCACCACTGCACCACCCTGTAACATTTTCCCTTTATCAATTCAATTAAGCATAAAAAAGTTAAAACAAAAAAATGTGTTTTCCAGTGAGCTTTGTTTATTACAATGTTCGAGTACAAATAGTACGCAATAAAAATGTTGAGAAGTAAACAATTCCATGAAAAAATTAAATTAATGTCCGACTACATCGTTAACTTCTTAAGTGACATCAGTAAAAGCTGATAAGGATTCGCAATTTCACTTTTCGTCTTTGGAATTCCCACAATTCGACGCACCGTCGGAGAGACTAGAAGTATATTTTGGGCTAGTCCATAAGCGCTTGAAGTAACCCAGTATAAACAGAGACACTAATAAATTATATAAACAGAACCACCAGGGTGATATTAATTTATTTCAATTTGTTTTTTTTTTTATTTAAAATTAATTACCGATGGAACACTTGCTGCAATTGGCACCATAGCTACAGATAAAACTCTAAATGTGTTGACAATATACCTTTGCAGTCGAGTAGGTGGATGGACTCGAAGAATTGTTTGCATCTAAAATCGAATTATTTAATTTTGAAATTTCATCTATTTGATGTCATTAATTAAAAAAAAAAAAATCTCACTTGTATTATGGATAAATTTAATAAACCTAGCGTTACAGGTAATATTAATGAACTGTCGACCTCTGTTAAATTTGGTATCCATCCAAAGCCTCCAATTGTTAATTCTGTAAAGATAATTTTTGCATCTAGAAGATTTGGATCTGGAAGCATTGCAACTAGATTTCGAAGAGCTACAGATTGAAAGATCCAAAGCGGTATTTGACCCCATAGGATAATTAAAGTTTTAGCAGGATGGCAATTATCACGTATAATCAATTTTGTCCATTGTTTCTTAAGCTGAAATTGGTATTAGATTATATCATATTTCCTGTATGGACGATTGAAATCTTACAGATCTGTTGTAAAGTAGTCTGGCTTGCTTTTCAGACAGCTGAAATTTCTTTATTGCAAAAGCTGTTTCCTTTTTAAGTTCATTAACTATACTCGGCATTTCAAGTGTTACGTTCTCTAATCTTGCCGTTATTCTATACTGAAAATTGAAAAGAATGTTATCAATTCGCTATTGGAATTCTTTTCAAATGAAAGTGTGTGTTTTTTTTGTCGTGTAATCCATTGGCATATGTGGATATTCGTATGTTAGACTAGAAAATAATGTAAGATTACTGAACTTATCTGATGAATTCGCGCCGTAGAACAAAGTATCTAATAAGTTAAATAAGTGGTGTATTCTTCCACGCGCCATTATTGGTCGAAGAGAATTAATAAATTATCGTTCCGGAAGCTAAAAATTACTATTTATTTTTTAACATGAATTACTCTGTAGACTAAATTTACTATTAATTAGGAAAAAATGTATAATTGGTCTAAAAACACAAATTTTCAAGATAACCTAGCCTAGATGAATATACAGGGTGACCCGTAAGTCTACGTGAAGCCGGAATCGAGTGATAGACCAAATCTTAACAGACAGTTACCAGAAAAATATAAAAATCAATATAAGTCATGTATGTATTTTTCAAATTATAGACATTTCTTTTGTTTTCGAGAAAATGTACACCCTGTGATGGTTTTTTAGCTCCTGTTGCTACAAATCTTTACTTTTTTCAATTTTATTTTTCTTATGTAATCCCGAATAGTGCTTATGTAACCTGTTGCTTGAAATTCTAAGTCAACTGCTCCAGCTTGGAAGAGAATGTCACATTTTGCCGAACCAAGAATAGAAAATTAATATTTCACCCAACTTTAACTGACTGTAATGCAAAAATTGTACTACAGTTTGGCAAGTAACTTTAAAAGTTGACGCATTTAATAAGGATTCTAAAATGGTATAACACTTGCTACAATATTTCTTAGATTACGGAAAAAATTTCCTTCAAGAAATCCAGTTTCGAAAAATTTCTTTTTACCTACTAACAAGTGAAAAAGCTAGAATTGGTCTAAGACCAATTCTTATGATACCCTAGATGAATGCACGTATGAAATTTCGTATGGTCACCCATTTGAGCAATTTTGATTTTTTGCATTGGTTTCTCACTTATATTTCTAGAACGGCTAGTCGGACAGAAAAAATGATAAAACCAATTTTATAGGATTTCTCATTCTGAAGAAGCTTTTAGTACAATAAAAATGTCTAGGACTGATCGTTTTCAAAGTATATGTTAAAAACCAAAATTATTATATGGCGACACCAAGAAGGGGTTGCTCCATTTAGCCCATTTTTGAAATATTATTTGCTATTAGTATGAAAACACAGTGTACGAAATTTCAGCTTTCTATGTCGACGTGTTCTCAGGTAGTGTCCAAATATATCCTGGAAAACGAAATTTTTGTAAGGCAACCCCACGAAGGAGTTGCCCGATTTGTCTCATTTTCGAACTTAATTTTACTTTTTTTTTTAATGTCCGTGTACAAAAATTTCAGCTTTCTAGGTGAACGCGTTCTCGAGTTATCGTGCGCACAGACAAACAGACAGACAGACGGACGGACGGACATGCAAAAATCAAAATAACTTTTAATATTATGCGTGGGTGTCCAATTCATTTTGCTCTACCATCATTATTTCGAGGTGTTACAAACGGAATGACAAACTTAGTATACCCCTATAGATTTCATCTAGGGTATAAAAATGATTCTAGTATACCCAAAGCTTGTCGTAAGACCGTAACTTTAAGATTCTAGTTTAAGTGAGACGGAGAGTCACTACATGTCGATGTAGCCTCTTTTAACTTTTCTAAAGATACTTTTAATCATATTGCACTTGAAATTGTCATGGGATTTGTTGTACAATGCTATTAGTAGTCTTAATGTACGTGATTCTCTACACTTTTACAATTTTAAGAAAGCCAATTATGCTACCATAAATGATGAGATAAATTTAATTGATTTGCAGAGCTAGTTCTATGAATGTTACTTGATGCTTGCTTACTCTAAATTTGTTGCAACTCTTGATAACATTATTGTTGCTCATGTGCCCGTAGCATCGAGGAGTGGCAGGTTTGGCCATCCATAGAGAAATCGTAGATTGGCTAACTTAAATAATGCTTGCAATGTAGCCCATAAGAAATATATGGCCACTGGTAATACTAATGATGGTATTTTCTTCAAAAGACTTCGTAAGGAGTATGAATTCGTAAACAAATTCTTATATAATCAATATCTAAATTCCATAGAATGTGATATTAAGCATAATGCTAAAAAGTTCTGGTCCTACCTTAATGATGAAAAAAACTCTTATGGAATGCCCTCATGCGTCCATTATAATGATAGGCTAGTAGATAACATCACTGATACTTGTAATATATTTGCGGACTACTTTTAATCTGTTTATGCTATGGATACTGGTCAACCATTTGATAGTGACTTCACGGAGAACATACCCTCCTCCGTTGATTTAGGATCATTGTATACATATATCGGTTGATGATGTTATTGACCCCCTAAAAAAGCTTAGTACATCCTCCTCTTCGGGTCCTGATGGTATTCCGGCTGCCTTTGTCTGTCGTGAGGCTTTATCTCAACCATTATACCATATCTTCAATATTTATTTATCTTCAGGTGTTTTTCTCGACCAGTGGAAGCTTTCCCTACTGCGTTCTATACATAAATCTGGGGCTAAAAATGATGTTTCTAACTATCGTCCAATCTGTAAACTCGCTGTTATTCCCAAGCTGTTCGAAAGTATTGTAATTAATTAAAATTCTTTCCTTGTTAAGGAGCACATTTCACCCCACCAGCATGACTTCATTAAGGGTAGATCTTGTCAGACTAATCTTGTATCCTTTGCTAATTTCTCACTGAAGGTTATGGAGGATTCTGGTCAAGTTATTATTATTATTATTATTTATTGGACTGGCAAAACGTACACACGATTTTACAATCTTTTTAGTATAGAAAAATTATGGAACTATGTTAAACAAATATATGAGAATATAGAGAATATCTAAAATTAAATTAAAAATTAAAAACCTACTAAAAAGTAAAAATTGGAAATGACTAAAATAACTGAAAAAGTATACTACTAAAAACAGAGGCAGAAAAATTAAAAAATAAATTAAAAGAAAATTATAGCTAATATACATGAAATAATACAAAATATTAAACAATATTGAAAATTAAAAATTATAGGAAAGATAAAAATTATAAAAATGAAAGTGAGCTACGCTGTGAGACAGGATAATAACATGAAAATGGGCAAGA
Source organism: Dioctria linearis (assembly GCA_963930735.1). Lineage (NCBI taxonomy): Eukaryota > Metazoa > Arthropoda > Insecta > Diptera > Asilidae > Dioctria > Dioctria linearis. The sequence continues at coordinate 169,079,262 of OZ005743.1, read as the reverse complement.
TTAATTAAAAGTGTGGACCCTCATTATGAGATCCTTAAAAGCACCGACAAATCGCGCGTTCTGATAACTAGGGGGAAGACTATTCCAGAGACGAGCTATCTGGACAGGATAAGAGTCCTTCATTACTGATGTATGAAAACGGAGCATTACCACATTGTGATTACGTTCCGAAGCTGTGTACTGGAAAAATTCACGCAGATAATACGGTTTGTTTGTACGTAATAGGTTATAAAAGTGAATCAGTCCTCTTTGCTTTATAAAGCTAGTATTGAGCAACCCAGCAATTGTGTGCGGTAAGGTGAAACCTGGTCAAACCTACGGAGTCCATAAATGAAGCAGATACAATCATTAAAGGCAACTTCCATCTTTCGAAGACAAACGCTATCGAGTCTAGGGTAAATCAAACTGCCGAAAGTAAAATAAGGTAGAATTAGACTTTTAATCAGTTTTGAGCGGATTTCGAAAGATAATGAATCAACAGAGAGCCAGACCCTACGAAGTACAGTATAAACCTTACCAATAATTAACTTTGTATTGTCGCAGCATTTCATATGTTGATTCAAAATAATGCCTAGATTTTTAACTTTGGGTACCAAATTTAAAATTGTACCATCCAAGACCACAAGAGATGAATCATGCGGGTCAAAAGTGCCATTATGGAAGACAATATATTGGGATTTGTCAGGGTTTAGCTTTAGGCCATTAGCCTTCGACACTCTTTACACTGATTTCAGTAAAGCTTTTGATAGGGTAAGCATTCGCCTGCTTCTTGCGAAGGTGAGTGTCTTTGGTTTTCATTCTTCTTTGCTAAAATGGACTTCTTTCTACCTATCGGACCGGAGTCAAATGGTTGTTATTAATGATATAACATCTCGTTCTATTCGTGCACTCTCTGGTGTATCTCAGGGCAGTCATTTGGGTCCCATTCTTTTTATAATTTTTATTAGCGATGTTTTTACAATTTTTAGTTTAGCTCGTGCCTTGGTTTTGCTGATGACTTAAAGATTTTCATGAGGATTGTTAACACTCAAGATGTAGCTAACTTTAAACACGACCTTGTTAGTTTTGCTAGATGGTGCTGCCTAAATCATTTATCTTTGAATTTATCAAAGAGCAAGCATGTCACCTTCACTAGAAGGTCCTCACCGGTACTACTTGATTTATCCATTAATTGATCCCCAATTGCCAAATATAATCTTTCATCCGATCTTGAGATCTTGCTTGATTCCCAGATGTCATTCTCCCAGCATATAGATTTCATTGTGAGCAAGGCTAACTCTCGTCTTGGCTTCGTCAGGCGTCGGGCTGCAGAATATGCGGACCCTTATACACTCAAAAGTCTATACATTTCTTTGGTGAGACCAATCCTTGAGTATTGTTCTGTTTTGTGGGATCCTTACTATGCTTTTCATAGCAATAGAGTCGAGGGCGTTCAGCGGAGATTCACCAGGTTCGCCCTGAGGAAGCTTAACTGTAATGCTGATCTACCTCCGTATCATGCAAGATGCCAATTAATTGACTTACAAATGGTTCAACTAGTCGCTGTATTCGACAATTTAATCTTTGTAGTGGCATGATTGACTTTGTTCACAATAGGTGCTCTATTCAAAAATCTGTAAGTAGCTTTATGATTTCATTCTCTTAAATTCAACTTCTGATCATCTCATCGGTTAATAGCTTGTTGATCTTGTTCAAATTTTATTATATTATTATGTATTCTATTGTGCGTAGTATATCAAGTAAATAATTTTGTACTTAGCTCTAGTTAATATATTGCACTATGCCTATTTTAAATACCTTGTTCTATTCTTTGATGTATTGTAATTGTCCTTTTTGGTCTTATTATCATTGACATACATATATAGTATTTATCTGTAACTTTCTTTAGTATTTTCTTTCATTTTTGCTTTAGATCGCCCTTAAATTTATGCTAATCCTATATACTAAAGATTTATTTTTTCTTTTATATTCACTTTTCATGCATTGCATGTATTTTTTATTTTTGTATATATATTTTTGCACGTAATATACATAAAGATCGTTTCTCCTTCTTAGTCTGTAAGATTGTATATCGGTAGACAGAATAAATAAATAAAATAAATAAATAGAAGACTGTTTATATTTGGCATATGTATGACCATATCATTGTGTATGACCATATCAGTATATGTCGGTTTTCTATATATTTTAAATTTGTGTTTAATGTTATGTTTTTCTATTGATGTTATGTTGGTTTTATTGTAAATTGTGCTTTCTGATTAAACTTATCCACGTGTACATATCAATACTAATACTTGACGTTACATAAAAGCGGAAAATTCGTGTTAAATATTTTATTTTCTAAGTTATTCATGAATAAATCCGCTAGAAACTGAGATATCGGGGAACCCATAGCTAAAATTAATTATTAAAAATAAAACAATTTTGGTTGAAAACCGCGGCTAGAAGATTAAAAAGTTCATATTTTTTAATAGCACTTAAGTCAGACTGCTTAATAATGATCTTACTAATCTAGGTGCTTCTAAACAATCTGGCAGAATGCCAGATATCTGCCCATTTTTGTGTGTAGATACGTGTAATCACGTTGGCAAATGTACACAACATCTGGCACTCAAAAATGTCCACACATCCACATCCAAAGTTCCGATCCTTTGGAGCAATATAGGGACAGAAATAAAAGGAGAAATTCCTTACTGGAAATAGGGGAAGCAATAAAAAAACCACCTGAAGAAATATAGATGAAATGGCAAAATTTGAGGGTTACTTTTAAAAGTAAACTTAGGCAAAAACACAAAAGAAAAGTGGCCAAAGTGCAGGTGACGGTTTCACCCCAAAATGGGAATATTTTAAATGTATGCGGTTCTTAGGAAAACGATCAGTTTCAACACCATCTACTTGTAATCTCGTAAGTGATTTTATTATATTATTTTAAACTGAAACATTTTTATATTATAATTTTAAATGTCCATATATTGCCACTCTAATTCACCTTCTTCCATGAAGTAGTTGGTGAATGTTTGTCTGACTGCTTCTGCATTTATTGGATTTAAATTTTGTGCACTTTTTAACTGGAAAAAAGTTTGTAAATGAGAATTATCTGTTTCACATTAGTTTTTGTTGTGTTTGCCAGATAAAAGCAGTATTTCACCAGATGAAAAATTATCAGATCGTGTAATCAGTAAAGACAGACGCATGCCAGATAACTGACCAAAAACTATCTGACAACTCTGTGCCAGATGATCAGCTACGTGCGCAATCAGTAGGACAGATATCTGCCCACAACAATTGGCAAATATCTGCCATTTTGCCAGATCGTTTAGGAACACCTTTACACTCTACACAGGGTATGTTTGTAAATATATTAGTGACATCAAAAAAGACTATAGTTTGGCATTTTTGGAATCTCTAAATCTTTAATTTTGTTTATTAAATCTAGAGAGTTTTTGATGCTGTATCTAAAATTTGGGGTGATGATTTTAAAAATGTTGTTTAATTCTTTGGACATATTATAGCATGGGAAGTTTATGTTTGAGGCTACTGGTCGAATGGGTATGTTTAATTTATGTAATTTTGGGTAGCCCAACAGTTTAGGGAGTGTAGCGTTCATGGTTTTTAGTCGGAATATCTTAAAAGTAGTTAACAAATAGTTACTATTGTCAAGTATCTATATCATACTACGATTAAAGCTTTTAGTGGAATCACAGTTAAATTTACAAAAAGTATCACAGTCAGAAAAGTCATAATAACAAAAGAGTTTCCCTTATCCGCTTGAGTAAATATAAGATTATTATTTTTAATTTTTCTTTACAGATTTCTAGCTATATTTATCTCTTCTATGTTAACATAACTGTTGCGGAATGATCTAATACATTTGATACATTCTTCCTTGTGTAACTTAATATTTTTGCTGTTAGGTATTGTTTAAAAAAGTAAGTGTAATTGATAAACTCATATAACGTTTGATTTCAATTTGTTGTATCACATAATCTCTACCGAAATCATCCAAATAATTATATGGTATAATATTTTATATGGTGGTAGCGTAAATCAAATCAAGCAAAAATTTGTTCTAGACAAAGTCTCCTTCCCACCCTACAAAGACATAACTGATTTTTTAACATAGCCTCCAAAAAGAGAAGGCTTTTACTTATCTGCCAATAACTCCCGAAATATACAATCACTAGTTTTTTTTTTTTTGATAGTCCACACTACACTTTTCAAAGTTATACAAGAATGGTAGAAGACTATTTAGACCTTACAAAAATTTAATATTGACTTTCTTGCTGGTTGTGACTATAGAAGTATCGCTTACTCAAGTAGTAGCCCAAAAAGTACTGCATTAGCACAATAGGCAAATAGTCTGACAGAATAAAAGCAAGCGGCGGGACACCACTTATACCCTAGGCAGACGGACAAAATCAATGGTCATTCATTCGTAATTAAATTTGTCAAAAATCTAATTACCCAAGATTTTGTGAATTAAAATGAAAGTAATGTCAATTTTTATATGTAATTTGACAGCATATTTTTAATAATTAAAATCAAAATTCAAAGGTAAAGCTATTTTTGAAAATTCTAATTACGGATGAATGATCATTGGTTTTGCCCGTCTGCCCAGGTTATTAAAGGTATTCGAACATAACCAAATTAATCTACAAACTAAAAATTAGTCTCGATTGTTTTTTTTCTTTTCCGTTCGCTTTTCCACTACATGTATAAATATCTTTCCAAGTGAAATAAGGCAGGAAACTCCTAGAAAAGTTTTTAGCTATTTCAAGAGCCTGAGATTGCCATATCAAGATAAATTTTCTATCTCAGTCATGACATGCCTGCTTGTTTGTTTTTAGGGTTTCGTACCCAAAGGATGAAATTGGGAACCCTGTTACTAAGCCTCCGATGTCCGTCCGTTTGTCTATCAAATAACGCGGGCGGGCGGGGGGGGGGGGGGGGGGGGGCTATAACAACAAATAATAAAAATAAAATTAAATTAAAAACTAAAGGGGGCCCCCATACAAGAAGTGTGATTTTTTCGGCATTTTTTTTTCTCGTTTTATTCTCATTCATTATTATTATATGTATAAGTAGCACTGACATATATAACAAGGACTGCCTGATTTGCTATTTCATATGGGTCAACTTTTTTTTGGCAGGGTGTGACAATTATCTTATTTTCAAGTTTTACTTTTGCTTTAATATTCATATTAAAAGTTCAACAAATTATAGAAGCACTCGAAATTATTTCTCTTCTTGGAAGCTTATCTCCTACAACATCAAATATTTTTTAAACTTGATTTTTAAAGAAATAAAATTAAACAATTTTTGTCTACCTGCCCCTAAAAGAAACAGAGAAAGGATTACAAATATTGTATTGCCATCTATTTCTATCCTATATATTCATTTGGAAAACCACTGAACTGAAACTGGACTATGGTGTATTTTGTATAGAACTTATTATTTGTAGTTCAGCGGAATAAAGTAGTTAAACCAAAAAGGGACAACTATAGAAAAGTGATCCCATAATAATGTCAAATAATGTAAGGAATTTCAGTAGTATCAGCAGTCCATTTTATATATGTCAGTGATAAGTAGGCATTATTTATTCAAATGACAATTATTTTTTCACATGACTCCTACTCTCATTTGAAAAAATAAATAAAAAGTACATAGTGTTAAACTTTGTACGGTGGTACGGAACCTTTCGTGCGCGTTGCGACTCGCACTTGGCCGATTTTTTGTTATTTTAATATACTGCACGTAATAGAATCATTGGCCTGGCAAGGTAAAATATTAAAAAGTTTAATGGTGTAGTTGGACGAGAAAGCGCTTCATAATTAGTTTTAAAAAATTGATCTAAATAGTTTTTCCTTAAAACTTTCGTTAAAGACCTGCCTAATAACTTTTTCAAATAACTCTTTCAAGTCTTATATATATATTTTTTTACTGATAGTGGATACCTTATGATGAAATTATAATTTTTCTTAATTCTATTAAGCCACTTACCTGGTAAATAGCCAATGGTAAGGTAACAAGAGACCGAAATAAGATAGTTGTTAATATTATTGTACCCCACCATGGTAGCCCCGTGAAATCATGAATTTGTATCAAGCTTTGCTGTACGTATGCTACGGGTGTGCTATTCGAAATTGTTTTCCATAATCCAGCTGCCGCCTGATTCCATGAAAAATTTCTTCTATTTGGTATTACTGCAGATTCCTTAGTATTTTCTAAACGGATAATTTGTTGAGAGGTTAAATAAGAGAAACCTCTTGCATTTTCTAATTGAATTCCAAGATAAGAACATCGTACTGAACGAATACTGCGCAAAAGGATGCCACTCATAATAAAAATATATCTAAGTTCTGTTCATCATTATGTCGAATAATTATTATCTGAAATGGAAAACAGTTAAAAATTAGCAAAAAATAGCAGTTTAAAATATTATATAAATTTATCCATAGAGTTTCAAAAAATACTTTTAATAATAATAATAATTTACATGCGCATTTCGTCACTATTTAAAACATGGCAATTCTATATGATTATCCTTAAAGCGGCAACTGAACTATGCAAACAAAAACATAATAAAAAAAAGAAAATAATATTGGTGTTCTGAACACAGATTCAAACTTATAGGCCGATGAGATCCCTACAAACATTGCACAAATATCGAAGCGTTATACCTTTTCAGAAGATTGGTCAAAAGCAAATTTAACTAATTGTAATAACTAGAGACGTAATAAATTTGTTATATAAACTTTATTCGGGTTCTGTTGTTGTACACAACTTTTAGAAGACAACAAGCTGAGTTTTGAAAAGGGTACAATTGCGGATATTTTTTGAATAATCCGCAGAATAGCTGTCCATCTTTTATTTTGATATTACCCATTACAAGACGTCCATCTACAAAGTTAAAAGGGCATAAAATATATCCATACTACAGCATTTCTCTAAAAATAATATAACTTATACGGGATCGGTATAACGAATCAAACCACACCAAAGCGATTTAACCTCTTAAGGACTACACCCGAGTATGCAACTTCGCTTTGGCCAAGATGCTGAAAGGAGATGTAAAATTCCACTCAGATAAAATTCTCATTATTTCCAAAAACATCAGTCCACCAGGAGTTTTATAATAATTACTTAAGGGGCTAACATTATTAAAGCTCAACAGCTATTATGTTTATTGTTGTTTTTTTCTTGTAATAATTAACTAATTTGTTTCAGGAAGGCAGAGTATCCCAAGTGGAGCCATAATGACTTATTTTAAGCATATAGGTCGGCACAGGCCTGCATCAGCCGGATCATACAAAAAACTTGTATGATGTATGATTTATAATGTCATCGCGAAACCTCATTTTGAGTATTGTTCAACGGTGTTATTCTTAAGTACCAAGGACCAACTAGAACGTACGCAGTAGCTACAAAGCAAGGCGATGAGGATTCTACTTTATTGTAACAGATATACCACCATTTAAATAATGCTGAATGCTCTCCAATGGATGAGCGTGAAAAGAAGATTGCGTTTAATGTGTTAATTTTTGTATTTAAAATCAAGAATGGTATTTTGCCAGAATACCTTAACAAGTATTTGAAATATGTAGGAAACGTACAATCCATATCGTTAAGAAATGCTAAAGAGTTTAGATTAGGTTCGTTTAAAACATCAAGAGCACAAAATTCTTTAATTTATCGTGGTCGTAAAATGTACAATCATCTTAAATATGATAAAAATGATACAAATATTTATCATTTCAAAAAATATTGCATTGAATTTATAAAAGCGAATATTCCACGTTCTTTGGCCATAATTCTTAAGATTGTACTAAAATGATTATATGTTGTTGTTGAAAGCTTTTAAACCAAAGAAGTACTACTACTTAAATATTTTAGCAGTACGACTGAGAGGGTGATGAGCCGTGTTGATGAGGTTGCTGTACTCGAACTTGTAACTTTAATCAATTACACTATAAAGAATCAGACCGGGGAGTGTATCATTTCTTTGAATTGATTCTATTTTCCAAAAAAGAATGATCAATATGGGATGGTCACAAGGAACAAACAAGGATTGGTTGGATACCTCAAACACTTCAATTTAGGTGCACGTAGTGTTTAATACAAAAAAGCAGTTTATAATAATTAACATACAAGTTATTATTAAAGCAATAACATCTAGTAGTTTATCCTCCTTAATATCGTCCTGCCGCAGCATTTCTTGCGTATTTTCCTAAGCAGGCCAGTATTCCCAATGTAGTTAATGTCAACCCAATAATAAGAGCCATTGCATCCCCAAAGTCCATTCCATCGGAACATTGCACCGACCCAATAAGAAACAGTATAAAGATTGAGCAAATTACTCCCAACATCCTTAAATATTATTCTATCGACTTTAAAATAAATTGTTTAAACTTTAATCACTTACATTTGACAATTGTCACTTTATTTATTACGTCAGTTTGGATTGGAATCCAAACAAATATTACTATTGTGAATAAAGATTAAAACAACATAGAATTTCTCGTAATATTAAGGAATAGTATATGTAAAAATAAAAAATTAATTAAGCAGATTTTACTTTAAGCAATTCTTTACGTTTTTCTTATTTTCAAGTGATTTCAAAAACATTTCTCAATTCGACACCACTGTGACTTAAAACAAAGCCACTGTGATTTTTGTATTTATTTAGTTATGTTGGTGCCACCGAAATTAACTGTAAACATAAAATAACAGCTGACTTGTGTTTACAATAATAAAATCAATTAAATGCTTGAAATTTCTTAAATATGTCAATTACCTTGTTCAATAAGAGTAATGAGAAATTTAATTATTGCAATTAAAATAGAATTTTCTTCATATATTTGAATTCTTCGTAATAAATATATATAGAACAAAACTTGAAATTCCAATTCAAATCAGTGACTTTAATTTTGTCATATTGCCACTCCACACACAAATGACAACCAAAAATTGCATTCACTGGAAAGTTACTGTTTGTCAGTATACCGTGCTGGAAAGTTGTCTGTCAATTTTATTTTCAAGGTGCGTGCATTTTGCATTTGCACACACAACATCAAGTGGTGAAAGGTGACTGAGAGGGGTTTTTTTCCACTTTCTCAGTGCGAAAAGTGTTCAGCAATTTTTATTCTGAAATTCCAAAAATATTCGAACGACACAAATTGTACGCGCTAACAAATTATTATTAATTTTCGGATACAATTCGTTCAATTAGTTGTGTGATGTAAAATTTTCGTTGTGTGACTCAAATTTTTAGCGATTTCTTTTTTCGTGCTTGGAACACGGAGAAGTGAGTTGTTGCCAGCGAACTTTCTACGATCGTTAAACGAAAAACATGAATAGGATTCCGCAATGGGGCTCATTACCTGCCCTTGCTCTTGCAAATGTCTACGAGCACCTAGATTCCAAGGACCTTTTCAATATTTCATCGACATGTTGGCACTGGAGGAGTGTTTTATTTCAGAAAAGGTAACAATAAAATTTTTGCGTCGCAATTTTCCTATAGCTTTTCTTTTTTTTTATTTGCATTATGAAAAAAAGATTTTTCTAGTGATTTTTAATTAGACTTTTTCGTTGCTCAATTATTTTCAATGTCATTTTTTTTTTAAACATTTGCCGCCTGCCCCCGAATATATAACTAATTAAAATTGATTGATTCAATCTAATCCATATCGTGTGAGAAAAACAGAATTCATTCAGAATAATCTTAAGACACTAGTATGCATATTTATGTTAATTAAGTGACCAGTTCCAGTTTAATTATGCTCTTAAGGGAAATGTCGAAGGTTTTTCTTTGCTTCAATAATCTTTGATTTTTAATTTTACTTTTCAATTGCAAAAAAAAAAAGTTTCCCAATTCGATTGAGAAATTTTTATTCACAAGTTGGTAGGTCTATTTTGAGAGCTATAATTGTTGTAACAGCTTTGCACTTACCTTACCACCATACGACCATACATCAATATTCGATAGACAACGAAAGTAACATAAATGCGTGAACATTATTTTAATCGCGGGCAAAGGTAAAGGTGAACAAGAAAACAACTTTTGTTTACGCTCCGTTAATTGGCTGGGTGGCAGCTTTCAGAAAATTCTGTAGTTAAGGGAATTGTGGTCTGGCTTTCGTAATAATAATAAAACGGAAACTCGAAGAAACCGCAAATGATGTGTCACACTTAGAGAACTATATAAGTTAGAAAATTTTTAAAGCGTTGATTTGCTCCAGTACATGCAATTTACAATATGTTTACATGATGCTTACAGTAAAAGTAAAAAGGCCGGGGTGGTGTAATGTATAGCAGGCTTATGTTTGTACGGATTTGAGTTCATGTTGCAAGTTACATTAATTTTCCACAAAGAATAAAAGAGTTAAAAGAATACATACGTAATTATCATGTAAACCTCACGAATGCTTGACTACATATAAATGGAACTTAAGTAGAAAGAAAAGAGAAAATTAATTTCTTTCTTTCTTTTCTGCAGAAAACAGTTGCTCGATTCGCTCGATAAGGTATAACTCCGTTACAGTGGAGCCCTAAATTAATTTATTTACAAGTATGCTCCCATATTCAAAATTTTTTTTTTTTATAAATTAGATAGATTATATTTATTTAGTATATAACTATTACAGTAACGCATACAATAAAAAATGCGCAAAAACATGAACGTTACACGTTGTCAGCTTTTTGACATGGCTCTACACGTTCCGACAGCAAAAGCAAGAACCCTCTTTGAATCAATTGGTCTGTTCGCGTACTTTTTCAAGTAAAAACGTGAAAATACTCTCAAAGTACCTACACCAAAACCTTCTTGAATACTTCACAAGCCATGAAACAGACTCCCTCTATACCACATGAGATCTCCAACGCAGGCCTATCATTCTAAAATATTTGCAGTGTTCTTATGACTGACGAAAGTTTGATTTGAATAGTTCCTCCGCCCTACACTACTATTCTACAGAAAAATGGTTTTCTCCTTAAGCTTGCTTTCTTATCTTCCGAACCGAAATAAAAATTGTATACCTTTTTTAACAAAATTATTAAAAAAAGTTATCTGAACCAAACGATTTTATACCTTTTTTAACAAAATTATTAAAAAAAATTATCTGAACCAAACGACTACGAATCCTTAAACAAAAACTCAACTGAGTAATCATTTTATATACCGCTGTGCCGTCATGCGATGGGATTCTGATATCGAATGTTGCTGCCTACAGATTCGGACTCTGGCTGCACATACACGCATGCAATGGTAAGGTTACTTTGTAATTAAAACTATTTTGTTACTTTCTTAAGTAAGGTAAGTATAGCCTTTGGGAAGGTAAGGAATCAAGCTGTAAATTACTAGAACACAATTTTACTATATGGATAGTAGTTTAGGCTCTATAGCATATATAAGTCAATGTCAGCAAGTATCAATGTAGAACATTGTAGAGAACAGACTCCCAACGCACACATATAGATTTCTGTTTCGTTGCGTGTGAAGTATTCTCGAGGGTTTTGGCATCACATATCAATCTTCAACTATTTACTCCACCAAATTCATCCGCAATCAGCCAAAATCTTTGAAATTACAATTTTCATAATTTTTACGTCATTCGTGATGTTATTTCAATCTCACAAATTACACGGATATATGAGCAACTAATACATTCTCATCGCGATAAAAGTTGTTCCATTGAACTCGTATTTTATTGATTGACGAACACTTTTCTTAAAATATCAGTGGAAATCGACATTAGAGTAAAAACTTGTGTAACGTCAAAGATTTAAAGTGGATTACTTAATTTATTACTTATCTTTGCCAGTGGGCGATTTGAAAACACCAATATGAATTTCAAGAGAAATGTGGTACGGATTCAGCCATAACTGAATCAATTCATGATGAGTCATGCTAGAATTAGAGTGATAGAGAAATTGGTGGCTGAAGGAAAAAAAAAATAATTATTTAATTATTGTGCTCCTATTTGAAATAAATATGCATGCTGAAGAATTACATTCTGTAGTACAATAAACAAATTTAGTTTACCACTTTGAAAACAGAAATGTTTTTGTAGAACATTTACTTCTTTTGGAGGAGGAGTAGCAGATTTTCCATTTTTTGGTAAATTAAAAACTTAAAAAATAACTAAAAGCCGGCGGCGAGCTGTCAAAACTGACACTTTCGAAATCTTTATTTAACGATTTTTCTCTAGATAAATCACTGACATGTATTATAAATGGATAGCTCGTTGAGCCATAAATTGCATGAAAGCAAATGATACCACTTTCATATTCTTGTCTCTTTCCGTGAGAGCATACTTTCCCACTGAACTGTAACGATTGGGAACGAGAAATTGCTTGAGGTTCAGCGGTATTTCCAACCACCAAAACAGCTTTGTAAAAAACACTTGCTTCGACTCTCAATTAAAATTTAACAATACAAATAGTCCCAAATACTTTTGTGGTAAATTCGGTATAGCGCCAGTTTACGACAGTTGGTAGCATTGACAGTAAAAGCATACTTTCTGAAACCAAAACTGGTGCCAAATGAAGCAGGTGATCAGTCAGTTCATTTATATACATGTCAGTGAGTTAAATCAAGTAATAAATTAAGTGGAGGGGAAAAGTGATGTCAAAAATGTCTCTCTCAATTTCCGAGTACAAAAACGCCTTCGAGTAAAAACTACAAAAAGTTTTACAAATTTGTACATTTAAGCTAATACGCGGCGAACAGACTTATTGTTTGATTCCCAATAAATAATAGGTTTGTCGCGTACTCAGTTTTGGAACAATTCCTTACAATACATTTACACGAACTTCACATTTTTCGTTCGTTTATTTTCTCTTGCACACAAAATTACACTAGTTTTGCATACGTCACAGCTTCCCGTCTTGCATGAATTTACCCGAAGTTTTTAGTTACTGCACCATATTGCAAGGAAAATTGATTCTTGTCACAAGAAAACTTAAATTTTTTTAATTTCCTTAAAAGTTTTTAAAACGCAATAAAAATGTTGAATGAAGATGGTTTAACTATTCTCGTGGTCGTGGGACTTTGGCAAGGGTGCAACAAGCTAAAAAGCTAAAACAATACTCAATTCACAAATGTTATTCCACACTTCTTGTTGTTTTTCACGAAGTTGCATGAAAAGCGTTCGTTTATTTATTCTTTCTAATTCTACTGAAAAACCCCTTTTTTCTTTGACAATTTTTTTAATGTTCCATCTATATGCTGACTAAATATTAGTTCACTGTCAATTACTACACGTAGGTATTTCATCTCATATACTTGATCGTTTTTTCTCCTTCTAATGTTAATTCACCATCATACAGTCCTGTCAATAACATATATTTAGTTTTCATTGTATTCATTTTAAGTTTATTCATTTTTATCCATTTACACAGTTTGTTTAACTCATGAAGCACCGTACTTATGCCAGATCTTGCGCCATCTTTTGCACTAACGTAAATAGGTAATTGTCCACAAATAACTTTACCATACAATTTTTAATATAGCACTAATATCTATAATATATAGTATGAATAAAAACGCTCCCAGTATTGATCCTTGAGGAACTCCTAATTTATTTAATAGTCTTCATATCCAGAAATATTAAGATCACGGGACTGCCTTTGCTTATAGTTTCTTTCCCATCAATCAATGCCAAGTTTATAGCCGCTTCGCATGAGCGACTGTTGAATATTATTTATTTCTATATATTCTTCAAGTTGATTTTTTACTATCTTTGCCATTAATTTTTCCAATGTTTCAAGCATGTTATATGGACCTTAATTTTTCACAATTACCGAATTTTTTATTTTCTGCACTGGAGCAATCAAAGATTCTTTCTATATACCTATCGAGACAAATTCCTGCATTGAATGATCCATTATATTAATTAATTTGGAGCCTATCACATCTACACTATCAAATATTATTTTTGGACTTATCATATTAAAATCCCTTTTATATTTCAATTTCTTTCGCGCTCTTTCTAAATCAATAATATTTACATATCTAAACATAAAGCTTGATTCTGCCTGAGCAATTAAGTTATCATCATATTGCACGTAATCGATTTCATTATTTATGTCTCAAACACTGTGTAAAATAATGATTTAGCTTGTTTGCCATTTCAGTATCTTCTACACTCACATAATTCCCAAATTGTATCTCTTTAAATGTTGTCACATGTTCTTTCTTCAAAACATAATTTTTAATTACCTGCCACATTTCTTTTTGATCATTTGCGTTCGATATTTTTCCTTTAATAAATTCGCTCTTCTTTTGCCTTAACATATTAGTGTAATGGTTCTTACAGACTCTATATTCAATCCGAGCAACCTCTTCATTAGTTAAATTAGCTTTTTCATAAAAACTTTCGTTTTTCCATATTTTAAATCTTTTATTCTGTTTACAGGCAATATCTTTTCTTTTGTATTACCTATAAGGATTGTAGCCTCTATTGTTTCATGGTCCCATATTTTCAATTTTGGTTTAAATATAGTTTGAATCAAATTAAAATTTGTATTAAAGTTTTGGATGTATCGCAAATTCTTGTGTATTCGTTAACGGTTTGCTTTAAGTTGTTAATCAATAATTAATTTTTCTAAGGGACGAAGTGGATGTGATTACCTAGACGTACGATGTAGCCATCTTTATATTAAGAATGTTTCTCACCGTAATAAATGAAGTTATAAAAGGTTCTGTAGATATATTAAGCAAAAAGCTTAAGAACAGTGGACTGAATGTAAGTCCAACTAAATCATAGTTTACTTACCAAAATACCAAAAGTCATCCTCTGAAAGTTAAAAAGGCAAACACTATCTATCCTCTTCCAGTGTAAAATGTTTCGAAGTTAGAGGCAAAACACTTGAGAATTGGTCGACAAAAGATCTGTAGCATTTTATGCTTGCAAGAGAACTTTCGCCAAGAATGGGATGGACGTCTCCAATGCAATATGCCATTTCTGTTAAAGATGAGAGGGCTTTGTTACGAGAGCTAGACTGGTGTTCAGCGTTAAGAACATTAAAATTCTACTGACTATAACTATCTATCGTCTATTCGTCCAGGCGGCTTATCTAAGCTAAGGTAAGATGTGCCATTCAATCAAAATATCGTCATCTTCACCGACAGTCAGGTTGCCATCAGAGCGACCGGTTCGCCTATAATTTCTTCTATTTTGGTGACAAAAGCGAAAAGGTAGCAATAAAAAAAAAAAAACATCACCGGCCATCATGACCTCGTTTTTCTAGGTAATCCAAACGTGAGAAACTATGCAAAAGTTGGGGCGATTAAACTTTTTTCATCAATGAATAGCACATGAAAATAGGTATATTTATTAGAAAATAAGTCCACAAGAGAGAAATATGTAATATAATCTCACGTGTGATTACATTGCATGATCATCCCTCTTGGAAGCTCTTGTATGGGAATTTTCTGTTATTGAATTTTATACTTCGACAGGTAACCCCAATATTAAGTAGTCGACTATCGACGTAGTTTTCATTGAGTTCCAGGACACAAACATAAAGAGAAACGAATCGGTTGACGAACTGGCTAGACAGGTTTCGGTTCTCTATTACATATATTAGATACTGTGGTATGGTTCATTGGACAATCGGCAAGCATGCAACTATGCTGGGTACTTCCTTTTTTAACCGTAGCTGCAAAAAAGTCAACGAAGATGAGACATTTTTTCACTTCCTATGTAAGTGACCGGAACTTGCTAGCGTCATTTTATTTTTAATATCTAAAAGTTGAAATATTCGATGACCTTAAACTTATATTAGACGAAAACATAAAAGAGATATAAGTTTCTAAACTCCCAAAAGCTGGATTTAAGATGACTATGCCTTCATATTCATAAGCGCAGTACAAAGCGTCATTTATGTCATTTACGATACGAGCTAAGACAGATTAATTGTCTTCTACTTTCTATTTTTTTGTAGTTTGTCCGTGAATACAAATAAGTTGAAATAGATAAAATCAAATTCCACAAAAGCTCCAGAGCAAGCAAAATAAATACATAACAGATGGAGAATTAATTACCCAGCAAAAAATTGACCTCCAACTTTATCAGTAGCCAACTACTGGCTGTGAACAAAGTTATGGTTCTGTTATTTATTTGCTTGTATTCATAGTTTAAGATCAGGAAATAATACAAAAGCGAATGAAAGGACGGCAAATGAATATGAAATAACTGTTATGAAAATCATCATGTCACAATGATATGATTGAGATTGGATTTCGTACACCGAGCAATAATTTATTATTAATTGTTATAATTAAAAAAAAATGTTAATCGTTAGCTCTAATTGTTTCATCTATTATAAATATTTGAATTTTGGCAGTTATATAAGCTGTGTTCTTTTTATCCGCAGAGCGGAACAAAAGATACACAAAAAGACGGCTCATACATTTTCATAGAAGATTTAAATGAAGCGAACAGTACAAATAGATCGCTTCAATCGATAGAACAATTTGTTCTCTCCAATATATGGAAGCTCTAGAACAAGGTACACAAAAAAACCCAGCTATTGTTCCTTTTCAACGCAGTGAGGTGTTCGTGCCTTATAAAATTATATAACTAATAATAATCAAGTAATTCAATTATGTATGTGATATAAGAATAGGAAAGTAAATGGGATTACAACACTAGACCGTAGATATTAAAGAATCAAACTTTGCGCATAGCAGTTCCAACGGGACGAGTATATTTAACAATATTTAAAAAAAGCTAATCCCTTAGGCCATAACAAGACTATTATGGTGAAGATTGTCACTAATCTATTGTCATCTGGCTGTCTCTGGAACATATACCACTTCTGAAAAAGAAAGAGAAAAAGCTTTCGCTGCAATTTAAATTGTACTTTATTTTTCAAAATTAGAGAATGACAAATTGGTGGTCAAAAAACTTTATTGTTATTTTTATGAAGTCTAACAAACAAATGAAATGTACCTAAAAGAAATTTAATTATTATATTAAATTCATAAGTTTAATTATTATGCATTTGAATTTGTCACTTATTAGAAAACTATATTCATGATTTGCAGGGGAAACAGACTGCAAACCTAAAAAAGAACTTTCGTCTTGGGCGAAAGCTGTACTCTCATTTCACAGTGAATTGATTAGTTACAAAAAACGCGGAAATAATTAATTGTTTTGTTGAACTACTCACAATTACTTTCACTTTCCTAAAAGTAAAAATGTTAGCCTATAAATACTCGTTAGAACTATCGTCACCAGAAGTGTGATTTAATCAGGACAAATTTTTTAACATGAAACGTGTTTATTTCCCCATAATTCGTAATGCATAAAACTTTCAAACAACACGTTTCTCATACATATGCAAGGAAGGAAAAGAAGGCAGTGGTTCGACTTAAAATCAACTTATTGATTTTTATATGCATTACGAATAACATTTAGAAACATTCAGGCAGATAGCAGAACATTTTTTCCATTTATGGCCCGATTCGATTTAAAACCGATATCTTTGGGGTTTTCATGGTCGTTGAGGAAGAATTTTTGTTGAAAATTTAGAAATTTAAGAATTTCTGCGCCAATATGGAAGAATTTTTTCATCCGACTCAAAATCAATATCTGGTGGTTTCAGCCTGAATTAATGTATTGCCATAACAGGAATTTGAAGTTAATGTCGATTGATAGAGATATAGTAGGTGTGTTCTTTTGGTTCCGTGCAGTGCACTGCAGAACACAGGAAATTGCGAATAGAATTAACATGTAGAGTGCATAGAAGTAGAATTTTTTTTGAAATCATAGAGAGAATTATCTAGGTGCCATGACAAATTTTGCCCTGATGTTTATCAAGTTCTATTTTGACATTTTGCAAGGATTCAAATCATGGCAATTTGATCATTTTATCTATACTTGCAAAGCCTTTTCTACTTCTACCCTACAAATCAATTCAATTCGCAATCTCCTGTGTTCTGCAGTGCACTGCACGGAACCAAAACAACACAGCTAGTGTGTACTTAAAGTTTACTTTTATATGTATGACGTAGTAGGAACCATTGAAAAAATGAATACACTATAGGTGCATTTCTTGATATCGAGGTAATGTTAGTTTAGAAGCTTACCAGGATATCCTGACAGGTGTAGGAGGTGAATGCTGTATATATAGATGGATTAACAGTAACTGCCTAATAAACGCAAAACTTGGTAACAATAAGATTAGGAGGATGGTGCCTAGAGGTACTCCACAAGAAGGAGTACTTTAATCTCGACTGTGCTTATTGGTGGTTAATGGTATTCTCATCTCTTTGCATAAGGAGGGTATAAAAATTGTAGCATATGCTGATGACTTAGTCATTCTGATCTGAAGGAAATTTCTTCCGGCGATCAGTGAACTAACTCGAAGAGCATTACAAAAGCTTCTTAACTGGGCTATAAATTGCGGTCTAAGGCTTAACCCTGGAAAGACCGAACACTTGTCCTCTTTACACGGAAGAGAGTTATTCCAACTTTCCCACCCCGAAAGCTGGGTAAGATTACTCTTGATTTTAAAACTGGCCAAGTACCTAGGAGTGATACTATACTCCAAATTAATTGGAGGATAAATGTGAATGAGCACGTCACAAAGGCGGCAATTTCACTGTGTGCTGCAAAAAATGGTGTCGTGTACTGGATGTACACCGCTATCATAAGACCTATCCTTACATATGGGGTCTTGGTGTAGTGGAATGCTCTTGAGAAAGCGACGCACCTGAAAAGTCTTACTACAATAGAGAGAGCTGCCTCTTTAGGCATTACAGGAGCTCTTCGAACAACACTATTGTAACGACATCCATGGGAAATGTATAGTTGCAAAAAGTGCACTAAGACTTAAGGAGTCGGACTGCTAGTTAACAGCAGACATTGGTCACAGTATAATACTGAAGATCTGTCCTGAAGACTGTATTCGGAGAGCTACAGATTACATTGTTCCAAGATTAGATTTTGAGAAAGCGTTCTCAACTAGTATTCCTAGTAGAGAGGAATCGCGTGGTAATTGACTCTGATATATGTGTCTTTACGGACGGTTCGAAAATGGATGTGGGAGTGGGAGCTGGGATATACTCAGTACTCCCTCAAATACAGGAATCATACCGCCTACCGGACCATTGTATGCTCCAGACGGAGGACCTGCGGCAGTGGATGCGCTGGCCAGAACGGGTTTCGCTATGAATATATATGTCTAGCAGAGGAACACGTAGGTCAGCCCCTAAAATCAGTGAAGAGGATTCTAGATATACTGGCCTGTAAGCTGGCAAATCGCAGATGGACAGAACTGACTTCATGCGCGATTTCAAGACAGCTTTGGCCCGACATTTGTCCTTGAAGAGTGAATTTCTGCTGAGGAGAGCCCTAATGATGTGCGTAATCTAACTGCAGTTATTACTGCCTCTTTGGCAAATATGCAGAGCGCATGCAAGCTCCATTCAATGACTTCTGCAGAAGCTGTATGAACGAGGAAGAAGTTGAGAGCGTTCAACACCTTATGTGCGAATGCCCTAACCTTGCTAAGCGAAGGAGGAGTACACTTGGTAGCTACCTTTTCTGCAAACTGGGGAAATTAGTAGACAAAGCTAACCTAAAGTAACCTTATATAAATATGCTTGATCTGCCTGTTTACAATCAAATCTCGTGTCCAATTTTCAACCCATTTATCAATGTTCAATCGATATTAAACGTAGTGATTATTTACGTGTATATCTGATGACAAAACAAAATATTCTAATAAATTTGTGTTTGTCCCCACCTGACTTTTCTCCCACTCAAAAGGTTTTTACTTTGTCAATGTTTGCGTGTACTGATCACCTGAAGAAAAAATATTGTCGAAGTACAATTTTATATTTTATATATTCAGAATATTTTTACAAAAACAGTAAAAATACTTTATTTAGTTAAAGTCAAGATCCTCTTTTCAAGGCTTAAACGTTGGATGAAAGGCAATGTGGCGGTATTCTGATATGTTTAATACTACCATTCTTCACACATACTCAAGCTTGCGAAATTTTTTCAGCATAATTATCACTAACCATAGGAACTATAATTTAAGGGAGGGAGAAAATATTGTGCAAATTACAAAGTCACATAATAATACTAGTTGTGATAAGTAGATGAAAGCTTGATTGAATCCTTGCATCCGCTAAGTTCATGCTAATGATTGTAACTAAAAAAAAATGAAAACTGGATGAATAAGATATTGTCCCGGAGTATTGACGATAAGAACTCATTTTGTATTATTCTAGTTTCTAATTTTTATAACTCGACAGTTCTTACGATTTAAAAAAAAAATACAGAATATAATGAAAAATAAAGTGAAATTAATAAATTTTTTATTTTCAGATTCTTTCAAAACTTCAAATTTAAATTAAACATAGAGAATGCTCGAAAGTGTAAATTTTTTATGCAGAATCTACTTAAATTGACCAATGAATTAACAATTGTTTTTGACATCATCAATGTTTATCATGTAGAGAAAGTAAGGCGAATCTTGTACATGTAAGTGTGCCACAAATAAAAAGAAAAGAAAATATTCAAATAACAATTTCTTTTAGGATTGCTAGAAATAGTCACGTAATTGGTTTACGTTTTCAAACAAATTCAGCCGGCTTGGCGATTCCAGGGGAGAATTATACTGATGAAGAACTTTACGATATCGAACAGTAAGATGGAGTATCTATGATTTTGCTTTGAAATTCACGTTTTTCCATTAATTTTAAGGATATTTGTGGAACCCATTAAAATCCTTTTAGCTCGTAAGAATCCATCTGTTAAAGTTCTTGACTTGGGAGCCATTGAGAGTCTTACTTATTATGCTACAGATTTCCTAAAAGCATTAGCTCGACCGCAAGATTTGCAGGAAATTACAATTGCATCGATTAAGTTCGATCCTAGTCATTATCCAATATTAAGTGTAGAGCATGTGTTCTTTGAGAAATGTACTTCTCTTCAGGTAATATAATTTTGTTTATGTGCATATAACATTTTATATTAATGTTGTATTTCAGGTGTTGAGTCTTGATTATGACAGTCTAAACGATGAGATTTTGAAAACATTGCAAATACTTCCATTGAAAAAATTTATGATTTTTGTTCATGGACTAGAGAGAGGCTCTGCTGGAATATCGGAACTAGCATGGGCGACATTTGCTAGTAAATTTAAGAATATAAAATTGATCTTGACGCTTATTTATGCTTATGAAGCTGTTGAAGTTTTACAACATACTCTCTTTCGTCGCAGCATGCCCATCACACATTTACGAGTTTTATTTTCAAATTATGTATGTAATTCTTTTCTAATTATATGCATGGTATTTTTAATATTTGATTTTTTGTAGATGAATGTGGAAGCTTTAGATCTTATGTCTCAATACTATCAAGATACTCTTAAAAGTATACAATGGATTGATTCGGTACTTTGTCTACAATTTTAATTATGTAGCATTTTCTTATTTTACGTTTATTTTGTTATAGGCATTTCAAGAATCTGAACGAAATATAATGGATTTGTATATGCGATCTGGTCAGGATCCATTTGTGATGATGTCATGGCGTTGTAAGAATTTAGAAGAAATAGTTATTCATGGTACCTTTGCTTTTTTTTATATATGTATATATAAGTTTTCACAGTAAAATCCGTGACAGCAATATAGAATTCTTGTTCGTTCAGTGAAAAGGCACTTTTATAAAATAAAATAATTTTTTCAACTATTTTTATTTCATAGGTTACGTTTTGGATGCGCACAATCTAGTTGGAATTGCAAGGCTTCGAGGAAGAAATTTGAAAAAATTAGAAGTATCAATGTTGGATTCAACTCCTGCTTCTAATATGCTGGGATCTTTTATTGAGGTAATCCGGTGTTGTATATTAATTTTGAATTAATAATTTATTGGGTAAAGTAAAAGTTTTAGCCATACATAAAACCAAAAGCACGTAGACTTGGTGTTTTTAATATTATTGTTTATATGTCCTTGGTGAGCTTCTATCTTTATGGTAACTAGGCAATAAGAGGTATTATAGTGTAGACATGAGTTAAATTAGGATCTAATTATTAATTAAATACCAGAAATTCTCAAAAGATCCCAAAATCGGGGCCTTCGAGGTTTAAATATGCACGGTTTAGCTGCCCATCCTTTCCGGTAATGCCGACAATCTTTCAGGACAAATGAAAATGGTCTTGAATTCTAAAGTCATCTGCTGATATATATACCGATGTCTTGCAGGCTATCTAATTTTGCGCGGATACGACCGCACTGAAATAATTTGCGAATGTCCAAGAAGAGTAGGTAGGTAAGAACTCTTTATTTGATCTACCGCGATCTTCAGGCTGTCATAGCAGTCCTTAGGAATATTAAGACCAAAAGTCTATCGGCGTTTACATACCATACAACGTGAAGCAAATATTTTAGCTCATTTACATATTATAAGGAAAAAACATCATACCAAGCTTGTAGCCCGACCCAATACCGGCAATTTTGATTTGTTTTTCTCCTAGATACTTAGCGCAGTTCTAAGGTGTCATTTGAAGGTGCCACACCAATGGCTCCGGCTCAACAAAGAAAGTGTCAGCCCATATTTTAACTTGGTCACTAGTAATTTCCTTGTTTCGCGGTACCGACAGCAGGGTGACTTCATTTATTGCGGGTTCGCACACTCCTAGCGAATCTGTCATTATTATTATTAATATTTGTGGGGGATGCAGACAGAGTTCCCGCCTCTCATCTAGTCACCCCGACCTATAAGATCTTTTTTGACCTTACCCCTAAACGCACTAGTCCGCCCATTCGAACTTAAGGTCTTTTACAAAAACCTATGGCTCACTTGGATGCCATTTTGTGACATCTTCTGGCAGTGGGAATACCTTTGCTAGATGTCTTACACTTATGCGCATAGAGCTTCACAGTCACACAGTACATGCTCAGTGGTTTCATCGTCTTCCTTACAGAAGCAACATGTCTCATCAGTGACCTTACCCTTTTTAAGATAATATCTAAATGGGCAGTGCCCAGTAAATAGGCCCGTTATGAGCATTAACTCCTTTCTGCTAAGTGTGAGGAATGCTTCCATTCTCCGTTGCTAATATTTTACTTTTCTTCGCTTGCTTCAGCCCCGGGATATTTTCCCAGTGTGCGTTTTTGATTCTGTCCTCCCAAAGCTTGATCTGAGCTAAGAGGTGACTTTTTGGATGTCCAAAGATGGGCTTAGTGCCACTAAACAGAGATCTGGCTACTTCCTTTGCAAGGCGGTTCGCAATCTCGTTGCCCTTAATGCTTTCATGTTCCGGCACCCAAATCAGCGTCACCAGTTACTTCAAGACAGTAAGACAGGTGTAGTAAAATTATTAATTCTGGAACAAACACTTTTCGGGAATAGCTTTTTGCGATTTGCATTTCAAAAATCTTATTGGTAGTTCCATAGCTCGCCTCCTTGCCAAATGCTTCATTCTACGAAGGGCAGATATAATCGACATAAGGCTCTATTCCGTATACTTGGCAAGAATATTAGTTGTTATCAGTAGTTGGCATAGTTTTTCTATTAGTGCTTAATACATGGGTGTTATTTGTATTTTTATTTTTAGGACTAAACGATAATTATTTATTTACCCATAATTTTCTTATTATAGGAAATAAGCTCACAGTTAGGACAAAAATGGCAGCCATTATATTCTACTAACATTCATCCAGCTCTTGGATATATACCAGTCTCAGATGACATTCGTGATGAATATGTACTTGACGTAATCAGGTCAGATTTAAGTAATTAAAAAAAATTAAGAAAAAAACATGAAGAAGAAGAATATACTATGTAGTAAAATTTTCGCGCCACACACGTTAAATTAAACATATACATACTACGAAATGAGTCAGACAAGCGAGAATTACTCGAAATAAGTTAAGAAATTTAATATATAAAAACAAAATTATCGCCTTTTTCTATAAAACAAAGACGAAGAAGAATGAAAATCGACATCTACCTAGTAATGTTGCTCCAAAATTATACTTTTTTTTCGTTTAATTTCAATAAAATTATCATTCAAAGAATTTATTACTTATATATACATACATATATGTATATTATATATCAAAAGATGAATAGAAAAAGTGGAGAAATCAAGTTAAATAGAAGAATATTAGAAGAAACGAAAAGCAAAAAATAATAGTATGTATAACCTACAAAGTTCTGTGATGAAAAATAAAAACGAGATATTTCGCGATGATAGTACGCGCGACATGCTAACGCATTAATGAAAATTCCTTGAATTATTAAAGAAAATATAATAAATAGTGAAGTCTATAATACTAGTTCACTACATTATTACATATAATAACTAAATAATATATTTTTTATTTTCGAAATTTCTTCGATAGCATTGTTTTGTTTTTATTTTATTTTAAAATGGAAAAAAATCAGACGATTAAGAAGAAGAGAAAACGATGAGAAGAATATTTAGCAACTTTAATTTTTTACATTATTATAAAATAATATATTTTTTATACTACTACCTCTTGAGACAGCGCAGAGAGACTATGAAAGCTAAACAACTAGAAATGTGATCATATAAAAAAGAATATCTCATATATCAATGTATATGTATGTATTTTGCGCAAGAATCATTTATAAGAATATAATATGCTTTGGGGTTGCTTTTTATGCCTTTATTGAAGGTGTATATTTTGAAGGGATTTTTTTTTTTTTGATACTGATATTTTACTTTTTAAAGGTTGCTTACTTTACTTGTAATTTGATATGTTATACAAATTATGAATTTTATTATTTTTTTTTTAAAGCACTGAAATTGATAGTTTTTGTCGTGATATTTGTCTTCCTAATACATATATGTATAATAATTATATTTTTGGTAGAGTAAAATTAATACAAAACCGTTTTTCACACAGCGAATGTATAACATGAAAAATAGCTTTACTTGAACAATTTCAGTTCATAAAAATACAATAGAAGAGGGAATTTTTAGTGGCTTGGAAACATCAACAATTATTTTTTCATAACTTTAAATAAGGAAAAGATTTTGTTTTTTAATTACTTCCCATATACTACTAGAAAGTATAAGACAATAATAGATAGCATTACCATTGAAAGACATTTTGGGAAGAAATAATTTTGTATTACCGCATACAGTACAGATAAGTCAAAGAATTTAAAATTTTTGTAATAATATATAAATATCAAGTAACTAGACAGTTTAAAACTCCGCTGCGAGGTAAATTTGAATTTCAGTACAGTTTATAAAAATGGCGAAGATCATTAGATTTTACTTTTCCATAAGAAAAGTTACGATGACTTAATTTTGCAAGGAAAAAATATAACCAAACGACTGTCAATGTTTAGATATACTGAAATTCCTATCTTGCATATCAGCAAATTAATAAATAAGTATATTGTTGGTGATACTGCATAACATAAAAAACTCACTGCGCCCTCGGGGTGTACACTTTTGAATTTCAAGCGATTCCGTAAGGAGCTGTGTATACTTATATAAGTGCTGAATGAAAATCTTTCTGTGCTGAATATTGTTTGAAATAGAAAGTTTTTATAAAATCATCAAAATGCCATTGTAATTTCTCGTTGAAAGAAAAAGAGAAAAGAAAACTTACTTTTTGTTGCAAATTCCACATTAATTTCCATGAAATTAACCAAAAGTTCTTTTTGCTACACGCTTCCCTTCTTCGCTTTAATTCCAGCCATTTACAATTTTTTTTTTTGAAATAATAATAATTAACCAAACAAATAATTTTGAAAATACCACTCGATAAAAATTCACAAGTTCAATGTATTACCTCTTCAAAATTCATGAACAAAATGCCCGTGAGAAAATATCGGTTACTGTGTACATAATTTTGACAGAAAAACTCATTTCCACTTTTGTGGAATCGGAAAAAGATACAAAATTTTGTGTACACGCGTAAACTCATACTTGCCGAATCCGACACTAAACTTTTTTTTTGTTATAATGACAAAATTATTGCTACTGAATTCTTGGATAGGACGAGAAATATCATATTTTTGGATTTTAAACATAGCATTGATAAAACAAGTAGTTTGCTACTCTATGCAGTTACGCAGTTATGATATTGCTAGTCTCGCGGTTATTCAGTATCATCGACCATATCACATTGCTAAAGGGTTAATACAGCACAACGAGCTCTTATCACTCCATCCATATGTCAGAATGAATTAAATTTGAAAAAAAATGAACCATTTTATACTCTTTGTTAACAGGTTATTCCTTGCGGCTCATTTTGATGCTAGTCATAACTTCGCAGTTATAACCGATTTAGTATTTTGACACTTAAATTTTCATCATTTATGTCTGTATTGCACTGCTTCGCTGAATATAGTTCCATTTGTCAAAAGGGGTCGCTAATCTCATTAAAAAAATGCAATTTTCTGTTTCCTTTTTGAAATTTATACAAATTAAATTTTTTCTTCTTTATAATTAACATATCGTATTGCCTGCGTTTATCCGCCGTCTTTCCTAGAGCCAAATAATATATATTTTTACATTTGTGCGTTGGTTATGCGAGAAGTGATTTCTTGTAGCAGGCTTGCAATGAACTAGATAGCGTACACAAAAGAGGATAGCTAAAAAGTACCTACGTCGTGCATATTAAAGAAAACATTTTTTTCTTGCAATATGGCTCGACAAAATAGGGCCCAGAAAAAAGCTACCCTTTGTGGTGCATATTTGTACAAAAATTAAAAAAAAAAATTAAACTGCTAGATGGCGACGGCATTTATGTGAGCTTGAAAAATGGTTGATGCTTTTTCTAAGGTTTTTGAAGGCAATACTTGTTTACAAATATAGTGGTAAACTGTATTTCGCATTACAATAGACAAACATATAAATATGTACTTGAAAAACCTGGTTATGTAGAACAAAAGCCAGTAACGCTTCGCTCGAACTTAAATACGACGATTCCTCTCTCTAATGTAGTTAACATTTTTTTTTAATTTGTAGACCATATTTTAGGCCGAAATAGGCCCAAAATAGTTGGATCAATTTGGGTTTTAGATATCTGGTCTGGGCCGTTTTTATGAGAACATATAAGCATTAATTTTTATACCTTAGATCCTGGTCCGCTTGTAATTTAAAGAAATAATAATGGTACGGTAAAATGAATTGAACGCCTACACATAAAGGGCACTTTGTGTTTGGTGTATCCCTTTTTCTGTCGGTCCGTTTCGATTTTCGCTGTATACTACGACACTGTTTGAGAAAGCAGCTCAATAATGCTGATGTTTGTTTTTTGTAGGTATGCTATACAAAAATTTCCAGATGCAGAATTTTTATACACTATCGACATCAGTTTTCAGATACATTATTTCATTCTATGTTGAATATAGAATATCTTTCAGGGAGAAATAAGTTTAACGTTAAAAAATATGAAACGAGAATTATTCTCAGGTAGACAAACAAATTAACTTGTATTTTTTTACTTTTGAGATCTGATGTCTAACGACCAAATGAAATAGGAAATAATACACGAGAAAGTATACATGAGCATATCTACCATACTTATCGCTTCCTTATCCATGCTCTTATTTGTTTTTTCTGATGACTTTATTCGAAAGTTTTTCTTTAGAATTTTATACCGAGAACGGTTCCAAGGAGTTGGATTGATTCGGTTGTCTGTCCTGTGGTCCGTTAAAAATCGTGAATTCTTTTTGTTTAAATTTATTCAAACATTTTTGTTTTTGTATTTGTATGCGGCATGTGCTCAGGGGCTCCTCCTTTTTATCCAGATGTATAATCTGCCTTACAATCTGCCTTATAATGTGATTACATCAAAAGTCCAGAGGAGAATTTTGTATTACATTTTATCATAGATGATGAATACGTCGAGTGATTCATATTTTCTCCCATCTGGTGTGTTGAGGAGGTAGATTAAATGTATACAAAACATGCTGTGGTCCATTCCGGAATGCACTATCCATTTAACAATCTAAATTCTCTGCTTTGATAAACCATGCGATATCTAGTTCTTGTTCCATCTATGATTTTATGCTTCAGATGTGTGCTCTTGTTATATATTCTTTGAAACATGTAAAGACATGTCGCATACCCAAAAAAGAATACAGTGTGTGAGGAATGCTCTACACCCCTACTCTGTACAGAATCGAATCACTGCTTATGAATCCATAACTATTTTGATTTTCTATTCATTTTGTTAAAAAACATTTTAACCTCAAGAAGAGAGTGTAGGACCTTCAAAACTCTTAGTCAGAGTATAATAATAAAGAAATACCAAATATTTCCAAAATGTTTTAACAGAGCAATAAAGCTCTTTGCTGTTTGAATTTTTGTTTTGTTTTTTATTATTAAAATATTTATAATCACTTTAAAATTGAATGAGAATAAATCCCATACTACATCCGACAAAAAATATACCTTCAAAAGCAATCTTAAAGTAAAAAAAAACAACAACAACAACAAAATCATAAATGTGATGAAAAACAAAAATATAATCTTAACAAATAGTTGAAAGTGTTTGAAAATTTTAAGAAAAATATTGTAAAAAATGGCCATTGAGTGTAGTTTAAATTCCAACTCAAAAAATAAACTAACGAAACAACTTATAAGAAATGTGATATAAAAAAAAACAGAGTTTTACAATCATTGCCATGATAAATATTATATACGTTAGGATAAAAAACAAACAAGGGGTGAAAGAAGAACTGCAAGAAGGATTTAGAAAATAATAATAATGCAAATGCAGAAGATCTTTTTATTTTTATATACACCTATGTTAATAGAAAGGTGCTCACCTGAACAACAAAAACAAAATACCTACTTAAAAAACATCCGAATCTAATGATTGAGCACCAATTAAGAAAATTTATTTATAAAGTGAACATTTTTACTGCTGTTTTTGTGATGAATACTAACACTCAATTAAAATAAGAACTTTTTTTTTTATATATATGTACCTGAATAAGAGCACGACAGGTATAAGATGTTGTGTTTGAAAACAAATTATAAAAGTGTCCAAGTATCAAGTGGAATTACATTGTTTCAAGCTATTTTTGTTTTTTAATATGTTAATCGAAATTGGCTTTGTGATATCACCAAAAATTACTTTTGATTTTAATAGGAAGTGTAAAATTTTCTTTTTTATTTAATTATTCATATATAAAAGCTGATAGCGCTAGAAGCGTGGATTTATTCGATGGTAAAACTATTATAATAATTAAAAAAATGTGTGTGAGGCGACTAGTTTAACGATTTACTTTTTTTTTCATATTCGTAAAAGTAGGAATAGGTATATATCCCAAAAGAAAATTATTGTTCACGCTGAGAAAGATTGATGAAAATCGTATGCCGCGGTCTCCAATTAAAGACACAATTTTTTTCCTGTTAAAAATAACATAATACAATTTTTTTTTTTTAATTTACATAGAATCGTTGAATTCAGCTCCAAGTAAAGATAGCTAAACAGCTGCCTCAATATATTTTCGTCGCTCCCGGCCGGTCTAGTCTAATGAGCATAATTTCCAAAGCTTCTCTCTCCTCGACTTTTACTTAAATTGACTTGAAACTTTGGGAAAATATTCTAGACATTATTAGACAAAAAACTTTAAAAAATATGCGTTTTTATTGTCACCTTCGAAAACCATGTAACTTCTTAAAATATTACATGATTTGTAAACGTAAGGCTCCATGTCAAGTTGTTGGATAAACAGAATTCACTGTAAAAGTGCTTATGGCAAGCTAAAAAATATCAGAGTTTAATTCAAGATGGTAACAATCGTGTAATTTTAAATATTAAGGGCCGTAAACACCAACGAGGATAGTCGTATTCCCTGTGTAAAGATTATTCTTATTCGAGAATAATCCTGCTTGCTTTGGTCGTAAACACCAACTCGTGTAAAACAATGAGTTTTTTGCTTATGTGGCATTACTTTCGGATATATTCGGTATGTCGAGTAATATGTTTTAAAATAAGAAATGTTGAATAAAATTAATTTAATTTTCTTTTTACATAATATTAAAAAAAAAATTTAGTAGAGAGCTCACTTCATCCAACCGAAATATCGTTGCCACGGAAACGTGCTATTCTTTGTTGTCTGCTGTAATTGTCACTTAAATTTAAATTTTGCTCATCCGTCATCTATTCGGAATAATCCTCGAATAGAAATTTTACCCCCGGTGTAATACGATGGATTAAATCGCGAGTAATCTTGGTTGGTGTTTGTGCATTACACATGAATATGGATTATTCTGGTTGGTGTTTACGGCCCTAAGTGTTATGATTTCAAGAGGTTTCAACATCCAAAGTGGTTGCAAATTTTAATTACGTATCTTCAGTCTTCCTTCCGTAGTTCTGTTGTTAGAATTTGGCGAGATAATTTAACCCTCTGTACATTCCATAAAGACTTCGAAAACTTTACCTTTAATTTACTCCTGCTCTTATAACTTTTAAATCTTACCAATGTTTTCCATTAAAAATTCTAATATCCGGAACAACACTTCATTACTTACTGCTCTGAATTTTTTTATGCTGCCGTGTAATAATTTGTAATACATACTAATAAAAATCTATGTTAATTTTGAGAACTCATTACAAGTACGTATGTATACGAGTATATAGTATTTCTTTATCCATGGCTAATACTGAGAAAGTAGTTGGCAACAAATTTGTATTGTATTGTTTTACATCGGTTAAATGAATTGGATAAGTACTAGAGCTATAGTTTTTCATTGTGTAATAATAACCGTATCTGTAAATACCCAAGTACTAATATATATCTGATGGCTCTAGATACGGACACGAACAAATTTAAAAAATAGCGATAGTGATCGAAAAATATACGTTCCTTTCCACACACAGCTCCATTTTAGTCTAGTCTGCTATTTTGCATTACTTTTGTAAAGGTTTGGGGTTAGTCCCTGGCATTCCTGGAAGCGCCCAAATAATTCATGTGGAAACACTGTAAAAGGCTATACATTTCCGTCGAAGTTGCAGTGCAAAATACGAATAAATTCTTTTAAATTTGAATAATACTAAAACTAGGTACGTTCATACATAGTTTTACATCGCTAGTCGTATATGAAACAATTTTTTTTAGATATGGCAGAAATATCACACACAGACGTTGACAATTAAAAAAAAAATGTTTTTTATAGCTTGAATTTTGTTATTTTACCTTAAGTCACTGAAAAAAAAACATACCTAAAAAGACTGAATCGAAATTATCGATCTAAAAATAGCAGTAAAAATGTATCAAGAGAAACTTTTATAGAATTTTCCAATTATTATCGTAAAAGAAGCATTTTTTTTTAGAAAAAACAAAAAGAAGTATTGTCCATTCAGTAATAATATGTAAAGAAAATCAAATCTAATTTTACTTAAAATAGATCTATAAAATGCCCACAGTCCATAGGACGCAGGTAATAAGAGAAACAAGAACATTCTTAAGTATGTATTTTTTGTATGTGTATATCTCATATGTGTGTAATTTGTTATATTTATATAGAAAGAAAATGTGATCAAAACAGCGATTATATTTACTTCTGTTTTCTGAAGGCGTACTAAGACTGTAATGAACATTGAATTCAGTACTATATCTAAAGATAAAAACAAAATAAACAAACAAAAAGAAAAAAACGATACAAAGTTTTCTAGTGAAAAATAATATCTGAAATGAATGAATGAATGGGATAGGAAGGGAGAGAAAATAAGACCTATATGCTGAGAGTATTGTTAATATCCGAAGCGCATAATGTTTTTGTTATAATAACTATTTACAAAATAATATCAAAGTTAAATGATAATATAAAATCAATAAAAAAAATAAAAAATGAGATAACATCCAGTTCATAGCTTTATATCGTTTAAGTGTTGTAAAAATGGTGAAATGTATGTAAAATCAAAAAAAAAAAAGTGTTACAAATATATCAAACAAATGCACAATAATTCCGAAAGATCCAAAACAGACAGACATACAGAATTAAATTCGTTAAATCAAATTAGGTAGGAATACATAATAATATAATATGTCTGTTCTGTAATTGTGAGAAATAATAATTGAATCTATTGCTATAGCTCATGCCAACTTAGTAGATAACTTTTCGTACATATATAGGGAAAACTAACTTGTTGTGTAAAATTACACCAATCAGACTCGTACATACATGCAGAGCAATTATCTGAGAAAATGTTCTATAAGTTACAGTATTCATGTAAATAATTGCTTCTGAGCAGCTCCTGATAAAAATTACCAACTCAGTTGGTGTTAAACTCTATTTATTATTTTTGTTGTTTTGTACAGAATTTATTATTATAAGATGATGAAATCACGTTACACAAAAGAATTATTAGGGTTAGTATACAGTAAAAAGACAACATCACCGCTGTGATATACAAGAAACACATAAAAAGCATCCTTGCTTATGAAGCTAATGTGTTTTCTAAAGTTGTGAAAAGCATTTTCAAAGATTAACTACTACTTCTAAAAAACTTTTATGAATCTGCTCTTAATATGAAGAGAGTTCGCCTTTATGTACAGAAATTGCTAATTTCAATAATAATTATTGTTTACGAGATATTCTTTATAAAAAACCAACATCTGACAAAAATAATCTGAATCTGCCAATTTACGTTTTAACGATTGTTCACTACTTCCACAGATTTTCTGGGGAATTAGAAAAGAACGTTGACTTGCAAAAGAAAGAAAAAACTATTTATAAACAAAGATATCCATCCAAAGCACACTGCGATTAACCGACAATAATGTTTTGTTTTATAATACATTTCAATTCTCAACCTATAACCCACGATGTTTTCTACTTGACTGGTATTTTCAACTAGATATATGCAGAAGTTCCAAGTTCTATCAATTCTAGTTGCATAAGAAATAATTTATATGTTTATTCTTTCGGGGGTTTTCTTTTTTTGGGTAGGATGAAGTTATAAAAACTACACTAACGCACATATTACACGCAACTATTCACTGAAACCTCCAAGTTTCAAAGAGAATGCGGCGGCGCAATTGCGCGACGGAAATACGTTTGCGCTGATCACGACGCAATTATGCTGAGTGGTTTCCTACAATTGCGTTCGTAAAAATTGCATTCACTTTGTATCCTCGTATACCTAATGGCCGGTTTCACAGTCAAGGCTTAAGCCACAGCGATGGGCTAAGCCAAGGCTTAATAAATCTTTCGGTGTCACAGTTAAGGCTTGAGTGATAGGTATCACTGGCTTAAGTCAAGCTTAACTTAAGCCCGTCATCCCGAAGGTTTATGCCTCAGATGTTGCTGTGCAACACATAGGAAATTATTGCTAAATATATATTTTGCCTAAATATGTATTATAATTTTTGTTATTTCAAAAGTTATACTTTAAAACTAAATTGAAATTTTCCTAGCGAAAAATAGTTATCAAATTAGCAGTTTTGAGTACTGTCTGGCAGCTAGTGTCAGCATTCCATTTGACGTTTTAGGAAGAAACCAAACAGTTAAGACAAAAATGAGTTATTTATCTAATGCCGAGGATGTAAGCGACGAAGAAATGTATAATATAATATCGAAAAGTGTAACCCGTAAAAAAATTATAAGGCGCCCGCAACATTTCAAGAAATTGGATGACGTTGATTTTTCTTCTCGGTTCCGATTATAGACATTCGGCTATGATGGTTTACGTTGTCGAAACATTCTGCAACAATGGTTTTTGGATTTGATATTCTTCCAGATAAAAACCACAAACTGGTAAATAAAAAGTTCTTCCTTTCGCTTGGTTTTCAATCCACAATGGCAATTTTCCTTTACAAAAATTCACAATTACAGCAGTGCTGACAACAAAAATGTTCATTTGCGGCTTAACTAAGACTCAGCTTACCGAGTACTGTGAAATCGAGTAGGCTTAAGCTCTGGGTTTATGCCACACCCATGGCTTAGCCGAGCTCTGGCTTAAGCCTGGACTGTGAAACCGGCCGTAAATGTTCTTTCCTACAAACTATGTTCCAATTACCCATCGTAAAAAATATAACCGCATACTTGAAACCAAAAAAACACGTTAAAATATGATTTTGCGCTGGAATTAAAAACTCTTTGATCCCAGCGCAATTACGTTACGCTGCTCCTTGGAAACCATCTCTACTAGTTTCTTTATTCTTGATTGCAGAGCGCAAATGCGCCGTCGCATTCTCTTGGAAACCAAGGCTTAAAATAAACTCCAAGCTCGGTCATTATATTTTATATTGTAAATGAATTTAGTCCAATATGATTTTAACTAGAAACAGTTGCCCGTTCAACGGGATGACATCTTTTACATAATATTGTTGATTAAAAATTTCATGGAAACAATCCTTGTAAAGATTCTTCCATCATTCAGTAGCTCTCATTGTTGATTTTGATGAATGTTTACTTTCACCTGATGCGATACCCTGGATCGCGATAAAGCCAGATAAAGTTGTTCATGTGAGAAAACTGCAGTGTTTAAATCGATGTCTACATGGTAGAATATTTGTCCTTGTGATTAGTTGATTGTTATCGCATAGGCTGGAAACACCGGAAATTCTCGTCGTCGTAGGATGACGAATGGGGCAAGGTAGTGTATCTGATAGAGCCAAATCCATTCGTGGGATAAAAACTATTTCACCTCGATTACATTCGGAAATAATCTTACCCTGATTGAATTTCGGTGAAGTCTTCTGACAATTATACCTGTGCCCTTGTATAATCCTTTCTTTGCGTTCAAGTTTCGCAATAGCATTATTCTTCCTTCAACAGCAACATATCCGGTGGTGACATACCTACCACAGGGATTTCGATTATGTCGTCACGGACCGTTTAGTACAGGAATTGATGAATGGTTTCCTTTTCTAACATCTAAGAGCATGTTACGCATGTTTGTTGTGAGTGATGTGCCGTGAAAAGTTGTCACAATCTACTTGATTTAATGCTTCTTGCGATAATGTCCACGGACGTTCCTCTGGCAACAACTAGTAGAGTTTGTTGAAAATCGCCTCCCAAAAATACCTCTTTCCTTTAAATGGCCTTATTTGCAGAAATTTCTTGCAGAAGCTTGTTGCATCTGAGTCCGTGCTTTGAAATCATTGTTGTTATCTCATCTATGATGATAAGGACTGCCTGTCTCAAAGCTGCAGCTTCAGAGGAATTAAGATGCATCGATGAAACGGAAGTATCGAGAAGCGGAACTGGAAGTTTAAATTTGCTGTGTGCTGTTCGTCCACCTTTCATCAGAGTTGTAGCTTTTCGGGTTATAAAAAAAATCCTGCTTAGATCTATATTTTTTAGCGGTTGTACCTACTTATGTTTACAAAAGAAACCTACTTGATTTAGATTTTTTTTTATCGTTTATACTGAAGTTTAAGAAAAAACCTTTTGGGATTCGTTCGCGTTATAGACAGAGTTTGGGCTTTTCTTATATTTAAAAAAAATATACGAGAACGTTATCAGAAAAACAACAACAAGTAGTCGACCACATAATATTCTTGATATGCTCAATTTTCCAATACATCGAGCTGTCGTTTTCATTCGGTTTTTGATAGCGTAACAGAAAAATACAGACATACACACATAGCGTAATAAGAGAGAGAGAGAGAGATCCATAGAGAGGACAACTAACAAAAATATTAATAAAACGCTAATCTGACTTACACTTTATCGTTTCGGATTCATTAATTTAGTTCTTAAAAAAGCATCAGGGAATTAACCATTGATGTATTGCACGACTTTGGCAGGATAGAGAAAGTCTACTTAAGTTTTATTCTTTAATGCTCTTTCATAGAATTTGATTTGGCTTTAATCTAGAGAGTAAACAAAAAAAAATCAAAACATTTTACTTGAATTTGTATAGTCTGAGATAAAGGAATAGAATCACTGTCGTCTTTAAAAAAAAACAAATAAGATTTAATAAAACAAAACATTCCAGTACTTATTTTAATATTTACAAACAAAAAAGAAAAAAGAGAAACTACTATCTATATACAATATGTACCTGCCAAAAAAGGCGACAGCATTAATGTTAAGAACACCATCAATTTCTAAATCTAAAGATGTTTTCATGAAATTAAAAGTGACTTCAAGCCGAAAGTTCTATGCTCTTCTATATCAACTATTTTAAAAATGGATTAACTACGGCATCCTAAAAAAATATAAAATCTTTAAAGATCTCAAGAACAAAATCTTAAAACTCAAAATCTTCGGGTACAAATTCCCAAAGGCAATTGGGCGGTGGGGGGAGGGGACTTCAATTATTTATTTATTTTAGTTTTTATTAATCATAAATTCATGCATATTCTGAATTTAATAAATTGTTT
Organism: Dioctria linearis; assembly: GCA_963930735.1. Classification (NCBI taxonomy): domain Eukaryota; kingdom Metazoa; phylum Arthropoda; class Insecta; order Diptera; family Asilidae; genus Dioctria; species Dioctria linearis. The sequence continues at coordinate 169,042,956 of OZ005743.1, read as the reverse complement.
GGGAATAAAACACGCCGTCATTCAAAAGTAATCCATTTTGCTGCTTACTCATTTGAGCAACTCCAAATAACAATTCAATGCGAACAGCGTCCATTGTACTTCAGGTTAGCACCAGTAAAAAGTAAGTGTCAGCTGCACATTATTTTTCGGTGGTTGATCTGCTTTTGGAGGATCAAATAAAGATTGTGTTTTTGAGGATTGTATGGCGTTCTTTAATTTTTTAAAATAGTTACAGGAAAAGACTTCAATCTAGGCATTTACAGAAGAAGTCCTTAATTCAACCACAAAAATAATTACATATGTAACATTTTTTCCCGAGTCGTAACGGCTTTTAAGATAACGGTACTTTACTATTTTTCCGTATGTTTTTACGAATCGACCTGTAACCTTTTGAACGATACATCCTATAATGATTTAAAATTATCTAACACTATTTTCTTAAGAATATTCAGCGAAACAATTCAGTAAATGCCTGACGGCAGATATAATTTTCCTATATGAGAATAGGTTTTTTTGACCTAGAATACAAGATTAAAGGAAATGAACCTGATGTTTCATTAAAAGCACCCTGTACATTAGCATGGCTTCTGGAAGGAATGCGATTTGCCACAAATTTAGTGGATGTAAATTGTACAAAGAACTTTTTTGCAATAAGCCTAGTATTAATGTCCGCGCTAAACGCTAAACTAAATTTTAGTGGGTTTCCAATATCAGGCCGTTCTTTAGCAGCTAAAATATGACAGCGGAGACTCGTAGAAGAGATATATTAAAAACAAGAAGAAGAATTTTGCAAATTTTTTACGGAAATGCAACGCGCGATCATAATATTTCCAAAAACAGGTAGTTAAAATTATTTGGAAATATTAAAAATATTAAAAATCAACCCGTAAAAACAAAGTTTTTCACTATAAATCCTTTATACGCGAGGTAATTGATATTTATTTAAATTTTTGTTGTTTTTTTCTTGACTATTTTCTTGTATCACACATTGGAAGGAACAAAACACACATGTGTGTGCATGTGTGTGATGCCAAAGTGCATTGTCATCGACGACAAATCGATGTGGAAAATTTCAGCTCGATTGGATACCGGGAAGTGGACAAGCTCGGCGGTGAATTAATATGAAGGATTTAAAAAAAATATGCATATTGTATACAATAAAAAAAAATAATGATATTGAAAATACCGTCACGAAAAGAAATCCAATTTATCCGTACTTTAAGCAAAGATGTACAAAACTACATCAACTACAAAAATCCGGTCAATAAATTTATCAAATCCCAGAACTCTTACAATAAATATTTTTAGTGCGCTAAAGACCCGCCCGGGTGGATAAATTCAAACTAATTTTTTGGAGACTTACTGGTGGTGCCATCTTTAATCAAAACCCAAAAGCCAAATTTAGCTTGCTAAATTTTCATACAAAATTTAGCTTAACGCGGACCTTAGTACTGGACTATAGTAGAAAATCGCTTGTAGTGTACCCCCTTCGATCTGTATCATTTCATTTTGTCATTCAATAATTAAATTGGAAGAATTTTTCATGAATAGAATTTATCTGTTTTTATTAAGTTTAACTATGCGCGCGCTTATAAAATTGCGCAAACATATCTCACTTTCTTTTCATTCAAATCTTCTATAAATCTAGTCAAATTAAACATCAAAGAACTGAAATTAGATATCTGATTTGGAATGAAATTCTCTATAAAATTACTGTGATAAAATAAAATCCATTACAGCAAATGTTTGTTTTCGAATGCTGAAACATGGTGTTGGAAAAATTTACTGCTACTATAACGTGAAATGTATACGCACTGATCAAGAACAAACTGATTCAAATATGAACACAATTATTGAATACAAATAAGTAGGCGTCACAGAAATTAGCTGATTACAGTTGTTGAATGCTTTGTAATGTAGTAGAGTAGAAATGTAGTTGGCCAGCTGAATGGGCTCCGTAAATGTTGTGGAGAACGTGATCCCTGTATATAATTTAATTTTGTAAAAATAATTGATATGATATATTATAAAACTATGTAGATAACAAGAATTAATGTAAAATATAAAACAACATTCTCTAAACATTCTCTCAACAGAGAAGTAACACACTACCGCTAAATTTTGCTTAGTTGAATTTTGGACATACCAAATATCTTGTCTACAGCGATAAAACGAATTCAGTAGCTTTAAGTTTTTAAATAGTAATAGATTCAATTAATGATACAACGCGAATGAAGTACGCCTGTTTACACGAGTAGAGATCAATTACGTTATATGATTTTATTTTAATATAAATATTTGAATTATTCGGAAAAATGAGTACTTAGTAAGGAAATTCACGAACTTTCCTATTATCCTCTATTAGGAGTCATATTCTGTTTAAAAAACAAACTAATATCATCACTTGGTATAAGCATCCACGTAAGGTTCCACTGCAACTATTTAGTAGTTGGCAGCATGGGAGGGTGTCTACATTATTCAGCTAACCATATTCGGTGCTTTTATGGTTTACTGGAACTTTCTCTATTTCGTTTAAGGACCATTTTTAGGATCGTACAGCTGGTGAGGTGAGAGCCACGAAGATTTCATATAGGTCCCTATTCTTTTCTATACCGATAATCACCATCTCTATAAAAAAATGTCTTGTTAATTTAAGCTTTTTTAATTCCAGTTCCTCGTTCTAATTCTACAAAAGTTAGGCGATGAATAGAGAGAGCTGCGCGTTTTTGATTTTAGTCCCTTTAAAAATCTAACGGATGAGAAATTCTTTAAAAAATTATCACTTGGTAAAAGACTCGATGATTCTTTAGTTTTCCTTAAACTTTCTAAATTATTTTTTCGAATGTTTCTAAAACTTTTAAGGATTTTTGGATGTGGACTAGTTGACACTGAAATCCTTTACTTAAAATTCGATATATTTTTGAAATCAAGAGCTTTCGTCTCAAAATATTTATTGGAATTTGTGAAGAAAAATATCCATCAACCTTTTTCGGTTCACTTACCTCTGCGAAACAAAATTTTCTACCATGAATGCAATTAAAACAAAACATCGCTCCCGTTTGACAGTAGACCATTCGGAAGCATGTTTACGAATAACGATTAGTATGCATATGAACCACAATATGAAAAGCTTGCCGAAAATATGCAATGTCCTGCCTCAGATACGGCATAAAAAATAATAGGTAATATGTATTTACAATATATTGTTCGCATGAATAATAAGGAAATAAAAGAACATATTGTTTTATTTATAAACTAATTAGTTTGTGAAAAGAAGTTATTATTTTCTTTAATCTCTTAATAAAAAAACTTGATATTGAATATGTATTAGTATTATTGTCGCAAACACTATCAAAATTACAATAACAACACCGAGCCCGGTGTTGTCATTTTGTTTTCAATTCTCTGAGGCAAGCCTGAGAGAGGCCAGGCTCGGCGAGCGTATACTAATAGAGTAATCTCTTGAGCAGCTGTTCAATACACCCTTATTCGCCAGTGTGTAAAAACAACAGTGAACCACTACATCCTTATTCACCAGTGTGTAAAAAACAACGTGCCTGGTTATTGAAAAATGTAAACATTTCTACTTCACATAAAACAAGTATATTTCTCTTTATCACACACATGCTCAATTTCCTTAAATGCTACATGTAATTCTTTCTTTCAAAATTTTGATTATTTTGTTTTTATTTCTCTTTCTATTGAACAGCTGATCAAGTGAGTTCTCTATATATACTTTCTCTATGGCCAGGCTTGAGGCTTGCTTGGATGTGTTTGTGCCTATAGTAATTTTCGCAGAATAGGCTTGGGGGGAGGGGTCCTTCCAGTTATAGTAAACAATATGTCGGTGACCCAGTGTTGGGGGGGGGGGGGTTGTTGCGGCAAAAATTCCTTCGAAAATAGGAATTACTTGAATTTTTTCCTACAGATTATTATGCAACACCCAATTTTTCCTCGGAGTATAAGAAATATACAAAAAGAACTTGTCCTTTTTCCTCCATGGTGGTCAGTAGTCAGTAGAGCAGGAGGTGATAGTACTCACCTAGGCAAACAAAAAATTGTATAGTAGGGGGGGGGCATATCAACTGTTTAGGAGTTACAGAGTGATTCAGAAAAAAATCTAATTTTTCACAAAACACCCTTTATTCTTAAAAAGTACAGGGAATAGTAGACTTTTATACTTTAATTTTTATTGCTATCCTGATGAGATCGCCCTGCATTGCTGATCGAAACATGCATGCATGATTATCGACTACTAAGCCAGTAACTGACCAGTACCTCGTCTTTTACTACTACAGTACTTGTCTTTTAAACATTGCACGCAGTAGGCGGAAAATTGCCTGTAGACCACTGACATGTATATAAATGGACTGCTTGTTGAACCAAAAATGGATGAAAGCAAATGGCACCACTTTCATAATCCTGTCTCTTTCCGTGAGAGCATACTTTCCCACTGAACTGTATCGATTAGGAACGAGAAATTGCTTGTAAAAACCCTTGTAAAAAACACTTTCTTCGACTCATAATTAAAATTTATCGATACAAATAGTTCCAAATACTTTTGTGGTAAATTTGGTAAATCCCACGGACATGCACATAAGTAAATTCGCAAATAATTTAAATATAGCGCAAATTTGCGACAGTTGGTAGCATTGACAGTGAGATCATACTTTCTGAAATCCAAATTGGTGCCATATGAAACGAGATCAAGCAGTCCATTTATATATATGTCAGTGCTGTAGACTTGTATATGTTACGGGTCTCGAAATACTCAAAACCCACTCTTCTATTTCATACTTTTAGTTCAGCGCTAAAAGTTATCACAGAACTTTATTTAAAAAAAGTCCATGAAAATGCCATAAGACTTTTAATTTCTTATTTTCAAGATAACTGTATCAGAAGACTTTTATAAATTTTAGTCAGTCCATAACTGTTAAAAGATTTTTATTTATTTAAGTCCCTCTTATAAGACTTATCTTTTAAATTTTTCGATAACAGTCTGATCGGGACTTTTATATCATAATATTTATATAAGACTTTAATTTATTTAAATCTCATAATGGATCTATCACAGATCTTTTATTGAATTAGATCGTATTTGATTTTGCTAATATGCGGATATCCGGATAAAAAAAAAACATTTAATAAATAACTATATCTTTTGATCTAAGATTTTAAAAGTCGTTTATAACAGTTGCATAGGACTAAAAAAAAAAAAAGTTAAATTTTAACTATTATTTTAAATTTTTTTCAAAAAGTCCCATAGCAGTTACGATCCCTAATAAAAATCATGTCCGGGTGGGTAACTGGTTGAAAACGATAACACTACAAAATTTTCACAAATATGACTACACAATTTTCGGATTTTCTTGTTTGCCACGTTTTCTTTTTCTTCTCAGAGAACAGTCAGCAACTTTTTAAACTTTGTATGATTTCTTTAACTCAGGAAATCTTACGCCTCTCAACCGTTGACTTTGATGTTTTCGTTTTAGCGGTCGTATCTCTTGACCTGATTTTCCTTTAGTCCGTTAACCCTTTCTTATACATATTTAGAAATAGTTCGCTTCACGGTAGTTACGGTGGCTCCCAGTTTCACATACTTTTAGTTCGATTGATAATTACAAGTTATTTCTTCAAAAACGTAGTTTTTCACTGGCCAGTACATCCTTTTAGGTAGGTCACCTCTTATAGAAAAGAAATCAGTCCCCTCGCGTATGCACATTAGGAAATCTGGAAAGCCTAAACTATTTTGGAGAAATGGTATCAAATTTTTCTGAAACAAACAATCTATTTAGCTTAGTTATCACGATGAATACAGGGTGAAACAAGTTTAAGTCCCCAAATTCTTTATGCATTGTGCTTGGGTTGCTAGTAGTGCTCATAACAATATTTTTTAAACAAAACTAAAAAAGATCATCTACTCGTTAAACTATATAAAAAAAAAAAAATAAAATGAAAATGAAAATGAAATTTTTCAAGAAAAATTAAAACACGATAATAAAACAAATAATATCGTAACGTATATAACACTCGAGAAAATAGTATGTTTTGTAAGAAAAAGAAAAAAACGAATAATAAGAACGTAAAAATGGGTATAATAACAAAATGCCATTGGAATGTAAAATAAAACAAAATATAAAAACATAATAAATGTAAGCAAAAGCAAAAAAATGAAAACAAGCTGTGATATTGTAGTATGAACAACACCTTAAAAAACACCTAAAAGAAACAAACAAACAAACAAACGAAATACCAACAAAGCATTAAGTGCAGAAAACAACAATACAAGAAAAAGTGTTATACAAAATGTTAAATAAAAAAAGAAAAAAAATCAAGTATTTACAACCAACAAATTGCGTAAGAACTCAAAACGATATTTTAAATAGAAAATTTCATAGTCTTAAAAAATGAGTTAAAGGGAAACACACATGATTTTTAGAAGGCAGCAATTACTGTAAAAACAAAAAATGAAAAATTAATAATAATAAAAAAAAAAACTCATACGAACAAGAGATAAATTGCCAATTAAAAAAATATTTTTATGTGAAAAAAGCAATTGAAGCCACGAGGAGTGATGTGACTATAATTTTTACTGATTATTATAATATTTTAAGAACGTTTTCTTTTTGTGTTTTAATTTGTAATTTCTATTATTACTGTTATTATTAATACTGAGCCGAAGAAATAGTGTCAAAAGCCCATAAACTCTATTTATGTATGTACTAATTGGGTAGCCAAAGTTAAAAAAGCATTGTAACTAGAGAAGTTGCAAGAAAACACGTTTGAATGGTTATTAAATCTCTTCTAGATGATGGAGGATATTTACATATTTTCTTTCTGAAATTCGATATAATTATTTTAAAATTTAATATAATATTATCATATTTCGGTTGAAAAAACCAAAAATTAGAGAGCAAAAATTAAAACATTTACAACAATTAAGTACCATGTGCCGACATCTTGAGAAATATTGAAAAAAAACCAGCGTAAATGCGTTTGCATTTTATTACCTCTCTCTACTTACAATGACACAATAATACAAGATGAAAAGGAATTATTAATATAAATTGAAACATAAGTCCTTAATTGACACTTTTCATCGTGTATAGAATAGGATAGACTACGTCTTTACCATTGTAATCTCTTTTTGTTACATTTATTTACACTTTAATTATTTGGAAATTGTTTTCATGGTTTTTATTAAAAAAAAAAAAGGCATATTGTAAAAATGGTAGAAAAATATGTAAAAATTATTATATTCAAAATAAAAATTTCATTGAATCAAAGGTATTCTTGTATTATTATTTTTTTTTTAAATATACATAAACATGTACATAACCATAAAACCAAGGTGCGAAAATGAGGCCCAAAATGCATTCACGACCTCAGGACATATGCCACAACCCACTTTCCATTTTATTTTTTTTTGAAGAATTGTTACAATCCAATATGAAATAGTTTTCACAGGTAAATAACTTTCACACAGATAAACAAAATACCAAATAACCTCGTTTTCTTATACTTTCATGTTGGTCGTACCGGGGCCACAAGCCACAAAATTTTAAATTTGACAAACGCACACAGCTCACAGCGTGGCTTGTGGCCTGTGGCTGCGAATGTATAGGCCAAATCGCGATCGATGCAGCAAGCAGTCTAGGAAACTTTTTTTATGCTCTTGTGTATAGAACTATCTAGAGATTGCCAATTGAAGATTGACCGTTTTGTATAAAATATATAATGATTGCGAAAATGCTTCCTTGCTATAATGTCAGATGGCTCCACTTGTACCATTTTGAACAGTTTTCAAGGGAAGCCGTAAGAGCATTTAGAATATAAAATCGAAGATGTCTCGACCTGATGAAGGGAAGTCCATAATTGTTTCTTAGAAATTTACTAGAAATATGTTACTTCGAATTTTTATGCATTGGTCGAGGCCGACAGCAATGCCTCGCTCCAATATAAAATCAACGATCTCGACTTGACCTGATATAGGGAAGCCCTCAATTTTATGCATTAGTGGAGGCCGACAACGCCACACATGAAAGTAGGTATATCTGAAAATAAAAATGTTTAGTGGCCCAAGCATCCGTTGTCGGCCTCAATAATGTATAAACATTTTAAGGAAAAAATTTCCAATAAATTTCTGAGGAATAATTGAGGTCTTCATTGATTTTATATGGGAGCGAGGCGAGCGCCTCTGCAATACAACAAGTAACTGAGCCAAAATTCGTTTCGCAATCTTAATATATAAAAATCCAGTGTCACTGTGTTTGTAAACGCTGATCTCTGAAACTGACCAACCGATTTCAATGAAATTTTGGGAATGTGTTTGGTTGGTTCCAGCTTGACAGATAGTATAGTTTTGGACACGATAGATGACGCTGTTATCGAGACATAAAAAACTGCCTGACAACGCGTAGATGTGGAAAGCTGAAATTTTGTATACGGCGTTTTCATAAAAATTGAAAATACATGTTGAAAAATTGACTAAATCGGGCAGCTTCTTCGTAGGGTTGTCATACAAATATATCGTTTTTTAGTATATATTTGAACACTGCCTGACAGTGAGAGCATGTAGAGAGATAAAATTTGGTGGTGTTTTCATTTAAAAATGGGCTAAATCGGGTAACACCTACTTGGGGTTGCCATACAAAATTTGGTTTTTCATTATATATTTGGAAACTGTCTCAGAACGCGTCGACGTGGAGAGCGGACATTTTGTACACGGCGTTTTCATGTAAATTGCAATTACATGTTCAAAAATGGTTTAAATCTGGGGACTCCTTCGTAATGTTGCCATACGAAACTTTAGTTTTTAACTATATATTTTGGCACTGCATGAGAACTTTGGTTTTTCACTATATACATATTTGAAACTGCCTGAGAACGAGTTTACGAGGAGAGCTCAACTTTTGTACATGGCTTTTTAAAACAAAAAAAAAATTTAAATTCAAAAATAATTTAATTCGGGTAATTTCTTCGTAGGGTTGCCATACAAAAACTGCGGTTTTAACTATATGTTTTGGGGCTGCATGCGAATGCGTCGACGATGTGTATTTGTTACTTGGTGTTTTCTTAGCAATAGTAAGTAAAATTACAAAAATGGACTAAACTGTTCGAGAAAGCGTCGACGTGGAGAGCTCAAATTTGGTACATGGCGTTTTTATAAAAATTGCAAACAAAAGTTGAAAAATGGACCAATTCGGGCGACCACTTTTGGTGTTGCCATACAAAACTTCAGGTTTTCACTATATATTTGGACACACGCGTCGTCGCAGAGGGCTGAAATTTTGTACACGGGGCTTTCTTTAAAAAAAATTCAATTGAGTTCAAAAATGGGACCAATCTGGCAACTCCTTCGTAGGGTCGACATACAAGATTTGCTACGTGGTGTTTTCAACTCAGATTTTGTACACGGCGTTTTCACAAAATTTGCAAATACAGCTCGAAAATGGGACTATCGGGCAACTCTTTCGTAGGGTTGCCTTATCAAAATTTCGTGTTTTACTATACAGGGTGTCCCAGACGTACCGCATTTCCTTTATACCCGAATTCCTCACTCAATTTCGAGAAATAAATTGTATGGGAGGAGAGCCGGAAAATGCACGGTGTGGACGGTAGGGGGGTTTTTTGAATTTGGGTTCTTTTTATCTGCGTGGAATTGCATAAAATTAGGCGCGATTTCTCTTGTTATTAGCAAAATCAATGAGATTATGCATTATAAAAACGGGAATATCTCAAAAATGCTAGCATTTAGCTAGGTACATGTCGGGATCAAATGAAAGGTAACATTGTGAGGTCTTTAAATCTTTTCATAAAACTTAATAGTTGTCATGCATTTTGGCGGGAAAATCGTTAAAATTGAAAAGGAAATTGCAAAATTTTCCAATTTTTTAACTTTGACGTCCTATAACTGCCGGCGGAAAGGGGGTAGAGAAGTGCTTGGGCATTTGTTGGAAACCGTAGAGGGTTTACTATCACCTGAGATGCAAGTCACCTTCATAGGATGTATAACAAGAAAGTTACATGGTATTAGGATAAAAAGAACCCAAATTCAAAAAACCCCCCTACCGTCCACACAGTGCATTTTCCGGCTCTCCTCCCATACAATTTATTTCTCGAAATTGAGTGAGGAATTCAGGGTATAAAGGAAATGCGGTACGTCTGGGACACCCTGTATATTTGGCCACTGCATGACAACGAGTCGACGTAGAGAGCTACACTCTCCCACACATATGAATACATGAAATCGCGCGATCGAGCCAGATAATAGCTTAGATATTATGCATCTCTAACCAGTTCACCCCCACCTCCACCCATCTAAGTAGCTATATTACCGCCTGGCAACGTCGACGGGCTCCCCCTAGTCACTATATATTTTGTACGCAAGGGTAATACTAACCTTTTTTATAGTTCACATTTAGAAAGCAAAGAGAGCAGGAGTCATTTTTTTAAGTGGCTCTTACTCCCGTTCCGAGCAAGAACTGTGTAGCGGTTCGTGCTCGCGAGCGGGTGCTGTGAGCTTCGCTACCTATTTGCTCTTTTTCATGCGTGAACAATTTTCTTGTTTTGCTTATTAGGGTTGCTAGACGTACGATAAAGCTCTCAGACATGTACGCGAAGTTCCAACTTTTGTGTATAAAACTATTTAGTGATTGTGAACATGCTTCCTTATTATAATTAGATGGCTCGACTTGTAGAATTTTGAACAGTTTTGATCATGCTCAGTCGCTAACTGAAGTATGTACAAGGGGTTCAAGGGATTAGCCACAAGACCATTGACAAAGTAATAACATACAAAGCGAAGTAGAACAAGCAGTAACGCCTCACTAGAATATAAAATTAACGATGCCTGGAGTTGATACTGTAACAAGCCAGCAATTGGTCCAATCAAATAAGCCGAAAAAATGCTAAAGATCGTATTTAATTTGTTTCAGGCTGCCGAAACAAAAACAGGGACAGTAGAGAGATTTATCGTATCTTGGAACATTTTTGTTCTTTCTTAGAAATTTTGGCTGCACAGTGAAAAGAGATATGATGATGTTTTCGTTAGCCCTTTGCACTCTAACCCTTTTTTCCATGGAGGAACCAGCAACTCCGCGACATTTGTAAATAAAATAAAATATGGTCATATATATACTTAGTCAAATTGAAAATAATTTTATTATTTGAGCGTTTTAATAAATATTTAATATTAATAAATTTCGTCGCAGAAATTGCGTAGTGAGTGAGACTCACTCTTGGAGTGCAAAGGGTTAGAATTTTTTGTTTTTAGTTCATTTTATCTGCAGTTTTGGAGGAACTAATATGCAAAAAGACAACCATCAACTAAACAAGCTCCAAAGAATGGCCTGTCTAAAGGCTCAACTACAATTTACGTACAGCGAAGTCGTTTTTTAAATTTAACAGACGTACACAAATTAACTTAGAAGGCTTCAGTCAGGAACTTTCGTTAAGTTTAAATGCCGAATTGCAGTCAGAAAGGTGCGGTAAGAATTGCTAATTCCGTAAGAACGCGATTAGTCCAAACAATTAAAAGTGCAATGTAAAAATCAAAATGGAATAAAAATGGTACTTCGAATTAATAGAAAGCACAAATCTTCAATTACATCAACTTCCATTTGTTATATTTTTGTTTTTACCACTTTTTTAAAATTGAAAACATATTAAATATCAAGATAATAACCCTTACGGAATGTGATATCTATTTAGGCTAAAAATATCAATTTCTTGTAAGTAAACCTCAGTCTCGTTGAAATTCGTAAAGTTCTTTACTTCAATTGTAGTTAAGCCTTTTGTTACAGAATCGCGAATGGAGAGTTAGCGAGTTTTAATCGGGGAAAACGAAAATTTTCATCTCCCAAACTCTCCAATTCGCCGTGTTACAGAATCTGGCCCCTGCTGGGCACATCTGGCTTTACTAAATACTGCTGTGATATTGACTGAACATTTCTGTTATGGCTAAGTTTTCCTAATTGAATTAGTTTATTTTTATTTTCTATTTGAATAACTAAAGTATGTAACTTCTTAGTCTTTCATTAACACATTCAAAATTGGACTACACCTTCTTTCGGCGAATTTTCTCCCTCAAGAGGCAATTTAACGCAATTTTTTAAATTTTGAAAAAATGCATATATTTTAAATACAATACGCGGATATATGTATTACTTGTAGAACTAGAGTGGAAAGATTAATATGAAATATCGAGTTTTTCACCTCATAATGTAGTATTGGTGCAATACTGTTTAGAAGTTAAAGTGATGAGTGTACGCCATTCTATCCTTTTTTAACTTTCGACGCAGCAATTAACAGTGACCCGAAAACCTCATCTCAAGTGATGAAATTTTGCAGCACTATAGGTACATTCTAAATTAAAGGTTGATGAAGCAAATACTTATGACTCATTAAAAATTTAAAAATCCTTTTCATTAAAGAAAGGTTTTTTTCCTAGATTTTTCCTGTCGTGGGTTGCTAGCGGCGGTTCAAAAAATCTGGTCAGTTGCGGAACTGGTTGACGAAAGCTTGACAAAAACGCAAAACCACGCAGAAGCCTGGCATGGACGTTTAACAGTCAATCAAAGTAAACCACATATCCGACTTATTGAAGTATTGAAAACGGAGCACATTTATGTACAGACTATTTTGGAAGAAAAAAAGAATGAGACGCTAATATCAAACTCAAAAACTCAAGCTAAAGCAATACCTGCGATAAAAAGATTCATATTAACTTTTTTGAAGTCATTAGCCACTTTTTTGTAAATTTTACATAGATATAGGATAGGATACAGGGTGTTTCATTGTGAGTGGTCCGAAGGGAAGGAGATGAGTACTCAACTAGCCAAACAATAAATTGTATGCCAAGGGGGATTTGTGACTTTGAGTACTTTTTCTCCCAGCACTCCGTAACTTCCTTGTTATTCAACATATGAAGGTGATTTTCAGCTCAGATGATATTAAACCGTCTAAGCTTTCCAATGAATTTTGAACCATCACGCAAAATGAATGATATAAACTGGCTTATTTCAAGAACGGTTGTATGCGTGTCAGTAGGTACATGTTTCAAAATCTTGTAAGAAAATGTAACGGTTATCAGGTATTTTGGCGGGAAAATCGTTAAATTACAAAAAAAAGAAAGGAATTTCTTTTCAACTTTAGAGTGGTAGGCAAGGTTAGGTTAGAGTGGCGGCCAAACACACTATGACCATATTGAGACCCTACCTGGAAAAGATACCTCAGATTTAGGGGGTGCACTGAAATCAGCCACAAGAGTTAATGAACCTGACCAGGTCGCCAAACTCTTTGCCTGGTAATTTCCCCAGTTTGTAAAAAAAGTAGGTACCAAGCGTATTCTTCATACACTTAGCAAGATTAGGACATTCACACAACAGGTGCTAAACGCTCCAAGTCCAACCTCTTCCTCGTCCATACAGCTTCTGTAGAAGTTATTGTATGGAGCTTGCATACGCTCTGAATGTTTGCCAAAAATGATAACTTCAGTAAGACTACGTACGTCATTCCGATTCCTCATCAGTAGAGCTTCAGTCTTCCCAAGACCTATCTCGGGCCGGAGCTGTTTGGAAATCGCACATGTGGTCTGCTCTCTCCATCTGCGATTTGCCATCTTTATAGGCTTGTGCATCTTTGAGTCGATTTTTATTAAAAAACAATAAAAAAACGCGAGTCCGCCGGCCGCCTTCACGCACGGTGCTGCATAAATGCGACCAGTGATTTTAACTCACGTGACACTTCATTCGTCAATCTCAGAGCTATTAATTGTGGAGGAGCCTATCGTTTTTTTGAATTCTTCTCAAATTTACTCTCTTCCGTTGACACTTAGGTGGCGGCACGGTACAGGGAATACAGGTATTCTCATTAAATTTTTACACATATTGCTCTGTATCGTGCTTTTCTATACAATTAGACGTCACTTCGTCCACTAATGGTGGTGGTCCTTGCGGTACCTTGTATTCTGTCCCGTGGGTGGCAGGGAATATATGAAACAGCTAAATTATTTTTTATTCATATATTTTTTTTTCAGTGTATATAAATTAAAATAAATACATTTTCACTTTGCGTATTTTCTGCCTCTCATCTTATTCATTTTCTTTTTTTTTCATTTTTAAATAATAACACATTAATTATTCTTTTATTTTTAACTTCTGCATATATAACAAAAAATTTACCTAACACTGCTTTTTAAATTTTTTATCATTAAAGTAAATCTGTGTATAGAGTTCTTAGCTTTTTATAGTTTTCTCCTTATATATCTTCATTGTGTTCCTTATATATGTACATACAATACTCGTATATGTATATGCGCATATGCACCATATAGAATAAATAAAAGAAATAATAAAATTATTTTGTTTTATTTTTGTATTTTTTGTTTTGTTTTAGGAAGATGTATATAAAATGTTCTCTGTAACGAGATGTGTGTGTATTTTTGTTATTTTTATTGATTTTATGTTTCTTTTTTGTTTTTATTTAAAATACATAATTCAAATCTGATAAGAAAAAAAACATTTTTGTTGATAAGTTTTGGAGAAAGCAAATTTCATAATAATTTGAAACAATCATATTTCAAATTATTTTATCCGAAGTTACTTACTTTTTGTTTTGTTTTTTTAGATTTCAAGGACATTCTCTAAATGCAAGCACTGCAGTGGTTGGCCCATCCCACAAGAGTATTCTTGATGAAGTATGCAAACCGGTTTTATAGGCAAGTGGTGAAAAGACGCAGAGATATCTCTTGAAAAGTCACTGCGTCTTTTCACCTCTTCCCTAAAAAACCGGTTTGCATACTGCATCAATCGTGTGGGATGGCCCGATGATTGTGTGTGAGCAGTAGACATAGTTTTGGAAGCGACTCGAAGAAACAGGATAAAAAAACTAAAGAAAATATTTCTACAGTTTAACATGCACACACTGCACAGTATTGCAAAGCAAAATGAAAAATTTTGCCCTTATTAAACTTAACATAATAAGCACAACAAATATTTCTACGAAAAACGTTTTCTATCACTCTAGATTTTGCATAGGAAATTGAACCCGAGCCGGAGTAATGATATAATAAATTTTTAGAGCTATTAGTTATGATAGCGCCAAGGCTCCTCCGCCACTCCGTCGATAATATTTTAACTTTTGAACTTTCTACGCTTGAGGAAATATAAATGATGGTAGACTGTTCCACATTCATGCGGTACTGAATAAAAAACTGAGTGACCCTTATTGTGATCGTCACCTCACATCAAGTATAAAAGTGTGTAAAATTATTAGGAAGAAAGGAAACAGGCCGAAACACAGTAAGAGCCTTCAAGACTTGGTCTCAGCCGATTTTTTATAACTTGGTTTGGTGAGTTTCCTGAACACAGTGTGACAATTGACAACTTATTTCCTGACTTCTATTTTTTCTCTAGATTTATATTAGCCCGCGACATTTTAAATTATAAACTCCGCAGCTCGCACCAAACTAATAAACTTTTCTTGAGAACATTTGAGCCATTTCCGAGTTCACTAAAAAAAAGTCAGCAGTTGGCTGGCTGTAAACACCGAAAATAATGTTACTAAATGTTAAAAGTTGCGATTGAGTAGAAATTAGATCTCAGCCTGACCTCTGCGCAGTAGGATCAGTCGACTTCACAGTAGGATCAGTCGACTTCATCATTAGCCTTTGCTAAACTTCTTCTCATGTTGTAACGTGTGCCCCGGCGTCACCGGGATTTCGACTCCCTGTTACTGGAAAACGATATTCAAGTTGTGAATGAATTATTGAAAACATAATTGAGTTTCCTAAAATCCATCAGGCAGATAATAACTAAGAGTAGGAATAACTTATAATAACACTATCACTAAATGCAAGCAATAAAATTATAAATAAAAATATAAAATAAACAAATGGACAAATAAAACGCCTATTATTAATAAAATAAATGAGTTAACTCAACTAAATAGCCAACTGCAGCGATTAAAGTGTTGAAGCTTATTGCCGATATGTTCTTGCGCAAACATAGTTCAAGTTCAAATAGCAAGAGCTTTTTGTGAAATATGGGGAAATTTGAAAGATCCCTTCCGCATAGCAACACGGTGGAGAGAAAAATTAGAAAAGTAAAGAAGAGATGGTTTCCAGTTCTTTTGGGTCTTCTTCTCTCGGATCAGACGGATACGAAGGCAAGCAATAATTAAGCTCGAGAAGACGGCAAGTTTTAAGTAAAAGTATTATGCTGGAATTTCCATTATTTCTTTTGTTTTTGGGGAAACGTATATCAGTGGGACCGCGCGTCTGTTGTAAGTCTTTTTTTTTATAAGGAGTGCATATTATTAGTGAAATTCCAATACGGATCAGCTACCTAACAGAAGTTAATTCACGGAAAGAATAAAAGGAAGTGATACAGATTTTGAGAAAAGGATATCAAGAATTTTTGATAACCTCATTACGAAATATTTTGAAATCTGTATTGAATAAAAGCGGTAAACACACCTTGTAGGTTTTTAGTATGAGTTTCTAAATTTCAGGTGGAATGGATCCCAATCCAATGAAATTAATGAATTTTTCCGATATTTTTTATTATTTTATTTCCTTTATTCTGCTTTGTTTAAATCATTATCCTTTTTATGAAGTTTTGAGGTATTCTAGTGGATATTATATTAAATGTTCCTAAAATGAAGCCGAACAGTTACAACACATTAATTGAATTACGATTTTTAGCTCCCGTTTGGTAATAAAACACATTTAAATTTCAATATTTTCTTTATATTATTCATTTTTAAGTAAATTTAAATTGCGGTCCGTGGGACCGCCCATCTGTATTAATATGACATATTTATGCGTCTGTAGTTAAGCTTAAACAAAAAAAGTTAGGAGAACCACAGTTAGCCGCTTGTGGATTTTCTGGACGATGCTAAGATCTCACCGTAAGGAGTTCGTACAGGGACGAAACTGATCCACATGAAATACCAAAAGCTAAGTTACCGAGTACTGAATTAACTAATCCAAATAATTATAATAAAATCTTGCTCTAGGTCACTCAAGTTCACTTTAGAGCAGACTCCTGAAACACAGTTCAGTTCATATTAGAGTACTTTAGAGTAGTATTTTGAATTCATTAAACACGGTTTTGTGCTTTTTCAGCTCTATAGTAACCTAGAACAGCTCATTAAATAGACCTCATATATCTACATAAAATTTTTTCTGAACCAATTAGAATGGATATTTCATAAACTCTTCAAGGTGTTTGTTTATGTTCTTTTCTAATTATCTGCAGTTTTCACATGGAAATCCCATGTAAAAATAATAAATCACTTCCTCCAAATTCCCCCTGCATATTCTAGGTATAATAGCAGATTTAAGTTCATTCTAATTATTTCCAAATAGTCTTAATTTTCAGGTATCAAAAATGCGTTCTTCATGAAACGTAACGAGATGAAAGTGATCATGATCATAATTGCTTTCCTAGCAAGTCTCTTATTGTTTAGTAAAGGTTTCAGTTTCAGTTAGTTTTACATGGTTATAGTGAATTTGTTATAATTTTTTTTTATGGCTTAGTATTAATAAAAACATTTAATTTATATACATATTTACAATGTCAAAATTGCACCAATAAGATTTTTTGTAATAGAACTGCAAAGTGGGATGACAAAAGTGATGTGTAAATATTTCAATTGGAAGGCATCACAAAATGCAACAAGAATGACGGCCCATATTTTGCAAAAATTTAAGTCAAATCCCTGAAAATAGCAAGTGAATTCTGTTTAGAGGATTAATGTGAAAAAACAAATTTGAATAGGCTTAAATAATTTTCAATATCCTGTGGCTAAATTCAGATTTTTAGACTCTGCGTAAACTATAGTGTAATTTAATGTCTTCAGGACAAGGAACCGCTAGTGAGGGAAGCATTACAAAAAAAAAAACACCAGCACGATTGAAACAGTTTTTAATTATTACTGTTCTTATACATCACGCAAGGCAGTAGATGTAAAAAGTTCAAAATTACGTATCTTCCTAGATTAACCACTCGATATAAATTGGAAAACAGAAACTTTCTGTAGGAGGCTTTCAGGTATTTAATGACGTTCTGATCACAAGGTTGTAAATAGTTTGTGGTGTTCGATGAAAGAACAACCATTATTTCGTGGTAATAGAAAAATTTTCAGCAAAATAAGTAATTCAAATGTTTTCATATTAAGCGATATCTCGTGCTAGGGTACGTGCACAACGAGGCGATGCGAGATTAGGCAGTTGAGCGAGACGAGGTGACGATACATAATACATCTCGAGGTGTATAGTGGTAACAACAAGGCGTTCAGTTTCTTGGTAAATTGCAAACTGAGAGCATAACTTATGTCATCAGATTCTAAAGAAGAAATTATGTTTATCAAGTAGTGCAACCATATGGCATTTTTCACAGAAGTGTACTTTCCGCTGTTTTGCTTGCTACTCAATAAATACGAAACGTCTGGAGTATAGCGAATTGCATCATCTATATGAAGATTCACGGACTGATCTTGATAGATTCTACTAATATATGAGAATGAGTAAAGAACCCTTTGAAAAAACCTATAAGAATATGCCAGCTATCAAAATTAGCGTGCTGCACCGCACGAAATAATGAAAAATTTCATTCTTGAACGAGATACCTCAAGGTGTGTCGCCACATCGCTGTTATAACACTCTCATAGTACAGCGTGCCATCATTTTATTTCTTCAACTCTTGATTTAGCCTCGCCTCACCTCACCTCGTTGTGCACGCACTCTTAGTTATTCTGCGATATCAGAATTAATTCACATGAAAATTATCTCGTGGAACGGGTATTATGCGTTTGTTTCGGGCTATGCAATATTTTCTGTTAAGTGAACTCTACTGTACTATTAAGTTGTTTGCTCAACTGAGATCCATACTATTTTTCTACCAACCCAACTGTCGAACAAACTGCTCATAAATTAATACAAGAAAATTCTGCTCGAAAAATAAATTGCTCGAGAGCATGTATGTGTGGCGGATGTACAAATATCAGAGGAGACAATGTAATCAATTTCAATATTATAACTGCAAATTATTTTTCAAAAGTATTTCTTAAAACTAGTTGGACTTGGTATTATGAAAAAGTGGATGAAATAATGTTAGCGCAATAATGACAGACGATGGGAGTAAAATGTAGGCAGCTTGCATTCCTTTCGCTATAATAAAAGAACTTTTTTGAAAGTTGACGTATTAATCTATACATATTATTGGGGTATGAGAGTCCTTCGACACTACTTATAATATGCCTGCTGTATATGTAGATAATAAAATAAATAAACATTGTAACCAAAAAGGCTGAAAAACTAGCAGAATATGCCATTAACTGACTAGTTCGAGAAAAATGCCCCGTGTCAATCAATCAAAATTAGCATTAAATTGCCCGGTTATTTGAGCCTGCTACATTGAAAATCGAGTTCTATTAAGAGCTCTAAATAGTTCCAAACCTTGTTTGTTACTATGTACTGAATATTTTTTATATCAAATTTTAAAAGATTACGGCGATTGTAATTGCTTGAAAGTGGATTTAACCAAAATCAGATTTCTTTATGGGTTTACGTACTTCTTGATGTATTTGCATTTCATCTAATTTTTACTTTAATTACGATTTTATTAAAAAAAACCTTTTTTTTCGCTCAGCCTGTATACAAGAATTGGTGTGAACTTTGTACTACATTCAGCTTAACTTTTTGAATCATATATATTAAACATTTTTAGTTTTCTATACTCTAAGCTTTTAGTACTTACCGCGTCAAATAAAGAAAACGTTTAGCGATCAGAACCATTGATGTAAAGTCGTTCGGAATTGTTCTCCACCTTCTTCCCGCCCTTGAAGATTTGGTGTTTTATCAACCTATGAATAATTCCGCCGCAGTTACTACACTTTTCAGCCATTCGATATACGAAAGATTTTCTAAACACACAGCACTGCAATAGCATCAATGTTTAACTTTTACCATTACAATAACGGTTGCACAAAAACCGTAAAAATATACAAAAAATCTAGAGAACAGTATCTAAAAATAATCCGTAAACAACACGGAAGATGGGTGCATGTTAATTTAATTGTGTTGTTATTGGAAACCAGTAAAATATTTTCTTTTGAGCACAAGATATTCGAGAAATTTATCCCTTTTTGGTATTTCGAGACAATATCAACAAAATTATTCAAAAAATCCAACGTATTACTTGTCGCGTTAATTATATAACTCGAAACTGAGTGAATAGATGAATGGAATTACGTGGGTTTGTTTTGACTAGTTCGAATCGTCTGTACCAAGTGAGAGCAACACGTGAAAATTACGGCAAAAATAAGAAGCAAGAAAAACAAGGAACAATGAAAGCCTGACTAGCACAAATTATGTACTACATATATTGTCGCTTCAATATTTTTCAGAAATTATTTAATTTTGTTTGATTTTCTACCTCTACTTGCGACTAGTTTTTATCGCGCGATACGTTCGTTGACAACGGCCTCAAATTAATTTGTTTAGTTTTGTGGTGGCAAGGAGATATTAGTGTAAAATTTACATATACTTATGTTTTTATATTTAGATATTAAAGTAACTTTCGAAATCACTGCGGAGCTTTAGCATCCGATTACAAATGTAAACAAACATAAATGTTGAGGTTAAGGTGAAAATCACAACAAACTAAGAGCATAACTGCGATAAATTTTTGTATCGCACGAAACGTAGAAAGAGTAAGCATGTTCTGCGACAACCACATTGCTGTAGCCAATCAGAGCTCTGTCGCATGCTATAAATCGGGCTCGTAAACAAGCCCTAATGTTACAAATGAAATTTTTTGAACCAAATTACACCCAAGGAGCGCTCTTGAAGTTGAGAAAAATGTTGAGGACTGTAGTAGTGGCCCGTATTGCTTAATCCGACGGATTAACGATTCCCGCCGCAAGTAAGATTCACTTCCCCTTCACTATGAGATTTTTCAATCCGCTGGCAGAACTGCTACATTCAAGTATCAGGATTCGATTCACTTGTTTTCAATAATCAAAGGAAGCTTAATTTTTTCACTTCGAATGTTTTCGACTCAGTTCTTCGGCGGATTCAGCAGTAGGGGCCAGTATGTATGCAACTGATGGGCTATTAGGGTACATCTTTTAAAGTCTTCGGACAACAAACATATAAACATTATGAAACCTCTAGTACTTCCAAATCCAACGTCTTCTTTTTCTTTCATCTTGCAAGTACAATCGTTTTGTTATCAGAATATTCACGAATATTGAGGCTAAGTGGGTAAGTGGCTCCTATTTAGCCTTTTTAGTATCATTTCTATCAAGAAATCTCGGGCATAGCACTGCTTGGATTCTTTTGTTAGGTTTATAATATTGATTGGCACATTGAAGATTTGCTTGAATAATTCAAAAATGCATCATAATAGGTCTGTTCGCGTACTTCTCGTGCAAAAACTTTATGGGTAAAAACTTACTCGTGTGGTGGGGGAAGAATGTCAAATGCATGAAAAAGTAAACGAACGCTTTTCATGCAAATTCGTGAAAAACAAGAAGTGTGGAATAACATTTGCCAATGAGTATTGTTTTAGTTTTTTTTAACTTCATTCGACATTTTGATTGAGCTTTAAAAACTTTTCAGAAAAATACAAAAATTAACTTTTCCTATGACAGTTGTCAATTTTCCTTGCAAGAATTATGCAGTAACTAAAAACTTCGGGTAAATTCATGCGAGAGGGGAAGCTGTGACGTATGCAAAACTCGTGTAATTTTGTGTGCACGAGAAAGTACGCAAACGGAAATTGGGTAAATTCGTGCAAATTCTTGCAATGCATTGTCCCAAAACTGAGTACACGAACATACCTAATATCATCAACACGTATATGTATATAAATGGACAGCTTGTTGAACCAAAAATGCATGAAAGCAATTGGTACCACTTTCATATTCCTGTCTCTTTCCGTGAGAGCATACTTTCCCACTGAACTGTAACGATTAGGAATGAGAAATTGCTTGTAAAAATCCTTGTAAAAACCACTTTCTTCGACTCATAATTAAAATTTAAATTCGGTAAATCCCACGGACATGCATAAGTAAATTTGCAAATAATTTAAATATAGCGCCAATTTACGACATTTGGTAGCATTGACAGTGAGAGCACACTTTCTGAAATCAAAATTGGTGCCACATGAAACAGGAGATCAGTCAGTCCATTTATATCTATGTAAGTGATCATCAGCCACTGAATAAGAGTTCACTTTTACATAATAAACGTATCTGAGAGTAAAATTAAGAAACTAACGCATCATGGCAGGCGGTGTCGCAGGTTTCATGTCGGTGTTTAAACGCATAAATAGCAAAAGAATGGAGATATAATTGTAATTTATAAATAATTGATTGTGATTTCAGTGGACAGAAAAATTATTTATATATAATAGAATTAGTTTCCTTCACTTTAAAAATCTTTTTCTTTCTAAAATTGATTTCACGAAATTGCTGGCACAGGGTTCCACATTTTCCAATGCGGAATTAATATGTTTAAAGCAATTTTATCCATATGATGAGCAAAACTATGACGTTTTTGAATTTACCCATTATCTTGCACAGCACACGAATTCTTTTTGGGATCGACGCGGTTTTGAGCATGGGTACATATTTTCAAATCTAATTAATCCCTATCATATCATCGTCAATGCCTTTATTATAATCTTCTTGATATTCCAACCAATTCTAATCGTCTTAAAATATACTTTCAATTCAAATGCTTTATTTTACGTACCAGTAAAAGGCCACTGTAATGAACTTGCTATTTTCACGACAGAAATAGTGACGATTGTAATTCAATATTAATTTATTGCGAGACATTCTGAGGATAGTCGAGAAGTAGTTTTCTTCATTAG
Source organism: Dioctria linearis (assembly GCA_963930735.1). Classification (NCBI taxonomy): domain Eukaryota; kingdom Metazoa; phylum Arthropoda; class Insecta; order Diptera; family Asilidae; genus Dioctria; species Dioctria linearis. The sequence continues at coordinate 169,020,070 of OZ005743.1, read as the reverse complement.
ATGTTTCTCGACAACCTTTCAAAATCTACATCTCCATTTTCTTATTTTAGGTAATAACGTTACTGAGTCACGTTATCGGCAACCCTTACGTCTGAAAAATTATGATTTTTTTTTTATCCAATTTTATACTTTTTCATTAAGGTTTCTTATGTTATACGATCACCAAATTAAACTTCAGATTGAGAAGCTGAGATGAAATCTCCGAATTATTAGAGTGCAGAGTAAACAATATATTGGTGCTTCCTCAACTTAAGATTTCGTATACATTTTTATACATTGTACTTGTATTTTAGTGAAGGACGGACATATTATATTAGTTGAATTCTAAATGATGCGATGAGATATTGGGCTCAAATTTGTTAGCTTAGTGTAAAAGCACATTGCAGACTGGAGGTATAAATAAACAGCTAGCAGAATTCATGAATTGTTTCCACTAGTTTTTTCTTGACTTTCATCTAATTTTTCTCTGCATTTTGAACCCTTCATTACTACCTTTTGAGCAAAGAGAGGTAATTTTGGACTCACTCGTATAAGTAAATATATAAATATAAAATTAAATATATTAATTATATGCAAAATGTTATAATATGCAATCAGAAAAGGCGAATCGGTTAGAGTCTCTTAAATGTCTCATTACATTGACTATTCCCACTAGTTATGAACCCGTTTCGATTGTTGAAGATAATCAATCCATGTAATGTACTCAGAACAGTGTTTTTTCTGTTTGCATAAATTTGTTTAAACATAGGAACGAGTGAACCTCCACTAATTATGGTCCCATTCCGGTCGTATCTTGTATGGCCGTTTGTTCCGGACCGACACATCTCTAGTTTGGAGTAATATAGCCATATTCTGAAGAACTTACTATAGAAAACTAATCTTGGGTTATTTAAAACTAAGAAAAGGGTGGAAAGAAGAGATATGAAAGGGATTTTTTCTTCTACTTTGAACACACAAAAGTGCAGCCAAGTGATTTCCTAAAATTTCTGTTATAAACAAACTTAGCATTTTGTAAGGTAAGGGGTACACTTAGTATGGGACGGACCAACAAATTAAGTTATTCTTTAGTTTTAATTTACTCCTTAGCATCTGAATATAGGAACAAATCCGCACAAGTTGAGTGGTTGATTTTAAGCTGGTCCGATGTATCATACAAGGAATAAAATTGATGATATTCATCTAGCATTTAACAATCCGGTAAGGCTTAATTAACATGCGTAGACCTGTCGTTTTATATCTAATAAGTGGATTGATCCTCCAGATTAATTCTAGTGTGTGCATACAGTAACTTTAAGGAAATTTAGCCTTGATAATATTATAAATTCAAAAACATAATAGTAATAAAGTTCCAATTTTAAATAATGCCAAATTACAAAAACCCAAAGTGAAATCCACAATTTCCAATGTTATTGCAAATAGAGCAACCACGCCTTCCAACGATTACATATTTTACTTATAATCACAGGCTTTCCCCTTCCTAATATAGCAATAATAAAGTGCTAAAAATTTGACTATGAAGTATTCTTTGAGGAATTCCTTTTGTAATAACATTACAACGGTAAGTAATGTTTTCTGAAAGTATTGATGCTCTGTATTTTTATCGAGTCTTTTTATCATTTGGAAAAATATGAATACAGTTGTTACCCAGATTAAAATTTTTCTTCTTTTTTTTTTTACATTTGGTTTTTGTGTTTGGAGAATATGTGTTTTAGGCTTTCATAATTTACACTATTTCAGGTCCGAATAAAACCAATAGAATCTATGTATGTGCTTCCTGTCGGATAAAACCAGGGACCGAAAATAACTGCTATTATTTTTTTGTAAGCGAAAAAACTCTTTCATGAAGTTTTCTAGTACAAAAGGGGTCTATGTACAGCACTTAGACTAGCTGCTTACGTTGAAATCAAGAAAGTTTCGATTTTAATATATAAATCCAATCCTAACTGTTATTTTAAGACATATTTTTTCTATTTCAATTTTAACTGTTAAATAAAAATACTTATATTATTTTACAGCGATATAAAACTCTTTGCCAATGTTTTATATATTTCGTCTATTAAAAGAATTAAAAATGAGTTTTATAATTTTCCTCAAAAAATAAAACTCATAATTCGAATTTTATATTTTCCTTGTCTTATAAACAGTTAAAAATGAGTTTTATTTTTTTCCTCAAGAAATAAAACTTATCAATGGACGTTTTCTATTTTTGTTGTCATATATTTCTTACAAGATACAATTTGTCAATTTTTTAAACAAAATTTGAATAGCAACCGTACGAACCAGTTGCCCAATTGGTCCTATTTTTGAACTTAAACGGCCGTTTACAAAGATAAACCAAAGCTATGTAAAGCAACACCAAGAAGGGGTTCCCGATTCCAATTTTCTTTTCCCTAAGGGCCTACTCGGACAAGTTTATTTCTTGAGGAAAAAATTAAAACTCATTTTTAACTGTTAAACCGAGAGATAAATATAAGATAAGACTGTTATTTACTCAGAAGAAAATAAAATTCTCTTTTTAACTATTTCGTTAGTAGATAAAATATCAATTACAAAGTGTTAAAACCAGACTTTTAAAATATTTCTTATTACTCTTTCGGTCCCTGGATAAAACTGAAGGTAATTCCCGGTTGAAAGTAAGTTATTAATATTTCGTAAGTAGGAAAATCCCTATGCAATATTAAATTTAAGAAAAATATAAGTTGAACAATTTGGATAAACAATATTGAGAAAACCTTTGATGTTTTGATAATGAAAAAATAAGAAAACAATTTAATGGAATAATACTTCGAACCGACCATAACCATGTCAATTTAGTAATGGAAATTTTCATGCGCTACAACTCACTGCACAATTTATTTTATCCAATGTTCATGCATTCGATGAAAATCGCCTTTCTAAAATAAAAGTAACACACCAGGCAGCCAGAAAAGTTGCACCATAAAAGGATCAGAATTAATTTTTAATTTGCTTCTCAACAAATCAAATTCGATCAAACTTTGTGGTTGCAATTAGAAAAGTCGTTTGAAAACTAATCTTTATTTCGCAAATACTTTTGAGATTATATTCGCTTTTCTCTTAACTTAAAAATAATTTATTTCACTGTTTTTACATAAATATTATTAATTATTATTTCTTTTATCGTTCTCTCCGTTAAATTAATTATAGTAATTAAGTCAAATATGGCAAATAATTCACAGACCACATTTTTACCCCTCTTTTCTTGTTTTCCTTTCTTTTCAATGAATCTTTGATAATGGGAGATATAATCGTCGTTTTCTATGTTGTATGTGTATTGGATGGTAACTCAACAACGTTCACTTATTTTTTTTTCTTTAGATAGTATTTTACATCTGAAGGGAAAGTGCGACAGTAAAATGAAATGATTTCTGGTTGGTTGTTGTTATTTCTTGTTTTTTTTTTTTTTTTTTTTTTTTTGTTTCATCAATGGCTCAAAAATAGTGTGGACCGAAAATTACTGTTTTCTATGACGATTAAAAATATTTTTATTTTTATATTTTTTTTTTCATTTTTTGTTTTTTTTTTGTTTTATTTTTTATTTTTTGTTTTGCATATATCTCTAGCGTGACGGTTTATTTCCCTTGTAGTTAGGATTTGGATGCCTCGGCTGCATTTGACGAGGAGCTGTAGAAAAGTATGATTTGCGTAAATCTGATATTTCATTGTAGTGTGCTTATGGCAACTAAGAAAAAAATGTTGTATGGTATTTACCTGGAAGCATCATATTAACGGCTGGATATACTCCAGTTAAAGGTGCTAAAGAGGGTCTCAAGTCGTTTGGTGGAGATCTTCTGTTATTTGGCAGTGCCACCGATGGCTGCAAAAAGAAAACATGTAGATTTTTTTGGATTTATTTTTTTTAAACATAAAATAATTTTGATTTGGATGTGGTTTATTAAAAGCGATTATTATCTATAAGCACGGTGCTCTACGACGACCACAAACATGATGAGTAAGTTTTGCGAGACAACAGTGAGACCACGTCGGGGCAAAACTGTCACAGTTTAATATGGAGGACATGATCCCTACGCTGCTTATATTGCTATGAACTCATTCGAGGGCACCAAGCTATAAAATGTGAAGGCCAGCTCTACAAGGACTATTTAATTGGCAATGTTGCCAATATCGGACGAGGCTTCAGGTAATCCAGGTCACGTATTTGGTTCCCTACTGTAACAGTTAATGAAAATTTTCTTCAACGTTAGAATCTGAGAGATCAACCCAAATCAATCAGTCACATAAATGCTGAAATGCTCACAAATTAATCTGCAGCACTCTAAGAGGTTTGTCATAATTCAGGAACCCTATGCTAGAGCTTTAATTATAATGGGAATGTGAAAAAAAATCTGTATAACAACAAAGATCTGAATAACTGTACGACTAAAAATAAAGTGCAGACCACAAAAAGTATTTCAACAACAATCATATTCAGTCAAAGAAGGCTAACCCTGCTGGAAAGAGCAGACCATTAATTTTGAGAGCGTAGGTGAAAGTTGCGAACAAATGCTCTGCTTTCATTGACTGGTGGTGATTTTTATGGCTACACTGCATTATACATATATAGATAGACTTGTGGACGTTTTGAGGTTACATTCATTCCGAAAGATCACAATCGCAGACATGAGCTTGAAAAAGAGTTTAGGCCATGGGAAATGGATAATCCACTGTTGCTAGTTACAGGAGCGACAATAATACACGCATATTGCATGGTAAAGCATTTTCCAAAAGGGTTGTAATATGTAGTTTGTTCAAAGCAAACGATTTTTGGTCTTTTTAAATCTGATATGAAAAATTGTTGTTGAAGACATAACTTCAAAGCTGAGGGGGAGAAGAAAATCTAAACTATCATCATAGCGGGGGGTATCGTAAAATATGAAGGAAATATTTTAACTACTCCTACCACCCAAATAAAATTGTATATTTACAAGGTCATAAAAATACTTAAAAACAAACCTTTACTGTAACCCACTGGACACTATTACATGTTACTAAAAACACTTCCAAAAATATTTTGACATAAGAGATCATGGAGGGCAGACATTATTCAATTGAGTTTCAGCCCCCCCCCCCCCCCCGCACAAAGAACTGAAAAAATTAATCTGACCATATGGGAGTAGTAGCAGTGGTGAGGTAATTCATATTGACCATGCTTAATAGAAAGGGGATTGGTGATAATATCCTACCACGTTATAGAGAAGTCACTGTATTGGATTTTCTGTTGATTTTGATCTACTTAGTGTAAAAGAGTCTTTAATGTAAATATCGTAATTTCATTTTCAATTTTCAAATACTATTTATCATAAAACTTGTCCTTGGGTAAACTTACATGAGGGAAATACGCTTGTCCATATTTTATATACATTCCTGCTGCCGGAGGATGATTGTATGCGCCGATTAAGGGCTGATGGCAGGCAGCAGCTGCATCATTAACAGCAGCCGCTGCTGCTGCAACCACAGCAGCTGCAGTTGGTGGATGCATAGGTGGAATGTGCGTACCTCTTGTCATGTACATTGACTGATGTTCAGTAGAGTACCCGCCACTTAAATGATTCGAGGCAATACTGTTGGGCGAATTATTGTTACTCTCTATTGAATTTGTGCTTGGTGAGTTCCGTTGACTAGCGCTTCGTCTTAAATCAAGATTTCCTGGCTTCGGTCGTATACCGGTGCGAGGTTTTTCAGAACTTTGTATTGTGTTATTACAACTCATGTTACTGTTGCCCATCAAACCTACACCAGACTGGCTTTTATCGCTGTTCATCCGTTTATGTTGTTGTGTCATGTGAAGCTGTCTACTTATACCATTTTGGCTGGATGAAATATTTGAAATCTCTCCAAAATTTGGTTTACGCTGGTTTTGCTGATTATTCATATAATTATTTTGCCGACCGTTTGGTATATAATTACCGTTAATTTTTTTGCCATTTCCACCATTGGAATTCTTTTTGTCATAACCCATATGTGAGTGACTTCCAGAACCCGAGTGATCTGTGAAATTATGATTGTGCATATGCGTATTAAATCCATTCGGAATAATGGGAGGTGTTGCGAAAAGTGGAGGATTCCTTTGTTGATGAGGTAACGGAAGCGGATTTGACAGCGGAGTGCTTGGAGCAGAATGTGGAGTACCACTATTATTTGCATGACTACCATTATTGACAGCATTAGCAACAGCATAGCTCGCCGCTACTGATGGATCTAGTGGTAAGGGAGGACCATTTGGTCCTGAAGGATGACTTATTAAGGGGCTAATCACAGCATTAGGTTGATGAGGAGTAATTGAAGTAAGAACACCTGCAGATGCTGAAGGTGTACTTGGAGGTCCGTATGGAAGCATGTTAGGAAAAACTGTCGCCTGAGGAATGGTATACATCGTTGGTCCATTTGGATCTGTCGACAGCGCGAAAGGAACACTCTGCGCGAATTGATATGTATTTGCAGGTGTTGTTGATTGACTACTATGACCGCTCGACATGCCTTGCTGTGGCGGAGAATTACGCTTCGTACTTATTCCTGTGGTGTTTCCAGTGTTATTGGATGTGACCGCTGCTGGTAATGGCGGCGGAATTAAGGAAGACGGTACAGTATTACCCAAAGTTTGAGGCAGATAATATGTCATAGCTTGACCCCAATAACCTATAATATAAATTCTTAAATGTAAAAATTTCTTTTAGTTATAAATTTTTACTCTACTCACCATTATAAGGATACGGATAACCTACTGGATATGTCATCTGGTATTGTTGTATTTGGCCCGGTGTTGATGCACTTGGTGCAAACTGCTCTGGAGAATATACAACTTGACCCTGATATAAAGGGCTCCCACCAAACGGTGCAGTCGGATAGGCTACCGGAACTACAGCTGTTGTTCCACCACCAGGTTGAAATATTGCTTGTGCAGAAGCAGGAACTAATCCGTTTGGGTCTCTTTGTCCTGGCTGTTCATAGACCGGCATAAAATATCCCTGGAATTCGCCATCCTATTACAAAATAATAGAAGTGTAATTTATTTATTAAGAATATCTATTTTAACAATCTACCATTGGAGGCGGATAAGTGTAAACCATTTGTTGCGGGACTGCATAAACACTTCCATCAGGCTAAAATAAATAAATGAAAATAATAAAAAAAATAAAAAAACTAACCAACCGTAAATTATACGACTTACCCCTTGCTGATATGTTGTCGTAGGGTATGGTGCATTTCCTTGTGATGGAAATACTGTACCATTATCAGCATGTTGATAATTTGTAGCGTAACTCATTATTGGAATATTTGAACTTGTTGTTTTAGCGTCATCTTTTTTGTTATTTTCTTGTACATTTGAAGGGGACGAACTTGTGGAGTTTGAAGCATGATTGCTACTAGAACTACCTTCGCTCGAATCTGCAGAACTACCATTATTTACCGCTACCTAAAAGTATGAATTTTTGATTTTAGAATTATTAGAAAATATTTCGAAATATTTGTTGTAAATCTGTTTGAAATTTTTAGGGTATCAAGACGATTAATACAGTTTGACATGACTTTTAATAGAACTCCACTAGTGTATAGACAATTTATGTAATGAATATTGCTTGGGTTTTGTGAAATCAGATTTTTTTTTGATTTTGTAGGAGCTTCGTGCAACAAACATACATATTGGTTGTACATGTGGACAAATTTTATTGGCCAACAAGATCTCCGAACATGACCCCATTTGATTCAAATACCTGCGAAGTATTGGTTGAAAAAATTGAAAGAGAATATTTCATATGATCATGGCCTTTTTCACAGATATGGCCATCTAAACAGATAAAAGCTAGACTTGTTCTAAGTCCAATTATTATACCCTACATGAATGCCCGTATGTAATTTCGTATCGTCACCTCTCTACACAAATTTGGTTGTTGAAGTGGTATATGGCATTTATTTCTAGAACAGTTCGTCGGACAGTAATAATGATTATGACCAATTTGATAGGATTGCTTATTCTGAAGAGCTTTTTAGTACAATAAAAACGTCTAGGACTGAACATTTTTACAGTATATAGCTGTGTTATTTTATGCTCGCAGAACAGACCAGAACAAAAGATACACAAAGGAACGCCTCATACATACAACGGACAGACAGACGGACTTTTATTGTTATACGTCGGTATCCAATCCAGTTTGCTCTTCCGTCATTATTTCTATGCGTTACAAACGGAATGACAAACTTAGTATACCCTATGATTTCATCATCTAGGCCAGGGCTTCTTAAACTTTTTTTCATTCACGACCCCATTTATGATTATGATTTTCATTCTCAACCCCATTTATGATAGTTATTTTTTTTCGTAACCCAAAAAAAGATATAGAAATACAATAGTAACAATATATATACACTACTGATATAAAATTTTCTTGATATTTGAAAAAGGTTTGTTAATAGCTTTGAAAGATATTCAGAATAGAAATGAATACATATTTGATAATGTACCATATCATACGGCCCGGAAGACTAAAATCTGGTTTCAAGAACACAACAATTTTCAACAACTGACCTGCTCAAAGTCTAGATTTGTGTTCTATCGAAAATATCTGGTACCACATCAATAGAAAAATTCACAACACTCATGTTCGCAATATTCACGAACTTTGAAGAGCTGTTGAAAAGATTTGGAACGAAAGTAGAAAATCTAATATCGTGTATTCCAAGAAGACTGGAGGACATAATAAAAAATAAAGGAGTAAATATAAAAACTAAGATAATATATGTTCTTGTTTTAATTCGAAGTTTTACGTGACCGGTTTCTTTATATTGAAACTTCGTGCCATTTTTTACCATAATCAAAAAAATTTTGAAATATTTTCCTCTGCTCACTTTTTTTTTATCAGTAGTGTACATATGAAAAACTATAGTTTCAGAATTTGTTTAAAAACATACAAAAATATAAAATTATATATATTAAACCCCCCAAGATTTCGCTAAGCGACCCTTTTTGGGGTAGCGACCCACAGTTTAAGAAGCCCTGATCTAGGCTATAAAAATATTTATGAGTAAATAAATCATATTTGAAACAATATATTTTAATCCGTTGCCACAAACGTCATTTCCCCTTTCTTATCTTTCTCATACAATAAAAATTACATAAATTTTTCTCTTGTTGTCAAGTGCTTTTTACATTTGTTCACAACTTAAAATATTTATTTAAATTTTATGTCATTGGTTGGCAGTATTATTGAGTGATTGGTTTGTGAGGCTTTTATACTCTAAAATGAACCAACTAAAAATGTGTCAATTCCAAACTGTGACAATGTTGATGTAGAGTGAGTATTACCTCAGTTGAGAGAAAACAGAGAAACGAGATTTGTCGAAATAATAGTAAATAATGTGAAAGATATCAAAGATATAATCACTGAAGTCTTAAACGAGGATAATAAATAATTGTATCGAAAACACCGATTTTCTTCAAAAAGTGAATAGATTCAAATAACTACCGACCCATAGCGCTGTTATATATTCAGTAAAATATATGAGGGTATCATACAGCACTTATCAAATGGTGGATTTGATAAAAGGCAATATAGATTCCAAAAATAAAGCAACCTTAGAACATATACCTATGTAAAGGAAGCGCAATAAGCCCGAAAAATTTCGGTATTTCCTACTATGTGATAGAATTGTATTTATTTAGGAATCATTAAGAGAAAATATTATTATTACCAACCGAGAATCCTAATCTAAAATACATTTATACTGCCAATAATTACTTATAATATAATTAACTGGCCGACCCAATGTAGCAATAACTTACTAAAATTCATGCAAAGAGTATTAAACAAAACAATACTAGGCCAATTCCCGCGTGGTATGAATGGACACACTTTCTGAGCTAAAAAAATTTATTTTACGTGGCAAAAGGTAAAATAATATATAAGATAAGAAATAAGAAAAAGTCGAATATGGACCTAATAGAGGATGGTTTACGTCAACGTATACGCTTACCTTACGCTAGAGCAGACAGAAAACTAACGAGTTTAGAACATACATACAGCTGTACCCATATACAATATCAGAAGAAATTAAAATTCAGAGCAAATGTAGCAGTTAAAAAATTAAGGAAGAATTTTGCACATGAAATGTTGCGTATGATGTGTAAACTGATTACACTAAGGAAAAGCGACTAAAAGTGAATAATTGAAAAATAGAAGTGCGCTTCAATCGCTAACATCAGCCCTTGGCTGTTTGTTAAGGTGCCCAATTAGATTAGTTCATATTAGAACAAGTAAAAATGCTAGAATTCGTATAAGACCAATTTTTATAATACCTTAGATAAATGCCCGAATGTAATTTCGTATGGTCCCCTATCTGTGTTTGATTTTTGAAGTCGTTTTTCAGTATTTTTCAGTACAATCAAAATTTCTAAGACTGATCTTTTTTACAGTATAAGTTGAAAGCCTATATTTTTATATCGCAACACCAATACTGGGTTGCCCGATTTAGCCCATTTTTATAATTATATTAACTTTTTATGAAAACTAAGTGTGAAAGTGTCTCTACGTTGACGCGTTCTCAGTGTCCAAATATATAGTGAAAAACGAAATTTTTATATGGCAACCCCACGAAGAAGTTACCCGATTTGGGTTCAATATTCATATATACATATACATTACCAAAAGTAGTAATTTTTTTTACTATCGTGTTAATAAGAAAAACTACTACAGGAACCGTATTCGAAGCTCGATTGTCGATGCCTTCAACACTAGACCCGTGTAAAACTACATAGTCAAATAGAAAATAAAACGAAATTTGATAGCAAAAGTCTAGAAAACAGGTGTCGACTAATGTTGTTTTAGTTTGAACAACCAGTAGGGTGATTCTGTGTGTTTTGTCGATCTTGAATGTCAAAATATTCGACTAAATGAAATGAACATTTCTACTGATTTTTTCGTGTTTTTATTGAGTTCAGCAAGCCTTGCATGACGTAGAATGAACTGAAAATGACACTTCACATTACAAATTCAAAATATTATTTCGAATTTAAGCACTTGAATTGCTCTAATTAGGTGTAGAATTTCCATTTACCAGTGTAAAATTTTTGACACAACCTCTGGGAGCAGTTGACTAATTTGTCGATTATTTAGTCGTGTTTTTTGACGTTTGTTCATTGAAAATTCATTATAGTTCATTTGTGATATATAATAGTGAAGACACAAAATGAACTGTGTTAAAAGAAAAAAAACGACAAAATATGTCAAAATTCACGACTAAATAGTCGACAAAGAGATCAGAATCACCCCCACAGGTTCGCTCTGGAAGCAGCCCCGTTCAATTGAACCGTTTCAGAGTGCATCTTATGCTATGAATTTTGGGTTGCCACCAGAAACAACTCATGACATCATTTGGCTTCAAACGAACGCTTTGACACCACTTAGGTTGCCTCTAGAGCGAAACTAATGTTCAAACGAAAACGACATAAGTAAAAACTGTTTTCTTGACTTAAGCTGTAAAAATGTCATTTATTTTTTACTTGTTTATTTAGTTCCACTTGAATTCATAAATCTGGACATTGGTTTACTAATCGAAAACTAATACACTAATACATTCAGGTGTTTTTTCACTTCTAATGTTTCAAGCTACATACATACTAATAAAAGAGGAAATCTATATATTTTGTACTTACTTCACTTATCTGAGCTGATGTCTCTATGGGTTCTGGTGAATGAATATTTGGACTAGTTGCCTGATTTTTTAATGTTGGCTTCTGATCTTCTCCATCATCGGTATCGTCCGATTTCGTTGCTATCTTATTTTTTCCATCAGAAGAGCTATTTATAATTTCTAAAAAATGCAATAACAAAATTATAAATAGAATTTTTAATTACTATAAACATTTAATCTATTTTTTTCACCTTCTTGGATATCACACATTTCTCTATGAATATGACTTTCTTTGGCTAATTCAACCGAAGTATCTTCAGAGTCATCACGATTTCCTGCATTCAGTACAGTTTGTGAGGAAGATTCTGATAACGTCTCAATTGAACCTTCAGTTACTGTTGATGACGTCGTAGTAGCCTGACCGCCACTACTATTATCACTACTATTTATTTGCTCTGACTTAGATCTTTTATTTTCTGTTCGATTATTATTACGAATCATTGTTGTCCCTATATTTTTATGGTTATTATTACAATTATGATTATTGTACATTCCGGGGCCAACTGCTTGGCTAGGTGGCAAGTTGGACGGGTCAAAATGGTAAATTGTACTGAAATAGAAATTAATTTAATAAAAATAGTTTTATGAACAAATAAACAAAATATAATAACAATGAAAATGATTTTCACGCATGGAAGATATGATGAAAAGGGGTAGTACAACAAATAAAAAAAAAAAAATGACATTGTCAGAAAAGTAAATTCTAGTCCACATTGTGGTGAAATAATTTACGAATTAGATCTCAGTAGACCTTTTAGTTTTAAGATGCATATGTTTGCAACATTGAATTTCTGACAATGTATAAAATTTTCTACGGCCAGAAAATAAAGATTTATATATTATATTTATAACTATTATTAAAAAAAAAAAAAAAATTATTTCAGGAAAAGCAGATTTAAAATAATGCAAAACGAATAGATATTAAAAAATTTATCTATGAAGTACTTCTCTGCCGGGTATTATTTTTTTTAATCTTTTAACTCTTCAAAAATTGGTAAAACAACAACTAAGCAAAGATATATGCGGGCAAACAAATAAAAACAAACAAAAACTGCTAACATAAGTATATTAAAAATAATATTAAAAAATGAATGAGTGATAAATGGTATTTGTTTGGATTACCATGGTGATAATTAATTAATTATTTTGTGATAGTATGTGTAGGAAAATTGAAAGCAAACTAGATTTCATTTTGGCGAAAGTGTTTCTGTTGAGTTAAAAATAATCTACACTCGAAAAAACAAAAACAAAGAAATAATGACATAAACAGCATTCGAAGTTTTTAATATTGCTGATGCGGTGAAAATAATATTGCGCACACTTTTGAAATGTATTTTCAAAAAACTTCAAGAATTTATTACTTTTCCCAAAATACAAATCAGCATATAGGATGTCTGGAAAATAAGAAAGATGGGGTATGCCAATCGATGCCTTGGTGATATCCTGAGCAATATTTGTTATAACCCAAAACTTCTAAAATGCATCGTTACGGTGTTTTAAAATTTTATACTTAGCATTATATGAATATGATAATTTAAAATATGTGAAGATAAATAATCGTTGGGTCTATAGATTTTTCTCCTGGAGTGAATGAGCTGGGCATGCTTAAGAAAAAGAACACAAAAACGCTAAAAGGTTGCCTTTTTGTCTGTGTACAGAATATAATAGGACATTTTAAAGGAAAGCTTTTATGGCTTCTTAAATACAATTTGAAATATTGATGTCTTCAACATCAAAAAATGAAATAAGATTAAATTCTCAATTTGTTAAACAATAACTTAAAAAAGAGGAGGAGAAAACCTATCCAACGATTTTCTATCTAATATAGTCCAAGAATTTTAGGCAAAAAATGGGCTCATCTTCGGCCAAAGTGCAACCAAGCTAAAATTTGGTATAACTTACCTTTCAGCTCTACACATAAGGTGTGAACAGTTTGACAGCCCAAAAACGGGAAAAAAGTTACTTTTTTTCGTTGTTTTGCGAATATCTTCGTTCCTGTCGGTCTTACGGCTATAAGGTATACTTATGAAATTTAAAAAGAAAGAAAATTCTCTAAAAAAAAGGTGGAATAAAGTTTATTGATAGAAGTAGTAATTTCTAACGAAAAAAGGTATGAAACATCAGATTGAGTTTGCTAGCTCCGTTCCCGCTGGCAATATTTATTAAGGGTACCTGCATATGGAAAAAATTTCAGTTTTGTTAGACGTCTTCAAGCTATCGGTAGCTGAATTTGATTTTACAAAAAATATATACGTCATCGATGGAGGATTTCTCTTACATCGGATTGTGTGGCAACAGAAGAATCTTTGGATTTGATTTGTTCACAGTATATTGGTTATATACTAGCTATGGGGCAACGTCGTCGAGCAGCAAAATCTTCATCTGCTGACACATACTTCGACGAGCCGATGAATATCACAGTGAGCCCAGAAAAATGCCTTTTCAACAGTAACAACAAGCTCCGATTGATTTCGATGCTGTCTGTCAAGTGTTTTTAAACAGCTCAAGATGATGCTGACGTTTTAATAATTGAAACAGTTTTGGAGTGTTCACACATAAATCGAACGGTTGTTGTTGGGGTAGACGTGGATCTCTTGGTAATTTTGGTTCCGCACACTAGAAGACATTAGGTATCATCTTCTACTTCTTTTTTGTCATGAGGGGAAAACTGCAGCTCTGAAACTTTTCGCGTGAAACGTCAAGACCTACGTGCTGCAATACAAATTTTCAATCAGAGTGTTGCTTCTCAAGAATCAATTTCTTTGGATCGAATTCGAATCTTTCTAGCTATGTATGGCGCTCCAGTTAAGCAAGATGACTTGAATGCATTCCGTTATTCTTGCTATAGGCATAAACAAGTTTGTAAACTTTTTTTTTTTTACCCCAACAATTGACACAATTAAAGAGCACCTGTATCGTGTTTATTACCACGTGCAGTATTGGTTAGGAAATCAGCTGAACCAGCAAGATTGGGGATGGGTACTCAAACCGCATATTAGAGCCAATAAAAACATCGCCACCTCCTGTCCCGGAGCGTCTTTTGAACATGATTTTTTGTAATTGCTCGAAAGGCTGTGGCGCATTGTGCTGCTGTTGAAAGATGGGCCCTAATGTTCAGCTGTTTGCGGCAATTGTCGTGGGATATCTTGCCTGAATGCGACGACCCAGAAACAGATTCTATTGATTCTGAATAATCTTGGAATTTCCCACCAGTCCCGTGGGAAAATCAAGAACAATTCGAGAAAGAAGTGGAAGAAACTGAAAGAGAATAATCTCCCAGAAATTACTTACATAAACAACCTTAATTTTCCTAAATATTCATGCAGAAAAAGACCTGACCCGACAAGCTTAATATTTTTACGGTAGACTTTTACATCTTTATAATGTTAGAATAAGGAAATCAAAAACAGGAAGGTTAATACTGCATACTTCAATATACTATTATTTATACCCGAATGTCTATAAAAATGTCAAAACGAGAAGATACAGCATACAAAACTCGATTTCGATCATTACATGTTATTAAATATCAATACAAAATTTATACATATTGGAGATTCAATAGCAGATTACGGGAAAACTATTAATGTTATCAATAAACTTTATTCCACCTTTTTTGTAGAGAATTTTCTGCTCTTTCCCGAATTCCGGGGACTTTTCACACCTTATTTGGCTTGGTTGGACTAAATCAAGTTAGTAAAATATGAAGGAAAAATTTTTTATCTCTTTAAATTTTTTAAGATACGTATTTTAGGAAGAAGGCGTTCGGTGATCAGGACACGTCAAAGAATTGCTTGGCATACTCATTCCCACTTTTTTTCCCATCATCCTATACATATAAAAATGTAGCAAGCTTTTAAAAATATTACCGGCCAGATCTACTAAAAAGATAGGAGTCAATAAGAAAAATCGTTTTAGTCGTGATAAATCTTTATTATAAGTTAGGCGACTGCGTATTTATTTTATTTAAAACATTGTTTCTTAATGAAATTTCGTTTTGAACTTTAATGGGAGTTTTTTTTTTAATTATTTTTTAAAAATAAACTTGTGTGGTGTTTGAATGATGTTAGAAAATTTAAAATTTATGATCAATGCATGTTTTAAGATATACTCATCTTTGTTGAAAATTACCCCACATGCATAATGTTAAAAGGAAGCATTTGGATTTTTGCCTGTCCGTGCACACAATAGATGATTAGGAATACGTTGATGTAGAGAGATGAAAGTTTCATACGTTTTTTTAACGATAACGTATAAGTTCGCAGAGTTGCCATATAAAATATATTTAGGCCTTGTTTGAGAACGAATTTATATAATCAGAAATTGGAGCACAAAAATATGTACCAATCTTTCACGTATAGTTGAGACTGTTGCTGACAGACACAGTGCCTTAAAATTTATGGGGACTATTATAATTTGCGATGTAATTTCAAGAATGGACTAAATCGAGGATTTTTTCGTAAGCTACAAAAGTTCTGATTTCTTCACGTACATTATGTACAGGGAAAACGGTTCGCCTTATACGTTTTTAATACACCATTCTTACCCTCCGATCGTTATAGGAAGAAACGCGAAAACACCTTTTACCGGTATAGCAACCATATTTTCACGACTATATTTACAGCCTAAAGTGGTCGTTTTAATTTTTCGTTAGTTTCATTTCAAAACTGTTTTTCTCCCCGGGTTATGTTTTTTTTAGTATGCGTACACATGTATGTATATCAATAATAAAAACAAAAGCTATTTCTATATAAAACTAATTAGTTTTGAGGTCTTCCGAGAGAATATAGAGATAAGTCCTGATAAATCGTTGATTCCCCTAACTTTGATGCCCAACAATACATTACCGGTGCCGTTTTGGCTTCATGAAAATTAGTTACATGCACTCGATCGACCTGTCTGGTGCTTGTTACCATTTGTTTACAAACATCCAGTGCCACGCTATGCGTTAGGCCGCTTACACATCAAAAACGAAAAAGAATAACTAATCAGTTCCACACCGAAAATTTGTCAGCTTACATATCAAAAACGAACGAATAAAAGTTTAGTTATACTGATTATTATGATGTAGAAAGGTTTTGGTTAAAGTAAAAATTTGTTTAGCAGCCCGATATTATTGGCACTCAATGCTGGTAGTGCAAAATGGTTTGGAAACCAACGTCTAATATTAAAAGTAGTATTGATTTTAGCATTGTCTGTCCGTTTGTTTTCACGATAACTCGAGAATTTTGCACCTTTTTAAAAAAATGATAGATTAAGTTTGAAAATGGGACACATCAGGTAACTCCTTCGTAGGGTTGCCATCCAAAATTTTGTTTTTCACTATATTTGGACATTGGTATAATATGTTCTATTGGTCTTTGACCAATTATAACTTTTTTCTATTGTTAATGTGAAATACATATACAGGGTGTCCCGTAAGTCGACGTCAAGCCGGGATCGGGTGTAGACCAAATCATAACAGTTACTAGAAAAATATAAAAAAATCTAAGTCATGTATTTTTCAAATTATAGACATTTCTTTTGTTTTCGAGAAAATGTACACCTTGTGATGGTATTTTAGCTCCTGTTGCTACAAATCTTTACTTTTTTCAATTTTATTTTTCTTATGTAATTCCGTATAGTGCTTATGTAACCTGCTGTTTTAAATTCTAAGCCTACTGTTCCAGCTTAGGAGAAAATGTCACATTTTGCCGAACCAAGAAAAGAAAATTAATATTTCACCCAACTTTAACTGACTGTAATGAAAAAAAAATGTACTACGCCAGTTTGGCAAGTAACTTTAAAAGTTGACGCATTTAATAAGGATTCTAAAATGGTATAACACTTGCTACAATATTTCTTAGATTATGGAAAAAAAAATGTTTCTTCAAGAAACCCAATTTCGAAAAATTTCTTTTCACCTACTA
The DNA here is from genome assembly GCA_963930735.1 of Dioctria linearis. Taxonomy (NCBI): domain Eukaryota; kingdom Metazoa; phylum Arthropoda; class Insecta; order Diptera; family Asilidae; genus Dioctria; species Dioctria linearis. The sequence goes on along the minus strand of OZ005743.1, from coordinate 169,002,458 downwards.
AAAATGATTCTAGTGTACCCAAAGCTTGCCGTAAGACCGTAACTTTCAGATTTTAGTTTGAGTGAGACGGAGAGTCATTACATGAAGTATGAGTGAGACAGATAGTGACGCTTTCAAGTTAGAGATCCTAAATTTTTGTTGAATTTAGGACAAATTTTCCTTAAGTTAAAAATTAAAACCAATTATTTGGATGCTAAGATTTATTATTTACAAAAGATGTTCAAACTGCCTTCCTTCAGCTGCAATACAAGTTCGACATCTTTTTAAAAAGGATCGGGTTATCAGACGGGCAAATCTGCCATTGATGACAAATTCAATTGCTTCCGTAATTCTGGAGCTCATGTTTTTGTAAAATTCGGTGAGCTATACTTTTAGGCACTCCTGTGGTTTCCTGGATTGCACGTACCAAAGTACTTGGGTCTTCTTCAACTGCTTGAAGTACTACGTCCTCGTAAGGTAAGGAACTCTTCCTTCACCATGTACTTGGTTTGGAAGTCGGCCCTCTGTGGAGAGTAGACGATGCACATTTGTAAAAACTCAATGATTTGACGAGCGAGCGTCACTATCCTGCTCACTCACACTTTATGTAATGACTCTCCGTCTCACTCAAACTAAAATCTGAAAGTTACGGTCTTACGGCAAGCTTTGGGTACACTAGAATCATTTTTAGTAGGTGAAAAGAAATTTTTCGAAACTGGGTTTCTTGAAGAAACATTTTTTTTCTCCATAATCTAAGAAATATTGTAGCAAGTGTCATACCATTTTAGAATCCTTATTAAATGCGTCAACTTTTAAAGTTACTTGCCAAACTGGCGTAGTACATTTTTTTTTCATTACAGTCAGTTAAAGTTGGGTGAAATATTAATTTTCTTTTCTTGGTTCGGCAAAATGTGACATTTTCTTCTAAGCTGGAACAGTAGGCTTAGAATTTAAAACAGCAGGTTACATAAGCACTATACGGAATTACATAAGAAAAATAAAATTGAAAAAAAGTAAAGATTTGTAGCAACAGGAGCTAAAATACCATCACAAGGTGTACATTTTCTCGAAAACAAAAGAAATGTCTATAATTTGAAAAATACATGACTTGATTTTTTTTTATATTTTTCTAGTAACTGTTATGATTTGGTCTATCACCCGATTCCGGCTTGACGTCGACTTACGGGACACCCTGTATACAGACGTTCAGATGCATCTGATCATTTTGACAGTTTTTAGTATTTTACATTCGACTTTAATTAAATATGTAGGTATATAAATTAATATTACTAACAAGTAGTCATAGTAGTAGCTGACTATTTTTTGAAAGTCTGTTCAAAAACCACAATAGAATATTCTAGCATGCTAATTAACATTATGAGTTAACGTATAACGAAAAACCAAGTTCATCGCTTGTTAATTTGGAGTAAGAAAAGCCTCAGTAGATTATTTAAAAATTTTCTTTGAATTTTTCGAAATTTGCGTGAAACTAAATTCAATAATTTATGTCTCCACGAGATGTTTTTCCAGTCTGGTTTACGATTTACCAGTAAGCTTGACATACGTCAACTATGGTTAGGGGAACACTAGGTCTGTATGTTTACTCGAAAGTTTTTACCCAATTTTTAAAGTTTTTACACAAGGTCTGTTCACGTACTCGAATTTGTGTGAATGCATTATAACATTTTCGCCCAAAAGCACCCAACTCTGTTCACGTACTCAGAAAATTGAAGAAAATATGAAGACGTCACACTTCCCCTTCAATAAAGTTTTAGCCCAAATCCATCCATAAAAAAAACTCGGGGGTAAAAACTGTCAAACACATTAAAATTTGAAATCGAGAATTGTTAGAAGCTTAAATTGTCAAAGGAGAAATGGAAAATGCAGCAGAATTTGCAAATGATGTGCACTGTTTGCCCAGGTCATATTAAAATCTACAAGATAGTAAGTAAAATAAATAGATATGTTATGTTTGGCATTATATTTTCAAATTAAAGTTGTTAGCTTGACAGTTTGTAATTGTCACTTTCGCTTTCTGCCCTAGAACACACAAAAGGTGTTCATATACTTTCCAAATTTGATAGTTTTCCTCACAAAAAAGACCAAGAACGAAAACACCCGAGAAGTACGTGAACAGACCTACAGTCTCGAATTTTGTTTACCCATATTAGGTCTGTGCGCGTACTCAGTCTTGGGACAATGCATTGCAATAAATTTGCACGAACTCACACATTTTCCGATCGTTTACTTTCTCGTGCACACAAAATTACACGAGTTTTGCATATGTCACAGCTCATGAACTTACGCGAAATTTTTGGTTACTGCACCTATTCCAAGGAAAATTAACAGCTGCCAATTTTTTAAGTTTCTTAAAAGTTTTTAAAACTCAATCAAAATGTCGAATGAAGATGGTTTGACTATTCAATGCTCTCGTGGGACTTTTGCAAGTGTAACAAGTTAAAAAAACAATAAAATAATACTCAATTCGCATATGTTATTCCTCACTTCCTCTTCTTGTTTTTCACGAGGTTGCATGAAAAGCGTTCGTTTACTTTTTCATCCATTTTACATTCTTCCCCCACCACACGAGAAGTACGCGAACAAAGCTAATGGGTCTGTCGTTTACTCGGTGTAAAAACTTTTACGCATTTTTACTCACAAACCGTCTGTTAACTTTTAGCTAGTAAAAATCGAGTAAATTTATACGTTTCCCCTCTTGCACAAAGTTGCACATTTTTACTCATGATCAAGAGGATGTGTAACTTCAATATGCAATCAGCTGACTGTCAAATCCCTTAAATTTGAGGTTAAGCCAGTTGTTGTGTTATCGAATGAATGTAAAAATGATAATCTAATGAGTTGAAATTTTTAAAAAAATATTAAAGAGGGTGAATTTTTTAAAACGTATTTCAAATTAATTAATTGTTTTCTGTTTTAGACAGAAAACGTAGCAGCCAAATATTTGACACATGGAAAGCTGAACAAAATTTACTCGAAAATTGTCTGGTAACTTTTCTTGAGTTATCCCCTCTACCGCATAAAAGTTTTTACTTGATTTTTACTCAAAGATTTTGGCTCAGAAGTAAACAGACAGACCTAATGTGTATGTTAACTTCTCGAACTAGAAAAATTTGACATTTGAATGCATTTCCCCTCCTAACATTTTTACACAGGATAAGGTCTGTATGTTAACTTTTGTATAAAAAAGCCTGAGTAAAAATCAAGTAAAAACTTTCTTTCGGTAGAGGGAACAATACTACATGAGAATTATAAAAGTTAACAGACAACTTATGAGTAAAGCCTGGGTAAATCGACGTAAATTTGTCAGCTGTCAAAAATCAAGATTAATTTTTTTTTATTAATTTATAATTTTTTAATAAAATCGGACTTATTTTATTTATTTATTTATTTTAATAAAATCGGACTTATTTCATTTTACTTATTTTATTTTTTAAAAAATCGCCCTGACAACTGAAAATGAGAAATGGAAGAAAAGAATGAACTCACTCATCCACTTTACCCTGTGTAAAAATGTTAACTTTTGTTCAGGAGGGGAAATGCATTCAATTGTCAAATTTTTCTAGTCCGAGAAGTTAACATACACATAATGGGTAAAAAACTTTCGATTCTGTGTAAAAACTTTGAAGCCTGGGTAAAAACTTTCGAGTAAACATACAGACCTAATAGGTAAAAAACTTTCGAGTCTGTGTAAAATCTTTCGAGTAAACATACAGACCTAAAGTGGATGAGTAAGTTCATTCTTTTCTTTCATTTGTCACGTGAAATAATACTTTCAGTTGTCACGGCGATTTTTTATAAAATAAGTCCGATTTTATTAAAAAAATTATAAATTAATAATTATCTTGATTTTTGACGACAAATTTACGTCGATTTACCGAGGCTTTACTCATAAAGTTGTCTGTTAAGGTTTTTCATTCTCATCTAGTATTATCCGCTCTAACGAAAGAAAGTTTTTACTTGATTTTTACTTTTGTGTAAAACATTAGACCTACTATTGCCATGCCAATTTATTTTATGCCATGGAAAAGGAGAGTACGTGCAATCTTTAGTTATTGTACTATTATAAAAACAGTCCTTAATTTTCTACAGTTCGTATAGTTACAATATTTCTTTTCTATTAAATGATTTTTCCAGTTTTACTTTCACTATTACAGACTATTCCGTACGTAAAAGCAACATTATTGGTTCGGCGCCATTTTAGATTTTCCAAAACGTTAAATTTTTATATAATTTTGGCTTTACACAAATTGAAATAACATTTACATGCCAATGAGGTTTCTGTTCTTCACGTCCATAATTTGCAAACATGATTTAAGACAAATGTGTATGCGGTATCTCAAACATAAAAAGAACGGTAACAATAGACTCAGAGTGATACTACTTATGGCCGGTTTCACAGTCACGGCTTAAGCCGTAGCGATGGCTTTATAAATATTTCGGTTTCAGTCAAGGCTTAAGTGATATCACTAGCTTAAGGCAAGCTTAACTTAAGCCCGTCATCTCCAAGGCTTAAGCCCCAGATGTTGCTGTGAAACACATATGAAATTATTGCTAAATATTATAATTTCTATTATTAAACGAACGTGCATATTTCAAGAGTTATACTTTAAAGCTAAATTGTAATTTTCCAAGCGAAAAATAGTTATCTAGTTAGCAGTTTTGAGTACTGTCTGGCAGCTAGTGTCAGCATTCCTTTTGACGTTTTAGGAAGAAACCAAACAATTTAAGACAAAAATGAGTTATTTATCTGATGCAGATATAAGCGACGAAGAAATGTATAATATAATATCGCAGTGTGACCCATGAAAAAATTATAAGAAGGCGCCCGCAACATTTCCATTTTTATTCTCGGTTCCGACTATAGACACATTCGGCTATGATAGTTTACGTTATCGAAACATTCTACAACAATAGTTTTTGGATTTGATATCCTTCCAAATTAAAACCACAACAAACTGGTAAATAAAAAGTTCTTCTTTTCGCTTGGTTTTTAATCCACAATGACAATTTTCCTTTACAAAAATTCACAATTACAGCAGTGCTGACAACTTAAAAATATTCATCTGTGGCTTAACTAAGCCTTAGCTTACAGAGTACTGTGAAGTCCGCTTAAGTTGTGGGATTAAGCCACACCCGTGGTTTAAGCTTGGACTGGTAAAACGGGCATTATAGTATTAATCTTTTTCTATTGAAATTGCATCATGTATTTTTTGCATACAAAAATTAATTTTTATCTTTAACAATAAAGGCTAAATTGAAGATTTTTTCCCCGATTGGTATTTAGTCCAGATCAATGATTGTATGCATCTGATTAGTCGGCACTTTGGGCTGGAACTACATATATACATAACTTGAACTAGAAAACGCCACAGTTATGTTGCTTTATTCCTAACCTTTTCGTGGTGAACTATGGGCCTAGTAATGTTGTTTTTTCCTCTTGTATTTATGATTTGCTTTAGAATCGTTAAAAACAAAAGTTCTTAAAATTCTTCTATTCTCCAACTAGTAATGAAGTTTAGGATCTCCTTGGGTCTTAGCTTAATGTCCTTTCAATGCAAGTTTCTAGTAGGTATGTTCCATTTCCAGTTACATTTACTTAAATGCCATTATCGTACTACATTAAGGGGTAACAAACAATGACTAAATAATGAATAAATTTAATAAAACACGTTATAGAAATAAACAATCGTACTAATTAAACATATTTTTATCTGAAGATGTTTCGATTAAAGCTGAGAGGAAAGACGGAAATTATTTACAGTGGAAGGTAGGAGACTGCAGGGTAGGCAATCTTCTGCGGATGACTTGTCACATATGTGGGTAATAGATTCCTAAACGTACGCAATTTTATATTCTATCAAACCGCTTGAGTAAAACCTCATAACGCTTTACAAAATTATTATAAGCTGCCTTGGTAAAACTGATCCCAAACCATGTAAATGGTCCCTTGAAGTCGGTGTACAGCCAATTAGAAGACGAGACATGCTATAAATATGGCAGATCAATTTAGAATGTACTATACTACTCAAAAATATGTGTAGGTTGAAAAAAATTCTCTAATAACAGGGAGTTAGTATGATACCATCTCGAAACGAAATGTTTTATTAGAAATGAGTTCAAAATTGTGTTCATGAAAAATTCCTGATTAACCAATATAAAATGCAAATAACAAACTGATCTCCTATTAATACAGTGTGTTCTTGTCATGGTTTAATCTTTCTTAGTTTTGGAAGAGTTTTTCTTCATATTTTATAAATCATCCACAGTGGATATTAACAGAGTAAAAACAAAAGAACTAAGTAGTAGCTGAAACCGAATGTCGGAGCTGATATTTTGCTTACGAAATGATTGCAGTTTTATTTAAATAGAAAATCTTTAATATATATATATGTACATATTATGCTAATGCACAAACTCTTTTTGATGCATTTGCTAGTTTTTGCAAGATCGGCAATAGGGGCCACAGTTTCATTTTCCGAAAATTTAACCCATGACTGCAGCAATAATAGATATTTTTGGAGCTGTATGTTTACGAACTGGGCTACGGTTTATTAGGATTTACACTGTATATAAAAAGAAAATCTAAACTATCCTATTCTATCTATTACTGCAAGTGTTTTGAATAATTTGATTTTTTTATTAATATTTTTCCAGGTCAAGTCATGGGTTAAGGCATAATCTAAACGCATATATGTACATATTACGTTTGTTCGATGAAAAAATCGTGTAAATTGTCCCCTACAATATTTACCAAGGGTTTTGTGCACTCATCGAACAATTCATTTGAAGTTATGGTAATCCTAGTGTAATAACATTTCTCTGACAATTCTCCTGAGTATAATAATTGTGAAAAGTTATTTATAAAATGGGTGAAGACAAACAAAATGTGCTCTAGCTATTTTTCTATTTCTTTTCTTACAATTCTTGCTCAAGAAGTAATCTATGTATATGCCCCATATCAGTAACAAATTTTAAGTGACAAATGTCAAACCCTTACCCCAAGAAATTTTTAGTGTAAGTTCCACGTAATCCTAGGTTTTTCAAAAAAACAAGATAGTGGGTGCTTTAGGTTTATCCGGTGTTTTCATCGAACAAACCTATTATAATATTTCTGAACGGAAGAAAACGTGGGCACTTTTCACAAATCATCCGTAAGGATAATTGGTTATGTTTTTTTCCGAATTCATATGAATTTTACTATAATAGCATAAATTTTCTTATATTTACTCATGAAATTATAACCACCGGAACTTAAAATAACACTAAATATTTCAGGTAAAATTCTTGCTCATGAATAAACAATAATATTTTCTTAGTTCATTGAGGAATATATTATACAGCACTGCAGTTTATGAATTACTAAATAAATATTATTGAGGAATGAGCATATAACTTGAAATAAGAAATTTTATGGATATAAATATGTTACATACATATGTACATACGCACACGACACCTTTTTATGTAAGTTCTTACCTGATCATCCAACATTTAGTCTCTTTGTCCGCACAATAGTTTGAGAGCTCGTTGATTTAGAAAGTTCAAATATAATATTCGGCTTTTTATAAAAGTAGTTCGAAAATGGGTAAAATCTGGTAGTTTTTCCATACAAGCATTAAATTTCTATACATACTCATTTGGATATTAATTGAGATTAGAAATCGGAATCTGAACTATTCGGTTCAGGAGCCAAACTATCCGGATACAGACTGCAAAACATTTTTGAGAATTTCCTCCAGATTGCAATCTTTCATTCGAAAAATGGAAATGTCATGAAATTTCATTTGCGCGATGAAACAATGCAATCTGGAGGGAATTTTCAACCTTCTTCGCAGTGTTGGATCCAGATTAGCTGAATTACAGACTCGGATAGTGTCAGATATTATCAAATCCGGATCCAATTTTTAGAGCTACTTGAGACTGCGAAAATGAATTAAATCGGGTAACTAATTCATGCGGTTGCATACAAATAAATTGAAATTTTTCCAGGGATTAGTCTCAATCGTTTTTAATGTAATGTACTGAAGAATGTAAAAACAAAAGGAGCGACTATATTTACGAGCAGTCATTTAGAATATTGATAAAATTGGTTTTAGACCAAGTATATGTAGCTTTTTCTAGTTAATTAAAAAATTTCGATAAGGTTGGAAAAACTACCAATAATGTCAGAATTGCAAATACTGGGATATCTGAATTTTCGAATATGGAATCTTCATGAATTCAAAAGTAACTTGATTAAACTTCTTTTGGGCTGCTTCGATTTTTTTTTTTTGTATATTTATAACGATGAGTTATTTAAATACTAAAAAAAATCGAATTAAAGATTTATGAATTTCAATTTTTTTTTCTCACCAGAATTCGGCTGCTTCATTTCAGCATTATATTTCGTCGGACGGTATAATGATTATTTCTCACCTCTTGTCTAGTATGTTTGGAAATATTGGCACAAATATTATTAGACCTTAACAATTATGAAAAACAGTGTGCGTATTCTCAAATAATCATATCATATAAAAGCTATGACTGCTTTTCATGGATATACCTAAAATGTGAAGTACATATATACCTAATCGAGAAAAACATTCTGGACAAGATGCCAATGAACCCAAAACTAGCATCAATGGTAAAAACTTAAGCATAACTACGTGTTTCGATCAGCAGTCAGGTTATTCTCAGCAGATAACCTGATTACCAACTAGATGTCTATCCAACGGTGAGGGAATGGAGGGGTACATCTAGTGTATATGAGCAGAGTTTATAAAGCTTTGTTTAATTTCGTCTGCTTGAAGTATTGTGGCATATTTCTTATAGATCGTGTTGTTGTTTTTTTTATTGAGTGAAGTTTAGAGTCGAAATTCAACTATACTTACATTTATACGCAGGTCCAACCACCCTACTCTGTTATATATATATTTTGCCATGCTGGCGGAGGTGAATAGGCTACATGTGTATATATGTATATTCACCCAGGCCGAATTTAAACGGTAACTTTTTTTACCTTACTAGCTAGAAGTATTATTGATTAGTTCTGTGATCTGCCTATTTGGTATATGGGAATAATTAGGTAATTAGGATTTTTGTTTTTGAATAAATAAAAAACATAAATTTTCCGGGGTATAAGCTAGTTTTCAAGCTATTTGAAATAAATGTAATGGTGTCATCAAATAACTGAAAATGTTAAAGCTGCGTGTCACTTCATAGCTTCATAGAATAGGACTGTTTCGAGTTTTTTATTGAAAAAAAAATATTATGTTAGGATGACCTAATGCGCTCTATATACGCTAAAGTCGAATAACAAAATCTATTTTATTCAATAACCAAGTCGAAACAGAAAAAATTGTTATAAAAAATCGTTTATTTTTTCTGAGTAATTCCTTCAAATTTTATTACTTTATTTTGTGTGATAAATGATGAAATAAGATAAAATTAATCTTAATCAAATACATTGATTTTATAAAATGAAACGCAGCTTAATAAGAATATCTAAAAAACATAAGAACGCATTGCGGTGAAAAACGAATATAAAATGAGGTGCGATATTTCATCAAAAGTTCAATCTATTATAAGAGCGAACGAATATGAAAAACCTAAAGAAATTTTATAAAACTAGATTAACTGCACAAATTCATGACATCATCATAGCATTGAAATTTTGTTATTGTTAATTGCCATCACATTTCAAAAGGTTGCTGCTATTATAATTTATAATTAATATATTTTGTGTTGTACAAACAAATTTTAGCAGTAATTAGTGTTCTGCGTGTTTAAAAAGTAGAAAAGTGTGGCAAATTAAATAAGAAAACACCCGTAAAGGGAGAGGATACAACTTGATTATATTATATTATATATATATGTATATAAGCAAAACCAAAACAGGACAATAACCATATTTTGTTATATATATTATGTAAATTGAGAATTTATAAAGAATAAATCATTAAAAAACAATGTTTGCCTGTAAAAATTGTGTTTTGAAACTTTTTTTTTTCAATCGAAATAATTACCCGTCTTGATTGACGATTGGTTGTAACGTTTGTGGATTTATAAGAACACTGCCTCTTGGCACACTAGCCATATCTGTAACGGCCCATACAACGCCACAAGAGGCAGCTGGTGGTGATTGGGCAACAGACGGTTCTGGTGTGTGATCATCACTCCCATAACCAGTTGGTGAGGGAGTTACCGAATCAGATCGCAGAGATTGTGTTTGTGTTTTATATCTGGTTGGGGGAAAAGAACACAAAAAAGTAATCGCTGCCGTATTTTCCATTGTTTTTTTTTAAGTATTTGGAATATACACTAATTAAATTTATTATAATTTTTTATTCTTTTTGTTTATATAAAAAAACAAATTTTTATATTTCGTTAATTTCCTGCTCTTTATAATATTACTTAAAATATAATAGAGAAATGGATAGCTCGACTTACCCACTGCTAGACGGTGACAGACGCCATGGTGTATTGTTACTTCCAATTGAATCTTGTTTGGAAAATAATCGCGGATCTGCACTTTTTGTGGAATTCATTGAATCACCTCTTGCTAATGGGCCACCACATGGTGGTGGACCTCCGTAACCGCCAAAACTATGACTTTTTGAAACGCTAGGACGACCATCACATCGAGAATCAATCGACTTAGAAAAAAAAATCGTCATTACTGTACATATAAATTTTCAAATAAAATTTACCAGTGATTGAACTTTCAATAACTTGTTATTTTGCCGTAGCCTTGTTGATTGTTCTGAGCTATCAGAACCGGACCAGTGCCAATATGCTTCATCTCCAATTCCATCTCCTCCTTGATGATGTTGTTGCTGCTGCTGCTGCTCTCTTGCTCTAAATATTCGTCGTCGCGCCTTTTCATATTCTTCTTCTCTTTCCTCAAAACTTTTAGCTTTACGATCTAATAAACCTCTGTCGGCAATTAAAAAGCCTTGTCTAGGATCTTCAAAACTATGCGAATCTCTTTTGAGAATTGATTTCCGAGGTTCATCAGAAAGGCGGTCCCTAAGAAGAGATCTAAACCGAATCTACAAAAACAAAACATTTTTTTTTTTGCTTTTAGTTATTAGAGCAAGGAGATATATAATTTTATATTCGAACCTCTGGTATTCGTGTAGCTTTAGTCCTAGCTACAATGACACATTGTTGTGTAGCGGAATCTACGTTATGCTCCATACCGAAAAAAGCAGCTACCCTATGAATTAGCATTCGATTATACGATGATGTCGCAGGAAATGTTATTTCATGTTGACTATAAAAAAAAAAGTCAAATTAAATTACAGAAACAAGAAGAGCTTCACAAATAGTTCATACATTTTATCATTTGCGAGATCTACTAACTCTTTTTCAATTTTAAGTAAGGTACTCCTATCTTTGGGATTTTTATTAAGAGTTTCTTTAAAGAATTGCAGCAAATCAACTCCAGTTTGGTCGGTGAATTGCTCAATGGAACTATCTGTATAATGAAAAAAAAAATGTTGTATAGTACCATAAACGTGGTTTGTATATATGTGTGCATCTTTAATATTACTCTACCTCGAGATATAAATCCTGATGTACTGTTACCACCATCCATGCTTGACGATGAGCCCATATTTTTAAGCCGTGGCTTTGAACCTTTTGACGTAGCACCACTTCTATGTTTCTTACCTAAGCGATCACCTTTTGAATAGCTATCATGTGGACAATCACTCATATTGTTTTGACAATCATCTTGAGTGTATGTAGAAGTATTTATGCTATTTTGAGCATCATTTCGCAGACATCGATTCTCTTTATCAAACGATGACATTTTCTGGCAACTTGATACCGATTCAGGGGTACTACCACATGAATTCCTAATCGGTGACTGAAGAATATCATTTTCATTCTGTTCCCCAGGAACTGTTGTTTGATGATGAATACGATTTTGATGTTGAGGTGTTATAGATATTTGATTACCTCCAATTATTGGCGGATTGACGTTATTGTTGTTATTATTAATCTGTCCATTGACTTTAATTAGATCACCGTTTTTCTTTCCACCGAAATTATGGATTGACTGCTGCTGTTGTTGTTGCGTTGGAGAATCACCCGAAGAATTGTTTATTCCTTTATTTTGATCGACAACTGTTAAAACTTTATCGCCTAATTCACGGTTCATGTTGTTTGTGTTGCGAGAACATTTTGAAGATTTTGGTGGTGAAAGTTTCGGAAAATCAACATCTAATTGATTTTGATTACAAACAACACCACCACCACCACAGTTTCCATTGTTTTCATTAGATGAATACATAATAGTCGATGAATTTTGTTGCTGAGGATGTTGACTGCTGATACTTGTCAGAACAGTTTGATTTTCTATCGATGGAGACGTTGACAACGAAGATGATTGTACGTGCAGTTTGGAATCACTTATAGTTTCGGTTGACGAAAATGATACCGGAGATATCGCCAAATGTTCTGATCGTGGCGTTGGTGTACGCGGTGGTGAGGTTGATTCGCGCATTGCATGACTTCGGGTCAAATGTTTGCCTTTTATGCTACCCTGAATGATTATTAAATGAATTTGTTAATTTATGTAATAAAATAATATTATAAGGCTTAAATTAGAGATAATTGTAAGGATTATTTTTGGTTAATATTTGTAGTTATCAGTTTAGGAAGAAATTTTATAAATTCTAGACTATTAGTTTTTAATAATATGGAAATTGAGTCAACATATCCACATATAAAAAACAAAAATCCCAGTTTTTCTATTGCTGTCCACTTAAAGACAATTTTTTTTTTCAATAGTGGTGGTTTGATTGTGTTGCCTTATAAATTATTATATTGGAGGCCGCGATTGGGCATTGTTATGTTGCAAGGAAAGATAAATTGTGGTAATAAAACAAAACAAAAATGACATAACAAAGAATCTTGATTCCGCTGAGTGTAAACAGATTGGTGCTTATAAAAAGCAGAACGGCGTTATCGCTAATGAGTGCGAGTGAGTCAATCAAAAATATTGTATTTGAGTTCGATATGAAAAACTGATGCTGATAACTTGTTTTTTGAGAAGGAAAAGTTAAATGTCAAAATTTCCATTTTAAAATTGTGGTAACAGATGTGGGGTGTGCCGGAGATTTATCCTGTATTAGAAGGAACCAATCAACTACCTGAACTTCCAAGGGTGAAATTTATCCCATACTCCTCCAAATGATTTTTTACACCTTGTATAAGAGCGCTTCCGAAAAAATACGATATTTATTTCGCATTACGACTTATGAGTCTAACTGATTATAGGCAGGTGCACAACAACTTATTTATTTATTATTATTTATAAAGTTAATGGGATAGTACGTAGATACATCCACATATTTATTACCGTTAAACTAATGCAAACTAGAATTAACACAAAGAAGAGAAAAACTACAAAATAATATACATAAACAGGTAAAAATAAATAAACAGTATGCAGAAATATGCAAACGAAAAATATATAATATCAAAAGGTCTAAGAGAGAAAACAGAAATTCAATAAGGAGCCAGTCTGTTAACACGTTCACGCCAGCGTGTATCACCGGTAGTTTATATATGAGCATCCCATCAGGTGGCGTGCACCATCAGTGGCTTGCATTCTGGCCGCCGATATTGCTGTCGCGCTACAGCCAATATTACAGCTACGCGCAACACTGTGCCGCCAGATGAAGCAAAACATGAATATCGGCGCCGGCGTGAACGTGTTAACATAAAAAAAATCTAATATTAATGAAATAAAGATAGTAAAAATAACTTAAAATGTATAAAATAAATATGTGTAATTGTAGTATCCCTCCAGATATAGTTAATATAATTGGTATGGGGTTTTTTCTTTGTAAACAAAAATAAGTTTTTTCTTTGTAAGCAAAAATAAGTTTTTTTTTTTTATAATCCCGTTGTATTTCAACATTTCGTCAGAGCTATAAAAATGCATACAAAAGAATTCCTTGGAGCACGGTAAAAACGTTCAAAATGTATATTTATGTACATTATTTCAAGAAAAACTATCAATAGGAATGGAAACAATTAAAATTAGACATTGTAATATAAATTAAAAATTAAAACAATATATTTGGAGCATCACATAAATCTAAAAAAATGTACCGCTGCAGGTAGCATCCTAGATAAAAATACACGATATAGATAGTCTAGTAGAATAGAAATATACGAGTGTAAGTATAACACTCATTAAGTGGGAACAAGACATTATCAAAGCTAAAAGATGCATCAATCTCTGTATCGTCATTCATTATAGTATTTTTATACGAGTTAATTAATCTCAATATAGACTGGATTTAAGTTTAATGTATCTGTCCGAAAATTAAATGTAGTTGTCATTGAGCTGTACGTTTATTTATTTTATAAGTTCAGACGATAGCATGTAGATTAAATCCATTTATATAACTACCGTTAAATAAAAAATGATAAATTAAATAATACAAAATTAAGAAGAATGAAATAAAAAGTAAGTTGTAATTAATCAACATAGGAATAAATTAAAGGAACGTTAAATGATTGAAAAATAGCAATTATAAAAACTAATGAAAAAAAAGAGAGAAAAAAGAGAAAAAGCAAAAATTCTAAAAGTACTAAAGCAAAAAATAAAAAAAAAATAAAATGAAAATATAACTAATTCTTACAAAAAATAAAAGATTCCGATTATGAGAATGGAGGCAAATTATGAAATAAATTTTGTCTTACTGCACTATGGCTAAAATATAAATGTAAATTCAACAGAGCACTACTATATAATACATACATATTGAAAACTGTGGGAGTAGAATGACCAGTCGTCTCAGGTCGAAGGAATACTCTTTTATCTCACTCAATATTAAATGTTTAAATTGATAGAGGCTATACTGACCGAAAATGTCTATGTGATTAAAGAATACATTGTGATTCTTTTGAGCTCTATATAGTGGTTTGTACGAATAACTTTCACAGTCAACGATGTTCGTAGTACATATAAGTTTTGAATATACAAAAAGTGGAAGACAAGGAAGGAAGTGAAAAAACGAAAATGAAGCAGATCTCTTTCTAATTAATTTGGAATGGTAAAATTATTTAGGGTATTTATTTCGACCAAGAACTGTCACTGGATTTAAATCGTTATATACGGCCTTGTGGATCTTTTGAATTCTAACTAAAGGAGAATGAAAAAGAGAATATATTGAATACAAAAATATAAATTTAACAAATCCAAATACAGCAATGTATTGTGCGCATAATATGCATTTAATTCGCTGAGGTATTATGTTCATTAAATTTGGGCATTGTTATGGAGTCACAGACTTGTTTTATTATAGACTTCAGTGTATATATTGCTTTTATAAGCTTTTGTTGTGGTTTCCTTGGAATAAGTCCCCATTGAGTCTTTAAAACACGATAAATCTGAACTATTCGGAGGCTAGACGACTTTTATTATTCTAGCAATATAAAAGCATGTATCGATGGGAACTAATAATTTGAATTCATCAAAAGCGGACAACTACTTTGTTGCAACATCTTCAGCTCTTTTATAACACAAAGTGAGCAGTAATAATATTTTCAAGTTTACCTATTTTACATTCAGACCTTAGTTCCATATATATAAGTCAACTATCAGCTTTGTCTTATTTCTAACGCAAGTACCTACTTCTCAAAATGTTATTTTTGTTCTAAAATAAGTTTAATCGATTTTCTAGTGCATTTTTAACTAAAATAACACACACATAAGCACAAGAATGCATATTCAAAATAAACTAAGAGCAATAATGTGAAAAGACGCAAGCCGATCAGAACTATATTATGATGATCATGAGTAAGTAGGCTCCTCCTTCACCCACAGTATGTTTTCCGAATTAATAAATATTCTCGCAAACCTTTACATAGTATCCTTTGATTTTCGTCATTTCAAACTGTAGTGCCTTATTATGACCAAGTGTTTTTGGATTTACCCTCTAAATTTGTCATATACATATATCATAAAGTAAATAAAGATAGACAACGAGAAAATTCGGTGAATTTCATTTCAGTAATCAGATATTTATGAACTCTTCCAAACAATCACTGCTTGATTTATTATTGACTTCTTATACCATATGTATAGATAGCAGTTGCTTTCAAAATCAGTTCTGCCCACCGAGCTTCTTTACACAGATCTCCTTTTCATGAACTATAATCTACCTTTCCATCATATACAACATAAAATTGTATAGTACAGAGATTATAAAGTCGTATACTTTCGGAACTCTCAGAAGAATATTTTGCTTTGAATTGAAGTGACATACCTTAATACTATCAGGTTGACATCTTTAGTAATCTATTAAAGAATATGCACGACAGTCACGTCCATCTGATACGCAAATACATGAATTATTTTATCATCTCTAACGGCGAGTCAAAAGTAACAATAAAAATTTTTATAACCGTATGACATCAGCCTTAAGGGTGGCAATCTGAATCCCGACTTATCATCCAAAATATTATAAGAAGAAAATTTTAGAAGCTCGTGACAATTGCAAAGAAGACAACGGCTTCTCATGGGAATTGAGTGCCAATGATTTGAACTCCTTCCTAATTTCTACTATAGAGTCAAATTTATTTAAAAATATATCGGAACCAATAGCGAATAGTATGCAGCCTCCCTTTTCGAAACTCATTCTACTATAATTTTACATCGTGATGACTGACTTTAATACCAATGGTTTGCCCGATGTGCTGCTCAAGTCAAGAGAGTGAAAAATCTGTGAGTCGTAATAAATTCTGCTATGCTATGGAGTGAAATTTAAGAAGAATAATTTATCAAGATATTTGGGCTCAAGACAGCTCTCCTCCTCCAGCTCTTCAAATCTGGCACAATAATTTATCCAAATATGAGTAGCTCTTGCTCTCGGAGGCTTAATGACTCATCAGATTTAAGTGGCCCACACACACTTCTCAATTTTACCTCAATATAGACTTCAAATCAATTACTGTTGAAACTTAAAAAAAGATGGCATCGCGATTAATTACAAAAAATAAAACGATTATTATTCTAGCAGGTGCTGTTTTGAGTTAAAAAAAAGTAAGAAGGAAATGAATTTACTGAGCCCAATGTTTTCAACAATTTTCTACGTATGAATAGTCAAACTTTTGATCATTTATTGACACTCGTGAAATTGTCAATTGCCAAACAAGATATATTTGCATAATTCTATAAAGTCTTCCCAGAATTGTTTCTCCTTTATTAAACTTATTATTATAAATCTAGTAGAAATATATACAGGGTGTCCCAGACTAATATGACTATATTTTGGCAAATGATTCCTCTCGTCCAGACAAGTATAAAATTGTATGACAGGTGGGAGGCAAAATGTCAGCCTGTCGAGTTACAGGGTGATTAGTAAAATATGCTCTTTTTTCATTAAAACCTATATCTTCAGAAGTACACCCTGTACGGCCTATTTTAAGACGTTGTATGCAGAACTTCATGGCCTTCCAACGACTGTTCAACCATTTCTATATCTCTCCCCACTCCAGAGTTATGACGTTTGAAACTAAATTTTTTTCCGTGTTTTTTCCCCACTAACATACACTATGTCCCCTCTTTAATTTAACCTATTACATTTAAGAAGTTATTAGCTTTTAACCTATTCAGATCACAGATAATTTGTTCCCTTATTAACTGAAAACACGTCATTAAAAAAAAAACATCGTCTAATTTCGGTATGACCTGAACAGGTTATGAGCTAATTACTCTTTAACGGCTACAGTTATCACATAGGTGTATTAGGTGTAATTAAAGAGGAGACTCTGGGGTCTCGAAATTTTGTAAAAAAGTGTATGTTAGGTGAAGTGTCATAACTCTGGAGTGGGGAATGGTACGGGGGTGGTTGAACAGTCGTTGGAAAGGCCATGAAGTTCTGTATACAATGCCGTCCTAAAATAGACCGCACATGGTGTACTTTTGAAGATGTAGGGTGTTTAATGAAAAAAAGAGCATATTTTGCTAATCATCCTGTAACTCGACAGGGTGACATTTTGCCCCGCCCTTCCATACAATTTTTTACTTGTCTGGACGAAAAGATTCATTTGGCAAACCATAGTCATATTAGTCTGGGCCAACCTGTATAAACATATACATATTAGCATAGTATTAAATTAACAGAAAAATATGTACAAACATTCATTTTAAAAATGCAAAGCTCAACGGTCAACGAGTCCTCTAAAAGCTTCGAACAGAATAAAATAACGTCAACAGGTGAGCACAATTCAATTCGTTTATGCAAACCGAAAGTTGATCTTCGACACCCTTCAACAGCTCAACTTCACTCTCAACCGGAGATTGAGGGTTCAACAAGCCCACACACATATCAATTCAGCGCCTCAACTCCAAGTTGAGGTAAAGTTGAACAATAAATTCATAAGTGTATGGGATACTTTATTTTATCTATTTTATTTTATTATTGCTTTGTCCAATTTAAATTAATTTTGTGTTCAATGGTTTCACTTTTGGTACATCCCTCTAATAAATTAATAATTTTTTATAATTAATTGTGATGATTAATGATTATTTGTTTCTGAAGCTACGGAATTACAAAGTAAGCAAACTTCATATGTTTGCGTAGTAGGTATATCGTCACAATCACAAAATATTCTATGCTCCTAAATATATTCAAATATACGCTAGTTTTCATTATAAGACATGAGGGAGACCAACTAGCTAAGTAATGAAGACCAAGGCATGAAGGAGATCAACTAACTTATCAAGATATAAATTTCTGGTCGTGTTGCTATACCCGACTTATGCTGAATATCAATAAATCTTAATGTGGTGTTAGCAATATTACTTTGTGCATGCCGCTCATGAGTAAGTCAGTAACATAATTTACCCTTATCTGCCGAATATGTACGACTTGTTATGCATCACAATTTTATGAGTGTTAATATGCTATTCCTTGATTGTGATATACATAAAATAAAATATTCGTATATTTTAAAATATCTTTAAAGAAAAACGTTTTGATTGATCTGAACCTAATTTTGTAGATAACATCGATGAATGCCTTCTGTTTTGAAAATATACTTATTAGACCAAATTTCTTTCGACAAGTTTGTCGGAAAACGGGTAAAATAGTCCCCAATTTTATATCTTTTTACTTTTCGTGAACTTCTCAGAACGTTAATAACGTATGGAACTGATCATATTCGAAGTAAACGTGAAAAACAGGATTTTTTGTATGGTAAACGTACAAAGGTGTTACCCGATTTAGTCTATTTTTATAATCAACCTTAAAATTTTAATAATCCATATCTATATCCATCCATATATAGGTAGAAAATCGGAATTTCGATTTTAACCCAAGAGTTTTTTATATCATTAAGCCAGGCAAACAGGATATCGCATAACATATCGGAAAGGAGATAAAGACAAAAAGAAGGAGAGCAACAGAAGTAAACTGTCTCACTTTCGAAATTTAACTGCCGGGCCAAAATATTGCGAATGGTGAAAGGACGAGTGCGGTTTGCAGCGTCGATAAACTTACCCTTTTATACTCCAATATAGAAGAGGGTGACTCTTCCCGCAGAGATGTACTGTGAGTACTGTTCACAAAAGGCTCATATATATATATCAGTAATAAATTTAACGTTATACTCCAAAGATAGATAGAAACAAGTACTCGCAACATAAGCTTATACGTTCCCATAGAAGATTCTAATGTTGCATCAAAAGAAGACGTTTTTCTCCAAATCTCCAACTCTCATCCTTATGGGGGATATGAATGTCAAGGTCGATCTGAATAATTCAGAATTCGAGCACATTTGTAGTAAACATGAGCATAAAAACAACACTAATGAGAATGGAGGTATGATGTTCGAGATATTATAAAACCTTCTACTTGGTCATCGGTGGAATACTCGATATCCAAATTAGCCTTGTTAAAAAGTCACTTGGATGCATTCACTTCTGGATATCTGGAACAGGATTGCAGCAATTAATGGTACTCAGCAGCGACCATCACAATTTTTCGTTTTAAATATGTCTTAAGTGGCCATAATATATCAGTAAAATTTTCCACAGGGCGGCTGAAATTTTAATGTCGACAGACATGCATAGATGAGTGATGGAAGCCCAAGAAGTGCGTGTCAGTTTCAAACAAAGTTCAACTTTGGGAAGTCATGAATAGTACTCATTACAAAATGAATTACGTCGAAGTATACGTCACAACCTTCGTACTTATGTCGAAGGTAATCAACGGAAGTTATAATATATAATATATCATCACTTATACCAGCTGACAAACACAAGACCGCAAGTAATATACTAGTAAAACATTGACCCTCTCTCCTGTCATCCTCTCCATACCATACAGAACAACTCGAAAAATGAGAATCCCGTTTCATGGAGGAACAAGCTTACCGTTCAGCAATATCAGCATGCCTCCTACGATTGCTTTGCAAATTTCACAGCAACTGTCTAAATACTACATCCACTCATTAAGGAGGCTTAGAATACTAACACCTTTCCTCGAGAATAGAAAGAAGGAAATATAATTAAACTGCCGAAGAAGGGTGATCAACGTCTCTGTGTTAACTTAGAGAGAGGTATGTTTTCTTACCATACCAGAACACTCGTAAATAGTTTTCTTACCCGGAAACATTATTATTTTGATTTCAAAAAGCATTAAAGGAAAATTATGTAAAATGCGGACATTGTTTCTAAGTATTTAATCTATTTTCCAAGGAATCCTTATCCTTAACCTTTTCCTATTAAAAAAAAAAGTTGGTAAAACCAACTGTAAACATAATTATGACAAAAATCAGAATGTCGGCATTTCTCAGAATATTATTACCTCCATGCAAAGGAATTTTAGGATTTCCCTTGTTCATGCAAGAAAGCAATCAATACCAAAACATTGAAAAAATGAAAGCTTTAATGAAAGAACTCAAAGGCATTCAGAGTAATCACGCGATGATATTATTGTATATACAATCAAATGTTGATCGATGATAGAGGTTTTGTGTACTGAATTACTGTGTTTTGCGTGTTGGGAAACTCTGAATGAGACCCTAAAAATAGCCTAGAAGAGTAATCCCAGGCATGAAAATCAATGGTGACCTTCATATGCATAGCGTTCAGATTTTATGATTGTGGTATTAAATAACAGGGAAAAACAAACAAAAAAGGAAATGTTTCATGAATCTTCTACTTACTCTTACACGATTTCCTATGCTATTTTGACGAGCCAGCGATTCTTCAAGAAAGTCCTTTTGCATTTGTGGTGCAGAAGCTACAAGGGTTGATGCTGTTGATGCCACAGCCAATTGTGCCGGCGCGGAGCTCATGTTGATGATAGCTCATAAAATCTGAAATCATAAACAGTTTTATTTTATAATAAATTGAAATATAATTAATAAAAAAAAAAACAATGTTATTTTTTTTTCTATCTGGGTAGTAAATATCCCAAAAATAAGACTTTGAACTTTATAAAATGTCATAATTTCTTAAAGAAGCCTTGTAGGAATTCTGAGAAAATTAAATGAAGGTAAAGATAAAAAAAAGGGATCACACACAGTTAATTTTTAAAGGTTTGTACTTACGCAAAAAAAAGTCATAGAAATTCTTTTCTTAAATTGTATTGACATCATACTTGAACTCACAGCCTAAAAACTAATAAGTTTTTTTTACATATAATTTAAAAAAAACAGGAATTACAAAAAATCACAGGAATCACATAGATTAGCCGGGTTGACCTATAGGTACTTGTGTACATCATAAAAATAGTAATCCAAATATGTGAACTGTGGAGTTTATTCGATACTAACAATATGTGAGTTTTGTCATTCAACCCTGGTAGCCAACGCTCATAAGTTTACAAAATCTTAGTACTGGTGCAGGCGAGTGCTCTTATGTTAACTAACACAACTTTTTGGTCAAGGACGATAAGTAACTTTTTTACTGAACTTCTCGATGAGTTCCTTCGCTGGCTCATCTTCAATAAATTGGTATGGATACTGATCTGTAGGTCTAGTGCATATAATCCACGAGTAAATGAGAGATAAATGGTGTTGAACAATCATTGAATTGCAAAGTATATAAATGAGTTTAGTCCAGCGGCTGGGCATACATATGGTCTTCAATGCACTCATGATGATTGGGCTACCAGGGCAAATACAATGAGTATCAAAGTGTTGAACAGAAACCAGAAAGAGGAAGACCGGAAGGGCTACTGACAAAATATTTAGAAAGAAAAGTATATTGCATAAATAAAAATAACAGATCAAAAAGAAAACTGAAATACATTACACAGACATACATAGACTAATTGCCGAATAAATGCCTTAAATATTTTATAGTTAAATGCAAGGCACATATATACATACAAGACATGAGAATGAGGAATATCGTCTGCAAAAACAAGATAACTCCATATGTATTTTTGAATCTCTGTAGGCTCTATGCTTAAAATATATCCTATTATATGAGGTGTGATAAAAAATACGGTGAATGGTTTTATTACAACAAAGTAATAAGCTTACATCAAATTTGAATTATATCTTTCAATGCACTCTCCTTGGCTAGTGCTGCACTTATTCCAACGTTGATTCCGTGAATTGAAGCATTTCTGGAAGGCTTTTCGGAAGGCCCCTCGAAACGTTTTCCTTTTAATGCAGCTTTTATTTTTGGAAAGAGCCAGAAGTAGCATGGGGGATGTGGACAGACAGGAGTTTTTTTTCGGCAAAAAACTCGCATATTAAAAGCGAGGCGTTGTCGTGATGAAAAAGCAAGCCATTGAACCATTTTTCTGGCTTTGCACGGACCCATGGAGATGTTTAGTTTTTCCCTAAGCTCTCGAATAGTCAATCGCTTGTTTGAGCGCATCCGTTTTGCCACTTTTTGTACGTTTTGTGTGTTTTTGAGGTCGAAGGACGTCCCGATCTCGACTCGGCTTCATTTCCGCTTTTAAATCGCTGATACTACTAGTAGGCAGTCTTCAGAGTCACCACATTATCACCATACACTGAGTTTAACAACTCATGATTTTCTTTGGGACTTTTCGGCAACTTAAAACAAAACTTAATATTAACACGTTATTCGAAATCCATGATGTGCAACTGACTCTTCCTATTCTGGAAGCCCACTAACAAGTCGCAACTTGTTCAAACTTAACCCTGACTTTCTCAAAGAATCAGGCTATTAGACGGATAACTTCAAATGGATATAGCGCCAGCACAGCAGTTGCTGCTATACTGCCAAAACGAGAAAAGTGTGCTACGCATATAAAAGGTAGATTCGCTGCATGATACAAAGATAAGAAGGTATGGCCGATTCGAGAGGAACTTTTTGGGTTACTACGTCATGTGGACACAAAAGTCATTTGTCAAAGCATGTCAATTATTTTGTAAAATAACAAAATATTTGTATCTGTTAGCGAACAGAAAAAAGATTGCTTGTTTGCGTTTAGATGTTTAAAACTTTATAAATTTTTTAAAAAATTTTTATAAAAGAATTCGCTATAAGAAGTTGTCCGATTGTTGACCGTTTTTTGAGATTACATTACAACAAATTATCATATCAGCAGTGCTCCCTTAAGCAATTAGGTACTTTATATTCACACTTTTTAATTTTATTATATATATCACAATCTGTTGTGAAATAATATGAAATTTTAGCTTTCTCAAATAAATAATCACAACTTGAGACAATAACAGATCGCATGACTGAGTGACTTTTGTCATCCTATGACGTAAGCACCCAATTGACAGAAAACTCGGCCATACCTTGTTTTTTTGTATCATGGATTCGCTGTGTCAAAAATAGCCTAAGTCCAACTGAAAACTCCATGGAGTTATCTTGTTGTTACAATAAATCGACGATATAATTGTTATCACGAGAAAGAATAGTTAAAAAAAAAAACTCGAATGTACACGATTCTTGCTTTGATATTCTCATGGATTTCCAGGAGCATCTATTATAATTAATTACCAGTATGTGTATAAAATTAAATTCGAACCTTCTACGTTTTTCTACGCTTAATCGTCGTCGAGGGCAACAACGATATCGTGAACTTTGAAAAAAGTTTCTGTAGTCTATTTATGCTCATTTTATTGCCCCTTATGAATAGGGATAATGTAATTGACCTTGCCAAATATGCTGGAAAGCTCCCAGAATGCAGTGATTGGAAAAATAAGATTACTTTCACCTGGATTAATCTCCATACTTTTCAGGGCCGGCAGAAGCACATTGTGTCCGAAAAACAGGCTCTTAGGAACCTCAAAATTGAATTTTCAGTAATGAATAAATGGAACAATGACATAATGTATAGTTTAAAATTAGTTCGTAAAGAGTTGTATCGTGACAAAATACATATATTTAGGTCAATGTTTATCGGCCTTGGTCGCCTTACATGTACCTAAAGTACATACATCTAGGGATAACAGTTGCCTTTTGGCCACACTGAATTTAACCGTTTATCACATTTTTCTTGCTCAACGCTAGATAGAAGGTCCACCAGAAATTGTTCTCTTTTTTTAATTTCAATGCTCCCTATAACTAGCTGTGTATTTGAAGCTTCACTTTAAACCCACATATTATTGCAGCTTTCTCCTCAAAAGCGATTCAAGAGATGATGTACTTGCCATTTTGTCAATATTGATTTACTGAAAAAATATTACGTATTCGAACCTTCCAAAAATTCTATTTTTGGTCTTCTCCGAGTTATAAGAGTTACAAGAGTGAAACGAAAGTGGAACTAACCTGCCCAGATTCGCAGTTTATTTTTACACAGTTTAATAACACAAGAACAACATAAATGTAGTAAAATTGCACCCAAAATCGATAAATTTTTTGCAACGGAAATATAATTATCGTATTGCATAAGATGAAAATTAGGGCTTTTACATATACTGTGAAAACGATTAGTCCTAAACATTTTTATTGTACTAAAAACTTCTTCAGAATACGAAATTCTATAAAATTGGTTATAATCATTTCTTCTGTCCGACGAACCGTTCTAGAATTATATGTGAGAAAAACCACTTAAAAAATCAAACTTGCATAGATCGGTGACCATACGAAATTTAATACGGGCATTCATCTAGGGTATCATAAGAATTAATCTTAGACCAATTCTAGCTTTTCTACTTGTTGCATTACAGCATCATTCACGAATAAATTTTGCAGAGGAACTCATCAAATGTTTATTCGGAATAAACAAATTCAGTTTAATTATATATTATGCTTTGAAAGTCATCAAGATTTGGATTCAGACAGGCCCTTAGTATACTCTACGATTTTATCATCTAGACTATAGTATAACAAATCTCGTTGCGCAGTAAGAAATGAATGCATAGGAAAATCTACAATAATAAACAAAATAAAACATTTTTATACATAATGAGAGCCTCCTGTCAATAACTATTCTAAAAATTATTATTGTCTTCCAGTATAAGACATCTTAAATTGTGAAAAAGCAACAGATGCTATTGTAAAAGTAAAGTGAATTACACTCTTTTAATAGGCAGACAAAC
Source organism: Dioctria linearis (assembly GCA_963930735.1). Taxonomy (NCBI): domain Eukaryota; kingdom Metazoa; phylum Arthropoda; class Insecta; order Diptera; family Asilidae; genus Dioctria; species Dioctria linearis. The sequence continues at coordinate 168,976,964 of OZ005743.1, read as the reverse complement.
TAATAATAACTTTAAAAGATTGCTCATGTAAAACATAGCTTGAGATTTGTTATACTCTAGTCTAGATGCTAAAATCGTAGAATATACTAAGGGCCTGTCTGAATCCAAATCTTCATTTTCGTCTTGTTATTTCAGCTAGGGACGTAAAATCGAGTCTGAAGCTCTATCCGAATCCATGTCTATGCCACCGAGCTTTGCTACTTTGTATAACAGCTTAGACATTTGGTTAGCTTGATTACCGCGTCAAGAGTCGAGTTGACTTATTTAAATAAACAACATATTTTGAGGTTATGCTTATCTGCTGGCTGTTGCGATCAAGCTAAGCAAACTAAAGGAGGTTTTACATTGTGAGGGAGATAGTACATCGTATACGGAAATTTATTTACGAGTGACGAGAGAAGCAAACGCGTTCTGCATTTTTTCCAGACCTTGAGTTTTTATAGTTACTAAAACTATACCTAAAACATTGCTACTGACAACCCTAATCCGTCAATGTTAACTACTAGCAACACGTTTTACTATAATTATATGGCATATATCTGTCAAAATTATCACCGGTACGAGTGCGAAGCAAAATGGAGAGTCAGTGTTTTCAAATTCATGTTTATCTCAATTTATGTTATTAAAATTAAGTTTATTTTTCTATTGAAATTTACATAAATGTTCCTTTTTTCTTGGTGAATGTTCATGTGAGTCGCCAACGGTGGCGAAGATGTAGCTCTCTCAATGAGACAGCGTTCTGGATGGCATGTCTACCGATTGCTTCCAAAATATGGAATTGAAGTGCCAGTATCAATAGGTTCTTTGCCAGCTTAGGATAATGAAAGCCTGGAAAATATAGCAAGCTCAGATGTTAAGATAAATTTCTTTTTTTATAATTTGCTTGAAAAATTCCGCCTTTGGGTAGAGTTGGCAAATAGATTGAAAATTTCATCTCCATTGTCAATGTCAACTCTGCCGTTTGGGGATCTCAGATTTTATAGAAGAAAAATCGGACTGGAGTGTATTAGCGTACTTTGGAGTGAGATAATCCGCTATGTGAACACTAATCGGGCTAGATTTATCTACACAGGCGTTAGTTCGGTAGTGGAGTGGAATTATTCTCATGTGAACAATTGAGTGGATCGAAGTGGATTGACGTTTAGATATTATCGGATAAGTTTCTGATTTTTTTGTTTATTACGAAATAAAAAATAAATATTCGATTTATTGGAATTTTATTTCATTTTTCCTTCGTCTATATGATTTTATACGCTCGATTCGATTCTTATCGAATTGAGTTCTGGAATTTGGCCCCTGGTAACTCCTTACGATACAAAAATTTCATTTTTCACTACATATGTATATACATATTGCAACACTGTCTCAGAGCGCAACGACGTAGAGGTGAAATTTTGTATACGGTGTTTTCATAAAAATTGTAAATACAATTTCAAAAATGGTCTAAATCGGGCAGCCCATTTTTGGTGTTGCCATACAAAAATTGAAGTATTTTACGTATACGGTGAAAACGATCAGTTCTAGACGTTTTTATTGTTCTGAAAAGTTCTTCAGAATATAAAATCCTATGAAATTTGTTATAATTATTTTTACTGTCCAAATAAATGCGAAAACCACTTTAATTAAATTTGCGCACCGATGGGTGTGACCATACGAAATTACATACGGGCATTCATCGTAAGAATTGGTTTTAGACAAATTTTTAGCGATTTTGTTACTTTTGTTTCAGATAAGCACCATTCTAGTTTCCATCCAGAATATGAACTAAAGAAGAGGTATTTAAAAAAAATAATTTCAGAAAATTCCTTAAAAATTATAAATTAAAGATAACTTACGAAATTGTAATTTTGTTTATACTAATATTATAATTATTACCTGAATTTAATAGCTGTATCTTTTAGAATAATCCTAGTGTTAAAATTTCCTCTTGTCTGTATGACATTACTGTTAAAATTACGGCGTGTAAATACATGTATATAATCCTCAATTTATTAAGCGTACGCACATTTAAATACCGGCAGTGAGTAATTTTTTAAGTAACTTTAACTATAATATTACTTTTCGAATAATTTATGTCCTTGTTTTATGCATATTTTTTTTTCTTTTTATTTTATATTCACAAATCTCTTATAATGATGTATGTATTTTATTTAAGATTTATAGTAAAACTAGCTCAATATATTATTTTTTATGTATATATATTTTTAAACTCATTTTTTTTCCTCTTTAATAATTCACAAGTATAAATAAGAAAACTTTTTAGATAAACTTCATAATATGTATATAGAAACTAATCACATAGCACATCACTATCACATATTTTTTCAAGTCGTAAAACAATACTTTTTAAAGCTATTTATTATTGTAAACTTCCCTTTTACTGCACACTTTTGTATTGTCTTCACATTTAATAATTTTTTTTTGACATAGCATTATTTATTATTATTAATTGTGCTGTTTCTGTATGAATAAAACTTATCATTGTGTTTTCTCAACACGTAATATATTGTTTTTTTTCTTATATAGTTTTTGTGCATTATATAATATATAGTATAACTGTAAACACAATAATAGTAGAAAGTAAATTAAATTATGTAGATACGACACATTAGCAATAAATAGTTAGAGAAGCTATCAGATGTTAAAATTTTGTCGTGGGGGTATCCATTCACAATATTTTGTTCAAGGTTTTATTTTTTATTTATTTTTTGTGAATATCTTTACCGCTATTTGAATTGATATTTTTGCTTGCTTATGCTCGTAAGTACTCGTAATTATAATGAAATATTGGATATATATGGATATCCACGACAAATATTTAATTATCACTAAATGCTTCTTTAGTCAATTGTTTATATGAACATAGCGAATTATTAGTGCAAAATTGAATTTTGATAAATTAATGGGGATATTCAAAATTTTGGACGCCCAGATTTGAGGTTCATTAATAAATATAAACATAACACAGAGTAATGAGTATTGCTTTTATCTGTTATATTTAGCGCCGGCGCGATATAGATGAGACTATTGGAATGTAATGTTATAAGTGTTCTGACTAGAAAGGGAGTGATCCTAAAGGTTGGTAAATGAGTAAAGTCAATGCTTAGATTTACAATGTCCCAATGTACCCATTAATACCGTAATACGAAAATAATCATCATCATCATTTACTTGTGGATCGACCGAAAAAATTTTAACATTTAATCTGAAAGCAGATTTTTATGTTCATAGTGCTGCTGGTTGGACTATTACGGGGGAATCAAAGTAATAATCCTCGATGAACCAAAAAAAATTATCTCCTGCATAAACTAATGGAATCATGTACGTAGAGATTTGGATTTAGATTTATGGAAGGGTGTACAGCGTTGGCCTCGAATTCACTGCGACCTGAAAGATCTATTGTGAGTTCTCTTCAATTTATTCTCTGTCTAGGTTTAGAATGTTAATGAAGTCCAGGACCATTCTAGGACCTAATTTCCATATGTAGCTTGGTGGAGGAAAAGCGTGTCCGTGTTATGTACGTAAAATTTAACATATGATTATTTTACTTTTTTATATTTGTTTTTTGTTGTGTTATAGTGTAGAATCAAAGTTAATAACCAAAATAAAAAGATTTAGACTATAACAGATTCGAATGGATTTCTTGCATAATGGATTAATAATACTAAAAATCAATATTTTCAAATAAGGAAAGTTTCACATTCCTCTCCTACGAAATTGGCTCTGTGAGTAATCTCATTCTGTTCAGTTTTTAACTGTTACCTGAATAATTGAAACAATTATGAAAATAAACAAAAGGGAGTCTGGGAAAGCAACATAAGTAAAAGCCCTATCGATTATCTTTTTCACTCACGCATACACCCTTCTGCTACTATCTTTATAAAAACCTGTTATTGTGAAAGATGGGGGAAAACCAGCTCGTCTCCGAAAAAGGTTATTTTACGCTGAAGAATTTCGAAAGAGTAGAGATTTGCCGTTGATTATGTGTGTTTTATTTACATTTTAAAATATTTAAAATTGATTTTAACTAAATTTATATAAATTATTAAAGAATTTTTAATAATTTGATAATTATTTCCTGTTGAAAATTATCACTGTTATTCAATTTAGCACACTACCGTTCGTAAGAATATTGTACGATTATTGGCGGTATTGATATTGTTCGCATGCGCCAAAAATTGTTTTGGTTGGAGGAAAATATTTGTGTAGCAACCAAAAAAAAATGTCAAAGCTTTCTTCACATTTTGTAAATTTTGAGTTGGGTATACTAAAATTTAGTACAATTTTCTGAAACTATCGGACATATTCATACTTTGCAAATGGTAATAAGATTCTAGAAAAACTTCAAGCAAAAATGAGGCCATACTTAAGTCCAATCGCCGCACTAATTGTTATTATTTGATCATAGATCTTTTTGTGAGAAATTTCTTCCCATTATCTAACTAGAACACTCTTGACACACAATGAGGCAAAATTCTTACATTTCTTTTTGGTTTAGACTGAGTATCCATTTTATATTTCTATTTGTCATCCCAGCGTGATTTGAACCTAGGATATACTATTCCCCTATTATAAGAAGGCCAGCTTTTGTGTAAGGTGTAATGAAATTTTTGACGTCTTGTTGACTAACATCATAAGAACGATCCTGAACCCGTGTTTAGATGTGATTATCCTTGAAAGGGCATTATTAATTTTCCAACAACAACAGTTACATAATTTTGAGTGAACTGTTTGACAATTAAATCAAAATGAATACGGTTAGAAGGAGAGATCTTAACTAATTTACTGTCTATCAGGTGATAAATGTGAATATTATGTCATCCTAAAAAGGCTATACAGCTATTTTAAGTTACTCGTTGAAGATACACCTAAAAGCTTTCCACTAATTTCTTTCTACTTTTTCCAACCGCTGGAGAACGTATCTTCAAATTGAGCATTGGAAAAAGCAGCTGTGACACCCACAAATTTATGGATTTTATGGTCAAACTGAAGAAATTTAATTTCCTCATAAATATGAATCTCACAGACCCAAATGTAGTTGTTGTTGTGACTGCCTGTTTATTTTATGATGAAATGAAATGCACAACTTAAGAATGCATTCTTAGGTGTAATATTAAGATGTACTTTTACATCGGTACTTTAATACAAGAATGAGTGAATTATCAAAAAGCTTTCAATAACAAGGAAGAGAATATCAGATCGATTGATAATACTAATTCCTAGTATTTACATAATTATGTTTTCTGCGTACATAGTATAGGAGAACTGTAACATATGTATATCACAAGAAAACAATGCATTTATACATACATATGAACTTATGTGGACATACATATGTATATGTATACATATACTTTAATTTCTAACATGAAAAAGGGAGTTGCGAAGAATATCAAGCGTATAAAAGAAAAAACTTGATTCCATTCTTTTAATAGTAACAAAAGTTCCAAGTTCAAGCGCCTTGAATATGTTGGGCAAAATGATCGTTCGTTGTCTTAAAGGTTAAGAAATTAATTCATTCAGCAAGGGGGTGGCAAAGTCCTTGCGCTGGATCTTAAGTGTTAGTAAAGAGAAAGAAAATTGTCTACAGGCTTAATTGGTTACCGCAGAGCTCTGACCTTAATCCTTATACAGAATCTACAGAAAGATGTCCACAGAGAGATTAAAACGTAGATGTCAATCAGTATTGAACCAATATAACACATGCCTGGTCTTCTATTTTAGTGCTGACGCCATGTAATAAAGGGTACATCAAGGACAATGTTCCACGGAGTTATTACCGTAAAAAGGTTATATTTAAAAAGTTCAACATTATGTACATAATCATATACCATTTTCTTTAAAAATTATGGAACGCCTCGTTTGACAAATTGCCGGATAAAAGAATGTCCATGTGAATGTACAAATCTAACTATAAAAATTCTTCTACTCCAATCACGTGCCTTGCGAAAATTATTTGAACGAGATTACCTCACATCGTTATTTCTTATATACGCAAATACGTAACGCGTGGGTGTTGTAATGAAAAGGAAATTATTGGTTCAAGGTTCTATGGGTTTGAAATCGAGACACATCGGCGCCCACCATTAAATTGAGTCATTCTACTGGCAATACGGTAAGGAAGCCAATAGGAGCTGTAATACATATAAGGTAAGATTTTCATTAAATACTTTAAGGTTGCAAGGTCAAATTATGGCATTTTACGTTCCTGATGATATCATCAGAAGGATTTCAAGGACGAGAAGAAAATAAATTCCACCTTGGTGAGCTTGTTCAAGATATGAAAAATTTGTATCGAGTACTCAAAAGTGGAGTAGAGATGTGTCGTAAAATTTACGGGGCAATTTTGCTCAGAATAGCGTTTGATTTATTGACGATGTGATATTCTTGATTTTGGTAGAAGAAAGAGAAATATTGAGAAAAAATTCTAAATATGTATTCGTCGTTCTTAAAAGAAGGTAGATTGCGAGAAATTAGTCTCTTTATATGTATGAATAAAAGGTCGGCAATTGATTCTATCTCGAATATTGGGATATATAAATTGGGATAATTCTTTCAGGTTGTTTGTAATAGAAAAAAAAAGTTCAATACATCATATAAACAACATTTCTATTAATTTGAAAGTTTAGAAATGTATAAGACCCATTACTTAAGACTTCGGTACATTCGTTTTGAGTTTGGGCGCCACTGAAGTCCACCAATAGTTGAATGCTGAAAATCGATTATTGCGTGATATTGCGAATGCGAGTGATATTTAAACTTGGTAGTTCGAGCTCAAATTACAGCAGATATTTAATGGATGAATTTCTTCATATTGTACCCTCAAGAATTGATATTTGCAAGGCTCACACTTTTGATTAGTTTTACAACGAATTTCCAAATGTTTATGTTTTTTTTTATCGTGATCAATTACAAGTTGAAAACAAGTATTCAGCTGTGATATCGAAATCTTTCTGAGTTTGGTCACCTTATTAATTTAAAGTGAAGTGAAATAATGGACCGAAGACCATTCGCAGAATTAATGCAGCATTTGGCAAATAATAAATCTATATTTCAAAGCTTGTATGACAACGAAGGGTAACTAAATTCCAAAATAATAAGTTGGGCAAAGAGCAAAGTAACAAAAACTGAAAGGACTGTATACTACTTTCAGAATTGCGTGAGAAGCTGTCCCACATAAGCCTTGGAATTGATGTTAGGTCTACTACACTTATCAAAAAAGGCGTGCTATGTGAAAACAGCTCTGAAATCCGAAAAGTTAGAATGTGGGTATTTTTCTTTTTGACTGAGGTGATGGGAGCCACAAGAATAGCCCGAAGTGGTCGGTGCCATGATCAAAATAAAAGAAATGCAATTTTGAAAGAAAAATGCTCGAGTGACAAGCTCGAGAAGTTTTTTCGCTATGTAGTTCTACCATTAAAATGTTCACGACTGTAATAAGTACACTCTTTATTACTTACTAACAAATAAATGGTAGCCAAAGAATATTTAAAATAAAAGTTACATTTGAGTTGCAATGTAGCACATTATGGGTAAATACCTTTGCAAACTTTCTTAAACGATTAAAAATTGGAAGTTGTGCACATCAAAAACTGCGCTGTAGCGACGTATAAGTATCACAACATACTTAAGTCCTAGTGTATAATCGTATCTTTATGTTGGCCAACAAACAATTTTGAAGAGTTGATCACTTCTTAATTACCCCTAACTACTCTAGACACAACGCATTGAGATACATATACTGACCAAAATAGAAAATGTCCGCTAGCTATACTGCGAGAAATTCAGTAAATTTCCCATATATAAGGTTGTCTGATAAGTAGTGAAAATGACTTCATATGTAATTCAAAATATAAAAAACGTTTTATTAAAATCTTATATACATTTTAAAGCTTTATCAATCTCCTTCAAAATAAACATCATTGGCCTATTACACACAATTCCCATCTTTTTGTCAAGTTGAGAAAACATTTTTGGAATTCAGATGCTTGGACAGATTTGAGTTTTTGTTGTCATGTGGATTTCTCCTAGTGTATTGAACCTGTGACCTTTCATGACCCTTTTAATTCTATTGAACAAAAAGTCACAGGTCGACAAATTTAACAAATAACGGTGTGTGGCATCACTGTGACCCCCTTTTTGGACATGAATTGGTTGTAGAAATACTGATTAATAATTTGCCCTTTTGTAACGAATTCATGGTGGATTAAACCCTTGGCATTAAAAAAAAGTGATAAGCATGGCCTTAATCTTGGACTTTCGACATCCTTGAAATCTTCTTGGCAGATGACCCAGATACGCCACTCTAGGCTCTGTTTCTTAGTCTCAGGTTCATATCCAAACACCCAGGTTTCATCCCCTGTGATTATTTTTTCAATAAATGTTTCATCTTGTCGATAAAGAGCAAGTACATCTTACATCATTTCTTTCATCTCCTGTCATGTTGGCCATGTTCATTTCTCTTTACCCGAAAAAAAACCGTATTATAATAAAATATTAAAATATTGTAATAAAATTAATATCATTTAAAAGGTGGATGTCTAAAGAATTTAATAATGATAAAAATTTTGGTCAAATACTTTAAAATATTTAGTTATGAATTCATTCTCACTACTTATCATCAGGTATACCTTGTACGTAAAGGCTTTTAAAAAAAAAATCATCAATTGTTACCTAAAAGAAATCGGCAAGTCAGGTGCGTCTAACGAGCCATCAACTGTCCTGAAGTTAGTTTCTTAGTTATGACGTCATAAATACAGCACTTTTTTATTCGAATCAGATTATAACTGACGATTATTAAAAGAAAATGGTAGATTTAGAATCTTCGGGAGTATGTGTTCTGAGAATTTGTAGCTCTTGCTTTCCAAGCCTGACAATTAATGGATAAATGATGATTTATAACCCCATTAGATATTCAGAAAGGCAATCCGAACGTGGTAGTGGTTTTCCTAAAAATGACCAAACAGCCTGTGCCAAACAAGGCAAACGCACATCACAAAAGATCTGTTTGTGATTATAAATTGTCTTCGGCCTCTATTCCGAATAAAATTCAATTACAACAATCTAAAAATGGGAAGATCGATAGAATTTTAAAAAACTGCATGAAATGAACTTCCACCTAATTCTAAAGAATTGCACAAATAAAAAGTGAAAGTTAAACAAAGAATAGGTAAAGGTGCTGTTAGAGAATCCAGTTAGTAGGGTATAGAACTATAAACCAGAGTATATCGAGAGAGTTTAATCTCGATCACCAGTGAGAAATGTTTTATTTTTTTCTGATCCTCACATATGTATAGTACACATAATATGTATTCATGCATAGAATATTAGGCGAGAGGTTGGAGAACAATTTGAATCGGCAAAGAATTTCTTCATCTAACCTTCTTTGACATAGAAAGTTTTAATGAAAATGATGTTGACCATTAACAAAAGAGTAAAATTTCAGGTATCTAAAATGAAATAATCATTTGAAGTAAGAGTGGGGCAAAGCTTTAAGCTGAAGGATTAAATTCATCGACCCCATAAACTTCTTCAGTGTAGCCATTTCAATTATACTTGAAAATCTGAAGAGAAAATGTAAAATTTTCATGCGCTCTAATCAAAAGTGATAAATAATAAAAACAAAAGTCAACATAAGGTAGGTATATATATAATTAGCACTATAATACCTACATAATATTTATCTATACATATATATTATCTATATGCATACAAAAATGTCGGAAATTTTACAAGAATTCATATTGAATAATTCAATAAAAGCTACACAACAACAATCAATATTATGTATAGTACTCGAAAAAAAAATATATCTTCTCCTTGTACAAGTTGTACGTAAAATGTACACAAAGGAAACACATCACAGAATGATACAGAAAAAGCTCACAAATAGTAAAATTTCTTTGTACAAATTTAAAATTCTTTTTACCACTTAAGTATTTGAGAAATATTCGTATGTACATATATATATGTATAGTACCTATATTACTACAGAAAGGATCAACCAAGGACAACATTCTATAGATATAGGGAGTGAAGAAAAACTGAAACGACATTCATTGTAGATATCACAAAGGGATACAAAATTTCAAAAAGGGGAATATAAAAATGTTTCTTCGATAAGTGTATTAAAAAAAAAAACAGGATCTGAAATTAGAGCAGGATTCTCTTTAATAAGATATCAGAAGATACAATGGAAATCAATCATTGAGCTTATACGAGAAATTTCCGTACTTAAATGCTATTTTCTTTCCACTCTTCCATTTCTAGGTAGGTATATTCACACTATAGTCAAGACAATTAAATGAGTCACAAAATATTATATTTTAACGAAATTTGTTATTTTTTCACTATTTTTCTTTTGCACAAACTTTTCTTCAAAAGCAACAAAAACAAAAAAAACTCACTATGTAGTATAGGCATAATATAGAATGTCTTCTCCAATAGGAAATACAAACATTTTATAAAAAAAAATTTTTTTCTTTCTTTCTTTAAAATAGGATTGGTAAAAGCATGCGTTACACGTGCGCAGAGATTAGCATTATACAAAAGCGCCAAATATCCTCGGACGATATTATAACATATAGGAGGGGTGAGATAGAGACTGAGAGAGTACATACCTATACAACGTAGAAAATGTGTAGAAATGAAAAAGCTACAAAGGATTGTTGCATGAGCACGACCTGTGCAAACGTATTTCCCACTTATATCTCATTTTCATGCTATACATAAGACGTAGAAAATGTGGGCCATGGGAGCTGCACAATCAATAACTATGCAATCAAGTGTAGAAATATGACAACATTGCACAAAAAAATCAATTTATCCTAAATGCAATTTAAACATTTGTCGAAGTTTTTATATTTTTCCATAATAGTTTTTATAAATTTCGTTCGACTATTTTTACACAAACACTAAAGATAAAAAGATATCTTTTTTATCTCAGGGATAAAAAATATTGTGTAGTATAAATGCACTAGGCAGTAGCACCACCACCCTTCATATTCAATTTTTTCACAGTGAACAATTATTTTATGTGTAGGAATTTATTTTATTTATTTTTATAGACACCTTATAACAGAAACTTTGTAATTTATTTAAATATTATAAATAAACGTTAATAATAATATTTCACATAATCCGACAGAGCTTTCTTAAGCTTATTTGAACCGGGTCACACAGCTAACGAAAAGTTTTGCGGGATTGATTTCCGCCCGTCCACCATGGTTGAGTGTATGCAAACAACTGTCAGCACAGAGAAGGAAAACGAAATAGGCAGGAGGCTTTACTACATCGTTATTCTGCTGGGACGACATTTCTGGGTTTCCCGACTTTCTGATTGCATATGTGGTGTCGCGGTCTGTCGCGTTATGTCAGCTATAGCCAAATTGTATATAGAGAAATGAGAGGATACTACATAATATTATATGTATACATATAGCTGAAAATCTGACGGCACTTTTTAACACAGGAAAATCGCAATTTTGGTAAAACACAACACATAAAATCTACATCCATTCACATCACAGAGAAGGCAATTTAGAAAGATTTTTTAGTTTTGGCTAGAGTTCACAAAATTCACGAGATGTAGGTACGCAGAGGAATACTAAATTCAACGCACTGAAAAGATGCTTCTATCATCTTCTTACGAATTTCAAAAACTTCCAAGCACAAGGGTATATAGTATCATACTAGATAGCAAGTACCAGGAAACAGCATCCGCGAGAGAGAAAAAAGCTCTTATGGTCCCTGCTGTGGCTGTCCCAGTTTTAATAGAAATATACAGAAAGGCTAGAGTACTCAGCACTTACCAGCATCAAATACACAAGGAGCCATACAACTATATACCAAAAAATGAATTTAGGTCACGAATGAAATTGTTTTTGTATTATATGCCATTAAAATAAATGTACATATGTACATCCCTAACAGCATCCCCATATAATAATGTGATCGAAATAAAATGAGATCCATAATTTTTTAGAAGCTTTAAGCAAATTGACGTTATGTTACTTTGCTAAGTAAACATTCGAGTTATGATTATTATGGATATAAATTATACATTTAAGAATGAATAAGTTCCTTAACTAATTGCATCCTAGATAGGTGTAATGAAACCAAAAGGGATATAATATACTGAAAGTAGTTCAATCTCATGTGAGACTTGACACCGACAACTAAATCAGTCAAGGCAAGGTTTTATTGATTTTGAGCTTTAAAAGCTTTTCACATGTTTTCTTCCGTGTGCGGCGGGTGAGAATAATTGTGCAAGAAATAAAAAACAAAAAAAAATTGTAGGCTGAGAAAAGTTAATGTTTTCAAATGAGCTTTATTAAAAATGAACATAAATCGAGAAAGACAGTGTGTGTTGGGGAAAATTTTTTGAAACACGTAATATTGAAGCTATTACAAGCTATTACCTTTTTTTATGTAAGTACAGTAGACAGCAATAAATTGAAATGGACATATATGTTTGCATATTTTAAGATGAAATGGAAAAAAACGCATGTATATATTATGCAGGTAGAATGATCTGTAGGCAATTTTTTATAAAAGTATACTGATAGATAGTGGAGGAAATTATGCATTGTTCATTAAAAGCTTCTGGTTCAATTAACACATTGGAAGATGCTTGATCCCATGGTGAAATGACAGGCTTAATAACTTTTGCTAGACTACTACTAGGTTATTTCATACAGCCAGGAAGATTGACTTTATGTCCATCTTTAAGTAAATATAGTATGAGACAGGAAGAAGCTTTCAGGAAATCTAAAAGGCGTTCTCTTGTGTATATATATATATATTTTTTTTTGCACTAAAAAAGATCCTGAGTGAGCTTATTAAGCCGGATGGTTTATACATACACGTTTTAGAATAGTGCATCTGATCAAATCTTCCGAAGTCTGAATTACACGTCTTGCCTAATTAATACTGGAAATACATTTGTTTATTATTCACTAAGTTCGTGTACATGTGTAGTTGTTGAAGTTCGTATACACTTATTTTTTTTTTTTCCTAAAAGTTCCAAGATATGAAATATGTAAAATTATTAAGGTTGGGAGAACAAATTGTCAATGGATTTTAGACATTTGTTCATGAGATTGATGGTGGTGAGAGGGGAAAAAGAACTGGTGGGTGGATTAATGACAAATTAGCAAGTGGGAGAAGGCGAGTGGATAGGTGCATAGGTGAGGGTGCGGTTGTGCGGATATAAGGAAGGGGTTAAATATTGAGGTGATGGGGAGCTTGAGAATAATGATGACAAAAAAAAGTCGTTGATGGTTATCGATGTATAAGTAGTAACCCCAGATACGAATTCCCCACTCCGGACAAAGAATGCTTACTGAATCCAATCACCTCCCATTGGCAAGAGCACTACTGTCATAGTAAGCAATTTGGTCATTTGACCATTAAATATGTGACATTTTTGTAACCTGTGTCATTATCAACCAAAAGAGTATCGATTGCTATTCCTGAGATTACATATCAGCCGTTTCACACGAATACGATCAAATGTTTGCTTTGGAGCCAACCATCACAATTTGTAAGGAATACCAATATATCCCATTCCAAAGTAATATCACTTGAATATTAAATTTAGTGGAACTACTATTAGTTTCATCCTGCTCCTCTGAAGTTAGGCAATGAGTGGTTCTGCCATAAAAACCTAATGGTAGTGCTCAGAGGAACAGAACTAATAGACTCAACCACCGCGGGGACAAAATCCTGCTAAAGAAATGTATTATAAGAATTTACCTTTTTTTAAAAACGATTTGTTAATTTTAACTGCGTTGGAAATAAATAATGCCTTACCGAAATATGTACAATAATACTCGACAGAAAAAAAAAATAAAGTTTCATTCAACTCGGAGATGGTCGGGTTCCAAAGTGATCCGTTTCGTGTGGAATGGCTGTTATAATAAGTCCGTATTGTTTTGGCCAGACTTATCGTGCGCTCATTATGGCCAATGACATTTTGGAATTTTTTAAGCAAAATTTAATTTTATTGGATAAATTTATAATTAAATGTTACCGTTATTATTATAAATAATCATTACTATTATTTTCTACAATTAATTTAAAGTGAATAAGTCTTTTTCTATTATGGAATAATTGGGAATAATTGGGAATAACCTGTAATTGCTATAATTTCAATTATAATTATTTCTATTTCTATTTTTTCTCTACACCTAATTAGAATTACTTGTGCATTTATTTTAAATTATAATATTAATATAATAACAAACTCTACTTCCAAATATGAAACTTTAGAAAACATTCCGTTGGAATATATTTGGGAAAGCTTTGTTCGCTATGAAATTTAACAATACATATATTGATTACGGAAAATTAGAAGAAGTCATCTATGGTATTTGGTCAAGTCAAGTCAGTGTTTGAAAAAAAAAATCTCTGTCGTTCTGTACTAGCTACATAACTTCTCCTCCCTTCAAAATTATTAAAATGTCGGGTCCACAATGCATAACTTAAAAAAAAAAAAACAAGTGAAAAAGCTAGAATTGGTCTAATTGTAAGACCAATTCTCATGATACCCTAGATGAATGCAAGTATGAAATTTGGTATGGTCACCCATTTGAGCAATTTTGATTTTTTGCATTGGTTTCTCGCATATATTTCTAGAACGGCTCGTCGGACAGAAAAAATGATTATAAGCAATTTCATAGGATTTCTTATTCTGAAGAAGTTTTTAGTACAATAAAAATGTCTAGGACTGATCAAAGTATATGTAAAAAACCTAAATTTTTATATGGCAACACCAAGAAGGGGTTGCCCGGTTTAGTCCATTTTTGATATTTTTTTGCCATTGCTATGAAAACACAACGTACCAAATTTCAGCTTTCTATGTCGACGTGTTCTCAGGTAGTATCCAAATATATCGTGGAAAACGAAATTTTTGTATGGCAACCCCACGAAGGAGTTGCCCGATTTGTGTCATTTTCGAACTTAATTTTACTTTTATTTTTAAATGTCCGTATACAAAATTTCAGCTCTCTAAGTATGCGCGTTCTCGAATTACCATCCTCACAGACTGACGGACGGACGGACATGCAAAAATCAAAATAACTTTTAATATTATGCGTTGGTGTCCAATTCATTTTGCTCTACCATCATTATTTCGAGGTGTTACAAACGGAATGACAAACTTAGTATACCCCTATAGATTTCATCTAGGGTATAAAAACTGAATATTATTTCGGTTAAAAGCGCACAACTCCGCAAGTAGCGCAAAGTACATTTGTTTTGGATTTATGTACTTTTGATATACGTATGTACAAATCAATCTCTACCCCGCAATTAAATTTTTACAGTTTGTGGAAGTGGTCAAAATGGTCTCAATGCCATCAAGATATCGTCGCCCTTATGCCATAATCACGTTTTTTGGTTTATTTTGACTACCGTACTCATAAAACTCAGAAAAATCAAATCTCCATATATTCTGTATTGTTGTTTTACTAATGTATAAGATATACATATATATTTAGATATGTATACTTATTATATTTTTCGCCTTCACAAATGAGCTCAAAAGAATAGTTTCCCAGTTCAGTGGCTATGGCAATGATATTTAAAGAAAGATAACATGAGGGATGTGTCAAGTAAGAAAATAATTAAAAGAAGAAAATTAACTTAGTCCAAGAAATTTCTACGGGCATGCAATTATAAAACTATGAAAGTTATATTGGTCTAAGACCTTCTCTTCAGTACATTACAAAAATTTGAATGTTTGAACAGTATTTGTGAAAACTTTGTAAATTTGGAAACGCATATATGCTGCTGGATTTCGCTCATTTGCAAACTTTGATCTACAAGTACAAGAAACTTATACACAAAATTTCAGCTTTTCAGCTCCACGTCTTCTGAAGCAGTGTCCAAGTAAGTTCACTTCTTGTGAAACAAATTTACATTTAAAGTATAAATTTAGAGACGAGTAGGCTACTAAATACTGTTTTGCGTTTCAATATAAAGTATATTGTAAGTATTTCTGATTATTTGAATATTAATATATTGTTAGATTTAAATCAAGTCAAAACAATTAAACATAATTACATTGAAAAAGTTTTGTGAATGTAATAGGAACTCTTTGTAATTAACATGCAGCCTTTAGTGGATCAGATGTAGCCTCTTGGATAATGTTATTAATGAAATTTAAAAGTAATAATTATGGTATTTTAAATGTTGATTTAATAAATACAAATACAATTTATGTTTTGTAAAATGAAATAATTTTATAAATGACATAGTCTCCATTAATAACGATAACAATTTAGTTTATGATAAATAATACTTAACTCCAATATATGATGTTTTTATTACAATACATATATTGCTGAAAATGCTCAGTTAATGTTAAATTTTCCGATTAATTTTGTTGTTCAATCGATCTCAGAGCAAATAATTATTGGTAATTTCGATTTTAATTGAAATTTTGTCGCTTAGTTTTTATTTTATTTTTATGTATAAAACTATGACCGTATCCAAAAAGCAATTTAATACAATGTGGAAAGATAAAATTTGCATATACATATGTAATTTATGGGTTTAGGCCCAGTTCTAGGACATTATTTACCAGACACAAACATAAATTAATCAATGTTAAGTTGAGGAAAAACTAATTACAATTTCACAACAACGATTAAAAATAGCACCATACAATTTGAATACATGATTTGCATGCATGCAAAGGTTTTTACCTCTCTACCAAGGTAAAATTCAAATTTCAAACATACATTCATTGGTGGCATATGTATAATATACCCTTGAAGAGAAAAGCGGTCATTAAAGTTGAAGTTGAAGGATTTCCCGTATTTGGTCGATTATCTAATCGAACTACAAATCATTCCTAGTAACGAAGGTTAATACATTAAGAAATGCAATATACTTTAAACCAGACTTATGCACAATAATATATGTAATATGTATGGGATATAGATATTACATGACTGAAAAACATTTATTAAATATGTACGTGTGTAAGTACAGACAGGGTGGATATACTGTAGTAGACGATGGGCAAAATCAACCTTATATCCTTGCAACCCAGGCAACTGAAATAAATTCGGATCAATAATAGAGACGAAAGCCGCATTTGGAGACGGATATAATATTATGTACCGATGTTTAAATTTTATTGGTTTAATTGTAATCTTAGTAATTTAGATTGTTATTAATTAAAAGCTTTCATATTGACCTTAGATATATGCACACATGTGCATTGCATAGAAACATATTATCTTTTACCTCCTAAATGGCTTCAAGCATAATACAAAATGGTTGAAAGCTTATAATTATTATCCTTTCACTGAAAACATAATCGATAAAATATGGGTCACTTTTAAAAAAGTCGGGTTTACCGATTCACGTGTACTTTATTGGAGAAATTAACTGCAATGGATATGGATAATGGATATGGATACCATGTAGTATGCAATTGATTATCAATATGTACTGACATTTAGTTATGCTATGTACATAGATATGCTGTACGTAATTTGGCCTATAAATTTAGACAAATGGAGGGGGTTGTATACGACAATTCGATCGAGGTGAGGATGTAACAGGAAATTAGCAAACCGCAACTGTAATTCTAGGAAAATGGCCGCAATGAAATTTTCATTTGAAATTGTCACCAAAAATACTAAAATTCTATGTGGTTTTGAATAAAAGGTAATAAAGCCATGTACCTCTATAATAAAAAAAAACCTAACTAGTACACTAAAAATTGATATCTTTTATCGTTCTCGGCGATTCGAGCTTTTTCACACTTCTCACGTTTTCTCTAAACCCTAAGTATAGGGCTGAACCACAATAGCCGTTAAGGTACTTAAGTGCGTCGAACGTGCCCTTTAAATTAAACAGACTTCCCAAATTAACTTTAACACGTCGGAGGGGAACTTTCGTTAAGTTTAAATACCAAATTTTCCGTAAGTATAGTGAGCTAAAGGCTCAACTACAATTGAAATAAAGAACTTTACGAATTTGAACGAGACTGAGGTTTACTTACGAAAAACTCCATATTTTTAGACTAAAGAGATATCACATTCAGTAAAATTGAAAACATTAAATATAAAGATAACCCTTATGAAATTGATATCAATTTAGGGCAAAAATATCAAAAATACGGAAGTAAACCTCAGTCTGGTTGAAATTCGAAGAGTCCTTTACTGCTACTGAGCTTCAGCCTTATATTTGATAATTGCAAATGCAGAGTTGGGGCAAACGAAAATTCTCATCTCCCAAGCTCCCTAACTCTCTGTATTACTACAGAATCCGGCCCCTCCTGGTATCTATAGTGTAGATGTTTTATTACACAGTTTTTAGATGACTGAAATGTCAGAAATTTATTAAGCTAGCAGATTCCATTGGATGGTCTATTAATTGTAATAATTGCTGTAGTCAAAATCAATTCAATACATTTCTACAGATATTTCATTTTCATTTCATTTACATTTATTCATTGATAATTCATACACAAGCTATAAGAAATTATAATAGTTTGATAAAAATGGGAGAAAACAACAATTAAAACAAATGATTCACTAAAATAAAAAAATTAAGATTATTGAGTAAATCAGAAAAAAAAATATATATATACAAAAAGAAAAAGTTAATTATAATGCAAATGTTAATTATATGTGACAATTAACATAATTGCACAATCCTTAGTTAACAGAAAAAATATACTATAAAGTAACTGACAAAGTTGACGTCTAAGCTCAAACAATGAGCTATTGACGACACATACAAAAGGTAGCACTTTATTGTTAAAGACTACAGAGGGATAGTTCATTTATGCAGAGCTGTGAATTGCGATAAAAAATAATACTTTGTAGGATTGAGTAAGAGGCGATTTTCTACTGCCCAGTGCGAGATTCTAGCATGCTCATCATTGCTTTTGCTAACACAACCGTCCAATACTCAGACAGTTGGACTTCATCAGCATGAAATGCAGTTGGGCATCATGCACTACACCGTGAAGGTCATTAATATACATGCAGGGCAGTGGGAGTCCGAGGGCAGATCCTTGCGGAACACCTTGCAACACACCGCTGTGTGGAAGATAAACAACCATTTGCTTTAACCTACTGAGATCTATTAGTAAGAAAACTGCCAATAAGGCCAACATCAGTGGTAGTGAAGACGAATTTCCAACTCAATTTAGCTAGCAATATCGAGTGATTAACAATATCGAACGCTTTCAAGTAGAACCAAGATACGTGCATTATCCACATCCAGGGCTATCTGCATATCGGAAATAATTTTATGTAGAGCAGTTTAGCAGCTATGCTTGGAGCGAAAACCAGACTGGCATTTACTCAGAAGATTATTAGGAACTAGGAACTTCAGAATTTGAGCAATCATGATATTTTCCAGTACTTTCGCAAGAAAGCAAAGGATAGTAATTGGTTTAAAATCGAAGAAAGAAACTGCTAAAAACTTCTTCGCGATCGGCAAGACTCAGGCGATATTCCCAATTTCAGGAACAGAAGATGACATTAAACAACGGTTTATTAAATTTAAGATAAACATCGAAATATTCAGCAGCAATAGTTTAATAAATCGAGGATTGACATCATCAAAGCCAGAAGCATTCGATTTGATAGAGTAAATAGCCTGGTAGTGCTCAATGTAGTTAATATACCGAAAAAAGAAAGAAATGGAATTAAGTCAGGTGAGGTGTTAATATCAGTCTTAATTCAGGAAAAAGCGGTGATGACATGTGAGATATCAATTAAAATTACTGCGTTATCAAATTTTGTTTGTGAACTCCTTTAATAAAAAATAAGGTTAAGTTCAAAAATTTAAGGTCGGCCAAGTTCAAAAATCTTACGACATCTAATAATAAGCAACGATTTTCGAATTTTGTGTGAAAGAAGCATAAAGCATGAAAACTTTTTTGCATGGACTTCTTGAGAAAAAACTCAATAGGTAATGGTTCAAATGCA
Source organism: Dioctria linearis (assembly GCA_963930735.1). Taxonomy (NCBI): domain Eukaryota; kingdom Metazoa; phylum Arthropoda; class Insecta; order Diptera; family Asilidae; genus Dioctria; species Dioctria linearis. The sequence continues at coordinate 168,957,003 of OZ005743.1, read as the reverse complement.
AATATTATCCGCCTAATGGGATATTTCGTACCAATTAAAGAATCTGGTTGAATAAATTAACGTATACGTCTAAAGCCCGGTTTTTTGATTTATGTATACAGCTCGAAGTTGAATATTTCTGTACCTTCATATGAATTTAAAGAGAAAATTAATAAGAACAAGTAGAGAAAACATACGTCAAAAACGTATCATCCATGTTGGTAGAGTTCTATTTATTCTCCAAGGTTTTCCTGGTGTATAGAGAAAACTTATATAGTTTCTCTACTCTCTAGACTGGGATCCCAGTTCAAAATTAATAGAATAACAGCTCTGTTAAATTGTAAACGGTGATCATATATCCTGTACTTTTGGACCAGGAAGCAATCGATGATAACTACAAAAATTTCCCTTTTTTGTATGGAACAGATCCTTGCATAAATATGGATATGTACATATAATTTTTTCTCCATACTAATCAACTTTGTACTTAAATTTTGATATAGAACAACAATTAATTCTTAAACTATATATTTAGCCTATGTTCGCTGATAAAACCAATTAAATACAAAAATTCCTACACACACTATTACATCTGTTGATTCTGATGAAGACTATATGTATAGAAATGAAGCGCTTATATTAAAAATATATACATACATTACACTAATTGTTGAAATATATACAAGAAACCAACAAATTTTAATATCACCCTTTAATTTCTCAACTAATTTTAGAACGTCAGAAACTAATAAAATTTGTAAATAAAGACTTTAGGAATTTTGCCAACTCGTAAATGCTCTCGGATGCTTTTTTTTATTACTTTCTCTGTTTCTTTCGAAATAAATATTTCTACGTCATATTCATTCAATTTTCAAGATCAATTACATTCATTCCTCTTACGTTTTAGCAAAGCTTATTATACGTAAGACTGGATGCCATTATGTTCAATAATTCTACAATTTTCAATTGACTGTATACATTGTATGCCGGATTTATTCAACTAAATGAAATTATTAATCCAACACCATGCTCACTGTGACTATTTCAAAAGAAATAAATAAGAAATGCTCATTCATAACATCTTAAGAGATGGCCGTATGTTTCGTGGACTTTAAACAAAAATTGTCACAGATAAATATAGATAGTGTATTACGCCTGCACCAGGATCATATAAGTTTTGCTAAAAAAAATTTTTTCGTGAAAATTATTATTTAATTATGAGTCGAGTCGATAGATTTGTTGGATTCACACATGTCAATATTATTGTTGTCAATTGCACTATCAACAACTACCGTAATGAGTCATTGACATAATATACATATGTAAAATAACAGAATAATTTAGGAACAAAATAAAAATCACATCATGGCTAAACTCCAAATTATTTCTTTTCATTTTATTTTATTTGGATTTTTTCCTTGGCCATGAAAGTTCTTAATGTTCAGCCCATTCTTACCGAAAAAAAACCATCAGGTCTCCTTTTGAATTTTAAGAAAAGGTTCTAGAATCTCTCATTAACGTATACTTAATGAATCATTTTGAACACCTATCTAATAACAGTCACAAGTACCAGACACTGCTTTTTTAGTCGAATTCAAAGACTTATGCCTAAGCTCCCACCCCTTATTATCGTTTGAAAAATGCTGTATGTCCTTATAATACCAGTTTTACTAGACTGCACCACCTCATATCCTGTCCCAGTAATACCGGCGTCCATCTCAGACTCTCTTATATATATTATTATATGGTGGATGCAAACAAAGACTTCGTCTCTCATATAGTCACAGCGACCTCTAAGATCTTTTGTGACACTTCTTTATATTCATTAGTGATCTTTCGTCTAAATCTATTCCACCCCTATTCATATGGGAGCTAAATAAGTGTTCAGTTGTTTTGAAAACTAATAAAAAAAAGCACACGTATTAAGACAGTTTTCTTTCAATACCTCTAAAGCTACTTCTGGTAGATCACATTAAAGCTGCTCAACATTTGAACCGTAGATCTAATCCTGGCCCAGCATAGACTTGAATTTGCGGAAACCTAGATTTGAGTCTACCTCGATTACCGCTACTGTATTTATTATATTGCCCTTTTTGTCGTTTTTATTGACCACTGATGAGGTAAATAAAGGGCTTTTGTCTCTTTGATAAGATATTCTTATAATTTGTGGCTCACAAACTTAAATGACATTAGTGACACTGCTGTGTCTTTTCTTATTTCAGGAAAAATCGTAGAAAATATTCGAAAAAAATTGATTAAATGGACTGTAATACTATGTATATTGTACAACAGAAGAGTGATGTTTGTCCAGAAGATTAAGAAAGCAGCATAAAATTACTCCCAAAATATCAAAAATTCCTTAAAACTAAAATATATCAGGAAGCAAAAGGTTGACCCAATAAATAATTTTATACAAAATGATCATCAGAACATTGTTGCCAAGGACAATTCGTACAGCTGTGTGGATGGAACAAACCAAATGTAGAAGATTAGTAAAGAAAATCTTCCAAAAAAGCATCTTTATATCGTGGTAAAAATATAAAGGAATAACGACGAATGATCGAGATTCGGCTGTTGAAGAATATGTCAACAGATTTTGCACAACATTTACAAGTAGTGTTTAAACTGCATCAAAAATCAAGGATTAGTTTTGAAATATTGCGATTACTCAACCTACTTAATTAAGTTAGTATAAAAGAATTTATGGCATTATTTTTGGATTTTGTCTACAAATATACAGGGTGTCCCGTAAGTCGACGTCTAGCCGGAATCGGGTGATAGACCAAATCATAACAGTTACCAGAAAAATAAAAAAAACAATAAGTCATGTATTTTTCAAATTATAGACATTTCTTTTGTTTTCAAGAAATGTACACGCGATGGTTTTTTAGCTCCTGTTGCTACAAATCTTTACTTTACTGGTTCGTGGAGCTTTTTACCTTGACGGTGTGCTCGAATTCGAATTCAAAAATGGTTATAACCAATTTCATGGGTTTTCATATTCTGAATACATTGGCAACACCAAAAAAGGTTTGCTCGATTTAGTCCATATTTGAAATGTTATTTACTATTGCTATGAAAACATCATGCACCAAATTTCTCTACGTAGACGTTTTCTCATGCAGTGTCTAAAAATATAGTGTAAAACGAAATTTTTGTATGGCAACCCTACGAAGGAGTTGGCCAATTGGTCCCATTCTCGAAATTAAAATTTGGTTTTCTTTCAAAGTCAGTGTGCAAAATTTTAGCTCTCTAAGTGAACGTGTTCTCGAGTTATCGTGAGGACGGACGGAAGAACATGCAAAAATTAAAATAAATTTTAATATTTCTCTACCAACATTATTTTCTCTGTGCGTTACAAACGAAATGACAAACTTAATATACGCTACACCCTGGGCTATCTCGGACAACCCCTTTCATGTGTTGCCATATAAAAATTTGTTTTTTTTTAACGTCTACTGCGAAAGCGATCAGTCCAAGACGTTTTTATTGTACTGAAAAGTTGCTTAGAATATGCAATCCTATGGTTATAACCATTTTTACTGTTCGACGAACCGTTCTAGAAATATATGCGAAAAACAACTTAAAACATCAAACTTGCACAGATGGATGACCATACGAAATTACATTCATCTAGGGTATCATAAGAATTGATCTTAGACCAATTCTAGCTTTTTTACTTGTTTTACTTTTTATTCTGGAATGAAAAGTGCAAAAATCGCAGAAGGGTTATATTTTGGGTACTTAAATCCAGTATGAAAAATTGGTGTTGACGACGTATTTTTTAATAAAAATAGTTAAATAAAAAACAAAAACGAGAATAAAATTACGAAATTTTAACTTTGTTGAGCTATAACTTCCAAACGGGGAAGAGTAGGGGGAAATTTTGAAGACCACTGGAAATGTCCAACGATTATAATGTAACAAATTTTAAATCATCATCATAGGGTGTAACGTTCAGAAGTTACGGTGTGATCTATAAAAACATACTCAAATATATTTAAGTCCCGTTATCTCGGAAGCCGTTGGGATTCCAAATCCTTGGAGTGTAATACCACATACGGGACACCGTGTATAACACAGCATTTAACATGAAGTATATATCTATTTATTTATTGCACTTTTAATACATATATGTACGTAAACATATTTAGTTTGCGAATAAATAAAAAATCAAGAGAAAAGTTACAATTGGTTTAAGATAAATAAAATTATACCCTAGATGAAAATAAAAATTAAAAAGAACGAAAACTTTGTATGACAACACCAAGAAGGAATTGCTCGATTTAGTCCATTTTTGAAATGTTTTTTTTACTATTGCTATGAAAACACCATGTATGAAATTGCAGCTCTCTACGTTGACGCATTCTCAGCCAGTGCCCAAATATATAATGTAAAAATTTTTGTATGGCAACCCAACGAAGGAGTTACCTGATTGCTTCCATTTTCAAACTTAAATTTTCTTTTCTTTTATAAAGCCTGTGTGCAATTCAGCTCTGACAGCTTCAGACAGATCGAAATGCAAAAATCAAAATATCTTTTAATATTATTCGTGGGTGTCCGATCTATTTTGCTTTACCATCAATACTTCTATGTGTTACAAACGGAATGACGAACTTAATATACACTATACAGTTCATCTAGGGTATAAAAACCTAGTAGAAAGAAAAATAAAATGTCCAATTGAAACTAAGCAAATTTAAAATATTTAAAAGTTTAGGGAAATTATTTAATTATGAAAGACAACTTGTACTTTTTAATAACAATGATATTAGGATCATCTCATAGAAGGCACAACGTTCAGTAAGAACACGTTTCATTTCTTGGTAGGAATAAAGGATATAAATGTACTACACCTATAAAAAGTCAAGAGAATGGTATGCACATACATATACATTCCGATTTGATTTACATAACATGTTAGTTATATTAGATAAATATGGTGTACGTTAATTTTTAAAATTAAGAAAATTATGCTCTTCCAGTTATGTGCGAGTTAATGTAGTGACTGTTGCATATGTGCAACCATAACTTGAAATACAAAAAGAGTTTCAGTCTAAGAAAATGGAAACAGCCGGAAAACTGTAAGCACCACTGGCTGAAAGTTATATCACAGACTGCAATGCAAAAGTTAATCAAAAGGTTTTTGCAATTATCTAAATGGAAACGGAATCAAACAACGCTTTTTAAATGTTGGTATAATATTCTAAAAAATAAAAGTTCTTTTAAAGCTTTATTATTATTATTTATGGGTTAATTTATTTTTTCTTATTGATTTTTGTGTAATTAAATTTATCACAGCAAATTATCTAAACAATTTGTTTGCCTTCTTTTCTTAACTCAATTTTTTCTTTATCTTCTTGGTGACAAATCAATGTGGTACCACCGATGGAGACCACAATCATCATTGCCTGGGCACAACACATGAAACAAGAAATATATGTTTTTTGATTTTATTTCACGTAGGCCTTAATAAACAAAAAAGGCATGGTACTGAGTATACATCCTCTAATAATTTAATTAGTTGCCATCTCTCAAAAGTTTAATATTTTCTTCGGTCATTTAAGAGACAACTCTTCCTTAGTTATTTTGTATTGTGTAATTATATGTACATAATTGATATGATAAACATCCGAAAGAACAAAGCCTGCCGTTAGCAGTACAACTAAAATTAAAATATTTAATTTTCCATGACCAATTCCCCTGCCTTAAAATTTGCGGTGCAATTGTACCGCTAATATGAAAACACTTGCTAAGTACTTTCCCAAGTAGTCTACAAACATTGAAATTTCCTTTGCTGTATTGCAGCAAAAAAAGTGTAGTGTTTTTGTTTGTTACATTACAGACATCACAGCTAGATGAGTTGTTAATAAGTTTGTTCGATGAAAGCACCGAGTAGAGGATTTACATTAGGTTTGTTCGCGTACTCTCGTGCAAAAACTTTCTGGGTAACAACTTACTCGTATGGTGGGGGAAGAATGTAAAATGCATGAAAAAGTAAGGGAACTATTTTCATGCAATTTCGTGAAAAACAAAAAGAAGAGTGAAATGTCATTTACAATTTTTGATTTTTTTAGTTTTCTATTGCAATTAAGAATTGAAATATTGTTGAAATAAATTGAATTTGAGAACATGTCAATCCATCATTCGACATATTTAATGTTTTACAAACTTTTTGGAAAATTTCACAATTTTTTAAGTTACAAATTACACTTTTCTTACGACAGCTGTCAATTTTCCTTGCAACAATTGATTGCAGTAACTAAAAACTTCAGGTAAATTCATGCAAGAGGGGAAGCTGTGACGTATACAAAACTCGTGTAATTTTGTGTGCACGAAAAAGTAAGGGAACGGAAAATGTGTAAGTTCGTGCAAATTCATTGCAATGCATTGTCCCAAAACTGAGTACGCGAGCAGATCTTTTATGATGGCATGCATTTTATCCAGAAATTGTGAAGGAGATAGAACATCGCATACGGAAAATTATATGAGTGACAAGAGAAGCAAACATCTTCTACATATTTTTCAGACGACCTCGTTTTTTCAATAGCTGCGTTTTTTTTTATCTCCGTGATCTGATCCGGATCAAAGGGGATAATAGATTGACGTCGGTGTCAAAAACGTTGATAAATTTACATGGTTTTCTAAATTCATAAGAAATCATCACATTAGGTCTGTCTGTTTACTTTTGAGTAAAAATCTTTGCGTAAAAATCAAGTAAAAACTTTTATGTGGTAGAGGGGATAACTCAAGTTAAGTTACCAGACACTTTTCGAGTAAATTTTGTGCAGCTTGTCATGTGTCGAAAATTTGGCAGCTAAGTTTTCTATGTAAAACAAGGTTTGAAAATAATAATTGTGATTAAGTAAAACATCTTTCTCTAATTTAATTAAAAAAAGGAAAAAGATGTGCTTAAAAGGTCGCTTATAGCCATTCTGGCAGATTCGAGTACCACATCTTTTGCGTTCCCGGCGAACATTCAATTTGAACGGATGTTCCTAGTGATCCTACATGTACTTCCATGACTACAAGTTTGCTTATTTATTATATCAAAAATTAAGTTGGAATAACGTCAAATTTAATACTTTTGACAGTCAGCTGATTGCATATCGAAGTTACACATCTTCTTAATCATGAGTAAAAATGTGCAACTTTGTGCAAGAGGGGAAACGTATAAATTTACTCGATTTTTACTAGTCAAAAGTAAACAGACGGTTTGTGAGTAAAAATGCGTAAAAGTTTTTACACCGAGTAAAAACTTTCGAGTAAACAGACAGACCTATTGTCATGCTTTTGTTGAGTAAAAACTTCAAAATTTGAACCAAATTTTACTCAAGTTCTATTTTGACGTTTTGATTGAAATCATGGCAATTTGATAATTTCCCTCATATGTAAAATCATAGCTACCTACAGACATTTTTTTAGAACCAAATCAACTTGAAATTTCCAATGAACCGGATCAATATAAAAAAACGCAGCTAATGTGTGCTTATCCGAAAAATGTTATTCCTCGCTCTCCTTCCAGCATAGTAAGTTTTTATGGGTGTTGAAGATGAAACATTTTTACTGAATCTGTTTATGTGCTGCTTTCTGCTTCTGGACGAAGATCACCACGCAAAAAGATATAATCTTTTCTATAAACAAATATTTAAAAACTTTGCGATAGAGATAGTAAAAATTAAAATGTATTTTTTCCATTTTGACAGATAAGTAGGTAACTACATAAATATTTTCTATAAAATTACAGTAAAACTTGTTGCCAGCACTGACATATATAAAATGGACTGCTGATTCTACTGAAATTCCTTACATTATTTGACATTATTATGGGATCACTTTTCTATAGTTGTCCCTTTTTGGTTTAACTACTTTATTCCGCTGAACTACAAATAATAAGTTCTATACAAAATACACCATAGTCCAGTTTCTGTTCAGTGGTTTTCCAAATGAATATATAGGATAGAAATAGATGGCAATACAGTATTTGTAATCCTTTCTCTGTCCCCCATAGCTACTTTTAGGGACAAGTAGACAAAAATTGTTTAATTTTATTTCTTTAAAAATCAAGTTTAAAAAATATTTGATGTTGTAGGAGATAAGCTTCCAAGAAGAGAAATAATTGCGAGTGCTTCTATAATTTGTTGAACTTTTAATATGAATATTACAGCAAAAGTAAAACTTGAAATTAAGATAATTGTCACACCCTGCAAAAAAAAAAGTTGACCCATATGAAACAGCAAATCAGACAGTCCATGTTATATTTGTCAGTGGTTGCCAGTAATCAAAACTGACAGCTTAGGTCTGTCAGTACAAATGTTTTAATTTCAGCACCCATAAAAACTTAATATGCTTGACAACTTTTTATGGACTTAAAATTTTCCGAACATACACACATAGACAAGGTGAGGTCTTCAAAATATGAAGGCATTTGCTTCTTTTGTCACTCATAAATAAATTTCTCTATACGATGACTGTCTCCCTCACAATTAATGTCTGAAAAAATTGCATGTTATCATAATCTAAATCCTCCTTAAAGCACTAGTGTAAATTCCTCCTTACAATATAGGCGGTTATTTACCCATAAATGACATAAATTTTAAATGGTGTGTAATAATTTTACAAAACACTGAAAGTGAATAAAAATATACACTTCAAATTTTCAAAACAATTCTATTTCAATATTCCAATGCTTGTGAAAAATAATAAACTTTATCAATTAAATTCAATCCGAGTGTCAGTGAGTGACTTTTTCACAGCTAAGTTCGGTTCCTGCTTATTCAATGGCACTCATCGAACAAGTTATTTGAAGTTGAACCATATGTTCAAACGTCAAACACCAGTATGCTTCTAAACGTTGTAGTGTGAACATTACAATACTTGAACAAGTAAAAAAGCTAGAACTGGCCTAAGACCAATTCTTATGATACACTAGATGGAATGCCCGTATGTAATTTCGTATAGTCGCCACTCTATGCACGTTTGATTGTTGAAGTGGTTATCCGCATATATTTCTAGAACGGTTCATCGGACGATAAAAATGTTGTGACCAGTTTCATAAAAAAAAAGTAAATTTAAGTTCGAAAATGGGACCAACCGGGCGCCTCTTTCGTAGGGTTGCCATACAAAAATTTCGTTTTTCGCTTTTTCAACTGTTATTTTCATCTAGGGTTTAATATTATTGGTAGAGTAGAAGTATTCATATATGCCGCAATCACAAACTACTGTGCAACACTAGTATAGCACTTTTCTAGCAGTGCAGAACTGAAAAAGTTCAATGAGGCCACTTTTATAGTGGAAGTGCAACACTAGTTCAAACTTCACCTACTTTGCACTGCACTGGATTTTTATCGGTGTTACAGATCTATATCGAAGTTCTGTCAAAGTACAGACTACGCGATATTTGTGAAACTTTTGAGTTAAATTAATTATAAGATTTTATTTGTGTATAACAAGTAATATTTTTTTTCGTTTTTTTTATTGATATAATAAAAATCATTGATTCCATTCCAACGACTGCTCATTCAGCCCCATACCCCTCTCCCATCAAGAATTATGGTTGTCTAAACTAAAAATTTCGGATTTTCTTACCTCTTTTTTTTTTAATTTAACCTCTAATTATTTTTGCAAAAAGGTCGTTAACATAACTTTTTTTTTATAAAAACTGCAAACTTTAAGTTGACCTATTACACCCAATGTGCTATCAGGGCTATGGGGCCGATTGAGCAGTCGTTGGAAAGGCAATGAAGTTATGCACACAATGAGCTCTTAACTGTGACCATACGCCCAGTAGTTCTTAAGATACAGGGTGTTTTGTAAAAAACTAGCTTTTTTTCTTAATCACCCTGTAATTCCTAAACGGTTGATATGCCCCCCCCCCGCCTTCCATACAATTTTTGGTTCGTCTAGGTGAGTACTACCACCTCCGGTGCTATTGACCTCCTAGTGGGAAACACCCTGTATGTATGTCGTAGACATTTGATGTATATTAGTACTTCATGAAGTGTAGGCAGATAGTGTAACGACTTTGTACACTAAGTGGCTGAAATTGTTAGTCTCTTAATGAGGTGATACGAGGCTTTACGCCGATAGTGTAATACCAACCGATATAACCGAATACTAGGATAGGGAGACAGGCGGTGAATGGAGAGGTCGCGCACATATCTGCAACGCACCCACACACCAGTGTTGGGCAAAATGTAATCTGATTAATGATTAACAATTACAATTAGCCATGTAATCTGTAATCAGATTACTAATGTAATCCATTTCCATAATTACATAATGTAATCGATTAACGTGTAATGTGATTACAAGTTAATCTGATTACACATTAATCGATTTCAAGTTAATCCCACTACATGTTAATCTAATTAATGTGATTACATTTAAGACATTTAAGATATTTAAGATATTTGTATTCTAATTCTTCATAAAACTCCCTAAAACTAATTTCGTACGAGAGCAATACTATTTTCTTTCAATTCATTTCATTATATTATTAATTACTTTTAAGTAATCTGTTACAATGTAATTAGATTATAAAATAATCTAATTATATTGTAACAAATTACACATTTGATAGATTACATATTCTCTCATAAGTAATCTGATTGATATGTAATCGAATACAATTTAATTAGATTACTTTGTAATTTGACTAAACTGTAATGGAAATATTAATTAAATTACTCTGCAATCAGATTACGCCCAACACTGCCACACACACATACGCGGCGTGCAACGGTGAATTTGCAGATACAGTGCAGTTTTTGTCCGAATCCCCCTTACATTTTGATAGTAAAGGGAAATAGGCTTCAGTTTTTTTTTTAATAACATTGCCTATTTTATTTCTATTTCTGGGTTGGCGCCCAGAAGGTACTTAGTTAAAGCTCCATAGGACCAAATTAAGGAATCTAATAACTTCTCCTGCACATCTGATGAAACAGGTAAGACAAACAAAGGATGTAGCCGTTTTGAAGGATTTACTAATCTTATGGCAAGAAGTACCCTCTGTTGCTCTGTTTTTTTTTGTATTTAAGATACATCAATATGACATCATACACCGTTTCGGGAGAAAACCGAAAGACGAAAACACTTGAAAGTTTTGGTATTGTCCCCAAAGAGGTACCAATAACATTCCCTAATGTGGACACAGAAGCAATATTATTCGTTATTGATGATTCAGAAGCAAGAGCTTGAGTGGTATTGTCCACGCATTGGCTCAAAGCGCTACATATGGCCAGCCGAAGGAGATCCCTAACTACCAGGAATTAACGGATTCTGTGGGTTGAATTCTACAGTCTGCAAAACCTCCTGATTTTTAGACGTTTCTTTCCTCTTTGTAATAGGATTGCCCTTGTGATTGCTATTAGTGCGGTTGTTTATGAAACCGTGGCCCAATTTTTGTTGTTGAGGGCAGTCAACGATAATTGAACTGGAGCAATCAACCATTTTTTGCTGAATAATCGAGTACTAAGGTGACCTTGTTCGATGGGCCAACCGCCATGCTCTTAAGGTTGTTCACTATGGGCTGAGGCTCTCCCATAGGAATCGCAGACCCACAAAAAATGACGACTCTTTTTTAGCAGTTTTAAGGCCGCATTCTTGAGTTTTACGCATGAGGCGTGGAATATTTTACCACAGATACCATCGCACGCTAAAAACTTGAAAGAGCCATCAAATCCGGCGCGGCAAGAACCACAACAACTCATAATTAAAATTAAAATTAAATAACGACGATAATACAACCGAAGCACGATATATAAAATGAAATTAGCTAGCACTAAAAACATAAAATTAAGCCAGTATATGTAAATTAAATTACAGTCAAAACAATATACAATAAACAAACTAGAACACTGAAGACAAACAAAGCACTTAAAGGAAAACGCTTTAAAAACCAAATTCGCGCTGCTAAACACGACTGTCCACCACACTTGACACTTGACAATTTTAGTACTATTTTGCCAAACAAGTTTAATTTACTAAACAATTTTTAATTTAATGCAATACAATTTATAGCATCTTTAGTGTTTCTATGGTATCGGTAACGGATTAAACTTCCTTTTCTATCCAAAATTCATTTCTTTCTGCTTGGAGCTCGAATCGAGTAAAATTCATACGGCTTCTAATAGCTGAATTACATAAAAAATATAAAAATTACATAAAACATGAAACTTAGCGTTTCGACCTTACTCGATTCGAGTTACATAGTAACTACCACTCTTGAATCTGCAGCCATTGATTGGTCATCAATATTTTCATCGGGGACTATTCTTGACGTTTTGTTCGATGATTACTCATCGAAGTTTTCTTCGGATTATTCATCGACATTTACTCCTACAGAAAAGGCATCACTACTGCCTAGGACATCCTGTGAAAAATTATCATGTTTTCGTGTAGAAATGGGGTCGATTATAGCTACCAAAGGTGCAATACGGCTTCGATGCAGTATGCAATCCGGTTGGGTACGAAATAAAAACTTTTCACAGCCTGTTCAAAATTTGTTCCATTTTTGAAGCAAGAACACAGTCCATTCTTATTCCACATGTATGTCAGTGAAATACCTCGCTCAGATATAAAATCAACTTTGGCTCGACCTGATGTAGGGAAGACCTAAATTTTTCCCTAGAAATCTACTAGACATTTGCTTCGACCTGATGTAGGGAAGCCATCAATGTTTTCTTAGAAATTTACTGGAAATTTGCCTTAGAATTTTTATGCATTACTGGAGGCCGACGATCGCAGACATGAAAGTATTGTATCTAAAAATAACTAGTCTGCCACCAAAGTGAATAAAAATTCTGTCGAAACATTTTCTGTAAATTTCTAAGAAGAAATGTATGCTTATTGCTCATCTACGTCTCTACGGTCATATAATGTATAGAAATTCTAAAGAAAATAGTTCTTGTAAATTTCTAAGAAAAAATTGAGAGCTCGCTTCCTTACACCACGTTGGGGCATTGTTAATTTTATCCTGGAACGAGGCATTGCTGGCTTACACTTTGAATATCCAGGGTTTGTCAACAAATATGGGCGAGTTAGAGATCCTTGCGAAAAAGTATAAGCCGGAATTATTGGTCTTAACGGAGACTCATATAACGGATTCTATTGAAGAAAGTGAAGTCGAGCTTGCTGGTTATGAGTATGCATGCTGCAGATCTAGTTCTAGACATACAGGGGGAGTTATAATTTACATTAAAAAAGGATTGCAATATAAAACTATCTGCTTAGCAAAATCACAGGGAGTTTGGAGTGTAACTATACAGGTCTGGATAAGTAAAAAAAAATGGTCAGTTGCTGCAGTATATCGGTCTCCAAATCAACAAATTGAGGAATTTAAAAACTTTTATATAGGCTGGTATAATAGGTATTTAGAAAATGAGAATAATGTCATTATAATGGGCGATTTCAACATAAATTTACTGAGAAATGATTCTAGTCAACAGTTTATGTACAATAGTATGAAGGATCAATGCTTAAAGCAATTAGTTGACCAACCAACTCGGGTTAATGAAGGTTCATGCTCCTTAATAGATTATGTTATGACAGGAATAACTACTAATAATCTTAGCGTTAAAATAGATAATGAAAATAAAATCTCTGATCATGAAACTATACAGGTTATAATCAAAGACAGCATACAAGGATATAAACAAAGTAAAACTATAAATAAATTAAGATATACAAAAGAGCATTTTGATGAACTTTTGAGACAAGCAAATTTTGACTCACTATATTTCATCGATGATGTAGAAACTCTATCATCTGAATTGGAGGAAAAGCTAGCGACATGCGTAAAAGGGCTGAAACAGGAAAAAACTATTAGAGATTGTGGATGCATCTGGTACTCAGCAGACCTAGATAGAATGAGAAGAGAAAAAATCGTAGCATATAAGAGAGCAGTGTACGGTGATGAACGGGATGCATGGAATTGTTACAAGGGTATTCGAAATAAGTATAAAGCTGCAATTAATAAAGCAAAGAATGAATACATAAAATTATTAGTATTAAATAAAAGAGAAAGCCAAAGAAACGTATGGAAGGCAATAAAAGAGCTTGTCATTGGACCAAAGAATCGAGGAAGTAATAATCTGAATGTAGTACAGTTTGGAGACCATGATATAATGCATCCCAGTGAGATTGCACATAACTTTAATACGTACTTTGTCGAAAGCATTAAAAATATAAACATCTCTATTCCAGTGGTGGACTTTCTACAAGTGGACCTTGCAACAGAGTGTACATTCAAATTTAGTTTTTGTAGTGAGAAAACACTGTATGACACATTAAAGAGGTGCAATAATAAAAAAGACGCCATTGGCCTGAGCTGCGATATGATTGTTCAATCCATAGAGACAATAGGTCATATATTAATGAAGTTAATAAATCTAAGCCTCCAAAATGGAAAATTTCCTTGCTGGAAAGAAACTATCGTTATTCCGATTCAAAAGATTCCCAATACAACGAAATGTGAAGAATTCCGTCCAATTAACATGTTGCCTAGCTATGAAAAGATTCTAGAAAGAATAGTAGCAGATCAGCTGGGAGAATATTTAGAAAAGAATAAGCTATTATTAGAAGAGCAGTCTGGCTTCAGAAATAGGCATTCATGCGAAACAGCATTAAATTGGGTAATATTTGAATGGAAAAAGGAATTGGATGCTGGTAAGAAAATAATGGCAGTTTTCCTAGACTTCAAGCGAGCGTTTGAAACTATAGATAGGGATATTTTGCTAAAGAAACTTAAGACATACGGAATAAGAGGAACTGAACAAAAGTGGTTCAACTCATATCTCTCTAACAGAACACAAAAAACGAGGGTAAATGGTATAATGTCTGATCCAATAGATGTGGAATTGGGAGTTCCCCAAGGTTCAGTACTGGGCGTCACATTGTTTCTTCTGTACATAAATGATATCAAATCAGTAATAAAATATAGTCAATTGGCGTTATTTGCAGATGACACCTTAATATATATCTGTTGTGACCAGGCAGACGAATGTATTCGTAACATAAAGGAAGACCTTGAGAGCATTGACAACTGGCTTAAAATGAATAAACTTAAATTAAATGTTGAGAAAACTAAGGCAATGTGCTTTAATGTCATTGATCCAGAAGATATGTACCTTGGCAATGAAAAAATTGAATATGTAACAAAATTTAAATACCTTGGTGTAATAGTGGATAACAAATTGAAATTTCATGAGCATGCAGACTACATATGTGGAAAAATCGCAAAGAAAATTGGTTTCTTAAGAAGAATTAGGCGATATTTAAGTGTGGACACTGCTATTATGTTATTCAATTCTCTTGTACTTCCACATTTTAATTATTGTTCTTCGCTGTTATTCGCTGGTACTGCAGGAATGAAACACAGGCTTCAACTTCTGCAAAACAGAGCAATGCGGAGTATACTGAGGTGTAAATGGGATACACCCACGCGATACATGCTGGAGATTCTCCAGTGGATGAATATTAATCAACGCTTGACATATAATGCAATGATTCTTGTGTTTAAGATGAAGAATAATGAAGTGCCTGAGTATTTATGCAGAAATATTGTATATGTTGGGGACGTTCAGCCATACAACCTGCGAGGAAATCACTGTTTCAGGTTGCAGAAATGGAATAGAGTTAGTACGCAGAATTCTTTATTGTACAGGGGTTTAAAATTTTTTAATGGTTTGCCAGATAAAGTTAAAAATGAAAGAGTGCTAAATTGTTTTAAAAGAAAGCTAGTTCAATATATTTTAGAAAATGTTCCTTGAAATGTAGATATAGCAAAATTTTAATATAATGTATGTAATTAATGACGTAGAACTGTGAACTTGTTAAATAATCATATTTTTTAGTATGCTTTATAGTTACATGAACTAATAAATCAATCTTATCTTATCTTACTTTGGTTATACGTCAGCAGGTTGACGCATCGTCGATTTTATATTCGCGTGAGGCGTTGCAGATTTGTTATAGTACTTGCCTAGCCTTTGTATGTACTAATTTCTCTAACACCTCAACGCACGGAAGATAACCGGTAATGTAATCTCACATTTCTCTGACAGTTCTTTTGTGTATAATTAATTGTGAAAAGTTATATATAAAATAAGTGAAAACAAAAAATGTGCTCTAACTATTTTTATGTTTTTTTCTTCTACTTTTTGCTTAACCCTAGATAACTAAATTTAAATCAGTGTTACTCTGTAACTAATAATTCGACCCATACACTATAAATTAAGACATGTTAATTTAATAGCTCCTCTATTAATTTCAATCAAATTAGCATAACATCCTACTATTTTAATTAAAAAATAGAAAAGTAGTGAAAACTAGCGTTTGCAATCTTGCTAGATGTTAAAAAATAAGCCTTTTTGCAGTACTTGCATACGAATTTGGACATTCGGCGTTTTTTTATAGCCAGAAAGTACAAATTCTGCGACTATTGTAGCGATTCTCGCAGAGTAACAAGTGTACAGTCGAGTTTATCGCCTTCGGGTGACTCAATTTACTAAATATGAATGAAGGTGAGTGAGGTGGCTTTAGCGCTATGAGAACACTTCGAATTCGCAGAGCTCGGAAAGTCTATTAGACTAGTATCATAGATGGCACAAGAACTAGATATCGCATGGCATACTAAAGCAGAGTATACAGATTGTGAAATAGGTAGTGCATTCTGGAATGGACCATAACATGTTTTAGAGCGTGCCGAAGCAAATCTTTTTATAATAGAAGTTTTGTATACATTTGATGGACTTCCTCAACACTTCAAATACGAAAAAATATGAATCACTCGACGTATAACATCATTACAAATGTTGTGGTCCATTCCGGAATACCACCGAGCCATATAAATTTTGTATACTTTTTTCTGTACTGCATGCGACATCTAGCTCTTGTGCCATCTATGCTAGTATGTAGTTATCTAGGGTTAAGAAGTATTTTTGTAAGCTGCAATCACAAACAAATTTCAAGTGACAAACGTTAAACTCTTACCCCAAGAAATATTTAGTGTAAGTTCGCGGTAACCTCGTGTAGTCCTGTTTTTCAAAGAACAAGATAATGCAGTAGTAGGGTGCCCTAGGTTTACCTGGTGTTTTCATCGAACACATTTCATGTCTTTGTAACACCGTGAAAATCCAATGCAAACCGTCTGCTATAAAAGTTGTACATACCCCACTTGACCATTTTTTAGGTTCCACTTAGCTTAGCTACAAAGCTGAAGTGTGTAAAACTTGTCTCCATATTGGCGCCATTTATGTATATATGTAGATGTCAGTGACTGGTATTTGTGTGAAGTAATGTTTATTAAACCCGGGTTTCACGGATAAGAGTCGAGTAACCCGGGTACCCGATTCTTTGGAATCGGGTATTGCGCAATTCGGGTAGCAGAATTAAATTGTTTTATTATGGCTGAATACACAAATACAGTAATGTACCGAAGTGTAAACTTAAAATCGAGTACCCAGGTACCCTATTCCAATTAATTCTGGGTACAACCGGAACATTAGCTTGTGAAAACCATGGTATTCTTCATGTAATTAAGAATTAAAATCTGTAGGAAGATAATATTAACCTGAATGAAAAAATTCGATTATTAACCCAACCCTCGATGAAATATCTTACGTTTCCCAAAAAACTACCTATTATAATACAATATCTGCAAGTGCAAGGTTTAGTTTAAACGGTACATTGCATAAAAAGTACATTTTCCCAATGAATCTATCACTGTACATTGGCAGGATTAATCTTTTGCAGAATTTTTTTTTCACATGGGGAAATTTTTTTAGGTGAATTTTATGCAATATCTCAAAACAAAATTATTATTTAAATTTGAGAATTGATTTAGCTTAGCTTTCCTATAAAAAAAACACGAAAATTCTGCGCGAACGGATCAAATCAAAGATTTAAATCTTCACTTACCTGGGGCAACCAGCTGATCTAAGTCGGAATCATTGCGGGCAGCATTTGAAAATTCGCAGGTAGATAAAAGGCGTTCATTCGATTTATCCCGCTCCCAGTTCGTGATACACACAACCTGAAAAACAATTGCAAAAAAGAACTGGTTATTAATGCGTCGAAGTTATGTTAATCTTGTTAAAATTAACTAATTTTCCTTTCGGGATGACTGCAGTAATGCAGTGGTTGCAATTATTCGTAAAAAAAAGGTTCTTCTTTCTGTCTGACAAACCGAAGTACACTTTCCCCGCGGGTGGTGGTAGGTAGGTTATTACAAAACGCAAGACAGCAGCCGAGCGAATGCAGCAAAGTACTTTGAGAGCATCGAGAAAAACTTTGTCAAAAATCCTTTTCCATTTTGCACTCGAATTAAAAATTGTTAAGAAATTGCCTGTTTCTGCAGTAGAATCAAAAAGTTTGGATTAAACATTCGCGTCTCAATAATTCTTCCGCATACAGGCGAAAATTTGCCATTTGAAATTGAAAACGCGATGATGAGAGCACAAAGAACGACGATGCATATAAAATATTCACTAACACATTCAAATATTTTGTGGCCATCAGGGAAAATGTATTAAAATCCGCGTACGGATTCATAGCAAATTTATGCACACATCGTCGGAAGGAATAAATCATCATCACACACAAGCAAATGTGGTCCTTGCAAAAACTCTCCCGATTTACAAATTTAACACGTGCATTTCATAAATGCAATGCAATGCCCACCTGAATATTTAGTTCAACTTTATTTTAAGACACTTTTAATTAACTGTCACACTGTAAAAATCACAAAACTTATCAAAAATCAATGCAAATAACACAAAAGAACCAGCGACACTTAAACAAATGGCGCCATATTTACTTTTTTTCTTGACACTTTTTTCACCATACAATAATGGACGATACCAATTCAGTGATGCTCAAACAGTGCTTAAGTGGGTCGTTTGGTGAATTGAAAATGTGCATTCCTATTAAACAATAGATGGCCTAAATCTTAATAACGCATTTAAATCAATTATCTTTATTTATATGTTTTTTTTTGTAATAACAAAATAATTTATTTATGTAAAGGAACACACACTTTACTTTTTATGGGTGAAAGGCGTTCGGGAGGAAGAACAATTCCGAAGTTCTAAGTTTCGAACGGAAGCACAAGAAGCATGCCTACGCTACTGCTGGCAAATAGTTTCGGCCATTTTTAAATTGTGAAATTTCTGATCGGACGTCTGTGCAGTTCTTTAAGCCTAGTAGGGAGTTGGAGTAAAACAGTACGGAGTTCAAGTAAAAAGTGACATTTCCATACAAATTTTACCGCTGGTAAAATCCCAAGCAAAAATTTTACTGAGGTCTTTACTAGTCCAGTACGGAGTTCACTGGGGTCTGTTCAATATTACAGATATAGCTGCTTTGATAGCACAGTAGAGCAACACTTTGAGAACTGTCAAATTTAGCCATAGCAAGAGAAAGCGGCTGCGAGATCTTGGACAACCAAAAGCTGCTTTTTTGCTTTTCAAATTTTTATATGTAAATTGTCAAAAGCTCTTTGGATTTAATTGCGAATTTTTATATTGAATTGCTACCCAAATTATAATGAGCGTCCAGAAATATTGATATTGTCTCTATCGCAAATGGTTACCACTTCAAGAAGTTTTAAATTTATTATTATTTTTCAGTACCAACATTTTTAAGAAAATGACAGGCACACATACATAAATATTACCATAGCTGCTTTGTTGCTTATAGTCAGGAGTGTAAGCAACAAAAAGCTGCTATGATAGCAGCTATCTTAAAATCTTGGACAGAACAAATGTCAAAAAGCAAGTATGAAAAAGCAGCTTTCGAGTTACTTTGGACAGGCAAAAGCATACGAAAGCAGCTAAAAGCAGCTACATCTGTAATATTGAACAGACCCCTGGTAAAAAGTGCCATATTTTCTATTATTTGATAGATGGCGTTTCGTAAGTCTCCACTCATTTTACTCACCATTTTAATGTGCGGAGCATAAAAATGCTGGTAAAACTTTTACATTTATTTGATTGTTCAAAAAGCGAGTTTATTTAGTTTTTCCCGTGAATTTCCTTGACGACGATACACACTTAGACCTGCCGGAGCAACAATCTCGTTGTCGGTATGATGATTTATATCCTTAATACAACCTGTGTCCACTTAACATTTTTAAAAATATTTCCGATTAATTCTGATTTTAACAGTTGTCACTTCGTTTTTTTAAACATAAAACTTACGTCAACTTTTTACCAGCTTTAAAATGATATTTTTTGGCGACCGCGTTAAATTTTACCAATACCTGAACTCCATATACTAGACTTATCGCATTAAAATGTTCAGTAAAATAAGTGGAGACTTACAAAGCGCCGTCTGTCTTGAAATGGAGGAATATTCAGTTTTTACCAGTGAATTCTGTACTGCACTAGTAAAATCATCAGTAAAATTTTTGCTTGCGATTTTACCAGTGCTAACATTTGTATGGAAATGTCACATTTTATTCGAACTCGATACCAGGCTTAAAGCCTAGCAAAAATTTTAGTGCTGATTTTACTAGTGCAGTACGGAGTTCACTGGTAAAAAGTGAAATTTCACTATTAACAGATAGATAGCGCTCAGTAAATCTCCACTCATTTTACTGTCCATTTTAATGCGCGGAGCATTAAAATGCTGGTACAATTTTGATATTGCCTGCTTCTATGAAAATTTTCAGATTGTTTTTTGATTAATTGAAGGCAAGAAACTGAAGCTGACGAAAAGTCTGCGTTAAACATGGAACAGTTTTTGGGTACTTTAATGAGCGAATTGGAGCTTTAGCTCAACAACTTCGAAAATACGTGACCAGTTTTATTGGGTACATATACGATGGGGGGGGGGGGTTGTGGTGTCGCAGATGCACTATTTGTGCTACTTGTAAAAGACCATCACACAGAAGCAAAGGAGAAATGGATAATTATCTGTACATAATGTCGGAGACCAAAATCCTCGAGATCGAGAATACCTCCCAAGCCATGAAACAGAAATCTATATGTGTGCGTGCTTAGTCCGGTTTCTAAAATGTTCTATATTGATACTTATGGAAAAGTGCTAAACATTGGCTTTATATATGCCATATTGCCTGAACTACTATCCATAAAGGAAAATAGTCTTAAAGCTTGGTTCCTTACCTTTCCAAAGGCTACACTTCCAATATACCTTACTTAACAAATTAATCAAATAGTTTTGATTACAAAGTAACCTTACCATTTTACGCTCAATACATCTCAGCTGAGTGATAATTGCATGTGCGTCTGTAGGCAGCTACATTCGATATCATCAGTCCACACAGCGACATTACAATAATTACTCAGCTGAGAATTTCTGTTTGAGGAATCATAGTTATTTGGTTAAGATAAATTTTTTTAAATAATTTTGTTAGGAAAGGTATGAAAATTTTATTACGGTTCGGAAGATAAGAAAGCAAGCTTAAGATTAACACAACGCCATTTTTCTGTATGAATAGTAGTTTAGGGCGGAGGAGCTATTCAAATAAAACTTTTGTCACTTTTACATAAGAACACTGCAAATATTTTAGAATGTAAGGACTACATTGGGCCGCGCATGTGGTAGGGAGGGAGTCTGTTTCATGGCTTGTGAAGTATTCTCGAGGGTTTTGCGGAGACCCATTTGAAAAGATAGCTGTAGACACCGCCGAACGTTTTCAGACTCGGATAATGGCAACAGTTGTATATTATTTGCCATTGACTATTTAAATAAAGGGCTTGAAGCTTATACAACCCGTAATCAAGGGGCAAGTACAGTTAGGAAACAAATAATAAAGTCAATAGGATTGCTGTGCCTCATGAACTTTATTCGGACCAAGGACAGAACTTCGAATCACTGACTTCCCAGGAGATGTGTAAAATGCTGTAAATAATAAAAACCAGCAGCACAACTTTACACTCACAATCTGATGGCATGGTGGAGCGCTTCAAGAGAACATTGACCGAACATCAAACCGATTGGGATCAACATATTCCTAATAGACCATCCCAGACGAGTATTCTTGATGCAGTATGCAAACCGGTTTTTAGGGAATAAGTGAAAAGACGCAAAGGATATCTCTTTGCGTCTTTTCACTTCTTCCTAAAAAAAACCCATTCGCATACTGCATCAAAAAATCTCGTCTGGGATGGCGCATGGCTTATATTTTCATAATTTTTTGAGTAAATATCGTTGTTTTGTCTTTAAGAGCGATTTAAGACGATAACTGGCGATATTGATATTGCTTACCAAGGCTTCTTTCCAGCACGGTTTTATGCAGGAAAAATGCTCTACTATTAATTTATTAGAATTCTTTACTTTTGGTGTATATAGAATGGGGCATGCAAATACTTGTAAAACTGACAACTGGATTCTTGGCAGCACCATCGGGTTTATGGACAGCCCGCTCTTTAGAGCTGTCAAATAGGTGTAATATGAGTTGTAATTATTTTTTCAAAAATTAAATATAATGAAGAAAATATGGAGTAACTTAAAGAAAAGCTCCGTTTCCATGATGTAAAAGCCGCTGGCAACAAACAGAAATTGACGAAAAGGTACATAAATAACATCAAAATATAAATTTGTAGACAATGTTGGGAAAAACGTAAATTGTCTCGTAAGTCATGTTATTATATACCTGCTCCTAGGTGCAAGCAATTCCTAGATGTGCCATACAGGCCCATTATATGTATATTTGAATAAGAGCTAAATCAGCTATTTTAATTATTATTATTTATGAAAATATTATTATTATTATGTAAATCAATTTTATTTGAACTGGAACATTCACCATTATGGGTATTGTTTGCTTCTTGAGTACAGCTCTTCAGGAAAATGAGTCTTAAATATAAATTGTACAAACAATTTAGGAATTTGTCAACTTACCTCGCTTCGTATTTTTTATACTGTTTTCTGTTTAAGTCGTCTCGCTCTTCTTTTGCTGCTTTACTAGTATTCTTGTTGCAAAGATATTGTAGCTTTGTTAATTGCAAGTTTTTAGAAGGTACAACTGACTTCGATAAAATGTTTAGCTTTCATGTAATGAAAATTGCATTACCTTTGATTACTTTAACCACGTTATATTATAGTCGCTCTTTGTAAAGTGCTCCCAAGTGTTGTTAACGCGACATAACTTGGACGGTTTCTTTCCTAACTTACCTACTTACATACAAACCCATTCAGATTTAAGTTTTTCGTCCTTAGGAAACTGATGAAATTTGTTTGAAATTTTGTTTTTATTGAATTTGTTAGAGCACTGGGTACACAACAATTCATGGCCATATTTAAATTTTGCTTTAACTAATTAAATTGGGATCGCAAGCATATAAATCCCGTTCAAGCCAAGCAGGTATCAGATATCATCCATAAACGCAGTGGTCACGCCGCCGCCTAGTTTTCAATATTGGAAAGTAGTGCTCCGCACGCCCTATTGAAGTGGGTAAGCATGTATTGCGTCTTTACGCAATTCAGCAAAAGCTTTCGACAGAATTAATCACAGGATTCTTATTCATAAGATTTTTGTTGGTTTGATTTCTTATTTGTCTGGTCGTACACAACGTGTTACTTTTCGTGGCGTGCTTTTTAAAGAATGCGATTTACCTTTGACGGTAGCTCATTAATGAGATTTGACAAAACCAGTCTTGGGAGTCATGCGTAACTCCAACTTTACATTTGGGGACCACATTGTCCCTATCGCAAATAAACTAATACGACATTGGGTTTCGTTAAACGAAGGTCAAAGGAGTGCGATGATCCTTATTAAACAAAGCTTCTCTATACTGTAATTTCCAAACCACCGCATTAAATAATATGGTATGCAAAAGCCTATTACATCAATATCTCGTATCTTTGACAGCCGCTTCGCTTCTATCAATTTCCTTTTATCGAAATCGGAGCTCAAGGATCAGGGTCCTTAAGGTTTCTCGCTATTCAAGTAATCAAATGATTGTGATTTTTTTACTTTTTTTTTTTGTATTAAATCAGAGCTTGATGAATCTTAAATAAATAAAATGATTATCGCCGCATTGTCGTCAATATTTTCTGGGATTGGTCAGCCTTTTGTCTAATAATGAATGAAATGAAACGATTTGCAATGATAGCGATTCTAAAGTATAAAAATTAAATAAGACAGGGAAAAAAGCTAGAATTAGTCTAACAAGGATAGAGTCCCTACTCGTCATCACCGATTTCGTCCAAATGTACAGTATAAGTACAGTTTGACTAGAAAGGAAAGTTACAAAGTGGGAGCTTCAGATGACCAAGCGAAACCGAAATAATGCATAATGTAGGGGAGCCCGGCGATTTGTAGGTTTATCCTTGGAAAATGCTCAAAGTTGAAAATTTTCGCGGGAGTTGTTTCGGTTAAATTGCAACAGAATTTGAACAAAAGTGCCAAATTCATTCGGGTAAAATGCCATTTCCGTACATTTTCAAAGATCGCCGGTAGATGGCGAAAAGTGGTATGCAAATTTTTATAGATTTCATTTTTTTTAAATATGTGAATGACATCTGATCTTTCTGAAATTTCGTACAAATAATCTCTTAATAAAATCGCATCCATAAGAACACAAAAAAATTGGATCAATCGATAAATTTTAGAAAAACATTTCGAAATTAAAATTCAGACAGAATTTTGGCAGTCGAAAATTATATTTCGCAACTTAATCAGAAGTGGAGGAAAAATATGCTAAAAAAAATCAAAAAATGTCACAAAAAAAACTAGCAAAAGGAATTTTGCAAATTGGATAATATTTACCACACCTCCCTAAGAACACCCAAATTTGAAAAATGAGAAACTTTTTCCATTTGGTATATATGAATGACCTTTTGAAATTGAATTTATCATCCGATTTTGATGAGACTTTGTACGAGTATTCTACACAAATGGTAAAATATAAAATAAATACCCAAACCCTGGAAAAATAATTTTAATTTTTAATTTTTTTTTGATAATAATATGTGGTAGTGGGTTACTAGTCTGTAACCCGCTGCCATAAGAATCTCGTAATAGTTTCAAAAAGTCATAAAAACTCACAACGAATTTAGCAAAAAGAATTTTGAAAATCGGCTGGAATTTGCCCGAGAGATAAAGGGTGATAGCTTTGCAGCATATACAGCCAATTACATAATATAAGTTGAAAGTAATTTGGATGGATGGATGGATGGATTGAAAAGAGGTTGAGCTTCCGGGGGGGGGGGAACTCTAAAATGTAGGAAATTACAAGACCCATTGTTCACCCTCAGAGCCCATGAGTAAGTTCATACGGCCCAGTCAGACGCTCTTACAAACCATAAGATTGGCCCCCAAACCTCCTTACCTGCTTCATGCAATTCATCCAGGAGGTGTGAGCCAAGGAATCTATAACATTTTCCCGAGAGATCCGGAGTGTGAAAAAGTAAGTGAGTCACCATTTTGAACTCCTCTCCGCATCCTCTGCATGTAGGGTTATCAACCAGTCCTATCATACATATATATGTGACCCCTGAGAGAACAGTGTCCAGTAAGAATAGACACCAGAAATCTCATTGTAGGTTTGTTCAGTACTAGAGCTTTTTTATGAAACTTGGGTTAGGTTTATCCCACAGTTCCTTTGCTGTTCTACCCGAAGGATCATCTAACCAAAGAAAACTTGGTTAGCAATCGGTCCAAGTCACAATTGTAGAGACAAGGTGTCCCGGTGCTATCCCAATTGTGGAGGGAGGTGCCTCCGAGGTCGCCCCAAGACGACCCAGCTCGTCCGCTTTTTCGTTTCCACCAACATCCCTGTGAGCAGGCACCCAAAGAACGAGTACACCCTGTTACACTGAGAGAGGGAATTCAGGGTGGTTTTCACTCCAGTACTAGGTTGGAGGTTATGAAAGGTTATGACAAGGTCTTGACGGCTGCTTGGCTGCCCGAGCAGATGGCAATCTCCTTATTGTGTCTGAGCAAAGGAGGTTCCTTCCAGCAGATGGCAATCTCCTTATTGTATCTGAGTCAAGGAGGTTCCTTTCAGCTTCAAGAATGGCCTTGATCTTCGCATGGAAGACCGTAATAGGTGTTTCCATGTGTTTGGCAAATTCCAAATGACGCTCCTCATAGAAGACGCCCGCTCCAGTGTTATTTTAATGTTTGGAGCCATATGTATAAATTATAGTGTCTATCGATGGGAATGGATCCAGCTCTGATTACGGTGCAACCTCAGCACTGCGATGGCGGCCCGCTTCTTAATATGTATCTGCACCACGCGGTGTATATTGAGGACAACCTTAAGAGCCCGAATACTGGTAGACTTGAATGCGCCGGTTACACTGAGTAGGCACAATCTTTGAATCTTCTCCAATATCTTACGATGATTGGCATACTCAATCGGCTTTCACCATACCACAGAGACATAGGTTAACATGGGTCGGATGACGCTAGTATATATCCTCTATGTCCCCACCTTTCCCTATATTTCTGCGACACAATGCAAAAGTTCTCAGAGCTTTGTTCGCTCTATCCTAAAGGTGTAGTTTTCAGCTCAAAGTAATTTAGCAAACGTCGCGATCTTATTTTGGAAAATGCTCCTAAACTAATTGGGATAATGACTTCTGGGTTTTTGTATATGAAAGATAACACATAATAGATAATTGTAACGAAAAAAAGTTGCTTAAATGTTGCGAATATACCCGCAAGATGCTAATTATCAAAGTTTTCCGAAGAGTGTTAATTTTAACCCCATGGGTTCACCTACATTATGCATTATTTCGGTTTCGCTTCATCATCTGGAGTTCTCACTTGCGTTACTTTCATTTCTAGTCATCCCCAAAATATACTGTGAATTTGGATGAAATCAGTGATGACGAGTAAGGAGCCTTTCGTAAGACGAATTCTTATGATAGCTACCCTAGATAAATGCCTGTATGTAATTTCGTATTGGCACCCCTCTGCGCAAGTTTGATTGGTAAAGTGGATTTTTGAATCTATTGCTAGTACAATTGATCGGATTGTAAAAATGATTATAACCAATTTCATAGGATTTTATATTCTAAAGATCTCTTCAGTACAATAAAAACGTCTAGAACTGATCGTTTTCATGGTACTATATAGTAAAAAAGTTCAATGTCCGTCCATTTTATGAAATTGTGTGTTCTAGACTTATTGTTAGGATAGACGGATGGATATGCAATAATGTAAATAATTTTTAATATTATGGCGTGGTTGTCCAATTATTGCATTTTTTCTATTCGTTACCAGGGGCGGATTTGATCACTTGGCCGCCCTAGGCCTATGGAAGATTGCCGCCCCCTACTCCCTGTGAAACATGAAAAATTGAATGATCTATATCCAGTGAAGGGACCCCAGGCTAGAATTAGCGGAGTAGGCTGCCTCATAAATCGGAGTAGATTTGAAAAAAATGGAGTAGAATTAAAAATAACACTTTCCAACGAATTATTTTATTTAAAAAAACGAAAAAGTATAAAAATGTAATGAAATACCCACAACTACAAGAAAAAATCAAAAATCCCACCAAGTTTTGCCGCCCCCTAAATCTGCCGCCCTAGGCCCGGGCCTACTCGGCCTATAGGGAAATCCGCCCCTGCTCGTTACAAACGTAATGACAAACTTAGTATGAGATTTCATCTAGGGTTTATCTAATAACATTTTTATACCTGAATCGATTGAATAGACACAATAATCACAATAGGGAGTACCTACATACATATATCAGTAGATAATATGATTTTCCCTGTATTGTTTTAAAATATTTTTAAATGTTATGAAATTGTTTAATGTTTATACAGCGTGAAGTAGATTTTTATAAGAAAATAGAGCCCATGTGAAATAAAAGATCTACCGGTCCATATTGTATAATACGTGTGGCACCGGATCTACCTAGTTGCATCAAATACTCAATCAAAGTTATTGTCCAACGAAAATGCAGTTTTATAAGAAAAACAATAAATAAATGGTTCCGACTAGAGTTAATAGTTCTTCAGAAAGGTTTTTGAGCTTTTTTTGCAACCTCAACCCTTGTTTTGAAGAATTTTGACAAATTCTACATGATTTTCTTTTTATATGAAGCAGTGTAAATCGAGGAAAGAATATATAAACAAAAGTTGCCCACCTAATATTTAAGTTCCACACATCTCTACATAGTTAAGGTGCCTCCTATCTACATATATTATGCATGCGCATATATACATTCATTTCCATTACATAACTGCGGGTCTATTCTATTGGTAAATGTTGACCGACCGCATAACAACTCCGGAAATTCTTTGGGGATGAGTTAGTTGTACACTTTGAATGGGAAACCAGATTTGTAGCATAATGTGACCATCACTGGCCTCTGGCAATTTTTGCACAACTCAACATACCACAATGATGCGTCAGACAGAGATCTCAGTTGAGATTTTCGGGAGATTTGTAGAGGTGTACCCATTTCTCATAATTCGGAATCACATTTTATGTGGGGTGATACTAATGTAATGGTTACTCATGATTTCCTTTCAGTTTTAGTCGAATAACACCATTTGAACATAATGCATTAATGAAAAGTACTTTTGTTTATGCTGATCATTTTATTGTTATTGAAGAAAAAAAAAGGATTAAGGAGAAAACGGACTCTACTTATGAGTTAAACCCTGTCACTATGTATCATACGAGAACGGTAAAGTGCTTTACTTGTTAGTGAAAGTTTCTAGGGATAGGGACGCATGTATTCATATTTCTCATTATCATTTACTCTATTATTAGGTAAAAACTTTAGTACCTAGTTATGTATGCAAGATAATTAGCACATTTAAGATATTTTTCCTAACTTCCGCTGATGAAAACGAAGGCAAGAGCGTGCTCTGTCCATTTTGATGTTTCCGCTTTCTTAATATTGCTTCCTCTGGTGTGATTAGTTAAATAAACAATAGTACTAAAACCGTTTTGTAACTAAAAATCATTATATCATCATTCACTGTGATAACCTCAATTCTATAATATCCGTCAAACAAAATTTTTGCTAACATTTAATGAATGTGATCCAGGGCTGGAGATCATTGATTGTGATCTATGCTTAAAGCATCTGAAAGTTTCCCTTTTCCAGTCCAGGCGCGTATCCAGACCTGCAGCTTGGGGGGGTCACAACTAAAATGTTCGAGGTGGAAGGAAAAAGTCGGAAGTAGTCGCTTTTAAATTTTTTTTATCATATTTAAGTTAGATATCACAAAATTCAATTTTTGGTTTGATTTGGAAAACCTGTCCATAATATTATCCACATAAATGTCGATCTCAGAGTGGACAGACATTACGGACTCATATCCAGATACTCTTTCTCGTGCAAAGATTGTAGACAATGATGTGATGCAACCGATTCTGTCAAGGCTGAAGTAAATGACAGAGTGTGAGAGCTTGCACCTTGAATCACATTCAAAGGAATAGGAGTAGAAATGTATGATATGTCACTGACTATTTCTTTTGATGGGAACTTAATTGATCTTGCTTTCTTCTGAAAAAAGTTATCAATGTGCTTATCAGTTTTCTGCTAACTGCTAACTGCTATCCATCGCTAACTATAAATTAAAAGTAAACGTGAAATTAAGTTAAACAACACTACTTGAATTCATACGAAAGTACAAGCACAGCAACGGCAATTACCGCATTATTTTTATAGTCTTGCCGTAAAAATTGTGAAGAAAAATTGTAGAATTAATTTTAGTGGCATCAATCCAACTGATCGTTTTCAGCAACCAATAGTGTATAAAAATTCGAAAGAAAAATGTTCAATAAAATTTTTAAGAACAAAATGTATGGTTGCCAACGCTCATAAATATCTTTACCGACCCAGATCAGCCAAGACACTTGAATCAATATAACTCTTTGGAAGCATTGTCCGCCGCCATGAAAAATCTAAAGAAAAATTTTCAGATCTTTCTAAGAAAACTGAATGCTTGTGCCCCTGTCGAAAGAGAGAACCACCAGAATCAATACACCAATTCGTTTGGACTTTTGTCGGTGAATAGTTAATCATTCAAATTCTTAAGAACAATTTGCAACTATATTTCTAAAGGTACGTGCACAACATGGCGAAGTGTGGCGAGGCTATATCAAGAGTTAAAGAAATAAAATTATTGCACGATGTACTATGAGAGAATTCATAAAAATGCTGTGGTAGCGTGCGATGTGCCGAGACACCTCGAGGTAAATCGGTCGAGAATTTTTTCGCGAGGTGTAGCGCACTAATTTTGATAGATGGCATATTTTTATAGGTTTTTTCTTTGATATAATCGAAGGGGTCTTTATTCATTCTCATATATTGGAAGAATCTATCAGGATCAGTCCGAAAATCTTCACATGAATGATGAATTCGCCAAATTCCAGACGTTTCGTCTTTATCGGGTGGCAAGTAAAAGAGCGGAAAGTACACTTAGGTAAAAAATTCCATATAGCTGCACTACTTGACAAACACAAAATTTCTACTTCTGAATCTGATGACATAATTTATACTCTCACTTCACGATTTCTCGTAAACCGTCATAATCTCTCCCCACCCATACAATTTTTTGCTCATCTATGCATGACTTATCCGTAGCCTTCAGATATGACACCACTTACGGGACACCCTGTATATATATTTTTGGGTTAAAAATTAAAGTTTTGAATCATTTAAACAACTGCACGAACTCAGTGAAAAAAAATTGATCGAGAGAATTTCCTGTTGCACTTTGTACATCGATTGATAAAAAAACGATCCTTTAATGGATCGCACCTAATTACCTAAGATGAAAAATGGATATTCTACAAAAATGTAGCTTATGGGTCACCTGGGGAAATTTATGCTATATTGTTGGTACGATCGTAAAAGATTCTTGTATTTTGAGCTTATGAAAGCAGATGAAACTATGAATGCCGAACGTTTTTGCTTACAACTGGGAATATTAAGGACTAAAATTCAACAGACACGCGCACCAGTACGGCCCCAGAGACCGAATTCTGTAACTCGGAAAGTTGTGGAGTTAGGGAGATGAGAGTATTTTTGGCATTTAACTCTCCACTGGGAATTCTGTAACTCTGGTAATTTGTTTTGAAAATTACCAAACTCTTTATTCCACTCGACAAAACTTTTCGACTGTTTTAGTTGTGGAGAAGTAAGAGGAAGAGTTCTTAATTAACAGTATTTTCTGTTTATGCTTTTGTGAAGGTACCTACGTTAGTTCTTAGGAATTTTCATATTAATTTATTCGGATTCAACGCATATCCTGGCTATATATTTAAAAAAACAAATTGTGAAAATGCACAAAATGCTAATAGAGCAATATGGATTTTAGTGCCTCAAGGTACCCGTTAACAAATTTTATATCACGCGAAAATGTTCAATGTAGTAATCTCCACGTTAATGATTCTATGTAAGATGAAATCGTATCTAATTAGATATATAATAAGTTTTTGAGTCCGATTAATGGTTATGGAGATAACCGCAAAAGAAGTGAATCTGTCCTGTTTAAGGTGAAAAATGGCTATTTTTTAGTATAAAAAATGGACATATTTTTAACTCATCATTATGAAGAACTGGTAGGTCGTGGAAATTAATTTTCCATGAGAAACATATTCACAACAGATTACTCATAGATGCCAAAGAAGGAGCGGAAGATATATATGCAAAATATAGGAACTGGGTGCATATGATCCAAGTACAAACTAGTCTTTTCGGCGATTATTACGTTCAAACATTCAAAAACAAACTAAACCACTCGATTATCCTCTTCTCCCTCTGTAGTTAGATACCAAACGTAACATATTTTGGGCAACACGCTATGTGCGTAGTATGACCCACCCTAAACCCCCGTCTCCCAAAAATGGTTCACCTATATCTTTGTACTTTGCACCCTAAATTCGTCAGAAAAACTTCTAATGCTTTACGACCCTCCCATACAGAGTTAGGCGCCGTCAATATTGCGACAAAAAAACTTACCGCCGGGCTCCACAAATCTGCAAATTACCGTTTAATCGAAATAAGACATAGCCTATAACACCCATGCATACCTAATTACAAAACTAGGTAGTTTCTCAGTTTTTTTATTGCTCTTACAGTTCCTGAGCGACTGATTGCAACTCCTGAATTTCATTTTATTTTATTTTAGGTTTCCGTTAATCCACTCGCATTTTTAACCCGCACCCTCCCCACCACCTATCATATTCACCCTGAGCTCTTATTTTTTTTATATCACATACAATCCTTTCCTTCTCCAAGTATGTTAAAGAATTGCGAATGGAAAGTAAGGAAGTTTTAATTGGTGAAAAAAGAAATTCTCTTCTCCAAAGCTTCCCAACTCTCCGTATTATAACTTCGACGCCAGGAAAGGTAAACTGCATATTGCTCAAAAAATACAGCATAAGACATTTATCTGGATGCATCTATACAGCACCCACTGTATTATCCTGACCTTGTGTCAAGAAACTGTTCACATCTGTTTAATCCTAGATAATTATAATAATTATTTCCATTAATACAATTTTGATAGACAAATAAATTATTTTAAAATCATTTCGTTTTCTATGTATAAAAAAAAAACGAAAGAACTTTCTCTTACACAATATCTGTAGAATAAAAGTAGAGATTACTCTTTAGGACTTTTTACCGGGGTAAACTTATATTTGTTCAAGAAGGAATTTGATTGAGAAAAATAGAAAAAAAAAATTTTTCTATTAAAAAAAAAAATTTAAAAACCAGATTCATTCAAAACGAATCAAACCTGTATACGCCCGCAGTGGGCTGAAAAAAGAAAAAAGAAAAAGGAAGAAGAAGAAGCGTTTCGTGTTAGCAGAAAACCTTACACTCATCGGTACAGCTTGGTTTTCTTGGTTTTTAAACTTTTTTTTTTAAAAATTTTTTTTTCTATTTTTTTTCTATTTTCCTCAATCTTTTTCATTTTTTCATTTCTTTTCTTTATTCTATTTTTTCATTTGTTTTTCAAGTCACTCCATTTCGCTATTTGGGGACCTGTTGATGAGTCACACCAAGACATGAAACTTGCCACCAAAAATATAACGGGTTGTGTGATGGAATAACAAATTAAAAAAATATTTTAGCTTTTGCTATTTACCGGAGAATCTAAAAAATTCCTTCTTGAACAAATATAATATCTGTAGAGTTATTTCGATGTAAAATTTTTCTCATTATATTAGTGATGTATCCAGTTGCTGATAAAATTAGGATAAAGGCCAGCAGCTAAATGTCTATTAATTCTCAAGTTATTAGAAATGAAGGATTTGGAAATTTTTTTAAAAATTTTATGTCATAACCTTCGGAGAGTTTGAAAAATTTATCGTACTTTGTGTTATATAATTCGAAATTTTCTTTAATTTTAGTTCATTTTTTAATAAATCAAAATGAACTATGGTGAATACCGAAGTACGGCAAAATAATTGTGAAATGTCAAAATATTTGAAGTACATATATATGACAAATGATCAAAATAAGCCTGAGTTTGTTATCGATCTTCCATTTGGTTTCCTATTCTAAGGCATACAATTTAACAAGTGAAAAAGTTATGATACCCTAGATGAATGCACGTATGAAATTTCGTATGGTCACCCAATTTTATAGGATTTCTTATTCTGAAGAAGTTTTTAATACAATAAAAATGTCTAGGACTGATCGTTTTCAAAGTATATGTAAAAAACCAAAATTTTTATATGGCAACACCAAGAAGGGGTTGCCCGATTTAGTTCATTTTTGAAATTTTATTTACTATTACTATAAAAACACAATGTACCAAAGTTCAGCTTTCTATGTCGACGTGTTCTCAGGTAGTGACCAAATATATCGTGGAAAACGAAATTTTTGCATGGCAACCCCACGAAGGAGTTGCCCGATTTGTCTCATTTTCGAACTTAATTTTACTTTTTTTTTTTAATGTCCGTGTACAAAATTTCAGCTTTCTAGGTGAACGCGTTCTCGAGCTATCGTGCACACGGACAGACGGACGGACGGACGGACATGCAAAAATCAAAATAACTTTTAATTTTATGCGGGGGTGTCCAATCCATTTTGCTCTACCATCATTATTTCTGTGCATTACAAATGGAATGACAAACTTAGTATACCCTATAGATTTCATTTAGGGTATAAAAACGTTTCCAAAACTTATAAAATACAATATGTGAAGCAAAGAAAAGTCTATTGGTTTTATCATCAACCCAAAGGCATGTAAATACTTATTCAAATAGGTTTATATAACACGGACTAGAGCTAAAAGTATCCGGATAATTTACTATCCGGATTATCCGAGATAATTATGATCCGATTCCTCAAATCCCGGTATCCGTATAATCCGGATTCTAGTATCCTAGAGCCGGATCCAAACTATCCGGATCCAGACTTAGTAAAAAAAGGTCAAAAATTTCCTCCAGATTGCATAGTTTTATTGACAAAATATAAATTTCATGATATTTTCATTTTGTTAACGAAACAACACAATTTTCTAGTTTTTTTGCTTAGTCTGGATCCGGATAGTTCGGATCTGGATCCGGATAGTTGGGATCTGGATCCGGATAGTTCGGATCTGGATTCGGATAGTTCGGATCGGTAATGGATTCGAATCCGGATAGTTTCGATCTGGATTTGGATAGTTCGGATCTTGATCCAGATAGTTCGGATCCGGATCTCAGGAATCGGACATTTCGCAGATCCGGGTATCCGGATTTCCGGATATCCGGATATTAGCAAATCCGGATCCAATTTTTAGCTCTAACACAGCTCTATTACTATTTATTAGTTGGCTTCCTTCTATGTACAACTTGGAGTTCAATTGCGTCAGTGCAGTTATTTGCAATTTCCAAACAAGAGGCAAAGGCAATTTCTGGTGCTACTGTGAAAATTGTCAAAAACTATTAATCATATACCTGAGAACTGTAATCACTTAACACGAACAAGAATATTATTTTTGACAAACAATACAATTCAACAGTTCCACGACAATCTCTGGTTTTCTATATTTTTTTAATTTCTCTTCTTTTTTTGTGGTAGTTTTAAGGTGATTTATAGCAATAAAATTTGAAAGTAGTACGTTTTTGTTTTCTTTTTATATGTGTTATTCCTACTAGAGATAATTGGAAATCTGCCAGTGTATTGGAGTTTATTTATATGCAACTTTGGGACTCTACTCTTGGCCTGCTACTATATTCCAAATCTTCTTTATTGGATACGACGATTCTTTTCTCTGGGCCGGGTCCTAGTGTGCAGGACCTGATCTTTTGTTGCGAGAGAGTAGAAGCACAGACTAGATTTTTGACAAGCCGCTTGTTCGGTTTTCCGAAGGAAGAGATGATTGGAATTATCTCTACCTCTGTTCTTGTGCAGAAATACAGTTTGGATATTTGGGAAAGTACCGTTTTAGGCAGTTGTTACACTAGAAAGCATTTTTCGAATAAGCGATGGGAACTGCCTCCCTACAATGATAACAATTGAACACATGTGATGAGCCGAAACGCTACAGAAAAATAATAATTTCCATTACTTGACATGACAGAGCCACACGATATAGCATACTGCATCGTGTGGTCCTGTGACTATAACACCTTTTCTCGCTACCTGATGTACCCTCATAAATTTCAGGAAACTATTAACCTTCAGATTCAGCACAATCAGTTCTTGGAGGAAGAAGAAGGTCCTCTGTATGGTGATGGAATAGTTGAAGTAGGTATGTAAATTGTCAAAGATGTTTTATAACGTTAAACTTTATATGAGTTTTTCTGGGATTAACATTTTTCAGTGCGCGGGGCGGCACTCTACAGCTTCAACGGATGATCCGATTGACATGAATCTCTTCTGAATTGAAAGGTAATTTGCGGGACTAACAGGAAGCGATTTGTGTAAAAAAAAATTCCCAAAGTTCAAGTATTTTTCATGCCTCTCGACGGTAACCTTCCCTTAATTCTTTATAAACCTTCATATATTTTGGAAAAGGTTTAATTCTTTCTTGAAAGGGTTAAATTATATATGAAAATACTATCATATAATATATAAAAATCTAATAGCCGGCCAAGTGCGAGGTGGACTCGCGCACCAAGGGTTCCATACCATCGTACAAAACTTAACACTATGTCGTTTCTGTTTACTTTTTCAAATGAGATAATTTTTAATTTAATTTAATTCGTTAATTTGTTGTTATAGCGGCAATAGAAATACACACTCTGTGAAAATTTCAACTGTCTACCTGTTATGGTTAATGAGATACAACCTCGTGACGGACGAACGAACAGCGAAGACTTGGTAATAGGGTTCCCGTTGTTACCCTTTGGATACGGAACCCTAAAAATCACGTGTCACTGTGTTCGTACACGCTAATCTCCGAAACCGCCCCACTCGTTTTTACAAAAATTTTGTGAATATGTTTGGTTGGTTCCAGCTTGAAAGATACGATAGTTTTGGACACGATAGATAGCACTGTGGTCGAGATCTAAAAAACTGCCTGAGATCGCGTTGACGTGAAAAGCTGAAATTTTGTATACGGCGTTTTCATAAATATTGAAAATACATGTTCAAAATTGGACTAAATCGGGCAACTTCCTCGTATGGTTGTCATACAAATATTTAATTTTTTTTAATTTTACCCGCGAATGGGAATCGAACCTCACTTGTTAGAATCGGTCAAAATTGAAGAATAGAAGAATTTTTAAGAATTTTTATTTTTAACGATTCTAAATCAAATCATAAATACAAGAGGAAAAACAACCGCCTCGTCCGGGATTTGAAACCTTGTCTAGTGTGCTAATTACAAATTATGAAATGCAGAAGGGGAAAATCATCTATCTCGTTATGTCAGTGGTAAGAGCAGTCGCCCGACAAGCGGAAAGTCCCGGTTTCATACACCGGACGAGGCGGTTGTTTTTTCCTCTTGTGTTTATGATTTGATTTAGAATCGTTAAAAATAAATATTCTTAAAATATCTTCTATTCTTAATTTTTTAGTATATATTTGGACACTGCCTGACAATGAGTACACGTAGAGAGCTGAAATTTGATACATGGCGTTTTCATGAAAATTGCAAATACAAGTTCAAAAATGGACCAAATCGTGCGACCCTTTTTTATTGTTGCGATACAAAACTTAAGTTTTTCGCTACATATTTGGACACGCACTGCCCGAGAACGCGTCGGCGTGGAGGGCTTAAATTCTGTACACGACGTTTTTAAAATGTAAATTAAAGTACAAAAATGGGACCAATCGGGCAACTCCTTCGTAGGGTGAAAAATCGGGTTATCCTTTCTTGGTGTTGCCACACAAAACTTTTGTTTTTCACAATATACTTAGTCGGTGTCTGGGTAGGCGTCGAGATGGAGAGCTTATATTTTCTGTACGGCGTTTTCATAAAAATTGCAAATATAGTTCGAAAATTGGACCAAACGGGCAACTCCCTCGTAGGGTTGCCATACAAAAAATTCTTGTTTTACTATACATTTGTGTACTACCTGAGAACGCGTCGACGTAGAGAACTACACTCTCCCATATATATGAATGGATGGGCGCACACTTATACATGCACACGCACACATGCACACACACGCACGCAGAAACAGAGTGGAAACCTATAGTACAGAATCGCGCTATCGAGTCAGAAAATAACTTAGATATAATGCATCTCTAAACACCCCACCCCTACTCCCACCCATTTATTGCTGGGCAACGCCGATTGACTCCCCCAAGTATATAAATCAAGTAAATCATAAATATAAAACTAATATCACAAGAGTTTTGTCCAAAAATTTAAACGACTTTTATGTGATTAATTTTGGGATCCACCAAACAAATGTCATGAGATATTAATTTTATCTGGATGGTCAATTGCGATGTTATCTTTTCTGAAGCTTTGAATAACTTTGTTTTAACGACTGAAAGACTTGACTTCATTGCATTATATTCACGTCAAATCGAACATGTTAAGGGGTGTTGATTGAGTCCGATATTATTTATTGAAGTTGGACACATAATTTTATAGATTTTAATCCAAATCAGTGATATCCTTATTTTTTTTGTAATTTTCTAATAAATTTACTGTCTTTAGTTTTTTATTTTCTGAAATCTCATAGCAAAAATTTAATTCACTCAAAAGTGCAAATTTTATAAATATTTAAAATATTCAAAAGGTTATAATTAAGAAAAAAAAAATAAATAAATAAAACATCTGCATATTTTGCATTACTAAAATACTGAAAAGATTTAATAGCCATTAGTCTTGTTATACCAGACGAAGATGCAAAAGAATAACTTCTAGGCGACCTTGACCGATGCAGATCACCTGAACCGAAAAGTTGACTCAGCGGATTGTTTGCAAGAGCAAACAATAAAAGAAAACAAAAAATTATGCGCGGTGCAAGCTTTCAGACTTAACTTGTCCAGATATGTAGTTTTTATGGGACCGGTCATTTTTACCAAAATCTTTTTTTTTTTTTTTTTGTCGCTTTAAAACACTAATTCCGTTTTTGTTGTCTCCCCTTTTTGTTTATTTTATTTTATTTTGTTAGTCTCCGAAATAAATGCCAGTCTCGACCATGTACCACCCCACACCGCAGCAGCAAAGCTAGCCAGGCTAGCGTTAATATTTTTTAGCGTTTTGTCGTATTTTGCATCTAGAGAAACTGAAAAGACGCAATTCCATCTCGAGACCTGCAAAGTCACATTGGAAATTAACGATGATGCGGCACGGCAATGGTCTGATTGCACACAAAATACAGACATGATGGAAAATAGCTTGAAAGTAGCCTTCCAAATCCAGGTAAAAAGCTTCCATAATGGAAAAATAATTTCGGTTTGATATGTTTTTTTTTGGATTTTATTAATCTCCAGACAAGTTTAAGTGCAAAAAGTTACTTGTTTCGGTGCACTTGCGATTTGTTATGCTTGCAGAGATTTTATTATGGCTCTTCTTAGAAACAGAGACATTGTTGAAATTGGGAGGCAGGATGGACGTGGATTGATAAAATATTATAAACGAAAAAAAAAGTCAGTGGAGATTGTTGAGAGGACAAAGGTAGACAATGTATTGCATTTAATTACACATTTTTTTCCTGCATAATAAAGTCTGCTGATTTTTTAGTCGTTAATTCGTTACTCGGTTAATGTAAGATTTTTTTAGCTTGGTAATGAAATAGGCAAACTTGTAAAAGAACACATTCATTTGTGTGTTCTAAGTGCGAAGAATCGAGGGTAAAATTACATATGTGAACGTCACTAAAACGATAAACATGCAAGACAAGTGGTTGATGTTGAACTAGAGTGGGGTCTGGGGTACATACATCACATTCACTTTTATATAGTATTAAACCAAAACTACATGATGAGGTGAAAAACCTTAGAAATCATATTTATTTTTTTAAGACCAGGGGGAGGGGATACCCCAAGCGCGGAGGCCAGGGCCGACCAATGTGCTAACCT
Organism: Dioctria linearis; assembly: GCA_963930735.1. Classification (NCBI taxonomy): domain Eukaryota; kingdom Metazoa; phylum Arthropoda; class Insecta; order Diptera; family Asilidae; genus Dioctria; species Dioctria linearis. The sequence continues at coordinate 168,917,653 of OZ005743.1, read as the reverse complement.
GCTAGAAACCCTTTCACCAAAACCTTCCAGTCCTCTTAATGAAGCGCATCAGGTCTTAGTGAGGTAAGTTTTTCAGCTCATCCAGACATATAGGAGGCGAAACCCTATTGTATCCAGCCTGCTCCGAGCAAAGGCCGGAAAAGCACATAGAAAGTGTTCGGTTATCTCAGGCTCTCTTTCTAGATAGGACAGTTACTCAGAGCTGTCAATAACTCGCATCCTTGTTAGATGAGCGTTAAGTGAGCTGTGGTCGGTGATGATGTCAACCACAGTTCTACATTGTTTCCTTCCTTTCGAGCCCCAAGAAAAAATCAGAGAAATTCCTATTGGGCCCATCAAGAAAAAGTTTCGAGCACCTGCCAGTGCTCAGGTTCGCCCATCTCTGCTGATGTTTCTTATGAACATCTGCTTTGATGAGAGACCTGATAACTGAGGTGGTAACGCCAATGGTGCATTTCGGTCCAAGGAACGGAGAACTAGAGCCAGATCTGGCTAGAAAGTCAGTCCGTTCATTCCGCATGATCCCCATTTGACGAGGTACCCACAGAAGAGACAAAAACACCTTGTTGTGGATATACAGCTTATTCACGGACGATCTACAGTCCCGCAGTAACTTAGATGTTATCCGAGGCCTGCTGAATGCCATCAAGGCTGCCTGACTATTCGAAAGGATAGGAATTTCCTTTCCCTTGACCTTCATATCAAGGGCTATATTTGCTGCCATTGTGATGGCGAAGACTTCAGCCTGGAAGAGAGTGGTGTGCCCTTGTTTCAAGTGAGTATTCCAACCCAATGTCAGGTTCAAGAAAGTAAATACCCGCACCGCCTCCCCCATTAGTAAGAGAGCCCTCAGTCCAAATTTTTAGAGCAGACCGGGGAAGGCTAAATAAGGCACCTTTCTTAGCTCACAGTTTCCTTTCGGGAAAACTCCAAAATGAAGCTCTGGTACTATCGCATCCTCCTGTGGAATGCAGGCCAGAGGGTTTTTACCCTTTCCAGCCCATACGCAAATGAGCGATGGTAAGAACTTGTCCAGCCGTCCACCCAATATTAAACTTGACACTTTAGTACTACAAGTAATATATCCGGGCATTGTATTTGGAATATTGCATTTTTTCAAATTTAAAAAATGACGTTAAATTGCCGAAAATGCCCCTTGACGGGGAAGATTATTGATTGAAATAAAAAAAAATTAACTAATTTAATTAAGAAAATTTAAGCAATAACAGAAATAAATCACAAATGTTCAGTCAATAACAAAGTAGTCTTCTCAGCATCACTGAAATATCAACTACGTACGGCTCTACAAATATCCAACTGTGCAGTTTTTAATTTTACGAATGGAACACATGGGGAACAACACTTAAAATTAATTTTTTACTAAAAAAAAAAAAAAAACATTGATAATTTTATTCAGGAACTTGTTTATAACTTTAAGCACTAATTGATTATATAATTTTTACATTGGAGCTAAGAATCTCTCGATCAACAACTTATTTACGCAATGAAATCTATATGTGTGCGTGCTAGTCCGATTCTCTAAAATGTTTTATATTGATTCTTATGGAAAAGTGACTGGACATTAGTTTTATATATGCCATAAAGCCTGAACCATACTATCCACACAGGAAAATAGTGTTCCAGTAATTTTCAGCTTCGATCCTTACCTTTCCAACGGCGATACTTACTATATACCTTACTTAAGAAAAAAAAATGCTTGATTAAAAAGTAACCTTACCATTTTACGCTCAATAACTCTGAGTTGAGTAATAGTTGCATTGGTGTATGTGCGGCCGTAGCCCGACCTTGTACACAGATTGATTCGAATTTATCGGACCACGACACATTCACGTATGTAATTATTACTCAGTTGAGAGTTTTTGTTTGGGGAATCGTAGTCATTTGGTTAAGATAAATTTTTTTTTAATAATTTTTTTAAGAAAAGTATAAACATTTTATTATGGTTGGGAGGATAAGAAAGCAAGCCTAAGATTATCAGAAGACTCTTTTTCTGTGTGAATAGCTTTTGTCAGCCTTACATAAGAACACTGCAAATATTTTAGAATGTTAGGACTACGTTAGGGCTCTCATGTAGTAGTGAGGGAGTATGTTTCATGGGTATTGATCTGGGAGACCAATTCCTAAGTATATACAAATGTTTAGAAATAGCACGTGTATTACATTCACAAACATGTTTTTTTTTTAATTTTCCTAGTTTTCATAATGAAGACGATTATGACAAATGGACTCAAAGGACGAATGTACCCCACTCTATCCTAGTAACAATATATGAAAAAAATGTTTTTGGTTTTTGTTTTGATTTTATGCGTCAGTTCCTGTCTGTCCAGGCAGCATTCTGCTGTCGGTAGGGTGCATAAATGTTGTTGATATGATATGAATGTAAATAGAACAGGAGGTGATAGTACTCACTTAAAGAAACAAAAAATTGTATGGCAGGGGGGGGGGGCACATCAATCGTTTAAGAGTTACAGGCTGAGTAAGAGAAAAAGCTATTTTTTTTCACAAAATACCCTGTATCTGGAAAAGTACAGCGCATACGGTCAGAGTTGAGACCTCATTGTATGTAAAACTTCATGGCCTTTCCAACGACTGCTCAATCAGCCCCGCGCTCCTCTCTTCTCAGGAGTTATTGTGGTCTAAACTAAAAATTTAGGATTTTCTTACCTTTTTTTTTTTACTTTAACCTCTAATAATTTATTTTTTACGTAAACTGTAAACTGGAGACTCTCCTCTTTAATTTGACTTATTACACCCATGTGATATCTTCAGCTGTTAAAGAGTTATTAGCTCACAACCTATTCAGGGCATACCGAAATTAGCTGATATTTTTTGAAAATGAGGTGTTTTCAATCACTAAGGAAACAAATTATCTTTGAAAATAGGTTTGAGAATAGCTTTCAGAATAGGTTAAGAGCTAATGACTCTCTAACGTCTGCAGATAACAGCTAGGGTATAATAGGTCAAATTAAAGAGAAGAGTCAGCACTTTACAGTTTTTGTAAAAAAAGTTATGTTGACTACATATTTATATATAAAAAAAAAGATGTCCAAGTAAAAAACGTAGAAAAAAAAATTAATTTTTTTTAGTTTAGACATAACTCTTGAGATGAGTGGGGTACGGGCCTGATTGAGCAGTAGTTGGTAAGGCCATAAAGTTGTGCATACAATAAACTCTCAACTTTGACCAGATAAGATGCAGGGTATTTTGTGAAAAACTAACTTATTTCTTAACCTGTAACTCCTAAACTTGTAACAGTTCGGGTGGCTGTACCTTGGACGTGTGCGACCACCCGTGTTCATAATTCGGAGGTGACAAGAAAGGAGAACTGCAGCTGAGTTCCAGTTAATCTGACTACCATTTCAGATGTATTGGGCGCCAGGTCTCTTGGGGAAATCAGTCCCTCAGCTGATAAGCACGGTGCTCGCGTAGACAATCTACCAGCTGACGCAGGTCAGCGACATATTTGAGACCACCATATTATTGAAATATATGACTACACAAAAGGCATCCGGATCTCCCTAAACCTCCTGATCAGTTCCGGCTAGGACTCTTTCGGGTGGGCGTGGGAGGAAGATCCAGGCACCCTGTCTAGAACCGTGGCCACAAGAAGGATCATGTATGACACGACCACCATACCACACCGCCTATTACTACGTCCGCTTCTCAGTCCCTATTCCATCCTTCGGTCTATACTGCCCTCCACTTGGAGGCCGAGGCTCAACAACGACGAAGAAAAATAGGATGCAATGCCTATACTTACATTTTTCCATAATATAAATTTTTTTTCGTATGTATATAAGACAACGCTTAATAAGAAATTCGGATACCACGAAAACCTTCTGCTAGTTTGTGTTTATCTAAATTCAATGTTCGATCGGATTAGAGAGTTAGAACAGCTCGTAAGTAAAAAATAGATTCAGAAAATTTTATTACAATAGATAAGCAAGTATACTTGTATAGATAAGTGAAAGTGCTTCTGAGGACGGCAACGATATTTGCCGAAACATGCCGCGAATAGAGTTTGCAATTTTAAACGCTAAATACATTATTTTCTTTGTATTTAATTTTTTGCTGGCTAACACTTGCTAATTAATTATGCAGTGATAACTTGAAAAACTCGGAAATCTGATATCATTTTAACATAGCGCTATAAATCCATTTATATAGCTTATCATTGCTCTTGTGAATCTGTTGTCGTTGAAACTAGTTAAAAGGTGGCAATTTAAAATCAGTTAGATATTCTAATAGAAAAGAAGTTAAGAATGTCTAAACTTCCAGTCGTTCCTTCGAATTAACTATATCCGCCGCCATTTCTTCTCTAAATGTATAATTTTTAAAAACCATACAAATAAAAATAAGGAACTGTGCTGTGTCATGTACAATCAGCAAATTGAAGAAGAAAAAAAACAAGAACATCTATTAATGTCATTATACTGTTCTCTTACATTTTCACTTGTTTTCTCAATCCGCCTCATCATAGTATTTCGGGAAAATTAAAGATCTGTAATGCCACTGCTAATTTCACTCTTGTTCTTAAAATCATTGAAAAATTGAATCTGATATTTTCAAAAATGTTTCTATTATAAATTCCCATCCAAAAATGGTTTGGATTTTTTGCTATAATTTGATGGTCGCTGCTCGTGATTTTAAATATATTTTGCTGAGCTCTTATTTGTGCCTTTAAATTCCCAAATTAATTTTTTTGTCAATTCAATATTTATTGGGTAATCTGTTTGTTGTTTGCTATGCAGAGTTAGGTAACGTATTTCAAGATTACCCCCTTTTAGAAACAGCTATAGAGGTATCGCATATTAAACAAAAACATTTATCATTCATCATAATAACAAAGTAACTACTCCAGTTCCCCTTCATCATGAAAATGATAAGTCTTCGACAAATCTTAGCTAAAAAATAAAAAAAAGTGCCTACTTACATTCATTTACACTTTACAACAGTAGTGTTAATAAAAAGGATGACTCTTTTTAATGAAAGCTAATAAATGTTACCACTTTTAACACAAAAAGATGGCGTGTCGGTAAACCTACCAGAATTTGGTAGAGACTTGTTGCACAAGCAAAGAATTATTTGGTCGATTATAGGTAATGGAGAAATAAGAATTTTAAGAACTTTTATTTTTAATGATTCTAAATCAAATTTTATAAATACAAGAAGAAAAAACAACCGCCTCGTCCGGGATTTGAAACCGGGACCTTCCGCTTGCCGGGCGACTGCTCTTACCACTGAGCTAACGAGACAGATGATTTTCCCTCTTGCATTTATCAAATTTGTAACTAGCCTACTAAGCCACGTTTTGCTTTCAGCTGGCATTAACCAGTAACGATGAAAGCGCACAAATAAATTGTAATTGCTGAAAGCAAAACGTGGCTTAGTAGGCTAGTTACAAATTTGATAAATGCAAGAGGGAAAATCATCTGTCTCGTTAGCTCAGTGGTAAGAGCAGTCGCCCGGCAAGCGGAAGTTCCCGGTTTCAAATCCCGGACGAGGCGGTTGTTTTTTCTTCTTGTATTTATAAAATTTGATTTAGAATCATTAAAAATAAAAGTTCTTAAAATTCGTATTTCTCCATCATTGACCGATTCTAACAAGTGTAGGTTCGATTCCCGTCCGCGGGAAAAATAAATAAGATTATAGGTAAACTGAAAAATTGAACTGTGACCTTAAGGTAAACACACTGTTTGTATATATGAATTACGATTGTTTGCTGAAATTTTTTCATGTCTACTATGATGGACCAAAATTCGTCATCAGTTGTTTCTCGTTCATCCAAAAACAACATCGTGATCGACCAAATATCCCTTCGCGATCGACCGGTAGATCGCGATCGACATGTTGGCTACCCCTGCTATAGGGTATACTAAGTTTGTCATTTCATTTGTAACGCACAGAAATAATGATGGTAGAGCAAAATGGATTGGCCATGCACGCATAATATTAAAAGTTATTTTTTATTTTTATTGTACTAAAAACTTCTTCAGAATACGAAATCCTATAAAATTGGTTATATTTATTTTTTTCTGTCCGGCGAACCGTTCTAGAAATATATGCGAAAAATCAATTCAAAAATCAAACTTGCATAGATCGGTGACCATACAAAATTTTATATGGGCATTCATCTAGAGCAGGGGTCTCCAAACTTTCTAACCTGAGGGCCACACTCAGTGTTGCCAGCTCTTTCTCTCAGTTACTGGCTAAAAATGCTGTTGAAAATAGCTACAAAATAGCTAAACTGAAATTAAATGGCTAAATCAATGGCTAAATTTTTAAAGATTGTTTGCAATCATGTTTTTCTTCAATTAAAAGGCCGTATAACTATACCGGAAAATATAAAGACAAAACACCAACATAAACAACAAAGTTATCATTTAATTAATTAACAACTTTATTTCAAATAAAACATATTCTCTTTTGTACAAAAACAAACTTAACAAAAATAAAAAAATTAAGAGATTTAAATATAGTGTCTTTAAAATTCATTGAGATCATTTATAATATTGTCTAAGTCTCTTTCATCTTCATCACAATGTTCATAAGCAGCATTAGTGCCAATTTTTTTCAGACTTTCATTTGGAAATTCAAATGCATTACAACATTTCTGTTCTCTTTGCAGTCCATATTTTGTGGTTAGTATTGAATGAACAGAATTTAAATTAAATCTATTTCTGTGTTTTGTTTTCAATATATTTAACTAACTTAATAATCTTTCCACCTCAGCATTTGACCAAGGAAGTATCAATAATTTTAATGCTATAGAAGAAAGTTCGGAAAAAGTGTTACAACCACTCGCGTCTTTATAGTTTTTAACTTCAATCCAAAATTTTAAAGAATCGGATTTTCCTACCCAATGAAATAATTTTAAATGCTTTACTTGATTCAAAATATTATCTAAATACCGAGGATCGGTATTGAAAATTTTTATTATTGGCATTATATCATCGTTAGATGAACGAGTACCCAGAATATTTTCCGTCGAAAATTATGAAATCATTTTTAATACTTTTATATTTTGCGGCAATCTGTGTTTTAATTCCGTTGTAAGATTTTTTATAAAAGTAACACAATTTACTCTAATATTTTTTTCATTTAGGGGAGCCCCGGGCATAATGACGAACGATTTGTCTCTAAGTTTTTCTTGCATCCCTGAGTCGATTTCTTGAAACTTTAAATATACCAATACCAAGTAGGGTCAATCAGGGACAAAATGTGATATAAATAATTACCGTCTAGCATCCATATTAAGTGCGCTGTTGATCTAAATGGAGTGATAACCAGTTCGTAACTATGCCCCACACACGGGGCATAATAACGAAGAGCTCGGGGCATAATAACGAATTATATTTAATACATGAAATAAAATCTTTTTTTTATCAAAACTTATTATTATTAATTAAGTACCATAATTATGCTTGCAGAAATATGGTTTTTAAAAAAAATTATACATTTTAAAATGAGGAACACGTCGAGTTTGGAATTTGAAAAATTCAAACTGAAAACATCTGATATTTTACCTTGTCTACTGAAGCCGCTCTTCGTTGAGCCTACCAGAATGTGAAAATTAAAAAATGATACTTATTCGATGTCTTCATCTGTGCAGTCAATGCAAATATAAACGTTTGGAAGGAAAATTTGTGAACATTCCATATGTTTTACACATCCTGCATGTATGCAGTCATCATAATTCTTCAGCAAGGAAATGTAGCAAATGTTGCAGATATCGATAACTTTGTTTCTTTTTCGATTACTGGATTTTTTCGACAGACCGGAATTACAATCTGGACCTGCTGAAGTTGACGCAACTGGTTCTTTATTGATAGACATTTTTTTGTTGATGTTGTTCGTCCTTTTTGGATTTCGATTACAGGATCTTTTCGATGGACCGCGATTAAAAACTGGACCCGCTGAAGTTGACGCAACTGGTTCTTTTTTTACGGACACTTTTTTGATGGTTTTGTTCGTACTTTTTGGATTTCGATTACGGGATTTTTGCTGAAGTTGATGAAATTGGTTCTTTTTTTACGGAAACTCGTTTAATGACGCTTTTTTAGTTCTTTGGACAGTATTTGTATATTTATTGTTTCGCCTCTCTATTTATGGTAATTACTAATAACAAGTATTTAATCAAATCACTGATATAAACATAAGTCTTCTATTTTTTTTTTGCATGCATTTCACGCACTGATGTGGCAATAATGCACCAAGATTTTGATGCATTATGTGTTGTATAATTCTCTACATTATACTGATGCAGATGTGATAATTTTTGAACATTTGATGAAATAAATGAAGAATATAATGCATTTGGCAAAACAGCCAATTTATTTTCAATTATAATATTACATACCTATATGTTCAAGAGAGGCTTATCCGTTAATGAAATTAAAAAAAAATATCACGTTGATTAACGGTTAAACATCTTTCCTTAGTGTAAACACTCGTCAGTATGCCCCGTAAAAACTCGTCATTATGCCACGTAAAATGCCCGTCATTATGCCCCGTGAAATGCTTGTCATTATGCCCCGTAAAATGCTCGTCATTATGCCCCATAAAAACTCGTCATTATGCCCCGTAAAAAATTAGTCATTTTGCCCCACCACACATTAGTCTTTCTCCGACATGTTATGCAAAATTTATCGTAAACCAATATGAATTCTATTATTATACCGACAAACTGCACACCATGAATACACTAGACTTACTCACCATTCAAATCAAAATGCCTAAAATATCCCCTCAAACGCAATTTTTGGAACAGCTAAAACTTTTGCGTATTCTAATTGCAAGATTCGTCTGCTCTTTTCGTACAACAAATATGGAATAATGCGAAAAAAATGTTGACCATATGTTGGCAATACTTAACCCTGCATTCTGGGTATCATAGCGTGAGTTTAGAATAACGCTGATTACAGATAATATTCATTCGTCACTATGCCCCGTTCGTCATTATGACCCGTGCTCCCCTACATCAGAAATTACATTTTTTCGCTTCAGTTCTACAATTTTATTTTCAAAATCATAGCCCAGATAACAATTCAAGTATATGAATGGTGTAGTTAATATCATCCTCTAGAAAGTCAATTTTACAGTCTGGATATGTAATTTTTTGGTTTAAAGAAGTTATTAAAAAACATAAATCATCTAAAAGTTTAATTGGATTAACTGAATTGCTTTCAAATTTTTTATTTAAAACATTAATATCCTTTAAGATTGGCCTTAGAAAAAGTAGATAAAGTAAATTGCTTTCATTGCAATATTCTTTGTATAAAATTTCCGCAGAATGACAGCGTTCATTCGTTTTTGCTATTTGAAAATATGTTTTAAGTTCCAGCCATTGATCCACTATTCTTGCTACACAATCAGAAATTGATAGCCAACTAGTCTGAGACATCTGCTTGAGTTTCAAAGGATTATTTCCGTCATTTATAAGGGATTATAGTACCCTATACTTTTCTTTCCTATCGGATGATTTTGAAAACCAATTGCTTGGAAGCTAGCTCACGTTCAGCCTATTCCTAAGAAAGGAGAGGGTAGCGATCCCTCAAATTATCGACCAATTGCCATCACTTCCATTTTTTCAAAGGTTTTTGAATCAATCATTAACTCAAAATTAATGAAGTATCTAGAAACTAATCATCTCATCAACGATCGCCAATATGGCTTCCGAGCTGGACGCTCATCTGGAGACTTGCTGACCTTTCTTACGGAACGTTGGAACCGTAGTCTTCATAATTTTGGTGAGTCTAAAATCGTTGCCCTAGATATTTCAAAGGCCTTTGATAGAGTCTGGCATCCAGCCCTTTTAGCAAAACTTAAAGCACTTGGTCTCTCCCCTCCTCTTCTATTATGGATTGAAAGTCTCCTATCTAGTCGCCAAATACGTGTTGTATTAGATGGTGTTACATCTGAACCGCATCTCATAAATGCCGGTGTGCCTCAAGGCTCTGTTATCTCTCCAACTCTCTTTTTAATTTTCAATAATGATCTGCTTTCCCTTACTTTCAATCCCATCCATAGTTTCGCAGATGACAGTACTCTTGATTTCGCTTACTCCTTTGACACTCTTGCGGAATCCAGGGGGAATGCCGCATGTGTTAAACGAGATTGCATGACTAGATCATTGAATAACGATCTTAACAGTATCCTCGCTTGGGGCAAAGCTAATCGCGTCGAATTCATTGCTTCTAAAACCCAGAGCTGTCTCATCTCATTAAAACAAGATCATAAATTAACCACACCCGTTTCTTTTGATGGAGCATTAATTTCTGATTCACCGTCACTAAGCATTCTTGGCATTAATATTAATAATAATATTAAGTTAAACTGGACAGATCACATCTTCTCTGTTGCCAAAGAAGCATCGAAATGTCTTGGATTTCTGAAAAGGTGTAAGAAATATTTCACCCCGTCAAATCTAGCGCTCCTCTACAAGTCCTAAATTAGACCTAGGATGGAATACAACTCCCATATATGGGCCGGGGCTGGTCGCACAGCCTTAGCTTCATTGGATATTGTCCAAAAGAGAGCCTTCAAGCTCATTGGCGATTTGACAATAACTTGTCATATCGACTCACTCGAGCACCGCCGCAATGTTGGATGCCTTTCGCTCCTTTATCGCTATATGCATGGTCAATGTTCTGATGAAATATCTAGTCTAATCCCTTGTAGAATCATTCCTGCACGCAATACTCGCGCTGCAAACCGAGCACATCCTTTAACCCTTCAAATTACTTTCGGCCGTACAGTAAAATTTCGTGATGCTTTTTTATTCCGAACAGTGCGAATGTGGAACAGCTTACCATCTTCTGTTTTTCCTCCGGCATACAATCTGCGGAAGTTTAAGGGCGACATACATCGGCACCTCCGCCACTCTCCTCATATCCCCTAATCCTTTCCCTATCTCCTTCCTGCCATGCTGTGCTTTGCATCATAGGGTATCCCCTGAGCTTGGCTTAATAATATAAAAAAAAAAAAAAAAAAAAATGTTTCTGAAAGTACAAATTCTAAATTTGTGGGCAAGATATCCTTCGAAGCAGCTGAAGTTGCCAACTGTACAGAATGACATACACATTTAATAAGAATAATTGATGGATTTTCCTCCTGCAGTTTCCTAAACACACCATTATTAACTCCTACCATCACGCTGGCATTGTCCGTGCCTAAACCGAACATGTTTTTATACCCTAGATGAAATCTATAGGGGTATACTAAGTTTGTCATTCCGTTTGTAACACCTCGAAATAATGATGGTAGAGCAAAATGAATTGGACACCCACGCATAATATTAAAAGTTATTTTGATTTTTGCATGTCCGTCCGTCCGTCCGTCCGTGCGCACGATAACTCGAGAACGCGTTCACCTAGAAAGCTGAAATTTTGTACACCGACATTAAAAAAAAAAGTAAAATTAAGTTCGAACACCAGGCAAATCGGGCAACTCCTTCGTGGGGTTCCCATACAAAAATTTCATTTCCACGATATATTTGGACACTACCTGAGAACACGTCGACATAGAAAGCTGAAATTTGGTACACTGTGTTTTCATACTAATAGCAAATAAAATTTTAAAAATGGGCTAAATCGGGCAACCCCTTCTTGGTGTTGCCATATAATAATTTTGGTTTTTTACATATACTTTGAAAACGATCAGTCTTAGTCATTTTTATTGTACTAAAAACTACTTCAGAATAAGAAATCCTATAAAATTGGTTATAATCATTTTTTCTGTCCGACGAGCCGTTCTAGAAATATATGCGAGAAACCAATGCAAAAAATCAAAATTGCTCAAATGGGTGACCATACGATATTTCATACGTGCATTCATCTAGGGTATCATAAGAATTGGTCTTAGACCAATTCTAGCTTTTTCACTTGTTAATATCCAAGTTAGTTTTCCTCAAACAAGTTTTAATAGTTGCCACAATTCCGTCAGAATTTGCGCTTTCTAAAGCTTCAAGTGACAAGTACGTGGAAACCACTTTCTCTGTCTTTTCAGAAAAATACCGAATGGATATTCCTAAATATTTTACAATGGAGATATCAGTAGATTCATCTATCAGTAAACTATATGGTGAATCACCAATATCGTCACGTAGAGCATTCTTAAAGAATGGAAAGAATACATTTCTGATAATGGTACTGCACTTTGTTCTATGAAGTTGTATTAACCCAGAATGTGGTGAATCAGGGAAAAGTAATTTACAAAGTGGACTTAAATGATCTATTGTCCTAATTGGAGAATGGTTTAAAATAAACAGAGTCAAACTTGCTTCAGTAATTTGTTTTTGCAACCGCACATTCTCTGGTTCTTTTATCTGAAAGCACTCTGTAATTTTTCTGGACCTGGAGTTGGAGAACGGTTCACTACTTTCTTTGTGCTTTTTAGTGTTTTTATGGTTTTTTATATCGTCGTACTTAGCTTTAGTAATGCACTGACAAAAAGTGCAAAATGCACTTCCATCCTTTTCAATGAGCCATCATTTTTCCATTCTGTTCGAAATCGTTGGACATATTTCTTTTCCTTGACTTCTTGGGGCATTTTGGCTGAATTAAACTGTAATAAAGCTTAATGTTTTTATAACGAAAACGAAAATACAAAACCTTTCCTTACATTCTTAAAAATTCACCTTTTACGCGCTAATAATATTTTTTCATTTAACGAACACCGGACGAGACGACAACGACCGCTTCACATTTGAAGAAAAAACAAAATGCTTAAATTTGTTGCTGTCAAAGATTCCAATATATGTATGGTAGTGGGCGGCGTGACAAGCTGCCATGCCAACAAATTTTTCGCCAACATAATTGACATTTCTGTGTGGATCTTTCATAACTGACATTCTTGTTATCTGGATTTGGTTATTTTTGTGAAGCATAGGAAATTAAAAGAAATTGAAAAATGGCTAAAAGAGTGGCTAATGGCTAAATTGAAATATTCACAGCTAAAATGAATTTTAAATGGCTAAATTGGCAACACTGGCCACACTTCCGGGGACTGGCGAGTATACAACGCCAGAGCTACAGCATGTTATGGAGAAGTCTTGCGCTGCGTGATTGCTTGTTAGGAAGATTCGAGTCACGGTATACAAACATCAACAAGATATGCCCACTAGATTTTTCACTTCAACTATACTTGGACTAGTTCTCAACTCAATCTCTCAACCCTGCCCTGCGTGCTCAGAAACGCGAGTCGAAAACTCAACTCGATCTCGACTCAATCTCTCAATTCTGCATGTAAACATGGTATGTTTTACATTTAAAATGTACATGGATAGAAAAAGAAAGAAAGAAGAAAAAAAAATAAAAAAATAAAATAAAAAAAAATTAAACTCTCTTTGAAAATTTTATGAATAAAGATAAAAAATATCTAGTCTAAATATAGTCGTTGTTTCCAACAATTGTCTATGACTTTGATTTTAAATGCGAAAGCGCATTCAACGAAACAGAACGGCAAATAATTCCTTTTCGTTAATAAATGAGAAAGGGGGGGGGGAGTTTTCAGGTTGTACTTGCATAAATGTTCCCGCGCTTTTGTGAAAACCAGTTTTCTCTGAAATGTAACCCTACCTCAATTTTGTAAGAAAAAGATAAATTTTGCTTTGGCCAGGGTACTGAAAGGAGATATAAGATACCTCTCAAATGAAATACAAATTTTTCCCGAAAATATCAGAGAATCCAGAATGAGTTTCTCCCACTTAATCTCTTCAGAACAAAACGAATGTAAACAGAACCACGTGCTGTTCAAATAGCATAGAAATTACACTAACAAACATTGGTTATGCTATAAAAAACATTGGATATTGCTCACAAAATTTCAGAGAAAACCGGTTTTCACAAAAGCGCGGGAACATTTTGTGAGAGAAAAACGTGAAAACTCCGCCCCTTCTCATTTATTTACGAAAATTAATCATTTGCCATTCTGTTCCGTTGCATGGAATCTGCAATTATTTGCTTCTTTCTTGAAAACAAAGTGTCCTATCTTCTTATTATGTTATCTTTGGTATAAATATGGAAGACAACCGCGAGCTGGACAATTGCAAAGTTTGAATTCGAAGCGACAAGTGCTATCTGAAAAGCGAACTAGTGTGTTTTGTGATTTTAGTTCTTTAGCTTAGTGAAAATAATCATTACTTTGATTTTTTGTGGATTTGAAAAAAATATGGAAAAGAAACGAAAAATAGATACTGAGTGCAGAACATTTATAGAGCAATGGGGACATCAATATTTCGTGATTGAGTCAAGTAATAACGCAATGTGTATAATTTGCAACGAAACAATATCAGTTCTCCAAGAAGACAATATAATTACTCAAAATTGACAGGAAGCCGACCGACGGTTAAAAAAATATGAATCTTTGAAACGCGGGTTGAAATCTCAGCAAATTATGTTTAAGAAAATAAATGCTGAACAAGAAGCAGCAACTCGGGCTAGTTTCCGCGTGGTTCATTTATTGGCGAAACATGGAAAACCATTTACTGACGGCGAATTAATCAAGGATTGCATTATTGCAGCAGCAGAAGAAATATGTCCAGAAAAAGCAAATTTGTTTCAAAATATTAGTTTGTCAGCAAACACTGTGGCTCGAAGAGTAGATGATATTGCAGAAAATATATTAAGTCAATTGTCTGACAAAAATCGATACTTAGAGTGGTTCACCTTAGCCCTGGATGAATCAACAGATATTTCAGATACTGCTCAGGTATTACTTTTTATTCGAGGGATAGATAAAAATTATAAAGCATATGAAGAGCTTCTAGACGTTTATAGAATTCACGGCACGACTACTAGAGAAGATATTTTTAAAGGAGTCGAAAATGCTGTTCATAAAACCAATCTTCAATGGAAAAACTTGAAGTGTATCACTACTGATGGTGCAAAAACATGTGTGGGAAAAATAAAGGTGTCGGTGCTCTCGTATCAAAGGTCGTAGAAAATGACGGTGGATCAAAACCATTAATCGTACATTGCATCATTCATCAACAGTCTTTGTGCGGAAAATGCATGGATATGTCAGAAATTTTAAAGCCAGTCATGTCAGCTGTTAGATTATATCAGATCACATGCGCTCAATCATCGTCAATTCCGGAAGTTTATTGAAGAGATTGGAGAAAATGACCTGCCATATTATTATACTGCAGTACGCTGGATTAGCTGTGGAAAAGTTCTAACGGATTTTTTGAGCTTCGAACAATAATTGAAATTTTCTGGAATGAAAAGAATCGTCCTATGGCTGAGTTACAAAACAATGAGTGGTTATGGAAGTTATCATTTATACAGATTTAACTAAACATAGGAATGACCTTAATTTAAAATTACACAAGGAGAAAACCAGCTTCTGCCTGACTTATATATACCCATTAAGTCCTTTCGACAAAGAATTGTATTGTTTCAATCTTAATTGAACAAAAAATGTTTCATGCATTTTAATACATGCCAAACATTTAGTGAGCAAACTGAGACTCCATTTCCGGTAGATTTCGCAATTGAAACTTTGGTTGCTTTGAAAATAAATTTCGAGTCTCGTTTTTCGGATTTTGATGCAATTGCAAAAGATATCAAGATTTTTCAAAATCCTTTTAACGTCGATATAGAAGCACTTGACCCAGGAATTCAAATGGAAATGATTGATTTTCAGTGCAGCGATATTTTTAAAGAAAAATATTCAAAGTCATCACTGTTGGCATTTGATAAGAGTCTCCCACTCACACAATTTGATCAGTTGCACAAATTTGCTCGTGGCTTTTTTTTTCAATTTTGGCACTACTTATATGTGTGAAAAAACATTCTCCAAAATGAAATATACAAGAAATATTTACAGATCCAAATTGAGTGATGAACATTTGAAGTCGCTGCTGATAATTTCCGCTAGTAAACTTGATCCACAACTGCAAACAATTGTCAGGTAAAAGTTACAGCTACATAAATCTCATTAATCATAATTATAATGTCTAATTGCATTAATCATAATTATAATGTCTAATTGCATTATGTGAATTACCTACTACGTATGTAACTTATTGTAAGTTATTAGGATAAATCACATATCATGCCAGTTAATATGTTCTTAGTTAGTCGTTAAATAAAAAAATCTGATTTTTATTTTGTATGATTTACTTTCATTACTTTCATTGTAAAATTTATCAAAATAAACTACGGCGGGCCGGATTCTTGATGCTCGCGGGCCAGTGTTGACCCTCGGGCTGTAGTTTGGAGACCCTTGATCTAGGGTATCATAAGAACTGGATTTAGACCAATTCTAGCTTATTTACTTGTTGTATAAAATTTTCGTGTTACCTTCAAGTCCCAATGCCGACTATACCCACTATGGCATATGGCCTGCTATGTCATCACCAAATCAATTAAGGTCTTCGAGTTCTGTGTGATTCTATCTAGTTGGGCTTACAATTATCTGATGACATGAATTCATGATCAATGTATTTTCAATATCTTTTCTATAATTATTATTTGAACCCAACTAGTTTATATTAAAATCTCCCACCACTACAATATCACAAGGATATTCACTTAAGCTACTTAGCCATTCATTAAAATTATCGCAAAAACGATGATTCTGTGCACTTGGGGATTTGTAAAATGATAGAACCATTAACATATATTTATCCAATGTTATTTTAACTATTAAACACCAAACTTCTCTATCCAGTACTAATCTATTCATGATTTCACATCAACGTCCCCTTTTATGTCTATCAGGGGTCCTTTAATATCTAAATATCGATACTCATGTCTGTCATACGTATTATAGCATGTAGATTTCTATATTGAAATTGAAGTTCCTAGATTCTATACAGAGTACTTTTGTTTTCATTTCATTTAATTTCATTTCGTTTTCTATTATTTTATCTACTTATATTCTCCATATAATTTCGGATACTGTATAGGAAATTTTTATGATGGCGAGAAAATTCCATCCAAGTTTAGAATTTTTTCGGACAGACAACTATGTCTACCTGCTTTGAGTTATTTAATTCTATGTATACAATAGAACTTTTCATAAATTCGTTTATAAAACAAATATCAATTACAACACGAATTCAACTAAAAAAAAAAAATTCCATTGTTTGTTCGTCAATCAGACTTCCGAGCTATCGAAAATTCTGACAAGTTCACTTCCGCTATACAACACACAAAGAAGCTGTTTACATTGAAAAGAACGATATTACAAATCGGTTGCAATTAAAATATCTGGTGACATGAATTAAAACAAATTCTCTGTGCAACGTTAAATGGTTTTTGCCCTCCGCCCCCGAAACTCAAGGATTAGCTATCTGTCCTTCAGCGCTGTCGCTCAACTATTCCCACACCCACCCGAGCAGAAACAGCAGTTTCTTCATATGTGTACTTATATTACTTTAATTTAGCTTCTTCCAATTCCGCTTATTTTTTATTTTATTTTATTTTTTTTTTGCTAACCAAATGAGCCATTCACGACGTCGCAGCTTCTTTGCTGCGATTCGCGCAGCTATTTACTAAACCGACAGAACCAACCCAAGTTCAATTTAATCCCGCCGAAAACGTAAACAACTGCGCAACAAAAGGTTAGTATAGGTATAAGTTAGTAGTCGCTGGCAGCAAGTTGTACAATATAATGTTGTATATATATACAAGAGCAGAATACAGCTTGAAAATTTAATGAGATTATTAGCAGTGTGAGCATGCGCCTTGTACCCGCAATATTTGCATACGCATTTTCATAGCGGTCATAATTGCGTCTTCAGTCGGCACTCCACCATTATCATATCGCGAAATACACCACAAGTCAAGTTTTGGTGTAATCGCGTAAGCTAACAGAGCCGTGATGATGGTATAGCGACGAATCAGAAAGTAAAGCTCATTTGGGGGCTAGCTAGAGAAGAAGGCGAAGTTGTTTTGTTGCAACTTGCCTTTGTCAAAACAGTAAAAATAATTATAAAAAAACAAAACAATTACGAAATAAGTCGATGACCACTGTATACACCAACTGTGAAATGAAATGGGCCAGTATGGGATTTGCGGGACTATGCGGGGCTGTTAATTGCAATCCCCTTACAAGAGAAACGGGACAGTTCAATCACATTTTGAATAGAGTTCGAGGTCAGTTATTCCACTTAGTCGCTCAACACCTACAAAGCGCTATACCAAAGGCTGGCTATTATAATACGCGCATTGGATGATAGTCATAAACGTTGTGAGAAGTTGTTCCGCTGTTTTATACTAGTATTTTGTACATATGCAAAAGAAACTCGCATTTCCACTTGAACTTGAATGTCAATCGAGACAGGGAATCTGGTAGTGACTACTACTAGTACTACTACTAATACTAACTATAAATGATTCGCCGCTTCATAGACCAATAGATACAAGAATACATGCACGTTGTATATATACATTGTACATGTAGACGCACTTGTCATGTCGTATACTATTTATACGGCATACTATTTCTAATTGTGAAATGACGATGTTCGTCAAGGTGGTACTCCCGCCACAACCAAGTCAGCCAAGCTGATCTTTACTCTCTTCTATCGCTGGCGTTAATAACTTGCCTAATTGGCCCGTCCGACCACTAAATATTTCAAACGACCCAGAGATAATGTCCGACTAGCGACAATTGAAAAATATTTATTTTTTTTTCAACCAGCGAAATCGGTGAACATTTCTAAAAATAAAAGTTTTATAGATTATCATGGCGCACCGGGTCTGAACTTTATCTGATAAAATTGTTTTTTTTTTGTATATCTTCAAGGACATACTATGACGTCACTTTCATTTTCTTCTCACCCACATTGCGCCTACTAATGAATCTTCGCAGAGTTACCAGTGCTGTACACTTATTTCCCTATTCAGAGTTTTATTTTTGCAATTATTTGTAGTTTATATAGGAAAATGTGGGCGGTAGTTTAAATTACTGGTGAGATATGATTACACATGCCTATATGAAATTGACAATTTAAATGAAGTTTTTTGCTTGAATTTTATTTCATCCTCTTGTCCTAATTAGTCATAATCGAGCCAGAGAAAGATCTAATTCTTTTTACACAAATTTAATTTCGGTTTAACACTTAAAGCTTAAACTTATGACGTAGCTTCATTAACAGTGTTAGCTTAAGCGATTTACCTTAGTGTATCTAAGCTTATTTACGAATGGCGTTATATTTCGGCATTTCAGCAATTTGGAAAAAAAAAATGTATTATCAAGATAAATTCTTTTACAAATGCTTTTATCTAAAACGGATTTCACATAAACTCATTTCTGAGACTTTTGTATGTGTCCCACTTTTATTTATAAGGAAAGGCGAAAAATTGTTTACTCTACGACAGTTCAGCATGAATTTATATTGAAAAGCGTAGAAATTTCATGTATACTCATTTCACGATTTTTGATGAATTTATAAGGAAAGGCATAACATTTAAGGTTTTATATAAGACATACTATTACCATATACAGAAACAATTTTGTCTTGCGCTATCTATTTTTATATATTACACAACATTCGTTTTCATATGCTTTTATCTAAAAACGGATATGAGGAAAAAATATCACACAAACTCATTTCTCGATGAATTTATAAGGAAAGGCATAGCATCTATAGATTTTATATGAAACATACTGTTACCGAATCCTAATAAAATTATTTCGCCGCTGTCTATTGTATTCTGGCGCTTTTAGACTTCTCCAAAGTTTTCGACAATGTTTGTCATGTAAACTTGCTAGAATAATTGTTTAATAAATTCCATTTTTTATGTCGAACTTTTACTTAAATTTTATTCCTCTGTCTTGTGCAGTACCATAATGTTCCATTCTTAGTCCTCTACTCTTCAGTCTACATAGTAAAAAAAATTTCCCTAAAGTGAGTGGCAAAAATTTGTGCCAAGCTTAGGTATTTTTCGATAAGATTAGGGAAAGTTAAACCTCGGAAAACGTAGATTAGGCTTTTATGCCTAAAATGCAGTTAGGTTTTTTCCTTAATATGTAGGGAATATTCCCTAAAATGTAGGCATTTTCAATTTTTACTTGTTTCCCCCCCCAAAAATGTAGGGAATATTCCCTAAAATTAGGGATCGTCTGGTTTTAATTAATATGACGTTGCTCCATAAGAGGCGCGAGTTCTTATTGTGTGTTTTTATTCATAAAGTTTTGACTAGATTAATAGATTCTCCTGAAATTCTTAAATCAATTTCGTTGAATGCTTCTGGTAGAATTTTAAGGTACCGCGATATTCTTTTCAATAAGAGTCATCGAACGAATTATGGATTTTATGAGCCCCTCAGTAATATGTGTAGAATTTATAACAAATATTCAAATATTTTAGATTTCAATATTGATTCAAGAGCAATTAGAAATTTGATTCTTTGAAGGGGTTTGTGATTTTATTTATTTTTTATTGATTTATCGCAAAAGATTTATTTTTTAATTTTATACACTATGGTACGTTATATATAAGTCAGATTATATTTATATATGTTGGTTAAATAAATAAATAAATAAAAAAAAACTGTTGGTCTGTTCGCGTACTAGCTTGAAAGTACAAACTTGTAGAACTTTTTGTAAGTTTTTACTCGAAGTCGTTCGCGTACGCGAAAATTGAGAGAGAAATTGTTGACGTCACTTTTCCCCCTCCGTTCAATTTATTACTTGATTTAACTCGAGAAAAATCGTCGAGTAAGAAGTTCGAAAGTGTCTGTTTTGACAGCTTGTCGCCGGTCTTCAGTTATGTTTCAAGTTTTTAGTTTAAAAAAAAAATGGAAGAACCTGTCCTCCTCCAGTAGAAGTAGAAAGTTCTCCAAGAACATTTAAACGTATTCAAAGTGGTAAATTAAATTTGTATATTGTACTATGTGCTAGGAAAATTTCACGTCGTTATTACAGATCCCGAATATTTCCAAGTTTTTACAAGTTTTTACTCGAAGCCGTTCGCGTACTTTGTGAGTGTCACTCTCAATTTCTCTTTTTATCATACATTTTGACGTTTTTCATGCTTTTACTTGAAAAAGTACGCGAACAGACCTTGTTTTGTCACCACCGTCAATTCCATTAGGCTCTAATGTTAATCGCTCATGAAGTGACGTGACAGCAACGTGAATTTTTGGTTCCTTCGGCTAGCAACTTTTGGATGATGAAACTATCACCGTACCTTCACTTTTATATGAAAATGATAGGATCGCATTTCATCAAGCATTAAGTGAAATTGTCCTTTAAGCGCCCTTTCGCTCCAACAAATTGGAAGAATCCAATATCGTTGACATTTTCTATATCCTTATCACAAATATATACATACCACAGCTGACGCCTCGAAATTTATATTGATTAATGATGTAAGTCAACATGAGTTTTTTGGGTGACAGGCATTCATTGTGTGCGTACTAAACTAGCCCACGGTGACAGGACGGTGATAGAAGTTCGAATAAATCCCACGGTCTACTTTCAGTAGCGACTCTAACAGATAAACTAGCTTGTAAAAGGTGTCTTACTGGTTGAATAGTTGGTATTCGGTTGGTCTACTATTGCGGGGGATAAGGGCTCCATGGAACGTGAGGTCCTGGGCCATGCATAAAAATGGCACGGCCCAGAAAACCTATATAACCGGTGCCAAATACCTTAATTCAATGTTCCATTGATTTGGGGGAAATTAAACTGATTTTCTATCAGAGAAAATAACATTTATTTTGAGGAAAAAACGTGTCTTAAATTTGGGGAATGTCCTAATTTTACTACAGTGTATATATTAATGATCTGCCTGAAATAATACAAGATGTCAAACGTCAATATTTATGCTAACGATGTTTAGGTCTATTTCAGTCGTCCTCCAGGTCTTATCGAAGACAGTGTGGTTCGGATGAATTGCGATTTGCATAACATTTGACTCTTCATCACTTCCTTCTATTCTTTTAAATGTGGTTTTTCAATTCCCTATGTGGATAAAGTCCGTAAGCTCGGGGTGACCTTAAACTTTACAATGAAGTGTTGTAGTCCGTTTAAGTTTAAGATATCAAAGATTTACGTCAACCTCCGCCGCCTTTGATTATCTGCTATAACATTTTCCTCTAAGGTAAGCTATCATCACACTGCTCCAGAATATTACATGTTACGTTTAACGATTGTGTAAGGTTTGTTTTAGGGTTACAAAGATTCGATCATGTGTCTCACTTGAATTTTGCACTGCTAGGCTTCTTTATTGAAGTATATCTAAAGCGCAGATCATTATTCTTCCTATTCAACTTACTACACAACTCTCAGCCCGTTTACTTGAGGATCATGTTCCAACCCTTGAACTCTACCAGAGGCTACAGACCTTTGTGTTTTAGAATTCATTACGACACAATATCCAGAAGGCTAACTCGATCGGCACATTCAGGCGTCTTCTTGTAAATTTTTTGACATAAGTAGCTTTGTTGCTTTTTTCTTCTTCTAATGACCCGTACGCGCAGATAATATCTTTTGTTATCGTATTTGTTCAAATATAGATTTTCTAATTTCTTCTCATTTGCTATAAGTTTTTCGTTTTTATTTCACCATATTTTAAGGAATATAAAAGCTTTTTCTTATCAAAGACAGCAACCCGAAAGCTTGAAATGAAGCTTTTTTATTCAGTCTCTGTTTGAGAAATTGTTGCAGATTATTTACTCGTCTTGTCGCTTCTTGGTATTTTATTATTCTATGCCAATACCTATAAAAATAATTTATTTGTAAAAAATGAATCCATGCTTCCATCCATTCTTCAAAATATCAATCTCAGAAAATTCTATTTAGGATTTAATATTTTTTCTAATATTGAGGTTAATTCCAAACTCGAATATGAGACAACTTACATATATAGTAGATATGAAAATCTTTAAAAAGAAGCTGTCCGAAAGTTAAACAAGCTAATGGCCCCCTAATACAAATCTCAATCTCAATACATTCTGTCTCTTTTTCTGTATTATGCCACAAAAATTCTTTATAACATTTATTACTGATAGCTTTCCTTGTTTGAATGTAAAGTTTAAGAGCTTTGAAAAGTTAGCCGGGTTTATATTGAGATTTTCTTATCTTCTAGTTGTATGTTGTCCGTGCTCGAACTCAAGCTTTTCAAACTTGACTTTTTGAAGAGCTTACAGGTAATTTACTTCAAGAAGTTTTTTATAGCCTAGATGAAGAAATCATAGGGCATATGGACTAGGTTTGTCATTCCGTTTGTAATGCATGGAAATAATGATTGTAGAGAAAATTGGATTGGACACCCACGCATAATATTAAAAGTTATTTTGATTTTTGCATGTCTGTTTGTCTGTCCGTCCATTCTGCCGTCCGCATGATATCTCTAGAGCATGTGTACTTAGAGAAATAAAATTTGCACATTTAAGTTCGAAAATGGGACAAATCGGGTAACTCCTTCGTGGGGTTGCCATATAAAAATTTCGTTTTTCACTATATATTTATTTGGACACTGCCTGAGTACTCGTTTATGTAGAGAGCTGAAATTTTGTAAACGGCGTTAACAAAAGATTATTGAATATAATTTCAATAATTGGCTAAATCAGGCAACCCCTTGTTGGTGTTGCCATATAAAAATTTAGATTTTTAAGTATATTGTAAAAACGATCAGTCCTAAACGTTTTTGCTGTATTGAAGAAAAAATCCTATGAAATTGACTATAGTCATTTTTACTCTCCGATGAACAATTCTAGAAGTTCTAGAAAGACATGCGAAAAATCACTTCAAAAATCAAATTTGCACAGATGGGTGACCATATTGAATTACATACAGGCATTCATCTAGCGTATCATAAGAATTGGTCTTACAATTAGACCAATTCCAGCTCTTTTACTTGTTTTTGTTTTGTTTTTGTTCTGCTTGTGCAAGAAAAAATATTCTTGCTATGCTTGACATTTTCGATCGCATTCAAAATTTGAAAAAGA
Organism: Dioctria linearis; assembly: GCA_963930735.1. NCBI lineage: Eukaryota > Metazoa > Arthropoda > Insecta > Diptera > Asilidae > Dioctria > Dioctria linearis. The sequence goes on along the minus strand of OZ005743.1, from coordinate 168,893,723 downwards.
ATTCGGTCCGCATCGTCAGATTTTCTTATCTCTTCTTACGTGGGTTAATTAGAAGTCGTGTGAGTTATTTTATTTGAATCACTTAATTTCTTTTAAAATTCACAGGAAAAGTTATAATTTTTGTAAGACCGTTTGGCCATACTCTCTAGAGGAATGTCCGTAAATATAGCTGCCCGTCTGCTTGAAAACTGTGCTCAATACATCGTTAAACTTTGAATTTTTATATGACAACGCTTTTGGCCGTTTCCGAACTTAGATCTGCAATTTTCACTTTCTGTAATGAATGACAAATTGATTATATCAGATTTCATCTAGGTTATAAATGATTTGTACACCCAGAGAAAAAATTGGTGAAATTGTTTATGATTTTACATTTTTTCGTTATAAAATGGATCCATAAGCGTTTCTTATTAAATTAATATCGATAACAGTAAAGTGTTGTTCATTCAAAATTCAACATTATTACGAATTTGAACTAATGTTGTTCAATTTCAATTATAGCTTGCCACAAAATTAAATTAACAGCGCATTTTGTATAAAATGAATGCTTACACCTTAGTTTAACAGATTGTAGGGTATGAAAAGAAAGATGACTATGTCTTTATAAAAGTACGTCTCTTACATGTTATTATAGCATGTTCCTTCATAATTTAACAAATCCTAAAGGTAAATTTTATAGCGACCGTATTAGGAATTTAGATATCAATATCGGTTATTTTAACATTGAACACTGTTAATTTACATATGCAACAATATGGTGATTGAAAAGTGGATGCCTTCCTTCACCAGTACCAGCCGAGAAAAAATAAATGTTGTAAAAGTTAGAACAACTTAATTGTTCCATCTAGGGTATAGAAATGATAATAAAAAGGCGATATTATGGTAGACAAATTTTGTTTATTTGATACTGATCATATACCACTTGATACTATGAATACAATATTTACAATGCAGATACTATACAGAATATCAATTATTTTTTTAAATGTATCAACTTTGTAATTTTTTTTGTAGCCATAAAACTTTCTTTGCTAGATTTATCCCGTACGTATACGTCATAGTAAGAATTAATTTTCTCTTTAAAATCATCCCATCTACCTAAGAGTAAGTACTCTTCGTTCGGGTAAAGCAAATGAAAATCAATTTTTATCTGTTAAGTTAATAATAATATATAGATAAATTTTGATAATCCTTACCAGTTCATAGCCTCTGGAATCTTTATATCTTGCCCAAGATCTTAAAAATTCCGAATCGATTTGCATTTTATTTTTTAATTCTTTTTGCCAAACGCGAAACGTTTTTTCCCAATTATCCATCACTTCTCCCATACACTGCAATTCCTACTAAGTGAAGCTTTTAGCGCTTGTGAAATATTTTCATCAATTTCAGTATAACAAACTGAATTTTCGGGCTCTGGTTTTGATTTTGAATGTGTTGATATCTTCATAATCTGAGCTTTTGTGTTTGAATAGGTACTTGTCATAAAGCTTTCCTCTTAGGTTCCGTTTTCCTTGCCTAGGTACAAAGTAGTATTCCTGATAAAAAATTTTGTTAGATGTTAAAATTTTTTATCAAATTAACATGTTAGACATACCTACTTCACGTTCATTAGGAAAAAGGATCCTAATTTGTTTGCTCAAAGACGGAAATCCGCTTGGTCTTACTTTACACCCACTATAGTCTACGTCCTCTAATATAATAGATATTAGTTATTGTCTGTGAAAGTCCAACAAGTCATCGTTTTTGGAATAGAAATCCCGTATCGCTTTACCCTTTTTTGACTTGTTTAATAATTCTGATAAATCCTGTAGTTTATAACGGATTAGTAGGTTCGTCGATACCTAAAAAGATAATTATGAGTTTTTGGGTTTCGGCAGGATATTTTCTTATATATCCGAAAGCAAGAATGCAAAATTCTGATTATAAAACTTGGTAAACAATTACTACTTTTATCAATTTTTACAACAAATACCAGTTTTATATAATTCTAACTATATATAAATCCTCTAGCTTCCAATCTATTAAAAATTGTACAAATCTATGTCGAAATTTGTTACCGTTTCAACAGCAGGTACAGAAATATCACTTGCCAATGTTATAATGAGACTATTAGATGGTTTCTTGGAAGTTATTATACCCTAGATGAAATCTATAGGGGTATACTAAGTTTGTCTTTCCGTTGGTAACACCTCGAAATAATGATGGTAGAGCAAAATGGATTGGACACTCATTCATAATATTAAAAGTTATTTTGATTTTTGCATGCCCGTCCGTCCGTCCGTCCGTGCGTACGATAACTCGAGAACGCGTATACTTAGAGAGCTGAAATTTTGTACACGGACTTTAAAAAAAAAATTAAAATTTAGTTTGAAAATGAGACAAATCGGGAAACTCCTTCGTGGGGTTGCCATATAAAAATTTCGTTTTCCGCTATATATTTGGACACTGCCTGAGAACGCGTAGATGTAGAGAGCTGAAATTTCGTACATGACTAAATCGGGTAACTCCTTCTTGGGGTTGCCATATAAAAATTTAGTTTTTTTACGCATACTTTGAAAACGATCAATCCAAGACATTTTTACTGTACTAAAAACTTCTGCAGAATACGAAATCCTATAAAATTGGTAATAATCATTTTTTCTGTGCAACAAACCGTTCTAGAAATATATGCGAAAAACAACTTCAAAATCAAACTTGAATAGATCGGTGACCATACGAAATTTAATACGGGCATTCATCTAGGGTATCATAAGAATTGGTCTTAGACCAATTCTAGCTTTTTTACTTGTTTTCACTAATTTTAATTAGCGCAAAAAATAATAAAAACTATAAATCTGTTGTCCATTGTACTAAAGATTTTAATAACTGCAGTAATTGTCCATAACACGCTTTTGTAAAAATATAACTGTGTATTCTTATTCAATATGCTTCACAGAAAGTTCTAACAAAGTAAAAATCAGATTTTGGTAAGTTACCTCTAGTTTAACTTACCAAAATCCGATTTCAACGCACGATTACTCCGCAATTATGAATAAGTGACTAAATCAGTTTCGATTCAAGATGCAATACATAATTTGTATGTGTTTAAAACAACGTCGCACGATGTAAATTTTACATTGCATAGCTTTAAAATAAACAAGCACATTTAAAAATCATATACATATCTCAATAAATTAAATGTGTTCCGATGAAATTTAATGAGTGTTGATTATATTGAAATTGCCCAATATACTACTACAAATGTTGATTTAACATTGTGAACTTATAAGTATGTGGCATCGATATACTATAAACGTTATTACATTTTTAAGAGGAACCAGTGTTAATTTTATATTGATCCAATATATATTTAAGTATTGCCATATAAAAGCAATCACGTTAATTTAACTTTGTCATTAGTGTAGGAATGTCTTTCTTGTTTTACATTTTTTGTTTATAATCTAACGAATTGATTTTTTTCTGAGTGTAAGCAAATTACTCACAGTCAAGTAAAAGTATGTTTTGCCATATATTTTAGGGTGTTTTGAGCAGTTTTGGAAATGTTATTTTCCGATTATTTGATGTATTTTTCGTATTTTGACTGTTTGAAAAATCAAAAGACAAGTAGTTCTTTTCTTTTATTCAGGCGGTTAAAAGAGCTCACTTCGTTAAAAAATGTAATTAGTATGAGAAAATTTTCCAGCCAAAATTTTTTATGGCTTTAAAGACATTTGACTCATAACCGTGCTGGCAAACACTAAATCGTGAAAGCGAATCAGCATCATTAACCACTGAAATAATGGTTGTTCAATGAGTTCGAACGTTAAGAAAGTCCGGACTACATCAAAGCTGTATTAAACGTGCTGCTTGAATATAATTGGTGCACATACAAGGATGTCAAAACATCTAACCATCAGTGCTAGCTTTTCTTACTGAACGTTGGAATCGTAGTCCTCATAATTTTGGTGAACCTAAAATCGCTGCCTTAGTCATTTCGAAGGCTTTTGTTGGAGTCTGGCATCCTGCCCTCTCATCCAAACACTTCGTCTCTCCCCACGTCTATAATTATGATGAATTGACAATTTTTTATTTGGTCGTCTAATACAGGTTGTATTAGATCAGAGCTGGACAAGTACCAAAGAAAAAGTACTTAAGTACAAATACAAGTACCGAAGGCCTGAGTACTTCAGCGTAAGTACAAGTACCGCATGTATGAAAAGTACTTGTAACTAATTACTAATTCTATAAAAAGTACTGAGTACTTTTTGAAGTACTTTTTTAGAATCTTTGTATGTTAGTAGTAATAGCTATAATGAAGTTTGTAGAGTTCAGTTAATAGATATTAATAAGTAAATACCTTTTAAAATTTATAATATGTAACAAGTGGCTACTATTTATAGTTTTTTATAGTTTACGGCACTGCACGTATCTTTCACCTCTCATTGCTACACTCATTAAAACTAATAGAGGTCCGCCCAAGTACCCATTGTTGCCTCCAATAATGCATAAAAATTCTAAGGAAAAAATGTCCACTAAATTTCTAAGATTAAATTGAGGCCTTCCCTACATCAGGTCGAGGAATCGTTGATTTTATATTGGAGCGAGGCATTGCTTACTTACCCTTGGTTATGTCATCAAGTCGAGGCATCGTCGATTTTATATTCAAGCGAGACGTTACTAGTTTTTGTTTTACTTGCCAAGTCTTGTATGTATGTTATTAATTTGTCTAAGGTTCTGCCTTGGCGCGTGAGTGCGGCACATGCTTTGACAGTTCTTTGCGTGCTTTAAATCTCAACAAAAAAGGAGTTAGATATTTGTAGGTACTTAATAGACTCAGAAATATTTAAGTAAAAAACTAAGTCTTAAGTACAAGTAAATACTTATGTTCAAGTACTAAGTAGGGCATTTCAAAAGTATTGAATAATAAGTCTTAAGTAACGAAAACTTACTTTAAGTAGTACTTCTTTTTTTACTTAAGTATTGCCCAGCTCTGTATCAGATGGCTTTACATCAGAAATAAATGCCGATGTGCCCAGCGGTCTGTTATCTCCCCTCTCTTCTCTTACTTTCAATCCTATCCTTAGTTTTGTCGATGACAGTGCCTATGATTTCTACTCCTTGGACATTATTGCGAACTCCGGAGGTAATGCCACATGTGTCAAACAAGATTATATTATTAGTTCATTGAATAACGATCTTGAAAATATTCTCGCTTTGGGCAAAGCGAAAAAGATTCAAGAGTTACATATATCAGTACCCCCGCCACTCTCCTAATCTCCTGTATTTTGGAACCTATGTTAAATTCGCTATTTATTAAATAAAAAATTACTAATTATTTAGTTATAGAAATGTCGATATTTTTCTAGCGACTTCTTTTGGGCTTAAGTCTTCAACACATGCCAGCAATGTTTTTCTTAGAAAATGACATATGGCTGTGAAATCAACCATAAACAAAACTTAATGTGCTGTGAACTAATTCATTTGAATTCTTATGCTGTGATTTATTACGGTAGCCGCCACCACATCCGTGAAAATCTAATATGGAATGCGTTTGAAAATTTTACTTTAGCAAACTATGTGGTAAGTCGCAGTTATGCTAATGGAAGTCATTTAACAACGAAAAATTTTTGAACAAATGACAGAAAATTCCCTTCTCATAATTTTACTCATCAATTTCCACACTTTCAAGCGCCTCTGAAGTTATTTGCAACTTTTGCTTATATCTTTTAAGTACATATTAACATATTTGCGTTTTTCAGTCAGGCATATTAATGTAAAACTGGACATCGTCTCTCATTAAAAAACTCACATTTTCTGCCGTATTTGTCCACAATCATAAATAACCAAAGTTTATTCAAGTAAAAATTCTCTTCTAGAAATGAAGACTAAAAAAAGCCGGTTGTCAGCAAAAAAAAACAAATCTCTATATTTTTAATTGTATTTGTTAACAATGGTTATCTATGCTAATCTATGAACGACAAATATTTATGTCCGCGGTTATGTTGTCGTCAACCTTGGAGTTTTTGAACGACAACGCACTACACTTTAAAAAAAAAATATACGCATAACATTGCAAATAATTTCAGGGATGCTTAAAGCTCGTTCAAATATATTTCGTGGTTAAGCATAACTTTGACTTCTATATTAGTATAACTACGGTTTTTAATATAAGTAGTTTACTACAGCAAAATTTTTGAACTCGCTACTGATCATTCTCTGATGAGCTGTATTTTTTTTTTTAAATCTAGCTTTCCTATTTACTTTTTTCTTCGTATCTATAAAATTTTAATGAAATTTATTTTAGGATTTTATTAGTAATGAATGAATAAGATAAGAATGCTAACAATATACTTATCGAATTGACGGAAAGAGCATCAAGGCTCTTTCTCTGAAAAGATAGCATGAAATTGCATATATAAATATTTATTTTACGAAAAATATTAAATCCTGATAATTTTCTTACTTTTATTTTTATAACTTTTATTAATTTCTATTTAAATAAGATTTTTACACACCTATGTATATCGAAGGTTCGTACATTGTATGGATTCGCGTTCATATAAGCAACTTTCACTTTCAATAGCCTATCAAAGTTTATGTTAGTCAATATTTTCATTTTTTGCCTTTTTATCAGTCATGTTATCATTTTCACAGCAATGATAATTTGTATTTATGGCTTTAGAAGAATGTTTTTCTTAAATTGTGTTTTTTTCTTAAAGTAGAATTCTGGAATTCTTTTTTATTTTGCTTTTTTTTTTTTGGCCAGATGAATTTATAATTTAATCTTCTGAAATGCTCGTTTCGGATCCTCCGATGTAATTTATTACAGTGAGGAGGTGTTTAAGTGCTTAGTGTACTTGATGAAATTAAAACCATAAATCTCTACTCCTTGGTTTAAGCCCCTGCACATATTGTTTTCATTAATTTCATGATTTAGGGCAAAATGCTTTATATCGGAGTTCAAAATCAATGATAATTTTTTTATAAAATATTATAATTTTTCAAAAAAAAAGAAAAACAAACAAAAATTCTTTTTTTGATACATAGCGGCGTATTTAGGTTGAAACATTTTGAGGAGCAAACATTTTGAAAAAACGGCGTCAGTGCATAATAATAAATTTTATATCAATATACATATAAAAAAATAGAATTAAGGCATACAACGGTTTTTTATAATAAAAAAGCAGCCCTCCAAGCTTCAAAATCAAATCTATCCCCAATTTGTGTCTAATGCCTCTGTACATAATCATATTCTGAGTTGAAGTTGTATAAAATCCATATTATCTTGTAGTTAATATGGCTGCATATCACTAACCTATGTTTTAGGTTAAAAATAAAATTAATATGTTAAACACAATTCATTCTTTCACACCAGAATAGCGTGTCAATCATTAATTTTACTAATATCTCTTTGCCACAACGTACTGCTTTATTTTGAAATCTCGAAAGTTTCGTTAAATCTTCCGTATATCAATAAAGTGTACGTACTGACGGACAATATTCGAAATGTGGCTTTAGCATAGCATTGTACACTTTTATTGCACTTAAAATTCAAAGCTTTATCTATGAATCTTCGGAAATAGTACCTACTTATATTGTTTTAGAAATTTTGTTACAAATATAATTGAAATTATCTGTTAAATTAAGAGTAATATCTAGTAATTTAATAGCGATACTATCAATAGTTATTAATATCCATTAAGCTTAAATTATTCGTTTTTAACCATTTCAAATCTGATCCTAATCAAATTACTCCTACACTGAGTAAAATCCATACTGTCATATAAATATATGCAATAATGCATTATCTGCAAAGTGGTCCGGAATATTAGTCACATAATCAATATAATTAAAACAGCAATGTTTTAATGATAGAGCCTTGGGGCACTCCGTAGGCACAGTTTATTGCTCCTGATATAAGTTCGTTTACCTTAGTCCTCTGCGATCTGTTCGTTAGAATGGACTGAAACCAATCCGCTTGCTTCTTTTCCTTTCACTCCATACTTATCTAATTTGTTCATGAGAATATTTATATTCACTGTCTTAAGGGGTTACATGGACTTCGAGGGCTAAATAAAAAGCGTATTTCATCTATTTTTTTTTTATAATAAATAGATTATTTTATTCAAAATTTTAAGCATATAAAAGAGCAATATTAAAGAATATTTTATAAAATTTTCATTCAAAAATTTCAAAAATTCAGTCGGTGGGACATGTTTTCCGGAGACCACTAAAAAAGGGTCCACGTTGTGGTCAGGATATCTGTTGATAACTTTATCTCAAATTAAAAAAGCAATTTTTTCTGTTAGTAGATAAGTATAGCTCGTGACTGAACGAAGATTTAGAAAAAAAGTGAAATTTGAATTTTTGCTAAAGTTGTATGCAAAAGAGTTCAATTTTCGATACAATTTAAACTACATTTTCTTCAAGAAAGAATTTTTTGGGTTTCTCCGGTATATAGCAAAAGCTAAAAAATGTTCTAATTTGTTATTTCATCACACAACTCATTAATTTTTGGTGACAAGTTTCAAGTCTTGGTTTGACTCATCAACAGGTCCCAAATAGCGAAAATGGGTGATTTGAAAAACAAATGAAAAAGAAGAGAGAAATGAAAAGTTTGAGAAAAATAGAAAAAACAATTTTTTTATTTATTAAAAAATGTAAATTTTTTTTTAAAGAAGCAGATTCAATCGAAGCGAATCGAACCTATATACGCCACGCAGTGGGCTGAAAAATAAAGAAAAAAAAGGAAGAAGAAGAAGCGTTTCGTGTCAGCAGAAAACCTTCCACTCATCGGTGCAGCTTGGTTTTCTGCCTGCTGCAGACGCTTGAAAATAGATCAAACTGATCCCTTCTCATATAAACTCAGAATAAATTCTGGGTGTGAATTATATGAGGAAAAAACACTCCTATACGAGCCCAGGAGGAAAAATAAATAAAAAGATTACTCTTTTGGACTTTTTACCGGGTTAAACTTAATTTTGTTTAAGAAAGAATTTTCTCCGGTATATAGTAAGTAAGTAAGTAAGTAAGTCCAAAAGAGTAATCTTTTTATTTAATTTAAACTAGGTTATAGTCTTGTAAAATTAGTTGTAATTGGAAAAAAAATCCTTCGTTCAGTCACTAGTCAATCGTATTTTGAAGAAGTCTGCAAAATTTCAATAAGACCGGTGCATTAGTTTTTGAGAAATCGTGTACACCCAGTTCAAAAATAGTGTTTTTAGAAAAAACCGAATAAAGTTTTAAGTTGGAATAAAACGAAAACAAAATTTCTTTTTGTTTTAACTTATATAGAATCGACGACTCCTTACCTAAAAAAATCATAAAATAGTTTTGATTTAAAAGTAATCTTATCATTTTACGCTCAATAGCTCTCAACTGTAGTTGCAATAGTGTGAGTGTAGCCGGAGTCCGAATTTGACGGCACAGCGCCATATGAAATTATTACTCAGTTGAGAGTTTTGCTTGAGGAATCGTAGGAATTTGGTTAAGATAAATTTTTTAAAATAATTTTTTTAGGAAAGGTATAAAAGTTTTATTTCGGTTCGGAAGATAAGAAAGCAAGCTTATGATTATCAGAACACAATTTTTCTGTATGAATAGTAGTTTAGGGCGGAGGATCTACTCAATTCAAACTTTCGTCAGTTTTACATAAGAACACTGCAAATATTTCAGAATGTTAGGACTCTGTTGGGGCTCTCATGTGGTAGTGAAGGCTTGTGAAGTATTCTCGTGGGTTTTGGCATATCCAAAGTTTATGCTTGCTATTATGGTCTTCAGTAAATATATTATACTGGAGGATTAAGCAGAGTTGCTCAAACTTCGCTTAATTATGTAGATTAGAGTGATGCTGGTGGTTTGCAAATTTGTTAACATCTGATTATAAATAAATGGTCTTCACAGCTAAAGGAAAGTTGGCAAGCATTTCCGATTGATTTTATTACAAGCGTACATAGCTAGCCTATATCTTTGGTGGTGGTACGTAGTGGATATTAGTGTGAATCCTTCTAAGTGACCTCACGCCGGCAATTCATTTTCGTTTTCTACATACGTAAATCATTTGCAATGCAACCCACGTCTATCCTGTTATCAGAAAAGTATCGATCAACTTACTCCCTCTGTATCCTGTTAGCGTTCGTATCATAGTCCTTGTCAAGTTAAGGAAGAGGTATTTGCGTACGCTCTTTTAGTCGCCTATCAGTTCTAACTCTTTAGTTTTATCCAGGATGCACCTCGAGGGGGTGGGTTAGATTTGCACCCTAATCATTTTGCTAAATGCTCTATACAAAATCCGATTTTATATATAAAATCGCTGGATGCTTAAGTTTGTATGTGGATGGGCGAGGAAAGATCAGTAACTCTTCAGTTCAGAAATTGAAGATCAAATACAGAATAGATCCTCACTGCGGGTAAAATTAAGCAGAAATTCTTAGATAATAACGCCAAACCGGCGTATGGATGCAGGACTTCGGAGAAATTTATATTCACACTAAAGGTCTGGAATATGGTACGACGCGCGGGTTTTATAAGCTAATGGTTAAGACCCCATAGATATAAGTCGACATGATATCATAGAAATAATAGTAAAGTTAACTAGAAATCCAAATTAACAATGATAATTTGAAATTCTTGGCGACTTGAAATGAACATGCAGTAAAAATTTTTGTTATGACGCTACAAGTTTGAGGATAACACTTCTTCAAATAAGGAAACTCATTTTATGTTCATCAGTTAATAACTCAGAACTTTGGTGATCCTGCTTCTCTAAGGAAATACTGATGACTCCAAGAGCTACCAAAAGCCTCCTATCAAGTTTCTGGATCTTATACAAGCATTTTTTTAAAATTTACAGGTTCATGCTTAGTGATGATTTGCTCGATATATCCGGATCGATATCTATGGAGTAGTATAAGGTTGATCTTAGGGCTTAGTTTGATAAGGATTAAAGTTTATGGATTCAGTTAAGAGAAGTAGAAGTTAAGATTGAATTTTGACATCGTCGTTCAGAATTAGTTTGAGGTTATGTTAATGAAAAGTGTGCATTTGTAGTTTCGAACAAAAATATTGACATATCCAAAAGTACTTAAGCACATATTATTCAAATCTTATACCTCGCGTCATCGCATAATGAGTTTGTTCTCTGGTCACAAATATTAAATCAAGCTTTAATTTTATTATTGTATTTCTGATGCACTTAAAGAATGATTAATTTTACGTAAAATGCCAGCAGACGTAACACGATTAATTATGAATTTCTTGCATCCTGTCTACTCTTTGTTTTATAAAAACTCTGAAAACAAGTTTCGCGTCAATGACTGCGAGGTGGAATATATATATATATTACAACAGCAGCTTCACATTTATGCATTTAACTGCCAAGAGTATATCTATAAAGAACGCGATATCCATCGTGGTAGGCAATAATAGTAAAAAAGCGCTATATTGGACCTCTTTAAGCCGTCCTTATAAATTTGAAAGGGAATAAAAACAGAAAAAAATCAAATCTCATACAACTACAACTGCATTCAAGTTGAAATGGGTTTTCTAACGAATTTCTTAAATCAATTTTTAAAATGTGTGCCCCACCCAGAGTGTATTGTACACGAGAAGTATGAGACTGTGGAAAAAAAAAAAACAAAAAAAAAACTGATGCCAGAGAAACTTTCTTAAGGAATTCATACAAAAAAATAAAACGCCAACAAACCAGAAAGTTAACGAACAGAATCGCGTATATGTACTAAAAAAAATGTCGACATAAGGCAATCGCAGACATTCCTTGAGTGATCTTCTTCTATCCATTTCCGTTGGGTGGATGTGATCCCGACCTTGAATTCTGCATCTGGAGCTAAAGCATGATCATTTCTAGATTTTTATTTAATATTGTTGTCTTGTCTTGAAAATGTGGTGCCAAAAACATGTAAAATCCATGTAAACTGCATTTGTTGATGTGTCATTTTGTCATTAACGCCTCTCCCGCCGACTAGCATATAAGCGATCAACCAGGCATCAGTATACCGAAGAAGACGTTCTTCAGATTTAAAGTTGCGCGCGCATTCATTTGTTGGTGCCCTCAATTTGCATGCTTAGTTCTGAGTTCTGCACATGCATATTGCAGACAGACTTGGTGGTAAAAAAAAAAAACGAAAAAAAAAAAAAGAAACCCGAATCTAGTTATAAGCCGAAGAAAAAAAAAACGAAAATAACTGCCAAATTAATCTGGAAAGATACTGCACAGGCACAGATATGGACGAGAAATTTAAATACAAGTCGAGAAGATAAAATGCATAAAAAAAACCAAAGCACAATTTCAGAGGGCGTAAATATAATTTTAGATGAAAGCTTTATAACTTTTAATTCATGGATTTATTTATGCGCATACCCGTTTTTATCGAATTATATTGGTTGCTGTGATGGTTTAATCCTATTAAGGTGGTAGAAGTTGCACAGGTTTGATGTCTTTTGTCATTAATATTAACAACATTGATAAATATCGCTTTGAGGTGTCATAAACTTTTGAAATAAATGATTTGAAGTTCAACTGCTTTAAGAATGAATACATTCAAGAATTGTTTAGAATGCGCTATACATTGACACGGAACTACCCAAGGGTCTTTACAGAGATTCAAAATGAAGAAATCTTCACAATATGGTTGGGTAAATGAAAGATTGGACATAGTTCGACCCTTGCAAGATCGGGTTTTAAAAGAAAAATTGTGTAGATGTTTAGGCTAGGAGAAGGTTGGCAATGAAGTAAAACCAAAAAAGTTAAATTCTAGATTGTCTACATATTTCGGGATGACGCAAAATAAAATGCTAGAACCTGCCAGGAAAACGTCTAAGAGGTAAAGCCCAATAAGTAGATTTGGAGGAGAAGCATTTTGATGGATGCGACATCAACTGGGTGGTTCCAGAATGACTGAAAGCTGTCTTATTATCACATTAAAAAACAAAATAAATTTTCTTTATTTGATATTAGTGATCATAATGCAACATATACTTCCATTTGCTTGGGAGCCCATTCCCCGCCCTCTTTGTATTTGGTTGGACTCTGGGAAGCCGGGATAAAATCCGTGAAGCACTATCTCACTTTGCAGTTGCACTTTGTCATTTTATAATTGGAAGTTCGTCTTTAGTGGGTACCTTAGCACAAAATGGATTCAAGAATATCTGGCTAGAGTTGGGCGCATTTTTCAAATGCGTCGGATTAAAGAGTGGCTACTTGGGGTTGTAATCGTATGTACGGCAAATGGAGATTGAAACCCAGGGTGGTACATTGGATGAACACAGCCATAGTTCAGCCGATTCTCTACTACGGCTGCACGGTATGGTGGACGACACTGACGAGGAAATGTAACCTGGATGTGCTGTTAAGAACCAGAACACAGAAGTTTGTGTGAGAATTACTGGGCGCACCACGCCCACGGTGGCACTTTAGGTCATGCTTGATTTGCTGTTACTTGACCTCGACTGCAGAAGTGTAGCGGCGATTAGTGTTGTTAGGATGACAGTGGGGCGTAGGTGGATGGAAAGCGGTCTTGAGCATTCCAATATACTCCAAAAGATAAACTTCAGTGACGACTGTAGGGTAGAAACAGGCTATCAAGTATCTGTCCTAAATTTTGTTGCGGATGTCAATGCAATGATGCCCACCACGAGTGATTGGGAAGGAAAACAGAAGGTGGTAACATCCGATATTTCTATCTTTACAGATGGTTCCAATATGAGTCTTAAAGACTGCCGGTCAAATGTAGTGGCTTTCAGGGAGAGCTTGTAGCGATTTACCAAACAACGGTAAAATTGGTATGTATGTGCAGAGAGTCCGCAGGGCACATCTACAAATATACTGACAGCCAGGCAGGATGGATCTAGGAGGGTTCAAAGTCTATCCCATGAGGTCAAGGGGCACAATGCACCTACTGGAAGTATAAGTGATGCAGGCTAGCCTTCGAGCAGCACCCCTCTTACCTAACTTAACCTGTACGAAGGAATTCAAAATGTTCGGGACAATTATAAATATTTGTGTAGATGCTATTAAATTGGAGCCAAACCACTTTTTTTTCAGAATTTTAAACACTAAATTAATTTAACAAAAAAACAAATAAAAAAGCTAGAATTGGTCTAAGCGCAATTCTTATGATACCAGAAGAATGCTTGTATGTAATTTCGTACATTCACCACCTCTCTGTGCAAGTTTGATTTTTGAAGTGGTTTCTTGCATCTATTCTAGAACGGTTCATCGGACAGTAAAATTATTATGTATAACCAATTTCATAGGAATTCATATTCTGAAGAACTTTTCACTGCAATAAAAACGTATATGTAAAATACCTAAATTTATATATGGCAACACCAAGAGGGGGTTGCCCGATTTAATAAATTTTTAAAATTTTGTTTACTATTGCTATGAAAAGATCGTGTGCAAAATTTCAGCTCTTTGTATAAACGCGTACTTAGGCAGTGTTCAAATATATAGTGAAAAACGAAAATTTTTCTATGGCAACCCTACGAAGGAGTTACCCGATTGATCCCATTTTCGAACTTAAATTTACTTTTTTCTAGTAACGCGTTCGCAATTTCGCGATTTGAACTATATTGAGCTGAGATCAGGTTCAAACTTCCGGGTTATGATGAAATTGGATTGGAGCTATCCTGTCTGGGGTAATTCTTTAGAGATCAGAACATTTCAACAAGTTTCGAATTTGAAGTGCATCTGCCCTTGCTTCGCATTTTATATGATGTCATGAACACCAAATCGTTAAAAAATTCCCACCGCACAACAGTGAGACATAGCAATTGCGGTTTTTCTGCCTGGATTTAGAATTTTCCGATAATATTTACGGGATCTATTCTTTGAGGATGATGATCACTCCAGTAATGATTTTATGCGATTTTCTTCTCAAAGTATGAATGAGTTCCAGAAGTATCAGAAAGGGCATAGTTCTTTGGCCTATAATTTTTTTTTAATATACTCTGTTTAAAAGCTTGTAAACGAATTTGAAATTTTTTTTTTCTTGAGAACAAATACAACCCGTTATAGCTGGATTTTAGAATATCGCTTGATACCCAAGACTATTCTAACGCACTTTGTAGGTTGTCTGGTCATAACAGTATTTGAGCTGTGTAAATGAAATTTCCAGAAGTTGGCAAAAAACACAGGTTATATTTGTTCTCGAGAAAACGGAAAATTTCAAATTCATTTATAGTTTTGAAACAAGGCCATATCAGAAGAGGAGGACGGATCTAGGGCCGACTATTCAATGGGCGAATAAAATAAATATAATGAATTAGCGTATAGCAAGTACCTACCTAGTTACCGTAATTACCTACAAAGTTTTTCCTTTTCGTTTTAGTATATTAATGGGTCTATTTAAGTAAATATCGTGGAAAAACTGTCTGGGTAAAAACTTTTCGTGCAGAAGGGTAAATATGTAAAAAGTATAGAAAAGTATGCGAACGGCTCTCCTGTAACTTCGTCAAAAACAAGAAGAAAAATTATCTAATTATAATCATATACCAAAGCAAGAAGTAATACGTTTAGTTTTTAAAAGTTATGTCTATTTTTCATTTATTCAATATTCTTCATTTTGTAAAAGCTTTTAAGAAAATTACAAAATATAAAAGTAAAAAGAACTTTTCTAATGACAGTTGTCATTTTTCCTTGAATAAATGTTGCACAGTAGCTAAAAACTTCCGGTTAATTCAGGGAAGAGAGGAAGCTGTGACGTAAGCAAAATTTATGTATTTTGTTTGCACGAAAATGTAAAGAAACGGAAATGCATTATAATGTATTGTCCCAAAAATGACGGCGAGAACAGACCTAATGTTGGCCTTAAAGGGGCGTTTGTTGGTAAAGATAGCTTGAGGCAGAAATGTGTTAGAAGAAGTATGCCGAGTACAGTAAAATTTGCAAAATGGGTTCAATAACATTAGCGTGCTTCCCATTAGCTTTTTTTTGCACTTTGTGACTCCTACCAACTCTCAGCCTTGGTCAGTGTTAGTGGCTATTGTACTGAATTTTGTGTCTCGCTGAAAAAGACATTAAAATGTCCTCGATCTCAGTTGTATATTTCTTAACTTTTCACACCACACGATTACTAATTTTTATAAATTATGACGAAAAACAAATTTTCTTTTTTTAATACATAGTTGAAAGCCTAAATTACAAGACTTCTAGTGAAATGGGTACAAATTACACATCTAGGGAAATTACCGCTGAGCGGCTAACACCTGTACGGGCAAATTTTATATGTTGCTTCATTTTGATTTCGTATTTGGGAAAAATTGCAAAACTTTAGCAGAAAATGGACTCAAAAGTATTTTTTTTCCCACATCAGAAATATTTTAAATATAAAATTGTATTTATTGGGGTAAAGATTATAATAAATATAATGTATATTATTTATATGATTTTTGACAATTTGGAAGCCCCCCCCCCCTTTTGAAAAACATTTATACGACACTGCTTTGAAACAGAGTACATATTTTGATGCATTTATTGAAATGTTGATACGCTTCTATTAGACTGCAGAAAAACAACTTGCTTTCGAATAGCTTTTCGTGAATGGCAGATGGAACTAATCTATAAATCGTGTACAATCTTGAATATATGTATAGGATAATTAAAGAATGCATACACAATATTAAACGGTGTGTTAGTGCAAGTGGTTCAAAGAGAAAAATTGTAAAGAAACAGTATTACAGGGTAACCAAAAATCTTCGATTTCAATACAGTTTTAACACATATAGAACCTTATAACTTTTGAACAGGGACCGAAAATAACTGGTATTTTGAAAATTTTAAACTAAAAAAGCTGGGATAAATCATGATCGTGGAATTTAGTGGAATATACCAAAAGATGTCTCGTGAAACCCGTTTCGATTCCTGTAAAGCTTTTGAAAACTTAATTTTTTATAAAAAAAAGCTAGAAAAACTAAGCTGGAAAGGCTTTTTATTTTATCTGGCAAAAATAAAAAACCAGCTTGACTTTTAAATTTTTCGAGCTGGAAGTAACAGGTTTGAAGCCGAAAGTATAAAAGGCCAAGCTGGCTTCTTAATTTTAGGGACCGAATCAGTTATGAATTTTTACGAAAAAAGCTTAATTTACTTGTTATTCCTGTCCGATTATAGTTTTGAAGCTAGAAAAGCAAGCGCAATGGCTTGATACTTTTTTTCGGTAAAAATATGAAAAGCGAGCCCGGCTTTTCATTTTTTCTAGCCAAGCTGACTTTTTATTTTTGCCAGAAAAAATAATAAGCCAAGTTGGATTTTTATTTTTGTCAGATAAAACAAAAAGCCTTTCCAGCTTAGTTTTTTTTAGCTTCAAATTATTATCGGTCAGGAATAACAAGTAAAATTGGCTTTTTTCGTATAAAGTCAAAACTGGTTCGGACTGACTCTGCTTATGAATAGTCTTCAATGCAGAGGCATAATGTACTTTTATATCGTTGTTCAGCTAATAAAATTTCTGTTAAATATGTTACTAACCCCCCCCCCCCTATAAATTCGAAAATTCAAAATTTTAACTCATTACATATATTTTATTGCACTGTCTATATTTACAAAAAAAATAGTACATCGAAATAATCATGTTCGGATGAGATGGAATCATTTTTCCACATTTCAATTGGGTTTATATCCTGAATTTAAATTTCACTAAGAAATTTTGAGTACTAATTTAAAAATTTTAAGCGCTTGTATGCGTATGCGCTACAACTGATTTCAATTCTCATACATTTGCGTTTTTGTTATTATTGTTTCTCTTCCAACAACATTCTGCTAAACTGTTCCTAAGTACTGATTAAGTATCAATAGAGCAACAGGTGATAGTACTCACCTAGATGAACAAAAAATTTGAATGGAAGGGGGGGGGGGCAATATCCACCGTTTAGGAGTTACAGGATGTTAAAGAAAAATAGCTAGTTTTTCACAAAACACTGTGTATTTTAAAAAGAACAGGGGAACTGTCACTGGCTTTTCCAACGACTGCTCAACTAACCCCATACCCCCTCCTCTCAGGAGTTACGGTGGTTTAAATAAAATATTTCGGATTTTTTATTTTTTTTCATTTCATTCATTCTTCATTTGACCTCTGTGTTTTTTGCAAAACGGTCGTTAACATAACTTTTTTTTTATCAAAACTATAAACTGTAGACCTTCCACTTTAATTTGACCTGTTATACCCTATGTGCTATCTGTATCTGTTAAAGAGTTATTATGATAGGACAGACGTACGGGGCTAGTTGAGCAGTCGTTGGAAAGGCCATGAAGTTCTACATATAACGAGCTCTTAACTGTGACCATGCGCCTTGTACTTTTAAAGATACACGGTGTTTTGTGAAAAAGTAGCTTTTTTTCTTCATCACCCTGTAACTCCTAAACAGTTGATATTGCCAGCTCCCCTCCTGCCGTACAATTTTTTGTTTGCCTAAGTGAGTACTATCATCTCCTACTCTATTCACCTCCTAAGGGGAAACACCCTGTATATTAAAGGAAGCTTTGATTTTTACATTAAATGCTCCAAAAGAGATTTTTATTCGTGTCTGTTAAAAATTTATAAAATACTTTTTAACAACTTTCCTCAACCCTACCTCCTCTCCCCCTTACTTTCTATCCACCTCCTGAATCTATCAAAAATCGCTGATACGCTGGGATTTACACATGCTTTATTACTTTGCTGTTGAATTTTATGCTTATAAGAATGTACATAATGTGTATCATAGAGACTTATAAAAGCTCCACGCTGTATGTGGTCAGATCACCATTTGTGAAATATAATTTGAACAGTAAAAATAAAATTTTGTTCAAGAAAGAATTTTTTGGGATTCTCCGGTATATAGCAAAAGCTAAAAAATGTTCCATAACACAACCCATTAATTTTTGGTGACAAGTTTCAAGTCTTGTTAATGTTAATGTTAAGAGTAGGGGCGACCAGGCCTCCAGGACCCTGCGGACACCGCGACCATAGTTGATCTATTGTGCCTTCCCCTATAGTGATTAGGCAAAATCGAGTCTTTTAACGAGCTCGATTATTGCTTTCGGAGTTAGATTGCAGACATTATCTGGAGAGATAAGATCTCTTCCAGTGATTTGCAGCCTTAGACTTGCAAGTGCTGGGCACTCGCATATAACGTGCATCGAGGTTTCATCTTCCTTTTCGCACAGTCGACACAGTTCACTGTCGCATTTGCCTATCTTCTTCAGGAAGTGACGGAAGGGGCCATGACCAGTGACTGCGTTAGCAAATAGTCTGAGCGACTGTCTGCTAAGTCCAATAAGTTTACGCGACAGGAAATGAGAAGGATTGAAGAATTTCTTCGCCTGCCTCATGCCTGGCGCGCTACGCCAAAGGAGATCCAGTTGCCTGTTTTCCCACTTAAGCAGTTCCCCCTTAAAGTGGCTTTTTGGTAGGCCAAATGTCGGATAGGGACCAATATACGGACATTCAGCTCCCGTTTTAGACAGTTCATCCGCTTTTTCATTACCGTCCACTCCTTCCTGTCCAGGGACCCAAACCAAGGTTACTTGGTTGTCCTTAGACAGTAGTTGGAGTTTCGAGTAGCAGCTCCAAACTAGTTGCGACTCAAAGGCTTGAGAGGAAAGAGCGCAGCTTGGCTGTCTGAACAGATGTAGATGTTGGAGTTCTTACAGCCTTTGTTTAGGCTTTCCTTAGCTCCAACCTCTATAGCATAGACTTCCGCCTGAAAAATGGAAGGTGAGACACCAAGCGGAATGATAGTTCCACTTCTGGACCAACCAACCCTGCGCCTGTTTTCCCGTCCTTCCGGGATCCGTCAGTATACCAGACTTGGGCCCGTTGCGGGAGCTGGAGTCCTCCGTCTAGTATCTGGCTTCTTTCATTAATGGTTACCTTGTAACCTCTTTCAAAAGAAAGTCTCTTGGCCATAGTATCTTTTGGAGCTCTAGGTCGTTAATATTGACCTGCTCGAAGATACTGAGATGACCCACCCTGGAGGAGGTGCAATCATCTGACCTTTTCTTTCGAAGCATGCTAGCTGCAGCTTCCCCCTGAATAAAGAGGTAGAGAGGCTGTAAGCCAGGAATGGCTTCAAGTGCTTGTTGAGGACATGATGTAAAGGCGCCAGTGGCGCCTAAATATGCCATCCTTTGCACCTTGTCGAGGGTTCTTCTGGTGGTTGCCTGCAATGTTTTAGGCCACCACACATTTGCCCCATAAGAAAGTATGGGTCTGTCTATGCCCTGGAAGATCCATAGGGTCATTTTGGGGTTCAGACCCCACTTTTTCCCCAAAAGCCTGTGGCAAGAGCTGATTGGCCACATGGCTCTGTTTGTTATCATTTCCAGGTGGGGATTCCAGGTAAGCTTGCTGTCTTGGATTATTCCTAGATATTTTGCTTCTTTGGAATATTCTATTGCAATTCCATTTCAAGTCTTGGTTTTACTCATCAACAGGTCCCAAATAGCGAAATTGAGTGATTTGAAAAACAAATGAAAAAAAGTAGAAAGTCATGAAAAGTTTGAGAAAAATAGAAAAAACAATTTTTTTTTATTAAAAAAATTTAAAAATTTTTTTTAAAGAAACAGATTCATTCGAAGCGAATCGAACCTGTATACGCCACGCAGTGGGCTGAAAAATAAAAAAAAAGAAAGGAAAAAGAAGAAGCGTTTCGTGTCAGCTGAAAACTTTACACCCATCGATGTTGCTTGGTTTTCTGCCTGCTGCAGAAGCTTGAAAATAGATCAAACTGATCTCTTCTCATATAAACTCAGAATAAATTCTGGGTGTGAATTATATGAGGAAAAAAACACTCCTATACAAGCCCAGGAGGAGAAAGACTTGAAACTTTTCAACAAAAATTAATGGGTTGTGTGATGAAGGAGCAAATTAGAACATTTTTTAGCTTTTGCTATATACCGGAGAATCCCAAAAAAATCTTTCTTGAACAAAATTAAGTTTAACCCGGTAAAAAGTCCAAATGAGTAATCTTTTCATTTAGTAAAAATAAAGTCTCTGGATTAGTGTTTCCAACACGAACATCCATAGCGCAGCAGGTGATAAGTATCTTAAAAGGTACAGGGTGTATGGTCACCGTTAAGAACTCATGAAGAACCTCAGGCCTTTTCCAAGGACTGCTCAACTAGTTCCACACTCATCTTCGGAGTTATGGCTGCTGTTTAAAATAAAAATTTCGGTTTTTTTACCTATTTGTTTTTTATTTTACCCTCTTTTTGTAAAAAAAAAAAGCTATTTAACATCGCTTTTGTTTTATAAAAAGTGTAAATTATGGACTCTCTTCTTTAATTTGACCTATTACATCCTATGTACTAACTGTAGCCGTTAAAGAGTTATTAGGTCTGAACCTATTGAGGTCACAAATAATTTGCTCCCTTAGTAACTGAAAACAAGTAATTTTAAACAAATATCGTCTAATTTCCTTATGACCTGATTAGGTTAAGAGCTAATAATTCTTTAACGACTACAGATGTAAATAGATGTAATATGTCAAATTAAAGAAGAGTTTATAGTTTTTATAAAAAAATGTATTGTTAATCAACTTTAACAAAAAAAAAAAAAAACAGTATTCACAGTGTAAAAAACTTCGAAATTTATTTTAGACCGCCATAACTCGGAGAGAAGAGGAGTACTGGGCAGTCGCTGAAAAGACCATGAGGTCCTTCATACAAAATGTGTTCTTAACGGCGACCGTACATTCTGTACTTTTTAAGATACTTGGTGTTTTGTGAAAAACTATCATATTTTCTTAAACACCGTGTAACTCCGAAACGGTTTAGATGACCCACCTGCCATACAATTTTTTGCCTGTATAGGTAATTACTATAACCTCCGTGACGGAAACATCATGTGGAACAGACAATAGACGTAATTTTTTAATAATTCAATAATATTTTATTATATTATAATTTATTTAATTTAATTGATAATTTTCATATTATAAGATCACTCCACTTATACTCAAAAAGTAACGTAAACAGAAAAAGAATTCAATTTCTCGTTGATGTTGATATAAGAAGATGTAGTGGGAGATAAAAAAAAAGCATTCAGCTCTTTCTACTTAAATCATCCTTATTTTTGCCCAGTATAAATTAATTAAAAAAATCTCAAGAACTAAGATTTAATTTTAATTTAAAGTATACATAACAAAAACTTAATTCTTTGTTTATTGCCTACTACATCCTCTGTACATAGATTGCTTTATTACAATAAAAATGAAAACTATTTATTAATTTCCACAGAGTCCCAAAAGTGGATGTATGGCTTTTAAGCAAACTTTAAATCAAATTTCTTCCTTTCATTGAATTCTGATGTAGGCTTGTACAATATTCAACCATCGACTACCATATCCAAGGTCATCAAAATTATGTTGCAATTACGAAATTTCTTTCAAGCCATTTTGGATCAGAAAATAATTTCTTAGAACTGATATTCATTCTTCTCTCAGGTAGTCAGTCAGGTGGGTTATACCAAAGAACATCTAAGTTAAGTTATATGTTCTTTGGTTATACTATAATAACTTGACGATTTTTTTTTATATCATCCAATGCTAGGTAGGTAGGTAGGTATATAAGCATTTTTGCCTACCTTTATAGTTAAGCGAGAACAGATACCTACATATAATAATTTTGTAATGCATCCATCCAATCAAACAAACCGATGAGATACTTATTATCGTAGCAGCTTGCGATCAAGTCAAAATATGGTATAGAGCGAACAGCAAATTTCCAACTATACTAACTTG
The DNA here is from genome assembly GCA_963930735.1 of Dioctria linearis. Taxonomy (NCBI): domain Eukaryota; kingdom Metazoa; phylum Arthropoda; class Insecta; order Diptera; family Asilidae; genus Dioctria; species Dioctria linearis. The sequence goes on along the minus strand of OZ005743.1, from coordinate 168,871,007 downwards.
ACTAAATACGAGTATGTATATGTTGTTTTCTACATATGTATAAAAGAACTAATACAAAGCACGATCACATATCGCAGTTATGCGTGATCATATTATACTTACATAGCGCTAGAGATCGGACGACAGAGTGCCCCAACAACACAAGATCCCATACTTATTACCCAAAATTGTCAAGGTCAAGATTTCTCAATAAAGACGAGGACCGAAAAAATGCAAAATACCATTTCAGCACAACTTTTCTCATTGGATACACCACAAAATTCAGAGCTTTTGGGCGGCAGATGAATAATCGTGTCAGCACAGTCTCGCGCGGATTCGGTTAAATGTGTCTTAGCACAACAAAGATCGCGAGAGTTGAGGCGTTTTAATTCTTGAAGTGCATAAGAAAAAGAACAAAGATAAAAGTATAAGTAAAAAAAAAAAAAAAAAAAAAAACAAAAACGAAAAAACCGCCAACCTAAAAAAGAAAAATAAATAATTTTTTTTCCGTCTTTTTATTAATTTCGTATTCGATATTATTTGTGCAGCGGCAGTGAGAAGAAAAAATAAGAAGAAGTGAAAAAAGTGAGTTTATTTTTTTTATTTTCTTTGACAGAAAAAAAAAATAATATCCAAAACGATCCAAAAAGTAAAAATCAAAGAAAAAAAAAGGGAAAAAAAAAGAAAAATCAAAGTGGCGAAAAAATGAACCAAGAAAACTCTACGACAGAGAGACAGTTCCAAGCCCCAACAATCTCAAGTCAGAGAACTTCTCTGGTGGACTATAAAAGCAAAAATTCATTTCGAACTCGAGTTTATTAAAATGTGAAGTGTGCGCAAGTCAAGTTGGATTAACGGCTTTGTTTTTGCTCAAGGTTTGTTCCAGAGGATACTGGCTGGCTAAAGCAGTTGGGGCTTAAATCGAGTGTGTATAATAATCGGAGCAAGTGAAAAAGCCGCAATCATATTAAACTCATATTATACTGTGCTTGTCTTCGGTGCGCATGTGAATTTTTATAATAATATAATCGTCGCGCTAGTACTGTTTCACACACAGAGTTCTATACTTATATATAGTATGCGCTTTGTAAACTCAAATAAAATTATCCGTCGCGATTATAATAAGTCGTCATCACGTCATCATCAGAGGTAGTATTAGTAGTGTTATTTAGCTAAGCACCCAACTACAAAGCGAATAGAGAATATGCGCCCCGACTTTTTTTTTTCTATAATCTACTGAACTTGAACTAGCCGCCAAGCCAAGTGGGACTGATTTTATTATTATTAGTGAGTAAGCGGCTGTGTGTTGATTATATAGAAGAGCGCGCCATAATTCTGATCGTGCGCGCGTTTTACTTTTCTACACATACTAAATATCTTCTATATTCATTTATCTATCTATTTTGATAGTATAAGATTTTTGGGTGTTAGCTATCGAAAGTGAATATTTTCATAGTGCGCGAGAATTCGGCGAAACCGCCTGCCGATTATCTTACAAGAATAGGAAAATTTCGTATCGTATCGAGACAATCTTTGGTGCCCAACGCTATATAAAAAAAAAAAACCTGAAAGTTACATTTGGAGAACGCTGACCGGAAGGAACAACAGGATAAATCTAGCCTCTACTAGGCTTTGTCTGTTTTTATGCTATTTGTCTAATATATTTTTAGCTCAGACATAGCCTGAAAGAGGTTAGGTGGAACCTGGTTATATCCAACATTATGCCGAATAGGCGCCTGCTACAGCCGCTGATTATGTGATAATTATCATTGTCAACATGAAAATACGCAGTAAATTTTTTGCGTTTTTTTTCCTCATTAAATTTTTATTATTTTTATTATTTTTTTTTAATATATTGAAATGTGAAAGTACAGACAAAATTAAAAAAAAAAAAGAAATTAGTGCGCAAAATGACATTTCGATTTCATGCAAACAGAGTCTGATAAGTATTTCGCTTCGTATATATATATATATATATATATATATATATATATATATACATATATGTATATATGTATATAGAGAGAAAGTGGATGGAGAGACTCCATTTATGCGTGTGTGAATCATACGAAAATAAACAATTACGTCATGATCATGGCGTTTACGATTTTGTGCTCAAAATAATAATAAACAGTGTTACCGGATACTTATTTCAGTTTGCATGAAATAAAAGAGAGAAAAAAGAACAGAAAAAAAAACAGTAAAAAATATTGCGAAATTTGGTATATTATTCATATTATAAATTAAATTTTTGTTTTCAGGTATTTTTGTTACTTGTTTTTATAGAAAAAAATCTTTCAAGTAAACAACATTTCGTAGATAGTATAGTCATGCGAAGAATTCTGTACAAAAAAAAAAGAAAAACTGCGCGCGCAGATTAATCTGAAATTGCATTTAAATATTTGTATAAATGTTAAAGGTGTGTTGTTTGCCAAAATAGGACACACCCAATTATTTTTAAAAAAAATTTTGCTTTTTGTTTTTTTTTTTGTTTTTAATTCATATTATCATTGGCTTGCAATCTTATTTTCACAGACAGGATTTGGAAATAATCTTTTATAAGGCGTAGCAGCAGCAGCTATTTGTATGTGAGAGATTTGAAATTGTTTTTTTTTCTAAACCATTTTTCACATAAATGCTTTTATAATGAATATTAAACACAGCACGATGTCAGGAAAAAAAAACAGATGTTAGACAAAATATTCTTTTTATTTTCATAGCTCTGGTTTGAGCTGTTAACAACTTGAAATAAAACAAACAAGAAACGTAAAACAAATATTTTAAAAATATCAAAAAAAGTTCTACAGTAGATAGGTAGGTGGGTATAGGTACATAATATGGAATATTAAGATAATATGCCCGCTCTCAATGTTGTTATTACAATTTTTTAATGCGTAGATTTCTGGTAAAAGTTGTTGAACTGACGATTTTGAAAGGAAATTAAGATTTTTAAAACGCAATATCAACCTTAAAATATAATTTCGAGTAATATAGAAGGTCAAAGAACTGTTGAAAATAGAATTTATATGATTGGTTTATTTTTATTTATATATATAGTATGTTGTACAAGAGAATCTATATAGGGTGATTCAAAAATTACTCACGGATTTAAAAGGCATGTACCTATTTAAAATTACTTGTTTTTTTTCAATGAAAGACTTGTTATGAAGGCTTAAAGCCGAAAATTATAGTTCCATTAAGAAATTTTGAGAGTATATGAGTACATGACTTTTAACTTAAAAATCAATATTATCGGTGGAACTGTTTTCCCAGCTTTCAAATTAACTGGAATGGGATACCCGGATATCGCGCTTTAATGTGAATAAAACTTATTTTCGTTAAAATGATTGATATTGAGATTTTTAAATAAAGCCTAGTATCGAGTTCGAGTAAAGTGTGACATTTCCATAGAAATTTGAGCGCTGGCAAAAATTTTACTGATAATTTTACTAGGGCAGTGCGGAGTGCCCTGGTAAAAAGTGAATATTTATCTATTTTACGATAGATGGCGCCTTATAGTTCTCCACTTATTTAAAAAACAATTAATTTTCAGATTGTGTTTTTGAATTTATTGAAGGATTTAATTTTAATTGAAAATTTTTAGATTGTTTTGTTAATTTATTGGTGGACTTAATTTCTCCTCAAATTTTCAGATTAATTAAGTAAATTTTTAATTGTAAAACCTTTATTTAAACTTTATAAACAATTTGAAGTTTTTCAGCGATTAAATTTTTAAACATCTGTCACCTTGATTTCTCCAAATTAACATACGTCAAAATTTTATCAGCGATTTAAATGTGATATAATTGGAGACCGCGTTAAATTTTACTTTACCTGAACTCGATACTAGGCTTTAATCTTTATAGGCATACAACGAACTTATTGGATGTGTAATGTGTATAGACAGTAGGCAGTATCAATCAAGGTTTTATTGCTGTGCTGATGAGATTGTTCTATGTTGATGATCGAAACACATAGTATTACTCTCAACATATCTTAATGAATTTTTGATTTTCGGTTTTAAGCCAGTAAATTGACTCCGAGACGGTACCTCGGTACATGTCTTTCATGTTAAAAATCAATCATGGTTTTGCACTGTTTCTCCCGGTTTATATTGAAATTTACATTTATTTTTTATTTTTATTTTTTTTTTAAATGAATTTATCGTAATTACTAATTAAGTAATCATAAAATACAGTTTCCTCTCACAAGTTTAGGACTACAAAAAACTTCCAATCGGAAATTCACCTTGAGGTACTGCTGAGTGTTATCATTTGGCTTGATTAATAGAGACACTCCTTCAAATAGGCCAACACGAAGACTTCGGGACCTGATATTTCAAATTTTGGTAAGTAAGGACACAAAGAAATATTTTCACTTTTAATAATTATTTGGTTTGAAAAAAGCTCAAGCAGCTCCAGTAGTGCGGTTCATAGGGAAAAACCAGTAAGTAGAACCAACCTTTGTAAACCTTCGTAAAGCGATTTTAGTACGAAAAAGCAGCTATAAATTTATTATCCTACAGAAACCTCATATATTGTGATGAATTTAAGAAGTTATTGAAGTTACTGAGTTGTAGTTCATGCAGAAAAGAAAATTTTGTTCTTTATCCATACATGTGTCCTTCTTGTGCTCGAAGGACACATGTATCGATAAAGAACAAAAGAGAGTGTAATTAAATACCATTGTAATGAAATTCATCGGGTTTCAAAAATTTAGGGTTCTTAAAATCGTGTTCCTTTATAATCTATACTGATTTTATCCGATAATTGAAAATATCTGTAGAAAATCCTATATTTTAGCTCAAAGTCCCAAATACAGGACTTCATTTTTTTAATACATTTTCAATATTTTTACTTCGATGTTTTTTTTATAAATGATAATACTATTTAATTACTTATATGTTTTTCATTTATTTATTATAAGAAATCAATTAATAAAAATAAAACATTTTCATGTGCAGGCTTAATATATTTTGTAGGATTTTCTAAAAGCAATATTTTTAGCATTCCAATTTGGTTAAATTATTTATATTTTCAATTTTTCTTATAATATTTTTATATTTGTGAATGGTATAATACATTTTTCGGGTCAACCGTTTTCTCCAAATTAAACATTCAAAAGCAGGAATCAAAGAGATGCCATTTACAGATCCATTAGCAAAGCTTTTAATAATTCTTATTAGGAGACTAAAATATTTCTATGGTTTCCATATTTTTCAGAAAGATGTTCACTTTGAATTTTTCAGTAAATTATTTGCATGAAATGAAATAAATAATCTGTATGGTCACCAAAGGCAAAGATTTCTTTTATTATACGTAAAAAGTTTTAGGCTATTTGATCCATCCAATTCCAATGTAGAAATTATTTGTTTTTTTTTTTTTGCTGAAATTGTTGTAAAATAAGTCCAGAATTGAGGGTCACAAAAAACAATTGATGCTGCTTTTTAAAGCAATATTCGTTTTAATCACTTCTTTCTGATTAGTTGAGGATAAAAGTGGGTTGAAGGTCCGTTTTTCATATTGTGCGAATTATTAATTTCTTAAACCCAAGTCCCTACTTACACGTGTGTGATTTTCTGTGACATTTCTCGACATGAACATCTAAAGGTATTTTTCCCATTTACACCCAAGTGGTATATTTTTCAATTTGGAATTAATTTATTATTATTTGACTTCTTCAGGCTTTCTTAAATAAATTAAAATTAAATTTCAGTTACATTTCATAGTTGCAACTTGGCTAATAAAAACCAACTGAGATAAGAGAACTAATGCAAATGTGATTATGACGTAAATAGATATTAGAAAAGTGGATTTAAAAAAAAAACAGGAAAAGGGTATTTGTAGTAAAAACTGGATTTTGTAGGTAACGCGGGGGAGAACGGTCCTTTTTTTTTTGCACACTCTTATCCTGAGAAATACCAACAGATTTTTAACACCATGAAATAGATACCAAGGGTTGGCATATTTTGCTGGAAAATATTAATCGAAGCAAAAGAAAAGAACACAACTTTGGCAGATTGGTTGACTTTTATCAAAGATTATCATATTATTGAGGTGCACTTAAAATAAAATAAAGAAGTAAATTAAATTTAATTATAATTTTATTTTGGGTGTAAATATGGTCCTTAAAATCGGAAATATTTAAATTTAAAACAAAAAATCTTAAATCCAGGCTCCAAACGTTTTCAGATGTGACTGCTTTCAGGGTGATTTTTACTACACCCTTTACATGCATTTTCCGATTTTGTAAAATTTTCTTTTCTCATTTAGATTCAGCTGCTTACCTGTAAACCTGCAAATAGGTAGCAGCGAGCCTTACTTCTACATTTAAAGTCTAGTTGTTGCGACTAAGAGATATAAATGTTAATATTAAAAAAAAAAAACAAAGCAAAAAAGAAGCTTTTATTTAAAATGCACAAAAAGGATTAAATTAAGTGGTATTTTTCTTACCTGTTCCAGAGTGTCTTCTATACATATGTAGTGAATTCACTGAATGCTTGGCTTTTATGTGACTATTAAGAGTGATAAAGTGATAAATTAAATACCTACATATATATTGAGTTTTAAACTACTACTACAATACCAAATAAACCTAGTTAGAAAATATAGAAGTCACCAAGGATGTAGGATTAGCTAATGATGATAATAAACGAATTTGTTCAGAACGTTCAATCTTCAGATAACGATGAAAAAAATATGGCATACATAAAACTTCGAGGACAAGGATATAAAACGTATAAAGTTACATTCCTGGTCTTCAAAGAGTTCATTTTTTTGTATTATTAAATCAATCTCAAGGAATACCCTATAATATAAAGTACAGCATGGTAGGAAGAAGATAGGGAAAGGATTACGGGTTAGCGTTTAGGATTATGTCACTTTTAAAACTTCCCAGGTTGTAAGTCGAAAGACAGACAGCAGATGGTAGACTGTTTCACATTCGCGCACAATCCGGGATAATCGTTAATGTTTTCAAGTTTAATGTCAATTAATGCTTTTATTTTTTGTCACATAAAACCATGATGAGGCTCTGTTTAATTTAAACCTGATAAATATACCTTTCTTGCAATAATTGAAGACAATACTGAAATGTGAGACTAGAAGCTGTGGTTACAGATTCATTCGACTAGCAGTAAATTTTTTTCTAAATGCGTGAAAAAGGATTAAGAGGTAGAATTTTTCCCCATCATGGGCATGCCAATTTACATTATACAATGCAACTCGGGTGTTTGAGATCTGGACTACTTAAAGAGTTGAATTGATGACTAATATGCTCCAAAGACTGGTACAACTATATGACTTTTCTATTCCCTTTTATTAAGGATAAAATATGGGAATTGAAATTTATCAGTTTTCCAGCTGCACTAAAAAATCTACCAAAATGTTGTTTCTTAGTTGACTGCGAAAGGGTGAGGTTAATGCATTCAGGTTTGGTTCAAGCGTATGGAAAAGTGTGAAAATTGTAAAGGAAAATATTTAGAAAAAAAAACACAATTTCTTTGTTATCTGCTGCTTCCATCAAGGAAAGAAAAATAATCTTACTGAAATTTACCAACAACATGCCATGTACTACATCTTGCGAGCAGACCATCTTCTCTATCACTCTTGGCATTTTTCATATTAATTATAATTGTGTGATTATTCAAATACTGACGGTTTGTCCAATATTTAGAAAACTGATACCATTCTCCGTACAGTTTCTGTATCCAATAAATGGAATGTCAACCCGTCAATCACGGAATGCTTACTACAAGGCGTTTCTCTTTATATGTTCATCGACAATCCTTTCCAAACATTTCAGAAGATGAAGGTAAGATTTATGGTGCAAGTGTGAAATACTCTTTCTGGCTTCAGAATGAAAATAGACAGATCACATCATCTCTGTTGCCAAAGAAGCATCGAAATGTCTTGGATTTCTGAAAAGGTGTAAGAAATATTTCAGCCCGTCAAATCTACCGCTCCTCTACAAGTCCTACATTAGACCTAGAATGGAATACAACTCCCATATATGGGCCGGGGCTGGTCGCACAGCCTTAGCTTCATTGGATATTGTCCAAAAGAGAGCCTTCAAGCTCATTGGCGATTTGGCAATAACTTGTCATATCGACTCACTCGAGCACCGCCGCAATGTTGGATGCCTTTCGCTCTTTTATGGTCAATGTTCTGATGAAATCTCTAGTCTAATCCCTTGTAGAATGATTCCTGCACGCAATACTCGCGCTGCAAACCGCGCTCATCCCTTAACCCTTCAAATTACTTTCGGCCGTACAGTAAAATTCCGTGATGCTTTTTTATCCCGAACAGTGCGAATGTGGAACAGTTTACCATCTTCTATTTTTCCCCCGGCATACCATCTGCGGAAGTTTAAGCGTGACATACATCGGCACCTCCGCCATTCTCCTCATATCCCCTAATCCTTTCCCTATCTCCTTCCTGCGATGCTGTGCTTTGCATCATTGGGTATCCCCTGAGCTTGGCTTAATAATATAAAAAAAAAAAAAAAGACCATTCGCTATGCTGCAGGTACAAAATTCCCTGCCAATATAAGTTACGAATAGAGCGCTAAGATTTGGAGTTTGAAAGACCAAGCAGCTCCAAAAAGTCAATAGAGGCGTGGTAACAAAATGTAGAATGTTCACCTAGACGATAACAGTGTTTTTGATCATTATCGGCGATACTTTGCTCAAATCAGTACTTCCCATTCCCCTTGTGTATTGAACTAGCTAGTGATTGCGATAATGCTTTCTTGTTATAATGTCAGATGGCTCTACTTATACCATTTTGAACAGTTTTGATCACGATCAGTCGCTAAAAGTTCTGCAACTGAAGTATGGACAAAGGAAGAAGGGGTTCAAGCAATAATCCATAAGAGCACAGGCAAACTAATAACATACAAAGGGAAGTAGAACAACCATTAACGCCTCGCTAGGATACAAAATCTACGATGTCTCAACACGACTTGATGCTGTACTAAGCTAGGAATCCCTCGCTCCAGTATAAAATCAACGATGCTTCGACTTGATGCAGAAAGGTCGGAATTTTTTTATTGAAATTTACTGGAAATTTGTTCCTTAGAACTTTTATGCATTTTGGAGGCCGACAACGGCATATATGATGTATTTTATCCGAAAATAACTCCAGTCGACCATTAGACCGAATAAAAGTTCTGCCGAAACATTTTCTGTAAATTTCTTCTAAGTAGAGATGAATGCTTATTGCTCCGCGAGCTACACTCATAGAAATATTGTTAGTAGTACAAGCACCCGTTATTGTCCTCCAATAATAAATAAAAGTTTTAAGCAAAAATTTTCAGTAAATTTCTAAGAAAAAATTGGGGCCTCCCCTACATTAGTATAGGCATCTTGATTTTATATTGGAGCGAGGCTTTGCTGCCCAACGGGAGCGCTTGTAGGGTGGCACTCTTGGAGTGCTTGGAAGGTAGATTCTCGGAGCGCTTGTAGAGTAGCAGTATTGAAGCGCCGGTTGTAGGGAATATAGAGGGAATCAAGATAAGGGCTTTATTCAAAATTTCGTTTAATTTTAAATTAAATTAAATTTCAACTAACTAGTAAAGAATAAAAATTTTGCTGCGCTTTCAGATGCATACATATGAGTCATCTTTTTACAACAAAAAGGATGAATAAGCCCAAACTTAGAGAAGAGATGTGCTTCAGCAAAACTTCATTTGTTTATGGTAAGAGAGCTTTTCGGAAAAGATTGATACTTCTGCTGCGCTTTCATATGCATATCATATCACAAGAAAAAACGAATAAGCCTAAACTCAGAGAAGAGATCTGCTTCCGCGAAGATTCCTTTGGATATGATAAGAGATCGCTTCGGAAAAGATACAGGGGTGGCGAGCTAATTAGCACACCTAACCATATAATTTATTTATAAGGATAAAGGGCAAAGAAACACTTTAATTTAAGAAATTCCTGGTGTACTTAAGGTCCAGTTCCTTGTTTGGCGGACGTCGCACGTAAGTTCGTTCGTCCATCAGGTCCACTCAGATTAAATTTGGATTCATCACTCCAGATGACCGAATTCCAAAATGATTGACATTTGGACCGATGGCTTCTAGCGAAAGCTATTCGTTTTCTTCGATTACCTTGTGTAACCTTTGGTTTCTTGAGACTCTGACATCCTCGAAGATTATGTTCGAGTAACCGCTGTCTGACAGTCCTGGCAGAGATATTAACGCCATAATTTTCTTCCATTCGGGCTCTTATTTCCACTGAAGTGTCGAAAGGCTCTGTAAGAGCATGCCTGATTATCAGACTGTCCTCTCGATTGGAAGTTTTTCTCGGCCTAGATCGTCTCAGATTCTCAAAAGTTCCATGATTTTGGTAGTATTTGAGAGCATTTTGCACTTTTTTCCTCGAACAGCCCATGGTTCTGGCGATTTTACTGATGTTTTGTTCCTTTTGGAACAAATTCCAAATTAGCCTCCTTTCTTCCTTAGTATAACTTTGTTTTTTGCCCATAACTATTCTGAATCCGAAAATAACGCTCGAAAAATTAAATAGCTACAAAATAAAATTGTATTCCAATGGAGAAATAAAATAACTTAAATATTAATCACCTGTATGTAAGGGTGTGCTAATTAAAATGCCAAAGCAACTTGGACACCTTTACCTTTACACTAGTATATCTGACGACACCACTGTTCAATTGTTTCCGTAAGACGTAATTAAGCAATATGAATGACACATCTTTCAAAAGCTTTTACAGTTAAAGACTGATGAGTGAGTCATTTTATTGGAAAAGACAATATATTGCATATGCATAGGGGTGTGCTAATTAGCTCGCCAGCGCTGTATTTTCTGACTATTGTGTGTAAGCGCTTCCCTTTACAAGCGCTTGACATATTTCCCGCTGGGTGGCCTACCCTTTGGTTAGCGCCTCTACAATACAACAAGTAACTAAGTCAAACTTCGTTTCACAATCACTAGATAGTTCTATACACAAGGCTATAACTAAAGCAGAAGGAAGCATCTACAATATTAGATAACTGCGACTTACCGATCTGATATTAGTTCGACGGAGTCAAAAGATCACCTATAGACTATCATTAGCGCAACGTAAATAAAAGAAGATCTTTTGCTTTCTGTAAAATTATTTGAAAATCATTTATGTGTAAACAGAACGAAAGTAGGTCCGGTATGGATCCTTGTGGAATATCATAACTAAAATTTTACTATCAATTTTTATGAATTGAAATTGCTTATATAAGTTTGAGAGTTGTGGATGCAGCGAATAGATTTGCTTTTCGTTAATGTGAATACGATTCTGTCGTAGTGTAATTTTTGACTCAATTTAATATTTTATTGGACACCTAAAATATCGGAATATTATCGTCAATTAAAAATATCAATATTCTAACTAAATTACTTTCACTCTTTCTTCGAATAAATTAAATATTCTTCTTCCATTACATCACTTCAACTGAGCCGGATTGCCCTATAGGCCTAATAGGGACTGGCCTAGGGCAGCAAATTTAGGGGGCAGCAAAACTTAGTGAGATGTGTTTTAGTAGTCGTGCTCTCTGTGAACCCACACGTTAACGTTTAAAAACTCAAGAATGCGTCCATAGCACAAGAATGGAGATTACGATTATTAAAAGTTTGGATCGTCGAACTAGATCTTTGCTTACTAGTTTACTCCAAGCTCAAGCGTATAATTTCAATTTTCTCCACTACAGACTACATATATTAGTACTGGCTTATTTAGTATTTTCACTGCCACTAGTATTAGTTTTCGTACATTATGAAGAAGAGGAATAATCGTTCCCGGGGTCCGTCATATTACCACCGGCACCCACCCGCCGGCGTGTTTTACAAGAAGTTGGGGGGCAGCAATCTTCCAATACCTAGGGCAAGGTATATAGAATACAGGCTATTTCCATTACGAACCACGCTCTACCATTAGTGACGAAATATTGTGAAAATTTATAGGAAAGTATGGTACAGAGAGCACAATACTCTATCTCTCCTTTCTCTGTCTTTCCTATAAAAATGAATATTGTTACGTGCAATAGAAAGAGACAACTGGTGACATCTACTGGCAATAAACAACTTCAGGTTCGGAGAGTAAATGACTTCAGGTTCGGAGAATCGATTATGAAATCTACAGGAAAGTTCAGGAATAGAACAAATAGAATAGTCAAGAAGCTTTTGGAATAGAACACTCCAAAATAATCCGGAGTGTTTCTAGGGTATAAATATAACAGTTGTCATCGCCAAAAAAGAGTCTTGTTTTAGACGTTGCAGTGTTAAGAAGCGAAAGTAATAAAGAAGCGATAGTGTGTAATTAGATTGCGATAATTGAAAGTACAGTGTTAGCGATAATTAGAGTTGAGTTGATTAAATGAATGTTTGTGAATTTTATATGATTTAGGTGAAATAAAGAACTTATGTATTAATTATTTAATATTGTGTTTTAAACAACGAACCAAAGGCCACGCTCGCAACAATATATATGAGTCATAGAACTACGTCACAGGTTATCAGCTGCAATATGTCAACATTTTAATGGGAATACCTTGTTTGTCTTTTATATACCTTGGGCCTAGGTCAGCCGAGTTATCAAATCCGTCCCTGCCCTTAACTACTACGTACGAACTTAATCCAATCAAGCTTATTTTTAATAAACGTAATTCAGAATGAGGTGGAATGATCAAGAGGACAAAAAGGGCGCTAAATTGTTTTGCACTAAGTAAGTCAAGACATCTTAGATCAAGGTTAAATTTTTATTATCTTTTGGTATGTAGGTGAAATGAGTAATCTAATCTAAGACAGAAGTTATCGAAATCGTATTATATTGGGCAGTATGTATTTAGACTAAGCGCCCCATTTCTGTTTGCCATATTGAAGAGATTATAAAACTTTTATCTGTTTTCGTAGACACTAATGACAGTAGTGAATTTCTTTTATTACATTTTTATTACACAAAATTTCCTTTTATGATGTTTATATTTTGACAAATTTTGACGATATACATACGATGACGATACATATAAAGTTTACATTATAAAGTTTATTGCAGATTTAAGTGGATCATAAATTTCTTAACTCTTCTAATATGGACTACTGGTACTTGGCTCACAATCAGAGTAAATTATATTTTTAGGATTACATGTAACTTTTTTTATATTTTAATTAAGATAACCTACTCGTAGTCACATTTACATATATTTTTTTTTATGTTATTTTGTCTGATATGAACGCTTAATACATATATGCACGAGTATGTGGAATAACTTTAGACTATCACAAAAAAGACGGAAGGTGCTCAATTTGAAGAAGACTTTCTCCAATCAAAAAGAATAAAAAGGTATAAGTTGTAAGTTATATTATTTGTGATTGTACAAAATGTTTAACACATATTTCATAATATCTTTGCAGATAAATTTGTGATCTTAGCAATACTGGAATATTAAGATTTACTTTAAAAAAAAGATTTGTTAATTTTTTTTATATATTTTGCTATTTATACACGCAAATGTACATATATAGTATTATATATATTGGGATTATATGTAATGATAAAGCTTTTATTTGAATATGGGCAGGAGTGACTAAGAAATGGCCTAGATAAATAAATTGGTGTCTCATAGCCATATACACATATGTTTACAAAAACTATTTATAAGAAATAACTAAATTTAAAATAACAATATAAAATATGTCACACCAGTTGAACCTTTTTGCCTTTTTTTTTGGCGAAGTTATTAGAGCTAACTACCTTTCCACGTCTCTCTTCATCTCTCATCTTTATTTGAACTTATTGGACATCTTCACAGAGAGTTAAGAGATGATATTAGATAAGTGCTCTTCTATTTTCCAATTAAAATTAAAATTCATTTATTATTCAGCTCAGTACACAAGATCTAAATCTTAATTAGTACCTACTCTATATAAGCTAGTCAAGCTACTCGGAAATTAGAAATAATCATAACTTTTAGAATGTACCTAGGTATCTACTATCAGCTAAGAAAAAGGAAAGAAAAACAGCTAATATTTTTAGGAAGTAAAATAAAATTAAAACTAAACGAAATTATATTAATAAAAAATAAGAGAAATCAGAAAAGCTTGCACAATCATACTCAACATCCCATAACACTAAAAAATTTTAATTGGGGACATAGCTGATGAAATAAAGGTACGGCCCGCTACCCAATATAATCTACCGCCTCCCACCATTTGCTGCTCTGATTTACGCAGTGAACTCAATGCAGTGCTTACTCCAAATAATGGGACTATTGGTAACTCGCCGGTTTCGCCCCTTAACGATACCATTGTGCTTAATGATAACTCGCCGTATACCTCTCTTAATAATGTTAATGATAATAATGCTGAATTGTGAAAGAATACAGCCTCCGATATAAGGACTTCTGCCCCAAATTGAGGAACTGATGTGCCACCTATCCTACCTGCTTCTAAGCCTCGTCGCAAGCGCAGTCTCGCCATGGAAAGCGACCTAATTTGCACCTTTCCGCTACCAATATCAGTCCGAGTACCTCGACTGATGTCGCCTCAGGAAACGCTGTGCGTCAATTTTCGCTTGCACCAGCATCTAATTCTGCATCTTATTCCACAGCTATGAATGTTGCTTCACCTGTGTCCTCGTTTGGAAGTGGTATTGGTCCCTCTTTGAGAACAGTACCAAAACCTTCGAGTATTTTCGTCACCCGTTTCTCTCCTGAAACGTTGTGTGAGGACATATTGAAATATCTAAGGTCCAGAAATGTCGCAGCGGAGAGTATTTCGTGTCGTAAGATTAGTAAATCCTCTAAACCGGTTGCATCCTTTGTCCTAACTGTTTCAGCGGATCTGCGGGACCGGTTATTGGATCCCTTATTTTGGCCCTCTGGAGCCTTTACTAAATTATTTGTGCCTTCTGAGCGCCATCCCAGAAATACATCCAAGACAAGCAATGTTATTCCAAAAAAACTGAAATCGCTTTCCCTTTACTATCAAAATGTTAGGGGGACTCGGACAAAAACTGTTAATATCTTCAAATCCTCTACTGCAACTTTTTTGATATAGTTGCTTTCACTGAAACTTGGTTGCATCATGGCTTTCGCGATGCCGAAATCTTAGACAATTCTTACCAAATTTTTAGGATAGATAGATATATGAAGCTCGCGGAGGTGGCGTACTCCTCGCATGTAAAAACCATTTCAATTGCACCCAAATTGTGGTTCCCAGTTTTTCCAACTCTCTTGACACCGAACTTATAGTTCTTAAGCTGTCTCTCTTAAGACACGACTTATATATACTTTGTTGTTATATTTCTCCAGATTGTATAAATATTGTTGATGACAAAGGTCAAAATTTATACGACCTGCTCATTTCAACTGCTAATTTAATTAAACGATGATAACGAAGACTATCTCCCACTTAATAACTTGACAATAAGAGAATCACTCCTTCTGGACACTATTTCATCTCTTAGTCTCAGCCAATGTAATGCCATCAGTAATGTTAATAATGACATAGGTAGGCAGTTAGACCTGGTATTTTCTACTGACACGGGTAACATATTAGTTATAATGTCTACTCTTGACAATTATCACCCCCCACTACTAATTACATATTACTATGAAACTGAAAACTTTACAAATTGTGACGAAACAGAATACTTTTTCAATTTTAGAAAGGCTAACTTTTCGGAACTTTCCAGTACACTTACATCTATTGACTTTAACACATTACTGGCTAGCAATAATGTTGACGAAGACGTTTCTAAATTTTACATAATTTTTTTCGATTTGTTTTCCTCTCACGTTCCCCGCGAGCGTCAGCGGCTCTCTAAAACGTCTCCACCATGGTTCAATAAAGAACTGAAGCGTCTAAAAAATAAAAAGAATAAATTGTGGCAAAGTTATATGAGGGACAAGGACATTATAAGTCACAACAACTTCCTCACATCATATAATGAGTTCAAAGATCTTTCCTCTTCACTCTATGACGAGTATATTCAAAGTATGCATGCGAAATTATTTAGTAACCCACGTAACTTTTTTAAGTTTATTAACATGAAGAAAAAAACGGTCAACAACCCCAATACCATGAGGTACAAGGATTCTGCTAGTGATGATTCGTCTGAGATTTGCGATATGTTTGCTTCTTTTTTTGACAATGCCTTTGTCTCGTCAAATGTTCAACCTCAAAGTAGTAACTTCAGTCATATGAACGACTCTGATAACATTTCATTCACTATCCCTCCAATTTCAGAAGAGGATATACTTGATCATATTAATGGGCTTCCAAATGACTTTACAACGGGTCCTGATGGGATCCCTCCAGCCTTTTTTAAGTCATGTTGCCTCTCCCTGGCAACCCCGCTGAGAATTATTATCCAAAAATCGCTCGATAGTGGTTGTTTTCCTCAGCTATGGAAAAATTCTTTTATCATACCTGTCTACAAAAAAGGCAGTAAAAAAGAAATCTCTAACTATAGGCCTATTGCAAAATTATTTTGCATTCCCAAGTTATTTGAATCTATCATCTACTCTCCGTTATCAATAATCCGCAAGCATTTGCTCTCTTCAAACCAACATGGGTTTGTTACGGGTCGGTCTACAACCACTAACTTATTGGAATTTGTCTCTGATACCATTCACGGGTTTATAAAAGGCAACCAGACAGATTGTATTTATACAGACTTTAGTAAAGCTTTCGACAAACTATCTCACTCCGTGATACTGTACAAAATGAAAAAGTATGGGTTTCCCACATCCTAAAATGGACGGAGTCATATCTAGATAACAGAACATACCAAATCTATTTCCGCCATTCCATTTCTAGAGTCTTGAAAGCTTCGTCTGGCGTACCTCAAGGGAGTCATTTGGGCCCCTTGCTATTTATTTTATCTATTGACGACATTGTCTCCGTAGTGAAGCACTGCAAAGTCTTAATTTATGCTGATGACATTAAACTTTTCGCTCATATTAAATCTTTTAATGATTGTCTACTGATGCAGGATGACCTCCACAAATTTTATGATTGGTGCAAAAGCAATAATTTGGTACTCAATATCGACAAATGTGAGGTGATGACTTTCCACAGGAATCTGAATCCTATCTCTTATGTCTATGGGCTCTCGCTTCCTCGATTCGCCGCGTTAGTTCTGTCTATGACTTGGGTGTCAAATGTGACCATAGATTGAATTTTAACTCCCACATAAACCACACGGTATCTAAGAGTAGTTCTATGCTGGGCTTTATTAAACGTTGGTCCGTAGAGTTCTGGAATCCCTCCATAACATTACGTTTATATACTTGTTTTGTGAGACCACTTCTTGAATACGCTAGCCAGGTCTGGTCTCCTTTTTACAGCACACACATCGTCCGTATCGAGTCTGTTCAGCGAAACTTCCTACGCTTTACTCTTAGGGACCTACCCTGGAATAACTCATTGATTCTTCCACCCTATGAGGAGCTCTTGAATATGCACTCGCTTGAGAAACGTCGCATGGTTGCCGATGTAACTTTTGTTCACCAACACTTAAACGCGAATGCTGATTCCCCGTTATTACTTGACAAAATCTCTTTCCGTGATAATAGGCACAATTTGAGAAGGCTACCTCTGTTGCATGTCAACTCCTCAAGGTCTAACTTTGGCATGTATGAACCTATTAATCGCATGTGCATTAATGTTAATAATTTGGCTGAGTATTTTGTTGTTGATGACTCTAAGCATGTCTTAAAAAAACGTCTAAATAATATTTAATCTTTTGTTAAATTTAATTTAGTTTTTTAACTTTTTGTTCTATGTCGCATTGCATGACATTTCAACTGGTGTTTGGACTATGTTAAGGGTAACATACTAATACTAACACCGACTAAGTGATGAAACGCATGTAGTGTTGACCGTTTATTTATTAAACGTGTCCATGCAGCGAGCTTGTGTTAAGCTGGTTCTGATAGTCAATAGTCAAATTAAGAATACTATGAAACAAATTCTTTTAAAATTCATTGACAGAAGCCACCACACACTGGGAGAGTGGATTCCATAGACGAGCAAATTGGACAAAGTAAGATCCATCATATGTTAATGTACAAAAACGCTGTATACGTAGTGAACTCTCCTAGAATGCAAAAATGTTACTTTTTTATAATTCTACATCGGCTCACTAAGTCTGTTTTAAATTGAATAGAAAGATGAATGTCTTGCGTTTTAAATAAGATTGAATTGAATGAGAAAGTATGCAAGTCTTTCACAAAATATGTATCTTAAAAAGTTCAAGATATACGGTTACTTACAGATCTTATTATATGCAGAACTTCATGGCCTTTCCAACGATTGCTCGACCAGCCCCGTAGTCCTCTCCCCTCTGGAGTTATATTCTTTCACTTTCTACCATTGAAGAGTGGTTTTTCAAAAGTCGATATGGGAAAATAATAAATTTTTCAGGAAAAGCTTTAAAGTACTGGCACTATAGAAATAACTTATATTTTTTTTATATTACTTCTCCTGTCATTCTGATATTAAAAATTGTGTACTAAACAAATGTAAAATTACTAAAAAATAAACATGGACCGTTATACTCCCCAAGAACGTGGAATAATGGTGTCAATGGTTTTACGGAATAATTCATCAGTGATAAAAACACAACGTGAATTTCGTCGACGATTTCCGCGACGTCCGGCACCGGTTGGTCGCACAATGCTATGCTTTGCTACACCCCTTGAAGCAACTGGCGCAACATTGGATAGACCTAAGTCTGGCAGACCAGGAACAGGCCGTTCAGCCGAAAATATCGGTGCTGTGCGGGCAGATGTGGAAGGATGTGGAAGAGTGTCCAGAAACATCAACGAGGCGACGTGGCATGCAATTGGGCATTTTATTTTGATCGAAGACTTGAAGATGTTTTCGTATAAAACTCAGATGACTCATCAGCTGCTGCCTACTGACCACCGAGCTCGTCTAAACCTCAAAGCTGAAGAGGATTTTTTTTTTCAAAATTGGTTATGAGTGACGAAGCGCATTTC
Source organism: Dioctria linearis (assembly GCA_963930735.1). Lineage (NCBI taxonomy): Eukaryota > Metazoa > Arthropoda > Insecta > Diptera > Asilidae > Dioctria > Dioctria linearis. The sequence goes on along the minus strand of OZ005743.1, from coordinate 168,852,029 downwards.
CATCTCTCGGGGCATGTAAATAAGCGGAATGCTCGCTTCTGGGGCACAGAAAATTCGCGCATTATTCAAGAAACACATTTACACCCACTAAAAGTTACTTTATGGTGTGACGTCTGTGCTGAAAGAGTGATCGGACCCTATTTTTTCGAAGACGCTGCAGGCAATTCGATAACTGTCACTGGCGAACGCTACTGAACTATGTTACGTGAGTTCCCAGTTTGGATGAATTGGGGCTGGAGCACATCTGGCTGCAACAAGACGGTCCCACGGCACACACAGCGCGCAACACTATGGACTTAGTGAGGGACGTATTTCCAGGCCGTGTTATCTCTCGTTGTGGCAACTTGCCTTAGCCTGCAAGATCACCCGATCTGACCTGTCCAGACTTCTTTCTTTGGGGTTATTTGAAATCACTGGTGTATGTGAACAAGCCACAGACTCTCGCAGTCCTAAAAGAAAACATTCATCAAGAAATATGGAACATATCACAGGAAGTGTTACGGCAAGTTATGAAAAATGTCATAAATAAGGCAAAAGAAGTTGTAGCTGAACCAAATATGGCCATTACTTTTGCGCCACCAGTATAATATCATAATAATTTTTAATTATTCGTTAAATATTAACGAATGGATTCGATGCATAAATTTTATAAAAAAATTGTAAATAAAAAAAGCAAAGTGAGCGTTGTTTCAATGTTGCGATAAGTGTCTTGTCGGGGTTTGCTGTAAACTTCATATACTTTAGAGAGATACTAAAAATTAACTAAAATTTTCATGCATTTTTCGAGTTTTTATAATTAATTTCAAAATTTTCAAAAATTCATCTATATGGCATTTTGAAATGTTTCAAGAAAATCAATATAAGTAGTAAAGTAGAGCTTGCCATTACTAGTCATTTGATATATATATCTCATTTTTACATATTTTGAACATCGATATCGACCTTTGGAAAAACGCTTCTCAATTTCATTTAAAGCTACGATTCAGGTGACTAATGCATAATGAAACTTATTTAAATTTGTGTGGTGTAGCTCGTCAGCACCCGAACTTCACATTAATTCACAACTTGTGGTATTTCCGTTATCTGTGCAAGTTCCCACGTGATTAGATTTGGGTATAAACTAGTACACAGAAACAATTCTCATCTTAACCAGCTCAAAACCGCCAGAACGGGGACTTTCCGAAACCAACGTTAAAATGTTCTTACAGTCCTTGTCCAAATTAATAGACGCGATTTAAATTTTATTTAAAAAATTTAATCATATCCTTCTATATTTATTTATGTTTATCACTCCGACACGTTTTGATATGACAAATTATAAGTACCTACCTGTCATATACTGGAGACAGACTTGCGGTTTCAATATTACAGTTTGTACTAAACCACAAGTGTGTCTCTATATACTGAGAAACAAGTCTGCATACACTTGGTGTATACTCAGTATGTAGAACACTTGAACTGAATATTGAAATTGCGAAAAATTTCGCGGTACATAAAGTTTATTGCAATCTGACCTTAGTTATTAACCATAATAATTTAATACACGAATGTTTACAACCGAATTTTATACTGCAATGTTGGCTGTAACTTTTTCTAACATTTAATATTTGACACTTGTCAAGTTGAAGTGTCTATTTCGCTTTTATTTTCCGTATAGAGACGGGACTTTCTTAAGTCAAATGACAAATTAAATGACAAATTAAGTGATAAATTAAATGTAAATTCTCTAATTAATTCCTCAGTATCGTAAACCGCAAAGTGTGTCCCTGAAATTTTATATTGCAATATGACATAATTGCAATATAAATATCTCAATATTGAAACCGCAGGTCTGTCCCCGGTATTAGTCTGCGAACCGATTTTGAAACAGAAAGAGTATTTATGTTTGTGTTTTTCTAATATGAGATTTTTTGATGTTTATTTGCTAATTTGAAAAACATTTAAGTTTTGTATTCAATTAAAAAAAAAATGAATGATATGATTAACACCAGCTGTCGGACGTTGGAAAGAAGAATTAAAAATATATGGCAAGAGTAGGGCCAAAAATCAATATTTTCAGTTGATCCCATCCGTAAGAAATTAATTGAGGAGTATTGATTTGCTACCATGAAAGAAATTGTGTAAGCAGTCTAAAAAGAACTGAAGGAACAGATCACCGAAAGCTAGTATCGCTGAATTTAAAAGTCCCAGGGTCTGCATTCTGGTCAGATAAAAATGACAATGACTTCGTTACTTTTTTCTGAAAATGCGATCCTTACAACATGACTTCATCCATAAAATGTGACATTTAGAGTTAAAATGTGTGTGTTATTTTCGAAAGGCCGATTCCTAAAAAAATGGGTGACTTTACAAATGACTTGTTTTCATGAAAATTTTTGCAACCGAAGTCACTTAGCCCCTGCCACTGTGACTTTTGTCATATTCAAGTGATATATATATTGGCCATAGTTACAAGTGATATCAAATATGTCAAGTAAGTATAAAAATAATAAATATTTGTATTTATTATATTGTTGCGAGCGTGGCTTTTGGTTCGTTATTTAAGACACAATATTAAAAATTCAATATACAAGTTCTTTATTTCACTCTAATCATATAAAATTCATAAACCTTCAATTAATCAACTCAATTTTAATTATCGCTAATACTGTACTTTCAATTATCGCAATCCAATTACAACACTTTCGCCCGTTTATTACTTTCGCTTGTTAACTCTGCAACGTCTAAGACAAGACTCTTTTCTGGCGGACAACTGTTGTATTTATACCCTAGAAACTCTCCAGATTATTCTGGAGTGTTCTATTACAGAAGATTCTTGACTATTCTATTCATTCTATTCCTGAACCTTCCCGAAGGTTCCATCATCGAATCTCCAAACCTGATGTCATTTACTCTCCATTGCCAGTAGATGTCACCAGTTGTCTCTTTCTATTGCACGTAACACTACCCCCTTCTTAAATTTTTTCATCCCGAACAACAGGTAGTCCACGGTCTGGATGCTCGTAGTATTGACACAAGCGGTCCAAATGAACAATTTTACGCTTGCCTCTAGTACCACGCTGAATCCTGTACACCACGTCATTAATTCTAGTTACTAATGAATACGGTCCTTTCCAGTGTTGTTGCAATTTTGGAGAACGTCCCTTACGTCGTTTCGGGTTGTACAGCCAAACAAGATCACCTTCGTTAAATCGTGCGGAATTAGCACGTAAGTCATAGCGGGTCTTCATCCGATCAGTATTTGCTGCTAATTTCGATCTCGTGGCCTCGTGCACATTAGCTAATTGTTGTTTGAGCTCCGATACGTAGTCTTTTGGTAACTTTTGTTCACCTCTGGGGGTACCCAATTTGATGTCGCTACATAACATTCATTTAATCAACTACTCAACTTTAATTATCGCTAACACTGTACTTTCAATTATCGCAATCTAATAACAACACTTTCGCCCGTTTATTACTTTCGCTTGTTAACACTGCAACGCCTAATACAAGACTCTTTTCTTGGCGGTGACAACTGTTATATTTATACCATAGAAACTCTCCAGATTTTTCTGGAGTGTTCTATTCCAGTAGCTTCTTGACTGTTCTATTCATTCTATTCATTCTATTCCTGAACCTTCCTGTAGATCCCATAATCAATTCTCCGAACCTGAAGTCGTTTACTCGCCATTGCCAGTAGATGTCACCAGTTGTCTCTTTCTATTGCACGTAACAATATTATTATATATTATTGTATTATGCGGTTTACGTTACTTTCATTATAAAATTTGAGCATTTATTTTATGAACTGCTCCTTCTTTTGATACGCCTTCGCAATAAAATGTGCTCCATTACTTTGTTGTTCGGAATATATTTGATCACTGCGCAATTGTCAAATTGTCACTGCTATAATTTAAGATACATGTCATGTCACCCAACAATCAGCGGTACATTAAGGTACACGCAGAATATCACATAATGTCACATTTTTACACACATGTCGTTCAGTCGATCGAAGCGTTGTCATTTCCCCAGCACATAGTTGTGCACAGTTTTACGCTACCGTCTGGAAGCTTAGTGTTCCGTTGCGCTATGTAGTCTTGACGCTTAGCGTAGTTTTAGTCTTAAAGAACTTTCAAAATTGACATTTCGAATCGAAGTGCACACCAACCGTTGTTATCCCTACTTTTTCAATGATGTGATGTGCGCACCGATGTGCTGAAAAGCACATCAGTGTATATGTACACCTGAACGCACGGCAGAATTCCAAATTATGGCATAGAGACATTGGGCGCGTACACTGCCACTTTGGTAGCGTAGTCGTTGTCGTAGTGTAGTTCTTTCAAACCGACTACGATCGACTATCCTCCTGAGCGTAGTCGAATGTAGTCGACTATTTGGGACATTCAAAGTGCGGAGTGAACGATAGTCGTAGTCATGTGTAGTGGTTTACTGTCGAAATTTGTCAGAGTGAACGCTCGGTAGTGACTCGTAGTCGACAAAAGTCTTAGAAATAACTTTATGCGCTAAATGGATAAATTATTTCAAAGATAATGAAATATCGGAAGTGAAAACTAAGTTTTATAAGAAGACACGTTTTCCAGCAGTTATTGATTGCGTTGACGGAACGCATATTGATATGATTGCCCCAATTGAAAATGAAGATCTTTTTGTTGACAGGAGAGGAAATCATTCGTTGAATATTCAATTGGTGAGCTGTATAATATGTGCATTGTATGTAACCATTGAACTAATACTTTCTAGGTGTGCACTTATAACTTAAAAATAATATCAGTAATTGCCCGTTATCTGGGGCCAACACATGATGACGGATGTTACGATCTGATTTCAACAACGGAAGAAAAAACACAAGGCTTTTGGGAGACTTGGGCTATCCCTTGGAGCCTTAGTTAATTACTCCTATAAAAAATGCGACGACAGAGAAAGGGAGGGGATTCAACCATATCCATGCTAAAGCCAGGAATCCGATAGAGAGGTGTAATGGAGTGTTAAAAGGAACATTCTGATGTTTACTTGGTGAAAGAGAGCTTCGTTACCAGCCGACAAAAATCATCAAAATTGTAAATGTTTGTTGTGCTCTTTTAAATATTTATTTATTTTATAAGTTAGAATTAATTGAGACGGACTATTTAATTGTTCAAAATAACGAGCACTTAGTGAATCCAGAGGAAGAGAATTCGGATTTGGAAGATGATGAAGATGAAAATGAAGTTTTGATTCGTCAAAATAGTGAACTCACTTTTGTAATTTGAAAATGCAAAACAAACGTAATATTAATAAAATTAAAATAACATAATTTACTCTTTGTACTCTATATATCATTATGAAAAATAAACTGTTTCAGTCTTTTTTTTTTCATTCTCAGCTTTTCTTCTTCTATTTTTAGTCTGTTAGCATTTCTTTCATTAATTTTTTCTACGGCGCTCAGTTTTTTTTTGATTTATTTGATTAGACTCGTCTAATAATTTCAAGACATTAGCCTGAAATATTGCACTCTCCCGCCTTTGTTCCTGCAGCTGTTTGAGTACTCGTGACTGAGTTGTTGGCTTGTGTCGCTTTCTCGTGAAGACTACATTTGATTTTGTTATTGACGATAATGGCTACACAGTGATATCACAGCTATTTTCGCCAACATTATCCGTTCGGTCATCATTTGTAGTAGTTTTTTCTTCAACGCCAAAAGCATTTCCTGGAAGGCCAACAACTGCCGTGATCATACCCGTCAAAGCAATGACCTGCTCTTCAAATGCATTGAACTCCACTACTTTTCCTACATTTCCAGTTTTGTTGCGCTCAAATTTCTCCCTTCACTTTTTCGTTTTTATTTTATTTTTTAAGTCGCCCCACACCTGCGAATAATTAAGAACATGTTAATAAGGTAATAAAAAAATCAATAAAAAATAAACACCTCTTTCCATCCATCTTCCTCTCTTGATGTAGGCCTCTTTGCATTCAATTCCTCTATTAAATTTGTCCATAAGTCAGCCAAGGATTGACGGGAAGAAGCCTTAATAATGCGCCAGGAATCATTTGGGGATGAGCCTCCATAAAACTTATCATTATATTGAAATACTGCGCTGTTGTCACATTTTTGTTATGTTTATCCCTAAAAGTGAGGTTATATATAAAGAAAAGTAAGGTTATATATAAAAAGATATTTTGTAATTATTTGTATTGAATAATTTACACAGAAAATTGGTATTTTTATACCCATCCACTATTTTGGTCAGATTAGTTTGTTTAGAAATTTCAATTTTAATAATAATACTTACATTTTTTATCTTCTGACGGAACTTCGTTTGCCAAAATTCAGAGTGATAATTTATCGAAATTTCGACAGTCGATTTATGACAACACATACTGCCTTTTGTCGATATTTTCGAGAAAATATCGAATATCGCAATTTTCGACAGATTCAACATCTTGCCCCTGGTGAAAGACTGCTCCCAGAATGTGTTGAGCAAAGGGTAAAGATCGCAATAGCAGTGATGATATGGAGTGTGATATCTGGGAAAGACTCGGAACATTATATTTTTTCGAGCTCCGACCAGTATCTGAAAGTTTTCAAGGATGCTTTTCTTCCTCAAGGGGGAAGTTTGTATGAAGAAAACGACGATATATACAGGACAGCGTACCCTGCAACACTGCTAAATGTGCGAAAATAATATTAAAGTTTTACCATGGCCAGGGAATTCACTGGACATGAATCCTATCGAGAATGTATGGGCAGTATTACAAAAAAAAAAAAGTAATCGCAATAAAGCAGAATTAATCAATTAAAGAAATATGGTTTCATGATTATCTAATAAAAACAACTGCAGGAAATAGCATTAAAAGTATGAAAAATCGTGTAAGAGACTTAGTAAAAAATTGAGGTAGTTGGACGAAATTCTAGTTTTTAATTTTGTTTGAATATCCTTTTCTTTAATTATTATTATATGCTGTACTAACAGAAAAACTTAACTTTAAGGCTAATATGCTAATGATGGGCTTGATTATAATTCATGGGCCAAGTACTGTACAATTCTCAGCATCTGCTATGGTATCTCGTTGAGTTTCAGTATCTGCAGCTTATATTTCTCCATTTTGCTTAGAGCTCCAGATTATTGGGAGCAGTTTTCCTATCCTTTCCTATTATTAAGGCCTAAAGTTTCGTGAGTCTTAAAGTCCAATAGTGCTTCGAGTTCATTCTTAATAAAGTTTCAGAAATTGTGGGCTATAAGCCTGCCGTTTTCTAGCATGATGGAGAATTACTACATTACGTTTACTGTAATTGCTTCTACCTGAAAAAAAAGTACAATAATTCAAGGCAACCAATATTAGCTGATGATGAGGCTTTATCTAGCCCCGAAGGGTTCTTTTAGAGAGATACTGATTTCCCACGTACATATGATTGGATATTAGTTGAGAATGCGCTAACATAGAGATCTAAAATTTTTGATGCAATTTCAGGAGTTATTAAAAAAATTGGCCAATCCATTCATAGAGCTGCCATGTTTAAATTGCAATTTTCGTCAATTATTGAAAATTAACTTGCTGAAGAATTTTACGTAAAATAAAAACTTATGATGAATCACTTTACATATATTTACGGATTTTCATCCAGACTATCAGTTGCCTTAAACCATTTATACAATTTTTTTTTCTATAGCCTTCCTTGGTAAAATAGTGTACATGTAGTACTTATGCGCTATAAGGAAGGGTAAATTACTGCATATTTACTTCATTAAATTACCGTATTATCGTGATAGACTAGAAATTACTGTAAAAACAACTATAACTTTTATACAGCTCAACTTACATTGTCCAGTAGTGTTGAGTTAAGACCAGCAATAAGTTTCAAGTCACGCAATATAATCACTTGGAAGTTTTTCTCAATAATAGCAAAAATAATAACAATAAAAATTAATTCTCAACAAATTAGCGAAATAATTTAAATAAAACTCCCCTGCGTGACTGATTTCCATAAAATCAATAAGAAATAAATTCATATTGGCGGTGGGCGGGGGGGGGGGGGGCGTACATTCCGCTTTATGCTGGAGTTAAGAAAATTGAAATAATCTTGCCTCGTGTGTCGGGGCTAAAATTAAAGACGGATGCAGACATTTTTTTACGCTTAGCCTTCCTTACCATCGGTAATTTCCAGCCTGTACTATACTAGCTTACCATGACATTTGCTATTTTAATGCTAAAGTTCCCATCGAAAAAAATTTCCATGATGGATCCCGGCAGTGCAGTGTTTATGGACGATGCAACCGATATCATGTCGTTCAATTGGTAGTGAAGTGAGCTGCAGATAAATTAGAAAATCTCATCGCGAGATCTTCATAAACCAGTTCGATAATAGGTAGCAGTTTTTTTTTCGAGAAAACTAGAGAGTTACTATTATGTATTGAGACTAAGTGAATCTAAATCTAATTTATTTCTTAAGTTGTTAATTAATATGTTCTACAAAGAATAATGTTATAGGGACTTTTTATAACTTATTACAGGAGAGCTTGTAGGGACACTGACCCGTCTAGGAACATTGGTTTACGCAGAATTTTAAATGTTTTTTCGTAATATTTTTTCGAATATTTTCTTAAATGTCTTAAGCTACACTATATTCAGTCCTCTACATCTTTCAGAGAATATTAGGTCGGGAGGGACTGCATATCCGCTACTCCGGACGCACTGCGTCACTGAGAAACTCATGTTTCTTCGGAAATAGCTTGAGAGATGATAACAACCTAATCCAGGTAGGAATAGATGCATTACTTAATATAAAATTTCGAATAATTTATGATCCATTCTATTTTCGAATTATAGCCAACAGGGGATTTATCACAGGTATAGTAGGGAGCAGTGAAACAGGTGGGCTACTATGTAGTATAACTTTATATTTATTATAAACAACTTTAAAGGAAAATTCTCAAAGAGATGTGGAATGGTCTACTCTTGCAGGGTTCGGTGGCTTTGAACGGACCTTCCAGAAAAAGTGGTAGACGGCTTTCATCAATAGAAAATTCGCGGTAGTTTATTTTTTATTTTTTTCCATTCCTATGGCTTTGCAAATTGGTTGAGGATTTGTGGTCCAATTGCTTTTATTAACAGTTACATATGTTAGATATTTACATTAGTATAATAAAAAAAAGTGTGAGCTGAGGTACCTCTGTTACCGACTCCCAAAATGGCAAATTTTCTGACTAGATTTGGGGTTCCCAACATAGAAATAAAGGATAGTATTTCTATATATATTATTTCTCTTGGGGCACGGTGGACCTAGCCGCTGTTGTGACTCAGGTGCCCAATGTTCCAAATCATAACCGCAAGGTCAACACATCAACATATTGTCCGATAAAATATATTGATGTATCATAACTTGACCCTGAAAATAAAAACTTAATTTAAAAATAAATTCACCATATTATATTAAAATACAATTAAGCATAAATTGCATTTTATTATTTAGACACACATTTTACTCCAACGGTATGCCTACTTATATACATACAGAGTCTTCTTGATCTTCGCATGTACACAGTACATACATTTTGTTAATTGCTCCAATCTAATTGCATGTACATATATAAAATAATTTTTGCCGCCTTAAAATTAATATTTTAAGACGACAACAACTGACATAACTCTTCATGCTATCATAGTTGTTTGGGAGCCGTTTTTCTACCTATCTTCAAGTAACCACGCGAAGTTTTAAAAATACTGGAAAATTGTGTAAAAATCAACTTTAAAACAAAAGTCCAGAAAACTGTGTTAAAATCTAGTATGGGACAAAAATGAAAGAAATCGTATCGGAGCCAAATTATGGTTTGAATAATGTCATGCCCTAGTTTTCTGTCCTTACTGAAAACATGACAGATTGGCCACACAACACCTCTACACCACGTTGCGTAATGCTTAGCCGTATTGCAAAGATATCAAAAATATATTTGAGGACTAAAGAATTTAAAATTAATTTATATTGCAAGAGGAAATAAAATATAAAAATAAATTCAAATAAAATGTAATTTATAAAAAATATGATTATATTGTGACAAATGATTCCTTTCGTCCAGACAAAAAAAAATTGTATGGCATGATGGGGGGGGGGGGGCAAAATATCAACCTACCGAGTTACAGGGTGATTAGTAACATATGATCTTTTTTTCATAAAGCATCCTATACACAGTACACGGTCTATTTTAAGACGGCATTGTAAGCAGAACCCTAATGTCTTTCCTATGAAATGTTAAACCATCCCATAGTCCTCCCCACTCCAGAGTTATGACTCTTCAAATTCAAAATTTCGTGTTTTAATTTTTTTTTTTTTACTTTTCAGTTTTTTTTTTAAATACTTAAACTAACATATATTTTTGTTACAAAATTTCGAGAGCCCAAAGTCTCCTCTTTAATTTAACCTATTACACTTATGTTCTATCTGTGATACGGAATTAGTAGCTTTTAACTTATTCAATATTTCGAATATTTTTTCTTGATTCGTATCCAATTGCATCTGACATACTCATCTTTTTGGATTAGTATTCATATTCCTCAGACATCTCAATCACTTGTATTATATTTACATCTACTTTTTGCAAGAATTTATTTGCAGAATTTGTACTCTTTAGACTTAGAATATAGAGAGAACAGAAACAGCTATGGTGAGATGCTTGGCGTAGTGGCAGCGACTAAAAACATTTTCGGTGGGAGCAAGTGCAATATTTTCAACCATGTATCTTATTGTCCCGCTCTCTATGTTATTTCTCCTACACCACTGTACAGCGGCAACAGATTCTAACACAGCCCGAATTTGACTACGCTAAATTTCGTTTATCATACTTCCTATATTCTCTATATTCTATTAGAAATAAGATTGCAAAATATTCCAACGTGGACTAAATGATCTCCTATTTCATATGGCACAGATGTTGAACTCATAATAATGCTAGGACGGAAAAAGAGGGAAATATAATGCCTTTTAATTTAAATTATGTATTTAATCGCAAGACTCTATTGAAGTTAATCTAAATATCTCGTTATACTTCAGTGGAAAATAATGAAAGAGAACGCAATCTAAAAGTTGTGCATTCGTTTTCATGCATTTTTGTTTCAACGAGCGATTCATTTATATACATGTCAGTGCATGGTCTGAGATCTGACGTAAAATTTGATGAAATTGTTGATACCTACAACAACAATTTCAATCAATTTTACGTCAGATCTCAGTCCATGGTTGGTTGGTTCATTGAATATTAGGCATAAGGGGCAGAGTACCTGAAAAGCTGTGGAACTTTATTAGCGGCGCGGTTGCGCTCTACACTACGAAGAGTATTTTTACTGTAACTGCCATCATCATTAACATTATGGCTAGATTTATAGCAATTAGTCCTCCATAATGTGGTATTTTAATTCAAATAATAGTTTTTTTTTGTATTGTATTTGATGGTACTATTTTTTGTAACATCACAAATTTGCTGCCCCCATAATTTACCGCCATATGCTTAAGTGGTGGAATATTTGAGTTAGAAAATTCGATGCCATTCACGATGTCGATAGTATAAGACGGAGGAGGAAATATGTCACAATATTAATGGTTCCAGCAGGATAACTATCACAAATACACCGCAAGAATGGTCATGCAATAGTTCCAGTATCATTTTGTTTTCATTTCTCTGAGGCAAACCTTGAGGCGAGCTGCGAGGAAGCCTGAGAGAGGCCAGGCCTGAGGTGTGCCTGAGGCTTGCTTGGATGTGTTTCTGCCTTAATGTTCGAGAGATTATTGCAATCTGGCCCTAGTTATAAACCATAATCATTTAATACACGAACCTTTTATAACCGAATTTTATACTGCAATGTGGGCTGTAAATTTTTCTGTCATTTTAATATTTGGTTGAATTGTCTATTTCGCTTTTATTTTCAATATAAACAAGTAATTTCAAAATATTTGCTCGCATTTTGTAGGTACTTGCGCGGAGCTTTCTTAAGTTAAATGACAAATTAAGTGATAAATCAAATGAAAGTTCTCTAATTAGTTTCTCAGTATCGTAAACCGCAAGTGTGTCGCTATAATTCTATTATTGCAATATGACATAATTGCAATATAAATATATCAATTTGAAACCGCAAGTCTGTCCCCGGTATAAGATGTGGAGAGTAAACAACTTAAGGTCTGGAGAATCGATATTGTTCGGGGTTTCGGGAAGGTTCTGGACAATTTTTAAAGAATAAATACAGCACTTGTTACCGCTAGGAGTGAGTCTTGCCTTGTTTTGCGATAGTTTTAAGTACAGTTCTAGCGATAGTTAAAGTAGAGTTGATTAGTAATTGTTTGTGAACTTTATAAAAGAGAGTGAAATAAAAAAACTTGTGAGTGATATCTGAACTATTATACTTTGAATAACGAACTAAGGCCAAGCTCGTAACAATTATAAAACAATAAAAAACAATTATAAAGTACAATTCCAAATTATGCAATACAGGGTGTTTCCCCTTAGGAGACCAAAAGAGCAGGAGGTGACAGTACTCACCTAGACTAACAAAAAATTATGTGGCAGGGGAGGGGGCAATATCAACCGTTTAGGAGTTATAGGGTGATTAAGAAAACAAGCTAGTTTTTTACAAAGTACCCTGTATTTTAAAAAGTAATAGACTACTCACGGTCACAGTTAAAAGATTATTCTATGCAGAACTTCATGAACTTTTGAACGACTGCCCAATCATCCCCGTACCTCTCTCTTCTCAAGGTTTATGCTTGTCTAAACTAAATATTTCGGATTTTATTACTTTTTTTTAATTTTACCTCTATTTTTATTTTGAAACGGATATTTACATAATTTTTTTTTATAAAAACTACTCTTTAACAGCTTCAGATAGCACATAGGATATAATAGGTCAATTTAAAGAGGAGAGTCTACAATTTATTGTTTGTATAAAAGAAAGTTATGTTAATGACCGTTTTGAAAAAAAATAGAGGTAAAATTAAAAAAAAAGTAATAAAATCCGAAATATTTTGTTTAGATCCACGTAACTCATGAGAGGATGGGGTTATGGGGCTAGGTAAGCAGTCGTTGGAAAGTCCATGAAGTTCTGCATACAATGAGTTCTCAATTGTGACCGTGCGCCTAATATTTCTTAAAATCCTGGGAGTTTGGTGAAAAACTACATTTTTTTCTTAATCACCCTGTAACTCCTAAACGGTTGATATGGCCCCACACTGCCATACAATATTTTGTTTGTCTTGGGGAGTACTATCACCTTCTGGTCTATTAATCTTCTATATATATATATACTGTATACAGTACTGAATCCTTACTTCACCACGAAAAGCTTTTGAGAATTAAAATTAATAAAACTTTTTTCACTTTTTATAAAACAGAATTTTTTTTTAAGGCAGGGGGACAGGAGACCCAGTCCCAAGCACGGAGGCTATAGCGGCCCCCATTGTGCTGTCCTGTTAAAAGGTCATTCACACAAACCTTCCTGCCCTCTTAATGAAGCGTATCAGGTCTTGGTGAGGAAGGTTTTTCAGCTCATTCACAGATAGAAGGGCAGACCCTAGAGTATCCAACCTGCAACGTGCGAAGGTCGGACATGCACACAAAAGCGTTCGTTTGTCTCGGGCTTTCCCTCCAGGCAGGACAGACAGAGGTTTATAAACTGCTTGCCGGATTTATCCAGTTTTTGGACTACTGAATAAAATAACCTCAATGTTCATGCTTGTGTTAAAATAAAAGTGTAGCAATAAATTTTATTCAAGTTACAGGGGTCTCAATTTTAATGTTATAAAAGTAATTATAAGTAAATTATAAATATTAACAAATTTGGAAAAACAGTTCCGCTAGCATTTCCAAATATGTTTGGAAAATTTACATACGTAAAATAATAAAAATTAGAGTGTATATGAAAAAGTTTGTAGGAACGAGAGGAGAAACACTTTGAGGTTTTTCATTAAAAAAAAACGCAGCATTTTTTTCAAAACTCTAAGCCCATTTTCCTCAGGTCGAGCTTTTCTCTACTCTTATCGTGTTCTTATTTGAAAAATACGTCCCTTTGAGAGTGAGACCTATCCACAGAGTGGGGTGTCCGTGGTTTTCACCCGAAGTCTGTTCGCTTATTGCTGACCGAGAATTCCTGTTCAAGCGATATAGGCACCTCAAAACGAATGCTGCTCGACTAAATTATCTAGGTGCTCGTAATAGTGCCACGACAGCAGTTCGGAATGCCAAACGCCAATTCTAAAGCTCTAAGATTAATACCGATCTTCAACCGAAAATTGTGTGGCGCAATCTACGAAACGCTGGAGTTTTTGGTAGGAATAGCCAGGAAAAGCGGATGATTTAAATACTTTTTTTTACCTCCTCTAACAGTTCATCCCCAGGAACTCAAGCGAACCATTTAAATCGGGTTAGATTTCCGCGATCATCACTCTCACAAGCGAGTAATAACAACTTTTTCTCCCTTCGTAGGATTTGCCTTGATGATCTGATTTCCGCAATCTTTTCTATCAAGTCGGAAGCAATTGGCCCTGACAGCTTACCACCTCGTTTTATTAAGCTGTTGCTGCCGCTAATCGGGAAAGTTATGTTTCATTTTATAAACACGTGTTTGATGTCATCCACTTTTTCTAAGGCGTGGAAAGCAGCAACAGTCTTACCAATACCAAAAAAAAGCTTGTGCTTTAGAATTACCATCCGATTTCCGACCTATAACTATTTTATGCTTTTTATCGAAGGTTCTGGTGAAACTAATTTATAAACAAATTCTCTCGCGCACGTAGAGAGCAATAATTTACTTACGCGCTGGCAGTCAGGTTTTCGCTCTTCTTTCAGCTAGGAAACAGCAATATGAAAAGTCTCCGCAGATATAAAGTATGCGTTAAGCAAAACTGAGTTCAGCGTCTTAGTTCTTCTCGATTTCTCAGAGGCCTTCGACAGCGTAGATCATAGTTTACTTCTACGGAAACTTTCCATCAGGTTTGGGTTCAGTTCTTCTGCCATTGCGTTGATTAGAGAGTTTTTATCTGATCGTCAGCAGCGAGTTAAGGTAGGACAAGCAGTCTCTGATTCGTTACCTATTCTCTATGGTGTTCCTCAAGGATCAGTACTAGGCCCTTTATTGTTTAGCCTATTAATAACTGAAGATGCAAAAGTACATCTGTATGCCGACGATGTGCGACTATATCTCAGTAGGCCTATAGGACTTCTGGAGGACTGTATTGCCCGAATGAATTCTGAGCTAGATAGAATAAGCGATTGGTCGTTATTATATGAGCTAGTGCTCAACCCTGCTAAATCGAAGTGCATTGCCATTTACGCCTCATCCCTAGATAACATTGATGTTCCACCAATACTTTTAAACAGCGTTATACTGCTGCTACATGATAGGGTTAATAATCTTAAGATTGTTTTAAATAGTATGATGAAGTGTTGCTATAACGTTAATATGGTGATCAGAAAGGTGTATGCTGGACTGCGTAGGTTATGGCTTTCAGCGAGTATTTTGCCAAGAAAAATTCGTATAAAGCTTGTGAAAACATTAATCATTCCGTACTTTACTTTGGTTTTCCCAAAATTAGATAGTATATGTGCCCGTAAGATTCAGGTTGCCTTCTTCGCAGATTTGACCATGTCTCACCATATAGAACCCAACTGATTGGTTGTTCCTTGGATTCTTACCTTAATCAAAGAGCATTAACTCTTTGTTTTAATATATTGAATCGAGATACACCTGAATATCTCAGGGAATTTTTCCAATTATCGAGCTCACCACGTAATCGTAACATCATAATTCCGCGATTCAGCAAATCGGCTGCCCGACTTTGGAATAGTCTTCCATCAAACGTTCAGAGTGCTGGTTCTGTCAATACATTTAAGAAGCTTATTAAGATGCATTTGTGAGTTAAGGAATTTCATCTATTTTCTGTTTATCACTAATTTCATTTTCTTATTCTTTTTATTCTTTTGTTTCTTTAGTTATTAGTTTTATCTTATTTTATTTATTATTAGCATCATTATAATTTTTCTATATTGTTTACTTATGATATATCTTTAATTATTGATATATGCTTTTGAGCGTTATATTTCTAGCTCCGATTAATCTTATAGTACAAACAAAATCTTGTGTACGGTAGCCCATAAATAAATTATTATTATTATTATTTTTCTCCAAGTAGAGTCACGCATTTTATTTCAAGTAAAAAAAAAGACATAAATTTTTGAGTTTCTTTCACAAAAACTTAAAATTTCTAAGACTGAAATTTTAGTAAAAAAGTACTAGTTCCTTACAAATTCAATGTTATTTCTAACAAAAGGCTGCATTTGAACTGAAGAGTTTGCTGAAGGTTTGCAATCAATATCATAAAAAGTGTGGAAAAAAAGGGGGAACAAAATGCTTGCAAATTTATTCAGCTTTAAGGAAATTATTAGTACGTTTCAACTGTAATAAATTGGAAAATAAGACTCATGAAATAATAGTTTCTAGATATCTGTCCTAAGTTTATCGAATTGCTTTGCGTACCTTCTCTCCAATTAGATTTACTCTAATCTATAAATCCGCAAAAGCTTTGCAATCAAAACATAAAATAAGAATACTTAAAATTTTGTATTCCAAAGCTTTGGTCAGACTTTTGTTCGTAAGTGTACATATAAATGCGTGGATATTGCAAAACTAACTTGAACTGGAATTTCAGAAACTATAATAAACATATCCAAATCAGAAATGTTTATATTAATTTTACGACATTATTTGAACTGCCAATTAATCAACACATTTAATTTGATTTTGGCGAAGACCCAAATAAAAACATCCAATTATTATCAAAGAATTGGTCAAGGCTCTCCCACACATTTTATGCAATGATATCAACAAAAGTTAAAAACTCATCAAAATTGTTACACAAAAAAGATACAACAGAATTAATTTGACAGAGATCGTTTAAAACAAGAGCAATCTTTTGTAGCATTATATTAGTAGTTCGCACGATCGCATGATGATTGCATAAAAAACTGTAACACTAAAAAAGAAAAAAAGAAAAACCAAAATCATAACAAGCCGCGACAGCATGAATTTTATAAACTTAAATCACCTCGATTCGGCCCAAACCATTGCAGACCAGCTGAACTTATTTGGCTCAAGACTTTCAAGAGGAATGGGGCTTTCTGCATGTCCGCTGATTGCCTTCAACTTGTCATTAGTCGGACAATAATAGACGAAAGTGAAATTAGAAAATGTCCGATTAGGTTTTTTCCACTTGAGCGCCCTAAAAGACAGTATTGGCCTGATAAAATTATAACGATCACTGCTCGACGATTACTTACAAGTCGACAGACAGACAGACAGACATACAGACAACGACGCTCTTCATTTTCAAGCTTGTAAGTTATCAAATTGCCGAAGCGGTTTTGAATTGGATTTCAAGATTTTTATTGTTGGCATTGCAAGGCTCCTTAATTAAAAATTACGAAAAAAAAAAATTACATAATTTCGGTGTCTTATATTTTTTAGGTTATGTCATCTTCGCGAAATATTTTATGCTGTAATTCACAAAAGATACCAAATTTGATGTGACCGCCCGCAATAGTTATTTTCGAGAAAATTTTATACCATTCATTTACTGGGCAATTGGGCATGAAATTCATGGGATATCTATCGGTCTATCGGACGCGATACAACCGTTACTATCTACTATAATAATTGCGGTTGTTGTTGTTGTTCATGGAATGGATCGCTCAAAGTATAGTGGTCAATGACGAGAGAAAAACATGTCAAATTGGATATGTACGTGATTGTACATAAAATTCTCATTGCAAGTTGTGCAATTATTACATTTTGTTAAAATAATTTGACTTTAATTAAACTTTCTACTTTTCTCATTTATACTTCCCGATTAGACTGTTTAGGAGGAAATGGTAGTTGTTGGACAGTTTTCTGGCTTGACCGAATTGAACTTATGAACTCAATTTAGATTTTTAGTTGTATTTTTTAATGGAATTTTGTCTTTTTTAACTTTATATTCTGATTAGGATATAAAACTACAATGCATGATTTTAGAGTATATGTAGGTAGTACAACATTCAATCAAAAGTTGGATTTTATAGTGAAGGGATTTTAACTTTTTTTAATCGTGCTGGTAATGAAACTTTATTTCATAATATTGCGCTTATGTAGTTATGCATTGGCTGAGTCGGCATAATCAATAGATAAATTTCAAAGAAGACACATTGTATTCAAGCTATCGCATATTCTCGATCCCTAGAATCATCATTTTTACCTACCAGCATTTACATATATTGCACGTAATTTGTACTTAAAACTGAAGAGGTGAGAACGACAAGGAAATATTTTGCGAAAAATTGTGTGTTATTGCTGAGTCATAAATATTGTTACGCGCCACAAATTGACACAAGCGACATCAGTTGGAAATACAAACAACTTTAGGTTAGTGTCATCTTAGTAAATTTGGGTTCGGAGGACGGAATATTCAGGAAGGTTCTAGGATAGTTCGTAGAGTATAAATATGGCGCTTCTCACATCCAGGAGACGGAGTCTTATTTCAGACAGTGAAGTGAACGAAGCAAACTATTTGGATTGCGATAATTAGAAGTACAGTACTAGCGATAACTATAAAGAGTTGATTTGATAATTATTTGTGAATTTGTGAGAGTAAACAGTAGTGAAGTTAAATAAAGAAAGAACTTTTGAATTATATCTGAAATATTGTGTTATAAATAACGAACCAAGTCCACGCTCGTAACAATATAAATAATAAAAGGATTTCGTTATGAGTTGACCTACTAGATAGGTAAAATTTTTATTTCTGACAAAATAATACTTTCTGATAGGTCAATACAAAAAATGGATGAATTGATAAAATAGCTATGTGTTTGTGTATGAGCAGAATAGAGCAGAACAAAAGATATATAAAAGAACGCCTCATACAATTTCAGATAAGATTTATAAATGAAGCAAACAGTACTAATAGTACACTTCAATCAACAGAACAATTTGTTCTCTTCAGTATATACGAGTTCTAGCACAAGGTACAGAAAAGAACACAGCTAATATATGAATGTCATATCCAGAAGTTGAATTGAACTCCTCTGATTAATTTCAGCTCCAAGAAATTAATCCTGATGGATGATTTGATTATTGTGTTGGATAGGCTCTGCTTGATTTTTACTAAATCTAGTTCGATACTTTTTTCTATACAATATTGCCACGAAATGTAATGTATAAGTTTACCCAGGTCTTAGGGATGAAAGGAATCTATTCCCAGCAAAGGAAACAAATATATTAGAGTTATTTTATGATGGTGGAATACAAAATTAGGTTGAATGATCTTTGTAAACGTATTGAATTTTATGAAGAATAATAAATGTAATGACAATTTTCTGGATTACAGTTTTGTGCAATAATTTTTATGATATGATCATTTCAATATAACCCCAAACAGAATTATGCTCTAGACTAGACACACAGCGCTCTTAACGAAGAACGACTCATTAGTCTATAATGATTTATTACAAACTTCAGACACAGCCATTTCTTTAATTAATTTGAACTGTCAAAGTGGTTTTGATAAACTTATTACATTAAAGCAGTATGGATCGAATTAAAGCGATAAATTTTGTTTTTATTTATTTTAGTATTCAATTTAACAATTTCCAAATGAGAAAAACATTATATTAAAAAGAATATTGACAATATAATTTGTGATTTGGATTTCTTTGCATTTCTTCTTCTTATTTTTCAAATCGGCAGATGCACAGCGGAGCTCCACAATTAAATTATATGCCAAATCTAGCACATTTTTCCTCATTATAGCTATAATGAAGGAAGAAAACACTTCATTAGTGTACTTCATTACGATCTGATTTTCGAGCCATAATGTCGCATACCATGTAACACACGGCATTTTAATGAATAGTTAGTACTAATGATTCATTCGATCGTGCTGTGTATCTAGGGTATGACATAGCTCAATTTAGATAGCAAAATACATAATATGAAAGAAAAATTAAAAATAAATATAAAATTGTCAAGGCAAAAGCCACAGTTTTATACCTTTAAATGATAATAGTGTTAGTGTTAAGGAATACTCGTTTTGTAATTAAAATAAAATTATAAATGTTATGAAATAATGAAACAGAACTATTATTGTAGTAATTTTTGAACACATATTTCATTAAGTATCTATCTAAAAACAATAAAAAAAACTCATTTTTTCGGAGTAAATTCTAAAGTTATCATATAAAATTTTACAGAGACGTTAATAAAAAAATTGTATCTCCTCAACTAAAAGCTGAACGTCCGCAAATTTTCGATATGATATGTAGAGCATTTCAAAACTAGTTTTTTTTACGGAGGGTTTTCTCGCCAGCAGGGGGTCAAAATCCAGAGTTAATAAAAATTGCGTTTTTTTCTATATTTTCTATATTTTTTTTTATCTTTTTCTAATTATTTTAGAAAACTCAATTTAATCGCTTTAAATTCGAATATCACACAAGAGAATCGAATAACCAGATTCCAAGTAATCAGCATATTAAATAACACGTCCACAATGAAAACATTAAAATTTGAGTCACCCTGTATCCATGACCTGAGATCAGTAGATTAAACATTTATTCATCAACAGATTTCAAATAGCGAAATTGAGTGACTCGAAACTGACAGAAAACGCTATTTATTTAAGGAAGGCTTGGAGTTTCTGAAAAAAATTAGTCGAGGTCCTTTTTCTGAAAATTTGTGTTCAAGGATAATATATACGTCCGTAATTATTGAATGTATCAAAAAGCCTACTCTCTATTTTTTTTTATTTTAATCCTTAATGGGTTTTAAGGAAGCTATAGAATGGAGAAAATGAAAGTCCTTGAAGTTTGGATGGAGTAATTTTTTAAATATATGTAGTTCAGAAAACTTTGAATTTTGAATTGATGACCTATGCTGAGTTGCCGGTTTATGTGCTGTGTGGTCGTCGGTAAATAAGAAAGATGGGGTGAGGTATGCCAATAGATTTTGTGGAGTGTCTCGACGACCATACATTTGCTCAGACCACCTTTTTACGTTTGAAAATTTTTCATTTTTTGAAGGAAGTGTAGTAATTTAAATAGTCATAAGTTCTTTCGTGGATATCACAGGATCAGTCTTGTACACTGGTTCAAATGAGAACCTTTCTTCCTTTACCTTTCGGAAGTGGCACCCGCTGGTAGAACAGGAATGATGGCTTCGGTCTACGAGACCGCAAATATACCTATATAACAATTTTCAAAAGTTAAAAAAAAAGTGTAATTTTCTAGCTTTTTATTGTTAAAGGACGACAGCTTAATTTTTTTTTATAAGAAAACCTCAATGCTAACAATACTCCTAATTAATTGTTAATAAAAGCTTTCCTTTTTCTAATTTATTTGCGTTAGAACAAAATTGACATTTTTCTTCTGTGCACAGGCGGTGTGTGCGATCGCAAACTATACTAACAGGGAAAAACAGCACTCGAAGGGCTCTCTTGAAGCCCTTCCCTTGAAGCTCGTAGTACTTTTTTTCCCTATCCCAGGTCATAGCTTTTTAACATAGGAATGTCCACAGAGGCAAGCGCTTCAATGCTGCTCTTAGAAAACGTCCTAGAAGCGTTCTAAATGATGGCTGAAGAATTTTGTTGAATGCGTCTTTTCGAACTTTAATGAGCTTTTTGGATAATCATCGCAGTGCTTTTTTCTTAATCTCTATGAGAACAGCAGTAAGGTGTTTGTACTTGCTCATGATTATTTGTGATATGAAATTTTATTAAGTTGATTAAATAAGCCAATATTCTCCCTTTTATTCTCACTTATATTAAATTAACCAAAACTTCAGATTACAAACTGCAAACCGCTCTGTACATTACATTGAAAATGAGAGATGTGTTACTTCATACAATAGTGGAAAAAGCTAAATTGATTTACAACAAAAATAAAAGTGAACTAATATTGGTGCGGCCTCATATACCACGCGCCACTTCCGGAAGGTTGATAACAATATCCAACATGTTACGATTAATGAGAAAATGCCCCAGTTATTGAGCCTTAAATTCCCCATACAAAATTTTTTTTCATTTATAGGACACGAAAGGAAGGAATCCTAATGTTATAAATAAATAAATAAATATTTTTACTTTAAAAAACATAAACCGTTTTAGTAATCAAAAAGTAAAAAATAATTTTAAAAATTACTGTTTAAACAAACAAAGTATGTCTATGGATTTGTTTTAATAAAACCAAATAAATTGCAAGTTTGCATATGATGTCGGTATTTATTGGAAGAAGATCGGCGTGACCTTTTTGTATGATATTTGCCTATTCAACCAATCAGGGGCGGGCCGGATCCGGCCCTTTTGCTTACTTTATCCGGCCCGTTGAAAAATCCTGCATGCAATTTTTTTAATCTCTTAAATGCGATTTTGTTGAAATCAACAGTATTTGTGTGCGTATTGTACATATAAATAATGAAATATATAAAGTGTTTAGTGTTTAGTGAAGTGTTTGCTAATTACCTTCTTCTTTGTTATTTTGCTAATGTACGTGCTTATAATTAAGTAACTACTGTCGATCTATGTACCCACTGTTTATGGACGTGGCTTTGGCCAGAGTTTTTCAATAGAGCTTTTTTGTATTGTATTGTATTTGAAAATAATAATGCGTTTATTTCAAAGCATTTTTGGTTTTCTAATTTTTACCTGTTCCGAGCGCTTTATTTCTTAAAATTTGGTATGAATTCCTTAGGATTTCAATCGAAATTCAGATGAGAAAGTTGACAATTTTCTTTAGAAAATTTGGAATTTCCTTTAGAACTCATAATGAATTCATAAGAAATATACAAACTCTATTCACGTAGATTTGAGGGGAAATATTCGGCATTTTCGGAGTTTTTGTAAAAATTTACATATACTGCTCGCAAAGAATTCGTTCGGAAAAAGTTTAAGAATCCGAAATTTTCTCGGAATTTTTTTAATTTTTCTTTAAAAATTCATAGAAAAATTCCGAATGTGGCACACTGCGATAGAGAGTATTGTAATTTGAACAGCTGTTCCATATCCCTACTTTAATGTATGCAACATACATACTCTCATAAAGTGGATGGTCGGCTTACTATATATAGAATTGATCGTGTACTCCTCTCATTCTTCGAGGGATGACAGGTCGCAGCACGCGTACTGTTTATTTTGATTTAGCAATAGTCGCATACTCGTCATTTCTTTTGAGACTAATGTTTGTTATTTTGCAAATATAATAATAAATTGAAAAGTGGACTTTTTGTAGGTAAAATTTTAAAACATTGGTTTTATTTTATTGTAATAATTAAATTATTTATTTGTAGGCCTTTGTAAAATGAATCAATCTAAAAAAAGAAAAGTTGATTTGGAATGCAGAAATTGCAATGAAGCATGGACGGTAAAATATATTTTTACAAACATTGATAAGAAAGCAATTTGTTTAGTTTGCCAGGAAACAATTCCTGTTTTCAAGGAATACAATTTAAACAGCATTTTAAATCAAAACATATAAAATATGCATCACTTTCTTTAAAAGAAATTCAAAGTGTAGCAGAAAACATGACAAAAAACTTGAATAAGAAAAAAAATATTTTTACCAAACAAAGTATTATCGAGAAATCTACCACAAAAGCAAGTTATGCTGTTGCACACAAAATTTCTAAGCTCTGCAAACCTTTTACTGAAGCAGAATTTGTTAAACAATGCATGATACAAGTGTCGGAGATACGAAAAGAAATATATTTTTGAAAATGTAAGCCTTTCAAGAATATTGCAGAAAATTTACTTGACCAGCTATGAACAAAAATTGCTGATTTTACATATTGTTCTCGGGCTTTAGATGAGTCCTGCGATATTACTGACACAAGTCAATTATTAATATTTATCCGAGGTATTAACAAGAAATGTGAAATTAGCGAGGAACTTCTTAGTGTACATCCAATGAAAGGTACAACTACCGGTGAAGACTCTTTATCGCTGTTGAAGAGTGTTTAGTTAAAGTAAATTTAACTTGGAACAAAATAGTATACATCACTACGGATGGCTGTCCTAGTTTAACAGGGAAAAATGTGGGTTTACTAAAATGAATCAGCGACAAAGTAAAAGAGTTGCAGCCAGAACAGGATATATTATTTTTACACGTAAGAAGTGTTATGTAGAAAAGTCTTGAACTTGAATCACGTCGCTACTGTTGAGACAAAAGTTGTGAATTTTATCTGGGGACGAGATTTAAATCATCGACAGTTAGTTGAATTTTTGAAAGAAATTGAAAGTGAGTTTTACGAAATTCCTTATTACACTGAAGTGCGATGGCTTAGCATCGGTAAAGTTTTGGAAAGGTTTCAATATTTACTTGATGAAATAGTATCCTTCTTGTCGATAAAAGAAAAACTACATGATTTTCCTGAATTGCAAAATGAGTCATGGCTAAACGATTTCTCGTTTTCAGTAGATATTGTAAAATATTTAAATGAACTAAATATTAATCTACAAAGGAAAAACCAATTCGCTTTCAATATGCACTCAAACGTCAAAGCATTTATGATAAAACTCAATTTATTTGCCCAAACTTTAATAAGAAATTACTAAATCAATTCCCTTCATTACAAACACGACGAGAATCATTGAAAAATACCGATTTTCTTAAATATAGTGCAATAACACAAGACCTGCATTCTGAATTCCAAAGAAGATTTCAAGATTTCAAAGCTATTGAAAAACCTTTATCATTAATTAGTCAACCTTTCAATTTTAACGTGCAAGAAGCTCCTGGTGAAATTCAACTAGAACTAATTGACTTACAGTCAAATAATTTACTAAAAGAAAATTTTCACTCAAACGAGTTGAGTGTTTTCTATGGTGCTTTGAATACAGAACATTTCAAACATTTTTTCAACTATGTTCAAAAATACCTAGTTTTATTTGGTTCAACATATATTTGTGAAAAAGCTTTTTCGTTAATGATATCCACGAAAAATAAATATCGATCACAAATTACTGACGAAAATCTACACTCGGTATTAAGGATTGCTACAAGTGATTTGAATCCAAATTTTGAAGAAATAATATCAAATGAACATTCGAGATTTCACGTTTCGCATTAACATTTATTATTACTATTATTTTTATTAACTGTCAAATTTTTCTGTCCAAATGCTTTAAAATTATACTTATAGTGTTTTTGTCAAAAAAATTTCTTGGACAGGGAAACTCCACCCAAAACATTCGCGTGTGCACGGGGGACTTTTTGAAAATTTCTTTTTGGCCCGCAATTTATTTGGTTTTAGAATGAAAAATATTTATGACAATTGTTTCCGTAGTTTTAACTTAAATATACTCTACAAATAAAAAAAAAGATAAATAAAATTATTTTTAAAAAATCGATACCAAAATTCCCAACAGTGTACACTACACTTTAGTATAATGTTCTACACGAACGAAAAAGGTGTGTCTCCCGAAATAGTTGAACTTTCTATTGACTAATCCGATAACTGTTTACTTCAAGTAAAACTTAACTTTTCTTCAGTCACTTTCAATAACCAATTACCGACCATTAAATAATATTTCAAAACTCTTCCCCTTTGTTGATATTTATAAAGATCTATCTATTCATTCGACACATAAAAACCATCTTTTCCAAACTAAGCAATAATAATTGAGTTCTGCAAATGAAACTGTTTTTGGAAAATCTCATTCCTGCGTGCGCTAATAGAGGCCTTCTTTAATCACGTGCCCCATTGACCTTACTATCCATAAAGTTCATTTACATAAGACCGATTGGTCACAAAAGTGGATGTGGATGCAATAATGAAAGTAAAAGTTACTGCCTACGTTATACATAGCCTTTTGAACTCGCATAATCCAAGTATGGAAAGAGTTGAGTTCTGGCGGGACCAAAGGTTCCATCGTAATAAAATCATACCATAACTTGGATCCCCGTTGCATACACAATATTCCATTTTATCGCTTGGACGTTAATTAAATACTTCTTCAATCCAGTTTCGAACAATATTTGTCATGTGTATAGTTTGCTAGTTTTCCAGCTGCATATCCATAGTCTGTCATCGATCAAATATCGAAAGAGCTGTCCATTTCATATGGATGCCACTGCCACCACTATGTACTCTAGGTAATTCAGTGTGATAATACCCAGAAGCAGAGAAGCTACTACTCTTGGTATAGAATGTGCCTATACGTTTACAATGCCGTCGCCGACCCGCTGCTGCCACCATTGCCTTCAACATCGAGTTAAATATTTATCACTGTAGGGAATACTTGCGGTTGCTAACAACCAACCAAATGCGGTACCAGTCCGCCTAATTAATCTGCCAAGTGTTCACCGAACGTGAATTTTTCGAAGAGGAAGAAGAATCCAAGTTGGAAATTGCATAACATGGCATAGAGTTGATGTTCCAGTACAGGTAAGAGAGGTCAGGTAAATTATCACTCGGTATAGTCTTGTCTTCCTATTGAGGTTACTCGAAGAGGAATCTTCTTCGTTTTAGGTTTTTAAGAAGGTTGAATGCAACCATTGCGAGCGCGCGCGCAGTTATCCTAACTATAGAGTTCGGTTTGAAAATATTATGACGAATTTCTTCAAGACACGGTGTATGTCAGTGGGTTGACTTGATGTTACGTAAAGATGGAAATAGAGGACTGACAAAAGCTGATTGATTACATATATATCTCTTTTGTACACAGTCATTTACAAAACAATAGAATCTTACTTTACTTCCTGAATGGTAAATTTTTGTGTATTTAAGATTTAAAATAAACAACAATCAAAGCTAAATTGTTTTTGGTAGTACTTGATAAGTTTATAAGTTATTACTAATAAAATACACGTTAAACTATTTGAACATTCTTCTGAGCCTAATCCTGAGATCCTGTTGTTGCTGTTGCTGTTAACACTTAAACCTACGTAAGCAGCGCTTGTCTCTTGAATTGAACAGCTGTAGCTTTGAAAAAGAAGAAAAACCAGGATGGTAAATTGTTTCACATAAGCGCAGTTAAATTTATAAAGGAATTGTAAAATTCCACAACATCGTAGCTCTAGCACTTAGTGAAACCAGATGGTATGTGGTGTGTTTCAAGGTGATAAAGCTCCTTAACTCTAATCTGTGGAAAATCCACCAAAGAAGTCAGGTTTAGAGTCTCATCGGATGGTTTCAGTCTGGGAGAGGATTGTAATGGTGTAATTGCATACCAGATTAAATTCAATTACAGTCGAAACTCGATTATCCGTGATTCGATTAACCGAAAACTCTATTATCCGGCATAAATCATATTTCCTACTATTTTTATTTCTCTCCATTATCCGGGAAAGACTCTATTATCCGGGATGAATCATATTTCCGATAATATTTTGAGTTCTCTCCATTATATTGGAAAGACTCTATTATCCGGGATGAATCATGTTTCCGATAATATTTTGAGTTCTTTCCATTATCCGGAAAAGACTCTATTATCCGGGATGAACAATCCGGTAATATCGAGAAATGAGAAAAGTTGGTTGGTATTTCTACATAATTTCGAAGTGTCGGTCGTTCCCATATGCAGAAGGCACACTTTTGCCCATTTAAGGTCGTAATTAATATGCTGGTAATCTGTTTTAATGCTTGTTTTTCTATCTTTCGTAGAAAATTTGTTTTTGCTTGTCCTGTTTTATTGGTTTTCCTTCAATTTTTTCGTAGAAAAATTTGCCTGTAGTAGAAGCAACCTGTGTCATATTACAGTTTTAAAGTGCATATCGTCCTACAGTAGGAAAGGAAAACATCTATTGGGTTAATCGCGTTTGTGGAAAACAAACTAATTTTTGTAAAGGTTGCATTTCAGTAAAAGTGTGTATAATTGTTCCACAAATTTCTTATAGTGCTGAACGTTTCCAGTACCTACACTCTTTTTAATTGGCTTTTGAGGTAAGTTAATTTAATAAAACCAATAAGCTTGTTTTCCTAAAATAAATTTATACGTAGATATTTCGGCATACATTTACAATATCGGAGACAAACCGAGCGAGAAAAGTTTTATCAATTAAAGAAAAGGTGCAAATAATTCATTCTTTGAAAAAGTTGGTAATACTGTAAAGACATTAGCAAAAAAATACGGCGTGGGAGAACAAATGTTGTATGATTTAAAAAAAAATCAGGACAAAATCCTAAAATTTTATACAGAAAGTTAGGCCGTTACGGGCCTGAAAAACCGCAAGGTATTGAAAACCTCTGAAAATCCCCAGGTAGGCAAGGCAACTTATGAATGATTCCGACAGGAACGTTTCCAAGGCACTCCTATATCTGGAGATTTAATAATTGAAAAAGCAAAAGAGTTTCACGAAAACCTTAATATACGATCAGCTTGTCAATACTCGCAAGGATGGCTTGGGAAATTTAAGAGCCGTCACGGTATTCATAGTATTAAAATGGCTGGTGAAAAATTGTCTGCGAATTATATTAGTGCAACAATGTTCATTGATGAACTGTCCAATTTTATTGAAAAACAAGACTTAAGTTCATAGCAAAATTATAATGCTGACGAGACGGGGGACTTTTTGGAAGCTATTGCCAAAAAGGAGCATTGGTCTGTAATGACGAGCGTTTAGCCGCAGGGGTAAGAGAAAGTAAAGAGCATATCACTTGACCTGCTCAAATGCTTCGGGAACCTACAAATGCAAGCTGATTATAATCGGAAAAAGTGCTCTACCAAGAGCTTTTAAGAATAATACTAAAAATCTCCCGGTGATATATAAGTCAAACGGAAGAGCGTGGGTTACACACGAAATTTTCTTACAGTGGTTTAATAATAATTTTGTACCTGAAGCAAAGAATCATTTAAAAGAAGTTGGTCTGGCTGTTGACAGTAAAATTTTACTCTTATTAGATAACTGTCCCGCTCACCCAGAAGAATCTGATTTTCAAAGAGACAATGTAATCGTAAGTTTTTACCACCGAATTGCACTTCATTGATTCAGCCTCAGGATCAAGGAATAATAAGAATTTTGAAGTGTTATTATCGGAAACACGTCATAAAAAAATTTATATATAACGAAACTAATATACATAGATCTATGCTCCTTTCAAAATTTATTTAATATAAAAAATGCAATTTGGTGTCTCTTTAATGCATGGGATGATGTTATTACTGACGTCCTAAAAAACACTTGGGGTAAGATTTTACTGGGAGATGAAGCAGAAACTCCAACTCAAAATAATGAGATGGAACGTTTTTTTGCAGATATACCCAACAAAGTACTATTGAGTCTAGTTATGAAGAGATCTCAGACTGGTTTGAGAGCGACCATAATGCTTCAATATTCGCTACATTATCTGACGATGAAATTCTAAATACAATCCTGAATCCTCAACATGACCTTGACAGTGATAGTTCAGATACTAGTTGGGAAGAAGCTCCTCACAAAACAACAATTTCACAAGCCATAACAGCATGTACTACACTCATTAATTTCCTGGATGACCAAAATCTTCAGGGAATCACTATGCAAGATACGATGCAATTATACAGGATCCAAGAGAGGTTATTGAAAAACAAGCAACAAACTTCAAGGCAAACAACTATAAGTGATTCTTTTGGCAAGTAAATACATAGTATGTATCTGCCTGTATGTGTATATTCGAGTGGAAACTTTATTTGTGTTATGTACATATTTTTTTTGTATTAAAATATAATTTGAGTTTGTTATAAAAAAACGTGTTTTCCTTTATTTTCCTGAACTCGTTCTATTAACCGGGATTTTCGATTTTCCGGGAAAGTCTCGAAAACTGTAGGGTGATTCTGTGGGTTTTGTCGAACTTGAATGTCAAAATAATCGACTAAATGATATGAACATTTCTACTGATTTTTTCGTGTTTTTATTCAGCTCAGCAAGCCTTGCATGACGTAGAATGAACAGAAAATGACACTTCACATTACAAATTCAAAATATTATTTGGAATTTAAGCACTTGTAATGCTCTAATTATATGTAGAATTTCCATTTACCAGTGTACAATTTTTGTCACAACCTCTGGGAGCAGTTGACTAATTTGTCGATTATTTAGTCGTGTTTTTTTACGTTTGTTCTTCGAAAATTCATTATAGTTCATTTTGTGGTATATAATAGTAAAGACACAAATTGAACTGTGTTAAAAGAAAAAACTCGACAAAATATGTCAAAATTCACGACTAAATAGAACGACAAAGAGCACAGAATCACCCTCCTGGAGGCTGATTCTGATCTTTTGTCGTACTTTTTCTTTTTATATAGTTCATTTTGTGTCTTCACTATTATCTACCACAAAATGAACCATAATGAATTTTCGGTGAAAAAACGTCGAAAAACACGCCTAAATATACGACAAATTAGTCAAGTGCTCCCAGAGGTTGTGACAAAAATTGTACACTGGTAAATGGAAATTCTACACCTAATTAGAGCATTACAAGTGCTTAAATTCGAAATATTATTTTGACCTTGTAATGTGAAGTGTCATTTTCACTTCATTCTACGTCATGCAATGGTTGCTGACCAGAATAAAAACACGAAAAATCAGTAGAAAAGTTCATTTCATTTAGTCCAATATTTTGACATTCAAGTACGACAAAAGATCAGATAATCGAGTTTCGACTGTATAATGTAATGCTATAACATTCCAACTGAAGAAACACTAGAAGACATATGTAAATGTGAACCTAAGTAGAAATAAATCCCCGTAGAATAGACCTTAAAATAAACTGCCACCTGGCAACCCGTCATCGTGGCTAAATACAGTTGGCATTCCTGTTACTTACGGAGTTTTGTTTGGAAGAGAGAAGAGTTTGACTAATATGCAAAATAAAGCCTTGTATAGCAGCAACACGTACGAAATGAAATATGGTAAGGGCGCGGCGGCGGGTTAGCTTAATAATTCAATGAACAAGGTCATACTAAGGATGAGTTCAATAGGAGGATGAATGAGGCTTTCAATCTTATTCTTAAAGAAATGCTAAATATGTCACGACAACACCGGAATTGATATCCTGAATGGAAAATATGTCATTAGCCAAAGCACCAATGACAGCAGTGATCTTTTCTTGTAATTTTCTATTTCTCGTGAACTTTTTGTGGGTGGTATTCGGCGTTTTAACCATTAATACGAGCGCTCAAAGACGAATGTTAGTGCGCTTTTTCGGAAGCTCTGGCCGCTTTCCTATCATATCCTCGTTCAACGTGTGCATATCCACAGATGGAAGCGATCACTTGGAGACTCTATAGGGAAGCACTCTTGAAGCGCGTATAGGGAATGCAGAGGGAATCAAGAGAAGTCTCTATTCATGATTTCAGTTTTTTGTGTTCTGAATGCGTTCCATTCTATTGTAAACTTGTGTGAATTGTAAAGGCATGTTGCTAAAGAAAAAAAAACAATATTGGTCAAAAATTTATTAATCAAACTAAACCACATACTTCAACTGACTACTCAAGAATGAAAATTTTTCTGAATATTTCTCTCTCGAATGCATACGATTCAGTTTTTTATGAATAGGCCTAAAATCAGTGAAGAGATCTGCTTTCGGAAAGATTTCTTTGGGTATGTTAAGAAAACGCTCCGAAAAATATATTTTCTGGCTATGGTGTGGAACCATTTCCATTTGCAATTGCTTCTCATATTTTCCGCTGAGTAGGTAAACACTATGCACATATCTAGGTGGAGAATAATCTTAAATGGTGTTTGAAGCCTCGGAGGATCAGACATCGGAAACCATTATCACCAATTAAGGGTTAGCATAAAAATAGAAGGACATTTAAAAATAATAATAACGTCACAACGATCTACAAAGATACTAAGTACTTCGCAACGAAGAGGGCAATTCGGGTGTTATGTGATTCTAAAGTAGTTTGTGCAAGCATTGGGAGAATTTGTTCTTTTCAGCAGAAGATTGTTCCATTTACGAGCAGCTTGAGCAAAGTAAACACAGAATATTTAATCAAACTTTGATTTGAAGCGAGGAAAAAGAAGAAGGATTGACGACCTATCGCAAGAAATTTAAGATTTCATGGAGTAAAGCCTAGGCGATCTTATCCAAAAAGATTTTGTGGAACAATTCTCCAAAGCAAATATTTAACCACAGATGAATGCAAAATAAGCGAAATACCTGAATCGAGCAAAGGTTATAATATTTTGGATATTTCTCGTGAACCACTTCTCCTGCCACCAAATGATATGCCCCTGTATTTTCAGGAGACTCGCTGAAACATTCAAATAATGGCCATATCCAAAAATACGGTTTGGAACTATACTCCTAAGCAAACATTTGACTACAGGTGAATACAAATCAAGCGAAATATCCGAGCCAAGCAAATTTCAGGATGTCTTTGGATATTTCTCGGGAACCACTGCTCGTGCCACCATCGGATATATCCCTATATTTTCAGGAGATCCTATGCAACACTTAAATAGTGACCATATTCAAAAATACGGTGTGAAACGATTTTCCTAATCAAAAATTTAATCACAGATGAATGCAAATCAACCGAAATGCCCAAGTCGAGTAAAGGTAAAGATGTTTTGAAAATTTCCAGAGAACCACTGCTCCCGCCACCATCATAGCATATGTCCTGTATTTTCGGGAAGTTCTTTGAAATGCTAAAATATAGCTACCTTATCCAAAAAGATGTTCTGTAACAATTCTCCTAAGCAAACATTTAACCACAGATGAATGCAAAACAAGCAAAATACCTGAATCGTGGGTAAATGTGGTTTGTGGCGGAATATTTGATCTTAATGACTTGACGAATAGGAAAACCTAGAAAACTATTTTCAAGAGGAGATATATATACGTAAAGCAGATTATGACGTAGAAAGATACCTAATGCATCCTACTCGAGTATACCGACTCCAGTTTTGGGTAAAAATAAATTAGAGATTTTACTAGATTAGATTAGGGGCTTAGTAGGGGCTAGCATGACAGAAAATTGGTTTTGTATGCAAGACAACTAAATTTATTACCGGGTAAACTTTAAATTTGTGCAACATGGTTAGTTTTTAGGATTATCCGAAACAGCAGCAAAAGTGAAAAAAATTTTTTTTTCATTATCTCATCAGACAACTTATTTAGGGCAGCAAGTTTGAAGTCTTGGTTTGACTCATCAGCAGGTCCCAAATAACGAAATTGAGCGACTTGAAAAATCAAACGAAAATAGAAAAATGGAAAGAAATGAAAAAAAAAAAAATTGAGAAAATATTTTTTTGGAAAGAGTTGAAGAAATTAGATTAATTCGAATGAATAACGTGTGACTATGAATTATAAGAGGCAAACTGTCCATATTAAAAAAATATGAAATTTCCTTTATTCACACGATCATGTTAATATTAACATCAAAATCAGTAGGTAACTAATTAAATGAGCTTTAGTTTTCTATTTATTGTTGAAAATCGGCTCAGCACTTTTCCAGCTGTAGAGAGAATCGTTCTTGAAGTATTGTGCCTCTAAGCCACTTTTTTATCCGCCTCATAGCAGAAAATCTTGTCTCAAAACCGGCTGAGCTCACTGGAAGTACTATTGCAGCTTCGAAAATTTTATACTTACATATGTATAGGGCAGTACTCTGTTTTAGTTTGAGTTTTAAAATTTTCAGCATTCATCTCAAAATTTTTTAATTGAAGCTTGTTATGTATGACCATAGCTTCAGCTTCCAAGGCTGATATATCAACTCTTACGATTTTTTTATAATTACTAATGAAATCCTCTCCATTATACATGTCCATGTCCAATTTAAGAATGGTAGATTTCCAAAGTGGCGTTTCAGATTTGCTATAATATTATCTATTACTTGGTAGTAAATGTTGATCTTCCAGTATTCATCTGGTTGTTTATCGGCTGGCAAATTTAATGTATTGCTTTTGCCCACAGTTGACTCTATACTAAAGTCCTTTTGTTGCCACCTCCTTCTTGAGACTCTAACAGGTTCAAGCAAAGTCTTCTGCTTTTCAGAAAACTGCTCGATATCTGTCCTCCAATATTTGAACTGATTTTTATATGGTTCGAAGGTACCTACAGAACTTGCAATGAAGTCACTAGTCTGACCAAGAGTGGCATTTTGGGTCTGAAAAATTTACTCCTAGTACATTCACTATAGCGAGAAATGACTGAAATGTCTGTAAGGAAAGGACAAATACTGGTTTCGTAATAATCGTTAGCAATTCAACTGCTTCCACTGTGTGCTTGTCACAGTTCTCAGCGATCTTGTTTTCCACAGTCAATTTTATTGCGTCATAATTTGTCAGTACTGGCCTGCAGTAGCGACAACTCCATCTGGTAGTACTTAGACTTACCATTTTACAGCTGGTATGGATTCCGAGAGTGCTTTGTAGTTTTTGTAGGCTCGCATGATGACGAGGTTGTGAGAAGTGAGTATACAAAGCTTCGAGGCCGTTAAAAAACGGTATTTGCTAGTGAAACATTGGCGCATGAGGCAACAACCAAGAGATTTAGTTTGTGCGCTGAACAATCGATGTGAATTGCGTGAGGGTGAGTTTCTTTTATAATCGTCTGTAGGCCACGATTCTTACCAGACATAACGCTAGCGCCATTATAAGTGAAAGAATTGGAAAATCACCCAAACGATGTTTATTCAATGTATCCAACATTACTGCAGCCAGTCTTTGCGCATCTCTGAAGGTGGAACAAAAACCTATAAATCTTTCGACTATGTGAGGACCGTTTGTATATCTTATGGTTATTGACAATTGTTTTTCTTTAAGGTATCTGGCCTCGTCTCAAAGAAAAATACCACCTGCAACCAACTCCAAATGGCGTGGAGGCTCACTATTAAATAATTTAGTTATGTATTCAATTATTAATCGGATTTAATCTACACGAAAACACCTTTTTCTATTGGGAACACTTGTCTGCTAAAATAATATTTGTATAGCATATCCCAAAACATATGGTGAGATTTTCTACTAGCCAAACAATTACCTCTACATGCTAATAGGTACAGTTTATTCCAAAATAAGCTTGTATAACTGGAACAAAAGTTCAGCATTTATTTTGGGCTGCATTTGTCAGCATACAAGTAAGCAAACGTGCCCCATTGATAGTATAATGTCATTTATATTAGAACCGAAGAGCAATGGACCCAACAGAGATCCTTGAGGAACTCGGGTAATGAGGAATGTAATATAGATAATAGAATTTCACTAATCCTCTTCTTCTAGACAAGTTCGAAGATAAAATTTTAAATTAAGTAACGGCAGCGGAAGAGAT
Organism: Dioctria linearis; assembly: GCA_963930735.1. Classification (NCBI taxonomy): domain Eukaryota; kingdom Metazoa; phylum Arthropoda; class Insecta; order Diptera; family Asilidae; genus Dioctria; species Dioctria linearis. The sequence continues at coordinate 168,816,794 of OZ005743.1, read as the reverse complement.
GATAAATTTGAGGAAAAGTTTTTTTTTAATAGTTATTATATTTCATGCGTGTAAAAGGTTTTGAAAAATCAGTATGGTCAGCATAGTTAGAACAATTAGCATCAAGTTTATCTTAAAAATCGGATGTGACTCTGAGCAGGACTGACATTTAGCTGTGCTCAGTTTTAAAACAAAATTTTACCGTTATAAGCAGCTTAAAATTCTGAAGTTGTTTTTTCTTGTTTTAATTTGACAAGTGATCACGTTTTCCAGTACTTTACCCACAAAAGAAAAAGTCTCGCACCTTGACAATATACATCGTGGGAACTTCCAATAAGTATTCGGAAAAAAAAAGTCATGCATAAGCTCACATTCAAGATAAATAAAAATTTTATAATGATGTGTTTTTTAAACAAAAATCCATAAAAGCTGTCAATCTGCATGAACTAATCCGAAGAAGATGAACAGCCCCGATGCAGTAAAGTAATTATGCGCGCGCACCTTAAATACTAGTATTACATCACACATCTTCTGAAGTCAATCTATGTATAATTTTAAATAAATGCCCGGTGAGTCTAGCTCATAGATCTTAAGTTTTGTCCTATTTTGATGCTGCAAGTTAATTGTGTAATTCTCAATAGTGACACTTTTTATTGGTTTGAAAAGCTACGGATGATGGTGCAATATTCAACTGGTTTACTTCTAATTTTTATTTTCTTCATAGAATTTAGCTATTTTGAATAGATAGAAATGTTTTTTGAGATTAGTAGTTGGGGTAATTTCTTGTATATTTTCATAATGAAACCTCATCTCTAATCGATATTCTGTTTGCGATTGTTGCGACAAAATTTGTATTTAAGTACCTTATGAGGCCTCAAGCAAATTTCCAATATACTTATTAAGAGGATTCATGTAACTTGTCAGTTGTTATGAACGGCGATTATAAATTTTTTCGTAGTTATATTTCTCATATGTTCAGATGTCGTTTTTGTTTTGTTTTAAGTGATATAATTTTATCGCGAAAACTTAATAGCAAGTAACAAAAAACAAAAACTGTTGGTCAATGAAGCTACTTTAGATGTACTCACGTTAGCTTCCAATAATGTTAATGAAATCGATTGTGTCTTGTGCTATGCTGACGAGCTTATTTAATGGACCAAATTCGCAGAGAAAATTTTCGTTTTTCGTTTAGGATGTTTTGGAGAAGGTTCTTTGATAGATGAAGGGGACAAAGCTGTTTAGAATCGGCAATGGAGGGACAATTGGTATCATAAATAAAAGAATCTTTAAATAATCTAAATGAGCAATAGTAGTTTTTTTCCGAAACAGTGGCATTTTTTCCTGATTATTTCTTTGCACAAACCGGTCTGCAATTACGACATTTTTATACCCTAGATGAAATCTATAGGTTGTCATACCATTTGTAACATCTAAAAATTATAATGGTAGAGTAAAATGTATTGTACACCCACGGATAATATTAAAAGTTATTTTGATTTTTGCACGTCCGTCCGTCTGCCCGTCCGTCCGCACAAATATTTGAGAACGCATATACTTAGATAGTTGATTATGTTGCCATCTAAAACTTTTGGATTTTTATGTATATTTCCTATGAAAACGATCAGTCCTAGACGGTTTAAATGTACTCAAAAGTTATTCAAGATATGAAATCCTATAATATTGCTTATAATCATTTTTTCTGTCCGACGAACCCTTATAGAAATATATGCGAAAGACAACTTTAAAAATCAAACTTGCATAGACGGGTGACCATACGAAATTATATACGGGCATTCATCTGGGTATAATATAAAATAAGTAAAAAACGAGTTTTCAAACAAAACTGAGGCCAAGCCGGATGAAAAAGTAGAAAATAAACTTTTCTTCACACACAGAGGTGGACTGAGATTTTTTGATTGGGACATTTCTCTTGAATATTCTTTCTCTTCATGAATCAAATCACTTATTACCTCTGATTGTTCATACTGAAATATATCGGTAATTGTCAGTGAATAAAATCTGAGTCCACCTCTATGTGTGAAGAAAAGTTTATTTTCTACTTTTTCATGCGGCTTGGCCTCAGTTTTGTTTGAAAACTCGTTTTTTACTTATTTTATTTTCTGTATGGAGATATTTTAAAACAATTTTTAAGTCATGTTTGGTGCCGATCCGAAAACAAAAATTTTTCGAGTAACAAATCGTTGAAGTACTGCAACGGTTTTCTGAAATTCAAATTATGTTTTAAACAGCGCTTTTTTACTGTATTCCAACTTGATCCCATATAACATGAATTTTCCCGATTTTCCATGTTTTCCACAGACTTTTCCTATTACTATGAATTTTTTTTAAAAATTTACATGAATTTTCCTCGATTTTTCATGCAAGTTTTCATGATTGTTGAAGAGAAAGTATTGATGCCGTAGGACGGAAAAAAAATGATTCCGCATAGCTTATAAAACTTTTTTGTCGGAAAATTTTCCGGAAAAGTCGGAAAATTCCGGAAATTTTCGGAAAATTTTCTAGAAAAATTGGAAAATTCTGCATATTTCCTGAAACAGATTTATCACTAATCATATCGATGAAAACTTGTCCGATGATTTTCCCGCTTTTCCGGGTTTTCCACGGAGTTTTTCACAAAAGCAACTTTATGCAACTCATTTCGCTCTACAACTTTGTCTTAGGTTGCAAAACGCTAAAAACGCTTCCTTGGTCTGAAAAACTCCCGAAAAGCGTTTTACATGAATTTTCCTTGATGTTTTCTGCAAGTTTTCACCATTGTCGGAGAGAAAGTAATGATGCCAGTTGATAGGGAACTTGATCCTGCATAATTTAGAAAACCTTTTTATCGGACAATTTTCCGGAAAAGTCGGAAAATTCAGGAAAATTTTTTCGGAAAAATCGGAAAACTGCATTTTTCCTGAAACGGATTTATCACTAATCAAATTTGTACCAAATTTTCAAATTATTTTTCCCGATTTTCCGGGTTTTCCATGGAAATTTCCGGTTCAAATTTGGATAGATTCAATTGTTACGCCACATGAACCTGTGTGCCAAATTTCAGCTCGCTGTGATGACGAAAAGTGGGTCTACGAGAGTGTCGAAAATAATAAAAGAGAAATATATAAATTTGTGTACGAGTTAAAGGGAATGGCCTCAAAAAATTGGGCTTAGACCAATTCGAGCTTTTTTACTTGTTAACTATAAGGCGTTTTCGTATTTGAAGCTCTGTGCTCTTTGAAAAGAAAATTGAATACGTCTAATCTATTAGAGTTCACATATATTTTTGTTTTGCATTATCTGTCATTGTGAGCGGATAATATGTCAAGTGCATGCTTAGATTATATAGCAAAAAGAACAGGCTACCAGCAAACATTACGATTGGAGATCGAATCGGAGTCGACCCGCTCAATCGAAGCTTAACTTCGATCTCGAAGTCGTTCTCGATTCGATCTCGAGCCGAAAGTGAAGTAAAAGGAACGCTTATTCGAATTAAAATAACGACTCGATATAGATTCGTTTTTACGAGACTATTTCGAAGATTTTTCGTGTATTGTGTCATATGTATTCGAGATTTCTTCGCAAAACCTATTCGATCTCGAATTGAATAAACGAGACTATGCTTTGTGAAAACTTCTCGATATCCAATTGAAAATAAACATCCAAATTATGAGAAACATTTACCAAATGCAAATTTTAATTTCTCAGCATTCACTTCCCTTTTTTTCGGCCAAATACTTGTAAAGAATGTCGTTGGTACGCATTGCATTGTCACGCACAATCTGAAAAATCATGTACGTTCCTTTGAAAGACTTCGTAACTTTTCGAGAAGATTCGTAAAAACGAAAAATTGTCGGATTATACTGCAAGTTCTCTGAACCTGAAGGCCATATGTCGAGCAAAATTCGCAAAACCGAAAAATTATCGAATTGTCGCTCTTCAAGAATGCGAAAACCCGAGAAAATGTTTGCTGGACTATGCTGTGTAAAATTCGTGTACGTGTGATAAGCATTTTTTTGCTGGCTCGGTCGGGGGGGGGGGGGGGGATGACAGGAAGGGCGGGTTATTTATTTGTTGTCAGTTCGAAATTTCTGACATTTCTCATTTTATTTGAATTTACGAAAAATATTCCGGCGGTTTTTTAGTGATTTATCTTAAAGACGCGATAAAAAGTGATTTATATATACTCAATAATAGTGAGAAAAAGTAGTGAAGTATCTGTGTAAGAGATTTTATATAATCGACACTCCGGAGTCTCGAATTATGGTGAAGAAGTGTGTTGTGCTGTGCTGCAGAAAGAACCGGAGTTATTGCCATAGGAAATCATTTTTCGGGCAAGTTTAATTGTTTCATTAATTAATTATAGTGTTTCAAATAAATTTGAAGTGAAAGAGTTATAAAAATAAACAGCCATGGCAATAAAATTGAACATTTTCCAATGCCGGCTTGTTGAATTGTCATTTTTAGTTGACGGAATGTTTGGGGCTATTTATTGCTGCGTTCCTTTTCTCGTTCTGAATGAATCTGTATGAATCGACAGAACGATGTCATAATTTAATTCTGTGCTCATAGAAAAGGAACGAAACAGAACCATTTCAAATGTTTGACATTTCTTCCACTTGATAAAAGCAAGTATAAATTCGTAAAAATTGTTGTTTATGAAAAATTAAGCTATTTTCCAACAAAGGCAACTTAAACTAAACTAATACCACTTCGTCCAAATTGTAAACAACACATTCATGAATACAAATTAAAATCGTTCTGCTTGAATCCGGGAAAAACTCAGGTGCATTCAGAACGATTCGGAGGCCGAAAAAAGCGATGACAGTTTGAAACTAAATCGTTCGGCCCGAGAAAAAGAACGACATGGATTGAAAAATTTCATTCTGAACGAGAAAAGGAACGCAGCATATATGATGTCAGCCATACAAAGGCAACGACAAGAAATATTATCAGAAAATAAAAGGGGCACTAGCAAAATTTTTTAAAATTCAATAATTTATAAAAAAATTATAAAATTATAAAAACGAAAACTAATTTAAAAATTTTGCTATATAATCTAAGAGGTCATGTTTACGGATTTGAGTAAAGTTGTCGACAGAACAACTCCCGGAATCCTTATTTACAAGCTGACTGTGCGGAGTTATATTGCGCACAGATATTTCTGATGTTACGCTGGTTATATATCTAGGCTCGCTGCTTTTCATAATATGTACACACACATTATTGATGTATCTCTGATCCTTAATAATTCGACAATCCTTAGTCAAGCTGATGATGCCACAATTTTCCGCATTTATTTCTAATGAAAGCGTGTGTGAAATTTTGGGCTTATATAAAAACTTTCATTGATTGTATTCTACCAACTATCTTCCTCTCAATAACGGTAAGTGCACAACCAATTACTATGAAAGCTATGTTTTAAACAGATGATCTTTAACTTAATTTAGATTTATAATTTCCTTAATAATCGTCTTTTCTTCCTTCTGCCAGGGCTAATACTACACTACACTGCGTATTGTAATGAAATGATCCGTTTATAACAAAGTATCTTTACTGCACGTAAAGTCGTTAGTACTGCATTATGTTAGTACGGTTTGGTCTCCATTCTATGTAAAAATCTATACATAAATTTCATCGAGACAGTTCCGTGGAAATTTATTCGATTTATCCATCGAAGGCTTAATTGGAACAATTTTGTTATCCTACCACCATATGTAGAAAGGCTTAACCCTTTTGGATTAGATTCTCTCGACAATAGATGAAATACTTAACTTAATACATAACTTAAATAAATAAAAGTCTTGGGTAACAGTTATAATTAACTTTAAAATAAAAAATCTTATTGAAGCTCATATTATGAGACTTAAAAGTTTTTGAGCAATTATTAACTATTTTCCATTACGTCTCAACCTCAAGTATACCATTCAGTCTTGATAGGACGTTTTTAGCTGATTGTCAAAAATAACAGTTATTTACGGTCCCTGAGAAATAGGACAACTGACATCTACATACTTCGCGGGGAATAACTAATTAAGTACGGCCATAAACAACTTTCGGAGAATCGTATCACAAAAAATTCAAGCGACATCTTTAGGTTCGGATTATCGATGTTTCGCGAACGGAATTTTCGGGAAGGTTCTAGGACAAGTTATAGTGCGGCGCTTCTCACCGGAAGGAGGGAGTCTTATTTCAGACAGTGAAGTGAACGAAGTAAACTATTTGAATTGCGATAATTAGAAGAACAGTATTAGCTATAACTAGAGAGTTAATTTGATAATTGTTTGTGAATGTTATAAAAGTAAACAGTAAAATTAAATAAAGGAAGAACATGTAAATGATATCTGAAATATTATGTTTTAAATAACGAACTGAGGTCACACTCGTAACAATACTTTCGGCCGTACAGTAAAATTCCGTGATGTTTTCTTATTTCGAACTGTGCGAATGTGGAATGCGTTTTACAATCTGTGAAGGTTCAAGAGTGACATACATTAGTGCCTCCGCCGCTTTCCTCATGTCCCTCAATCCTTTCCTTATATCCTTCCTGCATTGCTGTGCTTTGCATCATAGGATATCCCCCCAGAGCTTGGCTTAATAATATAAGAAACAACACATAACAATTACGGTCGTCCAGCTGGACATTCATTTTTATTGGTCGATTATAATTTTTTTTTCCATTTGATTGCTCAAAAAAAAAAAAATCCAATTTAAAGACAAAAAAAAAATATTTCATCTAATACACCATATTTCAACTTCTCCTTCTTACGCAATAATAAAGTGTTAAATTTACTTTGAACTTCATCATTCACCCACATAAATTAATGTTTGTTTTTTAATTTCCGGCATTCATAAAGTGTAATCCTCTAATAACCTAATTGACGTAAGAAATTATAGCAGCAAATCAAACGAAAGTTACCGTGTCTGAATGAAATGCCACCACCTTCACAAATTCTAATACTTTTTCAAGGTTATTTCGCATTAAACAAGATATTTGCGCCGTCGTCGTCGCACCACAACAACAGCCGCCTTTGTTTCTGTGCAAGATACCTTTTCACATTTTCAGACAGCTAAACATGAAAAGATAATCATAAAAATTTTATCAAATCAAATCAATCATCAACCTTTCACCTGTGGCGACACTTTTACTCTCGGAGTCTGTCTGAATTCATAATAGGGTCACAACACGGTGTCCTTTAACAACCGCATTAACTTATTCATTTGAGACGGGTGTGCGACGCGGCGGTTTTTTATATCGTGAACTAGATGAATGCGAATATACATAGGCACCATAATGTTGGTTTTTATGGTATTTATTTTATAAGTGCAGTAAGTAAAGTAAGAATTTAAATTATACAATAATTTTAACGATGCGTAACGCATGTGTGAAATGCCCTGAATGGCATGGTGTCCATTCGGGTTCCGTTCGCACAACGGTGCGAACAATGCACTCTTGCAGTGCATTAAATTGGAAAAATTGTGTCATACTTCGACTATGTGCGATTGCGAGCTATGTTGACAGTAAACGTGCCAGCTGACGGACTCGGACAGTATAAATTTTGTACAAGGTTAACCCCTTTCCTTTTCAACTATGTAAGCGCGGTCAAGTTAGGTACTACATTTCTTCTATCTTTTGCATCTCAACCGGCTAACTTTAGTAGCTGTGCTCTGCCATCCTTTGGAGGAACTTTACATTATTGTAGCAAGGCACAAGGGAGCACGGGGTTAGTTAGGTAAGTTAACATCATAAATTATTCAATTATTTAAAATTTTTATAATTTTTTTATTTTTGTATTTTTCGAATTACGAATTGGCTTTCTGACTTGTTGTTCGTTCAGTGATCAGTGATCAATCAAGCAACATTAATTTACTATAAACGAACCTTATTCGTGCTCCCAATGAATGAGTGCTGCCTATCGAAGCGTTTGTTGCTGAAATAAGCTGAACATGGTCAGCATTTTTCATGGAAGCTTCTCTCTACATGCAACATTTGGCAGCAGCCAAAAGAGTTTCGTTCACCATTATTAATGTGCGCATGCGCTTACCACTTGCTTATTGCAGTTTTGCAATTCTCTTGGACAATATTGCCAGACCTAAATGCATTTTGCAAGTACAACTAAGTAATGGTAATTGAATAATAGCAATTTAAAATTTTTAGTACATAATTTACGATATATTACGAAATATTCATCCAAATTGTTGAGTTGTATTATAAAATCTCGTACATAAAGGAGATTTTAGTAGAGTTTGAGTTTTGCAAGGCAATTTTTACATAAATTATTTGAAGACAGTTGGGTTATTATTAATATTATTATTATTACAGTCTATAGATTTCTAGGTTAAAGAGATTAAAAGATTATTATGTTCTATTATTACCAATTATGCTTGTGCACTGCGAAATTGAATATAGCTTATTGGTATATAAGTACAAAAGGTTTCGCAAAGTGGAATTCGAGGTCATGAGATTGAACAGCGTTTGAATGATTTATTATAGTGAGTTTTGTATAGATGAAGATTTGTTAAACATTTTTTTTTGTGTGACTGAGGAAAAAGTGGAAAGGAAAAAAACCTTGAGTACTGACTGTTTCTGGAATTTCATTTTTTTGTTTTATGTTTTAAAGAATTTAATACTGAAGTACTCAAGTATGAAAAATAGGTGCCGATTGAAATGTCTTAGTAATTAAGGCCAAAAGGTATGAGCTACCTGGAATTATTTAAATTGAGACAACTTTTTACGAGATTCCATATTTATTTGCCAGTTTCAGTAGTGCAGGAGACAAAAAGTTTTGGTCGAAAGCGATTATAATGGTGAAACTGGCCTTAGATAGTTCCTAAATTCAGAAATAGATGGAGTTCATCGTCATTTCTCTTCAACATTTCATTAAAGAGAAAAACATGGGCATATCAAAGCTTTCATTTTGGATAACTAAAAACTGCATTGTTACTATAAATTGGTTCCTGGTTTTAAAAATATACCTACAACCGATGTTACTATCAATTATTTTTTTAAGTGATTTAGGTTAGGAAATGGGTAGGTTCTGACTTAAAAAAGGTCAAGGAGAGTTATAATTTGGTAGAATGCTCCGAGTTTGCGACCTTAAACAACCGTCGCTCGCACTACTATGTTGCAGGAAAACTGGGACCGAAAGCCAAATTTTCAAGAATATCTTCTCTCCTCAGCGCAACCTAGATAGAAAATGGCTCTTACAAAAATTATACAGCATGGAATTTTCTGGAGATTTTGTACGAAATATTTTTCAATCAGATGAATAGTTCACGAGTTAGTTACAGTGGAGTCAAGCTCAGCAAATTTCTACAATTCATAAAATCGCTACATTTTTTCTCCAAATTTCGTAAATACCAAATACATACAATTTCCACACCACCATCAGGTAGAGTGAGAGGCGAATTTTGTTTTCATGTGGTATCTACAGTTAGCCTTATCAACCATTCGTTTGTTTATTGTCGTCTTTTCTTCCGTTCTTCTCCAGAATCCGCAAAATCTCTGCCCTGTTTTCACATGCATCTCTATGGGCCATCCCCCACAAGTATTCTTGATACAGTATGCATACCGGTTTTCTAGGGAAGAGGTGAGAAGAAGCAGAGATATCTCTTTACTTCTGTTCACCTCTTCCCAAGAAAACCTGTTGGAATACTGCATCAGGAATACTCGTGTGAGATGGCCTAATGCTAGCGTGTTCAAAGCACTTCAAGCCTGTTTTCCTACACCCACAGACTCGACCGTACCCCTTCTTGCACTTGCACGAAATGTAGCGATTTCTCGAATTGCAGAAAGGGCAATTCCCACTTTTCATGCAACTTTAAGCCCGGCATGAAAAGACATGAGATAAAGGGATGCCTTAAACGATGCATTATGATACTCTAAACATATTTTATCAAAAATAGTTATTTCAATTAAGCAGGGGAAAGCTTTGGCGATAGGATGTATCTTGAGCGACTTTCTTGGGTGAAAAAGTGGACTTTTTTACCGGCCGTGATTGTGCGGAATTGGTAATTCGTTGAAAATGACTTCCTATAAGAAATATGTTCACAACAGAGCAGTAATGGCCGTACAAGAAAGAACAGCAAAATATATGTGAAATGTAGTAACTGGGATGTATGTGACCCAAGTGTATAAAAATGAGTTCCGAGAGCAAAGAGTCCCGAGAGAGTATTCTGAATCGGGAAAAAAGTACACCACGCGACAGTACTCGACGTAACTTTCATTTGATATGGTACATGCCATATTGGACCACCACCCCCCCCCCCCCCAGCTGCTGGAAATCCTACTCACCACCCTGAAAGCATACAGAGAAAAATTTTCTTCTATAAATTGTAGCTGGTAATGAGCTGAGGCAATCAGTGAAATCCGTTTTTCGATAGGACATAACCCTACCGAGTTAGAGCCGATCTAAGGTGTAAAAAATCTAGTACGTCAGTTCGAATAAAAAAGGGGACAGTACTAAAAAAGCTGAGTATGGGGATCGCTATTTAAGCCTCCAAGTATAGAAGTGTGGGTACTTAATCTACTTCTCCAGATGTAAGGAACTCGATTCTGCACAAGATTTACTAATATGTACTAAATCAAACTTTTACACTTCCGCCAAGCTTTTCCCCGCTTAATTGAAATAAACATTGTTAAGACACCTCTCATATCATGATCTTAATAAACAACACTTAAAGACATTACTTCCCGTTCATTATTGTACTATTGTTTGTTCTCGTTTCTTCGTCTTTTTCTTATACTTTACTTCATTCCAATATTTTGTAATTAACAGTGACGTATTTTCTGGAATTTATTTTCAAATTCATTTTGTAATAAATATTAATTTTTATGTACAATATAATTATTTATGTATTCAATAGTATTTTAAAATTTTTTTTCCCCATGAAATACTTGCCATTCCCACGTACAGAATTTGTCATTCCCATGAAATTAAGATTTTTACAGGTTGATATAAATCATTTTAAAAAACAAAGGAAAAAAAACACTGATTTCATTACAGTCTGATTTCCTCTTTGATAATACGAAAAATATTAGCACAATATTGAATTTATAAAAAAAAATAATAAGATTTAATTTAATTTCTTTTTTAAGCAATTATATTCACTACGTTCCACTACATATAATTTAGATTGCACATATAACATTGTACATATATTAAATGATTCTGATTTCATTAATAAATTTGCCATTATTAAGGCGAAAAAGGTGTCCATTTAATAATCGTTAATTATCTTTTATTTTTCAATCAACATGTATAAAATAAAATTGTTTTTTGTTTTTTTTTATTATAGAATTTTAGTCAACTTAACAGAAAAAAAGTAAGCTAAAATTGCTCTATACTAACTTAGTCGAAATAATAAAAAAAGTAAACGGAATAATAACGTAAAAGTTCTCTAAGAACTTCATCTAATTGTCGTCAACTGGCCAATTAATTTAATCATATTAGTTTTTGAAAAATCAACATCATCAGCATTAAATCAGCTTGATAAGGTTTCGAGTCATCGTTTTAAACTTCGGATCATTAATACAGATGAATTTACAGATGATAAGTTTTCCAGGTGGTTTTATGTTTTTGATTGGGCTCTTTAGATGACTGATTTTTATGTATTATTTTCAGGAAAAACACCGATCGGTTTATTGTAATATATATAATTTTTTAATTCAATTGTTAGACGTTTCAGTTCCAAGTGCAGCCCTCTTCAGGAGCTTTTTTTAAACAACATTTATACCCAAAAGATTTATACATAAAAAAAGAGCTCCTGAATATTTGGACTCGAGATGACGAGCAAATGAATTAAAAAATTATATACGATCGGTGTTTTTCCTGAAAATAATACTAATACAGGGTGTACAGAAAATAAAATATGCGACACACTAGAGTATCTTCCGTCATATTGCAGTAAAAAAGTGTAATATTGTTGTTTTTTGTGTCAACATTTAATTCTTTTACATGATTGTTGCTTTGATATTTTATTGTTTAAATTTCGCCATGGACATATGTAGCATATCTGATTTTCTTTATATATTACATGAATGAATTCCCATGGAAACGGCCACCGGGATGCATGTTGAACACTTGATATGGACAGCGCTCCAGTATCACTATTGGAATAGCTTAGTATAGAAATATATATAATCAGTGCCTAAAATGTGTCCAGCCCTGTCTATAGCCCATAATCAACCTGATCCTTCTTTTAATTATCATTTTTTTTATATGCTGGCTAATATCCATGTTGTGCACTTAAAACGCCAAAAGCTCGAAATTCAATATTATGTCGTTGAGTAAGTCATTTCCTCTGTTGGCATGTATAGATGTATATTAAATTCAAATTGAATTTAGTTTTTTAAGCCTTAAACGATATATCCACTCACTAATTGGGAGAAAATGACTAATTAACGAAATAAAAAAGTTCCATCTAAAATTTCGACTAGCTTTCATATCAATTCTAAAAGTTTTTTAATTATTGAAGCTGATATTTGTATACAACGACATTATTCTGCTATCGTTTAATTGAACTAAAATAAACATTTCTCATCTCTCTACACAAAATATACCTACAAATACATATTTCATCTTATATTTCACCTATATATTTAACACCAATTCATGATGGTTCATCTATTGACGAAGGGAAAATCAAAATGAAAACGACAGCAAGCACCATTCATCAGTATGCAACGATCATAATTAAAAGCCCATAGAAACCTTGAAATTAATTAGTGCACAATTTCAGTTTACGTCACACACTTACCTTATTATATAACATAATAAGTATGGCAATGCCGTAGGGCAGATAGAGTTAAGCAATGCACACAAAACGCTATAATGAATCCCAGTGAAGAGAGAAGATATTTGTTTCGTTTTAACAGTGGTAAATAACTTTGGTGGTATGTTAGCAGTACTAAATATAATAATCGTCTCACCTGTACGCTTATACTACATAGCTTCTAAAGCAAAAGTCTCCCCCAGAGAGACTTCCAAGCTCAAAACATGCATCTCTTCAGGTAACCGCACTCTTGGAATTTCATTCATTTCTGTTTGTTAGTTCGTCGTTGATTCGATGGTGCTCTCCTCAATCTGCATCTGCATGACTTATACCACTCTTACCACCAACAACAACTGTCTGCCGAGGTACCATGACGCTGCGCGTTCAACTGTTGTTATGGAAAATATGCGCGCATGGCTTAAGACTTTAGCTTAAGTCTTAAAATGTAATATTCGTCTGCTCTCTCTGCAGCTGCTGCTGCTGATGTTGCAGCAGCAGTGATTTTAATTTAAGCCATCGTCGTCGGAGGAGTGCGTTTATGAAAAACAATCTTAAATTCAACTTTATTCGCGTGGAGGGGTTCATATATAAAATTGATTTGTACGGCAAAATACTTACCAGTCGTCTTTTTCAAACGCATTTCAAATGTACTCGTGCTGCTGAAGTCTGTTAATTGCTAAAGAACAATAATTGCTAATAAATATTGTTAATCGAGGCTCTAATTAGTACGGAAGAAGAGTATAGAACGCGATCGAAATTGTTATTTTTTGTTAGTCCTGTGATCATTTAAATTTCGCGTAGTGATTTTAATCGAAAACTGTATTGTGTGGAAAGGATCCAGTGATCAGTTATTCTATCAGACCAAAAGTTGTATTATGCAATAGTGCGATTTGAAAGTTTTTTAAAATAAAAAAAAAAAATAAATAAAATTTCACAAAACAAAATACTGAAATTTATATACATAGTTGCTCCGAAAAGTAAATTGCAATTTATTATTGAAGTGAACCAAATTCAGTGCCACAACAGTGAAGGAGTTTATAATTATAGTGACAAACCACCACAGATACGAAATTCCTGTTACTGTCACCGTGGGACTGAAAAATACTATCTACAGATTTTTGTGAAAATTGTGTCAGTATTTGCAGTTCTTCTTGTCTCTGTGGAGTGTGGTAATCAACCAACATGCATCAGTAAATAAGGAATAAATTAAAAAAAAAAACAAAAAAAAAACAAAAAAAACAAGCAATTAATAAGCTTCAGCTTCGGTTGTAATATTGTGTTGCTGTTGATGGGGTACCACTCTAATATTACTAATGCTTGATTACTTGTTTCTCTAGTCCGTTTACCTATAGCTCTAGCCATTTTGACCGTTTAAGGTATCACGATTGAATATCTTCAAATTTTTTTTTTATTTTTCGAAGTTATTCCAAAGTGCATTGATGCAACAGATACACTTCCATCAACCAACTGTTGTATCGCGGTTCTACACTGTCCATGTAATGGCGTTCCAGTAGGCATTCTGTAATCGTTAATGAAGTTTAGTTACATTTTCTTTACCACGTCTGAGTATGCTGCTGGAAACTTCTTGAACGTTTTTAAGACAGACTAGGTACTCTGACCTTGATTGGTAAAGCATTGATTGACGACGGTGAATATTTCACAGTTTCATTAATGTCGGATTTCATCAGTGCATATAATAATTGTTCAAAGGAATTCTCAATGGTTACGCAAATAAAGAAAAAACCTTTGCAATAAATCCAAGGAATTTCGAATTGCTAATTACTACATATATACATACATACATACATAAGTAGGTAATGCCTGTGGGGATAAAAGCAGCGCATAGAAGGTTTTAAAGCGGAAAATTAAGTAATATTTTTTTACTTCATTCATGTTTATTATTTTCCGAGGACTTTGTTGTATTTTATATTACTAATTGTTGTTTTTTTGCATGATAATTTTAATTAAGAATCAATGTAAGCGGAAAAGAAGATTCATAAAACTTTTGTTTTTTAATTGAGGAAACTTTTCTAGGAGGATTTATATGTACAACAATACAAAGCCAAGATCTTAATCGAATTCAATTGATTCTGAAATTAAAATAGAGAAATCAAAGTCAGTCGAAATTTTTATACATATTTATACTTCCTAATTGTTTCGAGGTAATTGAAACTGAAGTTAATTATTTTTAATTGATTTCATTTGTAATTGATAGCAAATGAAACGATTTATATTCATAAATGTGAAATTTGTTTGGATTAAGAAAAAAAAATCATTTAATAGACCTTCGAGTAACCTCATCAAATTTTGGGCAGTAATAATATCTTGCAATTAAGAAATTATAGGCTAATGTTTATGTAATTGTGGGTTCGAGTCGCATCGATGATGATTAGAAATGCAACTTAATACTTTTAGCAGTGGTGCTTCTATTTCTGTTGAATTTCTATGAATTAATATACTTCCAAAATTTTTGAAATATTCGTAGTAGATTTATTCAAATTGAAATGACGGCTTCTCTCAATTGGTTATTTTATTTATTTTTTATAAACTTCATGAAAGATTTGATTATTCAGTTTAATATTGTATAAAGAATTAAAAGTTGAAAAGTTGAAAAAACAAAAGTATAACTTTAAGGATGCTCAGATTTTTTAGTTAAGTTTTTGGAACATGAATGTCAATGCTTTTGAAGTAGATATTCATAAAATTAATTCATGCATACCATTAGCACTATGTTGAGGAACAAGGAAGAAATCGTGGCTTTTCTAGGACCATATAGAAACAATTATATTAAAAGTATTTAAAAATGCAGGGATATTTGAAAGTATTTTTTTTTATTTATTCTCGAGAGAATCCAATAGAAATCCTTTCTACATGTGAGGATCGGTTTTTACAAAACTTAACAAGTCGAAAAAAATAAAACCGAAAATTGGAGTCAAATTTTTCTTAATTTAAGTGGCTTTCAGCTAGAAAAAAGAGAAATTTTAGATAATTGGATAAATAAAACTAAAGTTAAATAGAGGATCATAGTGAAGCAAAACTCCTCCCTAAATCTATTGACTCGCTTCTACGAGAGAATTCCCGCGCCATATAAACAATCACCACAATTCACATTCTACAGCATTATTACTAAAGTTAGAAAGACCGCATTAAGTGGTTAATAATGAAGAGTATAACAAGAAAGATTTACAAACATAAAACAGACCCAGAAAACAGTACATTTCTAAATTTTCGCGTGAAAACATGTGCCAGAAAAAAAAACGTGCGTGAATAATTGGAATACCACAGAGCTGTTGTGTCACATTCTAACATGTACGAGTATGTTTTTGTTTAACTGAAATATTTTAGAGAAAACTGTTTTAGTTGGTTGCGCAAGTTTCCAGTGTTTTAACATAAAAAGCTTAAACTGTAAATCTCATCAAAATGAAGACAGATTTGTTTTTTTTTTCTAAATATACTTACGAATGTTTGTTATCTGAATAACAAACAAGTAAAAAAGCTAGAATTGGTCTAAGACCAATTCTTATGATACCATTTTTAAATGCCCGTATGTAATGTCGCATATACATATTTCTAGAACGGCTCGCCGGACAGTAAAATGATTATAACCAATTCCATAGGATTTCATATTCTGAAGAATTTTTCACTACAATAAAAACGTCTAAGATTGATCGTTTTACGGTATACGTAAAAAACCTAAATTTTTATATGGGAACACCAAGAAGGGGTTGCCAGATTTCGTCCATTTTTGTAGCTTTATTTACTATTATTATGAGAACACCGTGTATAAAATTTAAGTTCTGCGCGTCGAAGCGTTCTCAGGAAGTGTTCAAATATATAGTGAAAACCGAAATTTTTGTATGGTAACCCTACCAAAGAGGTGCCCGATTCATTTCATTTGCGAAATTAAATTTGCATTTTTTTTAAAATCTGTGTGCAAAATTTAAGCTCTCTACGTCGACGCGTTGTCAGACACAATCCAAATATATATAGTAAAAAATGAAATTTTTGTATGGCAATCCTACGAAGGAGTGACCCGATTTATCAAATTTTCGAACTTAAATTTCCTTTGTTTTTTGTAAAATAGCCAGTGGGCATAATTTGAAGTCTCTAGGACAGACGGACATGTAATAATCAAAATAACTTTTAATATTATGCGTGGATGTTCAACCCAATTTTCTCTACTAGCATTATTTCTGTACGTAACATACGGAATAACAAACTTAGTATATCCTATAGATTTCATCTAGGGTATAAAAAGGTACGAATAATTCGAACAACAAGCGAGTGCGAGTTTGTTTGGTTTTTTTCTACAAGGTTATTGATTTTTCTAAAAATAGAGCTATCCTGATAGCAAGGTAAAGAATTGACGGAAGCATCATACTTGAAAGTTTTAATTTTATTACCAGACAGACCTCTTCAATTGAGCTGATAATCAAATGAGTGAAAACATTATAAAACATAAAGATATGTTTAAAAAAATATTGTCCAATTTTTGATCTGATCTGTACACCATTATAAAGAAGAATATTTCAAGAACGAAACTTGAATATTCGTTTGTTATCTATTTCAAATGAGTGTTTGGTTTTTATAATGAATTCCTTCTACAGTTTATTTTGAAGAAAAGGCAATCTTTGTCCGTTTTAAATTAAGTAAATTTGCGGCTAGTAGCTACAAGGGCAGCATCTCAATATATTGTTTAACGGTAGTGTAGATTTAAGATCTGATCTTTCTTAAATATACAAAATATCGGCTGTAAATATTTCACTGCAGTCTCCCATTTCGCCAGTAAGTCTTAACCCTTGTCCAGACACTTTTCAAAAACTTCTAATTCTGTACACATCTACTCATAAAAGGTGTATAGGAAAGTATTGGTATTGATAGTCCAATTCTCGTACCATATGCTGTAATTACATTCTCACGAACTTCTTGAACGATCCCCAACGTAACAACAAATAATTTTTTATTAGAAGTAATCAAATTTCCATAAAAATTGTATTACAGAAGAGTAACATCAGTGTAGTCCGTTTCCATCTGGGAATTTAAAAAGAGTTTCAAAATTGCGACTTGTTTTCCATTTAGGTACGTACACGACGAGGCGCAGCGAGGCAAGGTGAGGCTATATCAAGAGTTAAGAAAGAAAATGATTGCACGATATATTATTAGAGTGTTCATAACAACGCTGTGGCAGCGCGCGAATTATCTTCACCACGCCTTGCTCAATTTTTGATATATCCTCGCCTCGCCTCGCCACGGATCGCCTCGCCTTACCTTGCCTCATGCGCGTACCCTTATACGGGTTTTTCAATAGGGACGCTCGAACTTTGAGAGTGCATAACGGCCATCTTGGTAATGCGATAGCTGTCAAATTTGGCATGAATACATATCTAGTCGTAGCATTTCATCATGGAACGCTACACGCTTCAACAACGCGTAGAAATTGTTAAAATTTATTTTCAAAACCAGTGCTCTATTCGCCTAACGTTCCGTGCGTTGCGTCCAATTTATGGCGTTCATGGCCGTCCTGCAGAGTCCACAATCCGTCCTTTGATAAAAAAATTTGAGTCAATCGGGTCGGTGATCGATGAAGCAGTTCCTGTACGTCAAAGAAACGCAAGATCGTTGGAGAATATTGTTGCCGTTCGAGACAGTGTGCGAAAAAACCCCAGACAGTCCATACCGCGTCGTGCGCAAGAACTGGGTCTTTCTGCGACATCAACATGGCGGATTTTGCGCCGAGATTTGGGTTTTCATCCATATAAAGTTCAATTAACTCAAGATCTAAAACCCAATGACCACAGGCAGCGCCATGTATTCGCTGATTGGGCGTTAGAGCATCTGGCAGCTGATCCTGCTTTTCACTGATGAGGCTCATTTCTGGTTAAGCGGCTTTGTTAACAAACAAAATTGCCGGATTTGGTGCGATGAAAATCCGCGGGAGATTCATCAGGTGCCTTTACACTCCGAAAAAGTAACTGTTTGGTGTGGATTTTGGTCCGGCGGTATTATCGGCCTTTATTTCTTCGAAGATGCGCAAGGAGCCGCGCGCACTGTCAATGGTGACCGATATCGGACGATGATAACACATTTTTTGTGACCTAGGGTAGTTGGTATGGATCTTACAAATATGTGGATCCAACAGGACGGCGCCACTTGAATGAGAAGTTCGAGGGCTTCGTCATCTCGCGTAGTGGCGACAACAACTGGCCGCCGAGATCGTGTGACTTAACACCACTCGATTACTTTCTGTGGGGCTACGTGAAATCTCTAGTGTATGCAGATAAACCACAGTCAATTGCTGCCCTAAAGGCCAACATAACTCACATTCTTCGTGAAATTGAGCCCCATTTATGAGAAGACGTCCTCCAAAATTGGTCCACCAGAATACACCATCTACAGCGGAGTCGTGGTGGCCATTTGGCTGATATTATTTTTCACACATAATGTTATTAAATATTCTTTAAAATGTAATAAAAATTGTGGTAATATCACTTAAACAGGTTGTTTTATTTCATTTCAAAGTTCGAGCGCTTTTAATGAAAAACCCTTTAGTCATATAAGTTGAGGGTATCATGAAGTTTCAGGTCGCTACATAAATTTTTTCTAAGTTGTATTTTGTTTGAAAACCGAAAAAGTCTGCATGGACCTACTCGTAACTGTCCGTTTATGAAATAAAAGCAAATTGGCTCCTTTGTAATTTGGGCAATCAAGTCCTTGAAATTTTCATAAAAGTAAGAATAAAGAAGAGGTTTTTCTAAACTAACTAGATGCAATATGTTCGTATAGAACTGAAACTGCAGTATACATATACACATATAACATGATTAGATTCATTTAAAATGTTTCAAGTCATTGTAAGGGTACAACAAAATGTTTTAATCACAATATGGTTCATAATAATTAACATCTGCTACAGGTGACAGGCGGTAAATCCTAACATGAAATTCTACAATTGTTAATTGTCTGTTTTAAAAAATCACAAACTGTAAATTTTCCGTATCATAAAAAAAACTTTCATGACCAATGAATTTTCCAGCAATTTTCACAGATGTTAAGATAATTTGTATATGAAATAATAATAAATTACGAATTGACAGTTATTGTACAGTAAATATTGATATAGTATTTAATACACTGCTATAGTTGCTGTACCAAAAACTTGTACTCAAAATAAAAGTTCCAAAGTTTAGTAGCACAGATATTAAATAAAGTAAAATAAATTTAAAAAGTGTTAAATAAATATTTATTAGTCTGTCGTAAAATATTTCCTTATAACAAAAGTTTTAGAGTCTCCGTGGAATTGAGCAGAGGCGTATCTAGGTTTACACATTTGGGGAAGCGAGCATATTAAAAAATAGCGCCACTGTATACAAATAAATTTTATTTCAAAAAAGAAAAAAAAATAAACCTTCAGCTTCAAGTATGTAGTTCAAACATAAGAAAGTATATTCACATTTTATATTGAAGGAAACGATAACAAAAATCTCTTAATTCAAAATAAAATTAATATAAATATATGTATACATATGAATTATAAATAAATGAGGCAACTACAATCGCCTCCTTCGTCTAGGCTGCATTCTTGCAAAATTATCTATAACAATAATTATAATCCACTTCAGTAGCCAACCGTCTTTCCCAGCGAGTCTAAAAATTCTCTCATACAAAATGTTATGCAAGGATAGAACTCTTTATGGATGTTATACTGTTGATATAAAGTATATATTAGTAGGAAAGGGTGTTTGAGTCTGTTGCCTTCTTTTATAGTAGACTAGTAGATTCTGCAATTGGTAAAATTTTGTAGTTTCCAAAATGTTTTTAAATGCTGATGTATTCAAGTTTACCTGAGTTAGTTTTAAATTTAATAGTATTGTTAATTTAGCTTAAGTACCTACGTAATTAATTTTTAAATAGAGACGCCTAAGGAATGTGAGAAATATTGAAAACATATAGTCAAGAGGTAAACCTTTTCGCGAATACTGTATATGTAAATACTTCTATACACAAAGGCTACGCATTCGTTCGTCCTTTGAAAAATATATTAATATTATACTAAAACCACATAAAAAAGACTGTATTTAATATTACAAGCAAAGTCCTATAATTTTAATTATAAATACGTATACATATTGAATGTTGACATATTAAATATGAATCTGTTTTAAGTGGCGAATCTCTACGAAAATTAGGTATACAATCCTTGCAGTTCTACTGGTGTCGCGAACTGACAGCTATTTTGAGAAATCGTCGTGGTTTATACAAGACTACCGGTTTCCGAGATAACGGGACTTAAAAATATTTGGGTACGTTTTTATAGATCACCCTATAACTTCTGAACATTACACCCTATGATGATGATTTAAACTTTGGTAGATAGATAATCGTTGGACTTTTCCAATGGTCTATAATTTTTTTTTCTCTCTGTTTTGAAGTTATGTCTCAACAAAATTAAAATTTCGGTATTTTTACTCGTTTTTTTTATTTAACTACTATTTTTATCAAAAAGCCAAAACGCCAAAAAAGCTTAGCTTTTAAATGACCGAATATGGCACTGGGTACCCAAAATGTAACCCTTTCTGCGTTTTTTGCACTTTTTCTTAAGCATATCCAGCGAAAAAGGCTGAAAAAGATCATTTCCAAAAGATAATTGCCTACTTTCTGGCACTTATTGTACTTTTTCAACCATTTTCGCTAGATATGCTTAAGAAAAAGTGCAAAAAATGCAGAAAGGGTTACATATTCGGTACAGAGTGTGATAGGTTATTTTAAAGCTAAAGCTGTGGGCTTCTTAAATCCAATATGAAAAATTAATATTGCTGACGTGTTTTTTGATAAAAATAGTAGTTAAATAAAAAAAAACGAATAACAATTTCGAAATTTTAATTTTGTTGAGCTATAATTTCAAAACGGAGAGAAGAAAAGGAAAAAAATTCTAGACCATTGGAAAAGTCCAACGATTTTTTTTAAGTCCCGTTATATCGCAAGCCGTTAAGATAACTCCCCCTCCCCCCCACCATAACATTTTTAGCTCGTCTAAGCATGACCTATCCGTAGCCTTCGCATATTACACCACTTACGGGACACCCTGTATATTCAACAATTCTGCAGCATCGCATACCGATTCAGCGGTGAATACTATTTTAACTTATAACAAAATAAATAAATAAATAAAATTCCAAACCTGTTCCATGGGATTCAAATCAGTTGGTTACGACGGCAATACAAGATTTTCTTCGACGACATGTATGTGACTTATTCTTCGAATATCGTGTTAAATAACCACCCAAAAGACATATTTATTGTCGTTTGCAACTGCAATCCATATGTTTTCTCAGTAAACGTCGTAAAATATAAAACTATCCATATTTTTTTCTTATTCGAATTAAAAACCCAGACCAGATCTTGAAAAACAGATCATACTACAACTTTGATGCTTATTTTTGTGGATAATTTAGTGGCTAAAAATCATCAGCATTTCAAAAACTACTTTGCCCGAAACTGTTATTCCAAAACCAAAGTAACTATTGATTTAGATAAATTTATAAATATAGCCATCGGTGGCGCTATTATAGCTTGAAAATTGAAAAAGTAAATCGAATTTTCCCATCTTTAAATTTATTTTCAAGCAGAAGCTTCGACCTTCAAACGGAAGAAATTCAAAGCTTCGAAGCTACCATGTGACCGACCGGTGTTCAACATTTGTAGCAATATTTTTACAAATTTCCAAAAGTCTAGAAAGGACAAAATAATAAAAACACTTTCCAAAAACAGATTTTTAATAAAATTTACTGTAGATAGGCTTCGAAGGCAGATGGTTCGAAGCTTCAAATTATTCGAAGCTTGGAGTCGAACCCTTCGAATCATGAACATTGTATAAATGCTTTAAAATTTTTAAAACATCGAAGAACGAATGCTTTAACGAGCGAATTCGAATATACAATGATGGATGGCGCAGTTATTTTTACGTCAGTATATTAACTTTTAGATCAATCCAAGGTTCAACAGAATTAATAAATATTAAAATTACGAAATGTTTTCAATGATTAATGAATAAATTTAAAAACTACAGACACAGGGGAACAATAATGTTTCTAAGGTTCGAAGCATTGGTAAAACATTCATGCTTCGAATTTTCGAAGATATCAAAGCTTCGGCAAAACATTCATGATTCGAAAGATTCGATTTAGAAGCTTTGAATAATTTGATAGACCGCGAAGCAGGTTGTTCGAAGCTTCAAATTATTCCGCTTCGTTGTCTGTTAACAGTCAT
This sequence comes from Dioctria linearis, assembly GCA_963930735.1. Classification (NCBI taxonomy): domain Eukaryota; kingdom Metazoa; phylum Arthropoda; class Insecta; order Diptera; family Asilidae; genus Dioctria; species Dioctria linearis. The sequence goes on along the minus strand of OZ005743.1, from coordinate 168,793,778 downwards.
AGTAAAATTTTTAAGAATTATCGAAATTCCAAAAAATGTCGATAGCAAACATAATTTCTCATCAAGTATGCAGAGAGAACACTTTCAAAAGATACCAGCTCGTCCCTTTAATTCGTACACGAATTTGTCTATCTCTATATTTCTTTTTTACTATTTTCGACACTCTCGAAGACCCGGAAAATCGGGAAAAATCATTTAAAAATTTGGTACAAATTTGATTAGTGATAAATCCGTTTCAGGAAAAATGAGTTTTCAGATTTTTCCGAAAAAAATTTCCGGAATTTTCCTACTTTTCCGGAAATTTTTCCGGTAAAAAAGTTTTCTAAATTATGCAGGATCAAGTTCCTCAACTGGCATCATTACTTGCAGACAAAATCGAGGAAATTCATGTAAAACGCTTTTCCGGAGTTTTTCCGACCAAGGAAGCGTTTGAGCGTTTTGCAACCTAAGACAAAGTTGTAGAGCGAAATAAGTTGCATAAAGCTGCTTTCGTGGAAAATTCCATGGAAAACCCGGATAAGCGGGAAAATTATCGGAAAAATGTTCATCGATATGATCAGTGATAAATCTGTTTCAGGAAAAATGCAGAATTTTCCAATTTTTCTGGAATTTCCGGAATTTTCCGACTTTTCCGGAAAATTTTCCGACACAAAAGTTTTATAAGCTATGCGGAATCATTCTTTTTTCCGTCCTACTGGCATCAATACTTTCTTTTCAACAATCATGAAAACTTGCATGAAAAATCGAGGAAAATTCATGTAAATTTTTAAACAAATTTCATAGTAATAGGAAAAGTCTGTGGAAAACATGGAAAATCGGGATAATTCAGTAAATCAGTGTCTTTTCAGCCGTCATAAAATTGTTTTAAAATATCTCCATGCAGCACGTAATAAAAATTTAGTTAACGTCAAAAAGGCAGAAAATAAAATAAGTAAAAAACGAGTTTTCAAACACTCAGTTTTGTTTGAAAGCCGCATGAAAAAGTAGAAAATAAACTTTTCTTCACACACAGAGGTGGACTCAGATTTTATTCACTGACAATTACCGATATATTTCAGTATGATCAATCAGAGGGTAATAAGTGATTTGATTCATGAAAAGAAAGAATATTCAAGAGAAATGTCCCAATCAAAAAATCTGAGTCCACCTCTGTGTGTGAAGAAAAGTTTATTTTCTACTTTTTCATGCGGCTTGGCCTCAGTTATGTTTGAAAACTCGTTTTTTACTTATTTTATATTACGTAACTGCAAAAAACATGTCTAACTGAAATATAGATTGATTATGCAAATAATTCCATCCAAGTGGAAGTAATGATTTATATTTGTCAAGCTAAAGTGGTGATCGCAGATTTTTTTTTAGAGAAAAAAATTGAGAAGATTTTTATAGATAACCAATATAAGATATGTCTGGCAATGCCACAATTTATTGAAATATCAAATGTTTTTCAAGATTACTGTGGAAAGTACTTCAACTTCAACCACATTGGAATAGCATTACTACTACTCATCTGTAAATATTGGTTACAAGGAAGTGGCAAAAAAAAGCAAAGAACTCGTAGAATGATTAGAGAAGCAATCACTGCTTATGCAAGATTGATGTGCGGAATATGTAAGCTTGAGTAATGCTATATTTGCTGGGAAAAGTGTTAATTTTGAAAACCAAAAATATTAACACCCAAGTAATAAACAGAATGACGAGAACACCATTTCACAGTTTACGCTTGAAAAGAAAAAAGATATGCCAAAAAGATAGCAAAATTGTAATAATGAAAAATTAAAGTTATACAATTAATTCGGAGCTGTTAATGTTAATGTAAAGAGAAATAACTTAATGGGCCTAGGCAGGCGGCGTGCACCTTTAAGTTAACAAATAAAAATTCGACAAAAGAATTTACGAGTTTAATTTAAAGTGCTTCTTGGGTCAATATAAGAAAATAATTTCGTTTTGGCAGTAGCGTAAACTCTCAAAAAGCTATTTTTCGTTATTGTTAATAATTCGTTTATTTTCGATATTTCGAGCAAAATGCATTAGACATAATTTGAAGAATAGAAAATTTCCTACAAAACGGTTTTTGGTATCTGATCGGGAATAACTTGACCAGTTCCTCTATACCTTCACTACTTAACAATGGTGAAGTGGAAGTTAACTCCCTGGATAAGGCTAATATTTTGGCTTCTAGATTCACTTCAAATATTCGTCTCCCACCCACTTCACAGATACCTGTTTTGCCTCTCCCGTGCGGGATGTGTACCAGAATCAATACAAATCCTCCACAATTATGCAATTTTTTTACTGTGTAAGTGAAAGACAGTTAAATAGATTCTAAACTTCAATTTTGACTAAGATTCAGGCATTCAATCAGTTTAATTACACTGCACAGCTAAAACATTTAATTACAAAGAGATATAAATAATCAAAGCAGATTAATTAGATTAATAACATCGATAAAAATAAAATAAATAAAAATACTCTCAAAAATGCTTACAACAATAAAGCCGATAATTGATCATCAAAATCCATAAGATCAACTAACATTCGAAATAACACAGGTACTAAATTACAGTACCAAGCAGTACCTTTGTATAGTAAATTATAATGAAATCATACTAGCAAGTCATAGGAGATATCTAAACTACCACAATATAACAACATCAAAACTTAACACTTAATACTCAATAAAACAATAAAATCGGACAAACAGCCTTGACAATCACCAAATCAAATGAAGATATTGAAATTATCACAGCCAAAATTAAGCCACAAAGTCCTAGTCAATTCAACCTTAACACTAAGAAAATTTAAATACAGTAGAGCAGTCAGATCACAACTGAAACCATCGAAGCAACATGTCAACACAAGCAATACCGTGGGGCAGAGCGAATATTCAGAATTTAATGTCACCAGGACCCACTCATATATTCGAAGAAACCATTCTTGAATGAGCTCATGGAATCTGATTCCATAATCTCTTTGGGGAGAGAGTTCTAGATGATCGGACCCTTAGAAAAGACCGATCTTCCACCCAACTGAGTCCGCACTCGACGAAAGTTTGTCCTTGATCTATCCCTAGTACTCCAATTAAAATGTTCGCCAATGTAAGGAGGCAGCAAACCAAGTCTAACACGAAAAATACTCGTAAAACAGAGAGCTCTGAAATCAAGAAACTTTATAAAGTGCAAGATAGAAATTCCTCTGCTAGAGCAGCCGCATGTGGCCCGTCTATTCAAACGAAAAACATTAATTTAGTTCATTTTAATGACGGTAGGTGGCATTTTTACTGCAATTTTACTAAATGAACTAAAATTTGCTCCATTTGAAAATGTACCGAAATGTTGCAAATGAGTCCTTAATGGACTTCATTTGTTGGGCACATTGATTTGAATTCATTTGATTAAAAATTAAGTTATTATGGGGAACAGACACTTGATTGAACAGAAAGTCCTTGTGGTTTTACGTGAGCACCTGCCAAGTATGGCTTAATCTCACCGCATTCTTCATACTCGGATTAGTTATCGACAATCAACATCCTAATGTCGTAACAATGAGTACCAGTGTGCCAATAGAGCCTGACATGATATCAACTTACTGGTTGAAGCGACACCTATCCAATGTCTGCCGATCTAGGGTCACGGCACCCTTCACTACAGCCAGCGGAATGATCCTATAAAGGGGTCATCCCAAGTTAATGTAAATAATTCCAATTATCCAGGACTCCTCAACCCCGTGGTACCAAGTTAGCTAAAGGAGGGCTACCCATTTGGTATGGCTTTCGTAAAACATGATTATCAGACCATGAATATACTCCCAGTGGTATCACCATGCAAGATATCCATTTTGTAACGGGACTGGTTACTCCATTCGGGCCTAAATCTTATTAGCAATGGCTAAAAAGAATTGTATCTAACCTATACAGGTGGCACAACCCTTAATAGGTGCTGTTAGAGGGGACCACGTGAAGGTTAATATATGCCCGTATTCATGTCTGGATAGGCTTCGAGATTCACCATTTGGATCTTATAGCTGACCACGTATACTAAACATATAAGCACTACTAACATACACACTTGATATCCAATATTCAACATCTTATTCATCAACTAATTCTAATTCTCCATGATCAACTTACTGTTTGAGATTTTATTATTCTGACTTTCATGAGCACTTAAATTCTTAGTATAATGAACGGTAACAATGTCGCCATTATACCCTACTACCGTACTCACAGAGCCAAACATCTCATATTCTATTTCGCAGAGTTTATTTCTCGTCTTTTGAACACATAGCCTCCTTGCCAGACATACCCTATACTACAGTGTCCACACTCTGGAGATACATTGCGATCTTAAATTAAAACCCTTCCAGTAAAGCAACAAATTTCTTCCAACAAGTATGCATGCTTTAATACAGCTTTCACCTTGGGCAGCATTGCGCATCACAGGACCCCCCCCCCCCTGAATTGAACAATGCATTTTTATAGTTACTATTTATCCGAATTAATTAGCGGAACTAAGTGTCGTTAATTTGGTTTTTCTATTTCGCCATTAAACATTGTAAAGTATATTGATGGTACATATGCACGTACATAACTTAAACCTTTAATCATTATTTAAATAATTAGACTAATAGTGACCAGAACAACAAGCTAGTTATGTTCCAAATCACAGTATGAACTTTTGCAGTATAAATTTTGTACAAACACAGCAAAACACATGCTTTAAATTTATACCAAACTGAAACTGCACCAATAGAATAAATGTTGCCGAAACTAACAACATTAAATGCTAATTTCATAAAAGCACGCCTTATCAATTCAATAAATCAGACTTAAACCGACAAAAAGTTCCAATTTGCACAGTCCTGCAAGCAATGACATAACACAAATTAACGAAATAGCCAAAGGTTTTTAGTCGAGCATCTGTCTCAAAAGCTAATGACTGGCATTTCAATAAGTTCAGCCCAATTTTAACACATAAAACGGCGTGGCGTGCGCAGCGACAAGTCAAATGCCCCAAAGAAAATATTGCGCAAATGGCCTCCATAATAATATCACAAATAATGGTAGCTCTCTGTGGGGTTTGAAGTATTACATATACGCCACCTTATAGGTAAGATACTCATATATTGACGGTTAATAAGTGACTCCGCACAGGTATACTATTAGCTAAAGTCAGTGCAATTTTTACATGTATGCAAAATGCAAGTATGCAATTTTATGCATAACTCTCCACACACACATATGTAGATCCCCCAGTTATTCACGGCGCTCTTCATAACTTTTTAAGTGTTACAAATACTAGGAGATTATTGGAATAAACCTGTCGTCAATTTAGTGGCAAGTAGCGATGGCGTCGAGAGTAGAAACGATTTTTCTTTAAGAAATTTCACTTTCAACCGGTGACAGACATCTATATGTAGTACCCCCATTAAACCAAGCTATAGCGTTGATTAGTAGATAGCTATCCCGTCGTGTGCGAGTATAATTAAAGCGTGATCATTTCAATCGGTTCAAGAAACCTCCAAGAATAGATCGTGTCTACCAAGAAGACATATAGGTACTACTGACACAAAAGACGGATCCTAATGTTAATTGCTTACGCAAAAACTCGAAATTGTAACTTTCTTGAAGGAAGTCAGTTACAGATTTTGTTCGTAAAATGCTCTTCTTTTCATATATATACTTTGGAAACATTCCTAACGAAATTTGCATAAATTGATCATTTTTTCTGTGCGCGTGTACTTTCTTTTTTCTTTTTTTTTCTATGTTTTTTTTTTCTTTTTTGATTCACCTTTAAAGGAAAAATGAAGCAATTTTGTTAGTGGTGCAGTATAAGTCTTGTTACTAACTATAGTAGTTGGACTGTATGTCGTATTGTTGGACGTTCAGACGTCGTAACGTAACGAAACGGCTTTGGCTAATTTTATGATCTTAAAACACGTGTAAACAATTGTGAAGCAGAAAGCAAAACTAACCGCAAAACACACGGTACAGCGCGGTTACCGTAAAAAATCTTGTAAGCGAAATGTATACGGAGCAATTAGAGTAATTCACTTGCAGTGCAATTTAGACAGAGAATTTATACATTTTGAAGTGGATGTTTTGCTGATAATAACTTTGTTGTTAGATAGTAAATTACAATTAATGGTATAATTTATTTAAGATAAATATTATTGTCAAAATCAGAGATGAAATTAAAAGGAAAAGAGAAAAGGCTACGAGTGGGTACAAGTTGTTTTTTTTAATGTTTTTTAAATTGATGCGTAAATTAAAGACAAAAGTAGCCATAGCTTTTGATTAAATTGAGAAAATTTCCGGTTCACCGTTTCCATATTGATGTCAGAGTTTTAAGTTTTTTAAAAAGATTTTTATTCTTTTTCTTCAATTAAAATTGTTTTCATATCAAACTGGACAGGCCAATTAATTCCAATATGAATAAATCTGTTAAACGATCACAGTTCTCACTTCATTATAAAAACTGCAGTCCTAATTTTTTTCCGAATCGGGAATATTGAAATTTAAAGTCCAAGACACAATCGACGCAGCAAGCATATTCGCAGCAAGCGCCTCCGTAACAAGCATCTTCGCAACAAGCATCATCGCAACAAGCATCTTCGGAACAAGCATCTTCGTAACAAGCATCTTCACAACAAGCATCAGCGTGATGCTCGGTTTTATATCATTACGAGCATATGGTACTAAACGTTTTCGAAGGATCATGATGATTGTTGCGAAGATGCTTGCTGCTCGGTTTGGAAAAATTTTGATACTTGCTGCGGCAGTTCTGCTAACATAATGGAGTAAAAAATTACGAGCGTTGCCTTACTTCGTTATTTAAAACACAACATTTCAGATATTATTCAAAGGTTCTCTCTTTATTTAACTTTACTGTTAGCTCTAATTATCACAATCCAAATAGTTTACTTCGTTCACATCACTGTCTGAAATAAGATTTATCTCCTGGATGTGGGAAGAGCCGTATTTATAAGAATTATCCTAGAACCTTCCTGAATATTCCGTTCTCCGAACCCAAAGTTTACTATAGATGACACTTGCCTAAAGTTGTTTCTATTTCCAACAGATGTCGCGTGTGTCACTTTGTGGCGCGTAACAGTATGCACAACATCGCAAACAAAATAGCTCCAATATTTCCTGTGGATGCATTTTTTTAAAAGAAAATCGAGTATATTAAAATTATAAAAAAAACAAAACTCTCTATTAAAGTGTTATTTTTACGTAAACAAATTTCAACTGCAAAATAGGTTAGTATTGCAAAATTTCCTATACCTACTGCATTTGATGCTTTCATTTCGCCTACAGTGTTCTATAAAGATACAGCATTTTACCATTTGGTTTCAGTACTAAATAACTTTTATATGTGGCACAGAAAGTTCTCAGAGCTTCTTAGAACAAAATTTCAGCTTCCAGAGGTATTTAACTTTCGAAGAGTTTTGCTAAGACAAAAAAAAAAAAACAAAACAAAAAAAAAATAAGAACAGTTTGTGTTATATGTGGCCATGTTAATAAACTTCATGTGCGTAGGCAGTTATAGGATCAGACTGGTCTTATAAGAGTTAGTTTTATTACTACTAATACCGCATTCACAATGCAGAGTGGAGTAGAGTAGCGTAGAGTGGCAACTGGCATCCTTTTTTCTGTTTCGCTCAGATTAGCGCAGAGTTGAGTTGCAGGAAAATAGGTTCTATTCTAATTTCACACTGCAATTTTCGGAAGCTTACAAACTGGAATTTCGAACTACTAGCATATAGATGGCGCGAAAAATGGTCTATACTTCCTAAGCAATTCGAATAGAATTCCGGTCATTTTTGACGAGTTTACTATTTACGCACAGATTTCAGCTTCTTTTGCCATAGAGAACTGTGTCGAGATTCCAAGTCTTTGATTGTATTGGTAGTTGGAACTGAACGTGGAAATCTAACAGATTTCCATGTTTTTTCCTTATTATTTTCGCATGGAAATTAGAGAGGACTTTAAGACTTTTCCATGGCGTTTCTACATAGAATTCCTAGGGATTTCAATGCTTTATCTGCATTTTTTAATTAATGAAATCTAACAGAATTCCAGATATTTGCACTTTTGCTAATATTATATTTTGTAATGGAAACTTAACATATTGGGAACCGCTTCGTTCTGGACTCAAAGCTCACTCTGGTCCACTCTGGTCCATTCTGCATTGTAAATGAGACATTAGACTGAAAGGCAATTTTCCTATTATCTATGACTCAGACCTTAGAAACCTGGAAGATCGGTAGGGTTGTTGTGGAACTATTTTTTTGGAATCCTTGAATGTGGGCCCTTCAAACTGGGGTATCGATACAAAAAAAAAATTTAACATTCTGCCAAATTTCAAATTCCTACTTCACGTCGTTTTCGAAGCGTGTCGAAGGGGTGCAAGAGCGATCTTATGAGGGTTCCAAAAATCGTGATCGACGTCCTTACTTCCTCCCACTATAAATTCCGTCTTTCCACATTTATCATAATTACCAGCTGGATGCTTTATAGCATTTGGCTATGTTTACAATTAGGTATTATCCCTTGGCGTCACTAAGTCACTATTTAAAAGTAGTGCTCAGACTCACAGGTGATCATAATAAAATCCGTTGCCAAAGTTTTCGCGACCTCTGTGAATTTACTTTTAGGAGAAAATTTTGCGATGAATACACTATTATCACACATATGTAAATATACAGATGAAGAACGCATATCAGAAAAATGAAAACCTTATCAACATTTCTGGTTAGCTATGACAAAAATTGTAGCTAAGAAATGTTGTTATTAATATTCAAGCACATACCCAAGTTTCTATCTTTTACCAGAGCTATACAATGCCTCGCTGCAATATAAAATAAACGATGCCTTGACTAGACCTGAGGGAAGCCCTCAATTTTTTCTTAGAATTTATACGCATTTTTGGAGGCCGACAATAATTTTTATGAGCGTAGATGCGTAGATATGCAGAGTAAGAATTTTTTTTTTTTTTAGAAATTTACTGAAAATGTTTCGGTTGAATTTTTATTCACTTTTGTGCCAATTTGAGTTGTTTTTTGATACAATACTTTGATTTGTGCCTTTGTCGACCTCCAACTGATAAGAAGCAATCATTTCTTCTGAATAAAACTTCTAAAGAATTTCTAAGAAATAATTGAGGCCTTCCTGCATCAAGTCGAGGCATCGTCGATTTTGTATTCGAGCGAGGCGTTGCAAATTTTTTTAATTGACTCGCAACATGTATCGGACTTCTGGTATTTCTTTTCGCTTCGTTATATGGGTGCTATTACTCCTTTGTTCTCAAAACCAATGTAATAATGCTTTGTTTTCCTAATTTTTTTTTATTTCAAAGATTTCTGTTTAAAAGCTTTCTTGAATTAGTCTAATTTTTTAGAATTGTTGAAACTCTTCTATGATCTATTTAAAGATCAATGGACAAAAAGTAAATATTTTCCTTAGCCTTAAGAATCCACCCAAATCCAGCAATGCATTAGTTTTCAATCGAAGAAGCAATCCTACCGGTATAAGCAAAAGCCAAACGCTTGCACTATGAATGAAAGCCGTTCTAATTTCAATTAAATTAAAAGCACTATGAATCCGGAGATTACTGTTCCAGTCATTTGGTGCTCAAAAAGGGGTTACCTGGAAAGTTTTTGAGAGTTGTGAAAATTGATATATTTATAGATTTCGACGTGTTCTTTCCGAATTTACTACTTTGCCACCTGGTATCGCGCCGCTATTTTGAAAAAATTGCGCCCAAAAACAGTTTTTTGGCAATATCTCCTTTCCGACTCATGTTACGATGAAAATATTTATGCAATAAATTAAACTAGAGAAAATGTCCTATAATTTATGTCTTAACCTTTTTTTTCGTAGAATGAATGGTGTCAGCGTACAATTGCTGCCAAATCTATTCTAAGATGCGTATTAACAGTAGGCCGGCTTTTCAACGAGTAGTAAAATATTTTTCGTTAATATGTTACAGTCAAAACACGAAATCCGTCAAAACCCGATTTTACTAGGAAATTCTAGTTCTAACAAAGCGCTCTCGGTAATTCTAGTTTTAACTAATATAACACAGTTAAAACTAGAATTAACGAGAGCGCTTTGTTAGAACTAGTATTATCTAAAGAATATTTAGTTAATTCTGGTTGTGGCTGAATTCTCATGTAGCTCTTAGTTAAATCTAGAACTGACTGGTTGCTATTAGTAAATTTGCATTACAATTGAATTCTCTCGCCATTAAACCTTGATTAAGGATGTGGCTATTTATACATACAGTATGTATGATGTGTATGGCTGGGTGTGTGTGGCTACGTGTGCGGAGGGGGGCGTGTGTGTGACTGATCTGTATCCCCCTTCACCTATTGCGTATACATACCGTAGGTATAAATAGCCACATCCTTAATAAACATCAAGGTTTAATCGCGAGAGAATTCAATTGTAACGCAAATTTACTAATAGCAACCAGTCAGTTCTAGATTTAACTAAGAGCTACACGAGAATTCAGTCACAACCAGAATTAACTAAATATTCTTTAGATAATACTAGTTCTAACAAAGCGCTCTCGTTAATTCTAGTTTTAACTGTGTTATATTAGTTAAAACTAGAATTACCGAAAGCGCTTTGTTATAACTAGAATTTCCTAGTAGAATCGGGTTTTGACGGATTTCGTGTTTTGACTGTAACAAATATACGAAATATGCGTGTTGGAGTAAACTTTGCGGCGCTCGTACGCTGAAACCATTCATTTTACAAAAAAACAAAAAGGCTAAGACATAATTTATAGGAAATTTTCTGTAGTTTAATTTATTCCATAAATATTTTCATCGTAAAATGAGTCGGAAAGGAGATATCACGTCAAAACTATAAAAATACCAATTTTCAAAACTGCCGGAAAACTTTCAAGGTAGAATTACCAAATGACTGGACTATAAACCCATTTTATTTGAAAATAGAAATAATAATCGATTGAATAATATATACATATGATGTCTTTTCAAAGAGCAAATATTGAAAAAGTGGACCGAGAAATTCTGTTTTACTTTTGAAAATATTTTCGATCAACACAAAATTAATATCGGGAAGTTTTCATGGTCGTTAATTTTGGGTCAAAATTTAGAAATTTAAAATGGAGCACTAATTTTACAATTCATAGCTCGATTATATGGTTTTGGGGTGACGAATTTCGAAATTTAGAAACTGAAAATGCCAGCTTGAGATGTTTCATGCATTTTCCCATTTATGGTTTGATTCGACTAAAAATTGATATTTGGGATTTTTTTGCTTTTTGCACTCAGTACTACCCGTCTTCATTTTTGTTTTTTCAAAACACCTTCAGTATCCGAATTTACCAAAATTCATCCTGTGAAATTATCTTCTAATACTTATAAAAGTATAGCCGTACATGCCCGTAATGAGAATCACTTTTATATAGCCATTAGATCTACTCTCGGAATAGACTGTAGATAAATTTAAGATTTTTTTCCTATTCATGGTTCTCCTCAAAGTATATAAAAAGTGACAAAAAAATTAAATTAAATTCCAAACTGCTTTTAAGTATTTTTAATCACTACCATTGAATATTCCATTTGCATATAATGCTCTGTCTGTATCTAGATTGTAACATTAATCTTGAACTAATTTATAACACTTTTTATATATAGTAATCTATAAGAGATAAAATTCAACCAATTATACTACGATGAATTTCCAATTAGCGAAACCTTTCCTAAAAAAAACAAAACCGATACTTAAAATTTAAATTTAAATTGTTTCTAGTTGAATGCTGGCCTCCGAATAAACCACAAATTTGTTCGATGCTATTAAATTGCGGTGAATTCCCCACACGCGTAACTACATAAGCACTACTTTTACTAATTTTATTTGCAAATGAATGCCAGCAATAAGGAAAAACTCATGAAATTCACAAGTGACATTTATTGCACCATCCTGCCAGCATAATTTAAAGATCACTGCGCATACTAAATGCACAAGGAAAGTCTGTAGAGCGCATCGTATACCTGGTCTCTTCGCAACCATCGTTATTTTCGTCATCGTCAACAACGGTGGCGGCGGCGGCGCACTTTTTGGCTTTCTTTCGCCAATACTGTTGTTACCATGTTATTTACCATGTGCACCTCTATTAATCTTACCGTATCCAACCGCGTTTATAAAGTTATTGTTCCTCTTCTTGCAAAAAAATTTCGATCTTAAGATTAAAGATATAAATGCCAAATAAGATAGTCAAAGTCGAATCTAACAAATCTGTGTAAATGTCAGGAAAATTTGAAAGTTTTTCCTTGAAATGTTGGTAGCGCGGCTCAAGTCATCGTATATAATTTTATTTTTTTTTCCCTTCCTACTAAAACAAGTGTTGACAAATCTGTTTTTGGGAATATTTAAAATTATGCAAAGAGATAAATAATAATAGCCGCACAGCGATGGATGATGATGATGATGAAAAACTTACAGATTAAGACAAAAAAACAAAAATCGATTGAGAAATGTTAACAGGGCAGAGAATGCAGCAAAGTTATATCAAGAAAGTAACGCAATATACACAATGGTCAATCACCTCAAGAGGTTCCATGAATTTTTCCTCTTTTATTTATTTATGCATAAAGTTCAAGCAATCATTGATTCCTTTCTTAAAAAGCAAAACAAAATTAAAATTGTATTTTATTCCATAACTTTTTATTACTTTTACAGCACGAAAAACTGAAGACAACATATCGTGACCGAGGGAGAGACGGAAATAATTCTACTATGCACGTGTTATAAGGAAAATCATATTCGATGGAAGTATAACGGCCACAGATGTATGCACTCACGTAAATATGGATTTCAGTTACAAATTCCTACACCTATGTGCAATAATATTAGGTGAGTACTCTACAATTTTTAATATGATTGATATAATAAAAAAAAAGAAAAAGAAAGTCTAACGCTACTTTATTGACTACTACGGTTAGTGTAACGTAAAATGTATGTAGAAGTATATAAAAAAAATGTAAACATGAAGCAGAACCAAAAAAACCAACACTGCTTCCTGCGTGTTTATAGTAAGTAGATGGTTATCATAAATTTTGCGCGCTTATTAATTATTGCAATTAATCCATTTGCCTATGAATATGGATATTTTTTAATTATACGAGCAAATTTTCGACAGTCAATTTTAAATTATTGATGCTTGACCGTGAAAAATCAATTTTCAGAGAGTTAATTAGGCGCAGAATTAAAATCTTATGTACTACATGCAAATAGGAACTTATACCGCAGTTTGGTGCATGAAATCAATTAAACTCGGTACAATAACTACTAAATCTAGGCAGGTATAAAAGAAAACATCAATTTTCGTATACGAAGCGTGCCTTTTATCAGGTGTCATGAATATTTTAATGAAATTTCTGCTAAAACATGACCATTCAACGCCAATGTTAATAAATTTCTGTTATATAGGGAGTTTGCATCTCACGGAGGTCTATAGGGTAGGAAGTGATAGTGTTCACCTAAAAAGAATAAAAATTGAATGCCTTGTTGGGTTAGTGGGTGGTGGGGGGAGGGGCATCTCAACAATTTCGTTTCGGATCTACAGGGTGATTAAAAACATTTACTGGTTTTTCACTAAATACCCTCTATCGTAAAAAGTACAGTGTATACGGTCACTGTTAGGAACTCATTGTATTAAAAACCTCAAGGCCTTTCCACGAGTGCTCAAACAGGACCATACTCCTCCCTTCTTCGGAGTTTTATTTCTGTCTTTGACCTAAATGAAATGCGCATAGCGAATATTTTGAAAAAATAAGGGCTATGTCATGGCCTAGTTTATTGTTTATATCAATAATGTCTTCTAGTTACACTCTCTCATAAGGTTTACGAACAATTTATTTTTTTTTACTCACTTCGACCAAGGCGATTTTCTTTAAACTTCTTTTACTTCTTTCCAAATGGCGAAAAGTACAGCTATTCGCTACCAAATAAAATCAATAAACGCCCTGAATAGCCTTAGAATTAACTGTGTTTCCGCCCAACTGTATATTCACATATACTGGTTCTCTCTCGAAGACAAACAGATGCGAGTAAGCAAAACCCTCGAGAATACTTCCCAAGCCAAGAAACAGAAATCTATATGTGTGCGTTGGGAGTCCGTTTCCTAAAATTGTCTATATTGTGATACTTATGGAAATGTGTCAAACACTAACTTTATATATGCTATAGAGCCTAAACTACTATCCACACAAGAAAGTAGTCTTCTAGTAATTTACAGCTTGGTTCCTTACTTTCCCAAGGCTACACTTATTATATACATTATTTTAAAGGAAGGGGTACAGGAGACCCTATCCCAAACACGAAGGCTATAGCGGCCCATTGTGCTGTTATTATATACCTTACTTAACAAAGTAAAAAACTTATTTTGATTACAAAGTAACCTTACCATTTTACGCTCGCTAACACTTAGCTGAGTAATAATTGCATGTGTATGTGCAGCCGGAGTCCGAATCTGTAGATACCTACATTCGATATCATCAGCCCACGGCATGCCATGATGGCACTGCGTCATATACAATGATCACTCTCTGGTTCAAATAAATTTTTCTAAATAATTTTGTTATGAAAGGTATAAGAATTTTATTTGGGTTCGAAAGATAAGAAAGCAAGCTTAAGATTATCAGAACACCATTTTGCTGTATGAATAGTAGTTTAGGGCGGAGAAGCTATTCAAATCAAACTTTTATCAGTTTTACATAAGAACAGTGCAAATATTTTAGAATGTTAGGACTCCGTTGGGGCTCTCATGTGGTAGTGAGGGAGTCTGTTTCACGACTTGTGAAGTATTCTCGAGGATTTTGACGTAAGGCCCAGAATTTGATAATATTGATTAGTGTGTTAAAGAAAATTTATAAATATATATATATGTATATCCGAGACACTGCAAATCTAATGATCCATGGAAAGCATCACTACAGGCAAAAAAGCGTCTCTTGAAACTCTTCTTTAAGCTTGATATTCATTGTGACGTT
Organism: Dioctria linearis; assembly: GCA_963930735.1. Classification (NCBI taxonomy): domain Eukaryota; kingdom Metazoa; phylum Arthropoda; class Insecta; order Diptera; family Asilidae; genus Dioctria; species Dioctria linearis. Next base: position 168,778,751 of record OZ005743.1, on the reverse strand, counting down.
GTTTGCTCGATCGGAGGGTTTTGTTCGGGTGCCATTGGTTTCGGTCAGTAGCGCAACATCGAATTTTGCCTCTGGATAGTTTCAGTGGAGTCAAAACCCTCGAGAATACTTCACATGCCATGAAACAGACTCCCTTCCTACCACATGCGAGTTCCAACGGAGTCCTTACATTCTAAAATATTTTCAGTGTTCTTATGTAAAACTGACAAAAGTTTGATTTGAATAGCTCCTCCGACCTAAACTACTATTCATAAAGAAAAATAGTCTTCCGATAATCTTAAGCTTGCTTTCTTATCTTCCGAATCATAATCAAATTTTCATACCTTTCCTAATAAAATTATTTAAAAAAATTTATCTTAACCAATTGACTATGATTCCTCAAACAAAAATTCTCAGCTGAGTAGTCATTGTAATGTCGCTGTTCCGTCATGAGATGACGTGGGCTGAGATATCGAATATAGCTGCCTACAGATTCGGACTCCAGCTGCACATACTCACATGCAATTATCACTCAGCTGAGATGTATTGAGAGTAAAATGGTAAAGTTACTTTGTAATCAAAACTATTTTATTATTTTGTTAAGTAAGGTATATTGTGTAAGTGTAGCCGTTAGGAAGGTAAGGAACCAAGTTGTAAATTACTAGAATACTATTTTCCTGTATGGGTAGTAGTTTAGGCTCTATAGCATATATAATGTCAATGTTTGGCACTTTTCCATAAGAATCAATATAGAACATTTTAGAAAACGGACTCACAACGCATACATATATATTTTAGTTTCATGGTTTGGGAAGTATTTTCGAGGGTTTTGGTGGAGTAAATGGTGGTCCAAATGATAACAACTGGTTTGAATTCAATTTACTTGCTCTCATTGCTTGCGTCCCTATTATAAATGTAAACTGTATAAATTTAGTGTATAATACATGTTTCGACTGCCTAAATCTAGCTGAGAGATATGATTCCGTTTTTCACTTACAACCATCAGTGATGCCCCCAATTACGGTATAGGGTGTAGTAGACTCCAAACATAAAGCGTAGTAGATTAAGATATGATGGGAAATCTAACAAAACAACACTTCGACATTAAAAGACTCCAAAGAACAAACAAACTGACCTTAATAATTGCTATGCAATAGAAACTTCTCGCATCGAATGAAAACCCGTTGCACGGGTTCGCTAAACATGATAATATATTATTTTTATAAATATAATATATAATATAAATATAATGTATATTATTATAAAGAAAGTTTATTATTGATTGGTTGCGTTTGGCTCTGATTGGTGGACCAAGCAAGGGTCAGTTATGTGTTGCGTGAACTGAACGAATCGTTCGTTTCACCACCAAGTGAAGTTTGCGTCGTCAATCGCAAAATCGGCTGTCGTAGAACAGAAATATCGAAACCGGCTAAAAATCGACTGTCGACTAAGGTAAAATTTTACTGCAACTGCAACCGAGTTCACAGAATGAAATATATAGTAGAATTCTGTTAGTGAAATAGATTTTTTAGATGAAAATTGTAGTATATCTACTACAATTGCAGTAGGTGGGCGACACTGACTACCACCAGTTCTCCATTGTTCACGTACTGGCAATATGAATGCTTTCCATTTCATACGTACCAATTAAAGGCTTCCGTTTAGATACACGTACAACCAACAGTCTTCCGTTGTTCACGTACAGGCTTGCAGGCAGGGTTTGAAGGCAGAGATAGATTTTCTAGGTTTCCCGGACAAACCAGTTTAAATTCTAGAATGCTTGGATAGGATATTCAGCAGGCAGGATGAAGGTTGGTTGACGGTGCTCTGATGGTGAATCTCTATTACCGTACTTATAATATTGATTCAAAAAATAACTATGAATGATAAGCGACGAAAAATTTCATATCGAAAAACTTCACAAATAGTTCTACACAGGTATCACTATATACAGGTTCATTATAGTATATCTACGTAGTTTCGATGAAAATACATTTTCCTGTAAAAGCAAGCATTTAGTAAACGCCCCAAAAAGACCCCTTGAAAATTGTTGAGCTCAATTTTTGGGCCACTTTTTGAAACAGGTCTGGTGAACTTAGGCAAAGGCATAAAAAAAAAACTTAGATTTGTTTACCTTAAATACCCTAAAAAGTAGAAAATAATATTTTCAGCTATTTATAAATTTTAAGATTTACTTACATGCTTCAAGTAGAGGCATGCATGAGCAGTAAATATTTCAAAATGCGCTTTCTAAAAACGTTAAAATTCACAATTGACTGAACAAATTAGTTTATACTTTTCAGGGCATTTCAGATAAAACTAAAATTAAAATGTTTTTTTCCTTATTTTCTTTTATTAAAATTATAAGTTTAATTTTATTTTTGAGTCTGTCTTTCATATAAATTTCTAATATTTCTAAACATTTAATTTACACTATGAATATTGCTTACTCTAGTGGATGTTCCAATTTTAGTTATTGCTTATTTTTGTATTACCTACAATTCTTTAGATTAATTAATTATTTGCTTTGCTGTTCGGCTACTAGAAATTTGCTATTGTGTACATGTAGGAATTAATAAATGAATTTGAATAATAAATTACTCATCTATATGTATGTATGTATACATGATGTTGGCATAATTTTTAATTTTATTTAACTATTACAATCGCGTACCTAGACGTACGTTCGTATAACCAACTTATTATGGCGCCTCATTAAACTATCCGCATAATAATTTTTTTCTTACTGAGGCAAGTGAACAGTTACACTAACTGATTGAATCATGGAAAAAAAGCGAATAATGCTATTCTTGATCGACTGTAATCATTTAAAATAGGTCCCATTCTCTTTGCAGCTCTTAGTCTAGAAGAGAATGTTGCCAGTCCAGTATTTCAAAATCACAAGACCAAGGAATGGACGAATTTAGATAATATTACTTTCTCATTTGACTGCACGCAGAGATCGGTCGGATTTTACGCTGACATCGAGTACAACTGCCAGGTAAATATTTTATAAAAAAAAAGATAAAAACAAAACAAAAAATAAATAAAACTTGAAACTTTTTAAAAGCTCCCATATTATTGCGAGCTTTTGGTAATAATAAGATCATTATGTGATCACAATTCAAACCCAACTGTACAGTAAGCGCCTAAAGGTAGTTTTTTTTTTTTAGTTCTTTCTATATAAACTTAAAGCTTTTCTCTAAAAGTGTAAAATTCAGTTAATCAAGTCGTGAAGCTTAAACATTCAGGATGCTTATGATATGAAAAAAAAGTTTACAATTTTTAGTGTTGGAATCTTTCTATGACTTTTAACTTTTTAATTTTAATAATTTAATAGTTTTATTTGCAATTATGAAACTTTATCAAGCTAATCAGAGAAATTGTAATCGAATTTTCTTACACTTAAATTTTCGCTTGCCCTGCAGAAAAAATTATTTAATTTCATTTTTTATATATAAAGGATGGGATGCTGTTTCTGTGAAAGTAAGGAAATTAGTTTTGAAGAATGTAAGATGTGCAGATAAGGAGGAAACTTGAAGACTTCCCAAGTTCATGGGACATACTTTCCGAGCTCTGAAACAGAACACTCCAACTAATACATGATAGCGATCGCTCATGAGTCTGGAGGGTGAACAATGGGCCTTGACTTGATCTACGTTCGAGGGATCCCTTGGGGTTTCAAGCCTCTGTTTCAATAAATCAATCAATCAAACATGATAGCTCCAACGTAGTCCTAAGTTGTATACAATAATTCTGGGGTACGAGCAAGAAGGAAATATTCTTTTGGAAAAGTATTAAACTGCATGAACATGCACTAAACTTCTTTTATTATTCAGATGTATTTCCAGTAATTTTTAGCTTAGTTGCATAACTTCTTAAAGTGATCTATAATAGATTTCTTAACAAAACTACTGCAACAGTTTAGTTACAACGAAAAACCACTACAATTTTATGAGCGAAAGCTCTCAGCGGAACTATGGCACAAGTCACAGTCTTGCTGCTGTTAATTTTCACTTTGTGTGGGAAAATCCTATTTTCATCAGTGGAACTCAATTTTTTTTAATAATTTGTTAATTAAGGTTAATTAATAGGCGTGACTACTTTTTGAATCCTAAAGAACGGAGCTAATAATTACTCTAAACAAATTTTGCTATATGAATGATAGTTTAGCAAATATGATGGCTTACATTTTGACCTGTGGTGGTGGTTTCTAATTCATAAGAAACAATAAACGACGTTACAGGAGCTCCGACGAGGACGAATACATGCATGCATTACTGTTTCATGTCTGCGAAAGTACCTCTCGAGGGTTTTGGAACATTTTAATTTTATTTTTAGATGTCTGAAAAATGAAAATTAATCTACAGTAATCTATTGGCAATCTTTATGCACCCACGTAACAAATCTTCTACTATATCTCTATCTTTTTTTTTTACTTTTTGGAAAGTTTACGTTACATCCAAAAGCTGTGCATTAGGTGGGAGAGTAGAAAAACGAATTCTTTAAACCCAGAAATTTGATTGTTGAATTTTGTTGACGTGTGTCCAATTTTTATACCTACTGCTTGAACTATTATATGAATTACATAAAAATATAAATATTGACAGCATTGAATATGTTTAGTTGGCCTAAGTTAAATACATATTTTTTTTGTTATAAACATAAGTAATATTTATTTTTCTTATTATTTAGATATTCCACATGTGTGACGAAGAAGGAAACCGAATTCCGCACTTATGTGCAAATGAAACATCTTTCAATCAAGAATACAGAATTTGTGATTGGGATTATAATTTCAACTGTACAGAATCGGCGGTAAGTAGTAGTTTATTTATAGAATAAGAATATCCAAGTTTAGCTAGGTTAGGTTTGATTAAGTAGGAGGAGTGACACTAGACCAGTGGGTCCATTGCGCCCCTTGTCCTCATGGGATAACATTTGAAAATCAACCAAGATTCATCCTGCTTCCCTTAGGAAACTCTTTGCAGCTCGTTCAGACTAGAAAAGAAGTAGCCACCTAATAGCTTACCTTTCTTATTCATCAGAACGGGGCACTCGAAAAGTACCAGTTGGACGGCCTCGATTTCCTCCGAACCGTTACAGCTCCTACAAAAATCTTTCGCCGCTATTTCCAGTTTTCTGGTAAGGCGTCCTATGACCCCTACTAGATTCTTGGTATATGTTGTGCTGCCATTAAGCAGTTCCCTTCTTTTCTTTCTGTCATATGCATGCTACAATTGCCTCGCGCTATGGTAGGCTTCCCTGTTGATCCATCGAAGGCTTGCCTTTTGATAATCTTCTTTTTTAAAGTTCCGATTGGGATCCTAAAATAAGCTACCGCTGTGGAGCTACCCATTTCAAATCCATTTTTGGCTAACTCATCAGCCAATTTTTATTTATATTCTACTAAAACTTATTTTAACGTATTTTTCCATCACGCAAGCTTTTCATTTTTTTCTTGGACTACTTATATCATTTAAGAGGAACCTCTAGTGTGACTGCCCAAAAAGAAAAGGTGATTTTCGGGAATTTTTGAAAGAACAGTATTACATCGAATGTTTTGAAATTTCTAGGTTATATTTCTTTATAAATGTGCCGTCTCCCAAGTCGCAAAGAAAAACAAGATCTCCCACTATGGCCTGCAGAGTGCCTGAAATCAATAAACAAGAAAAGTGCGCTAAACTAGAAGATATTGCCTGTACCATGACACAGGATTTAAAAAAAAATTAAAATCAAACAAAATGGCGGAGTTTTGGAAAAAAGTTCCAAATTACGCTTAAAAATCTGATGATTTTTTGCATGGCAAATTGAAATTTTTTATCCAATCGAAAAACTGGAGTGTCATGGTATGAAGCAATAAATACTAAATACGCTAAAATAAAATTTAAGTCAATCGGATGATTTGTATTCGAGTTAGCATTGCAGCAAATTTAAAAAATTTCGTTTTTGAGAAAATCGAGTTGAAAGTTAACAAGTAAAAAAGCTAGAATTGGTCTAAGCCCAATTTTTCTTATACCCAGATGAATGTCCGTATAAAATATCGTATAGTCACCGATCTATGCAAGTTTGATTTTTGAAGCGGTTTTTCGCATATATTTCTAGAACGGTTCGTCGGACAGAAAAATTTGATTATAACCAATTTGATAGGATTTCGTATTCTAAAGAAGTTTTTAGTACAATGAAAATGTCTAGGACTGATGGTTTTCACAGTATCTGTGAAAAACCTACATTTTTATATGGCAACACCAATTAGGGGTTGCCCGATTTAATCCATTTTTAAAATTTGATTTGTTATCACTATAAAAACACCATGTACCAAATTTCAGTTCTCACGTAGTGTCCAAATATATAGTGGAAACCGAAATTTTTGTATGGCAACCCCACGAAGGAGTTGCCCGATTTTCTAAGTGAATGCGCTCTAGAGTTATCGCGCGCACGGACAGACGGACGGACAGACGGACATGCAAAAATGAAAATAACTTTTAATATTATGCGTATGTGTCTACTCCATTTTGCTCTACCATCATTATTTCGAGGTGTTACAAATGGAATGACAAACTTAGTATACCCCTATAGATTTCATCTAGGGTATAAAAATATTTATTTCATTGTTATAAATCATACTTAGAGCTAATCTGCTTTCCAGGCCCATACAATTCTTCTTACCCTTTTTCTATCGAAAAATGCAAACAAAAAAATCGATTTTTTGAAAGTCTCACACTAGTGGTGTCCCATAGACGACTCAACATTTAATGTGTGTTTGTCCTCCTTTCGCCAAGTATTGGATCAACATTTTGAAATTTGCAATCTTGGTGCTCCTGCTTAATGCTAGATTCAAAAAAGGAATATTATTATCTTTAGCTCATTTTTACTAAGGTATTTTGATTCTTTCTTGCGAATTAAAGTTTTGTAACACTTTGCCCTGGAACATTTTACCAGACAAGGACGTTGGCCCATCATCAAATTCCTGCTAACGAGCAACTAGACTGGTTTTTTTTATGTTCGCGAAACTATTGCTTACTTTTTCTTCTGAAAGTGCCTTAAGTTTCAAAAAATTTTCAAAATTTCATTAAGCGATTTTATTTACCATATACCTTTAAATAACAAATAAAGTTTTGAAAATTTCGCTCACGAATAATGGACAGGTCTTTGACTTCTATCCTCGACAGTGGCGTAACTAGACAATTTGGTGCGCGACAAAATTTCTCTTGCTTTGAGAATATTTTTTTTTTGAACAAGCAAAAAAAAATAAGTATTTAATGATAATATTTATTATCAGCAAAATGGACACAATAAACTAAAAGTTAAAAAACAAACAAACGTAAACAGACGAATTTCTCGAGTTAATTGCATCATCCTTACGAATTGTAGACGACTGTAGCTTGGAAGGTGTCTAGTTCCATTCCAATTTCTGTAATTCCTAAGAATCAGAGCTGTAAAATACTCAATATTTAATGGATTTAATACCTATTAATTACCAATACCAAGTATTTAAGAATTTGATAATTCTCAGTACTAATACTCCTGTATTAGAATTAAAATTTTACAGTCCCATTCCCGGAATTATAAATAATACTTTAAAATACCGGAAAGTAATTGAAATTGCGGTTCTATTACAAAAATACTTTATATATATCCAAAAGTATTTGGGCATTACTATATAATTCCTGTCAATTCTTTTCAAATACTTTCAATTACTTTTAATTGCTTCGAAGTCTTCAGCACTAAACATGATATTTTACTATTTGGTGTGCCATTTCTAGTAAATTAAGGTGTAGTTAAGTAAGTTTAACTACCTATTGTTTTTTATGAAATTTCAAATTGAAATATAAAAATATACTTATTTATTTTGTATTTTTAACCTCTTAACCTACGATTTTTTTTTAAAGCAAAAGTACTTGTCTAGACTACTTAATTTTATTGCACCTCTAAAACAGGAAAACGTTTTTTTACAATAAAATGAAAAAGACAATTGATTTAGTTCATTTCATAATTAAGTACAATATCATGTTTAGTACTGAAGTTTTTGAAGTAATTAAAAGTAATTGAAAGTATTTGAAAAGAATTGAAAGAAATTATATAGTAATGCACAAATACTTTTTAAATACTTTTGGTAAGTATTTTTGTAACGGAACCGCAAATTCAATTACTTTCTGGCATTTTAAAGTATTACTTGCAATTCCGGGAATGGGTATACTGAAGTATTAGTACTGGGAATTATCAATTCTTAAATACTTGGTATTGGTAATAATAATGGTAATGGTACTTGAATTTTACAGCTCTACTAAGAATTATTTAGAATGGTCGATCACTATCAATTATTATTACCATTGTCTCAGAAATCTTCATTGCGTCAAATTTAATAATAAAACAAAATTAAATAGGAAGATATGGTTGTGAAAAGCTTCTAAGTACTACAGATATCACTAACTATTATGCTGAGCTAGTTTATTTTTATAATTATTTACATTAAAGCACATTTTTAATAAATTTCACTTTTGTTTTAATTACAGAAATGGTTTTACTTAAACGAGCTCACATATGCTACAGAACCGCCTGAAGATGAAGACTATTAATATAAATATTTGTAAAAAAAAAAAAAAAAAATTAATTTTAAATGAAATTTGTTGAAATTTTGTTAATGAAAAAATGAGAAAATTATGCCACAGACTAAAACGTGTTGTTTTATTTACAATTTTGCAGTATTGTTGAGTATTGATAGAATATTTCTTATTTAACATATTAAGGAAAAACATTAATTTTAAATATTCTTTGATAGAAATCAGGAAAAAGATATTATAGCAACAGGTCTAAACTGATGAATAATTATTTTATTAGATTATGCCAGTCGCCTTAAATAACACTCATTCTGCAGCTAAATATCTGCGCATAAACAAATTATATAATAAATAAATAAAATCAGACAAATAATAATTTTATTGTTTTTAGGATCTTAATGCAAAGCCACTTTAAAATATTAACGCGGTGAAAAATTTATCCAAGGTATAGACTACCCAAAAGAAATTTTCTATGTACATGATAATCTGCTGCTTTTAGTACCCTGTATTACTTATATGATTGAGAAAAATCATAGTAATTTGTTTTATCGCAAGATATCTTAGATGTACAAAAACAAGTTCTAGCTAAAAGAAAAAATAAAGAAATGAACCCTGTGGATAAAACATTTATCGACTAAATGCAAAAATAAACTCAAATTAGACAAACTAATCAAGAATTCTTAAACTCACTTTTCCCAGACATTTATGCTATGAATCTAGCTAGAAAGTTACTTGTAAAAATTAGTATTCTGCAACTTGTACACAAAATGCCGGATACATAATAAAACTAAATCTGCACCAAGTTCACTTTTGTTAAATTCGCCATCTTCAACCTCCGCAAAGGATATTAATCAAGGAAATATAAAGAACTTCAGCTCATTCATGATACTCAATCAAGTTCATAGCAATACACTAATTTCAAATATGGCAACACCACACACAATTTGACTTCTGTAAATAATATAATTATATATTTTATGTGTGTATTATTTAATTTTCATTCTAATTTACAGGTTCCCAACCTATGGGCTGCGAACCCGAATGGGGTCGCAACGGGTTTTCTGTGGAGTCGCCAAATTAGACAATATACTAAAAAACATATTCACTATAATGCAATATCAGACATGTCCGGTAGACGTTAAAGAGCAGATTTTGAATAAAATCAAGATTTCACCATCTATGTTTGAGTCAAAATCAGGATTTCGGGTATGCCTTTGCCATGAGGACTCTTTCAACTTCTCTGCAAGAGGTACTTGATTCACTGATAAAAATCGTAAATTACGTCGAATCTGGAGCTCTTAACACCTGCAAAGACATGGACTCTGATCACGAAGCTCTTCCTTTCTACACTACAGTACGCTGGTTGTCAAAAAGTAATGTTATGAATCGTGTCTTTGAATTGAAAGAAGAAATCAAGTCATACCTGGAAGTGCAAGAGAAATATGACCTTTTTGTATACTTTATCGACAAAGCTTGGTTGACAAGAGCAGCATATCTAGCAGACATATTAGAACAGCAAAATAGGCTTAACCTGAAATTTCAGGCAAACAAAAACGATTCTCGGGACATTTTTATCCAAGCTGCAAAACTGGCAAAGAAAACTAAATCTTGGAAACACTGCCAAATTTGAGAAACTCTGCACTGTGGTAAATTAATCTGAAGGTGAAATAAATGAAAATTTGAAGGAGAAGATTATTGGGCATCTTGAATCCCTTGAATACGAACCCTAGTGTTACTTCCCTAAGCCGAAAAAGGAGAAACTACATCCATTCTCTGCTTCCCTTGAATGTAACCAGCATTTCCGATGAATTACAAGATGAATTCTTGGATTTGCGAAATGATCGGAATGATTTCTCGGCACGAAACTTGTTTAATGAAAAGCTGCTCACACTCACACAATCCTAGGGTGGTATGTATCATTCATACCGAAATGTGGAGATGCTTGCCATTCTACTTTTAGTTCCATTTGTGTCTACATATCTCTGCGAGAGGGGATTTTAACTCTTCTTCGTTTAAAAACAAAATAAATAAATAAATTAAATATTAAAAATGATATGAGGCTGGTGTCAACAAAAACCTACCCGCGATTTTTGAGGCTGATTAATAACATGCAATTTCAACCATCTCATTAAATTAATTATTAAACATAATTTAAAATATAAATATACTAAAAAAAACTATTTTTGCTGTTGTTTTTTAATTATATATATATAAAGACTAATTTTCAATTCAATTTAAATTTCAAAAATACATTTATTGCTTGAATTTAACTCTAGCTAAGCCTAATATAATAAATGTTCTATGCCCACTTCTAAAAGGCCATCTGAGCTCCTCAGTTGAGTTCTTTTAACATAAATTTTATTTTTTGTTTGTTTTTAATTTTTCAGCTTACTGAATGTTATATGCTAATTTTTGCAATTTAATTCATTAATTGCTATCAATCAAGTTTAGCAGTATCTCTAATATAGTTTAGAGTTTTACGAATGTAATTTGTTTTACTTAATACTGTTTTCAGGCGGCTTTACAATTCATCTTATTTTGCGCTTGGATTATATCTAGGAATTCATTGTGACTTAGAAACTATTTTCGAATCTAATCTTAATTCTAATGGTTTAAATCTTAAACCTAAAAACTTGGTTTGAATCCACTATATAAAAAACAATATAAATTTGAAACTAAGCATTTTAAGATGAAAAAGCTAAAAACAAAGGTTAATAAAAAAGTAAATAAAAACAAAACTCAACTTTTAAGTAAGCTAAGTCAAGTTCAGCCTAATAAACTAAATTTATTGCTGCGTTATTGAAGAAATTATTATTTTTATTAATTCTGTTGCCTGTAAGTGTTGTCTTGGTGCGGTGAGGCAGTACATCGAAACTCTTCATTAGGGAAGTCTATAGCTCTTTTGATGGTCCCTATATTACGTGTAGTCATCTTTATAGTTCATCGCACTATAGTAGAATGTGAAGAGCTCTGAGACTGGAGTTTGGCAGTATGTGAAACTTTTGCTCCTTTTGAAGACATGGCGTGTTACAGTTTAATTCTGGCCATGGAGGTCATTTTTACTTCGGAAGGTCCGGTATTGTTGTATTTTCGATTATGTTGGTAAGAAGAAGTCCGAATTAAGCCAAGGGATATGAAGGTCATTTTTGCCTCGGAAGGTCCGGTATTGTTGTATTTTCGATTATGTTGCTAAGAAGATGTCCGAATTAAGCGAAGGGATATCTTTATTGAATGACACAATTTTTTTTTGTTAGAAGTTCTATTTTGTTTACTTACCTTATTATTATTAACAATTTCTCATTAATGGTTAAAAATAGTTACGATAATTTGTGACACTATTTTTTTTATTAAAAAGTCATACTTTTTCCAATAAAATAACAAAATATTCTTTAGACATTTAGCAAAAAAAAAATGAATGTTAAATGTGCCATTTTTGGACTCTTCATAGGAACTACTCGTAGTATGTAAATTGATTTTCTTCCATAATTTCGTGCTTCTACTTTTTTCTTAAGGCGATTTATTTCTTTTGTCTTAACTACTAGAAAACTACAACTGCGTTTATACCAGCCACATAACACAAAAATCACTTTAGTTTAGAAAAGCAAGTTTTCAAATAAAAAGGCATTGCATAATTTTTCATTCACAATGCGTTGCCGATTTCAAAAGTTGCAGATATTGTTGGCTTTAAAGTGCCAAATGGTTCGTTGTGGAGTTGCTATAACTATAAAATATATTTGAAGTGATTAGAAGATCTTTTAAAAGCTCTTTTTTTCTTGTATAAATCGTGACAAGTTTTTGTTTGTGTATTAAAATTTAAAGTTTTTATTGATTGAAATGTTAATCGATAGATAAAAAATGAAGATTCATTAAGCTCGTATAAAAACCTTTTAGTTTTAATAAAATTACTCATATTAAAACTTAGACTTCGAGAAACTGTAAGTTTTATAAAGACACTAAACACCATTATTCTCAGTCACATGAACCCTTATAAAAATAATGCTTAACACGTTTATATCACTCTTAAGATATACAAGTTAAGGTGTATCAGTTAGTTTTCAGGATGTTCTTATGACTAATTTCACTAGAGTTAAGAAGTCTAAAATAGAACGGATAACAACGTGCTTATTAAGAACTATTAACCTAAAAGAAATCAAGTGAAAAATGTTATAAAAATAAAATTAAAAAAAAACAATAAAAGGCGTCAAAGAATATTACTGCTGTCAAATGTTTTACTAATTATACTTAATCGTATATAATCACTTCTTCCACTTTCTCAGCTATGTAGAAACATGCCCTTATGATTCCCGTTCCCAAAAATCCCTGTTCTTCTACTCGCTCTGACTTTAGACCTATCAGCATATTATGCTACCTTTTAGAAGTTTTCAATAGATAATCAGCTTTTAAGCTGTTTGAATCATACCTTACGTAATGGTAGTCGGGACGACGGAATATGTAAGACTGTCAGACCTCTATGCGATGCTCCCCAGGGTTCGATTTTAAGGCCCGTGCTATATATATTGTACATTAATGAGTTGCGTTCTGTAGTAAGATACTCTTATATCCACGCTGATAATTGTCACTGTATATTATTGCACCAACTAGATTTATCAATACATATGTAAATATACTAAAAATTGACATAGCTCGTATTTATATGTCAATTAATAATATTCCATAAAAAATATGCTATACTATTACAAAATCGCCTTGACAAAGCTAAAAATTTGGTTGTTTAAAGATGATCTGCTATGACCATATCAACTGATCTCTTTGGCAAAGATTTATGCAACCTTAAGAAGACTCCGAACAACTGAGCCTCTTCTACCAACAACAACACATATAAGGTTAAATAAAGTGCTCATCTTTCCAATTTTCCTGTATACCCAGTGCGCCAAATTCGGAACTTCGGAATGATAAGAACAAAATTGGAAAGTGTGCGAACGATCCAGATCGAAAAATAAATCACTACTTTTCAGGGCTCTTTCAAATTTTCGTAATGGTGTTCAGAAAACTATTAAAATTCAGAAAGAGTCTTAAAAGAAGTGTGAATTCGGATTTTCACTGATTTTTTTCTAAATTTTGAAGGCATTTCCGAAACATTTCCTAAGCTTGAGCTGCACTGTAATTTTGAGTTAGTTGATAGTGAATGACGATTTTCTGAAGAGTCGGAAAGGTGAGTAATGTATAGGTAATTATTATTGATAAATATTTTAGTGCTTTTGTTAATTGGTATAGATCATATGAAGACAGCTGAAATATTGGCGAGTGAAACAAGCTATTCAAGATGCTATAAGAGCCTCCAGATAAACACCAGTCTCAAACGAACCCAGTGCTTCGAGCCCAATATCTTTTTGTCCTGTTCACTATTCAAAGGTTAGGCGAGAAGTCTTCTATTTGAAGGAGGAAATGAAGGCTTTAAACAAAGCTCAAAAGACACCCTTCAACTTAGGTGATATGCTTCCTTCGTTGCATACAATTTCAAAAGAAGACTTCATAACTCTCGAAAATAAGTGAAATAACGTTGAGGCTGAAACAATGAAAAATATTTTATTATTATAATTTTGCAGAAAGCATTTTTTTCAACTCTTGCAGTGTCGGTTCTGACTAAATCCATCAGCAAGCATGGACGACACAAAAAATCGCCTGAAAGCAGTATTTTATAATGTTGAAGGCAGATTTAGTTAACCAAAAACAAGTGCATTAAAAAATTCCATTCAAACGTTCAAAACATAAATTTTTATCCTTTTATCTTTCAAATCAATTTATTTTCCAAACTGGCAAAACCCAAATCTTAAAAATGTTTTCACGTAATTATTATTTCCTATGTTTCCAATTTGAATATAATATTTCTTATTTAAAACATTTTTACCAGTTCGGAATGCATTGAGAATCTGGTATAAATTATTTAGGGTTTCAATCGGAATTCAGATAAGAAGCTTGACAATTTTCTTTAGGAAATCATTAGGAATTTACAAGAATAGACAAACTCTTTTCGTGTCCATTTGAGGGGAAATATTCGGCACTTTCGGCGTTTTTGTAAAAATTTACATATTCTGCTCGCAAAGATTTTTTTCGGAAAAAGTTTAAGATTCCGAATTTTTTTCGGAATTTTCTTAATTTTTATTTAAAAAAGACAGATAATTTTTCCCTGGCTTGACTTTGTGTGTGTGCTACTAAAATAAATGTTGCTTTTAATGACTGTGTTCGATTTGTGCATGACTTACGTCGTTATGGTATCCTCCATAGTCGCCGGTTGCTTCCTTAAAACATATATCGATGTTAAGTTATTGTGTTTTTTTTTCATAAAATAATTTATTGTAATGGTCCTCTGTATCTGTCGTCATCTATCATGTTCCCTTGCTTTGATGAGTACCCCTTTTCTGTTCAAGTTGTTCGACCATGGAACTCACTTCCTACTTTTAATCAAAGGTTAACAGTGCTTGAAGCTTTCAGGAGTAGCAGGATGGAGGACTTTTGTGGTTTGCAATAATGTACCACATTTTTGATTCAGTTAATTTTTTAATCTTTAATTTAGAGTAGTCTTTTGTTGTTGTTATATGCTAGTTGTACTGCTATTTATTTTTTTTTCATTTTTTTTTATACTCTTTTCTTTTTTTTCTAACTTTTATTATATTCAATTGTTTTAGGAAAAAATCTAAAAGATGCAGTTGTTGTTATACCGTATAAAGTAAATAATAATAAAATAATAAAAAAAATAATAATAAAACGATGTTTGAGTGTTAGATATGCAATTTAAAAAAATAATAACGTTATTCTTTGGGAGGGGGGGGGGGGCGTAAACGGATTGTTGTTCTTGTTTTTTATAATGTTTTTTTGTTTTTGCAAATACGGCAGTAATTGAAAAATTCCGAGCTTTCCAAGAGATCTTGAAGACCTTGAATTCTAGGATTTTGATAATGATTGTTGAGACACCAAAAAATTACTTCCGTACATATTCTATGAAGAGGGCAGGCGCGTATACAGGGGGAGGGTCACGGGGGTCATGACCTCCCCCAAAGCGCCACCTCACCTTCGCGATGAATTGAATGTGGGCTGGACTGTGGTGAGTTGTAAAAGTTTAACAGGACGATTTTCGTATTGTACGGACACAACGTGTAGTTGTCGCCAGCGATTAATGCTGATGCTGCAACGCACTTTCCAATCTGCGGCCATAGCTAGCGCTGGGTTGGACATTTGTTTGTCTTCTTTTGAATAGTAATAGTGGAGTCTGGAGTGAGTATGATAGTCATTCGCTCGTAGCTTTTCGTCTTTGAAACGTGTACGATTTTTTTTAGAATTTTCTTGTGCTTTATGTAGTGTCGAAAAGTCATTTATCATACCTATCACAGAATGGTAAGTAATTTTTAAACACTACATATTTATTTTATTATTAGATTGTTTAGAAAAAGGCACGCAATGCTTAGCAGCCCTATAAATGAAAAAAAGTACAATTTCGAGATTGGAAACTGTTATTGTTTATAAGAAATTGGTCAGCGATCATAAATTTTTTTCACCTATCTGATTTTCCGACATAAAATCGATGACAGGACAACTTGGTGGGAAGCTCGCAACAGAAGCATAAAAACTAACCTAAAGAATTTTGAATTACAGTTCTTCCAGCAGACCCCTAGTTTCATGGAATCATCAACGTCTAGTCACCCGTTGATTTATCATATCGATACTGATTCAAGCCTGAGTTGAGTTGTTCAAAATTTTTACGTTCGTATGGAAGCATTAAATTTTTCTTGACTGTAGCCGTTAAAAAGTTATTAACTCCTAACCTATTCAGGTCACACCGAAATTAGACGATATTTATTTTATATGACGTGTTAACAAATTATCGTTGAGAATAGGTTTGAGAATAGGTTTAGAGCTAATAACTCTTAAAGGGGTTCAGATAGCACATTGGGTGTAATAGGTCACATTAAAGAGGAGAGTCTACAGTTTACAGTTTTTATAATAAAAAAGTTATGTTTACGACCTTTTTGCAAAAATAATAGAGGTTAAATTAAAAAAAAAAGGTAAGAAAATCCTAAATTTTTAGTTTAGACAACAATAACTCCGTTTAGAAGAGGGGTACGGGTCATTGGAAAGGCCATAAAGTTCTAAATGCAATGAGCTATTAACTGTGACCATACGCCCTGCAGGTTTTAAGATACATGAGATTTTGTGAAAAACTAGCTTTTTTTCTTAATCAGCCTGTAACTCCTAAACGGTTGATATGGCCTACCCCCCCCCCCCCCCCTGCCATACAATTTTGGGTGCGATTAGGTGAGTACTATCACCTCCTGCTCTATTGACCTACTAGTGGGAAGCACCCCGTATTATTTTAAAAAAATGTTAAAAGCGACTTCTTCCGACTTTTTCCTCCCCTTCAAACATTTTAGTTGTGACCCCCCCTAGGCTGCAGGTCTGGATACGCGCCTGGAAGAGGGGAACAAGAAGAAGGCCGATGTCTAAGTTTAGTATGTAGGTACATCACTGATATTGTTCGAAAAACTTGATTATACTGCAGAAATTAAATCCATGGAGAACATCTTGGGCAGAAAACTCAAAGATATCAAACGAATTACCACCAAATATGCTATTTATGCATGCAAGCAGCAGTATCTAAATAAGAGATAACATCACAAGCTTATAAAGAAGAAAAAAAATAGTGTAGAAACAGTGGCAAAAATACATTCTGTAGAGAGTTTCGTTTATGCTGCAAACCTATGTGCCTTGGATGAAAATCAATAGAATTTGAAATAATAGACTTTTTTTTACAATGTTTTTAATAAACACTGTTTTAAATATTTTTGACTTTATTTAATTAAAAAAATTTAAAATATTTTAATTATATGACAAAACTTATAGTTTTCTTAATTCAGGTGTGGGCAAAAACTCTCTACCCTTGGTAGTCCATGTTATTCGAATTAGGTGGGTATTCCTAACGTTCAACCAAACACAACTATAAAATTTCATACAACTATTACTTTTATGATTATTTATTTTGCATGAGTCTTAATACTAACAGTTTTCCTAGACAGGTAGATAATAAGTCATATAACCATGGACACTTAAACATATCCAAAACCCATTGTCTTTCTCGGTAATTTCCCTTTCAATCAAATATTTTAAGCCATGATTTATCCGAAATTATTCAACAATAGTAGAGTTCCATTGCGAAAATTTAAACATGATCATGGACAAATATGTAGTGCAAATTTGCCAATTTAAAATATTTTTCTTTTTATTTTTCAATTTTCTACTTAGCCAGAGCTTTAATAATTTGAGATAATTTTAGTTAATGAATTACTATACAAAAATAATAATTCGATTTACCCAACAATAGGTCTAATAACATAATTAGGGTGCCATTGTGATTATGAAAATGAATATCGGAATTATGGCGTATGGTTAAAAAATAGAACAGACGGCATTTATATCAGGCAAACAAGCAGAAAAGGTTAATCGAAATTCTTACGGACTATTGAGTTTTGACAAAAATATTTTTTGTTTGTTTTACTAAACTTATACACGCTACCAAGGTGGCCGAGTATATAAGAGATTGATGTAATAAAAATTTACCAGTTTTATTCTGATATCATTTCACTGTCCGCGCAACGTTCTCATTAACAATGAAAAAGGTGATAGTTTTGTTGTTTGTTTTCCTCTTCATAGGACTTTCGGTGAGTGAAGTTGTACACAATACTTATGGTTTTTTAAAAATCATAGAGTAAAAATAATAAAATAGTATAAATTCTGGTTTTGTAGTTTGGTCGAAATGTACCGCAACGTGATTCTACAATTATTTATGGATTAGGAACGATTGCTGGAGCACAAGGTATTGATGGTTGGTTTACATTGTAAAATATTAAAAGCAGTTAAATTTTTACATAATTTTTGTAAGAACGTGAAAATCATGCTCATCCAACTCCAAGGCCCAGTGGACAAACTGGAAGGATAACTACAAGTAATGTTAATAGTCGCCGAGAAACTGATAATTCTACTTCTACTACTACGGAGGATAATTTTGATTGAGCAACAGTGAGCTTTTAGAATAAGTGTTAAGTAAAAAATATCCTTGCACTAAAATTCACATTTTGTATGCTTTTTTTATCAAATGGGACAAAAACTATAATTAAACATCTGTGGAAAAAATTTTGAAAATAAAGTTCATTATAAAAGGAAAATTACTTTGCGTTTTCTTTTTAAGTGTGGTACTGTAGAAAAGTAGAAATCTTTCTTTTTAAGTTTAATTTTTACATTTAAAAAAAGTTCTAACTAAGGAGCAAACTCAATATTACTTGTGGGGTTGATATCAGTTACATTAATTACGGCCCGGCGTTAGCGAATTGTGGTTACATTCGAACTTATGCAACTCTTACTAATAATAAATATGATGACGAGGTCCACTATTTTCTCAATGGAGCTGAAAATTATATCCGAAGAAGTCAGGAAGCATTACACAAAAAGTCAAAAAGTCTGAGTGTTTTTATTATGTGTTAAATGGTAATGATTGTGATAGTTAAAAAAAACTGCTAGCACTACTGTCAACCTCTAATTTCAGCAAATTAAGAAAACAATTCAAAAGATAATATAGCTCTCAATAATAACGTGCACATTCTACATGATCGTCAACGGAGAAATACGCAAAATCCAAAGGGATTCCGGATTAAATTCCAGATTAGTCATAATTGCCAGGATACAATACATATTATAAAATACGAATTTACAATATGGTATTTTTTTCTCTTTTTTTTAATTAGGTAATCTGCCTTTTGGTATGAAGACATTTAAGATGGAAAGTACTAACTTTTGTCATGAATTAATGAATATTGGCCACAAAATTATACATTTTATTATTAAATCGGTCCAGATTTGTTTTAAAATTAGAATAACAATAATGTCTCGTTCGGAATAAAGGAAGGCTGACTGAGAAGAAGATTCGCAAAAATATGAGTGAAACGGTAAGTGAACAATTAGTGAAAAAAAAAATGAAAAAAACTGACCTTTAATTTGTTGTTGATGTCAGTCCCAATAAGGATAGTGGTCTAAATTGTGTTTTATGCCCAAATGATCTAAAAAAATTCTTCACCTCTACTCAGGGTATCGGCCAGGATTTCTGGATCCAGCTTCTCCTTTCGATGTGTGGATGCTGACGAAGTAGTTATGGCTATGTTCTCTATAAGTTCTGATGCGGCAGGCCCTCATGAAATACATCCTCGTTTTATTAAATTAATTTTTCCCATGATTATTAGTCATCTGGTCTATATTTTAAATTCATGTCTGACCTATTCTATTTTTCCCCATCTATGGAAAGTGGCAACTATTCTCGCACTTCCCAAGGTATCTTCTCTTAAAGAGTTGAGTGATTTCCGCCCCATTAGTATCGTTAGTTTCATTTCCAAAGTTCTGGAAAAATTAATGCATGCTCAAATGGTCGAATATTTGGATGCAAACAAACTACTCACGAAATGGCAGTCTGGTTTTCGCCCCTAGCATAGCTGTGAAACTGTCCTACTAATACTAAAGGTTACTAATGATCTACGATTAGCTCTTGTTAATAATCGTATAAGTGTCCTGGTATTGCTCGATTTTTCTAAAGCATTTAACAACATTAATCATCAAATTCTGCTGTCTAAGTTATCTGCTCACTTTGGTTTTTCATCTTCGGGTACTGAATTGCTATGTAGTTTTTTACGGGAAAGATATCAGCAAGTTAAAGTGAATAATGTTCTTTCTAGCCATCTATCTGTCATGTATGTGGTTCCACAAGACTCTATATTGGGACCTCTATTGTTCAAGAATTTTTCTATTGTTGAAGACGTGAAAATTCACTTGTATGCTGACGATGTGCAGCTTTATCTCAATAGACCAATTGGACTGATGGAGGATTGCTTAGCACGCATTAACCATAACCTCAATAGGATATACCATTGGTCAATGAGAAATCAACTCTTGCTAAATCCGGGCAAGTCTCAATACATGGTCCTTCATCACAATGAGATTTTGAACATCAGAGACTTTCATGGGGTTATGATAAATGGTTCTGCTCTTTCTCTAGTGCAGCGCGTCAAGAATCTGCATCTGTTTCTAGAATGGTTCGTCGGACAGTAAAAATAATTATAACCAATTTCATGAGATTTTATATTTTGAAGAACTTTTCTTTAGGTTTTATTGTACTCTAGAATTGATCGTTTTCACAGTATACGTAAGAAACTTTAGGTTTTGTATGGCAACAGCAAGAAAGGTTGCCCGATTCAGTTCATTTTTTAACTTATATTTACAATTTTTATAAAAACGCTGTGTCCAAAATTTCAGCTCTCTACGTCGACAGGCAATGTACATTGTAAAACAGGAAATTTTTGTATGGACCCTATGAACGTTGATGAAGCGATAGAGTACATCTTTACATACCTTACCGAAAATTCCAGAGAATGTCAAATCGCCCTTATTGAACGAATGGAGTAAATTGAAGGTTAGTATCGTCTGGATATCAGGACCATAAAATCTGGTCTTGTGAAAAGAATATACTCATCATCGAGTGAAATAATCAATGATCGGAACTCGTGATACAAACTTGTCTTTTAAGTTGTCAGCACTGCTGTAATTGTGAAATTTTGAAAGAAAAATTGCCATTGTACATTGTGAGGAAGAAAAAATATCAAAGCATTGTATTGTCTTCCCGACTTATTTCATCCTGTTCCTATGTATGGTAATATTTTACACTGCATTATAACTTACTTTATTTACCAGTTTTTATCTGGAAGTATATCAGATGAAAAATCATCATAGACGAATGTTTCAACAGTCGAAACCATTTATCGGAATGTTACGGAGGCATTTTTCATCATTTTTTCACGGGTCACACTGCGATATTACGATTAGGTATATTATGCATTTCTTCGTGTGCATGTGATGAATAACTCATTTTTGTGTCAAACTGTTTGGTTTCTTCCCAGAAAACCCAAATCAGGTTTCACTGTGCATTCTTTTAGTAACGTTGGTAGTACTGATTAAATTGTGAATTAAATTAGTTATCGCCAACATTGTGAAGCAATTTTTCTATCAATCTGTCAATCGGAATAAGTAAACAGGTCAGAAATAAAAAATAAAAAATATGTAGTTATATTAGCTAACTTTAAATATGCCAACATTAAAAAAGGACGCAAATCTTAGCATAAGTGAAGTTGACCTTCCTTAGTGAAAAAAAATATATATATAATAGAGCACAAGAAAACGGACAAAAATAGATTCGAAGACAAAGTGACAAAGTTCTTTACTTAAACGGAACCTAGCATAAAAATCAACGTCGTCCGACTCATTAAAATGATTTGGCCGATTTCTAATTACTCTCAGTCGTCGACAAAGTTGTAAATTTAACTCAAAAAAATCTTCTTCATCGCTAGAAATGTCTAAATCTAAATCCATGATGAAATTATTTTCTTCATACAAACAAACAATGCTACTGTCAAAATAAATTATCTTGAGTTTAAACCGAGGGATGGCATGGTTTAAACTCTAGCTTAAACCGGGGTTTAAACCAAACTGTGAAACTGGCTATAAGTCGACACGTTGTTTAATTGCTATTTCCACACGTCGTATTTAGTTTGAACGTTATACCCTCGACAGACGATAGCCATAATTATAAATTACCTATATCAACAAGATAATGTCTGTCGTGTGTCACTCCTGAGCTTTTAATTATCCCACAAAGTAAATCGCCACATCTTGACATTGACATAATTGAGTTTGGTTTTTGAGGATTATCTCCAAAGCGGCACTAAAAACACGTAGTAGTGATTTTGTAAACTAACAGTTACAGCTTTTAGACGCAGCTGTTCGTGGCGTTTATGACAAATTGCATCGTTTAAGAACAAGTTTTTTGAAGAAAAGGAAAACGGTGATAAAACTACTCCTTTTTATAATCGAATATCGCCGCACACTGCTGCAAATAGTAACATAGGTCTTTTATTTGCTTTAAATTTTCGTGCAGTATTATAAATACGTCTTTTTAACTTCTTACGACTATTTAAAAGAACTGTTAGATCACAGAGTAAATCATTGCAGTTGGTTGCTGTCTTTGGCTATTGCAAACAAAATTTGATTTAATGTCAAAATCGTCTGTCACCATATATTTTAATTGGAAATTCAAAATAATTTTCAATTACATAATTGGAAATTATTTTTGGTTGTCTGTTTTTAGTTTTTGTTGTCGGTATTAGGTTATGTAGTTTATGATTTCGGTGTTAATTTTTGCTCACCATTGTGTTTATTTGATTAATGAGTAATTTTGTAAAATCTTGTCATAGGTGTAATAAGGCTCTCTGGAGTATACCATGGGCGTTATTACCATTCCTAACCGAAATTCTCAATGAAACTAATGTCCCTATATATATAAGATTATGATTATAACATTATTTTTGTTCCAAAGAATGAAGAATGTTTAAATTTACTCTGTTGTAGGTTCAGAAATTTATAATTAAAGCTATGGGGGGCCTTATTATCCCCATGGGGATTAAAAAGGACCATATTTATATTAGTAGAAATTATTAAAAGTAAGCGAATTTTGTTGATTTTCTTAGTTCTAGCAAGTTTACGGGGAGTCATTCCTCTGATTGAAAAAGTTAATTTTTGCTTTGGGCCTTATTACACTGTGGTAGTTTAATAAGGCCATTGGAAAAGGTTTTATAAAACTGAATTATATTTTCAAATACTCACTTCTGTTATAGTTTTTATATTTTTTTAGTTGTGCAAATAAATAACCTTCACGGAACATTTGTTTTGTTGTTCTATATCACCAAATACTTGATTTATTGCTTTTTCAAATTAGATGGGCGTTATTTTCCGCAGGTACATGTAGGTAGGTATGTAGGTAGGTAAAAAGTTAAGTTGTATGTAGGTATGTAGTTAGGTATGTACATATGTATAACTTATGAAACACGTATGTTCGTTTAATCACATAATAACAGAAATTATAATATTTATGCAAAATGTATATTTAGCAATAATCTGCATATGTGTTTCACAGCAACATCTGAGGCTTAAGTGACGGGCGTAATTAAAGCTTGGCTTAAGCTAGTGATGTTGCTTAAGCATTAATTGTGAAACTGTAATATTTATTAAACCTTGGTTCATGCCATCGCTGTGGCTTAAGCCTGAACTGTGAAACCGGCCATTAGTCTTCTTCAAATTTTCATGAAACATTTTTGTCGTAGGGGTAAGATCAACCGTTGAGAAATTATTTTGAAAACAAACAAAAAACAAATTTTTGTACCATTAATCCAAAATGGAGGACCGCCCCCCCCCCGCTTTCCACATGAAAGGTCGAAAACTTGGATTTTTCATCGGGGTCGGAAACTAAATACCAAATATCAAAATCATTTCTACCCCACCTGTTGTAGGACAAAGGTCCTTTTTAGTCCCTATTGACTGGATTATATGACATTACAGAAATTTTAATCCGTGCATTAAAGCGTTAATATTTTGTTCATGATTGCTGCAATTAATTTAAATAAAAAATAAAAAATTAATTAATATAAAAGTTTTATAGTACAATTGTACATATGATGCCATGACGCTCAACATGGCGAGCTGTGGTTCATCCATAGCAGTCATACCTCTTTACTGTCAGTATACGATGGCTATAATATGCACCCCTCCCTCCTCATACGAACTACAGTGTAATATAACCTGCCCTATAAAAAATCTAAGATGCGCGGTGATAACGAATAGTAGCTTCAGCATCGGATAAAACCCATATCACCCACCATAAAAGCTTGAATTACCCACTTGTGGGTGGTAGGGACCAGATTGCCTAACCCATATCTAGGGTACAAAAACGTTAGAAATTGAACTGACCATACATAATTAGTTAATTCAAATTCAACAATTAACCTAATTTGCATACATACCTATCTACAACATTATTTTAATCAAATTAATCAACTAACTACATACCTACCTATTTGTCCAGCCATATTTATCTAGGTACTATAGGTACAAAAAGGTTAAACAGAATCAATCTAAATTGTCGTCGCATCATCTTTCATCCACATAACACTGAAAGCTGCACGTCTTTAAGAAGCCAACAGGTGATGATAAGTTACAGTAGAAACCACCTCCCGGAGGTAAAGATGCTGTTGGCAGTCGAATCGAAAGACGAAAATATTTCCCGCAGTGTTAATCCAATGCTTGAGTTGATTGGTATGTTACGGTCTCCACAAATGTAGATTACGCATGCGCGTTCACCAAAATTCGTGTCTTCTTTGCGATTTTAATCACTGTGTTATATCGAAAAGGTATTTTTGAATAAGTTTTCCTAATTTTTCTTTTGTGCAGTCGAGTTCAAAATAGATTTTTTTTTGTTTTTGCAAAGGTTAAAAAAAGTGAAAAGTTAAATGGTGCTACATATATACGTACATACTAATGTGTATAAAAGTGATTCGGTAATTCAGGTGTGGTGTTTTCATATGAAGTTGACACAAAACATAATATACGTCATAAGAAAGCTTTCGCCGGTAACTGCTGTAGTGTGATAATTTGAAAAAGAAAAAAATAATAATAATTTTGGTGCTGTACGCATTCAGGAAATTATTTAGAATAATTTCGTATGAATTTCTCCGAATCGTCTTGGAGTATTATTCTAACCTAATTTTTTTTTTAACTGAAGATATTTAACCGGACCCGTACAGCAGTTACACCGCTTCTTGTTTTGACCAGTAATTTTTATAATTTTTTACCTGGTACATTAAAACTGGTCGGTCATACATAGATACGTCAGAATTCGTGCAAAAGAGTCTTGATCCAGTTCTTTTCTGGTTTACAATACATTAGGTCAGTACCACGTATATTTTATGTTTTTTTTTTCGTTTTTTTTTCTGTTAAATGAGCGAGCGACTGATTAACTTGCATTTCTTACTGAAAAGCTCGGTTGCTATCCATTCATGTGGAGAGATTTTAGGTTTTCAGCTGATGCACTTTCTCTTTAAACGGTAAAATTGTGATATTAAACGCAACACAGTGGTTTTTCCAGTGATGTAATTCAAAGAATTTATCTAATTACGTTTGTATGTCAATACGGGTTTTGGATTGGAATTTAATATGTAACAGGACACAAATAAACATACATATGTGTATGTACAACTGTAGCTTTGGTAATATTTTCGGTTGACCAATTTAAATAATTTTGAGTCTAATTAAACGAATTATTTTAGAGTTCCGTCCAAAAAAAAAAAAAAAACGGAACCATTATAAGATCACTCGTGCATCCGTCCGTCTGTCTGTCACAGCATTTTTCTGTGACGTGCCGTAAGAATTTGAAATATGGCAGAATGTTAGATCTTCATGAAGCGCCCATAATCGATAGTCAAACATTACTAAATATTTTTTTTTTTAATTTTTAATGGCGGTAGCGTAGGTCACCTAAAAAAATTCCTTTTTAGGGTATCGTTTGGAAGGGCTACTTTTGAGGATTAAAAAAAAAGTATTCAAAACCTTTGGTGAATTAGTTAAAAATATATAGTCCAATATAAGCTAAAAAAAATATCGTCGTCCCTAATTTTTTTGGTTTCTAAAGCTGAAAATTTGATATTATCAGAGTTAGTAGGCATTGAGATAACAGGAAAATTGCCGCTTTTTCGTCAGTCTTATTATTGCTGGAAAAAATGTTTTTTTTGTATAAACATATGAGACAACTCCAACTAATAAGATCAATTTCTATAAAAGCACTCTTTCGTCCGTCTGTTGGAATATTATTCGATTATAATAAAAAAAAATTGGATTAGATTTAAATACACTTGAATTCGGTCTATTAAATGTTCGTTGATAAAGTTCGGGTACAGAGCCTGCCCGAACCCGCCTCGCCTTTAACCGACTTATTTTTTATACCCCAGATGAAATCTAAAGGGATACTAAGTTTGTCATTCCGTTTGTAATGCACAGAAATAATGCTAGTAGAGCAAATGGATTGGACACCCACACATAAAATTAAAAGATATTTTGATTTTTGCATGTCCGTCTGTCCGTCCGTGCGCACGATAACTCGAGAACGCGTTCACTTAGAGAGCTGACATTTCGTACACGCGGACTTAAAAAAAAGTTAAATTAAGTTCGAAAATGAGATAAATCGGGCAACTCCTTCGTGGGGTTGCCATACAAAAATTTAGTTTTCCACTATATATTTGGACACTGCCTGTGAACGCGTTGACATAAAGAGCTGAAATTTGGTACATAGTGTTTTCATAGTAATAGCAATAAACAATTAAAAAACTGAATAAATCGGGCAACCCGTTCTTGGTGTTGCCATATAAAAATTTAGATTTTTTATGGATACTGTGAAAACGATCAGTCCTAAAGTCCTATAAAATTGGTTATAATCATTTTTTCTGTCCGATGAATCGTTCTGGAAATATATGCGAAAAACCACTGCAAAAATCAAAATTGCTCAAATGGGTGCCCATACGAAATTTCATACGGGCATTCATCGAGGCTTTCATAAGAATTGGTCATAGACCAATATTAGCTTTTTTACTTGTTTTTACATTGTCTACTCGCTTGTGAACAGCATATTAGGATTAGATAATCCTGAAATAATTTTAATGCTTGCATCCGATTCGCCAACAACTTGTTCACAATTTCAGAGCAACTTTTTCTAAGTAGAATTTACGTTGAAAGTTATTTTGTTTTTTATTTCAATTATTTGAAGCTATTCTGCGTATATCAATCAAGTTATAAAATGGCGCCACGGATCAACGATTAGTTTTACATTTCACAGAATGCGTAAGCTATTTAATCTTTCGTAGCAACTGGTCCTTTGGTTTTTTATGGTTTCGTACCTTAAAAGGAAAATATCTGAATATTCTTATAAGAACGTTTTTGTGATCTGTCACAGAAAAAAATCATATTATGAGGCCCCTTAAAAAATTTTGTTTGTTTGTATCGTGTGCGGTATCGTTTGAAAACTTTGGAAACCTCGAAATTATTCCTTTCTAGGTTTCCAAAGTTTTTTTTTGTTTTCTGTTTGTTTGTTTGTGACTTGGTTATAAAGATATAGCCGAAAATGTGCGAAAAAACATCTTCTTATCTTCTAGATTTCTAATGCTAAAATTTTGAAATTAACAGGGTTAGTAGGTATAGAGTCATAGATAACAGGAAAACTGTCGCTTTATTTCCAGTTTCATAGTTGCTGAAAAAAAATATTTTTTGCGTTAATTTCTAAGACAATTCTTTTTCTAATAAAATCAACTTTTATAAGATTAGTCGTGTATCCGTCCGTTTGAATATTATTGAAATTTGTCAATACAGTAGTGCTTAAAGGTTGTTGCATATAGAGCTAACTAAAGGCGAAACACAATAATTGGTAACATATTTACTAATGTTCCAGAACAATGTGACACAATTCAATCAGTTATCACAGGCAAATTATCCCCGATTTGCACGGTTCTTTATTTACATGATTTCACTTTTATACGGTTTTTAAAATATGGGTTTAAAAAAAAACCAAAAATTTCTGCAGTAATTTTGTAACTCCGTTCGCTTGGTAACATTGACTCTTATATTTCTAGTTATTTTTAAATTCCATTAATGAAACAAATGATCGCAACAGTAATCCTAATGAAGAAGAGTCCGAACCAGCTGTCTTCATAGCAAAAGTTGTCCGTGAAGGACTTGAATTAGGGCGAAATCATTTTCGACAAAATGAGCCGAATGTTGAACGAGCTCTTCTATTTCAGCGAGATATTAATAATCTGTTAACTCAATATGAGGAGGTCTATAAAGATTTGACCAAAACCCAGACACAATTGTTAATTACGGATTTCATTACCACGGTTCGCCAATCTGAAATTGTTTCCAATTCATCTAACATTGAACATAAATCGCATCAAGTATGTAGTACTAGCGAGTGATGAAAGTGACATCATACCAATCAGGGAGAAAAGTTTAATAGGCTACGAAAGTGATAACAGTAATTAAATTTTTGGCAAAATTTTTTAATTTATATTCCTTGTTTCTATAATGTAAAATGAATAACATTTTTGTTATTTTATGAATAGACCATTATTTTAAGATATGGGTTTTATTTTACGTTGAAATAAATGACTGAATTATGAACAGTTTAGTTTGTTTTCGATTTACACGGTTTTATGTATAAAAATTTTTGATTTCGATTTACTCGGTTTTTTAACGAACATATCTTCATCGTAAATCGAGGGATAGGTACTTAAATTCTGTCGATCCACTATTCGTTGATAAAATTCTAGTACGGATGCTTGATTTTGCGAGCCCAACTTGCTCTTGATTGAATTTTGCTTTTTATTTGTTCTGCTTTTCTGATCGATTTAGCATAGCTTACAGGCAACAATGTGTATGTAATCTGTTGCACGAAACCGAACTAAGTAATAGGAAGACATGTTTGATTTGATTTTGATCTTGTAAGATGCTAACGTAAGTTAAACATTTCAGCAAAGTAATCGAATGTAATATGTAACATGTCGTTGTTGCAAATAGTATAATTCTTTCACAAATCTTTGGCCTAAGTTCTTGTCTTTTTTGAGCCCGATAGCTGGTCTCACTCATCGGAAATCCACCATATTTATCAACCTTAAATTTATAGTAAAATTCGACTTAAAATTATTCCTACAAAACTCGCCTGAATAGTGATTTACTGAAAGTTTGTCAAAATTCGCACCCATTCGAGACAACGTATTTTCAAAAAATTTAAGAATACGCCCCCTATCGCAATTAGTTTTGGAGAATATGGATTCAATTGGATTGAGACGAGGTTTGGACTTGAACGGGGTCTTTGGTACGTAGGCCACAATAAGTCCCATTGTTCACCCTGCAGCCTAATGAGAAATTGCTCATATGGACGCTCTAATAAAGTCCACATTGGCCCTAATCCTCTTTACCCGCTTCCTGCAGTTCTTTTAGTAATTGTGAGCCAAGGAATATGTAATCTTTGCCTGAGAGAGATGGATGGTGACAAAGAAAATGAGTTACCATTTTGGATTCCCCTTCGCATCTTTTGCATGCCGAATATTCAACAAGTCCCATCCTATTCCACGTCAACACCCTCTTGGACATCACCTATTTTCAACGTAGAGTTTCCTGTTGATTGATTGATGGAAAACGAGGTTGATACCCCGCTGGGAGCCCTATAACGTAAGCCATATAAAGCCCACTGTTCACTCTCCCACTCTTCCCGCGCATATAAGTTCCAACCAGATGCTCTAATAAAGCTCAAAATTGGCTCCGAACCTCCTTACCCGCTTCATGCAGTTCTTCCAGGAGGTGTGAGTCAAGAATTTTGTAACGCTTTCCTGAGAGAGCCGGATAGTGACAAAGAAAATGAATCACCGTTTTGAATTCCTCTATGCATCCTCTGCACACTGGATCGTCAGCAAGTCCCATCCTGTGTAGGTGATCCCAGAGAAGACAGTGCCCAGTGGAATTGACACTGGAGCTCTCAGGCTTGTATAGTCCCACTAGCTTTTGCGTTAAGTTTGGATTAGGTTTGTCCCATAACTCCTTTATAGTTCTACCAGAAGGACCCCAGAAGGACCAAAGGCGACTATGCTGGCAGTCGGCCTAAGCCGAAATATTAAAGGCAAGCTGTTTTGGTGCGATCCCAATTGTGGAGGAGGATGCCTTCGAGGCTGCACCAAAACGAGAAAGGATGGTTTTTCTTTTGATTTTCGCCTGGAAAACCGTGACATGGCTTTCAAAATCTATGAAAATTTTCATGTGTTCGTAAATAATTTAAGCACAGAATGTGATTCCCATTCTGCCTTATGGAATTTTCGATTTAAAGCTGGTCTTCAGTATAGTCTCGAGGAGATGATCGCTGTCCCTGTCTAATGGACTGCATGAATTCAAAGATGGATTCATGTGGAACTCTTGTTCCATTGTGAATCCAGCACTGATGGAGATGCAGCCTTAATGCAGTGATTGACGCTCCCCTAGTTGAAGTGTATTTGCGCGGGATATATGTTGAGGCTGACCTCAAAAGCCCCAGTGCTAATTGAATTGAGACCGCCAGACTAAGGAAGTACAATCTTTGAATCTTCTCCAATATCTTATGATGATTAGCGAACTCAATTGCCTTCCACGCCACAAAACCGTAGGTTAGCATGGACAACGCTAGTATAAATCCATAGGTTTAAGTCCCCACTTTTTCACTATGAATCTGGGGCGAAGGCTCTAAGTGCTTTATTCGCTCTGTTCTCAAGGAGTGGCTTCTAGTTTAGTTTTCTACCTAATATGATACCTAGGTAATTTACCCTGTTTTTCAGTTACAAACGTGTTGAGCCGATAGAGGGCGGGTTAAATCTGGTAATGTCAGTAAAGAGGCATACATCTGTTTTTTACGTATTGATGCAAATTCTGAAATCCGTAGCCTAATCTATGACTAGTCGAATCGTGTTTTCCACCAGTCTGCTGAGTTCGTACTTATAGCTACCGATGCTATTTGGAGAATATAAATTAGTTCAGGAAAAAGTTTAAAAAAGATCGATTTTGTTCAGTGAATTGATTTTTTAAAGTAAAGAGAGTTAGTAAAGATGAAAACACCATTATTATCTTTTTTAATTTTCAAGATATTTAAAAATTATAATTCCCGAAAATAAGAATTCATTTATTAATTTACCGTTATTGTCAACATGTTATTAACATTATTTTCTCTATACAAATTAAGAAACTGAAAGTCAACTCATTTCATTTGACTAACCATGGTCTATATGTGTGGGTGCATATAAACCCCGTACTATTCAAAACAGGGTATTTTGGAGAAAATAATAAAAATTAATAATAATTTAATAATCACGTAATCACGCCTTCTGCTCCGGGAGATAAAAATTGGAGTAATTATTCTCTTACGCCAGCATTACCTCTGTATCTTTGTAAAGCGAATCGAGTATTTATAAGTTGCAACTCTTTCTTCGGGTATTAACTTCGTATCGATGTTATTAGCTTCTGTATCCGAAAGTTTTTTGCGTATCTGAAGTACTCCCGAATATTAAAAATTTTGCTATGAATAATTAGAGATTTCACAAGCAGCTGGGTTTGTACCTTTGATTATAGACTGTAGGACGTGCCTCCAAAATCATTTCTGTATTGTATTGGAGATGTTTTTACTTGTCTTTCGCTTGTTATTGCCAATTTTAAAAGTTATAATAAAATAATCTTTAACTACTGGATATTACAGTACCTTTCCAAATTATTAGACCCATTAGGAAAATTAGCTTATTTTTCGTATTAAGCTATGATAATTTAAAGTGTTTGCAATAATTGGCCGTATTTTTTAATTAATCACTTTCTCTGTCCCTTAGGAAATGAAATACAGCATAAAACTGATTTAATAAGTTTAATAAGTATTTATTAAAGTAAAAGAAAACAAACATGACTATAGTTAATATTTCGTATGCCTGCCATTAACCGCCAGTAATGCGTCTATACGACGAGGCATACTGTTGATACAGTTTTCAATGGTGGTTTTAATGTTTGGGTTATTGTTCCAAATATTTGTAAGCACCTCTAATAATTGTTTTTTCGTAGTAGGTGCGGTATTACTTATTTCAATTTTCATGAGCTCCCAAACATTTTCGATGGGGTTCATGTCCGGTGAATTTCCCGGCCAATCAAGGACCGTAACATTATTTTCTGCCAAAAACTTTGTTATCATCTTGGCTTGCTCCATCGTGCATAAAAGTAATGCTTTCATCGTCCTTAAACCAGTCTTTCATCTGCTGAAGAAGTTGCTCGCTCAACACTCGTTGGTACTGATCGGCTTTAAGGGTGCCTTGTACAATATACAGAGGTCCCGGTCCCTTCGCGCTGATCACAGACCACACCATAACTGACGGGGGATGTTTAATTGTGGGTACAATGCACTCCGGAAGAAATTTTTCTCCCGGCCGTCGTCTCACAAATTTCGATTTTTCAGCCATAACCTGAAAAATGGATTCATCCGAAAAACATACCTGAAAACAGACGGAAAAACACAAATATTTAAAATTTCCCGATGAAAATTTAACATAATAAGACCACTAAACTATAATTTACTTGTTGCAAGTCATCAATGGTGAAATGCTTATACTTTTTAGCCCATTCAAAACGTTTTTTTATCATGGCGGGTGTCAGTCTTGGTTTCTTTGCAGGTCTTCTGGCTATGAGGTGCTCTTCAGCCCATCTACGCTGAATGGTACGCGACGAAACCTCGATGCCTGCTTCTTGGATTTTTTTAAGGATAACTTTTAGAGGTAATTTCCTGTTTTGCGTACAGTAATTACGTATTTTTCGGTCATCCCGCGCAGTGGTTATTCGGCGTCGACCGCATGCGCCCTTCCGTTTTGGCGTCAAATCATCTCCTTCATCCATTTTTTTCTTAATATTCTTTACAGAACTTCTTGATATGCCTAACATTTCTGCAATCCTGTATTGGGACAAGTTTCCCGCCCTTAATAACCCGGAAATTTCCCCAACCTTCAATTGCGATAAGTCTCCTCGCTTTCCCATCTCTATAAAACACAATATGCCCAAATTCTCGGTAATAAAATAATAAATAATATATTCTACAAAATAGAAACTAATAAACTTACCTGTTATTCAATTTCCCAAAAATTTTTTTTTTTTTATTTCTACCTTAAATCACAAATATTGCGCCGTTAGTTATAATACGTGATTATTTAAAAAAAACGGACCGGGTATGTTATTCCATTTAACAGGATTTTTTTTTGCCGTTATTAATGTTGCTAGGCAACAATGTTAACATTAAAGCATTGCCAATACAACAAGAAATAAAAAAAGCAAATACTCTATAAAATTAGTTGTAAGATATCTTATCCAAAGTAAATAGAATGATTTGTTGACAATGGGTCTAATAATTTGGCAAGGTACTGTACTTTTGATTTGATTTTTAACCATTTATACTTTACATATGCTGGAAAAATTTTATTTGTTCTATTAAATAAAAATCTCTATCACATTTACTGCAATTAGCGACATCTCTTATACGACACAGAAATGATTCTAAAGACATCTATTAAACTCTATAATTCAAGTTTGTACTGAATTTATTTGTGATATCAATATACAAAAAAACAGGCAAGTGCGTGTCGGACTCGCATACGAAGGGTTCCTTGCCATCGTACAACATTTAACACTTTTTATTTACTTTTTCAAATGAGAATTGGTGACTTTTGACAAAATAATGCATAATAATGAATGAGAATAAAATGAGAAAAAAACTACGAAAAAATTACGTTTCTGCTAGGGGGCTACCTTTAATTTTTAATTTAATTTTATTTTTATTATTTGTTGTTATAGCGGCAATAGAAATTTCAACTGTCTACCTATTACGGTTCACGAAATACAGTCCGGTGACAGACAGACATACAGACGGACGTACAAACAGGCATCGGAGCCATAGTAATAGGGTTCCTGTTTTTACCTTTTGGGTACGGAACGCTAAAAAGAGCTACTTTCTATGAAATAATAGAAATAAAAATTGCAATTCATTTATTTAAAAATAAAAACTTTGCACGCCAATTCAACCAAAAATTTTGGAGGGAATATTTGAAAGTTGTAGCCTTAGTTTCCCTATTTTCTCCTCCCTACATCTATAATTTTTTCTAGACTCTTAAATAAATCAAATAAATTTTCAAAAATGGACATTCTTTGCCTGCAAAAACATATAAATTAACATGGTGCAATTTGTTCGAAAAATGTCCTCGTATTACAGAAAGTATAGTGAATTTAGTGAATTCATAATGTCAAAATTCAACCATCGTCCCTCCTTCTCTTTGTAAAAATCTTTCCAAGTATGAAAAGCAAAAGACCTAGATTGAATTTTAGATATGAAAATTAAAAAAATTAAAAAAAAATTGTGAAAAAGCTTTTGGGTTTTTTTCCTATCTACAATTCTGTCTTCTTCTAAATAATATCCATACTAACTTTATTACTAAATATTACTAATAAATAGGTAATAGGTACACATTATAATCCCTTTTAATTAAACTTTATAAAAAACACCTAATTTTCGTAATTGAAGTTTAGTTGTGTTTTCCCAAAACTCAAAACGTGTAATTAAATTGGCCTAAAATTTTCCGAAACCTAATATCGATGTACGAATAGTTTTAAGAGCCTACGGAGTGAATCTATAGTTACAGAGTTAATTACTTTATTATTCTTCCTTAAACCATAACTAAACAAAAAACAATATCTGAAACAAATTAGCATTTCTATAGATAACGAGAATGATTGTATGAAATTAACGAGACAATGTTTGATTTTTTTCCAATTGAGAGAGAGTAAAAATATCAGAATGAATGCTGTTGTTGTGCCGGACACCTTTATTACCATCGACATCAATTTTATTTTCTATGGCTGCATGGCTTCTTTGTTGAGATTTACTATTGGGTCAGGCGTTTTATTCAATCGAAGTAATGACCTTCATTTGATTGGAATTTCATTCTTTTCACGTACGATCTCAGACACTATTCAAAATATGCCCTCATTGGAATTCATCACTCTTTTATCTGTCTGCGCTGCTTGATATCTTAATTAGAGCAATGATTGGTAATCAATACGAAATTAGTTTTTTGGATCAAAATCATATTCGTAACATTTTAAATATTTTTTGATTTATCTCAAAAATAGTTTGGGGTTCCATTTGATTTTGTTTAGTGAAGATTTCTTTGCAAACGATTAAAGTTTTACTTAAATCTCAAAGTATCGATGCAGATGAATCAGTTAAGTAAGTGGTTATATAGTCTATTTTATAATTTATTAGTTCTTTTTTATTTCTGTTTTATGGGATTCTGTACAAACAGTATAAATTTTGATCAATTAAGTCTAAAATTCAAGGAATTTAAAATGGAAATTGAATTGAAAAAATGGAAATATTGAAAAAAATAGAAAATTATTTTTGGAAAGAGTTGAAAAAATCAAATTAATTCGAATGAATTAAAATTGTTAAGACCTCAGTGGCTGAAAAAAGAAAGAAAGAAAAGCAAGCGTTTCGTATATTTCAATTTTTCCATTTTTTTTTTATCATTTCTTTCCACTTTTCTATTTTTGTTTGTTTTCTAAAGTCACTGGCAAATTTAGGACCCGCTGATGAGTCAAAACCAAGACTTGAAACTTGCCTTCCAAAATCAAATGGGTTGTTTGATGGGAAAACAAACAATTATTTTTCTGCTTTTGCTATTGTGCCGGAGAATCCAAAAAAAATGCCATCTTGAACAAATATAAAAATAAATAAATATGTAAATAAATCCGCTTATTGTTTTTTTTTTTACTTCTGAAATTTTCTACACATATTTTGTGAAAATTTAATATGGCTCTCCTAAAAAAATTAAAATTTTTGCGTATGCTGCAAAATGAAAATAGTCAGTCCTATGTTTTTAATGTACTGAAGAAGTAAAAACTTATGAAGTTAGCTATGATAATTATACTGTCCGACAAACTGTGCTAAAAAGAAATGGAAAAATCATTGATTTAATGACCACATTTTCAAGCCCTCTATACACTGAATTTATCGAGTGACTCAGATCGGATGAAATTAGTCCACCTTGCAAGAGATTGAACTTGAAAATGGATAAACCTTCGTGATGAAGGAGTGCTTTAAGTCAGCACATTATGTGGGTCCACTCAATGTGAAGAGATTACTAGTATGTATATATATAATGGATTGGATTGAATGGGACATCAAATTTATATATTGTCCATGACGACTTTGGTCAGGATAGAGTAGCTCAAAACAGATAAAGCTTTCATTGGAGAATATCTGGATAATCACAGTTCTTTTAACAGTAGAAAATGAAGCAAAGTCAGGAACAAAAGAAAAAACGAGCCTCACCTCAATCAACATAGTACAGATTTGGCGCCACATGAGATAGACAATCAACCAGTCCAACTATTAATAGCGCTTGAAGCTTCAATTTCAGAGGCAGCGGGATAGATTTGGTTAAGAGTAAAGACATAGTGATGCGAAAGTTTTTATTACCCAGGTTAGAAAATTATGCTTCTCGTTAATTGGGAGTAGATTTCGAATACAATACCAGTGGGTGAACAGTGATTCTGCGGCACGGGGCTTGAGAGCCGATTTAGAATAATTTTAGTCCGCTAAATATGAAAATATAAATATCAGATTTGCTAAATTGGTTCTAGTTTCTGAGAAATAACATAATGATGTAAAAAATATATAAAAAATATATTAAAACCTTTATTTTCAAATATAAATTGCATTATAAATGGTATTTTATACAGATAGCATAAATTACATGAAAATAGGAAATACAAAAAAAAATAAGAAAAACGTTTTCTATGACAATCTACTGATTTTGGCAAGGGCAATCCATATGTAAGGTCCAGCAATAGTCCGCCATCATATGACCGTCCCACCGGCCTTGGTATTATGTCTCCATTATCCTCATGTTCTGGTGGAACCGTTTTCCTTGCTCTTCACTATAATTGCCAAGGTTGTGAGGGAATTTGTTCAAATAGCAAAATGTAGTTTGACAATTTTCAAAATTTTCAAGCATTTTGTCGGCTATTTCGGGGTATTCTCCTGCATTATGGTTCCCCAAAAAATGTTTGGTAACTGATACAAAATCTTGTCCAGGCATCAGATTCTATCTAAGTCATGTGGCTTGTAAAACAATCCTTCATAAGGAGGACGGATTTGTGGACCATCAAAGATGCCTGCTTTTAATTTTTCCATACTAAGGCCAGGAAATGTATGGAAAATATATTTAAAATAATTGCCACTCTTATTTAAGGCTTTGACGAATGAAGAAGGATTTTTCGTGGTCTATTAATGGCTCATGAATGATGTTAGCTTTTCCCACATGGTCATACTTTCTCTCAGCCGCCATTCCTTTCTACTCTAGTGTTCTTCTTTTGCACGACTATTCCGCAAAGACAAAGGAAACAGGGGTATTTTTTTTTTTGAGCTGTCCATGAAGAGTCGCCAATCTTCTGACCGATATTCCTGTAAGCCCATAAATTTTAAAAGTGCAGGAACATTCTTACAATACACCAGATCATCTCCTTCACTGAAATAACGAAGAATTTTTTCCTCTCTATTTCGGTTAGATGTTATTTTTATGCAATCTTTTTCTTTAAATCTTGTGTGGCAAGAAGTTCAGCTGATTTAATTGATAAATTTAAATCTCGGATCAAGTCATTGAGCACACCTTAAGAAAATCCTTTAAGTGTAAAACTGCACCGGTCAAATTCACTTTCACTGTTGCTTTAATTTTGAGTGACTAACATTTCAATATCATCCAGAGGAATCCCCGTTGATAAGGTAGTAAATATCGGTACTGGAAAATCTTCACTGTGTGGTATTGAAGCTTTAACCAATTGTATATTAGGATAAGTCCACGTGCCCTTTTTGTACCGGTTCATACCTTTCACATTTACTACACTAAAGTATTTATCTTCAAGATGATTCCTTGGTTCACTCCACGTCATCGGTAGTCCAAATTTAAGTCCTTTGCGTCCTCTATGCATTTAGTATCGGAGAGACTACACAAAAACTTTACATACTTTATGCGGCACACAACATTTATCCTGCTACCTAAGCTGTTTTCCAAAAGTATGCTTGGTAAGCTTGTTCTACGAAATCGTTAATGTGTCTTCGATGTATTTGTTGACAATACTTACCACATATGTAGCAAAAGCTGTCGGGATCGGTAACACAAAATTTGCGTGAAAAACTCATGTTTTCCAAAATCTAAAAACGCAATTGTAAGATGATTCAAAAATTTTCTTGATTGCGCGCAACTTGATAATCCGCCCGAATATGATCTACCGCCTAGCTGTCGTGAACTCAAGTTTCCAAATCAAACTGCCTTGCTTCTATCTTTCGACACATTATTTATTCTGGGTAGCCGGACCTTAAAACTGCTAATAGTTGCTAAATGTCCTTACCTTATTGTATTCTTCTCCTTTCCTTCAGATTGTTTCCCTGTTTGTGTTTACTTCTAATTGTTTACATCTCAAGTGAAAAATCAATTTTGTTAGGTACTGCATAAGTCTATGTATAACATTTTCTTTTCTATAAATTTTCAGAATGTAATTCGAATGTGAGAATGTTGCACCCACATTTTACAATCTCTTAATACCTTTCATAGAGAGATCAGAATTTTTATTTTAAAACTAAAGGTGAAGCTAGACGGCGAGAGACTTTGACCAATGAATTGTTCTTTGGAGACCCAGAAATCAGTGTATACACTTCGGAAACGCAAAAAAATCTCTAAAATCTGTAAAAAGTGTAAAGTCTCTATAGACTTTTTTGATCCCCGGTCTCCCGTCATGTATTTTAAAACAAACAGGTGTCCAGGTTTGGTCTCCGCTCGTCGGTCCCGAAACGTCGAGCAATGTTTTAGAAAATTAAATACTTCTCAACAAAACGATCGGTGTATTCCTGAAAATAACCTTTCCAAAAAATCCGTCATTTTAAGTAACCCGATCAAAAGCATAAGGCCAGCTCTAAACCTATCAGCTGTAAATTCATCTAATTACCAAAGTGAATTCTTATTTTTTTTTATTGGGCTTAGAGATCCTGAGCTTACCCCTGCGAATTATTGCAGCTCCTGATATTGTCTTAATTTTTTTTAATTCCCGTTAATCAGCTCCCATTTCTACCCTGCACTCTCCCCGCCCCATTTCCTCCACCTATCTTGTTCGCCCTGAGCTCCTATTTTTTTTTTGATACCACATACATTCTCCTTCTACTCTCCATTCTCTCGTTATACCGAAAAAACTCGAGAAAACCTACCCTCCTACATCCCTCAAAAACTACCCCTACAAAACAGAAATTTCAATTTATTTCGACAGTGAAAGGTAATAGGCAGATGTACCTCAAATATGAAAAAAAAAATCCAACCCTCTACAACAAAAAGTGATACCCTTAATCGTCCCAGGCGATTCGCACTTTTTCACATTTCTTACGTTTACCCTAATTCTGCAACCATGTTCTTCTAAGAAAACGAAATTCTCATCTCCCAAATTCCCAAATTCTCCGTGTTACAGAATCCGGCCCCAGGTTCGGTCTTCGCTTTTCGAAGTTTGTTCATTTGTCGTCTCCAGGTTTTCGAAAACTGTTTGTGTGTTCTGGTCAGTTATAAATGTAGGTCTCCTCCTCGAAGGAAAAGCAATAAATTGGAGTGAGTTTGACAAAATGTTACAAAGAAATTAATAAAAAATTGAATAATTAATATAATGGATTTAGGGCAGAAATTTTCTTTCACCAAGATAGTTCTGGTTATTTAAAAAAAAATAATAATAATAATAAAGTTGGTGTATAATGGGTCCTTCACGAAATTATGCATAGGTTTCTTGGGAATATATGACCCGCGTTGAATAAGTCAAAGACGTATTGTGTTATTCATCCGCTATATTTCGGTCATGGGTTTTGACAACTCTCAAAGCATTAGATGTAAAATGTA
Organism: Dioctria linearis; assembly: GCA_963930735.1. Taxonomy (NCBI): domain Eukaryota; kingdom Metazoa; phylum Arthropoda; class Insecta; order Diptera; family Asilidae; genus Dioctria; species Dioctria linearis. The sequence continues at coordinate 168,738,772 of OZ005743.1, read as the reverse complement.
ATAATAGTAAGAATACATATAACTCCCGATGCGTGTTTTGATATTCCTCCCCGTCTCCCCGATGTAGATCTTGTTACAGTTGGGGGTGTTGCATTTTATTTCATATATTGCACCTATTATAGGTTTTTCAATCTTGGTTTTGGTATCTGTGTATACTATGATGTCGTAGTTTGTTTTGTGGTTGTAGTCCTAGAGAATTGTTTAAGCTATTATTATTCAGAAAGGGGATGATTTTGTCGCTTATTGGTGGTACGTATGTGAGTTTTATGTATCTAGTGACTTGGGCGGGCTGATTGTAGTCTCAATTCTCTATTCTATTGTTATTGAAGGTATATTTGGTATTTTTGATGATCTTAGATATTATATGTGTGGCGTAATGATTTGAAGCTAGTATAGCGTTTATTCTGTTATACACCTAACAACCTTCGATTTGCACGGTACTCGATTTGCACGGTACTCGATTTGCACAGTTTAGGTTTAACACGACTGAAAAAATGAGGAAAAATTCCATATTTATTATACTAATTTTCAGTTTAACACGGTCACAACAATTTTTGAAAAAAAAAAATTTAAAATAATCGCGCAAACTTAGAATTCAAAATCTAAAAAAAACTACTACTACACAGTTATCTCGCCTGGTCAGATCGAATAAGATGCATTACAATGAAATATTGGGAGGTTGCTTGCGCGTCCATGCTTTCATTTGAATGAGCTTGAAAATATGTATGCTTAGCTCTAAGCTTCAAAAGAGGAGAACAAGGCGCACAATGCAACAGAACAGAATGAAGCAAGGAATAGAATAGGAATTAAGGGCCAAACACAGTTTCGATGGCAGACGATGGACTTTTGCAGCAATAGGAACAATTTTCTCCAAGAACGTTTTATGGAGCGTGTATTAGTGTATTACATAGGGGTGGATTGGTATTGGAAACGAGGTTGGTATCCGAAAAGGGTCCCTGGAACGTAGGCTACAACAAGGCCCATTGTTCATCCTCCAGACTTATGAGCAATTTCTCAGAAGTCCCAACCGGACCCTCTAACAAAATTCAAAATTGGCCTCCCAACCTTTCTGTCCGGCTTCAAGCAGTTCTTTCAGGAGGTGTGAGCCAACCAATCTGTAACGTTTTCCTGAGGGGGTCGAACAGTGACAAAGAAAATGTGTCACCGTTTCAGTTTCCTCTCCGCATCCTCTGCATGCCGGATCTTCAATAAGCTCCATCCTATGCTGGTGACCCCTGAGAAGAGAGTGTCCAGTGAGAATTGATACTACAGTTCTCTGGGTTGGCTTGCTTAGTCCCAGTAACTCTTTCGTTTCATTTGGGTTGGGTAAGCCCCACAACTCCTTTGTGGTTCTACCTGAGGAGTCATCCAAGCAAAGGCGACTGTGTTGGCAGTCGGCCCAAGTCGAAGTAGTAGAGGCAAAGGTGTTTTGGTGCGATCCCGATTGTGGAAGAGATTTCCTCCGAGGTTGCACCAAGACGATCAAGTTTGTTCGCCTTTTATTCCCGCTAATGCCGCTGTGACCTGGTGCCCAAAATACCAGTACCCCGTTGTTCCGAGGAAGGGAATTCAGGGTAGTTTTACATTTAAATGCTTGGCTGTTCGAGCAGATTGTCCTTGTTTTTAGTAGGTATCTGAGTCTAGAAGATACCTTCCCGCTTCAAGGATGGCCTTGAATACCGCCTGGAAAACCGTTACATGGCTTTCAACACCTGCTCCGGTATTCTCTTCCAATTTGTATATAAATATGATAGGGTTTGTCAATGGTTGAAGCACAGAATATGATTCTCATTCTGCCCTATCTGGAATTTTCGAATTAAAGTTTCTCCTCAGCATAGTCTCGAGAAGGTACGATGGACTACACCAATTCAAAGACGAATTCTTGTGGAACAGTTGTACCAGTGTGAATCCCGCTCCGATTGAGATGCAGCCTCATCGCAGCGATTGACGCCCTCTTCTTGACGTGTATATAAACGGGGTGTGTTGAGGATAACCTCAAGAGCCCTCGTGCTGGTTGACTTCAGAGCACCACTTACACTAAGGAGATATAATCTTTGAATCTTCTCCAAAGGATCGTCCGTAAGTTTAAGTCGCCACTTTTTCTCTATGGATCTACAGCAGATCGTGAAGCCTTGAAGAGCGTGATTCGCTCTGTTGGGCTTCCAGCTTAATTTCTATCTAACATGATAGCAAGATATTTTACTCTGTCCTTGAATTCCAAACGATAGAGGGCAGATTCAATCTGGTAGTGTTCCTTTTCTTAGTAAAGTGGCATAAAGCTATTTTTAATCTTTAATGCAGAGTCCGAAATCCGTAGCCTAGTCCCTTTGGATCACTTTTTACACCAATCCGCTTCAGTTCAGACAAAATACCGGCTTGAGGGTGCCTCTCTGGACTATTTTTACTCTACTTACCCCTTCCAGTTCTCGATTTAATATGTATGTTCGCCTGAATTTATGAAAAACTACATACTTATAATATCAAAATATGTTAATATATGTGTAATATTGTTTTACCTTAGATCTATACTTTTTCAATATATAACATGAATTTAATTGCATGATTTCAATTTACACGGTTTCGGTTTACACGGTACTTCTGGAGAACGAATGCACCGTGTAAATCGAGGGTCGGGTGTAGTTGGCTCCATGGAATTGTTGGTCACTAAGTGTGATCACCTTCTTTGCAAAAGAGAGAGCCACATTAAATTTCATCTTATAGGGATGAATCGAGAAATAGTTTAACAGACGACCTGATTCTATTGGTTTCATATACCAGTCAGTGATGATTTTATTACCATCGCTGCAGAGTGTTAAATCTAGGAAAGGGATACTTTTGGAGACATGATCCTCTTGTTCCATGGTTAATTTGATAAGTGGATAATTAGTATTGAAAATTTGTCAAGTGCCATCTATGGTGTATGTTGGCAACACTGTGATAAAGTCACCTACGTATTTTTTTCACAAATACTGGTATATGCTAAAATCTCCAATAATTTGGTCCAAGAGGTCGTACAATACAAACTCTGCTAAAATGCTCGATAGGCTGCTACCCATAGCTAGTCCATGCTTTTGCTTATAGAAAGTGTCATAAAAATGTTATTATCGCAGATTCAGAGCTTGAGAGCTTTTGTAAAAATGCACTTACTTGGTGTGCTATTTTATTAGTGGCCATCTCTTCAACACACATTTTATTTGCTCCATCATGCGGGATGTTACTATATAGCTGTCTGACATCCAGCGAGATGAGGCGACTATTAGGCTGGATATATACATTTTTAACAAAAATTTTGAAAGTGACAGAGTTTGGCTCATTGTATTTGGTGATGTCACGAACTTTTGCCAGTATTGTGTTAAGGAAGCTATAGCTGCCTTAATAGTGTGAGCTTACATCTGATTTTGTGATGCATTTTTCTCATGCATTTCTATGACAAATTCATTGTTATTCCTGATAAAAACTTTTATCATGTTGGCTTTCACATTATCCATGATCTCATATGTGTTCGTGTCACTTAGGTGTTCGCGCATTTTTTGATGGTATTGATGCTTATCTATTATTATGGTGCAGTTATCTTTGTCGCTATTTATAATAAATGTATCTTTGTTTTCATTTAGAAAAGTGGTGGTTATTTTCAGTGACTTGTTGACATGTCTCCAGAGACCTAAAGTGTTGGTCTTCAGAGACAAAAGTTTCTTGCTGTGTGCCTAAGGCCCTCCGCACACAGAGCTACTCAAAAAATACTGTAAAGTGTTGAAAATTTATTTTAAGTTTGCAACTAGTAACTTGTGCGTTGCCGCCTATGCATTTCAATGCAAGTCCGCTCACGGCGCTACTAGTTGGTAATCAATTTGCAACGCGTTTGTGATTAGTCTCTTTCGACACGTCGCGTCGTGCTGATCTCCAGGCTATCAGTTGCAAACCAGTTTCGTTTTTCCTTTCGCAATATTTTGGAAATGAGGAAATGAAGACTTCAAAAACTTGAGACTTGGCTTGCTACTGAAGCAAAGTGATTCGAGTTCCATCATTTATGTAGCTCCGTGTGCAAATCATCAGTTAATAACCAGTTTGCGACTTGGATCACCAACCAGTTTGTCACAACTGAGTTGCTCCGTGTGTGGAGGGCCTAAGCATTTCGGAGATTTTAGTCTCTCTAAACCGAAGACTCGAGACCAAAAGTTTCTCACGGTCTGTCTTTAACTTACGCATTAGAAGGTCATTTTCCGAAAACTATCAGAGGAAGCCCAAGAAACAATTTTTTTTTTATATAGTAGTAACCGTAAGGTTTCCATTACCAAATTATATAACTTGAGTTATATAGACTGGTACTCGGAACGTCTTTGTAACCACTATAAACCCTTTATAGAGCTTAAATGGAGGATTATATAAAGGTTACCGTGACTTGATTTAGGTAACGTTATATAACTAAAAGTTTTATAATATGAGTAACCAAAATATTCTGGTTACCTTAATATAACTTCTTATATAACCCTTATATAACCCAATGTGCTCTCGATTAATTTATTTTGGTCATAGCAGTGGTTGCGGTAATGTTTCGGTTACCTTTATAAACTTTGTTTATAATGGTGATGGTAACGTTTCCACAACGCTCGGAATTCTCAGACTGACTACTTTCAGTGATAGAAATGTTAGGGAAATTATTTTTCGTTACCTTTATAAAGCAATAATATGCAAATATTTACGAAACCTATCTTGACATAGAATTTCGATTTTTTTTTTTTGTATTGTATTTTTATAATGTAAGGGTTTAATATTTTTACATTTTAGAAGTGCAATTTTTCGGCATATGTGGCGAAATTCAGCTGCAATTGAAATTTTACTGTAAATATCATCATAGATACTTCCAAAAAATACAGACCGCTCCAAAAATACGAAATATTTAATAATTTTAATTAAATATGACAAAATTTAAGATTTTCACTTATGTGACATTAATTCAGAAAAATTACATAACACACGTTAGAAATGTTATGTACCTAAAAAGATGTATTTTCTTCATATAAAAATAAAACGGAAGCCATATATCTGCAATTTAAAAAATTGGCTTAACCGACATTTTCTTTTTTATCTGCAATGGACAGATGAAAAAATGGCGGCTTGTACTTAAATGAACAAATTACCATTATAAAACTTCAAGTAGTTTTATATAAACTGAATGACCCTTATAAAACTTCTAGAAATATTATATAAACGAAAGGCACTACCATGCCTCGAAAATGGTCATTATATACCCTTTAGTAATAATATGTAACCTTTGGTAATGTTATATATCTTAATTATAGTCACAAAAAACAGACGTTAGTGTTCTTATATACCCTTTGGTTATATTATGTTATATAAATAAAAACAGTTTTATAAAGGCTCCATTCGACACTAAAAGTAATTTGTTTTTATAACGATCACCGTAGTTACTAAAGGGCCACCAAAAAATTTTACGATATTTTATAGTGGGTATATGTATTACCGAAAGTTCCCAATTTTTATTAAAGTCACCTAAATTACTGAAAGTTGTCGAGTTATATAAGTGTAACCACGGATACCGCAATAAACACTTATTACCAATAAGTTTATAACGTGGTGATCAAAACAATTATAAAACTTTCTTATCTTCTAGTAATGGTTACTCTAAGTTATATAGACCGGTGATTGAAACATTTCCATCACCAACTTATAAAACCTTTAGTAACTTATTTCCACGATAACCATTAGTAACCTAAAAAACTCTAATATAACTACATCACCAATTGGTAATATTATAAAACTCTTATATAACCACTGAAATTCTTATATAACCGAGTAACCATTATATACCCCTAATAAAACTACCCATCACCTTCAGTCACCAAAAATTGGAAAAATTGTTACTTGGGAGGGGACTTACATCTTTGATGTATAAGTGTAAAAGGTGTAAAATTGCCATAATTTACAATAAGGAATCAAGCATTGAACTAAATGAAAACAAAAAACAATGAGAATAATTATACAACCCGATTTATGTACTATCAATTTGAGGGTGTATAAGTACAGGACCCTTGTATTGTTTTACAACGCTCTGTAACAAAATACACCTTTTACAATAATTTACTCTTCAAATACAACAATCGGTGTATTGTATTATATGAAGCAAAATATCTTAAAGATTTCAAAAAATAATACAGTCATCCAGACCCGAAAAACGTATTAATAATAGTAAATTAAAAAAGTTATTATTTAACAATGACAAGAATATTATTTTTAAGTTTCATTCAGATTTATTTTTGAGTTACCAGAAAATTGTCAACATAATTATTCTTCACAAATCCAACGCGACATTTCATTCCACCTTCCCAGGGAAAACATCCAACAGAGATTTCTCATACTTTTAATAAAATTCCATATAATGATTAATTTTAGTAATCTTCAGACGTATAAATTTCAAGTTAATGAAAACCTTTTAAATTTTACTACATCAGGGTTAAACAACAATTTATGAAATCAAAGTCATTAATAAATTCGCTTAACTTAAATGTTTCCTTAATACAAATGTTTTATTTTAACATTTTATGCACAAGAAAAGTTGGTACAAAAAAATATACTTAAGATCTATGAAATTTTATGCCAAAGTCGTTCGAATGCAAAATATTTTGCAATAACAGAGCAAAACATATTTTAAGAGAAAGTATGTTTAAGGAAATTCGTATACCTAAGGGTATCATCGGTATTATTTATCCAATTGAAAACATATTGCGGTAAAATCTACTCGAAAGAAAAAGTACCCACTACAAATTGAACAAACAAACAATAATTATTATTAAAGAGCATACGCCCTCTAAGTTGGTCAAGTTATGGTTGTGACTTATTTCCCTCAACATAATTCAATGTGGGCCTTTAGAAAAAAATCATACGTGATGCGTAAAATAACCCGACAATAAAGCATTAAAAAGACATCTTGAAACATACCATTCAAAAAGGCGGATGGTCATTATTCATTAGCAATGTAGAAAGCCAGTAAGATACGCTCACTTAAGAAGATCAAGCAAATCATTGTCATTGTGTCATGTCTTATGTCTTGTCTTTTGTCACCAGTTCATCTATGTTGGAACCGCAATTTTATAAACTTTATCATCACCTACCTACCGGTAATTTTGTCACGTCTATTATAGAAAAACGAAATCAATTTAAATCCGAAACAAATGACACTACGCTTTCCAGGTCAATTACTGACTTAATCAATTCCATCCGAGTGGTCGTCTTATGGCCTCAATCTTTTACTACTCGTAACGAAACTAGAATAATTGATGTCTTCACTTTACACCTGTGTTCTGTGGGAATCAAGATTAAGTGTGGAAACTCAATTGTTTTTACAAATTTAATATAAGCAAAAAATTCACCAATTTAGGGAAATTAATTATATTTTTTAAAGCTTTTTGGCAGAACCAAGAAGCACAATGGAGCCAAAGAGTAATACGGGAAATAAAATTCATGAAACATTTTATCTATAATTTGTTACTACAAAGCAATCGTTTAAAATTGGTTCAAATGTGTTATACTAAACAGAAATAAATACCGTAACTGATTTAAATCTGCTCCAAATTTTTGCACGTATTTTAACTGAATAATTTGAAGACTTTGTTGTTTATAACAAGGAGAGTTGTATCAGATATGGATCTACTTAGGGAACATTGCAATACAATTCAATGTAACACCAGTAGCATCTCATAGTCATTACATAAATATCTGCAACACTTTCGGACGCGATATTAAGAAAAATTAGTATAGAAGAGTCCATCTCGACTATATTAATTGTGTAAATTATTAGTAGATACTTAACATAAGAATTTTCGAAAATATGAAGCCTCAATAATTTTCGAAAATGCTTTGACCTCTTCAATTCAAAAATAACGGCTTTTGGGGCCAAATCAACCGAAAAGTGGGGAGGAAATAAAAGTAACTAGTTTTTTGTTATGTACTCACTGAAACCTTTCCAAAAAGTATCCACATGTCGGGGTACAGAGGAGAGTAGCAACCGCAATTTTTTTTATAGGTTTGGAAAATGCTCAAATTTGCAAATTGTTGGAGTTGTCGCGGTTAAATTGGCGCAGACTATGAACAAAAGCGCCAAATTCATTCAGATTAAATCCCAACTACAGAAGAGATATGGGGATTGCTCGTTCTATAAGTACCATGTGCGTGAGTTTTCAAACAGTGCCGCTAGATGGTGGAAAGTAAATTTTTTTTACTTTTTATTATTTTTAAATAGATAAATGGCATCTGATCTGCCTAAATTTTCATATAGAAAATCTCCTAACAAGCGTACATCCATTAAAAAATAAAAGTTTGATTTAAGTTTAATTTTGCAAATCGGAAAATGTTTAGCCGAGATTTTGGGTGGGGGTGGTTTGCAGGGGCGGATTAACCATAGCGCGGGATTGGGCGATCGCCCAGGACGAAAAGTCAAAGGGGGCGAAACCGAAAATGGAAAGTAAAAAAGTAAAACAGAAAGTAAAATATTATTAAAAAAAATAAAAAATTATATAAATCACTTGATAATATCGCCAAATGGAAATTTAACGTATAATTAACTCGTCTGGCAGCACTTCGCTCCATTCCATGCTTTAAGGCTTAACTACAATTTGCACAACCTTGCATATGCAAGCCTTGAAAATATCACTAATGCTTCCTTATGCATCACTAACATTTGTATAGTATTTAGACAAACTGTCAAATTTGCTTATGCAAAGTACGATCGCCAGCGTACAGACAGAAGTTGACGAAAGGAATGAAAACTTGACGAACGGCTTCTTATTCCTATTGTGGGTTGTTATTATGAAAAGCAATTGTTCGTGTCTTTGCATATGCTAGCATATGCACATTGTGGTTAGGCCTTTAGGGTGAAAACAAGTACAGCCATATAGACATACTGACAGACTTCAATAATATGGACACATATAAAATACTCCTGAATGGATTTCCCTATATATTTCCTTCATTTATCGTTTTTTCTTACCAAGGTCATGTTTATGTGTCAATAGGTATACTTTGATATACTTTGGAAGTATCGTCATGATTATTGCGATGCTGGCAGTAAGCTCCGTCACCGTTGTTATAAGTTGTACTATTGTCTATAGAACTTATAGTGATTGCGTCAATGCGTCCTTGTTATATTGTCAGATGGTTCCACTTGTACCATTTTGAATAACTTTGCTCTGTTCTGCAATTGAAGGTTTGACATTGTGTTCAAGGGATAAGCCGTGAGAGCATAGACAAACAAATAACATACAAAGGGAAATAGAACAACGAGTAACGCCTCGCTCGAATATAAAATCAACGATGCCCGACTTGATGTCGTAACAAGCCAGCAATGCGTCGCTCCAATATAAAATCAACAATGGCTTAGAAATTTACTGGACATTTTTTCCTTAGAATTGTTATGCATTATTGGCGGACGGCAACGGATGCTTGGCTTAGTTCACTAACAATTCTTATGAGCATAGACGCGTAGTTGCGCAATAAGCTTTTATTTCTTCTTAGAAATTTACAGAAAATGTTCCAACCGAATTTTTATTCAGTCTCGTGGTCGACTGCAGTAATTTTCAGATACCATGTGTGCCATTGAAGCCTTCTCTAAATAAGATCGATGCATCCTTGATTTTATATTGGACCGAGGCATTGCTGGCTTAAGTGGGAAACGCAATTACAGCGTTTCGATCCAATTCGTAAAAATGTAAAAAGTTTACTTATATACTTTTGAGAGGTAGATGCAATTGTACACATTACACCGAATGGATTGAAATGGATCGAATCGAAATGGATACAAAATTATTGAATCTTGATATATGTAGTCAGAAAAACAAAGGTAAGCGAGGTACTGTAAGATTCTTAATTTTTCTTGAGGAGCGGCAATCTTGGCATCATAAAAAATTAATAAATGAGTACCGGAATAGGTTTCTAAAATTGTCAATGTCGAATGCATTATTATTTCCTAAGTAAAGGAGCGAAAAGTTAATATCGCGATGTCAGAATACCTAAACCATTGTTTCGCTTAATTATAAATTTTAGTCGCTATAGCCGAAATAAAGCCACCACTTTCACATCCCAGGTAGAAGGGCTAATAACCTATCATATCGGTCAAGTATCTATGCACTAATCCAAATACCTGAATCATGCTTGGTCTAATATGAATCATTCCTACATACCTTATAAGATTAAGAGCATATTTCAATGGATATCTGTTTCAATACGTGCACATTAAAAATGTATGCATAGACGTAGAGGTTTTGCTGTTAACCAATAACGAATATTTGTATTTTATGGAATATTATGGAAAAATTCTGTATTCTTCAGAGTGCTTATTGTTGTTCCCCTATTTCATATAAATACGAACTATTCCTAAAATTTGTCATTTTATTTTGAGTTATCAACATCATTGTGTCGAAAGGGAGAGTGTTTAAATAAGTTTAAAGAAATTAACAGAGAAAGTGATTATTAGAGCAGTGTAAATCAGTTAAATATATTTACTGTATTTGTGATATTGAAAAATACAATAAGGATTTTGAAGTCCATATTTTTTAGGGCAAACTGTTCAAATAGATGTAGACAACAGTGAATCATCAGCTTCAGTAGATCATCTGGAGTTAAAACTATATGTGACGAATTTATTACATGTATCGGAAAAATGATCAGGGAAAAGATACAAACTGAAATAAAAAAAAGTAAATATTATGCAATAAGTGTTGATTCAACCCCTGATATATCCCGAACAGACCAGTTAACTTTCATAATTAGTTAGATACACCGATCACAATGGTAAAGTGGCTGAACGTTTTGTCAAATTCATTATCAGAGTCGGGCACAAAGAGTCGGATATGGAGGAAACTATTCTAAACACTTTAAGACAACTAGATCTATAGATATAAAGCATTGCAGAGGGCAAGCTTATGATAATGCAAGCAATATGTCTGGTCAATACGTAGGATTCCAAGCACGAATAAAGGAGCATAATGATTTAGATTTCTATATTCCTTGCGCTAAACATTCGCTAAATTTAGTAGGAAGTTATTCTGCCGAATGCTGCTTGAGTGCTACACGATTTTTTATGTTTGCCAACGAGTTTTATACCTTCATTTCTGCTTCAACATATCGTTGGGAAATACTGAGGGATGCGCAATTTCATCTTCAAATAATGCTACTTGTCTGCAAAAAAACTTTCGACGACAAGATGGTCAGCAAGAGCAGATGCAGTAAAGGCAATGTATGACGGCTATGAAGCTTTCAAATCTGCTTTGGAAAAGTGTAACAACGAATCCTCACAAGCACCTAATGTCCAAGCTCAAACAAGAGGCATGATAAAAACTATGGAAACTTTAGAAACTGGAGTTCTGCTAGCTTTTTTGAACCACATTCTCATACATTTCAATAAGACCCGTAAAACGCTACAAAACATAAATACGGACGTCTTTTTAGTTGTGAAATTATTTGAATCATCATTAGGATTTATAAAAAGTTTGAGAAATAATTTCAATGATTTTGAAAAAATGGGGGAAAAAATGACTGGGTTTCAGGATTATCAAATCAATAACAAAAGGGCCAAGAAAAGAAAGCTACAAGACGACGAAACTAGATTAAATGAGACACAATTTGATGGAAGGGAGAATATGCGAGTAAATGTTTTCATTACAATTATAGATGCACTTGTTACAGAGCTAACAAAAAGAAAAATAGCATATGAAAAAAATTTGGATCTTGTCGAGTTTTTGGAAAAAATTATATAATCATCTGACGAGGAAATAAGAACAAAAAGGCAGCAAATTAAAGACATATATAAAAATGATCTGGATGATTATTTTCCTCAGGAATGTGTGCAATATAAATATTTTTTGATTCATAGTGGTCACGATGGCAGCCTAAATTTGGGAGAACTTCTACAAAGTTTAAAATCTGAAAAACTAATCTCGACGTTTCCTAATATCGAGGTAGTACTGAGAATTTATCTCTGTCTTCCATCTACCAACGCCTCTGGAGAGAGGTCTTCTTCCACATTAAGAAGGATTAAAGATTATCTCAGAAACACACTTGCAGATGAGAAAACAAGTGACCTGGCACTAATCAACGTTTCCATGAGATTTTGAATTCCATTTCTGAAGATGAAAATATAAATAGATTTGTATCATTAAAACAAAGAAAAAATTATTAAGTTGCATAAGCATTTTTAGTTTTAGTTCAAATCTATAGTCTTGTATCAGTATTAGTCACAAAAATAGTCTTGAATTTCCTAATAAAAAACGTGAGTTGTTTTTTTCTTTTCTTAAGTGTCTTCATATTAAAAAATTGAAAGGAGGGCCCGGGAAAGGGCGAAATGGTTTTGATCGCCCAGGGGCGAAAAATGTCTTAATCCGGATATACGATTACTTCAAAAATTCATATCTTAAAAACGAAGCCGAATAACATCGCAACTTTTTGTATATAGATAGATAGGTTACTAGCTTCGAAATAAAAATAAAAAAAAGTACTAGAAACCCCCTCTAGTGAATAATACTAATTTTGTGCAGGAAAACATAAAAAATATGGGTGAGCCATTTTGGTATTTCCTACAAACTGTGAAAGTTTCATCCAAATCGGAAATGGTCGGGTTCCAAAGTGCTACTTACTTAAAGTTAGAACCCTTACAGCTGGTGGAGGGAGTTCTAAAACAAACTACCTGCTTGGTGACTGAATTCTAAGTAAGTTCTTTATTCATTTTTACTCTATATTTACATCAATTTTACCTCAAAGATAAGTTATGGGAACCAAGGTTATCTATCCAGAAATTCAACGTTTTCACATCAAATTTAAATGTATTAAACTTTTGTGGGAATGAACGTTATCACATGAAATTTAACCCTTTTTCACAGACAGTGCAAGTATGCATTTTATTTTGTGTGAACGTTGAATTGGGTAGAGAATTTGATGAAAAAAAATATTATTTTTAGAAATAATTCTTTGCATGATCGTGTTGATCATTCTGGGCCCAACGAAGTTGAGAGAACTGTAGTTCGTTTTGATGGTCTCGGGACAGGCGCCTCTACGTCAAAGCTGGTATCATCGGGTCGGGGGTGGTGTTTGTTGGTGCTCTCCGCTTACATTGTAGTGGAAGTTTATACCAGACTACTCCTATGATGATTCCGGCAATGATAAGGTACGTGATCGTATAATGGTGCACATGATGATTGTCGATCACGGGAAATTTGTCCTTGATTTGATTGAATTGGATGTCCGATAAAGGCTTGGTATCCAAGTGTATAAGTGGGATGAGCTTAGTATCTACCTCATCGTGTTGCAGCTTTTCTGTGAGAAGGGTTCATAGGTTCATAGGATGACCTTTGGACATTTGAATATGTGTTTTGTGCGGTTATACTCATAGCTGGATGTTTTATTTGGCAACTTTCGTTTAGTCTTATAAAACCGCTTTTTTTAAGTCTTTTAATCAGGACTTGAGTCCCGCATACAATATTAATCGTGGTCTCTTCATTCACCACGAGAATCCAGTGATTAGGGTGTTGAAGTTGTATCCAATACTGTGATGGATGAGTCTTCTTAACATTACAAGCAGACAGTGGTGGCTTTTTGTGATTTAGCAAGTCCATTTCACAGCGACTGATTGATGCCAACTTGGTGTATATAGGATGTTGCTGTTGGCAAAGATAGCCGAGACTCTCTGTGTTGATGCAGCCTGATTTTGCAGTTTGAGTTAGAGGATAGTAATGATCTCTATGTAGGGTGGCTGCTAGGAATTCTGATGATGGTTCTATTTAGAAGTACTCTCCATTGCGTTCTGTCGGAAAAGGATATATATTAAAAAGCTGGAATAATGTTGCGTCTGGCAGTGGTATTTGTATTTTATAGATAATCTTGGTGTCCATTACCCTACTTTTTACTGTTATAATCTTGTAGAGATTAATTAATTCTTCGGAATGTGTTTCACCGGGAATGATTTTCTCGAATATGTTTTATTTGAGCTTGAAGTTGTTGTGAGGTGAGTAAAAATGGACTGATTTTACCATTGTGGGCATCATCGATTAACTCCTTTTGTACCCTTTCATAATTGTTTGTGATAAAACTTGTGTATGCTGTTAGGGCGGTGAAGGATTGTACTATTTCACTTTTCTGGATGACCGCTTTCTGCACTTCCAAATTGGTCGTTATATGATTATTGAAGACCTCAAATTGTTGCTGGATCTCTTCTGTTGTTTTCTTCAGTACATTTACGGTCACGTCAGCTATTGAGGTTTTCCATTTCTTCCTCTATGTAATCCGCGCAATTTTTATCCAATACTCCGAATAAACTATGTTGAAGTGTTCCTATGATTTCTAAAAGTGCCCTTCTTTGTCGCTCTTTCATTAGATGATTTCCGTTTCGTTTATGAAAAGAATCAGGTTGTTATGGTGCATTTCTTTTATTTCATCACTCAGTTTTTCTAGGCTGCTTTCGAATCCGTTTAGTTGTTGGTAATATGTACTTAAGTCATACTAAACGACTACGTTCCATATATTATTTACCATATGTAAATGGGAGAGGTGTTCCATATATATGTCGGGATTGTGGGCAAATGGTAGTAATTCCACTGGGATATTATTAGTGTTGGGATATTAGTAATGACTGTGCAACTGCGCTTAAAACGAGGTTAAGTACCAGTAGCACACTGGATGTCCTTATTCGCTTAGGCTGTCTCATGGGTAGCGCGGTACGCTGAAGTTCTTCTATTGCTGGTCGAACTGGAATATTGATTGGGTGAATTTTTATACTTCCTGGATTTGTATTTTAAATTCCTGGCGTATTGTTGTAGCTACCGTGAGGGTTGCAGTGTATGTGATTTTGTCTATTCTCGGTATATCATCTGTATTAAAAGACAGCTTGCATATTTTGCTTATTGGCCTTTTTAGGGTGTTTTTTATTGTTTTAACGGTTACTACGCGTACCAGTCCATCTGAACCATGGTGTGTGTCTTCAATTCTTCCTAATGCCCAACGACCAGGAGGTTGATTGTCGTTTTTTAGTATAACTATGTCTCCCACTTTGACGTTTGTTGTTTTGTCCTGCCACTTGGTTCTTTGTTGTAATCTGGATAGGTATTCCGATGACCAAATCTTCCAGAAATCATTTTTCAGTTTGGTAATTAATTTCCAACGGGATAAGCAATGCATTGGTATTTCTAATGGATTCGGTTCTGGTGGCGTTAATAAGGCGCCTCCTACCAAAAAATGTCCTGGTGTCAGTACTTCAAGATCATCAGGATCATTACTTAGCGGGCAGAGTGGTCGTGAGTTCAGGCGCGCCTCTATTTAGGCTAGCAGAGTACCAAATTCCTCAAAGGTCCAATTAACTTCGCCAGCAATACGCTTTAGGTGGAATTTCGTTGATTTAACTCCCGCTTCCCAAAGGACTCCGAAGTGGGGAGACGCTGGCGGGATGAAACTCCACTGAGTACCGTTATTTGCAATATACTGGGATGCCTCGTTATGAGAATTTTGTACTATGTTGGAGAATTGCCTGTCTAGCTCATTTTTAGCTCCGACAAACGTTGTACCACAATCACTATACATGTTTGTGCAGTGCCCTCTTCTGGCTGTAAAGCGTTTGTATGCTGCCAGGAAAGCATCAGTAGTAAGATCGCTGACGGCTTCTAAATGCAGCACTTTTGTGGTGAGGCAGACGAACACGACTATATAGCCTTTATATGACTTGGTACCTCTGCCTTTAGACACACGGAGATATAATGGACCAGCGTAGTCAATTCCGCTGTGTGTGAAATGTTTTGATGAGACCACTCTTGGTGCGGGAAGGTTACCCATTAATTGCTTGGCGGATATCCCTCAGCAGCATGTTGTGCATCGATGTATTATGGCCTTTATTGAGCTTTTTGCATCAATGATCCAGTATTTTCGGCGGAGGTAGACTAAAGTAGCTTTATTTCCGCCATGAAGTGTTTTTAAGTGAGCATCTTGAATGATAAGCGAGGTAACTTGATGTCGATGCGATAGTATTATGGGATGCTTGTCATTGAGTGTCAATTGGTAGTTGTCTAGCCTTCCACCCAGACGTAACAGCTGATCATTATCTAAAAACGGAGTTAGATAAAGTAGCTTACTTGATCGTGGTAGTGGCTTTCGCGTGGATATTGCTGCAATTTCATTAGGAAAGCACTCTTGTTGCACAATTTTAATACATCGTATAAGTGTTTTATGTAGCTCTTCAGCTTGTATTTTTCCGACTTTACGTTCTGAATGGTGGATACCAGCATATATGAACCGGCAACAGTGAGTTAGGATCCGGAACATCCTAGTCACATTGGAAAATTTACTGAAGATGTCGTTAGGTTTAGTGATGAGTTTTGTGTGGAATGGCTGAAATCTGAAATAAAATTTTTGCGAATAAATAGTTCTTGGCTTTCCTCCATAATTTTGTTCACATTAGAGAAGTTGCCGTTAAATAAATTACATTTTCTTAAAAATGTCTTTTTTTTTCAAACGAGTTGCCAAAAGCTTAATAACACCTCACATTAGCAGAAGGAGTCTAAAAGGAATACTAGCAAAAAAATTAGCTTGTTCAACTTCTTTAGAAATATGTTGAAGTTAAAAAAATATATTAAATGTGTAAAATAAAATAAAATATAATTAATTTAATTAAATCAAAAAATGTATACAAAATCTTTTGTTTTTCTAAACATTTTTAATGTGAGACGTTACCGATTCGTTACTTTTTTTCTGTCCATTTAAGGATTAAAAATATACATATGTATACATGTCAATAAAAACAGACAGATTCAACTCAATTCAACGTTGGCAGAATAGCGCTGTTTGTCTTCATTGTTGAAGAAAAGCAGAAGATAAACATCTGAAACTTTGGACTATAATTAAAGAGTGTAAGCAAAAAAAAAATGATTTATTATAACTTTTTGAAAGGCCTGATTCCGAAATTCGAAGATTCCACTTAAAGCAAAAACAAGAAAACTAAATAGACAGGATATAATGTAAATATAATTTTAATACTAGGTAAAAATATGCAGAGTATAATAATAAAATAATTAATGGCTACGTGTACCTCACCTACCTAGCCTATACGAATACATACATTTCACAAGAACTTGACATTGATTAAACCAAAACAAAAATAATTTCTCATCAGGCTAAGTTACGTTTCTTCCGCTTTTAAATATCTGAAATTACAACAAGCAAAAAAAAATCAATTTCCATTTTTACACACCTTTTTTAACTCTCACAAAAATTTTTTTTTTCCTACTAGGCTTAGGCGAATTAAAATGATACCATCCAAGAAACTAATGTCATTAGCCGCGGTATGGATCGTCATAGGAGGTGTAGATTGTTCAACCAATGAACACGAAAGAGAAGTTCAAATTCCAACGAACTTCTCGTCATCTGGTCTCACAAAAGTCTCGAGCGGGATTAGCGACAATACCGGAAACAGTGAAAGTGTTTTGTTTCAAGGTAAGAAGAAGTGCGAAAATTATGTTTTAATAGGAAAAAGATGACACCGAATTTTTGGTGTTTCTATTTTGTACAAATATTATAACCGAGGTGTAAATTTTATTTACTACTTACAATTAGTTGTTAATTTCATTTTCCCAATTAATTATAGATAAAAAAAAAGACATTTCGTAATGTGAAGTTGCGGCTAGTTGAGCTTACTTAAACTAACCACAACAACAATAAAACAAAGTCTTAATTTTTATGAGGGGATTCGCTTGTTGTGAAGGAGTGGCAAAAAAAAAGGTTTGAGTGCGTCAGTAATTTGTGGCTTATTTTTGATTTAAGAGCTTTTTCGAAAGATTTAGCTCGTTATGCTAAGATGACTGGGTAAATTTCGTAGTTGTTGTTTACACGTACAGGCCGATAAATGTGATAACTTTCGCTTCGAATGTATTTGTGGGTCTTAGGGAAAGTTTAAGTTATTTTAAGTGGAGTATATTTATCCTGAGTCACAATTAATAGAGAGAATACCTACTGAATGGATAATTGTCATTTATTATTGCTTTGGAGTGGGTGCAAAGTATCTCATTATACACGCCTACAAGTCTTCTAAGCCTTCCTGTGATATTAACACCAACCTATAGATAACCTACACGAACTTAATCCGTTTAAATACCATCTTCTGACTTACACTTGGCAGGTATTACTATTCTATCCACCCGAAAATATAACCTATGATGCGGAAGTTAAAAGTCTTTATTTCGTACCTTGAAATTTTCTAAAATTTAGGTGATGGGGGATTTTGCATCAGAATGTATGTTGTTGAGCACAATTGCAACAAAAGATCTTAAAATAATTTTTCTTTTTGTAACATAATAAAATGACAATTTTCCTAATTTCTATGTAGAAGAAGACGTTTCTTATCAGCATGAACCATATACTCATCAGTACGGCTTGGTTTCTGCCTACCATACACGTCAAATTGTTTCAAATAACCTAATTTTTACAGATTTTCAGATTTGACTTTTAATCTTAGGACGGCAGTATGGATGACTGCTTATGGTTTAAGGCTTGAACATTTTGAATGCTGCATATTGCAACACATTTATCTTTTCTGTTTCTACCCATTGTAGTTTCAAAGTACTGAGAACTGAAAGGAGACATTGGATTGGCTTTGCAAAAATAAAATAGTATCCCAGGTACACAGGACTTGTTTGTCTGACCTAGATGTATCATACCTTTTCCTATACCATATCTTGCCGTTGGTCTTCCCATATTATTGAATGGGACCATCATAAAAAAAATGTTTGCATCAATAGCATTGGGTGGATCTAAGTAAATACCATACTTTTCCTAGATGAACCAAAAAAAAACACTGATGTGCTTTTAAGGCTTGATTGAGACATTACAAGACTATTAACTTAGAGCTACACCTTAATCTTCTTCAAATGCATATCGTTAATAATTTGCAGTATACATGCTGCTCCTCACTAGGACGACTTCCCGTTGTTCGGCTGCCAGATCCAGGATGGAAGTATTTTTTATCTCTTACTCTGTTAGAAAATGATTGAAAAAACAGCATACAGATCGCTATATTTGGCTGTATATGTCACATACATTCTCACGACTTTTTTCTTCACTTCATAGAAAAAAAGGTATGATGTCTCAAATGCACATGATGCCACTTACTCTTAGCCAAGTAATGCTTTGCAATCTTTACATGCCATTGGTATTATAATCACTTATTATAAAAGCAGAATCACTTGGGTGCTTCAGCCCCAGCCTTTTCCGAGTACTTAGGTCAACTACCAGTTATGGGCTAGGCTATACTTGGAGTATTTTCCCATTATATTGGATATTGCTCGATCGTAATTGTTCCTAACTCTTATGTCCAGACTATCTACATAATTTTGCTTATCATAGGTAGAACTGATACAATCTTATAAGAGATCAGCGATAAACACGACTATACCAGAGCCACTACATATATAAGTTACTCCTATACATAAAACTAATTGTAATCATTTTTTAGTCTCTCTGTCTTTAAGGATTGAAGGGAAGAACAGTGGCAAAAAACTTTTTCATATCTACGAACGGTATAATGGGGCTATTCCATAACTGGACTTAGATGATAGATTGAATATTTCTATATACCTTGAAAGTTGCATAAAATATTGAAAGCGATGAAGGATAAGCCTGCATAATTTTGATTAAGATCTATAATTATGTTACAGGAGTAAAACATGATTTACCCATTTCGATCTGTGGAATAAAAAACATAGAAATGGCACCAAACATTTTTAACTGAATAGTTTCATTATTAAAACAATTTATGAGAGACTTGGTATAAGCCTAACAAAAGCTTTGGAATAGATCTTTGCTGTTGAAATAAAGAAAGTGAGACTTTGAATTAAGAAAAACATAAAGTACCACGTCAGGAGACTTTAAGACATTACAAGTTAAGATAATTTAACAAATAACCTAAATTAATAATAAATATATTTATTAGAAGAAAGGTTCACTCTATATCCTTCCAATGTAATTTTTTCATTTTTATTTTCAGGTAGAACATTTGCAAAAATTAAAAGGATGCAAATGTTAATAATACCGTTAGCATTTAAACTTGGAATAATGATGACTCTTATTGGTGTTCTAGTATTTCTCGGTTTGAAGAGTGTTATTCTCTTGAAAATTCTTCTACTAATTAACTTCGGAGGGCTACTAGCAAAACTTCTGGCTAGCAAATATGAGTACAAATCTCATGGTCCATATTCATATGGTGGTCATGAATCAATTCCTCATAACTATGGATGGGTCCGCCCTGAATCCAAAGAAGTACATGTGCATATACACAATTCTGATTCGGGACATAAGCATGGTGGTTGGCAAGGAGAATCATCGTCCTATCTTGTTGACCCATATTCAGCGCATTATTCCAGAAATGATATCAACAATGTTGTACCAGGACAATCACATGCGCCGACAATACCTCAAAAGAGTAGTACTTTCCTCTACCGGAAATAAAAATAATTATATTGTGAATAGCTTCTAAAGACCAAAAATTTATAGTTAGAGATAAGTATTTGTCTGAATTGTTTTGATTATGTTATGCATAACTGTATTTATTTATTTATTTATTCATTTATTTATTTATTCTCATTTATTCTCATTTGTTACATTAACTTGAAGCCTCACTAAAATAAAATGCAAAATCATTAATAAGATTTGTACATAAATATTGTTTAGCCTAAAATAGAAATGTAAGAAGAAATGACCTTGTATAAATTTCAGTAAATATTTTCTATATACTTTGTCTTTTTTTCTACTAATATGATTGTTTTGTTCAATTCTACGATATTATTACAAGAGTGGTAAGAGGGTTTACAAATTTTGTGTAAATTTTTCATAAACATACCACGCTAATTGCACCTCATTGTTAGAGCTGTATAATTGAAAAATTGTTCGGTTAGATTTTGATAATGAAGAGATTGTAAATATGTAATAAAAATCGCCATTTTCTGCCAACAATTAGCTCCTCTTTATCAAGCAGCCGCGACCCTCTTCTGTTTTTTTTGCTCGAACTATCCCTCGATAGCAACCCATTTCTTTTCAAGGTACCACAACAGAACTCCTTACTTGCAATAAAGAGGATACGGAAGTCCTTCTCGCCGCTTACGAAATAGCAACACGGACACAAGATTCTGGACAAGGAGTAATTGCACAGGCAGGTAGAGACTAAGTTTTAGTATAAGAATTTGTTTGAGAATGTATTAAAACTACCACACAGAAAACATACTGTATGACTCAACCACCAAATAAATAATTTTATGTATAGAATTAATGTAGCTTTGTAATTTAACAAGTTGCCCAGATGGCCAAGTGGTCGTGGACCTAAAAAATTTGTCCTAGAATGTTAGATTAGCTTCTATCTTTGTAAATACAAATAATAATAGATAAAAATGGTACAAAAAAAATAATAATAGTAATAATGGTAAAAATAAGACAAAATGTTTATATTAATATAAATAAAATGATTTGTTACTAATTTATAGCCACTTTAGTTTTTCAGATCATTATCAAATAATCCGCGGCCGTTTTCGAACGTAACATTGTAAGAAGTCGTTTAAAGTGTTTGGAACGGGCTTGTAAATAATCCTCCAAAAATGTAAGATTATTCCTTTCAAGAGATCTCAAAAATTCATTTCATGTAGGCACATTACAATGCGGTTGAAACAATACGAGGCAGATCATTTCCTACAGCGATATTAATCAAATGAGAAAACGTTCGACAGGCTACACAATAGGCTAAGAGAAACAGGATCTTTAGAAAGGCTAATTCGAAGTCACGGTAGACCTTGCACTTGGGGGAACTTGTGTTGGATCATGCTGCGAAAAATACTATCTGCAAAGTACAAAAGTTGAGTGAAAATGACTTTGCAGCATGAGAAGCTTTTTGTGCTTAATTGTAAAAAACATGCGCAACCGACTATGTACCTCTTTTTATCGTCTGATCTCTTTTCAGATTAAGCTGACTTCCGACAATATAGAATCATAAATTTTCAAAATTTATATCTATGCTTTTATTCAATTAATGTGTGGGTAAGAATTATCAAAGGGCGCCTTTCTGGTCATAATTATCGGCATTTTTTTCGAAAATGATCTACTACAAAAATAATGTTCCAATAAATGTTAGAGAACATAAATTTTTAAACACACCATGAAGGACCTATAGCGTAGTTTGAAAGGTATCTCGAACTACGTAATCCACTACATCGTATTTATTCAACTCCACTTCATAATACTGATGATCTTCCACATAAATACAAAACAGGGATTTGGAAAACCTCAGGAATTTTTGAGCTCATGAGGTAAGCTCAGCTATGTAGTGAAAGTCATTTCGAGCATGAAAAAAATGTAAACTCCTCATAAATAATTAATCGATTTTAAACTTTTTTTTTTTTTTAATCGATTATTTGGGATGAGTGCTAGTAAAATAAGAGAACAATTATATGAATTTCGCAGTGATGGTAAGAGAAATAAGATACTCCGTCTTCCAGAAATTTATGCTTCTTTTGTTATGAGCTTTTTAATTTAATTTTTTTTTATATTTTTCCTTAATTTTTCTTATGACAACAAAACAAACAATTGTAATTTTTTTAAGTTTTATGATTCGAATTATGTTCAATAGTAAAGCTTTTATTAATGCAGATAGAAAGTTAAGTTATAAATCGTTAAGTTTAGCTTATTATGAATGTTAATGTTTTATTTAACCAGTTTTATTATTTGTGCATACTTATTATTATTATTTTGTTAGATCCTTTTACGAACTCTGTTTGGAATCTAGCAGAGATGGGGAAAAGACAGTGATTTATGGTGTTTTCTAGAATTTATTGGGGAATTATGATTTGTTCAGCACAATAAATATGTTTAATTTTTTATAATATAACACAGTATCATAGGGTTTTTATATCCTAGATAAAATCATAGAGTATACTAAGTTTGTCATTCCGTTTGTAACGCACAGAAATAATGATGATAGAGCAAAATGTTAATTTGATTTTTGCATGTTCGTCCGTCTGTCCGTTCACTTAGAGATCTGAAATATTGTACACGGACTTTTAAAAAAAAAAATTAATTAATTTCGAAAATGAGACAAATCGGGCAACTCCTTGGTGGGGTAGCCATACAAGAATTTCGTTTTCCACTATATATTTTTACACTGTCTGAGGACACGTTGACATAGAGAGCTGAAATTTGGTATGTTGTGTTTTCATATTAATAGCAAATAATATTTCAAAAATGGACTAAATCGGGCAACCCCTTCTTGTTGTTGTCATATAAAAATTTAGGTTTTTTACGTATACTGTGAAAATGATCAGTCCCCGACATTTTTATCGTACTAAAAACTTCTTCAGAATACCTATAAATCCTATAAAACTGGTTATAAACATTTTTTCTGTCCGAGGAACCGTTCTAGAAATGTATGCGAAAAACCACTTCAAAAATCAAACTTGCATAGATCGGTGACCATACGGCATTCATCTAGAATATCATAAGAATTGGTCTTAGACCAATTCTAGTTTTTTACTTTTACTTATACTTGTACTTGTACTTAAATTGATCAGTGTTAGTGTTATTCCCACAAAAATAATTTTCTTAAAGATTATGAGCTTAAAATCACGTGACATTGTTGACATCAATGTGTTGGCTTATTGCTATGAAAACTAAACCTATACTTATTTCTCTAGAAATTGGTTGAGAGGTTAAACATAGAGTCATTTATTACTATACTTTAAAGATAAGATTAAATAAATTATTGGTTGGACAAAAGTTAGTCTGGTTATGCAAACCCAAAAATAATTTTTTTTTAAGTCAATACGTAGCTATACTCCATTTCATAAAAATTCAGTATAAATGGAAATCAATTTCCATAGTAGGTACCAGTCTTTTGAATTTTCCTTATGCTAACATATTTGTGGGTATATATTAAAGTTTTTTAGTTGAGTTCGGAAGATCGGCCACTGACATATACAGGATGTCCCAAAAAATAGTGTCAAGCGGAAGTCCAGAGGTAGAGCACCCCCAGGGGTACCCAAATCACCCCCATGTATGTTCTGCGATTTTGCGTACTTTACGTGTTCTGATTTTTTTTTAGTGATTTTTCACCAAACTACTAATTCGAATACATATTTGGTCTTGGTGACTTGGATAATTGAGATAAATTGCTCATTTTTTTCCAATTTAGTTAAAATGTTAGGGCCATCCAATGCAAAAAGATTTGATTTCGTAGCTCATACCAGATATCTGCATGGGATCATATTTAAAATTCGGTTCAAAACGTCTTAAATCTATTCGAACTGGGGTAGGGTTATGTCTCGTCGAAAAACAGGCTTCAATGCTCACCTCAGCTCATTACGAGCTGCAATTCGCAGAAGAATTTTTTTCTCTCCATACTTTTAGTGCTTCAACTGAGGTGTATGTGACCCAAAATGCGACAAACTTGGGCTTTCGGGCGACAAAAACGTTTCATGAATCAGAAAAAAAATACATAAATGGACAGTAATTAGCGAGCCCTTTAATTTGATATGCAACATGCCGTATTGAAACTACCTCCCTCCGGGGGTTCCTACCCCCCTCACACTAAAATTATCCGGATAAAAATAATCTACAGCAGAACATACATGGGAGTGATTCGGGTACCTCTGGGTGTGCTCTATCTCTGAACTTCCGCTTGCCAGTATTTCGTGGGACACCCTGTATAACATGGACTGCCTGATTTGCAATTTCATCTGAGACCAATTTTGTTGTTAGGGGTGTCACAATTATTTTAATTTAAAGTTTGATTTTCTTTGTACTGTTAATATTGCATGTTCAAGAAATTACAAATACATTTGAAATTGTTACTTTTAATTGAAACTTATTTCATATTACATCAAATATTCCTGTCACTTGATTTTTAAGGAATTAAAATTAATCACTTTTTGTTTGCCTAACCCTAAAAATCCGTATGCGAAACAAAGAAAGGATTAAAGTGCTAATGGAAAGTAGCAATTTTAATACATAAGCCATCAGAGTTATACATGTCAGTGGATGTTGCTAATATGGATTTAGTGCTACCACTTTTATGTTTGGAAATATTTGGAAATCTGGATGAATTACTAAATTTTCATTGTTACTTTTTTATTTTAAATTGCACTCATTATTATTTTCAGGGTGTATTTAATTATCCGCGCATTACGTATATACATACATATTTATATTTGGCAGAATTGCTTTACTTTCTTAGGGGTTAGGTTTCATAGTATAATAGTACAAATTTGAGCTACTAAAAAACCATGGTCTAGAATTATTGAAGAATGTCGGTTAATATGTAGTTAGGATTACTTAATTTGGAAAAATTGAAGAAAAAAAAATTAAATATTAAATCTAAGAATCTGAGATTTTTTCATAAATGGATTTTTCGTCTCGTTTCAAATCATTTAAAGCAATCAATTCAATATCATTTATTTACTTTATTTAAATATTCTATGGACTCTACATACTCTATAACAGAAAACTTTCGAAAACTAAAAATATGCATTTCCTTTTGCATTTTATTATTTTATAAAAATTTGTCTTGTATAAGTAAATAAAATTTAGTTTTCCTTATATAAATGGGAATAAATTTATTTACCTTAAAGTTACTAAAAGTCGCTCAGATAATAAAATTGTCATCTTTACATATTTTTTTACCTATACAACACATCTGAATTCTGAGTGATTTTTTATGTAATGTCAAAAGTTTCCTGTGACATTCGTGTATAATCAAAATTGGTTGTTGATAAGCTCTTAATTCCGGGTACTCACCAGCTGTACTGATCTCTTGATTAATTGATTGGAATTTGGATGTATTAACAATTTTCTCTCTTCGTTGAAAATGTTGTTTCACAAAATTCCATCTTGTCACTTTAAACTAAAAATTCGCAAAACTAAATGTCATATTTGATGTGACCAGTTCTCATTTTGGCTAGGAACTTCGTCAAACTTAATTTAACATACGTCACAGAACATTTGTGAAAATTATTAATAACTTTCATTGAAATTTAATTTGTTAATGGAATATTTCCTTCCTCTTTCTTTTTTTTTTGTAAAGAACAAAATATAATTAATTCTAACGTATAATGAGATCGAAATTTAACCTTCGTGGTTCCATTTTAATTAAAATTATTTCGAAAATGGTTTTAATTATGAAAAATCTTCTCTTATGATTATTGATAACTTTGATATTTCATATCTACATGATGGTGAAGGTAAAGTATTTAGTATAACTGAAAAGTTGTTCGGCATTTAAAATTGCTTTTGACCATTCCCACTACCCGCAAAAAAAGTAAAACAAAAGCGCAATTATGTTTATCGGGCATTTTCTAGTTCTAATTTCTTTCAGGATACAGTAAAAGAAATTAGTATTTGCATTTAATTTAAATATCCACCTTTACCTGAAAAAGTATCCACAAGATAACAGATATATCATTAGCCATGTTAATGTATATAAATTCTGCATAAAGGTTAAAGTAAATAAAAAACAAATGGAATCCATCTAAAATTAGCATATTTCTTGAAACTCCACAATCCTTTTGTAGTCATGTTAATTATTATTAAATGCGCCGAAAAAAACATAAATTTTGAAAATAACTTCAAATTTATGCTATGCAAGTCATATATTAGAAAGTGGAATGGAGTTGTTGTAGTTATTACTGGCTGTTTAATAAAAAAACCTTAAAGTCTCAAAATTTAATTGGTAACAAATTTTGTGAGAAATGTCTTCGCTTTTGCGATTAAACTTGCCAAAATGATTAAAAAAATCAGTTTTGTTTCAACTTTCTCTGTTAACTTAAGTCTTGTGCGAATAATCACATAACTTACAATTTGCAGACTTTCAACACAAAAATTGGCTGACATACGGTGAGATAGATAAGATATTCAAATGTTAATTATGTTTGTGTTTTTAAAAGCTACATTTTTCAAACACGCTAATGATCATCCAGGCAAAGGTTTTTTCTTTTAACCCGGCATATAAAATATAACCAAATGGCCTTAATGGTTTAACTGGTAATAATAACCATCTTTGAGAGAAACGTCAATAGGTATTAAGATCTGTAGAATAATATATGAGATATCACGATATATAACCAAGGCTGACATTAGAATTAACATCAGCGTTTTTAACAGGGATCGAACATAGTGTAAACTTTTTCCAAATAGCCGCTTACTAATTACTGAATACTTACATATTATTCATACCAGGAAATAACAACATGAATTATTTTTCCACGCAAGCTAAATTGTACGTTTTTATTTTTTCAATTAAGTAGAAAATAATGAGCAAAAGACCTCCAGTTTTTTTTTTTTTTTTGCAAAAATTAAAAGTTAAACTAGGACTGAAATAAAAAATGTAGAACTTTTTTAAGATGATTTGAAGTAGACAGGAAAAGGAGAAGGTTATAAGTAAGCAGAAGGAATTTGAAGTTTTGAGGGCTCCGTATCTCAAAAGAAAGAAATGGTACCCTTATAAGATAACATATGAAATATAAAGCTAATTAAACGGGAAACACAACAATCGATAAAATATATTTATTGCTTTCGTGCCCTGGAACAATATTGCTTATGAAACTCTGATACTGACTTTCTTTTTTAAGGCTTATGATGATGACCGTTCTCGTTAGCGGACCTGTCCGTCTTATTTTTTCAGGTTCTTCCTTTTAGGCAGTCTCTAGGCTGAGCAATTCATTCTTAACCGACTGGTGCACAGCCTGACGCAGCACTAAAAGTTCTCCGCCCAACCGCTAACCGAGGACACAGTGCAAGCCTATCCCTGACTAGGCTTAAAAGTAACAGCAACTGTATCTAAACTGTATAAAGGCACAAATTGTTGCCACAAAGTTTAAGGGAAAAATCCCTAGAAATGTAGGGAATATTTCCTAAAATGTAGGGAATATTCCCTAAAATGTAGGGAATATTTCCTACATTTTAAGTAATATTCCCGACATTTTAGGTAATATTCCCTACATTTATAGGGATTTTTTCCATACACTTTGTGTCAACAAATTTGTGCCTTTTTACAGTGTACTCAGCCTTGAGTGATAGTTCAATTCCACGATTCATGGCCAAGTCAACATAGGGTCGGCTGGGTCACCAGTAGGATACAGTACATACTCAATTCAGTGTCCCTTCAGGACACCAACAAAGACCGTCATTATCTGAGGTTACGTCGAGCACCTTTACTTCATTTTATTGTTAAATTTTAAACGTTGTTACGTATACACCAGACACAGTACATCCACCTATCGGTGACACGTCAAGAACATCCCTGCAAAGGGGTATGTTTCTCGCCAGTGATCTACTGTGCTCTCTTGGTGTCAACCATCACACAATCACAACTAAGCAAAACCCTCAATCTGTAATCTGCAAACAGCTATTGTAGGCACGCTTCATCACAAGATCATCACGATTAAATTTTATACATCAATAACCAAGTGTAACAATCCCCAAGTAATCGTCAGCTCCTCAAGCTATACCCCAAGTTCTAACTGCTCAAGTTGCAACTCTATAACAATCTTTACGATCAGAAGTCTGGTGTGACCCAAGAGCCGAGATTCTGGGTATGCACTAAAACTGTACTTCAAAATTATTAAAAAATTATTGGTCCATATAAATGATGAATTTTCAAAACTTCAAACGTACGTAGTGCCAAAGTACATTTTTGTACTTATAAACTTATGATTAAAGGCCTTAGATATAATAATTACAAAGTTGTCTGACTGCCTTGAGTAGATAAAATATGTCAATTAAAATTTGTATGACAAATAGATATCTGAAAGGGTAAGATTTCAAAAATACTCCTTCGTAGATCCTCCTTCATCTCAGTTTAATTTACGAATTTTGCAAGGATATACATGACACTTTTATAGCCTTTCAGTTTTTTGTGCTTTTTCTAAGTAAATTATCGTTCTGCGTATTTTTGTCATCCGGCAATGTTAAATTTTTAAGTATCCTTAATTTCTAAACTATACTTCAGCAAAATATTACACTTTTGTGGTAGGTACTAGGCGATAGTGTTACATAAAAATTTCTAGAAATGCGGTAAAAGTTTGTTCTGCTAGTGGAATGACCCTTTAAAAAGTTGACATATCTCTAGGAAAAAGAATCTGGTAAATATTAATATAAAATAATCAAAGATAAATAAGTGCTAAATGGTGCATTTATTACAAATACAAAAAATATGGATTGTTTTCAGTTTACATCCCCTTCATAGAAAAAAAATCACATTTTCATATCAAAAAGATGCGACCATATATTTTCAATAGCATTTTCCTATGAAATTTCTTGACAATTTTTCTTTACAAATTTTCAGCCATATTTTGTCTATCCGAAATGATTAAGATATAGTTGAATTGATTAGAATAATACTCTAGGCCCAGGTTCGTCGTGTATTGTACAATTTAAGTATACGATATGCCTCCATTATTGATCCATCTGTGGTCTACTTATTTCCGCTTCAAACATATACTTTAATTTACGTTTTCTCTTCAAAATTTCAGGGACTTTTATAATTAATTTCTCCTTAGGTGCTAAAATATATTTTCTTCTTTGAGATTTTTTCCTAATTCGACGTCTTCATCGGATTGAATTTTACTTTTTATTAGAAGAGAATGAAATGAATGAATGGAATCATTGTCGCATTTGGTGGCTACAGAGCTAGATGAGTTTTTAACAAAAACCTTAACTACTTAAGTCACAGTGATAAAAGTCATGCAGAAACGACCCGTATGAAATCTATAAGCTCCTAATTAATGACTGCAATAAACACCAATCGTATAATGATATTGGAAAAATAAAATTGGGTTACTGCAAAAATTCAAAATCTTCACTAAGTTCGCTAATTGCATTAAAGCCTTTTGATAGAAATGCAGCTTTCTTCGTTATTAATGCGCCGTAAGTCAATAAACTAAAGCCGTCAAAAGTCATCAAAATTATGTATTCAAGTATCTTCTGTAGTTTGCGTTTTTTTTTAATATTTAATTGCCTTTAGAAAGATATAGAATGCAAATGGTTAGCAAAAACTTGTATAAAGATAGGTTTAGTGACAAGCACTATTTCGGTGATTTATGCGATCCATCACCATACAGATTTTTTGCTGATATACATATATAAAGGTGCTAGATATGGATAGTAAGTATAAAAACTTTTTTGTGTTCACTAAAATATTACTTTCATTCTCATTAATAAAGTGGGCTTGTTATTTCCCATAAAGTTGTGTTATTTACGAGGAGAAATAAATAAAAAATTGCCTTTTCTCAACCAGTTAGCTTGGCTTTAATAAATGTCAGTTAATTGGTAAAATGTTTGTTTTTTACTTTGCTTATCTACCACTGGTCACCTCAATTACTTTTTTTTTTTTAACTCACATAAAGTTAAGGTATTTCAAAACGATCTGGCAAAATGCCAGATATCTGCCAATTTTTGTGGGCAGATATCTGCCCTACTCATTACACACGGAACATATATTCGGGCAGATTTCATCTGTCACAAGTTGTCAGATTGTTTTTGGTCAGTTATCTGGCATGCGTTTGTCTTTATTGATTACACGACCTGCTAATTTTCATCTGGTAAAATACTGCTTTTATCTGGCAAAGACAACATAAACTATTGTGAAGCTTATTGTTCAAAATTGACTTTTAGAGAAAGGTACGAGGCCGCTTTGTATATAGTGCATTGTGTACAAGTAAAAAAGTGGATGTTCTTCGATTTCGGTGATCAAGCGCATTATTGCACCACTGGTCCATGTTGACTCCTGCTTCTTTCTCAGCTTCGCCTTGTTTTCATCTGCCATTTTGTTAATTATATATATTTATGCTATTTATATATTGTATACTCCTGGTAGATATAACAATATATAACATTCTCAGATATATTTAAAACATTAGCAAATGAGTTTAAACTTTAAGCAAATAAATTTAAACCTTGAACAAATGATTTTAATACCCTTAACAAATAAATTTAAACCTTGAACAAATTATATTAAAGCCTTAACAAACATATTTAAACCCTTAACGAATGAGTTTCAACTGTTAACAAAATGAGTTAAACCTTTAGCAAATATATTTAAACTCTTATATTTAAAATTGTTGCCTTAGGATCAAGTAAAACCAAATCCATTATATAGTCATTAGGCGTAATTTGTTGCAGGCTTTCTTCGATCACGGAGAGAAGATTATATTCTCTACTCATGTCACCTAAAACTCAGTGTGCATGTGACTTCATTTTAGAAAACGATTTTTCGATAGAGTTTAGCATAAGCGAGTAAGAAGGCACAAGTTTTAGTGTTAAATTCGTTTCAGATAAAACATCTCGAACTTGTTGTTTTGTGTATTCTCACATTATCCATAATTAAAAATGCATCACTAAGCGATGGATTTGTTCCCAATTTTTCAACAAGTTTGCGCAGAAATAGAGAAAGCCTACCGGAATTGCAAGTAGAATTTGCAATTCCTTGGTTACTTATCGCAGCAATAAGTATGTCGTCACTGCCACGTTTTGCTGAAACTATAACTCGAGCATGAGTGCCCCTTCTTGAGCGGGCTTAAGCTCTCTAAGATATTGGCCTCCTTACTCGCCTATATGTTTAACCCTATCGAAAAATCGTTTTCTAAAATGAAGGCACATACCCGTTCAGTTTTAGGTGACATGAGTGGAGAACATAATCTTCTCTCAGTAATCGAAGATAGCCTGCAGCAAATCACACCGATTGATTATTTCAACTATATAATGGATTTGGTTTTACTTACTCCTAAGGCAGTGGATGGTCAACTGTTCCACTGAAAAGTCAGAAGTATTGCAGATTAATAGATACCCACCCAAAATTTGAAAAAAAAAATGTATGAAAAGCTTACTTAAGTTGAAAAAGCAATTTTAAATGTAAATTTGTTAAGAGTTTAAATATATTTGCTAAAGGTTTAATTCATTTTGTTACCAGTTGAAACTCATTGTTAAGGGCTTAGATTTATTTTTTAAAAGTTTAAAATTGTTAGTTTAAGGTTTAAATTTATTTGTTAAGGGTATTAAAATCATTTGTTCAAGGTTTAAATTTATTCGCTTAAAGGTTAAACTCATTTGTTAATGGTTTAAATAAATCTGAGAATGCTATATAATTATATAATATAGTACAAACCTTGTATAAACTTGTGTCCTGCAATCTGTTGTATACTCCTATCACTACAAACTATTTTTTTTTAACAGGTAAACTGGACAGATATCTGGTCAATTCAAAAATTTACTGGACAGATTGGCAGACGATGTTCCAAAATTTTCCAGTTAGAAAAAGTGGCTGATTAAACGTGTGGCAGACGTCTGGACATTTTTGAGTGCCAGACATTGTCGCCAGACATCTGTCTATATCTGCCACCGTAATTACACGTATCTACCACAAAAGTGGGCAGATGTTTGGCATTATGCCAGATCGTTTAGAAGCACCTTTAGTTCTCTTTGCGTAGTTGTAAAAAGTCTTCTATTAAGCTCCAACTAAAAGAACATAAGAAATATTTTTGGAATTTGCTAAAAAGTTATCAGCCGCATCTTCATAAATTCCAATGATATGGTGAAGATAGCATTGATGCATGATGCATGCATGATAAATAAATAAACATTATCGGAATGCCTAGTAAGTTTGTGGGCATGCTGATAAAAATTTATGAAGTTACTACTGCTCAAGTTTGGAATGGGGAACATCTCTCAGGTAGTTTTGTAACAACATCTGGGGTAAAGCAAAGAAGCATTTTGAGCCCTCTGTTATTTGCAATTTTTATTAACGACTTATCGGATTCTATGGAAGTAGGCCTGAGACTTGAAGACATTAATTTAAAAGTCTTAAAATATGCTGATGACATCGTTATATTATCTGGCGATCCACATAAACTTCAGCGTATGATCAATAATCTTCAGGAATACTGCCACTTATTGAATCTAGTTGTCAACTTGGAAATATCCAAAATTATGATTTTCCAGCGTGGATCAGGACCCAGAAAGAGTAATGAAAATTGGCAATATAACAATGTGCAAGTAGAAGCTGTAAAGGAATACACCCATGTCGGTGGGTTACCTTAACACCGAAGCTGTCATTCAAAGCCCACCTTAAAAACCGTCTACAGTCTGCAAAAACAGCTATTAATGTTACTTGGAAAAGTTTTCTGGGAAAAGAAGGAATTAAGCATTCTGACAAATTTGTTCTGTACAACGCTGTCTCAAGGTCAGTTCTTTGTTACGGAGGACAGGTGTGGGGCTTTCAGCAATATGATCCTATTGAAAAGCTGCAACGCTACTTCGCTAAAAGAATGCTTCTTTGGCCAACAGCTATCCACAACTATGTGATAAATTTAGAGTTTGGTATGTCTAATATATACATTTACACATTGAACTGCCATTTTGACTACATGTTGAAAATTCTGTTTCGCCTTTCTCCCAATAGGCTCCCTCAACAGCTAGCCTTAAAAGTGGTTAGTAGGAACGTATTCTGGTATAGTAATTGGCAGGAATTAACCAGTTGCCATAGTTTAGATATGAATATATCAGGTCGGTCCTATAACAATTTAAAAGCAATTCTAAATAATCTCGTCTGTTGAGAGGAAGCTCTACTTATGCAAACAGCTACTGAAAAGGCTAAGTGTTCAGTAAGGTACGAGCTTTATGATAGACTGCAATATTGTAATTTGATTACCAGGTATAGGGGAAGGCTTATAAATTTGAACGCCAGTTTTAAAAATTCCAGTGGAATACTTTGCTCGCTTTATAACTTAGAGGAGGACGACAACTTATTACATTTTTTTGGAATTTGTCCTGTTCTCGTAGGACTCTGCATTAGAGCCTCTGGGAAAATAATCTTGCTGAAGCTGAAATTATAGACATTTTAAATGGAAAGAACAACTTTAATGGTTTGTTTTTATATGCAACAACAGCGCTTGGAGATATCGTTCCTTTTTGGTGAATGAATTTAATGTTTAACCAATTATTACTTTTTTTTAATGACGGCCTTGATTGCCATTGTCACAGTTTATTTATTTATTATTTAAAATTTCTGTATATTCTATAATTTACTTCTAGTTTTTTTTTTTGTTTTTGTTTTTTTTTTTTTTTTTTTCTTAAGCATAGTGTATGTATATAAATATTGTTATTTTTGGTCTATTTAATTGAATATAATGAATAGAAAGAGAATATAAGAAATTATGTTAGCTAATATTTGGAAATGAATAAACATTACTTACTTACTTACTTACTTGATGCAAGGATGTTCGATTCGCAAGTTAAAAATAATCAAAAAGCTATAATTGACCTATGAGCAATTCTTAAGATACCCCTAGATGAGTGCCCGTATGTAATTTCGTATGGTAACCAACCACTCTGTGCAAGTGGTTCTAGGCATCTATTTCTAGAATGGTTCGTGGACAATACAAATGGTTATAACCAATTTCACAGGATTTTATATTCTAAAGAACTTTTCAGTTAAATAAAAACGAAACGTATAGGACTGAGTGTTTCCACAGTATATGCGAAAAAAATGGCAACACCATTAACAGGATGCTCGATTTATTCCATTTTTGAGATCACATTTTACTATAGTAATGCTGTGTATGAAATTTCAGATACATCAGCGCACCGTATTTCTTTGAGTATCCAAATATACAATGAAACACGAAATTTTTGTATGGCAACCCTACGAAGAAGTTACCTAATTTGTCCAATTAGAAAAACAAAAAAAAAGGCTATGTGCAAAATTTAAGCTCTCTACATAAGTTGACACGTTCCCAAATTATCGAGAGGAAAGGCAGACGAATGGATCAAAATCCAAAGTAACTTTTAATATTATACGTGCGCTTCAAACTGAACGACAAACTTAGTATATTCTATAGATTTCATCTATAGTCCACGCCAGGAAAAGTGAGCTATCAAGGTCACCAGAGAAAAATTTGTAAATTCGTACCATTATGTATATTCCAAATGGTAAAATAGCTTTAAAGAGCATTGCCAGTAAAAAAAAATAATTTTGATATTTTTGAATTAAGTACTATTGTATTTTCTTGTACTTTTAATATATAAACTATAACTTCATAACATTTTCTTTTCTTTCATTCAAAAAAGAAAATAATTTATTATAAATAAATTTTGTCACATTACTTCTAAAAGTAATTTTTAATTCTTGTTCTAAATTAAAATTAACTATTTTGATGCGGCAACAAGAACAACTTCGGAATGGTTTTTGGACAAATTTGACTTATGGATGAATTAATATAAAATGCTTTTAGTCAAAGTTAAAATACCTTGGAATGGCTTGTGTCTAAACTAAAATTTTTTCGCTGTAATGACAAGCTTTAATTTAAAAAAAATGAAAGGATTTACATATATTTATACCTCTATTTATCAAATATTTCTATTATGGAATTTCTATAATATATTTATTTCCTTATATACATCAGTGTCATTGCGTCTCGGGAAGCAAGGGAAGCATTGCTTCCCTTAGGATTTCTTGTTTGATTTGATTAAAATATATAAAAAGCTACTAATTGCGATTCGGACTCGAACATGAAGGTTTCCGTACCATCCACTGACATGTATTTAAATGAACTGACTGATCTCCTATTTCATGTGGCACCAGTTTTGATTTCAGATAGTATGCTCACTATCAATGATACCAACTGTCGTAAACTGACGTCATATTTGAATTATTTGGGAATTTACTTATATGCATGTCAATGGGATTTACCGAACTTACCACAAATGTATTTGGGACTATTTGTATTGGTAAATTTTAATTAAGAGTCGAAGCAAGTGGTTTTTACAAAGCTATTTTGGTTGGAAATACCGCTGAACCTCAAGCAATTTCTCAATCCAAATCGTTACAGTTTAGTGGGAAATTATGCTCTCACGGAAAGAGACAGGAATATGAAACTGGTGCCATTTGCTTTCATGCATTTTTGGTTCAACGAGCAGTCCATTTATATACATGTCAATGATACCATCGTACAAAATTTAACACTATGTACTTTTTATTGATATATTCAAATGAGAGTAGGAGTCATTTGAAAAAAAATGACTACTCATAATAATAAAACGAGCAAAAAACGCCAAAAAATCACGTTTCTTGTATGTAGAAATACACATTCTGTGAAAATTTCAACTGCCTATCTATTATGGTTCATGAGATACAGCCCAGTGACAGACAGACGGACGAACGGATATCGAAGGTTTAGTAAAAGGGTTCCTGTTTTTACCCCAAAAATTAAAACAAATAAAAGTGTCTTTTAAAACGTCGGTCTTTTCCAGAAAATAGAAAAAAATAAATGGCTAAATGGAGAACTTTTCTGAGCTGAAAATTATTTTCCAACAATAATAGTTTTCTTACCTCAATAAACTTATATATAATCCAAATTTTACTAAATAAGTAACAAAATATCGCCTTTTCCAAAAGCTGTTGGTTTCAAAACTCCCCATTTAATGTAAGTAGCAAAGCTGGTCTTTTCCTTGTAACGTTTCAACAAATTTAAAGTAAAACTTGGTTTTTTCCAAAAGCGGTGGGGGGGGGGGGGTGGAACTGACAAAATGGTTGCGTATTTAATACAATTTTACTAGTCTTCCTGTGGTTTCTATACTGAGCAGCCGTGTGTTACTCATACTAGTACTTAAGTAAAGTTGCTTTTTCTGAATTTTATTTAGAACCTTGGTGACACTGGAGTCGAAACAATATTATTCAATTTTAGTTGGAAACTATCAAGCGAGAAAAAGTCTAAGGAGTTCAAAATTTTCAATGCGTGAAATTTCTAAAAAGAATAGGTAAGACTGAGTATAATAATATTTTAGTAGCTAATAGATATTTTTATAGATACCTACTCTGCCAAAAGAGTACCAATAATTCCAAAATGCAACCATGTACGCAATAGATGCAAATGTATTCTCATAAATTCAAAAGATGCGAAAAGTTTGGCGGACAATTTCTACAGCTCAAAAAATAAATTGGTTCATGACCATTTTATTCTTACATACTTCGCAGCATCTAAACCGAATAGAATAGATCAACGCAAAGGTGGCTCCACGAGAAGTATTTCTTTACAGTATATTATCAGACGAAGAAGTCGAAAACTAAATTTTGGTAAAGGTAGAGTTCAATTCGTCTGCAAACATCATGCTAACGGGACAAGCACCTGTTGAACGTCCTGTGGGTGACAGAAGAAACCAAAACCTGGTATACTGACTATAGCATTTGATTTCTAGAAAAATATGGTTTTGGAGAAGGTGTTTGCAGAAGGTGCAAGGCACAATTCTATCTTAAAAATTTACAGATAGTTCAAAAATCTTCAAATGAGGCTCTGGCTTTCTCTATGCTCTGACTAACCAAAATGTTTTTCTTTACGTTTGGCAAGAACATATAGGTACGACCGAAAGGATCCAATGAAATAGAATTCGGAATTTACCACCGGTTATGTCTTTCAAATTTATGTGGAATAAAAAGCATCAGACTCTGTGTAGTCGGTTTTGGTGGCCAGAACAGAAATTCTATTTCAATGTTTATGCTGGTTTATTGGTTAATCAAAAAATCCCCAAGAAACATAACACACATTAACTATAATTTCCAGTTATTGGTCATTCCTTTTTACCTTCCGATAGAGTTTTTGCGAAAATTAAAAAAGATGTGAAATTTAAAGATACTACTATTATATCACCTGAGGAGTATATGGACATCTTCTATGGGAATCACGGGACCGGAGTGTATCTCAGGTCAGGACAATATACACTACAGGACTGGAAAACTGAATGTTCAAACTTTTTTAAAGCAACTGGAAAATGGCATTTCAAGTTTAAAGCTACAAAAAGATTTATTCTGACCAAACGAAAATCCACAGTCACTATTCACAGTCATTTAAGTCAAACAATGAAATGGAAAAATCAGTAATTACACCAGAAAAAAAGAGTGCTGTCGCGAACCCTCAAACAATATCCACCAGCGTATAAATGAAATCTGCCATAATAAAGGATGTTGAGAATTTGCTCAAAAACACTTTAGAGATGCCTGGAGAACCCTACAACATTTAGATGAATTTAAAAATATATAATCGAGACCCATATATACCCCAGTTCCTATATTTTGAATATATTTCTTTTTTTTACTTCTCCACAACTAACACAGCCGAGAATTTTGCAGAGTGGAATAGAGCGTTTGGCAAATCTGAATACAAATTGCCCGAGTTACAGAATGCCGAGTGGAGAGTTAAGTGGCAAAAGAACTCTCATCTCCACAACTTCACAACTCTTCGAGTTAGTGAATCCGGCCCCTGGTTAGCTTGATCATCGATTCAAGGTTCGAGTTGACTATTTTAAATAGACAACATATTTTGAGGTTATGTTTATTCGCTGGCTGCCGAGATCAAGATAAGCAAACGAATTCGGACAGATTAACGGAAAAATGGCGAACGCTGGAAAAAATAAGGATAAATATTACGCAGACTATTTACTGTTTTAATTGATTTAAAAACAAAATTACTAGACTCATATTCATAACACAATCATAACTTGTGGCTAATAAAATTAATCTTAATTATTAATAATTAATCTTCAAGAAATGTCTGACTGCCTTGTAAAATAGCCCTAACTTATTTAGCATTTCAATTCAAAGGCAAGAGAATTTGTTTTCAAGTTGATTAATCCACGGCGGGAGGTATAGGTACAAGTATCAAGTAAAACAGCACATAATTCAGGGAATAAAGTCAAAAAATAGGTCAAACTTCGGAAAAACTCCCAGGA
Source organism: Dioctria linearis (assembly GCA_963930735.1). Lineage (NCBI taxonomy): Eukaryota > Metazoa > Arthropoda > Insecta > Diptera > Asilidae > Dioctria > Dioctria linearis. The sequence goes on along the minus strand of OZ005743.1, from coordinate 168,699,991 downwards.
AAGATGGATTTTTGCATGAAGCTTACTTTCGTGGTTCTAAACAATATATCAAAAGTCGCGCGCATCCCCTCTGCTTCAAACCTCTCCAGGCTGAACACAGCCTGGATTTATTTCAACCGTAGGTGGTTTTATTTGTGCTTCCATCGAATTCATATAGGTAAGTCAATTAGGAAGCATTTCGGTTGTGGGAGGCAAATAAGTTCAAGCTGCGTGGACGAGAGGAAACTGTAAATTTTTGAGGGGAACTTCAAGATGAATAGGGGAATTTTGCTTTAGAACAGAGACGTCTTGCAATATGATAACAAAAAGTCAGGGTAAATAAGCAAATATTGATATTTTCATTTAGTTTATTTAGAATCTCATAGTAATGCACTCTGTTTGAAAGCTATAAAAACTAATTTGAAAATTTTCCATTTGGTATTTTGCAAATCTCTTGAAATTTCATTTATAGAGCTCAAACACCGCTATTGCCAGACACACCTTGCTCAGTGAGTTAAAGCAATCTTGAGTATCTCTCCATATTCTGAGAACAATTTCTCATTGTATTCGTTTTGAAGAAAACGGAAAATTTCAAACTTGTTTATACTTAGCCTTGATTGACAGCAGGAGGCCAGTTTCCGCGCCATTTTAATTTTATTTGTAACAGTTTACTGACTGATTAGTACTAGTCAGTAAAAAAACCAGTCAGTAGGAGTATACGCGAGTCTGTGTCAATGACAGTGTCAGTTCTGCCGACGCGTGTAACCCCCGGCAAGGTACATGACATAAAACATATTTGCATGATTAAATTTATCTGACTTTGTAGAAAAGCAATAAAGTAACGTAATTGAAGTGGAAAAATTACAAAACTATGCTCAGGTTAAGCGGCAGGCTAAAACTGAAATTTCTCTGACCTTGATAGCTTACTTTTCATGGCGAGTCCTCATTTCATATTCTTTTTAAGATCTTTTACCTATACGTGGAATTTATATTTCCAATTTTCAATTACAACTCCAAGGATTCTGAAAGTTGCAGCCCTGGTTCGAATCAAACAAACACTAAGGGCCGTAAACACCAACCAGAATAATCCATATTCACGTGAAATGCACAAACACCAACCAAGATTACTCGCGATTTAATCCCTCGTATTACACTGGTGTAATATTTTATCCGAGATTTTCCGGGGGTAAAATTTCTATTCGAGGATTATTCCGAATAGGTGACAGTTGTATATGACAGTTCATATTTGCGTTTATAAATTTTCATTTGTGAATTAAATTGTAAATTAAATTGTAAATTAAATTAAATTAAATTATTAAAATGGATGCTAGTGAATCGGAGCAAAGTTTTGTATGCGAGGATTTTGAGATGAGTTCATCGACTAATTCCTCGTCAGATGAAGAGGACTTAGAGCTTCTTCGGGCAGTAGCAAGCTTACCACGAAGACCTAGGCAAAGGAAGTTATTCGAAAAAATAAATTCCATGGAAAAATATGATAATGACGACTTCATAAAAAGGTTTAGATTTCCGAAAGATATTGTTTGTGAAATAGCAGAACTGTTGAAGGAAAACCTTGCTTATCACGACAATCGAAATAATCCTATACCAGTTTTGATTCAAGTATTGATTTGTTTGCGATACTATGCTGTTGGCTCTTTGGAAATAGTATCTGGTGATTTATTTGGTGTACATCAGGTTACATGTGGAAGAGTTGCTAAAAGAGTATCAATAGCATTGGGCATGTTAGCAAAATCCTTCATAAAAATGCCCGCAACAAATGAACAAGTTGCAATTGTCAAAAATAAGTTTTATGATAGGTTTGGATTTCCTAATGTTCTTGGAATTGTTGATGGGACTCTTATTCCAATTTCTTCTCCTGGTGGCAATAACGCTGAAAGCTTTAGAAGCAGGAAAGGTTTTTTCGCAATAAATACTCAAGTTGTGTGCGATTCGGATTTAAAATTCACGAGTATTGATGCAAGGTAATATTTATATGCATAGTTTTGTTATATAAAATATTAAGGAAATTTTGTTGTATGTAGGTGGCCTGGATCAACGCACGACCAGACAGTATTTAACTTTTCGCATCTGTTCGCAAAACTTGAATATGGTGTCTACAGCGATGGATACTTGCTTGGGGATGCTGGATATGGTTGCAGAAAATATCTAATGCGGTCACTGACGGGGAAAAAAAGTACAATTTGCATTTTGTAAAAACACGGCAAGCAGTAGAAAGGGCAATCGGTATTTGGAAAAGACGATTTCCAATTTTGTCAAAAAGTATAACAATTTTTATAACATTTTTACATAATTGTGTTTCACCAGTTCACTTTTAGAAATTTCAGTCGATGTACATTTCGCTGTCATCATAATAGTTGCAACCGCCTTTCTACACAACATTGCAATTGAGAAGAACGTAATACTACCCCCTCAGACGGAAGAGCCAAATTTGAATTTAGGCGACCGTGACAGCAGACAACAAAGAGTAGCACGTTTCCGTGGCAACGATACTTCGGTTAGAGATGCACTCATTGCAAATTTTTTCTCTATTTAATTTTTTTTTAATATTATGTAACAAAAAAAAACATGAAATTAATTTTCTTCATTATATTTTTTAATCAACATTTGTTTTTTTAAATTATAGTAGTCCTTTATATCATCATACATTTTTTTCTTGCTGACGTTGGCATCGATTTCTGACTCGATTTTTTTTAATTTTACTCCTTCGAATGTGGCAACGAATTCTTGAAGCGACTCGCTATTTTTTTTCCTTCTTTTTGGGCCCGTTGGCGGATTGGAAGGTAAAGCTTTTTGTTTTTTCTGCGACGAGGAGGCAGCTTTCTCTGGATTGGTGTCCTCTTGAGCCCGTATCCCGGCGGATGTTGAAGGTTGGTCCCTGTAAGCGCAGATTGCGTTTTCTGCTTCCGCATCTAATTCTAGGACCGCTTCAGTTTCCAACACTTCTACTTCCATGAATTCGTCCAGATCTCCATATTCATAGTCATCAATATCAGTCTAGAAACAAATAAATTTAAGTAATAATGAAATTTTTATTTTTCAAATTTAACTCACATTATTATCGCCCCAATAGTCAGCGCTACTGTCATACCTATTTGATACAGGTTCTGTGGATGCTTGCACCAACGGTAAAATAGGGTCGTCCTCCCGTACTCGTTTAACATATGTGCCTCCACCAGTTTTAAATATATTTGCTTTATCTAAAGCTAAATTTTGTTTTGCTATTCTTTTCATATTTTTATAGGTATTCCGCAACTGAGCGACCGATTTCTTACACATTGTTTGGGAATTAATTTCGTTGCAAATCATTTCCCAACAATCACTTTTGTCTTTTGATGTTACGGCATCAGTTTTTTTATTTTCCACTACACTCTTGTATTTCGTTACAAGTTCTACTAACAAAGCTTTGCTCTGTGTGGTCATATGCGCTGATTTTTTATTTTCCATAATTATTTTAACTATTTTCACTATTTTCACTACTACTTATTTTCACTACTTACGATTTCACACCAAAACACAAATTCAAACTGTCCGCGTCGCGACCCTGTCATTTGACATACCGAAAATGTCCGAAAGTAATGCCACATAAGCAAAATATACATGGTTTTACGCGGGATTATTCTCGGATAGGAATAATCTTTACACGGGAAATAGGATTATCCTCGTTGGTGTTTACGGCCCTAAATATGCAACCTTAATTTTCTTTTATTTTCCAGCCAATCTCAGGGAAACTTTATGATGCAAAACATAGCACGGCAGAAAAAGGATTAGGAAGTATGAGAAGAGTTATTAAGGCAACAATGTTTCCAAATGTTTGACCTTTTGAGATTGTAAGCTCAACGAAAAACAGAAGATAGTAGACTGTTCTACACCAGCACAATTTGGGATAAAAAAATCGTAACGGAATTTTACTGTACGACCGGAAGTGACTTGAAGGGTGAAAGCATGAGCACGGTTAGCAGCGGGTTATTGCGTGCAGAAATTAATCTACAAACTATCAGACCAGATATTTCATCGGAACATTGACCATGCATGTAGCAATAAAGGATCGAAAGGCATTGAATATTGGTACGGTATTCGAACGACTCGACATGACAAGTTATTGCAACATCGCGACTAGAGAACTCGATTGAACTTTTCTTATAGGTATGTGTGGGTGTGACTATCAAAAACAGAAAAGCTGCTTTCAGAAATATTGAATAAAATTACAAAAATATGAAGCAATTTTAAATTTTACACAGTTTGTAGTTTAAGCAATATTAAAATGCTTTTTCATATAACGTAAATATATATATTGAGGACAAACAAGAGCGTTTTCAAGAAAAAAGCTAATTAAAGATTGGAAAAGGTACTATTGCTACGGAAATATTTGAAAATTATGCTTTCTGTTAAGATGATACATTTTTTTATTGATCCAGTTATGGTTACAAATAAATTTATATGTTGCCAATTGACATGAAACTAATCAAAAAGGTCCTGTTTTGGAGTTTCAGAGTTTGTATGGAATATAAAATAGCTTTCTCATACTTTTTGCTTTCCCCACAGTGCAGTGATTTCAAACTGCGTTATACTATGGGTATATGGGGACTTTAAAAATCATATCTCCGAAACGAAGTCGAACACCAACGCAATTTTTGGACATAGATAAATAAGACTTATAGCTTCAGAATAAAAATACAAAGCAGTGCTAGAATTCCTGAATAGTAAATAATACTATATTTTTTGGAAAAAGTACTATTATTAACAAAACAAATTTTACGTTCGGTGTTGCTTTTTTTCTTAAGCAATATATAAAGCATTGAGCTCCATTTGAATTGAACAAATTTATTTATAATTTAATTTAGAATTTTTCTATTCTCCATCTATGACCGATTTTCAAAATTGTGAGTTCGATTCAGTTGCTCCATCCCCGAGATATGAGTTTTTAAAACAATGAAATTTCTAACCCCCTTTCGGGGTATGAGGCGTGGCAAAACAAAAACAGTGAACTATTTTTCATTCCATACAAACTCTGGAAATTTCATCCAAATCTTAAATGGTCGGGTTCCATGGTGATCAGTTTGTGTAGAATGGCTGTATATATACATATATGTATGTATGTATTTAAAACATAACAGCATTTTCGCGAAAAATACGACCTATATAGGGAAAAAAAATCTAATTCCTGTTTTCCAAACATATTAGAATTTACTACGCTATTGATACGGTAATATGTAAATGGAACTAAAATACGCGTGTACAATACAAAGTTGAAGAGGAAATGAATTCTTCTCTTCTTCCTATTATTATTATAAATGTTTTGTGGAGTGCATAGATATAAACACAATATCACACAAAAACTCTTATTTTACGCAGTATTAAAAAAAATCAAGTTTTATAATAAACCTAACGCCTAACCACACACTAAACGATAAATTTATTAAAAGTTCGGTGGGTGTCTTCGATAAACTTTTTGAACTTCTATCTGACACACTAAAACAAGCTTTTGAGCAACATAAAAATTACAACAAAAACCTTTAAATAAATAAGACAAATGGTGAAAATGTTAAAAACATAAATTTTCTTTTTTACTTTCTTATAAATTGTAGAAATAGTAAGAATAGTTTATGCACAGTTCTGTTTGAATCTAACTGTAAAATAGCCCGACCAAAATAGCTCTTGCGTGCGGGGCGCGTGTCGTTCTGAATGCGAGTGTGCTTCTTCATTTCGTCCCGGTGGTGTCTAAAATGTTGTTAACGCGGAGAGATGGTCATTTGCTAACTTTCAGATTGATTAATTTATTTGCAGGAGTGAACACACATAATATGGTTAGTATAGATTAATAAACTTTTAAGTTTTTAGATTAAAGCGGGGATAAAATTTTTTAAGCATAGATCTTTTGATTCCGAAATATCATGGATATGTGCTGAGAAATGAGTTTTTGCACATTTTTTAATTAGATGGAAATTGTGAAATTGGCTTTGATGTTCGGGAAGATCTTAAAATATTTTATTGTTTTCTGAACTGTGACGGGTGTTCGTTATATGTTTTTACTGTATTTGTCCATCTGTCTAGAAAGTACAACTAATTCGATCAGAGTGGAAATATGAAGAATCGATCTTGTCCCAGAGCGAGTATCTCTACAATTTTTCATTTGATACTCCGAATTTAAGCGAATCGATGTAGGCACCTGTTTACAAAAGTCTTAACGGATTATGAATTGGATGATTTTCCATGTTTAGCAACACTATAATAAGACTGTCGTTAAGTTGAACAGCAGTAGTGTTGTCTTGATTGAAATCTCTCTGGAGGTCCAAATCTGGGACACCTCCACTTATTTATTCGATAAGTTGTTATTTTCGAAAACGGTCGGCAAATTACAGATCATGTTAATCCGTATTTTTTTTTATTTTTTTTTTTTATCATGCAATTGACTTCGCCTTTACTTCTATTCAGGCTTATGTATTATATATTTTCAGTTATTATAGTCATTTTGGTTCCCTTTTTTAGGGTTCTGTACCCAAAGGGTAACAACGGGAACCCTATTACTAAAAAACTAAAACTTCGCTAACCATCCGTCACCAGGTTGTACCTCATGAACCGTAAAATGCAGATAGTTGAAACTTTCATATTTCAATTTTCTATTGCCGCTATAACAACAAATAATAAAAATAAAATTAAATTGAAAATTAAAGGGGCCCCTATACAAGAAACGTGATTTTTTCGGCGTTTTTTTCCCCGTTTTATTCTCATTCTTTGTTATTATCATAAGTAGGCATTTTATTTCAAATGACAGCATTATTATTATTTTTTCAAATGACAGCATTATTTTTTCAAATGACAACATTATTTTTCACATGACGTCTACTCTCATTTTAAAAAATAAATAAAAAGTACATAGTGTTAAATTTTGTACGATAGTATGGAACCCTTCGTGAGCGAGTCGGACTCGCACTTGGCCGGTGCCTTCCGCCTAATCCATATTAATTGGTATTAAATGCGAATTTGCTTTTAATATCTCCGGTAGGCTGTTTCAGGAGCTTAACTATTTTGTATGGAGCGATTATGGTTATTTGTAATGGTTGCACATTTTTTAAATTATTTTCTTTCGAGCGCACTATAAAGATCTTGTTAAGAACCTTCAATCCTAACTTTGTATCACATATTTGTGGGTCGCTTTTCTAAGAGCGTTTTCTCTTATTGCGCACTGTTTGGCGCGTATCTTTTTTGAGATTATTCGTTTTTAGCTCTTTCCACCAGTGTGGTTCGTTGATAAAATTGAAGATATTTTTTAGTGTCCTTCTGTGTTTAATTTTTTGTCAAATTATATCCGTCACTTATTCCTATTGGCCCCTAAGAACTTTCTCGCGTTGTTGATAGAAGGGATTTTTTTATTACTCCACACCTACTTAATGTCTACGTCGTTTGAAACACCCAGCTGATCCTTATTCTGTAGGAACCTTTTGTTCAAACTCACAAGTCTTCTAAATTAAACCTCCTCCGGTTATTCGCTTTATGTTTTGTATTTCTAACTATTTAAGATATGATAAGATGATGATAACTTCTTACAATTGTTTCTCTGGAATTTCAAATATATTTCACTATACTTACGTTTCCACACGTCTTGAATCTGGTAATATTATGGTTTATTTGTATATCCTTTTATGTTTATGTAGGTCCTAACTACAGTAGCCTGTTGCTACGTTCTCCGTAATACATGCTAGCTAGCTCGGAAGACGGGATGTTTCGTGAATGCTTTTGAATGGGCGTCGGCCTATATAAAATATAATAAAAAAAAAACAGAACATACCAACAATATTATATGGTACCTACCTTTCTATATGTATAAATTGAAAATAATATTATTGGTACTAAGCCAGCCATTCACTACCAATTTTACCAGAAAATATATATAATAAAATTGTGTAATATTACCTATGTACAGACTTATGCCCTAGACACACAGGACTCTTAAAGAAGAAATAACTAACGACTCATTAGTCTATAATGATTCATTATAAACTGCGGACACACAGCATTTTCTTTAATTTAGTTGTACTGTCAAACTGGTTTTGATGAATTTATCAAATTAAAGAAGCAATATGGATCGAATTAACGCGTCAAACTTTGTTTTCATTTATTTTATTTTCAATTTAACAATCTCCAAATGAAAAACACATTTTATTTAAAAAATATTAATAATATTAATTGTGATTTGCATTTCTTTGCATTTCTTCTTCTTATTTTTCAAATCGGCAGATGCCAGCGGAGCTGCAGATGTAGGTACATTATATGCCAAATCTAGCACATTTTTCCACATTATAGCTATAATGAAGGAAGAAAACACTTCATTAGTATAATTCATTACGATCTGATTTTCGAGCTATAATGACGTATACTATGTAACACACGTCATTTTAATGAATGGTTAGTAGAAATGATTCATTAGTTCGTGCTGTGTGTCTAGGCTATTAGCTTTTATACTGCCCTTCACCTTGACCTTCCGAAATTGTGCCGTTACGATTACACTATAGTCCAAAGATACTTTAATTCCTCCTTTCCAATTTTAAAGGGTAATGCCCACTTTCCATTCAACTTTAAGTTACCAGAGAAAAAATTTCTTCTACGAATTGTAGCTGGTAATGAACTAAGACGAACAGTGAAACCAGTTTTTCGATCGAACATAACCCTAACAAGTTAGAGGTTAGAGCCGATCTAACGTATGCAAAATCTAGTACTTCTGTAAGAAAAATGGGGGAAAATACTAAAAAAGTAATTATGGGATCGCTATTTAAGCCTACTAGTATAGGAGTATGGGTACTCAAACTTCTTCTCAAGACTTAAGGAATTCGATTCTGTACTAGATTTACCTAAATGTATTAGAATAAAAGTAGAGATTACTCTTTTGGACTTTTTACCGGGGTAAACTTATATTTGTTAAAGAAATAATTTTTTTAGATTCTCCGGTATATGTATAGTAAAAGTTGTGTGATAGAATAACAAATTAAAAACAATTAAAAACATTTTTTAGCTTTTGCTATATACCGGAGAATCTAAAAAAAATCCTTCTTGAACAAATAAAATGTATTCCCCCCCAAACTTCCCCCCACTTAATTGAAATAAACATTGTTAATAAAATATGTTCAGACTATCATAATGCATCGTTTAAGATATTTCTCATGTCTGTTCATATAAGGGCTAAAATGGGCATTCCCCTTTTTGTAATAACGTTTTTTCTTTTCTATTCAGTTGCTACTGCACCACTGGCTTTATTTAACACTTCTAATTTCAAAGAAAGTGTATGCACGTTTTAAATTTAGCGTCCGCACTATTCAAGAGACTGAGATTGATAAGAAGCGAGGATGGTTCCCTTCGTCTTGAAGATCGAACCATGTGAAATTTCTTTTTTCGAATATGGTACTTTAGTACATCCATCACAACTAATTGTGGCTTTTTAGCCGATGCTTACTTACATTTATTAGCACAAAAGTTGTTTAGTATTTTCTTTTATGGTTCCTTTTAGTGAAGTTTGGTTTTAAATCTTTTCTATAGTATATCACCTAGATAAATATCATATTTAAGCTTTAAAATTATATCTCATGATATCGAGCAGCAAACAGAAACTAGAACTTTAACTAGCGTTGAATTTTTAAATTATACTTAAAAATTAAAATTCAGTGATTGCGCAAAGTTATTCAAAAAGGTAAGTTATAATATTTCAATTTGTTCAAGAATTTCTAACTAAGGCTTCAAGTACCCTAAATTTACCTTATGTACTTAATTAAAAAATAAAACGTAGCTTATTTTACACAATAATGTAAATTCTTCATTATTTGTACATTGTTCTTTTCCGACTAGGTAAAAAAAAAGCTTCTTCAAGTGGGTGGTGCCAAATCAAAAAGAAAGATCTCTGCTTTCTATTAAACTTTATACCTTTTTTTTTTGTTTTCTGTTTTTTTTTTTAATTATCAAATTCTTGAGCAGATTGCAAACATGTCCAGATAGGCCGCCAGTTCGTATAACAGGGGAATATTAAACAGACCTGCCTTCATAGTTTGCAATGCAAAATGGCTTAAAGCTCCTTTCCAGACTTGCAACAACTTACAGGGCTATAACCAGTTAAAGTTAAGGCCAATCCAAGGGAATAAAGAAAGTCGTTTCCTGCAAAACAAATATGCGCTATATCTTCTGTTTTAACAATTACATATAACACAGCAGAGACGGACCCGACTCTTTACATATAACAGTCACAAAGACAAACTTTCTTGGGCACCGTCACATAGTGCTAATTTCTTTCATTAAGATTACATTTTCAAGGCCGGTGTTGTTGGGATCGGTATTGTCTAGACTGGTGTGAACATTTAAATCACCCATTAACAAGACTATGATTTCTATCAAATCCAATTCCTCATTCAATAGTATGTATAAATGATCATATTTAGTATCTATTTAAAACTCTTTAGTGGAAACAAATCATTTCACGCTAATCATATTTCATAGTCTGCTGGACAGACGGCATTTAATAATCCTGGTGACTAATTAGATTGGATCTATTTTCTTTAGTTGATAATATTCAGACTTCCCTGAATTTCTATCAAAGTGGAAAAAGCATTTCTCACCTACAAAAATATACTCTCCTGCACCATCCCATCAAGTTTCGCTAAATCATATAACCATTATGTTGTATCAGCTCATTTCGCTTAGACCTCACTTATTAACAGAGCTCTAACTTAATGCAAATGGTATGCGCAGTTGAAAACCTAGGGTCCAGGTGAAGGTTGCTAGTCTTTAGACCAACCTTCAATAATTAGCCCACCATTAAAAGTTGATAACCAGAGGACATGACCTTCACGAGCAGATACATTGAGTCTTAGTAAGATCGATAAGTAGTTGCAACATTAAGATACAGGCCTGTGTAATTGCATCCACTCAATGCCTACCCTACTGCTCCCACCCTAACCTTTCATAGTTTACAAGGATTTAATATTGCTTCTAAATATGACTATAATACGGTTAATGGTATACACTACCGATCTTAGTTAGTTTGGACTCTTTATTTTTTCAGATCAATCCAGCTTCATACTACACCATTTTATCATGTACCAAGTGCGATACCCGGTAAATAAACATGACAATGAACGTGTTGGTTTAACAAAGAAAACAAAACGATAAATAGAGACATAAAAAATAATGAATTGATTTTTCCACTCGGCGTTAATTTTTCTAAAACATTTCCAGAGTACCCAGCAAATGCAGAAAAGAATCCTCAAGGTAAAGGAACTCGAAATTCTTCCTACAGTTCTGACAGAATACAAAGATCTGGGATAACATAAGTAGAAATAAGGGCATCAACCTGGATAAGAGTTGAGTAGAGTAGAAATCAAACGTGCAAGTTCTATATATATATTTTCTCTTGAAGCATCAACCTTAGCTAGGAAAAGATAAGTCAAAAAGATAATGATTTCAGGCCCTTAAGAGTATAGAAAGCGTCCAACCATGATATCAAGAAATCTTAAAAATCATCTTCCCACAGGCCTCAGTTTAAATATATTTTCGTTATAAAATCATTCGATCTATAAAGAATATCGGATCGATCGTCTGGTAGCCAGTCGATCACACGCTACCGGAAGTAGTCTCAAAAACACATACACCTGGATATATATGAATGAATACAAATACAAAATCTTAGTAGTAATTTGAAAAACGAGAAAAAATCATAGATTCAGCGCGAAAGGGTTCAGAGGAAAATCATTTTCTTCTTCATTTTTTTTTCTTTTTTTTTTTTAATATTAGTCGCAATGCGCCTATAGCTGTGGTGTTCGAATTTCATCTAAGGAAAAATGAGGCCGACAAGAAAAATGCATCCCATAAATAACGCCAGGTAACAATCTAGTTGCAGCAATGGCAAAGTATTTTAAATACAAGAAGAAAAAAGAAAGCTATTCACCACCGCGCGCGCGCACGTTCTTTATCCTCTGAGCAATGCTGAGTACGTTTCTTTGATAGATGTGCGAATGGCTTAATACGTGCGCAACGCAACAAATATTCGAATTCTGATAAATAGCCAAGAAATAACGGGATAATACCTACATATGTATATTATAGGAAAGAAATAAAAAAAAATTGTCTTTTTTTTTTATAATTTATTTGAGTCCTCGATTGATCATTACCAAGAAATTGGTGATAATGAGTGAAGCAGTTAAATTGCGATACGTAGTCAGAAGTGAGTTCAAATTTCTATGGAAACTTCTATTTTCTTATTTACATATTCTATGTATGTAGAGTGAGTCCTCCTAATAAAAATAAACAAATTATATAAAAAAAAATCCTCAAAACATTTGTAAGGTTTTGAACAATTACTAATAAATAAAAAAAATGAGAGAGCTTTTCGTGATCATGGTGTAGTGGATTAATATATTCATCATCGAGTTGTTATGGTTTCTCTTTTCGGTTGTTTACCTGCCATCAAGGTGAATCCACGATCGTGAAGTATAAAAACTCTTTCGGCGTCTTGATCAAGCTTTAATCATACCTTGAACTTGACGCGGTGATCACCGGCTCATATCAATTTAGTATCGTTTCCATAGTGAGTTGGAAATGAAGCGTTATACATTTTCAGATTCAATTAGTGCATTGTGATCTTTCTAATTGTTGTGCTTACCTACTTAATTACAATTAATCGCCGGTATAAAATTAATTAAACAAATGTGTGGACATAAAATCTAGTGTGTATTCTGTGTGAAATTTTTAAGTGCCTTGAAAACGTAATTATGACATTTAAGTTTTGTGCACTTCTGCTAGGCACACTACAATTAGTGCTAGCAGAACAAATTCCTCTAAAAGGTAAATTATATAGTTATAATACGACAAAGTGTGGAATATTTTTTTTTTCTTACGTGCTAGCTGTATATTTAAAAAAAAACACAAATTTCCAGTATGTACTTAATTACCTTAAGTAAAAAAAAAAAAAAAACGTGTGAATCTTATGATCCACCTCTCCTTTGGATAGACTATAACTGTCTTTGGTCAGCATAATTTAAATTTGCATATCCGAGAAAGTGCTGTTTTTTTCTATTGGTCGCAAAATGTTCGCAATAGAAAAAAAAATAACTCGTTTTCCTCACGTTTTCTATTTGATCGAAATTAATTTGGTACGCACGTGAAAGAATTTTGTGATTTGATTAAGTATTTATTGGACACAGTGCATACAGCATTTATTTAGTTCCAAATGTGAATCTTAATTAAAATTCACCTGCAGACTAGATAGTCTGGATAACTTCTCTTATGAATATTTAAATTAGCTGTGAACTTAAATGAAACTCAAATGAAGAATTTTTTATAAAAAATTTTGAAAAGTGTGTGCAGGTTTTATTCGAAAAGTTTAATGGTGGATTATGATACACGCGCCAACCTACTTGAAATTTTTACATTTGAGTTTTAAAAGTTTTTTTTTGTTTTAATTTAAATTTGTAAGAGTTTGCTGCTATTGTGTTCTTTTGTTTTGTTTTTTTATAGTTTTCAATACTATTAATTCTAAGATTCTCACTTTAACACACAATGAGTTTTGAAAATTATTTTTTTTTTTAACATAGATTTTTCGCTTCTGTTCCTGCATCTACGTTGTATATAAATTGCTTTCAGTTCTCAGCGTTCTACAGATATGACTAAATAAAGATTTGGATTTAATATGCATATGTAAAATGGATTAGATTTGTAAAGATCAAATTATCGAAATTATTTTTCGCACAACTAACCAACTGTGTCAATATAAATGATTACGATTTAAATACCATTAATCATAAAAACATAAAAAAAAATACAAATATTATCATCAAGCAAATAGTATGTTCTTTCCTCATGCCTCATAGGCATTTACATAAACAGAAATCAAACAATGAACTTATATTAGATAAAGTATAAAAATAAGAATTTTAATCGGAAATTTTAGTATCTACCAAAGTTTTATCAGTTCATAATGTCCGTCATTATTTCTCTAGTCGGCTTAATATCGTTTTTATCATGTGGCACTTCCAATCCTATCCTATCAGGTGTAGATGTTAAAGATTTTACTGAATTTCCTTTCATGGCACATTTAACAATGATGGAAATGGACGATTTCGAAGTGAAAGTAACTAACTGCGGAGGATCTATTATATCAGAGAGTGCCATATTAACTGCTGGTCACTGTATAGCAGATCCAATAACCACTCCTAGAGTACAAGTAAAGACAGGATTTGTTCACTCCGAATTGGAAAAAGACTCGGCACAAGTTAGATGGATGAAAAAGTTCGTCTTACATGATGGATTCTCAAACGAATGTTTAATTGTGGATAAATTCACGATTTTCTGCCTAAGTGATATTGCAATTGTTTTTCTTCGTAAGCCTCTTGTATTCGGTTCCATGGTGCAAAAAGCTATTCTAAATGAATTCTCTGATAATGTACCAGCAAATAAAGAAGGATGGATTCTTGGATGGGGTGTAACCAATACTGGAAAAGCATCTGAAATATTACAAAAAGCTCGTATGAGAGTTATCGATAGATTAAGTTGTCAGAAGCATAACGCAAAAGTTGTTATCAATGATGATGTGTTTTGCCTTCTTTCTGACACTAGACAATCCTTAAGTTCACGTGGTGATTCTGGTGGTCCATTTGTTTTTGAAGGAAAAGTTTATGGTATTACATCGTTCGGATTTTTTACTAAGCGAAATGGTGTTCGACAAAGTGATCCTAGTCGACCATCAGTTGTTACGAATGTTGGAGATTATTATGAATGGATTATTGAAGAATTGAATAAGGATAGTGGAATGGTACAAGAAATGGAAAATAGCATTTTTGTAAGTTTATTAGATGCAGGACAATCGTCCAGTTCATCTGGTGGATCAACTAGATCTCGTAAACGTCCTGGTAGTCCAGGTAATTTAATAAGTGGTATAAGAGAAAAGAATATGAAAAAATATGAACATAATTGATAAAATTATTTTTAAATTTGTGTACACCAATTTGTTGTTTGGAAATAAAATCTATTTATAGTTCTATCATTGGTTTGTAATTTTTTTGATTTATTTAATCATTTTCAATTTATAGAAACTAAATGCTAGCTGCCACGCTATGAAAGCTAAAACTATATTCAAAATTTATGTAAAAAAAATATTTTATGAGGGAGTATGAGATTTTAAAATTTACACGCATACTGCAAAATTTGTTTAACTTAGCTAACCAACTGTGTAAATATGCGTAATACGCAAAATAATTAATTCGCATGCGCATTTACGTATATAAACAGAAATTATAAGAAGTAGATTTCTCGTCTAACAGACTGAAATTCAGTGCAAAAAAATGATTGAACGTTTCGACCCAGCGATCAGAGAGATCTCATCAGTATGGTATCTTTGATCGTCTACGATAGAAGTTCAATGATGGAGGTCACACCAATTGCCCATATAAATACTTTTTTACAAAAAGTAAGTGTGAATTATATGGTGACAAAATTTCTCATTGCACTTTAAACAGAAATCAAACTATGTATACTAGAGAAGGAATAAAAACGACAATTATTGTAAATTTTAGTGTCTACTAGAACTTCTATCAGTTCACAATGTTCGTCATTATTTCTCTATTCGGTTTAATATTGATTTCATCATGTGGCAGTGCAAATCCTATTCTATCAGATGTAGATGTTGGAGAAATTACAATGCAAGACAAAAAACCTACCAAGTTTTCAAAATTATATTGTATTGCCAAAGAATTCACTATTGCATTATAAAAGGTTTTCTAGATTAGCTTTCCCGTCATTATCAATCTTTTTTAATCCATTAAAAAAACATAGAGTGGAATAGTAACTTTCTAATAGATCCTGTGCTTTCAACCACGTTCAGCTCACTCCAGCACCTTACACCTTACAGCTCACTCCAGCACCTTGATGCTGTTTTGTGATCTTACTATTCAACAGGCTCTTCATTAGTAGGTACCAACCAGTCAAGAGTCTGCTTTGCAATCGTAGAATTTTTATTTCCTCATTTTATTTCATTGTTGATTATGTCCTATCCACATTATAATTTTTCATTTGACAAGATATTGCAAATAAGTTTTTTGGATACTATGCAAATAGCTGTTTACTAAAAATTGCAGACAGCGTAATAAATATTATGTTATAACTAGAATATCATTAATTTCAAACTAGGGAAAATCTCATTTATTTATCCGGGTATTGAAATCTTCTCCTATACCACCAGATTCAGTAGGTCTTTTAATTATGGTATCCAGGTAAAAAAGATCGTTCGCTCTCTATGGGAACCCTTTTTCAGCTTCTATTCCTAGATTTTCAATTATAAGCAGGTTTATAATGTAGTACCTGGGTACTCAGATCCTAGTGTCCGTAGGCTTATAAATAGATGTTATCAGCATAATTATCATCGTTAAGTCAATTCCTCAATCTCCAGTGTTTATTGCGTTCAGGGTATCAATCCTTGTCGGATTTTTGAAATTTATGTTAAAACTGTACAGGCTGCTCCTTGACCATTCAAGAATTAATTCGAGGAGACCTATTGATATTTTATCAACTCAAATAGCACATTTTGAGTTTCTGTAGCTAACAATAAAATTGAACGATTATTAGTTCCATGTAGAATAATGATCAAATATTAATTTATAGATGTTGCACACTCTCTTTACATGTATATTTCTTCTTACCATATTTCAAAAATACTTCCTCTACTTATTTAGTTATGCTCATCTCTAGTCAGGTGGTTTTTGATTCTAGCTCTTTGTAGCATATTTTAGAATGCTAAAATTTCATCATCTTTTTTTTTTTTTGAGATCACGGCGCCTATATCGATCGTGGAGAAGATGGTGTTGTTCAAGGTCATTTTGCAAGATTCATCAACAGCAATATTAACCTCAGTTTGGGTACGTAGGGTGTAAAGAGAAGCTTTCTATTCACCCCTATCCCTGTCTTGTGTGACAACTTCTACCTTACAATTAATTTTCTCAATCTATTCTCCTTGTGTTAAAATGGTTCTCTGGCAATGGTTCTGTAAGTCTCCATGTGTGACATGCTCATTGCTGGTTTCAATCTAGAGCTTACTTGTCAAAAGCTCTTTTTCAATTGTGGAATAATTTAGTTCAGCTCTTCTGAAATTTCTGGAAGGATATGTGATGGGAAAATCATTACCGCAAACTCTTTCGGATAAAACTGATCCAATTACATATCCACTAGCATGCATAGTCAGAATAAATTCTTTTATATAATTGCTATACTTTAGTAGAAGAGAATTAATTAGTTTTCCTTAGTTTTTCCTTCAATAGGTTAAGCAATTCGATACATTGAGGTGACTATATAAAAACCTTATCCTTCCGTAGTAGTTCAATGAGTGGCTGCTAAATATCAAGAAAATTTTCAATTAACCGCCTGTAATCAACAGTCAATTCAAAAAATCATTTTAGGTATATCCTTGGCACTCATTGGTTTTGAGTATTGTCTAATGATTTCAATTTTCAGGTTAAGCTTGATGGCAGAACTGATTCAGAATTGACAATCTAATCTAAATATGCTAGCTAGGGTTTCAAAACAGGTTTGTTACAAATCTGATATAAACAACAATGTGTTCCATTTATTTCGATGAAGATCTTTGTTCCTTTCAAGCACCACCAGTAGTAGCTGAAAGATACCCGGGCTACTGTTAACCTGTTGTGGCAATCTAGCATGCTGATGAATGACTGAAAGGAGTAGAAAAATTTGTTTGGGCTCTATCCCTCTCACTAATTTCAATCTACTGAAGTTCATTTTCCTGATCTAAACAAAATTTTAGAATTTTCTAATTCATCAAGAATTTCTGTAATATTCGGAAAAGATATGCATCCCCAATAATTTTCTCATTTATGTAGTTTCCTAAAATCAACTACGATGGGCTATTTTTTGTTGCCATTAATGTGAAAAGTTCTAGAGGCTTTTTAATTCAGAAATTATATTGTCTTACAACATTTTACAGACTTGTTTGTCAAATTCAATTTTTTGGTGACTAGGTTCCAGGTATTATTTTATGATGTTTAGTAGATTGCAAACACAACAATTTATCATTCTTCAAGTAAAATAAATCGTTGCATACTATACAAATGTTAGAATTTATGTTATATGTCAAAATTTCCCCTTGAACTTTTAGGATACTGTTAAAAATATGGCGGGTATCATCTATACTTATAATTCGGTATCATACTCATTAGAATTTTGTACAAAAGCAAGAAAGATATTATTTTCAAGTTTAGAAATAATATTTTTGTAAAATATAATTTTTACGTATATTATCGTTTGTGATAGAAAAATCCTTATAAATGGTGTGAAGAGTTTTGTTCATAATTTCACAGCTTGTCTTGTTTTTTACTTAACATATTCCAAGTGTCTCCCTCGACTCATCAACTAATTCTCATTATATTTGCTTTTTAATCGGTATACACAATTTCATCGTCAATAAGGTTACTTATTTCTAGCACTCAGATTTACTTCCACTATTTACTAATACCCAAATTTTCTGAATTACTACAGAAAATATAAGAGAAAAATGTTTTAGTCTGCTATCAGTTAGGAGCCGATGTTTAGAGATGAAAAATTTGCAGACGATTGTAACTTTCTACACGAAATAGAATCAAAATTTGCAAATAAGGTAGAATTATTTATCATCGAAGATAATCACAAAATTAATTAATTAAAAAATTAAATTAGTTTTATGAACTCTTCCTTTGGTTTATTTTAGACTCTGTGCTCTAGTAGCAGTACCTACCTACTACCTCCAGGGCCTCAATTGTTTACCGATATAAACATAAGAAAAGAAGAATTTCGAAGGCCATTGGCAATGCTCTTATTCTGTTATCGTAACATAATATTTATTAGTATCGTGGATATTGTGACCCCAATTTTTCCAATAAACTACATAACTATAACGATATTCACTTTATGAAATGGGAACGCATATAAATATTGCATATAAATATTTCTTAAAAAATTAGAAAATTTCGGAAGGTGTGAACTAAATTTTAAGAAGCAGTTATTAGTACTATTATGACCCAATTTCCAACTACTGACTTCATTAATTAGATCATTCTACTTCTACGATAGCTTTCGAATTATCGTAATCAGTGACATCTTTATTTTTCGATGTATTGGATATTGAAATGCATTGACGAAGACTTTGAGGACAGTCTTTCCGTTCAGACTTTGTTTGCTATTGGAAGTTTTTTTTTTTTCAATTTTTCTTGCAATTTATTAACTCGGTTTGGATTTGCGCTTAAGTCAAGAGCGCTAAAAAAATGGAATACAAGCATGGTCTAAGGTTTGGACATTTGAGTTTGCTGAGTTTACTTAACGGAAGTATTGTTGACCAACTGAAAAAAATATGTTTGGCTTAATAAGCGCCAGGAAATTATTGAAATAAAAATTTTCTTGTTTGTTAAAAAAGTAATGTTGAGCACAATTTGACATAGATTAAGTTCATAAAAATATCTGAGTTTAAGTAAAATACAAAAAATGTTATAACTTTTTTATTTATAGTGTTTACAAATGGATGTGTATCGTGCCATATTTTAAAGTAAAACAATTTTTTGTCTATTAAGAATTTTCCTTGCGGTTCATATTACATTGTGCGGAAGTGTTAAATAAATAATTCCAATATAAGAAAAAGTCAACTTGAGAAATTTTCTGGTTAAGTCTCAGATTTTCACTGGAAATTGTAGAAAATAACGTGAGGAGGTATATATACTTTACTATCTTTCATGCAGATACCACAATGTCTTGTTTGGCTAGCAAATTATCACAACGCCACAAATAGTTTTCAGTTTTCTTATGCTAACGATTTTATAGGTCACAATAATCATTCTCAGGCTCAGGGTCATCGTCATCATCTTACTTTCTGTTCGTTCAAAAAATTAATGTTAATAGGAATAAAATTGAGTGCTATTTAGAATACATACGTACACGAATTAGTTATATCTAACTATATATAGTAGCTATAGTATGAACACTTTCACATGATTCTCTGCCGAGATTTCCAAGAAATTGATTTAATATATGAGTTTTCCCTTTTTGTATTTTCATAGCTACTATTCTATCTTCAATTCCCTTAAATTTTTCATTGGACGCAGGGCATATTAAGTAGTAAGTACTATAATTTGACTTACAATTTTGAATGAGCGCCTAACTATCAGATGAGGAATCACAAAATACATCATTTCATTCACTTTCTAGTGAATAAGGTTTTAATCATTTGTTATAGCCCGGTGAAGTTCAATTTTATACGTCCGATGCCGTTAAACATTAGAACTGAATTGAGCACTAAAGAGTTTAATATACATATTTACTAGTTAATGAGAGTGTGGTAGGGATCAGTATTGGGTAAATATGAGCTATTTAATTATGGAACCTTATTAATTTCATCTTTGCATTCTCTAGAGTACCTACCGATATAATAATCAGTTCACCTGTATATACTATACAAATTCCCACTAGTAAAATTTGAGCAAAAGAGTAATCTTAAATGGATAGGTAATGATATTTTAATGATCACACCTACCTCAAGACTAATTATGGTTTTCGGTCAGTACGTTGAACTATAAGTACAATCTCAGATTTTCAGGGAAAATTACAGTTTAGATATCCATTTATCCATTTCTACTCTTGGGATCATAGGGTTCTAGCATGAAAAAGGCAAGCATGCATCCAAACCGCGTCCAAATAACTCCGATCACTAGGATACAGGATAAAATATTCGAACTTCCTTAATCTTTCGTATTTAAAATTTCAGCGTCCCACCTTTTGCCATCCTGCTTTGATTGTTGCCTAACCAATTTTTAATATTTTGACTATAATATGTGTTAAATAATAAATCTTCCAAAACTACGGAATTATTTTTTGAAAAGGCCTAATTCTTAAACTATTATTTATATAAAGAACTATCTACTACTAGTTTTTACTTTCAACTATGTTTTTTCTAAGAGTTCTTATCAATTATAGGTGTTAAACAGAACACTAATAATTGCAATTTGCACATACAAAACAGCAGCGGTAAGCCATTGTCTTGGCCTGACACCACTCCTACCACACTCACACCACTATCCAACGTCAACGAATTAATTACCAAAAATGTTTCTTTTAACTTAAACTTCATAATACCTTCTTCCCCTTAATTTTGCCTAAATACCCCAGATCAACTTCAGTCATACCAACCGGATATTGTTTGGAGTTATTTATGATTTAATCTAATTTCTATAGGAAAATTCTGTTCAACAGATTACAAGATTGGCACATACTTAGGAAAACATTATCGAAATATATCTAAAAATTAAAATATGCAGTACCTCCTTTTACTCCTGAATTCCCCTATATAAAAAAAAATCAACTCATTTCCATTAAAACGAAAGACTTAAGCGACGAACATCCCATTTTTTGAATATTATAAAATTTAAATTAAAAAATTTTCAGCGAAAATTAACGATATGCGGATGAATTAAAAACATTTTATGAATGCAGGGATGCAGTCAAAATTCTAACTTAAAGCTTTTTGCATACTGTCTTTAAATAATTGAAGTGAAGCAACAGGTTACTTTGGACTTTCTATCCATGCTAAATTTATCCGCAAAGAAAATATGAAAACTGACCATTTTCTTTGACTGTGATGGAAGAGTTTTTGGGTGAATTTGCCATAGCGCTAGAACTATGTATGAATTCGATCCAACTCGTTTCAGAGAAAAAAATAAAAGAGGAGTTAGGTCTGCTGATATCGACAACCTCATCATCAATTTGTACCTTTCTACCTGGTTAAGTTCCAAAGGAAGGGATAACGACGATGTTGCTTTGGAATTTCCTCATCGAGTTATCATGTACAGTTAGGCTAAAGAAAGTATTCACATAAAAAAAATTTTCTTTTTGCAAATTCGGATCTACTTTATTATAAATCCTACATGCATTCAGTGTCGATATATCATGTTGGGGAAACTGCAATTGGCAAACTTTTAGTCTTCCTCTTGCTGCTATAGCAATAAAACATTTTCCCCACCTTGTCAACACTACCCATTTTCTTTTTCCACCACTATATGAAAAGATCGAGATTTTATCGGAGAGTTTCGGATCTGACTTTGTACAACACACGATTTGCCATCAAGAAGTTTTGAAAAAATTGTTCTTTATCATTGTACCACCGACCATTGTTAGCCATTTTGATAAGAATTCCGAATCAAAATTGCCAAATACACGTGGAATAAATTTTAGTTGATTCTCATATGGTTTTTTCCCCTATTTTACTCGATGTCAGGTATTTCATAATAATTTTCTTGATTGGCGATGAAATATAAAAGCTAAAATACATCCTTTCTTCCATTGCCACCGAACGTTATGTACCTACTATTTTGTCACGTCTAGACGAAATATAATAATAATTTCATTCCTAGCTTGACCACCTTGAGTCCAAATTTCCACATTTTAACATCCTTTGACACAAATATTCAGTCACATTTTCGAAATTTCATTCCTGAGTTATTTGTTTGTCGATTACATAAATATCAGAACCGCCATTTAAACAAAACTCATAAACTTCTTCATCTCCATTGGTCTCATAATTTTCACTATACTTACCTGAAATATTGTTGCTCTTTACTGTTTTACTTCGCCAAAAATTACTTCCATTAATTCATTCGATCACAATTACACATGCAAAAAGGCGATCAGAGATAACCGCGCTGATGAGACTTATCTGATCGCTGAGTCGAAAAGTTCGATATTTGTTCTGGATCTCAATGCATTTTATAAATTCATTGTGGAAAAAAATTGTTTCCAATGAATTTCAGTCTAATAAAGATGAAAAATTTCCAGCAAAAAGAATTAATGTCATAGCAAAAGTACTTAACACTTACTGTCATATCTGACAAAACGACTATGTGTGAAAATATACCTAATCAGGTCAGAAATTGTCTACAGGCCATATATTGTAAATACTTCAAAATTACTCAATTTTCATTCAAAATAGTTTTACCAAGAAAGTCATAAAATGTTGGGAGCCCGAGATGAACGATTTTCGATACATTTCAGAAGACAAAAAAAGGGTTATTCAAAGGTTAAAAAATTTTAAATTTATTTAATTCCAACAGCATTCAGCGAAAAAAAATAACTAAACTGAACTGAACACTCTGCTCATAGCTAATTAGATGAATTTCTTATGAAATTACCCTTTGTTCGAATTTTAGCAGCATGTAATTTTTCGATGCTTAAGTCATTCATGCGGAAATTGCTTAATGGATACATTTCTGCTCGTTATCTGTCTTGGATGAATTTCCTTTGGACCTATTTTTTAAATCAATTGTCAGTAAATCTATTTACATACATGTAAGAGTCGGACAAATTATATATTTTCTTTTGATTTGTATGTGATCTATTTTCTAGGCGGTCACCAGCATCGTCTCCCATTCTTAGCTTTTAGTTCAATTTTCTATCAAAGAGGAGCCTCGATTCCATCTATGCAGCACCATAATTATGTCATCCTCTATGAACTGCACAAAGAGTTAGATCGACATAAAATTGAAAAACTTTGTGTGTTAAATGATTTGATATCTTACTGCACTTCAAGTATTAATTAGAAAGAAGTCATTCATTGATTTTTACTGAAAGTCGTCCGAGTATAATTTAAGGTTGGTCACTTTTATTATTCAGTTCGCATGACAAATGTTCACACCAATTTCGATAAGTCCACTTTGAAGTCCACATATTTCGATATTCAACATCCACGCATTGTTTGTATGAAGAGAAAGTTCTTTAGCTAAAAGAATTGAAGGAAAAACCAAAACAAAACTTATTCCAATGTATAAATCAATCGCTCATTATTAATGCCGTCTCATCACCATTTTGACCTTATTATACGTTTCCTGTCAATAAGGCACATAAAATTGAACAGCACCCACTTCAGATTTTTTTGGGCAATGTATTCACATATGGAATTTTTCCGTTTGATTGCGTTCACTAAGTGATAACTGTTTTCATACATATTCTGTTGAAACTGAAAGTTAAATTTTTAGCTCTCGCCGACCAGTTATTGAGGGTGATATTTTAAAATTCAAAAAAATATACAAGGAGGCTTGGGTACTACCGGATTTGAAAGAATTAGAAATTATGTACATCATATAACGATCAGTCAGCAATCATCGGTAGTGATTATGACCTTGTGATAATGGAATGCAAGTAAACCATCGTCCAGAAAACCTTAAATAAAAGTTATAGAGAAGATTGATGTGTAGAATAAGGTGCCAGTATATATCCACAGTTCAGGAGAACATATATATAAAGTTAAAAAGGTCTTACAAGTTCCAATCAAGTATTGAGCGAAGTATTATGCTTTTTATTATTTACTTCTGTCTTGCACATCAATATTGATTGATTGATTGATAACCATTAAAAATAATATTTTAGAGAGAATAATGCCATGTTACCAGACTTTACCTAAAGTAATCGGGTGATTATCGTAAAGATCAGACTCATGCATGTAGATTGACTATGGTCTTTCCATCCTTCTTTTTTAAGTAATATCCTAGACATGCTTGATAAGTTCTTTGGGACAGTTTTCAATAATGCTAGAGTTATTAAATTGTTGGATTGTCAGATGGCTTTTAGTCTGGTAGATTTTTGATTTTGGAAATTATTTTTTTATTTTGATTGCTGACCTATTACTGTTGATTTATTACTGTTAATGCTCTGAAATTGATGGAAAGAAAAGTTATGTATTAAAATAAATTGATTTTTTAAGATCTCCTTGAATTACTTTTTAATTGCTTTTTCAATCCATGAGTTTTACTAATGGTGAAGTCAAAAATAATCTACTACTATTTCATTATCGTCTGGGAGATATTTTCTGCAGCGGATAGTATCGACCAATGTTTTAACTAATATGGATACTTTTGGTGAATGGTTGTCTATTGTTCTTTCAGTTCGTCTCCTTGACGTACATACCAAAACCAATAAATCGTAAATACAACCGGCCATCTGCTTTAAAAATGTGCCTTTTGAATCGTTGGTTATTTTTCGCATTTCTTTCGTGGGATGGTGAAAAGCAGTTGGCCGATTTAATCTTATAAAAAAGTCCTGTGCGAAATTTTAGCTCTTTAAGTCAGCGCGATCTTTATTTCAAACGGATGGACAGATAAACAGATTGCATTAATTGTTACGGCAGTTAGAATGATGAAGCAATCAATATCAATAACGTCGAAATCGATAGAACGCAGAATTATTTTCAATAATGCCAACCAATGTGTTCACAAACCGCCCTCGCCCAGAGATTATTTTTTGACAATGGCACTTGTAACGCAAAATGAAATCCAAAAATTTTGACGATCACGATTTTGAGTCCCGAGCGTTCTTAATGATATTGTGAGCTTTTGTGATCATAATTGCAATTTATTTGCCTTACAATGAAGTTGTTCATGCTTACAATTGTTGAATATATTTTTCTATTAAATTAAAAAAGAAATATAAAAATTTAATCCATTTACTTGAGCACGAGAGTTGGATGGAAGTCTGGTTCAGGTATTGTAGTTGGTTTTTTGTGAAAATAAAACTAAACTAGTGAATAAAGAACGCAACTATAATCTCATTATGAATAAAATTAATTAAAATCTGTAAAGATCAAGTTGCAAAATTAGTTTTGCATTTCTTTTAATTATAAGTGATCAGGGTGGGATGTATGAGGGCACGCGGGGGCACTTGCCCCGGGCGCTAGTTTTAAGGGGGCGGTAATTCGAAGAACTTGTAAACTCATAACTGACCGAGAAAAAAACTAATTAGAAGAATTGGAAAATTTTTTCAGACCATAGTTCACACTACAGTCTTCTTTCGGGAATCTAAAAACTCCTTTACTAACATCATTCTTAGAATTATGCTTATACTTATATAGTCAATTTACTGTCTATTAATTTTAAGTCTGTAATACCGTAGGCACACGGGACATATTAATGGTCATTAATGGAGCAATGATCATTGCATAGCTCGTGTGTCACTGCATTATTGGTGCACAAGAACATTCGTTTGCAATTATGCATTCTTATCATTTCTTTTAGCGATAAGAGCGCTTTCAGCGGTGAGGAACTGCAAATTATTAGAAAAATCAGCTGATTTTCCAGCCATCACTGTCAGATGTCTTTTGTGAAATTGGCTGATACATTTTCAAGGTAAATTTTGAATGTTTGGAAAAAGAGACGAAGAAAAAGCAAGATTGTGGGAAACTGCAGAAAATTATAAGTTGTGCGAGCTGTGGCGCATTTATAAAAAAGATCTGAGAAAGGCACGAAGAAATAGCCACATATACGTGGATATGTCAGTGAAATTTAAGGATATGGGAGTAATCGCCAGTATGCACAAGTGTTACATTTAATGGGTCAAATCTAGTCTGTCAAATGTAATTACGTGAAGACCGTCATTGCCGTGTGCCACCTCAAAACAGGATTGATCATTGATCCACTTACGTAATTGAACCAATGATCATTGATATGTCCCGTGTCTAGGGTATAAGCCTCTGTAAGCTAATTGAACTAAAAATTCCGCTAAATTCTCAAATTGTATCTTTGTATCACATATGAAATGAATTCAAAAATTGTAGAAATGTACTAAGGTGGTTGGCAACCCCAGGGGCGGCTCCAGATTTTTTTTTTTTTTGTTAGGCACAGTTCGGGGGGTTTTGAGCACGGGGGGGGGGGGCTGAAAGGTATGGAATACACCCCAGTAAAAAAGGGTGCCGGGGCTCTCCCCGGGAACTTTTTGAAATTAAAATGCAAAATGGTAAGTTTTAAGGGCATTTTGAAGGAGTTTGACGGAATTTTTACTCTCAAGCCAAATACAAATACGGTATAATAAGCTAAACAAACGAGGAATTATTTTATATCGCATTGTAGCTTGGTGCATTCTTAAATTTGCTATAATATTATGACCATGTGAATATTTAATTTGATTTTAGATATGCAACATTTAACATAAAAGCATATCACACTGTTAGTTTTGAAAGTATGGAACCAGGCTCACACTATAAAAATTAGAAAATCTTTTTTTTTTATTTCAAGAGAATACATTTTATTGCCTATAAGAGTCACAAAACTAGTTGTTAAGAAATGATATTTAAATCAAAATAAATCATACAACTCATGCGCTAAGATCAAGTAGTAGTTTCAGTTGATTGTGAAAAGTTCATTTACTTTTAGCTTTTTACGAGTATTACTATCGTCTAAATTAGAGTTATCACCACTGGAACTACTGGAAGACTGACTTTTAACAAATGTATTTGATTGTTCGCCTTTGAAGAAGTCTGCACTACAAGCAGTACTACCACCTTACTTGTCATGGTTTCAACTAGTCACTCATAACTATAACGCACATGAAAATTTTGCACGATAAATACACAATTTACAAGGATTTTAACATGTAAATATAAAAAAGTTGGGAAGGACCGGGCCTACCCAGCCTACCCGCTGGAGCCGCCACTGGGCAACCCTATGTTCCCAATCATTCACCAAACTATCTCGATTGTAGACAGAATATAAGACAGTAGGCACAAACACAAAGTTGTCAGAAAAATATTTTTATGGCAGCTAAATTTTAAGGCCTTTGAATCCGGCTAAAAAGTCGCCTAAATCCTTTCAACCTGAACCGCCGTACGCACGCCAGAATTCCTACCCAGACTTTTTTTGAAACCGTCTCAAATTTTAGTAGTTTTAGTCGGAAAGATTCATATTGGAAAATGGTTAAAAGAAAAAACTAATCTCTAACATAATAAAATTTTTGATTTGTATTCTTTGTGGTAATAAAATAAAGTGCATTTTTAATGAAACGATTTTTTACTTTTCTTTTATTTTAAAACAGTTTCAGATTCAAACGACAATTAAGATGATCTTAATTTTTGATTGAATTTTAAATTCTTTATATTTAACAATCATTATTGTTTCAAATTCAAACTGTTTTTAATAAATCTGGCTCTAGTTCCAGGGTATGCAGTATATAATAGGTCATCTATAATATACATATGGTGCCTAGTGTACCCTGGAACTGTAATAAAATTTGCCCTAAATAAAGATTGTTGTTAGTGGGGCCGGCAGCTAACGTCTTTGCCCCACTCCCCCCTCAAAAATTTCCTAGAACCGGCATTGTAAGTGATTATCTAGCTTGAACTATCTTTAAAACAACTAAAAAAACTGCCAATACCTACACATCTACAATCATAAAATATGCTCAGTTAGAAATATAAAAAATCTCTCCATATGTAATTATCAAAACTTTCACTTTTAGTAAATATACATCAAATCAATAAAATATACTTAATAGGTTTGTGTCTTCCTCACATGTACAGCAGTTAAATTTAATATTCAGACATACATATCTCATCTTCTCACGCTACTAATTAACTAACTTTGTAGGTAGTTTTTTTTTACCCAGCTGGTAACTTTCTTCACAATATTACATTATAATTAGAAATCTCAGATGTAAACTTCAATATCTTCTATACATATAAAAACGCTTAAGGCAAACGAATTGAAAAAAATAAAGATGTACCTATGAGTCTAAGAATGGTAAAAAAAGCTGTATGAAATGAATGATTAATAAATGACCATGGAACACTCCGAATCATTAAATTCGAACAAAATCATTTCTAGTTATTACAGTAAAGCTGCGGGCAACAAATAAAAAAAAAATAAAGAAAAAAATCATATTTATAAAAACGATAATGAACTTAAACGTTTTAGATAACACCTTAGAACATTTAAGTAAAGGAAGCGCAATAAGTCCGAAAAGTTGCAGCATTTCGCACTATGTGGTAGAATTTTTAGAATATTTTTGAAAGGGGTTAGGCGTAATTGTTTAAAATAAACTAAAATTGTGAACTTCCGCTGACACATTCAACAACAAAAAAAAATAAGTTGGGAACACCAAAACGTAAACAAAGAAATATTTTCATATTTTTGTTCCCTTTTCCTTTATTTTTCACTTCTTTTGCACGTATTTGCAGAGAAAAAACATTTTGTAGTTTAATTTTAACATTCCACCTTGCCTGGAAAACGTCTTTCCGGAATTATTTCGGCGATTATTTATACAGAACCGCACAGCACAATTATTTAAAATTAACACAATTTGCGGAACAATTTAAAGTTTTTTAATTAAAAACAAAGCACAAAAAAACAAAACCCGACACAGAAAACACGAATCTGACGTTTAATTCGAAATGGCATTAAAGCTTAGTCAAGACTTAATTAGACTTGGTTAAGTTCTTCTTGCCTTTCCACCCCATCACCATAGAACCGAGATTTCCTCATACCGATTTCACAAGATATTTCACTTCCTTTAGTTATATGTTCTAAGGATAACACTATCACTACCTAACGATGAATTTAATTAAGTTCACTTAAGTATGAAGAATTAATTAATTATGATAAAAGTTAATGAGGGAACAATTATCTCATTATCAGTTAATGCAGTCAAAACGTCATCAATTAACATATAGACTTCAATGAAAAAAAAAACATATTTTGACACGTTTCATGTCAGTGAAGAAATGTTTCTTAAGCATTTTACTAACAACAAGAAAAATATGGCCAGTCTGGGTAACTAAAAAAATTTGAAAAATAAATTAATTAATGGAAATGAGTAGGTAAAGGTGAGAAAACTTTGTGTGGAATGAGGATCGGATTTTAGTATTAAGTGTGATAAAAATGTATCGCGGCATACAACAAACTTTTTATTACCATAACTAATGTGCCTCATCCCTTATCAGACCACAGCTCTGACTGAGGTGTAATATGTGAAGTTACTTACGAGTACGCAAAGTTTTATCTATGCCTGCCAAATAGCCTCTAAATGAAGGTTAAAGTGAAATCGCCGGAGATATTTCCCAAGCTGTGAAACATAATTAGTGATACATTGACCAATATCAAAAACACACAGCGGGCGGGCAGCAGGCAGCTACAATTTGGTGAAAATTCTTGCATAGGCTTCAGGGAAATTATTTGCAATAGAATTGTTTGGTTGATTTTAAATAAATTAATTGATATTATTTCTGGTGAGTGAATTATACCGGTAATTATATTTTTATAGTATTTTTCATAACTATGGTCCTAAATATATATATATATATAGTAGATATGCAAAATATAAAAGGCTATGTAGGGAGAAAAAATTACTCTATTACAATGATCTAGGCATGCGGCTGGGGTGTCAACAGAGTAATTTGCGGCAAAGGATACATTTTTGGGCACTCAATATTAAAGCAGGATTTACATTATGATGACATGCATTTTTTACAGAAATTGTGAGGGAGATAGTTAATTGAAATTTAAATGCTGCGGAAGCAATCATTGCAATACTTCACACGTACGCTCCCCTCTAGTTTTTATGGTAAAAATCGCAAACTGTCAAACTGTCTAATTGGAAATTGTCAAGTTTTTAATCGTTTTTTCGTAGATATTCAAAGATCGATCATGGAAAGAAGTAGAATTTTACAATATCTAAAATATTGAATGAAAGCACGAGGAGTTTGAAGCAAAGGATGAGAGTATATCGAAAGAATTTCTCGCAAAATATCAGATGGTGCTGTAATTCAGTTCTATGTACAATCATCATTTTGTACGATAACGAAATTCAGTAACTAATCTGCTAATATGTAAACGTCAATCCACTCAAGTGCTCACATGAAAATAATTCCACTCCACTACCGAACTAACACCGATGAAGATAATTCCAGTCCGGTTCATGTTCACATGGCGGATTATCTTAAAAGCGAAATAATTCTAGCAAATTATAAAGGAAAAGGACCACTGCAGTGAATCTGTTGACGCACCGCTCCCTGCTTATGGTTGGAAAACAATTTCCGAAATAACTTCAATATTTTCTATAAAAAAATAATTAAAAACTTTCAATTTCGCAATATTTAATTAAAAATTAAGAACTTACTTATATTTCCTTCCATTTTGTCAAATAATTTGACTTGACAGCTATGACACACATATGCCATAAATTTATAGTAACAACAACAATATGGCAGCACGAGTAGTCGAAATTGACAAATTAGGGTTGCCAATAACAATGTTTTAGTTTCAGTAACTATAAAAACTCCCTATGCTTGAGGTCTTTTTATGGTTCCGGAAACGCGCACAGTGACAAACCGAAGTCCGGAAAAAATTCAGGACGCGTTTGCTCCTCTCGTCGCTCATACATAAATTTCCGTATACGATGCACTATCTCCCTCACAATTTCTGTAAAAGTGCATGTCATCATAATGTAAATCCTCCTTAAAGCAGGATTTACATCATGCAAGCCATCAAATTTCTATTCATATAACATGGAAAAACTTCCTCTGCAAAAGATCTATCGTACATAGTGCAAAGGTAAGGCTTTTTAATGCTGTAGCAAGAGCAATTATGTGTTATGGTAGTGACGTGTGGGGTATAAATCTTTTTTAGAAGTTGAAAAGCTCCTGAGGTATTTCCTTGAGATAAAGATCGGCATTCCAAAATACACCTCCAATTATATGTTAAGCCTTGAACTGAATATAACTGATATATATTTATACAGAGGCACTTTGAATACATTTTCAAAGTGCTGAATCAACTGACGTATGGGAGCTTAAAATTCAACAAGACAGACAAAGCATAAGACGCGGACTGTATAATATTTTGAATTATAATCTTGTGGCCAGGTTTTACTTCAAAGACTCAAGCTTGGAAAAATATGATTTATTGTAAAATGTAGAGGAGCGCATAGTTTATTCGTTTATCCAATTCGAAATCGAATAGTTTTTAAGAAGAAATCTCGAATACATAGCACATATATAGCACCTATACACGAAATATCTTCGAAATAGTCTCAAAAAGACGAATCGATATCGAGTCGTTATTTCAATTCGAATTAGCGTTCCTTTTCCTTCATTTTCGGCTCGAGATCGAATCGAGAACGACTTCGATTGAGCCGATCGACGCCGATTCAATCTCCAATCGTAATGTTTGCTGGGCAGACCCAGTTGGGGACAGTATTCACAGCCTTGGTAAATTTCTTCAACTAATTAATTGGCTTTTTTGTTTTTACGAAGATATTTAAAAAGGGGGAAAAGAAAAAGAAAAACATGTGTTAGTTTCTCTATTCCTTTTTTTATAATTGGGTCTTTCAATACGAGATACAGACAGACATGATCTATCTATACTGGATATATGTATGTGTACCGTTGACTAGCAATATGAATAGGGAATATATAGCCACAACCATTGGGAACATTATACTCTTTCGAACATAAATGTACTAAACCTTGCCAGACAAAATTCACTTAATTTAACAATGTCAATCGATCCGTTATTGATGATTTTATTGCAATAAAAATAGTATGTGAGTATACCTATATCTATCTTTATGAACTTTAAAATTATAATGTTTTTTTTTTTAATTTCATCAATATTTATAACTTAAATTTAACTCGAAAGTTTGTATGTATGATAATTTAACGAAGCCACGGATAAATACCAACTTTCATTAGCTGATGAAAAGCTGCTGTCCGGCGATTAGAAACATCTCATTTAGTAGAGAGAGAGTTTTCTCAAAACTATAAATAGGATTTGTATAGAGTTCCCAGAGAGAAAATGTGCAACTTCTATGAAATAATACATAGACACCTTAAGCATTCAAAATAGAAACAATGAGCTCTATTAAATCGCTGCCTGGTGGTAAATCTGTGTAGTAATAGACAACATTCTGTCACAGTTGTTGATATGACTGCACTTGACAATAATAAATCCGCGTGATATTCACAGAAGATTGATGGATCGTTTCAACGATATGGATTAAGGTTATTACATCCCCTTCAACCTGAATGCCATGAGATAAAATGCCGATGAAGAAAGTAGTCCAGCTGGTCTGAGACTTAATCAAAAATGAAAGAAATGCGAAAATTCACATAATTAACGAGAGAGTGGAGATAGTGAAGGGCTTATGTTACCTCGGTAGCATAATTACCGAATCTGACTGTACAGAAAACGATGTCAAGTGTCAACTCCCAAATAAAGAAATAAAAAAATGCTTTTTCCCAGATGTTGCATATATAGAACTGTTGTGAAAACACAGTACAAACAAAACTTCGACTATTTAGCTACAATGTCAAATCAGTGCTGCTCTATGGTGGCAAGACGTAGAAGATTACATAACAAACTGTCTGGAAACTTTTGTAAATTGGTGAAATAAATTTTCCAAAACAACAGGTATTATGTACATACATATTTATTTGTAATTAAATCCTATAGCATGATCATAATGTTTCAGCAAAGTATACTGATAAATGTCACCATTTAACTAATACATTTTGCAATACTTCCGTTTTCAAAAATACTAACGCG
The DNA here is from genome assembly GCA_963930735.1 of Dioctria linearis. Lineage (NCBI taxonomy): Eukaryota > Metazoa > Arthropoda > Insecta > Diptera > Asilidae > Dioctria > Dioctria linearis. Next base: position 168,666,638 of record OZ005743.1, on the reverse strand, counting down.
TCGGGACAAAAAGCAAAATAAATTGCAATTTTTCAGAATTTTTTCCATATCTGCGATAAAAGTAGATAGTGTAATAAAATTCGTATAATTTTAAGTATGGCCGCTATAGATGGTGGATTCAATGGAGAAACTGAGCAAATTACAAATAATTTGTTTTTATTATGTAAATATAATCTGAAATATCTGCGATTTAATATGGAAATTTTCATAAGAACCTACATAGTTTCGAATTTATATATGAAATGCAATGAAATATATTCAAATTTTGGGGAAAATTTAATCTACAACGTTTCTTTTGCCACTTATAATACAGAAAAAAACACAGAATGAAAGCTAAAGAATAAATTGTTGTTATTATAAATAAAAAACTTGGAGGAAAAAATTATCGTCCATATTTTTTTTCAGATAATTTAATCTAATTAATTTTGACTACCATATAAGAAAACAAAATTAATTCAAGACAATTAAGCCCAAGTCTTATCTTTTATGCATAAACGATACTTCTTTGTATCAATTTAATTCATTTTATTCTTTTCGCCATCTGCTATGACATTTTGGGAGAAAAGAAATCAAAAAGTAAGAGTCAAATGGTAAACTATATAACCGAAACCAATACGCTCCAAAAGAAAAAGAAGAATTATAATAGGGTTGGGGTAAAGGGACAGTTGCAGTTGCGTGCCGTGTGATGAAGACAGCCGACGGACTCAAGTAATTTTTTTTTTTAATAAAATAAGAAAAAAATTTAGTCTACAAATTTTAAATGAATATGATTCGTCGAAAAAAAATTCATCGAAAATAATTCACCGAATGACAATTCTTTGAAAAATCTATTTGGCACAAACCCAACCTAACGTATTTATAACATCTATATGACGTGAAACAAACTTTTCCAATCGAAAAATCATGAAAAAAATAAGGAAAAACGGGCGTTTCGTAATAGCAGGAGCCGTATTACTCATCAGTACGGCTTAGTTCCTGCCTGCCGTATACGCCACAATGCACAGCCAAGCTGACCTTATATGTATATGCACTTAAAATAATCTTGCTAGGCATTCAAATAAATACGTAGTATTTCGTCTCGTATATAATTCACACTTAAGAATTATATTAAATGCTATATGAGGTCAGCTGAGCTGTGCACTGTCCCAAGTAGCACAATCGAGTCATAAGAAGGTCGTGTCACTTTCTTATGACTGACCATAGTCATAATGACTTACACTTACGACGTGATTAAATCATATACAAAACGTTCATATAACTAAAATGGGGAATCGTATTTCAGTTATAGGACGCTGTTGTAGCTCATAACATAAATAAAGTCAAACAAGTATCAGAGAATGGTTGTAAATTTGACAATTTCGGCATGATTGATTAATTGCATAATAGCATACAATAGTAAAACCTTGCAATAACTTTCATGAAACGTTTTGGTCCTTTGAAAGTCAAAATTAAGATGCAAACTTATCTCCATCTAGAAACTATAAAAGCTTTTTACAAAAACAATCCTAAGTATAATATTTATAATACAATAATATTATACTCTTGTTATTTTTGTAATTGAGTTGGATTTCTTCTCGTAAAAGTTGAAATGTATTGCGGAGAAAACTTTATTGTGTAGTTTTGTAAAATAGGTGCGTAAATATTACGGGCCTTCTATTTATTACAATATAAGTCTACATAATCCTTTATTGAAATTTTAATAAAATTATTTTTGGATACAAAATGTATTTTCAGCAATGTGAATCAGATCCCTAAATTTTCCACATTAAAAATACTGCAATTTAACCGGTAAATGAAATTGAAAATCTTAGTAAATGGAAAAAAGTTCTCATATTTTTAATTCTCTTGATTTTCTATCCATAACAATATGGCGCATTTATTTTATACTATATAGCGACGTATATACAGCTTTAGTTGTATTTAAGATAGTTTTCAGTCTTAAATTAGAAAATATGACTAATAAACAACTCTTGCACGACTCTTATATTATGTTACTGTCTGTGCCTTCTCTCCGATCTTTACGCGACTGATACAAGTTTGACAGATTACTTCCATACCTCGTGCCTGCGGCGTCGTTTTTTGTTGCGCGATAGTTAAAATGTTTAAATTGGTATCTACCGAAGAAAACTATCCATGACAATAAAGACAAAGTTATGGCATTTGTTTCTTTGAAAAATACGATTAAATTTTTTCACGAAATTGTCTATTAGGCTGACATAACTTTTACTTATATTGATAATGAAAAGTTCTTTAAAACTAGGATTTTAAAGTATGCAAAAGCTAGGGTTATTCTCGACCTGGATGACACAAAGCTTCGATGCTCTTCAAAGAGAAATGTTCAATCACGTAAGAAAAGGTACATTTAAAAATTTAAATTGATTCTGCTTTTGGAAAAATATTTATTTTACTTTTAGATTAAATACCAGAGAGGACTAGTTACTGTGGAGTTTTTCGTTCTTTTTTTTCAACTCTGAATTTTTTTAGTTTTACGATTAAATAATAGTTACAATAAGTACAATGCCAAAGTCTGAAAAAAAAATTAGATGTGAATTAACGAGGTCTTTTTTGTGATATTATTTGTGTAATCTGCATTTATTACATATACATACATTATATAAATGTGATTATAAATCAACTGTGTGAATTAAAGGAATAAATATTAGTTGCGTTTTGTAAAATAATCTTATCATTTTACACTAAATATTAATTACTCTAGAGTATTCTGGTATGCCTTTTTGTCCCAAGCTGGAGTATATATTTATTCAAGATGATTTGAATGGTATGTCAAAAAAGTCAATTACTGTCAGTATTTCTCTCCCATATAAGCACAGTTCATTATCCAAATTATGAATAGAAATAATCTCTATTATTTTGTTGTTTTGAAATCAAAGTAATGTTCTTACCTATATCTCGTTTTGACCTTAAACGCTTAACGAATCGCCTGTAATAAGTGGAAGAATGTCTAAAAGCCTTCCTGTTTGAGTCCATTTTGACATTTATGCCGTATTGTAACTTATTATAAAACTTTACTACATCCAACTAGTATGCGACGTATATCCGACCATTATGCGTATGGCTGTCTTATTTCGATCATATTAGGAATGTAACATAGTTATTATGTCTGTTTTGTGACAGCAATACTACTCTAATAGGAAGAGTCGTTTAGTTAACGTATATGAATCATTCTAATAGCTGAATTAATTTACTTTACTTACAGACTTTTTCACGATGTTTATAAAACTAATTAATTGTGACTATAATAAGACTTAACTTTATGACAATTTTGTCGTAATGCACAGTTATATCGACGTTATATGACACACAGAAGGTTTATACGATGTTTAAGTTATATGGTGCTACTTGGGGTGGCATACGCGGCAGGCAGGAACCAAGCCGTACTGATGAGTAATGTGATTTCTGCTATTACGAAACATCCGTTTTTACATAAAAATTTCTTTTTTTAAAGTTTTTTCGATTGCAAGTGTGTTTTTTCCACTCAATTCTCGAGCTGCGGTTTGGCAGCAAACTCAGTCAATTTCATATTGACTAAATTCGCTATGAATTTATTTCATAGCAAAACTGTCTATATGATGATCGTGCTGTATGAGACTTATTATACGATTATAAGTATGTAGTTATGTATATATACAAAAACTATCGATATATTTGATAGTATCAATAGTTTTATGCCAAAACTATCAATACTATCAGAGTATCGATGTTTAAGCAATACTATGTACAGTCTACTGTGATAATAAGGCCGCCCTCAATTAGAGATGAGCAAGTCAGATCTGAGTCGACTCAAAATTCCGGATCTCTAAACTAAGTCAAATGATCCGGTTCCTACTTTTGGCATCAGATGATTCTAGAAAAGCCAGATTGTATTTTGCCTCAATATTTCATGAGAATGCGAAGCTGTAGAATCCCAGCACTGACTCTGTACTCTCAAAGCTGTCAGTGATACGCATTGGGAAAGTAGGATTGATGCCATCAAATCCGTGCTTAACCAGCTTAAAGAGATCTATGATGCACTTGTGAAAATTTCTCGCTCAAAGAAAAAAGAGATAACCTATCGAATCATGAGGCTCGGTGCTTAGCCCAATCCAACTTGAATTTTAAATTCATTTGTAGCTTGATCAATTGGTTCGATATTCTAAACAAAGTTAATGTAGCTTCAAAATTCTTACAAAGTCCAGCTTTGAATATAGTTGAATGCTGTAACATTCTAGACAGAATAGACAGTATAATAGAAACACTTTTTCTGTTTTCATTGCGTCATCAGTTGCCAATATTTTGATAGCAGTGACAAAATCGTAAGCGAATAAATCGAGTTTAGTTTGTAGGTGCATATTTAATAGATGTTAAGCAAAGGAAATCTTTTAAAATGATTAATTGTGTAGTAAAAGGTTGCATAAAATGAAGAAAAAAAATGTTTTCTCATACATTTCCTAGAAAATTTGGCGACTAGTGGCGTTGTGCTCAAATGAAACATACCTTCTTGCTCCATATACCATGCAGCAGTACTATCAATAGAATAGAGATTTCAACAACTATAGGTGCATAGCAATGACTTCAAATTTGTTTATGATATTCATTCTCTCAAGTCTTCAACGAAAGAAGAAATAATGAAGAGCTGCAGAGATTTGCATAGAATATTAACAGATGGGGAGGACATGGATATTGATGGCAGTGATCTGTGTGACGAAATTATGAATCTGGCTGTGATCTTGCCTGCTGATCAGTCCCTAATTGAAGTTTCGAATTTCATCGTAAAAAATGATAGTCTATCGATTGTACCCAACGCTCAGGAGAGCGAAGTTTCTTGAAACTGAAAATTATTAAAAACTATCTGCGATCGACAATGATCCAGGAACGCTTAGTAGGATTGGTCACCACATCTATTGAAAGCGAATTATGTGATCGCATCGACTATCAGGAACTTATTGGAGACTTTGCATAAGTAAAAGCACAAAAAATTAATTTTGAGTGAAAGCCATTTTTGATCAAATGAGAATTATAGTCGTTTGGAATCAATAAATACACAATATACAATAAATACCACTGGATCCACTATCAATTATTTTTTTATTTGTTCTTAAACTCTGTATTAAAATATTTAATCGAAAAAGGCTGTATTAAAATAAGTATAAGGGTTAAGCACCGTGCTGTGAGTATACTTACATCCTACCATCCTGCATATATTGTATGGTTATGAGACCTATAGATAGTGGCATCACAAAATGTTCCTATAATCGTAAAGCCAATAGAAAAAAAATTATATGAAACGAGTTAAAATTTATTTTTGAACAATATTAATGCCGAAAGCATTTTCAGATTGGTTTTTAAAATGAGTACAGAAGTTTTGCATAGAACACGTGTATCTGTACTGATTTACAATTGAGTTCAAATTCAAGTTCAAAACAATTAAAATTTTTAAAAATCGTAAATTGTATTAAAGAAATTTTCGACAGTTCTCAAATGCAAACTCTAAAATTAAAAGTTATATGCACATGCAAAAATTTCTCACCAATATTTGTCCGCTGCTTTCTAAACATATTTTACACAATCATAGAATTGAACTAAAATTTTTCAGACATAATCAATTGTTTCCAATTGATTTTAAATGAAATGCAAATTTGTTAAGCTGTGAAGTTTTTCACGTAATTTGATGGATAGTTATCAGTGTTGCCACTCTAAATCTTTCTAGAGTAGCTTTTTAGCATAACCCGAAAGTGGTTTGAGTATCCACACCTGAAAAAATTATAGAAGCTATGGAGCAGTGCTAATAAATTTAAAGCCAAAGTCGACATTGCTCTAAACATATAATATCCCTACATCCAATTTTTATACCCCAGATGAAATCTGTAGAGTATACTAAATTTGTCATTCCGTTTGTAACGCACAGAAATAATGATAGTAGAGCAAAATGGATTGGACACCCACGCATAATATTAAAAGTTATTTTGATTATGGCATGTCCAACTTTCTGTGTGCACAATAACTCGAGAACGCGTAGGGAGCTGAAATTTTGTACACGGGCATATCGGGCAACTCCTTCGTGGGGTTCCCATACAAAAAATTCGTTTTCCACTATATATTTGGACACTCCCTGAGAACGCGTTGACATAGAGAGCTGAAATTTGGTACATGATGTTTTTATGGTAATAGCATTTAAATTTCAAGAATGGACTAAATCAGGCAACCCATTCTTGGTGTTGCCATATAAAAAATTAGGTTTTTTATGTATACTGTGAAAATGATCAGTCCTAGACATTTTTATTTTATTGTACTAAAAACTTCTTCAGAATACGAAATCCTATAAAATTGGTTACAATCATTTTTCTTTGTCCGACGAACCATTCTAGAAATATATGCGAAAAACCACTTCAAAAATCAAACTTGCATAGATCGGAGACCATACGAAATTTCATACGGGCGAATTGGTCTTAGACCAATTCTAGCTATTTTACTTGTTTTATTATATAAATGTGCTCACAAATCTAAAGAAACTTTCAAATCGCTATCTGTGAATTAAGTAAGCATTAATAATGATACTAAATTTGCACTGGTACATTCTAAGAATTAAAATAAATAAAAAATAATGGAAATATTGTGACCACGTATTCAAAAATTTTCTAGCATTGCCAAAATATAAGAGGGGTATCCCTGTAGTCATACGTTGCCCAAAGTAGCAATTTTCTACGATCGTACTGAAGGAGCAACACTCGTACAACTATGGTCCCATCAAAAACCCTATTAGCATGCCATCAACCTAAATCGAGCCATGAAAGGTCATATAAATTATGACAGAAATGAAGATTTTTCACTGCACTAATAGAATATATTCGATTTTAGTTATGAAGGTAGCAACAGTTTATCCGGAATAGCTAATGCTGATAGTAAACTAAACAAGCAACACTATTTATATCGAACAGACAGCAACGAAGAAATCAAAGTTTCGATGCAAATACACTCTTGATAAAATTATTTCTTCATTGTATACTCTGTTTCAAAACTACAATTGAATTTAATGTTTTCTGTTTCTAGAGAACGAATACCATAAACGGTTTTTAAAATATGGAATGACATTTAAAACTTAAACTCTAATGAACTAGGAAGTTGCGTGGTCAAATCGGTATTTGAGCTCTCTAAATGAAATTTTCGAGGAATTGGTAAAAATACAGGTTGCATTCGTTCTTGAGAAAACGAAAAATTTCAAATTCGTTTATAAGGACTGAAACGAAAAGTCTATAAACTTAAAAAACTCCATTAATTTTTAAGAAATGTTTTAATTCAATATTTAATTTCAATCATTTATAATGTATTTAAGATTTACTATAACACCAATTTTATTATTTTTTATTTTTATAGAGAATTCCTTAACTTTTTGGAGAATACGTTTCATCAAGATCATAATGACTTCTTTAGTCACCAATTTTGATTTTTTCAACCACTGTTTTTTGAAATTGTCCATGGTTTTAGTTACTTTTCCTACTTTTCGTAGTTGATGCTTCACTACATTTCAGGAACATTTGGTGGGTTCACTTTTTTTGGAACAAAATCGATGTTGTTCTTATTATTCCACTCAACGATCTGCTTTGCAAAATGGCTAAATCAAACCAATATAATACACAGCGTCTATGTTGTCTTAAAAATGATAGTAACATATTTTTCAAGCAATCGTTGAAATGTTTTTGCATCGATTCTCCCTTTTGTGAAGAACGGCCTTCTCCTGAGGCCACATTGACAAATAACTTGCCAAACCAAAATTTTTGGTCCAAATTTTTCTATTCTAATTGACTTTTCTGCATCGGGAAGTACTTTACTAGGTTTATTGGTGCAAAAATTGGGGGCATGGTAGTGTTAAAAAATCATTCTAAAATACGATTCGTCATACAGCTGTCACAGTTTTTTTAAAAATTCCATTGTAAAATTTACTAGCTCGCAAAATTGCTCTCTCCAATTATTCCTTACTTCTTTTTGGCGATTTTTGCTTCTCATCCGTCTTGTTAAATTATTCAGTACGTTTTGAGAACTTGACTTAAAATCTACTTGAAACTCAAGTAGGGTTTTTGGTTTAATTAATTCCAATTAACTTGACTTGAAATTTACTTGAAGTGACATTTTACCTTTGACAACTCTGCAATTGCGGATTTTTAGATAAATATCTTGAGAAAGGTGCTAAACTCACAGTCTGAATTATCAATAATAATCTTCTTCTTGTTCCTGTTTGCCGTTTTCATATCTCGCACAAATAAAAAACTTTCATGTACTGAAGTTGCGTTTACATGAATTTTTTCAAATAAATTGAACAAAATTTTTTGACTTACTTGACCCAAGTAGGGGAGACCGAGACAAAAGTTACATTTTTTACATTTGGCTCAGCTATCAAGTACCTAATAAAGATGCACTTAAATAAATTATATATTCACAAAGTTGACTCAGTCCGCTATAAATGGACCTAGTTTTCAGTTTCCCAAATGAACCTGTTAAAGAACTATAGGTTTTTCTTAGACACGTCGAAAGTTACTATCATCTTAGGGGCCTAGGACGAAAGTAACATGTATAGTAGGGACAAAAGTGCCACTGTTTGTTTTAAGGAAATTAAGTGAGAAATAATTTTAATAATAACAAGAATCAACTTTTATTGTAAATAATAAAAAAAACAGGAATAAAATATTCTCTTAAATATCCTTGTTAAAGTAACAAAAATTGAAATATAATATCAGCTTTGTATATTTTTTGTTGTTATAATGACTCATTTTCAAATATATATTATAAATAAATACCTAATTATAAGAAATTACTAGCTTTACTTGTATTCTTAAAACCCCGTGGTGTCGTGTTACTTTTATCCCCTGTCATGGTTTTTAAAATAAATACATCATCACCTAAAAACCATACTGGTATTGTGGAAATAACATATAGTGAGTTAGAAAACCACTATTCAGGAATGTACAGGCAAATAATCACCCCAGTATAGGTACACATTAACTATGGATTTCACAAATATACAAATTTTGCTCTGCGACGTGGAACTGATCAATTATGTTCGTACGCGTTAAAAACGAGCATATTACTTTAATGACGCTGTTACTTTTGTCCCCGGTCTCCCCTATACTTGAATTCAATGCGCGTTTGCATGATATTTTGATTACTTGATCTCTACTGGAAGTATACCTCAAGTATTCACATAAAGGACTGATTGTGTCACTCATTTTCAATTTTCGAGCGATATTGCGTATCGATGATTTGTTCAAATCAAGACACTTGATTCGACTTTTTTTCAACTGGATCTGTTGGGCAACACGATTTTATCTTATACTCTAAAGGCTGAAGATCCTTAATATTTTTTTATACTGCGCTGAACTGTTCTGTTCTGAACTGTTCGCGATACTTAGCTTAGATTTAGTTTTATTTGCTCTATAAATTCGCGCAACCTCCTTCCACAATTTTTCTTGTGAACAGGCTATCATGGTGATTTTCCAAGACTGATCCATTATAACTGTTATTTTGCCACGGAATACTTGTGGTTTCTGAGAAAATTGTATAGCACAAAAAAATTTACTGCTCTCTTTGTGTTATACTACATGATTTGGCGACAATACTTTTCGTTCCAGTCATTAGCCAGAAAAGATTTTCTTCTTTCAGAGAGCATCGCACGATTTTCCAAATATTTTTCAAAAAATATATCCAATTTTAACACAAAATAAAAATTCATTATTAAAACAAGCATCTTTCCATAAAGAAAAATTACAAATTGGCTCAAATCAAAAACAAACTTAAGAAATCAAGAAAAAACTTTTATGAGGGGAATCTTTCACTAGCTGAAAAATCATGAAAAGCTACTCTCTGTATTTTAGCCGGATTCAACTTTTTTATGTTCTTTGTGCAATTTTATCATACTAAGTATGCTGTTGCGAAAAATACTCGCTTGAGAGCCCTAGTTTTCTTTAATTTATTGGTCTGAGTGATCTGGTTGGTATTTAGCTTATGCTTTGGTTCGAGTAAAAGATAACGAAAGAGAAAATTTGTGGTGCTTTCCGGTTCATATATGTATATCAACTAACTACAACAGCACCAGGTAAGCTGATAAAGCTAGCTTATTAAAAAAAAATTTACTAAATATCAACGGGAAGGCTTAGATATTCTCATTGTAACCTTGGACACTACCCTTGATATTTTTCAAGTAACTACTTACGTTTAAAAATGTTATGGGAGAAAGCAGCAATTATTTTGTGGTTTAAAAACTGTGTAAATATTTTATTTTATTTTTCAGAAAAATCGCCATATGTAGAACTAATTCTCTGTCCAACAACAGAACATCCATGGGAATGTGCGAGACAACAGACTGCCAGGCTTTTCAACCTTTGGAATATTGATCTTTTAACGCAATGGGATGATCTTAAAGGTAACTATAATTAATTACATAAAGACGGTAATGAATGATACAAAGGATCAGTTTTTGATCTTTGCTAAATAGATTAGATGCATACTATATCTATACTTCTTGATAATTGCTTAGCATTTTGTTAGAAAATCTCACAACTAAATTGTTTCGAACAATTCAATTGTTTTAAGAATTATTCAGTAAAAAAAAATAAGAGTTAATCGAAACTAGGTAATTATCAAAAGGTTAAGATCTCCGTTAAAACAAAGTTGAAACTTTTTAACTCTCTAATGTAAGTATATACATAGTTGTGAAGCGTAGAAAATCATCCAATTTAACGCATACCAACTGCAAAGTGCAAACTGTTAAGACTTTCGATAGTGTCTGCCATAGTAACCTGTTGAGAAAAATGTCTTACAATTTTGATTTTTCGAACCGAGCCACCCTCTTAATAAAAGAATTCCTTCACGCTCGTTCGCAGGGCAAAATAATTCCTCCACCCTGCTTCCCCTATCTTGTGGGGTCCCACAGGGTTCCATTCTGGGCCCTGTGCTGTTCAGCATTTACATTAATGATTTGACCGAGTATATTCGCGACGTCAACATTCACATGTACGCCGATAACGTGCAAATTTATTAAGTCGTCCTATAGGTTTGATCGAAGATTGTGCTGCTCGCCTGAACAGGGACTTGCATAATATTTTCATCTGGTCCTTAGAAAACAAGCTCAAGCTGAATCCGAGTAAGTCGCAGTGCATTACTTTCCATTGTGGATCTATTGATCCTACAACGTTTCCTACTATTTCATTGGGCGATTGTCGCTTGCCTTATGAGGATCGGGTTCGTAATCTTGGCGTGTTTTAAAATTCTAACTTGAGATGTTGTGACCTCATCGACTCAAACATAGCAAAAATATATGGCACTCTCCGCCGTCTCTGGCTGTCTGCTAGTTTACTAACGCCTAAGCTCCGTTATTACCTTGTTAGGTCTCTCATTCTGTAACATTTCACTCATGCCTCTCTTGTCTTTCCCAAGCTCGACTCGCACTGTTCAAGGAAACTGAATGTCGCTTTCAACGATTGCACTAGATTTATCTTTGGTCTGAGGAGGTTTGATGATGTATCTCACCTCAATTTCACCTTGCTGGGCTGCTCGCTTGATATATATTTGAAGCAGAGAGCTTTAGTGTTCCTGTTTAACTTGCTTCGTTCTTCCAAACCGGTCTATTTGAGTATCTTCTTTCAACCCTTAAACTCCAAACTCAAACTGCTACTTCCACGGTTCCAAACCTCCACATTCGACAGATCTTGCATTGTTCAACTGACTAGAATCTGGAACTCGCTGCCTCATCATATCCAGACAACTAGCTCATTCGGCAACTTCAAACGACTCCTAAAGTCCTATCTTGGCATAGTTGACATTGACTTGCGGTGACCTGTACTCGCAGCTCTTGTCTTTTTTTCTGTTTTTTAATCTTTCATTCTTTTATTCCTGTAGATATCTTTTTCAAATCTCTTTAATATTATGTTTAATTAAATATATATTTTCGATATTTTAATATTAACTTAATTTAAATTAGGTTTAATTTTATTTAGCTCTCTTGCCATTTTGTTCGATGTTTGAAAGAAGATTGTAAATCTTGTAGGATCAGTACGCAAGAAATAAAATGAATTGAATTTCGTCAAATTTTAATAAAATTCTGAAGTAGCCGTGTAGCAAACGAAGAACTTTGGAGATGGTCAAGCTAAGAGAAGATCAATGTAAAAATTAAAGGAAGGAAATGCAATCCGATTGACCTCATACTTAAACGTGATAACTTCACAAACTAGTTAGGCTATAAATTGGAACTCGCTAGAAGTGCGTAGTACAAGAATATCAACTATGTAGGGAGGTAAATAATTTTAATAGAAGTAATATCGGGTAGAAGATAATGGTACATATAAGCAAGGGCGGATCCAGCTAGAGGGCCACTGAAAATAATTGCAGTAGATTTTCTGAATTTTTCCTAACAAAATGATTCACATCTATTCTACTGCACCTTTTGCAAAAAACCTAACAATTTCTGGAATCGTTCAATATAATACATTTAGGAGCGCCAGGCCCTAGCTAGCACCTTGGCCTTCGGTCATATGGTTGTTGAAGCCTATAGAGAAAACAGGAAGCACGGATACCTGTACATGAGCGTCGCTTTGCTCGTGGTGTTTGTAGCAGGACAGAACCTATTCATGTTAACGGCATGGAAAGTTTGGTTTAATTGAGAAGCCTTCCATGTAAAGACATTAGAACATTATCGGCGCGGCGTGGCAAAACAAACATTTAAAGAAACAATTATAACTCGTAATTGATTGGAGAAATTCAGCTGAACTACACAACGGCGAACAAGTCATTGTGCATTGTTGTAGTGGGTGTTATTAAGCAAGAGATTAATTTTTAAATAATTTTTTGGCAAGACGCAAAGGCAGCAAAGGTTTCTGGTCGCTCGTCAAAACCATCAGGAGCAACTTCAGTAGTTCCTCTATTCTCACTACTTTACAATGAAGTGATTGTTGACTCCCTGAATAAAACTAATATTTAGACTGTTAGATTCACTTCAAATTCTCCTTTTTCACCCACTTACATCTCCCTTGTAGATGTGTACAAGAGCCAATACACCTCCATACGAGAGTTATGTTCAAGGACCTTAAGGAGATCAACGTCTCCATAGCTGTAGGTCCTGATAGTTTCAAGCCCCGTTAAATAAAACCTGTGCCTCATTCTTGGCTAAAGCTCTGCGAAAACTATTCTACTTGTCTTATTCGACAGGAAAATTTCCAATTGCTGGCAAACTACCTCACTTTCAGCCTATTCTCAAGAAAGGAAAGGGTAGTGATCCCTCAAATTATCGACCAATTACAATCACTTCGATACTTTAAAATGGTTTTGAATCTATCATTAACTACAAATTAATGAAGTATTTAGAAACTAATCAAACCCACAACGATCGGCAATATGGCTTTTCTTTTTCTGACTTTTCTTATGGAACGTTGAAGCCGTAGTCTTCTCAATTTTGGTGAGTCCAAAATCGTTGCCCTAGATATTTCAATAGCCAATCATAGTGTCTGGAATTCAGCCCTTTAAGCCAAAAACTTAAAACACTCGGTCTCTCTCGTCATCTTCTATTATGAAAGTAAAGTGTTTTATCTGGTCACTTAATACGGATTATATTAGATAGCGTTCCATCTCAATCTCAGCCAATAAATTCCAGAGTGCCCCAGGGCTCTGTTATCTCTCCATCTCTCTTCTCAATATTCATTAATGCTTTGCCTTCCCTTACTTTCAATTCCATCCATTGTTTTGGCGATTACAATACCCTTGGTTTCGCTTACTCCTTTGACACTCTTGCGGACTATAGAGGAAATGTCAGATCTGTCAAACTAAATTGCATGATTAGATCCTTCAATAACCATCTTGATAATATCATCGCTTGGAGCAAACCGAATCGCATCGAATTGAATACATCTAAGTTCCAAAGCTGTCCCATCTCTTTAAAACAAAACTCCCGTTTCTTCATGCATTCTTGACATTAATATTTGCAGTAAGTTAAGCTGAACAGATCACAAATTCTCTGTTGCCAAATAAGCATCAAAATATCTTGGATTTCTGAAAAGGTGTAAGAAATATTTTAGCCCATCGATTCTAGCGCGCTTCTACAAGTCCTACCTAGAATGGAATACAATTTCCATATGTAGGCCGGGGCTGGTCGCTGAGCCGTAGCTTCATTGGATATTGTCCAAAAGAGAGCCTTCAGCTCATTGACGATGTGGCAAAAACTCGTCATATGAACTCACTAGAGCACCGCAGCAATATTGGTTGCGTTTCGCTCCTATATTTGTACATGCATGTGCAATATTCTAATGAAATATCTAGTCTGATCCCTGATTCCTTCATGTAAGTAATACTTGCACTGCAAGCCGCGCACATCCTTTTACCCTTCAAAATACTTTCGAGCGTAAAGTAAAATTACGTGATGATTTTTTATCCAAAACTGTACGAACATGGAACAGACTACCATCATCTGTCTTTCCTCCGGAATGCAATGTGCGAAAGTTTAAGGGTGACATACCTCGGCAGCTTCGCCACTCTTCGCACATTCCCTAATTCCTTAATCCTTCTTTATCACCTTCTTGACATGCTCTACTTTACTTTATAGTACATAGGATATCTCCTGAGCTTGGCTTAATAATATAAAAAACAAAAGAAGTCACACTTCCATAACTTGCCGACAAAATTATGTACATACAAGGTATGATGTATTGCATCTGTTCTGTGACTGCTATTTTATAATAATAATAATAATAATTTATTAGTTCATATAAACTTTAAATTGACAAATATATAGATTTCTTTTAAATTATGTATTATTTGTCCTTAAATATTCCAAACATCCTTTTCTTAAAATTAGTAAATCTATTTTCACGCTTTAGTTCCATTGGTAGGTTGTTAAATAGTTGTAGTCCCTTATACAATAATGAATTTTGTGGTCTATTACTTCTTCTGTTGTCTAATCGATAATTTACTTCTGCACCTCGCAAATTGTATGATTGTACATTGCACACAAGATTCAGTTTAGTTTGTAGATATTCATGGTAATTGTCCTGTTTTTACTTTGAATATAAACTTTAACACAATAAATTCAATTCTCTTTTTGCAGTTCATCCATTGCAGTGCTTGCAGCATGGGTCTAACTGGCGTAAATCTCTTGTATTTTAGTATACACCTCATAGCCTTGTTTTGAAGTATCTGTAATCGATCTAACAATGCTTGGTTACATAGAGACAATATCGTTGAACAGTACTTGAAATGGGGCCTAACAATGCTGTTGTAAACCTGAGACATCTTGCGTCTAATTCTTTTGAAGAAACCAATTTTTTTCCCAATTTTTTTGCAAATATAGTCTGCGTGCTTTTCAAAATTCAATTTTGTGTCTATTATGACAGCCAAATATTTGATTTTACTCACACTTTCTATTACTTCTCCATCAATATCAATTTCCATGTCGCAGTTAGCATTTACGATCATTAATTTAGTCTTTTGCAAGTTAAGTAGGAGCTTATTCATTTTTAACCACTTACTTAAAAGATGCAAATCTTGTTTTAATGCATTTTTCGCCTGGTGTATGTCATTGCCAGATATATACAGTAATGTATCATCTGCAAACAAAATTGATCTTCCATATTTCATCACTTTTTCCATATCATTAATATATATTTAGAACAGAATGGTTCCAAGAACTGATCCTTGGGGCACACCTAAGATAATAAATGTAAATTTTTAATTGCTGTATTTTGCACAGATACAATTAATGACGATTCGTGAATTTGAATAAAATGCATTTCCCTAGTTTTACTAACTAAAATGGATGATTGGGAAGTTTTACACTTCCACCATTTACAAACCAAAACAAAATGAAAGTCTCCTTTGACTTTCGAGAGTGACAAAGAACGTTGAGCACACAGTCTTCGTTGCGAGTGGTAGCCACTTGCTAATCTGTTCCCCTAGTATCTTTTAAATGATAAATTTTGTACATTTGACAATTGCGAGTGGTGGCTAGTGTCTTCAAACTTTTGGATCCGCCACTGATGTAAGGTCAAAGCTGTCTCACGAAACAGAGTGCGATGTAGATCTATCAGCCTCATCTATTGTCCTCGAATGATTATTTATGGGAGTTTTAAGTAAGTATATACACCTTCAATAAATCAGAGGTCACAACAAAATCTTTCCATATATTTAGAATACAACCAGACAAAAGTGCCAAATTCATATCGAGACGTACTACACAAATTAAATGCAAAGAGATCACACCTTTAAACTGTAATACTAGATAGATCCATAATACCTCCAACTGCGTTGAAAAGAGATGGAACATAAAACACCTTTATTCATCCTCTAACATGAAAATTTGAAATTTGTTTCGCTGTCAATTAATGACAAAAAGAATCAAACAAATAATGAACTCGCCGTCGGAATTAACGATAATTACTGTCGTTGCTGATTAGTTGTTAGCTGTTAGTCGAAAAATTACTGAATTGGTCTAAATTACTTTCAACCAAGTGGCAATCCCAACTTTGCTTAACATGATTAAAGTATTGTTGGTGAAACTAAATTCATATGAACATAACTCCAATTTATGGTTTTCTATTCAATTCCCACCACAAACATATCACGCCTCTTTAGTCAAAATAGTTGATACAACCAATTATTTGGGTAGGTAAGGTTCACATTCCGCATAGTCTTCCATGCATCAAAATTTTATGCGTCATTTTCGTAAGTTTAGAAAGTGAAATCTCTTGTGTGGACCACAACATCTCGAGTAGGTACCCTAACTTTTAAGTTAAGAATTTTTTGGCAGAAACTGGTTTCGGACAATCAGTTTCACTGCGACCCACGATAAATAACATAATGGAGCAATCTGGAGCTGATTGTTAAGTAATTTTTTTGAACTACTGAACTGATGAAATCATTTATTTGTATAATAAGAATGTAAAAAAAAAAGCAAACAAACACGGAAATCAGACTCAATATAAATAATGTTTACATTCACTAACATACTTTAGTTAGCAACTACTTTAAGAAGAAAAAGGTCCCCAGGCCATACTTGGACTTATATTAATAGAAACCTGATTTGTCTAAACCTGCCGCAACGGAACTCATAAGTGGAACATGTTGTTTTCTGGTTCGCCGACAGATGACTAGATACTATAGGTACTAGAGTGCAAGCAGAAAAGTTTTGGAACTGGTTTTCCTTCAAGAGGAACTTAAGATGCATCCATCATAATAATGCAGTTCCAATTAAGTGTCCATCGTCAATGTAAACAAAAACAAACAACATGAAAAACTATTTAGTTAATAGAGTGATTTGGCATGTGTAAAGTGGAGAAGACTTGAAGAGTGTCAGTCATGGACAACTGTAAATATCTAACAACAATTCTACTAGTTACAGGTATACACCGACGAGCCTATTCAACAGAATATTTAATCGTTAAGAGCCATAGTAAGCACCTTGTTACGTCTTCTATATTAAGTAATACTTGCCAATAGTGTGTGCGCAACCATTGGTCGACTTTGACCGTCATGGTCGGGGGCCGAGCTTTTAATGTAGCTTGTCTGTGTTAAATCAAATTAGCAAATTCTTTTTAAAGATATTTTTGATCGATTTGCTCAAGAAGCGGAAACGATTCCTGTGAAGATTCGTAATGCAGTATCGTCACGAACATGTGGAAAATAATAACATAGATACGCAATGTCTTGTAAAACAACGATATTCATTTCTGCATGGTTGAAGTTTGCTTGTTCGGTTGATTTTTAACTGTTAGAGGGAAATTAGTTTTGTTCCAAATGAAATTTGTAATGTACACCTCATTAGTTAATTATTTGCAAACGATCTTTCTTTTCTTTTTTTTAGAAATTGTTTTTTCTTGTATAGAAACTCCAATAAACAATTACACGAAATATAAGAGTGTAACCTTATTTGCAGTTGAGGCAAGGGAAACATTTCAATCTGTCGAAAAATGTATCTAACTCTCAAATATAATGTAACATTTTTTTTTTAAAAAATACTGAATTTAAAATGAAAATATTTGTAAAAAACAAACTGGTATTCCATATTTGTCTACTTCCTCTACTAAAAAGAAATATTTTACTTTTTTTTCAATATCTTAATATTCTTAAAGATTTTATGTTTTTTTTTTAAGACTAGTACTAACGTCCGCCCTAAACTAAATTTTCATATAAAATTTACCGCGCTAAGAGTTATTGGCGAAAATTTATCCTGAATTTTAGCAAGACTAGTATCTACTAAGATTAACACATTAAATTTGGCTTTTTGTTCTTGATTAGAGGTGGCACCACCAGTAAGTCTCCAACCAATTTAGCATAAATTTGTCGTCCCGAACCATTTCTTAGTAGTACGCTAAAAATAATTCTTGTCAAATTTCTGAGAAATTTCTAATAAAAAAAAAACTAAAAATTTGTAAAAATTTAGTAGAATGAGTAAAATAACAAAAATGCTTGTTATTCTCACTGACATATATAATATGGACTGCTTAACTTTCTATTTCATGTGAGCTCAATTGCTTATGTCAATAAAAGTTCTTACGCTGCGCCGGTGCCAACATTGAAAAAATCATTGGCGGGAAGTTGAAAAAATAAGCGCGCAGCTCGAAAAGTGATTATAATAAAACGTTTCGAACTTCTGCTTCATATCTTATGTATATATTGCCTTTGGTAAAACAATTTTAGCAGTAATAACCCTAAATAATTAATTTAAAAACATTTATTTCGGCGGACCCATTTATTTATTTGTTGTTTACAGTTCTCCTCAGTTGGTACTTGGTGCTTAGACCGAAAGAGTCAGCATTATAGAAGTGAGCTCACTTTTTGCAGTGCATTTCCATTAACGTAGTAAGTCCATATTATGTATATATGTCAGTGGTTATTCTTCGTTTATATCTTCTCTCGGATCTCTGAATCTCCGCTGTGATATTTTAGCTCCTAAAACAGCGGCCCGATAATGGAGACTTGCTAAAACTTAGTTTAGCGCTGACCTCAGTACGGGGGTTTAGTTGACATTTCTCAGAACTCTGAAAAGAAATATTTTTAACGTGCTAACTAACAGCCCGGGCCGATAAATTTAAGCTAAATTGATTGGAGATTTGCTGGTGGTGCCACCTCTAATCAAGAACAAGAAGCAAAATTTAGCGTGCTGATCTTAGTACCTACTGGTCTCTACTAAAAGATATTTTTCATGTTAAAGTCTCAGATCATAAATGATCTTAAGCAGGACTGGGTCTTGAAACCAGACCTGGCAAATGGCGACAAACCAAAATCTACTTTTTTATAAGAGCCGAACAATCCAAATTATTATGCTGATTTCCTACTGAACCGAGCAAAAGGAGAGCAAGGCAGAGTTTTCTATTAGCAAGTAATTTTTGCGCTCGGTATATGTGTTGCGCAAATGGGGCCTTTCCCACTGAAAAAAAAAACAAAGTTAAAATATTTACAAAATGAAGAAAAGTCCTTTCGGAAAAGAATAGTGCTACATTTCAAACAAGTAATGCTAGATTCCATGCGAAATACAGAACCAATAATCATAAATAATAGAAAAAATTGGAATTTTTTCTAAAATTTACATGATTTAATTAAGACAAAATTGACAAAATCAGGTCGAATTATGATTTAGTCAAAATTTTACTCGTGAAGCAGAATAGTAACAAGAGTGAGGCAAATGGGGCGCAACAAAAAAATAATAATTACTGCGGACGAAAAAAAAATATTAACATTTGCATTTCACAAATATAAATTATTTTTGAGTTATGACTGATTATTCAAATAAATATTTTGTTCTCCAATTGAATTTACCCGTTTGACAAGACTGAGGTTGGTTCTTGGTTCTGACATGGACAAAATTTGCTGAATATATAAATATACCAGCAAATGTTAAAGAAACAAGAACAAGAATAAGAAGCGACTTGAACGTTCTAAATCACAAGATGTATTGCATAAAACAAAACCTTTTGTACGCCAATTTTTGAATCGATTGATGCTCTTTTCTTCTAATTGACGTGAAAGTACGAAGCATTGAAATAAGTTTCCGAAAATTTTGGATTCCTTTCCGGTGATCTTCTTAGCCAAATGGATACCAAGAGTCTGCAAAAAACCGTTTTTGAATTTGTTTCAATCAATTCTCGACTACATATGTATAGCCTTCAAGAATCCTATCCAAATGTTGAAATCACGCTCTGAGTTTTTCTGACATTGTCAATGAAGGTCATGTGAATGACGTTTCAGCAAATTGAAATTAATAAAGAATTACCTCCGAAAAACGCATATGCGATTGAGGAAAATGAATTTGTACAGCAAAACAAAAGAAACACAATCATAGAGAAAAACAAGTGAAAAAGCTAGAATTGGTCTAAGACCAATTCTAATGATACCCTAGATGAATGCCCGTATGAAATTTCGTATGGTCACCCATTTGAGCAATTTTGACTTTTTGCATTGGTTTCTCGCATATATTTCCAGAACGACTCGTCGGACAGAAAAAATGATTATAACAAATTTTATAGGATTTCTTATTCTGAAGAAGTTTTTAGTACAATAAAAATGTCTAGGACTGATCGTTTTCAAAGTATATGTAAAAACCAAAATTTTTATATAGCAACACCAAGAAGGGGTTGCCCGATTTAGTCCATTTTTGAAATTTTATTTGCTATTGCTATGAAAACAGAGTGTACCAAATTTCAGCTTTCTATGTCAACGTGTTCTCAGGTAATGCCCAAATATATAGTGAAAACCGAAATTTTTGTATGGCAACCCCACGAAGGAGTTGCCCGATTTGTCTCATTTTCGAACTTAATTTTACTTTTTTTTTTAATGTTCGTGTACAAAATTTCAGCTTTCTAAATGAACGCGCTCTCGAGTTATCGTGCGCACGGACGGACGGACGGACGGACAGACGGACATGCAAAAATCAAAATAACTTTTAATTTTATGCGGGGGTATCCAATCCATTTTGAACTACTATCATTATTTCTGTGCGTTACAAACGGAATGGCAAACTTAGTATACCCTATAGATTTCATCTAGGGTATAAAAAGGGCTACTGTGATTCAATTAGGAATGCACTTATCATTAAAAGTCTTCTGATCAGAAAAATGATCTCAAAACATGAAGTTGTTTCATATCATATGTATTTTCTCTAAACTTTATTTTGAATTCACCACCGACAAAATTGATTTGATAATTAATAAAAGCGTTAAAGTTCGTATATTAAAAAAAAAACAAAAACATATTATATTTATATATTTATTTTACTGTTATTTTACTTATCAATCTTTGTAATAAATTTAAATTTATACTTTGTTTCTTTTAGTGGAAGCTGACCAACAGATGAATAAAACATTGGAGAGGAGAGGATTTAGTACAAAAGAAGAACTTAAAGAGCAGCCATCTGCAATATTAAATAAAATAGAGCTTGGCGTTAACTACATTCGAGATTTTGTGGAAACAACGACAAATCAGTAAGCGTATATCACAATCATATCTCATTTTATTGATTTTCTTACTTTAATTGATGCGTTTTAATGAGGATTCATCTATTGGCATTTTCGATTCACACATTCAATGTAAGCAGCTCCCCAAGTAGCCAAATTAGGTTGCAGAACAGTTGCGGAACTGTCTTACAACTTGGGTTGCTTTCACAAAGAAGTTGCTAATTTGGGTTAATAACGTTGTCTAAAAATTTTATCCTTAACTGTACATATTTAAATAGTTGTAAAGGATCTTGAGTTTTAATTCAATTGGAAACTGATGGTTATAAAACTTACTGCAGCGATGTCTCTGTTACGATTTGGGAAAACAAAGTTATTAAAATTATTGCCGCAACGTCACTGCAATGACGCGTTTCTTTGCAACCATTTGGGGGAAAAAGGGTTATTCAAATACTTTCAATTAATCACGTACTTTAGAAACCTTGATGAAACGTAGAAAACTTAAGTGAGATATAATCAGAAATTTAAGGCAAAATAAACAAGTTTATCGTAATATACTCCAATTTAATACAATATATTATTGTTTCTTTTTTTATGATCTCATATTCAATTAAAATAAAATCAAAATAAGTCCTGAACTATTTGTGCAAACATTGCGAAATTCGAATTGTTATCAGAAACATTAAATTCAAAATTAAAGTATTAATTGTTCATAAAAAGAAACTCTTTATACCCTAGATGAAATCCTTAGGTTATATACAGGGTGATTACGAAATTATGATAGGTTTCACAAAGCACCCTGTATCTTAAAAAGTACAGGGCGCATGGTCACTGTATAAAGCTGATTGCATTCAGAACTTCATGGTATTTCCAGCGAATGTTCAACTAACCCCGTACTCGTCTCCCCTTAGGAGTTAATGTGGTCTAAATTTCGGATTTTCTTACCATTTTTTTTAAATTTGACCTTTATTTTTTTTTTTGCAAAAAGGTCATTAACATAACTTTTTTTTATAAAAACTCTGAACTGTAGATTCTCCTCTTTAATTGGACCTATTACAGCCTATGTGCTATCTGCATCCGGTAAGGAGTTATTAACTCACAACCTATTCAAGTCATACCGAAATTAGCTGATATTTCTTTAAAATGACATGTAAGGCTGGAACACTTACGCGAACACTAATTCCAAAAATATTCTTATGAGCATAGACTAGTAGATGAGTAAATTGCATTCATTTCTTCTTAGAAATGTACAGACATTTTGGGAGAATTTTTCTTCAATTTGGGCGTCGCGTCGACTGGATTTATTTTCAAACACAATCATACAATGTGTGCCATTGTCCGCCTCCAATGCTTAACAATTCTAAGGAAAAAATTTCCAGTAAATGTCAAAGAAAAAATTGCTGCTTTACCTGCATCAGGTCCAGACATCAGAAAAGTTTCGTTTCAAAATAAGAAATACTAGAACTCAGAATAAAACTTAAATGTTTGAGCATCCATAACTATAATTACAATTGTCTAGCTGCAACTCATGCCCAAACTTTTAAGATTTAATCTGAGTTCTAGCATTCTTGTTTATATCACTATTTTCTACTTTTTAGTCATTAAATTTGCGCTACAAACTCATATACCGGTGCATAATCTATCTGATATATGCATATTAATTCGCATCTACTTTATCTTGCAAATGTTGTGATGTAGTTCTTTCTTTTATCCGTGATAAGTAGTTTAGAAGATGATCGGACTTTAATGTAAGTACTTCCATGTAAAAAAAAAAGTTTACATGAAAAATCTGGATAAATTTATTTCACGTATACAACGATTAAACATAGAAAATTGAGATGTTCCCATGTAATACGTAAAACGTTATGCTAAAGCGTACACAAATTCGAAAATCACACATTTAACATTTAACGATATTCGGGTGAGAAAAGTCTGCTTTAAAGTTATAAAGAAGAAAAGCAAAATGTCTTTTAATAGCACTCAGCAAGAAGTTTAATTTTATATCCCACACGTCCCAAATTAAACCAACCCCCCCCCAAAATCCCGAAAAACGTAAATGTTTTTTACCCATCGGAAAGCTTCCCATTCACTCATTCTAAATCAAAAAACTGGTCAAAGTTATTTAGTCAGGGGCTTGTCAGTAGATAAAAATTATTTAAAAACAGCTCTAATGAAAGAAGAAAATATATGCGAAATGTAGTAGCTCGGGTTGGGATATCTGTCCCAAGTGCGTGAAAATGGGTTTTCCGGCTGCAAAAACGTCCCAAGAAAGTTTTCTGAATCGTGAAAGAAGCACACAAACTGATTGTACGCGGCGAGGTCTTTAATTTGATATGCAACATGCCGTATTGTAACTATCTCCCCACGACGGGGTTACTTCCACCCCCCCCCCCATAAAAACATGCAGAGAAAAATTTTCTTCCGCGAATTGTAGCTGGTAATGAGCTGAGACGAACAGTGAAACCCATTTTACGATCGGATATAACTCTACCGAGTTAGAGCCGATCTAAGGCAGAAAAAATCTAGTACCTCAGTTGGAATAAGAAAGGGGAAATACTACAAAGTGAATATGGGGATGGCTTTTTAAGACTCCGAGTTTAGGAGTGTGGGTACTCAAACTTCTTCTCAGAACTTAAGGAGTTCGATTCTGTCCTATATTTCCAAAATGTACTAGATCAAATTTTGACCCCTCTTCCGAAGCCTTCCCACGCTTAATTGAAATAAACATTGTTAATAAAATATGTTCAGAGCATCATAATGCATCGCTTAAGACATCTCTCATATCTTATTATTTACCTAGAAATCAATCTCTACGCAATTTTTTTATTAAAATACTATAATCTTTCAGGTTACTTGGCCGTCAAGAAGAATACGATTTGCCAGATAATTCTGAAGAGGAGGACAAAGAGCGACAAACTTTTGCGGGCGGTGCTCTTGCATCTGACAATGAATTACGAAAAAAGAAGAAGCCACTACAGGACATATCATCAGTGCTACAACACCAACAACAACAACACGTAGACTTTGCTGATTTACTCCAAGGATTGGATGCCGGCCTTAGTGGACATGGAAATAAGCTTGGCATCAAATTTCCACATAAATATGGTAGAAGTGTTGGAGGTGTGTTTGGGGATTTGTGCAGCTTAAATATTTATTTTTTATTTGTTGTAAAAGAAAGTTATGGTAAAAAATAATCTTTTCGGGATAAAAAAAAACTTTCGAAACTTTTAGAAATTAAATTTTGACGAAGATAATTTTCTTTTACAAAGCTGGGGAGCTTTCAGATTTTTGCAGAAGTGTGTTTTTTCTTGCATGGAGTTTGTTTTTGTGTCAAATTTTTGAAACTATGATTTGTGTGGACTTATTAACCACTTTAATTGGTTTTATTTATACTCATTTTTTTCATTTTTTTTTATAATATTTAACAATTATGTTAAAGATAGTGAGCTTTTCTTTGTGTTCTGCAAACTTCATATAAATATATACACATAAAAGGCACAAATAGGCCTTGTTAAGAATATATTTAATGTTAATCTAAAATCATATTATATTTCAGTACAACGAGGAAAAAAGAAAAAGAAGAAGAAGATATTAATGAAACTCATGCTGCTTGCAACTTTAGTTAAAGGAAAAATTGAACTTTTACTCAAAGTTCTGTCAGCGCATCTACAAATCAAATTCTTTGCGATTGCGCTAATTGGATTATTGATCAACATTGCAAGATTTTGGCTGGATCTAAAGAAAGGACAACAGCCACAAAAGGTACGCATGTAACGACGAAGTTAAAATTAGTCTGCACAGCAATTTTTTTTTTCTAATTATGCTTTTGCAATTTACAGAATTTGCTTTTGCAATTTACAAAAACAAAACTATGCTGAAATACACATTCTACAGTTTTCTTTCATTAGGTACAGTCATGACACAATTTTAATTTAACAAATTATTTTGGGTTATTCTAGACTGAATGAAATCACAACAGTTTTTATTAAGAATTGATTAAATTCTCACCAAAACTTGAAAATTAGTGGCCGTGAAAGGACGTAATAAATATTTGTAGTCCTTATCATATGAAATTAAAATACTAGCAAAATACGGCGGAAATTATTAAGGTTGACGGTTTGGCATGAAAACAATTCTTGAATAGGAGGTTAATAATAATTTTAATTTTTCTACATATTCTCCTCGAGGCACAATGTCCCACATTGTAGATCAATCTGCAAATCTTCAATATAATTGTCTTATAGTAATAGCCACTATAACTTAGATACGTACTTATTTGTTAGAAATTTTTATCTGTCGAACAATTTTTTCCAAATTTGGAAATGTAGGGGAAAATATGGTAAAATTGGTGAGTAGGAAATCAATTTCATATTCAGTTCTTCAATTTTGGTTGTTTATATTCGGAATGAATTAGATGTTTTATTTCTATATGAAAAAGCGTAATAGCCATCGTGCGAAAATCCTATTTAATCCCGATTCTTCAGAAAAATACCTCCGAAAACCCAAATACTTCAATTTTAATAGGATTTAAAAAAAAAGAAGTATATTTTATTTTTTTCCTTTTTCAAATGCAAACCGCTTCCTTTTATGTATTTTAAAATATTCCACAAGATCGTACTTAAAAGCGATATTTGATTTTTTCCCCCTTTTTACCCTTAACTACATGTATGCATAGAAATTCAGAATACCTCACACCTGAATTACCCTCATTTGCAGTTAAAAAATTTGAAAATTATCCTGCAATTCTATATCACGCCACTGATATTGCAGTCACACAAAATATATAAAATTCGTAAAATATTGAGGAAACATTTTGATTTTTGTATTTGCCCTTATTGGACAAATGGGAAATTATGTATATAATCGTTGGGGCAAATCAAACATTCTACATTTATTGACGTAGGTACTAAAGCCAAATATACATGAATGGTTCATATTCATATGCAGAGCGTTTTGTGGAAAATGGATTTCTTTTTTAGTCGACTCTAATTTGTTATGGTCTGCTTCTACTTCCTCTTGCTTTTCTTTTTCTGTCATAACTACTATTGAACTCATATTGCATTTTGTGGGGCTGAAGTTCGAATCTACAGGATAGACTTGATGAATTATTTTTTTTGAAATGTAAAGAAGCATCCAGGTGATAGCAATTTATTATGTTTTACATCCATGTTAAAAGGGAAGAAAAATTCATCTCATTATCAATCAGTCCAACTTTCAACAGGGAATCTTATCACACCAAACCGAATATTCTAGAATTTTCTTAACAATTTTCTCAAGCAGAGACTGTTGATCTGAATATCTTCAACAGAAGGATACTGATTCTTCAACAAAGTGCAAAACTTATTATCAGCATTTTTTTAAACCATTTCTAGTCTTATATTACAGCACTATCTCGATTATGATCTTCTTTTTTCAATTTATTAGTTATGTAAACTAATTAATTATTGTACTTTCAATATTATACATGACAGCCGCCTTCAGATTGGTCACTCCTTTCATTATGTTGTAAATTGTCATGTTAGCGTAAATTTAGATAATTTAATAATGATATCCTTACCTAGGATAAATCGGCTCGCATTTAATTTAATTGCCAAAGGTTGCTATATCTCTAAAGCAATCCCAATGAAGCCAAAGGTTGCTATACCTCTAAAGCAATCCCAATATGCTATTCACTAAATTTCAGTTGCTAGCATGCCAATCTCTACATCAATTCGCCCCTGACAATAAACTTTCAAAAAAATATAACGAGATAAGCAACATTTTTATTAATGCGAAACTGGATTGTAACAACGTGACAGTATCCATTACCTGAGTACATTAAACGCGGTTCAAGAAAATACTTTCATGGACAACCAAAGCTAACGTCCTTTTGTCGATCGGTTCTTTTGAGAATATCTAGTCCTAGCTTCTAAATAAATTCTATAATTCCGATGCTCATACCATCCCCATGAGGTTTAATTCCAAAAATTAGATCAGTTGTTTTTATATTAATGAGCTAATTGACAAAAATTAATATCGGAACATGCAGTACGTTTTTACATGAATACTTGAAGTATACTTGAAGTATGCTTGAAGTAATCAAAATATCATGAAAACGCTCATTCAACGCGTAAATTTCAACTTAAGTAGGTAATTGGAAAATTAAATTCAAGAAAAATTCAAGTTAAGTAATTGGAATTATTTCAATCAACCGCCCAAGTGGATTCAAGTGGATTTCAAGTCAAGTTCTCAAGTATTCATGTAAACGTACTGATGGTTATCCTCCGAAATATTTTCAAAAATATTATGAAATAAATATTGACTGTATTCCAAAGCTTATCCAATTTACCAGATTAATACAGTTGCCCGTAATTGGTCTAATATGTTGAATTTGTGCACCACCAACTTAAGTCTACAATACGGGAAGATTATCCATCTGCTATTTTTTTTCCTTTCTTCAAAATACATCCCACGGCGGAGTTCCACCGAAATGTACAGTAACCAGTAAGTTCACTATTCTAGTAAACCCCCTTAACTGTTTTCTTTACGCGACAACTACAATGCTAATATAATCCGCAGCATATACCCGCATAGCACAAAGCTAGCATTTGCTAGCTGATGAAGAATTATGTACCTACACTAACATCGGACAAAAAGGGTAAAGATGAAGAGGTAAATACCCCTACCTCACTACTTTCTCAATCAACCACAAAACTACTATCTTAGCTTGTTTTTTTTATATACAAATCTATAAATTTATTATCATGACACAATATGCTTGTACAAAGAGCTAAAACACGTTTTCTTTCTACTATTTGTATACAGTTAAATCTGTTTTTCACTGCAACAGTTTCAATGCATTTCTAAAAATTCGTTATTCTCTTCCTGAAAAATTCTATTTTCGGCCTACTGGTGCACTATTAGCTGTTTGTATTTCAAAGAATAAATCTCTCTAACGGCAGGTAATCTACTATGAACATGCACATCATCAGCATCACTATGATGATCATGGAGATGATTATGGAGGTGAGCAGTCTGGTTATTGGAAACGTTCATTAGAATCAGTAGAAACACCTTTAAGACGTTCGGAAACTGCAAGAAGCTTTTCCAGTAGCTTCGATAGCGGCAACAGCAATGATTATAAGGATGACTCACAAACAATGGCGTATAGAAGACAAAAACCATTTTCAGGACAATAGTCTTAAAAGTAAATTCGAGTCAAAAGTTTTAGAAGATAGTTTTGAATCAGAGAGCTTATGTAATTTTTCGGAATTTCGAAAAAATGATAAATGCAATATTAAGATCAATAAATTATAAGTATGTATCTACTTACGTTAAGTTTAAGTTATTTTATATATTTATTTATTTATTTATTTGTAATAATTTATTTAAATTAATCTTAAATGTATATTCATTAGGTCTTTGTTAAGAAGATATCGAAGACTTTCAAAATAAGTTGTAAGTACTTGTTAAGATAAGTATTTACGGTTAATCAGTGGTGCAACCAAGATTTTCCTAATTAATAATAATTGGAGAATTAGGAATGACGAATAAATTCAAATTTGTATATTTCAAACTTCTATTTAAGTTTAATAGGATATAGAAATAAAGGATAAATTTAAATTTCACTTATTTCTTAATAGTCCTGCTGATGTTGTAAATATTTGCTGCCTAACTTCAAAGTATGAACGAACATTTTCATACAATTTTAGTTTAAAAAAAAATAATAATAGATAAGCCCGTGCTCGCTGCGAAAATTCGACCAGGGGCCGAATTCTATAACTCGGAGAGTTTTTGAGTTTGTGATATGAGAATTTTCGTTTTCCCCGATTAAAACTCCCTAACTCTTCTTTCGCGATTCTCTAAAATACTTGGGGAGTTAGGGAAAACGTGAGAAGTATCGCAATATTGAAGGACGGCTAACTCTGTGTGGGAGGGTCGTAGAGAATTGGTGTTTTTGCTTCGGATTTAGGGTCTAGCGCACAAAAATATAGATGAAAAATATTTCGGGTAGGGGTCTTTGGGGTCGGGGGTCGTACCGCCCCTCATTGGGGGTTGTCCAAAATATGTCATGTTTGGCATCAAATTAAAGAGGGGAAGCGGGTGATTGAGTGGTGTAGTTCTTTTTTTGATTATTTTAATTTCATAACTGACTTTTTATCGCCGAAAGACGGATTTTTTTCACTAGGGTCATATACACACCACATTTTGCATATATTTCTTCCGTTCTTTGTTTCACATTCATTAGTACTCTGTACTCTGTACTTTTTTGTCCTGAAAAGTGAATTTCCACGACTTATCAGTTCTTCATAATGATGAGTTGAAAATATATCCATTTTTGTAGCAAAAAAACGGCCATTTTTAAGAAGGACGTATTCACTTCTTTTACAGTTATCTCCAAAATTATTTACCGGACTCAAAAACTAATTACATATCTAATTAGGGGTCAAAATGTAGATGTAATTTCACACTACATACAAGTTTTAACGTCCATATTTAAAATTTTTATAGCAACTCTTCTGTACTGGAAGAACATTTCCTCGTGAATTACAATTTTTAGCGGGTACCTTGAGACACCAAAATGCTTATTTCTCAGTAAGTATTGGAAGGATTTCCATAATTTGTTTTTGCAAACATAGCCAGGATATGCAGTGAATCCATAATTCAATTTGAAAATCCTAGGTACATTGGTACCTTCACAAAGGACAATAACGGCAGACAATACATAGAAATATTTTTCTTAATTTTCCACAACTAACTAGCCGAGAGTTTTTCCGAGTGGAATAGAGAATTTGGCATATCTCAATACAAATTCCACGAGTTACAGAATTCCGAGTGGAAAGTGGCAAAAGAACTCTCATCTCCACAACTCTCCGAGTTAGTGAATCCGGCCCCTGGTGGTAATCGAATCCACTACTACCATAGGATGATAGTCAGCGCGCATACCAACTTAGGCTTCAAAATGTTAAAAAATGATCAACTTGATGTACTATATGTATATCTATGAGAGAACGTTACTATAAAATCGTTTATTATCGTGTAAATTTTTTTTTTTTATTTATGAGAAAATCCATCTTCAATTTCAAAAGATATTTACAAAATTAATAACAGAGGACAATTATGCTCTTCTGGATTCCAATGTGGCACACAAATCTCTGCTTGTTAACCAATTGCTTTCGTTCTCCATTCTTATTAAAGTTTAGAATGCACCTCAATCGTGACAAAAAATTTCATACAATTTCGACAAAATTAGACATGTTTACAATTCCGTTTACAAGGTCTTTTACACTATTGGCCTACAAAAACTTTCCAACATTTTATTTTTAACCTGGGAATTACACGAGTCACTAGAACTGACTATGACGCTAACACAGACAAGTATTTTTAACTGACTAGTCAGTACTGACGTTCACCAAATTGTCAAATTAAGATGGGAGAAATTGATAATAAAAAGTATATGCTACTGGAAATTTGTGTTAATATTTATAATCTTCTGTCTTTTCAGTGGGGAATGACTGAAAAGAGGGTAATGTACATTTTAATTTTTATTTTTTTAGAGAAAAATGGCAGAATAAGGAAGAAAATTAACAATGCATACAGATGAGGAATGTCTGCACCGCTTGACGACAATTTATAATGAACTTATTAGTCAGTTGATCGAACGCAAAGCGATTTAGATTAGTAAAATTGACAGACTAAATCAGTATCGTATGGAGCTCGGGTATTGGTAAAAAAACAAGTAAAAAAGCTAGAATTGGTCTAAGACCAATTCTTATGATACCCTAGATGAATGCCCGTATTAAATTTCGTATGGTCACCGATCTATTCAAGTTTGATTTTTGAAGTTGTTATTCGCGTATATTTCTAGAACGGTTTGTCGCACAGAAAAAATGATTATAACCAATTTTATAAGATTTCGTATTCTGAAGAAGTTTTTAGTACAATAGAAATGTCTTGGACTGATTGTTTTCCAAGTATACGTAAAAAACCTAAATTTTTATATAGCAACACCATGAAGGTGTTGTCCAATCTAGTCTATTTTTGACTTTTTATTTGCTAATTTAGTAAAAACACCATGTACGAAACTTCAGCTCTCTACGTCGACGCGTTCTCAGGCAGTGTCCAAATATATAGCGGAAAACGAAATTTTTATATGGCAACCCCACGAAGGATTTGCCCGATTTCTCTCATTTTCGAACTTAATTTTACTTTTTTTTTAAAGTCCGTGTACAAAATTTCAGCCCTCTAAGTATACGCGTTCTCGAGTTATCGTGCGCACGGACGGACGGACATGCAAAAATCAAAATAACTTTTAATATTATGCGTGGGTGTCCAATCCATTTTGCTCTACCATCATTATTTCGAGGTGTTACAAACGGAATGATAAACTTAGTATACCCCTATAGATTTCATCTAGGGTATAAAAATTGCTTTATATAAGTTGACGTTAGTTATATGTGGAGAAAACGAAGTAACAACTGTTAAAGTCACGAATTGATCAGAGAAATTTTTAAAAATCTGTAGTGATTATTATTTATAATTGATATAAATCATCAAATTTCCAACACGATTGCAAAGTGTGCATCGGCATCAAGAAAATCCACGAGAAAACTAAATAAATTTTACCAGAATTTTACGCATGTGTGGGTAAATAAACAGCGCCATCTATCTTATAATAGAGATAGTTTCAAGTTTCGATCGGGAGTACGAAGCCGGCCATTTTGAAATTGCGAAATTTCTGAAATTTCTTATCGGACGGCTGTGCAGATTTTTTTGCGATTTGAAGAGATAATATAATAATTTAATAATCATTACGTGTTGTGATACAGTTATTGTTCATATAAAAAACTGTGACTTAATTGAACACGCACACAATTAATTTCGGTAATCATATAAGATACTACGCGAAATAACATTATTGTTATGGCACGTTTAAGAGAAGGGAAAGAAATTCCTTCCTTCCCTAATATTTGCTCGTCTTGGAAGTCTAGTATAGAGTTCCGGTGCGGTCTCCAAAACAATGGCATTTTAACGCTGGTAAAATGTTGACGTAAGTTTAAAGTGGAGAAAACGAAGTGTCAGCTGTTAAAATCACAATTAATCGGAAATATTTTTAAAAATGTTAAGTGATTATTATCTATTTATAAATGATATATATCATCATAGCAACGACGAGATTGTTGCTGCGGCAGGTCTAAATGTGTATCGTCGTGAAGGAAATGCACGCGGAAAATTAAATAAACTCGCTTTGTAAACAAGAAATCTCAAAGTTTTACCCGCAGTTTATGCTCCGCTCATTAAAATTGTCAGTAAAATGAGTGGAGACTTACTAAGCGCCATCTACCATATAATAGAAAAAACGGCATTCTTAGCGCCCAGCGCCCATTTATTTTCAGATAATATTTCTGGCGTCGCCTAAGAAATCAAGCAGAATTTTCAAATAGCGACCAGCCCGCTTGTCATTTCTCCCCCGCTCTATGGCTTTGACTGTCTTTGAATTGCAAAGTATTTGCCCAAAACCTTAGAATATAGAGCCCGAAACGCCGCTTCTTATTAGTAGCAATGGATGATGCACGTCACAGTGTAGTGTCAAAATTTTCAGGAGAATAATTTGTATTCTATATAACTTGTGGTACCTCCGTCGACGAGGGCTTCGGGGTACCTTGGAGATGCGAACTTCGCAGTACCAATATAACAAAACTAAAAGCACTTACGCGATCAGCTGTTAATTTGCAGGTTTGCAATTGCATCATTGCTTGCACTGAATTGGATTTGTCAAAATGACATTTTTGAACGCAAGCAGTGTTCTCTTGTAATCGTATTATATTTTGGGTATATTTAAAATAATTGGTAGTATGTTCTTAAAACGTAAATAACAACAAAATTTTGAGTTAATATTCAGCAAATTCGCAATAAAATAAATTGTAATTCACAAAAGTATGGAGTCTTCTGCTTGTGAAGGTAAGGAGAGTTTTGGTTAGTTTTTATAATTTTCCTTTGAATTTTAAGTATAATTTGTAATATTTTACAGATTTGAAAGCTTTTGAAAGAAGATTAACTGAAGTTGTAGCCTCTTATCATCCTTCTACATTGCGATGGAGACGTAAGTATATAAACAATTTTGTAGTAGGTAACTGGTTTGTTCTTCACATACCATGTAATCAGTCTTACAAGGGAAACGTTCAGTGATCTACTTGGTTGAAAATAATGAATTTTACACATTTTAGTTATTGATAAATATATCTACTTTTTGCGAAATATTTAAGTCAGTTTTAAGCATTTTTAAGCAGTTTATAATATTTGTATTCATGATAATCGACTTAGCTACCTGAAGGAATTTAAGTGTTTCCTCTTTAATTGTTGCAATTATAATTTTTCATTTTTATTTTCAAACAAGGACAATTCTAAAAATATCTGCTATCACCATAGCCCAGATTTTTTCCTGGGCAAGATAAGTTACGGAGTAATACTCCTTTAAAATGCACATCAGATACAATTAACAGCAAATTAAGCATTTCACTTGTAAGTTGAATTTCACAGTGAAGAAAATTAATTGACGACTGAGGATAACTAGCTTGGAATATCTACTAATTTGCTCAATCTATTTTACTACATCAAGGAAAATCGCTGCTACCATATAAAAAAAATGTCGTCAAATACGGCTTTATGTGACACTAAAAAACAAGTTTAGCGTTAGACATTGACTCGTTTTCTGTTTTTGGATACCTGTTAATTGATACAGACGCCAAGCTGCAATTAGAACTGAACAGAATCAAGTGTCATGGCAGAATAGATTCCTTATCTTTCACAAAATCTTAGCAGTATTATCTACTAAATCTAAAGTTTATTTCTATTAATATCATCAGACTTTGTCGACCAGAGAGATAATTTCCCTTTAGGGGAAGAACTGTCGCAAATACTCTATATAATTTTTGTACTGTATGCTTAGTGGTTTGGCAAAATGAAATTGTTGCTGTACCTATATGATTTAATCGAAAGGAATGTATAAAATCATTGAGAAATATGAGAAAAATTAAATCAGTATAACCTCAAATTACGCTGCTGGTGAAGTTCAAGTATTTCGTGATCAGTGTTCCACCTTGGTTAAGCAATGGGAAACTCACCTCTAGGTGAAGTAGCCTGTGCAATCTTGTTATCACCTTGTCTGAAGAAGTAATTATTTTGAGTTGTAATTTAAAAAAAAAAAAAAAATCCCATCCTATACTTTTTCGTGTGGCCAGTTACGATGTAGGACGAACAGACGGTAGTAATGCTCCTTTCTATGCCGATTCTTCTAAAAAACGAGTCCAGCAATTTTAAACTTGGATCCTTATCTCCAAAGGCTACATTTACTATACAAAATCATAAAATAGTTTTGATTAAAAGTAATCTTAATTAGATGGATTGTTTTCAATTTAAAAACCCTTTTCCAGTCCAACCAATTTTAAAATAAATCCATTCGTAATTGTACAGTGCAATGCAGTGTGTTCCCTAGAAGCAAAAGATTATCCCAAGCAAATAAAATTAGTAATACCAACCAATAATACTTATAAACTATGTAAGGTACTATTCAAAATTATGCACATATACAGGGTGATTCAGATCGGTATACCTTCCGGTATACCACGCGATTCCTTGAGGTAAGCTGATCAAAAAATTGTTTGATCAGCTTACCTTAAGGAATCGCGTGATATACCGGAAGGTATCTTGATCTGAATCACCCTGTTGTACATTCATACAGAATACACATTTGATCACTTTAATTAATTTATTTGCCGAATACACCTAGAGCGAAAAAATCCGAGTATTTGCATGGATTACAAAACATATTGTCAATCCCAAACAAATATAATAAAAAAGTGAAAAGAGAAAAAAAAATTCAAAATAATTTTCCCGTAGCTTATATTTTAAATAAATATCGTTCGACTCTTTTTAACTAAACCATAAACGAAAATTATTACACGATTTTTTAGGTTTAACACTTTTTTCAAAAATTTAAGCCCGGCAGCATTTGAACTTTGGAGTTTCTAATATTTTGTCGAAGGTTTCAAATCAATATCATAAAAGTTGTAGAAAATAAAAAAGGGGGAGCAAAATACTTGCAAATTTATTCAGCCTTAAGCCGCCTCTCTGAAAACACGACACACATTCTATGTTGCTATATTCCTCCAGACACCAAAAACATTGTTGATGACAAAGGTCAAAATATTGACGACGTACTCACTTCAACATCTAATTTTATTCATGGTAAGATGCAACCTTTTGACGAATTGCTACTTATTGGTGATTTTAACTTACCCAATATACACTGGATAAAGCTACGAATAATGATTTCAAATTCTTTTATTACAAAATTATATTATATTAGCCGTTAACTATTTTAATCGCTAGGAGTAGATGAAATTCATCTGGAGGTGCTACATAAAAGAGCTACCACTATCTGTTAAAATCTTTAAATCCAGCCTTTCCTAGAGCGATATATTTACATAGATACTTAAAGTACTTAGGGAGGATAATAAACTCAAAAAACCACTCCATGAAAAAAAATACTTTCGGATTATCAAATCTATGAACGGTTCACGGATCTAAATTCCACTTTCATGAAACAATACATACAGGGTGTCCCGTATGCAGTCTTGCTCCTATTGGCTATAGATTGGCCATGCTTACCCAAGTAAAAAATGGAAAGGGGCAATATTTGGATATGTTTTTATAGGTCACCCTGTAATTTCTGAATGTTACATCCTATAATTATTATGATTTAAAATTTGTTAGATGGATAATCGTGTTTAAATTGCTGCCCTCCTTTTCTCCGTTTTGCTTAAGAAAAAGTGCAAAAAACACAGGAAGGGTTACATTTTGGGTCCAGAGTGTGATAGGTCATTTTAAAGCAAAGCTTTTGGGCTTCTTAAGTCTACTATGAAAAATTGGTGTTGTTGATGTGTTCTTCCATGAAAATAATAGTTGAGCCATAACTTCAGAACGGAAAAGTGGACCGAAAAAAATCATAGACCATTGGACAGGCGTATCAATTCAATATAAAAATTCGCAATTAAATACAAAAAAATCTTTTGACTATTCACAAATACAAATTGCAAAGCATGAAAGCAGCTTTTGGCGGCTATCCTCAATCTCTTTTTTTCTTGCTATGGCTAAGTTAAAAGTTCTCAAAGTGTTGCTTTGTTATGCTATCGAAGCATCATCTATAGCTGTAATATTAAATACATCCCTGATGACTTTATAAATTTCGTTTTCTATGAAAACTGCGTCATCTACGTCCCGGAATGGGAGAATATTTCTAGTTCCTGTATTTTCTAGTAGTTATCCTTGCTTGCAAACTAGATAATTTTTGGAGCGTCCAAAAATGCCATTTACACTACAAAATAGTTACATAAGTGTTAAATTTTCACTGTTTACTAAACCGGACTGGATTCATTGTGTTCAAACGTTTTTTTTTATCTTCAATTATTTTACTTCAAAATGTCTTCAAATGATATTTCAATTATTCTTTGCCTTTTTTTTTTCAAAAATTAGAAAACAAACAATCAGTAATTTTTATTAATTGCCTTCTATAGTCGTTCTAGC
This sequence comes from Dioctria linearis, assembly GCA_963930735.1. Lineage (NCBI taxonomy): Eukaryota > Metazoa > Arthropoda > Insecta > Diptera > Asilidae > Dioctria > Dioctria linearis. The sequence continues at coordinate 168,629,658 of OZ005743.1, read as the reverse complement.
AACAATATCAATATGCACTGCAATAGGAGCTTGGTATTGGCTTCGTGATCCGAAAACATCTGTAATACCATTGACAGAGTCCTTACTAAATCATCCAGTATTTTTCTGTGCCACCTTAACCCTGAGTAAGTTGTACTTTCTATATAGCATAAGCTCATACAATATCGCTTTGATTACTTGAATCTAGTTTTTATTCCAGTTATGCTCTTCATAATTGGCATTCACAAATTAGTTATAGCTCCACAAATCATTACATCCAGAATGCGATTAGTCTTAGCCGATTTCAATATGAGCTGTGATGATACTGGAAAACTTATATTGAAGCCGAGACCTAATAATAACTGAGAGAAGTTGAAAAAGCGGCGGAGGCGTACTAGTTTATAAGAAATCAGTATAAATAGGAAACAAAACAAAAAGAATTGTAGTCACAAACATAAATTTTAATCGTTTTAATTGAATAATGAATGTAAATACGGAAATTTAGTTTTTTTTTTTTTTTTATTTAAAAGAACAACGCGAAGAAAATAAAATCAAATTTTATTTAATGTGTTTCGTTTATTTTCTCTCTTATTTTACTTTTCACATCTTTCTATTTTACATTTTACTGTTTCCTTTGATAAATTCTCACTCTTTTATTCATGATATTTCTTTTTCAAGCAGAGTTTTCGCAAAATTATCATTTTTATCAACATAAGTTTTTACGAAGTAAATGTCGTGTTTTAGAATTTTTATCATAAATCACATTTTGATTAGTGTTTCGAACTTACTTTACAATTAAAATGAGAACTTTGTTCAACATAAATGCATTATCAATTATCATTGGTGGTGTTTGGTATTTTATAGACTTTTTAAGTGTATAATAAAATATTTGCAGAGATTTTGTAAAAAATAAATGAAATGCGGCTTTGACAGTGAACATTTCAATAGTTAAGCTTTTGACTGGATCATAAATTATGTAAATAGGCGAAATAAATGTTTCGATGAGTTGATAGCAATTAAGGATAATCAAAAAATAAAAAAATTAATTTTAGAGATAAAAGATATAAAGTACCTAAATGGAATTCAGTTAATATTGCTTCGATTTAGTTGATTACGAAAGAAAATACTAAATTGAAATTCTAGCTTTAATTGTGTAACAATGAATGACCGTTCCGTATGAATCTAAAATACGGAATTATTTAAAATAAATTTGAATTTTATATGAAAATAGAATAAAAAATATTTCAAACTATTTTAACCTGTAACAGATTTTTTTTTGTGTGAGGTTTCTTCCAGAGTCCCAGGCAAGGTTTTAGATCTTACTTGTAAAAAAGCTCCTATCTTAATAGCACGGAAGCAAATTTTCTGTGGTTAACTCAAGAAAACAGTTTTTCACCAATTAACTTCGTGCTTTGTACATGAAGGCAAAAATTATAGCCGGTGGAGAGTTTCCTTTACTACTCAAAAAGCTGCAAATATATGCATATATCTTTAGCACAAAATATCCACATTCTTTATGCAATTACAATCGAAAATGGGGAATTTTCGAAAAAAAAAAAATCATAACTAAATTTATTTATATCAATGAGAGAAGAAATAATTGAAATCATCAGCGTGAAGTGAGATTCAACAATATTTAGGAACGAAACGTAATAAACAAAAGGGGGCCTTATACAGAGCGTTGTAAAGCTTCTTCAGGGCGTTCAATAGGACATAATTCAGAACAACGATTTTGCATTGCACTACACAGCGAATTGAAGTGCTTTTAAAGGTGCATAGAACCTTTGGTTAATGCGGACAACGCAGTGCGTTTCGTGCAAATATCACCGGTGCTCCTGTCTAACGTCGAATATATTCAACAGCAATCGGCAGTGCTATCACTGCTTTCCACAGCATGTTGTAGCAACAGCTAAGGCAAAATGAGCTTGGAATAACACAGCAAGCCCAGCAGTGAAATTTCAAATACCAGCAGCAAGCATAGCAGTTACAAAATGAAGTTCTGCGATAGCAAAGCAAGTATAGCGCAAGCACATAGAAATTTGCTGGTGCTATTAAGCCCTGGAAAATTCTATAATTTTGAAATTGAACCTCCTCCCCACACCACCATCTAGCCCTTCGATCCACTTGATATTTTGAGAAAAATTCTGAGTTGAATCGAAGTAAATATTTCACTGGAAGGTTACCATTGTTACAACAAATTAGCATTCCAAAGTCACATCAAATCAGAAGTAAAACAGTAAGAAATTAGAAGATAAATAATTTTGCTGTCAAATGCATAAGCATTGCACATATGTATGTATGTATATCAATCGGTTCCACTTTTCACATAAATTTTGGACAAATTTTCACTATAAGTACATAGAATATGGGTTTTACTGTACATTTCCACAATAGCATCACTTTCTCTCATTTAATTTTCATTGTAAATTAATAATAAAACATATTTCTCCTTTTAAAAATGATTGATTTCTCTTTTATATAAACACATTTTCGTAAAAAACGTTCCTAGTCATAAAATCCTTTAGTAGTAGTAGTTAAATCATGCACTTCACTAATACAATACTTGGTAACAATAAATGCGCATCTAATAATAATAATAATAACATCGGAATTGAATAAAATTACGAATTTAAAATATTCTCTAAATTCTATTTGTTGATTGTAAAACGAAAAGAACAAATTCACAATTTCTCTAAGATAATTTTATTCTTTTGTTTAATACAGAACACTTTTTGGCGTTTTTTTGTCCAAAAATCTGACTAAAAGCTTTTGTTCAAAAATTTTTTGTGCTTTTAAAGTTTCTTTCTTATAATATAAACGTTTAAAATTTGTTGTTTTCATTTAGATATTTTATAGTGTGTGTGTGGTGTGTGTATGTTTGTGTAGATTGGTGACTGCGTGTATACTTATATATAGTTATGGTTGTTTGCCAGCTGTCACTATTTTGTTACTATATCGTAGCCTCGTTTCTGTTTAGGTATGGGAAAATACGTATCTGCAAGACGTCATCCATATTCGATAGGGGGAATAAATTCTAGGTTGGAGTAGAGTTGTCATGCAAAATACAGTTGAACCCGCTTAAAAGCAAACCCGATAACTGCATTCAAGTTTTTATTGAAACTAGTCTCGTCTCACCCTATATAATTTTCACGGGTTACGCGCACACATTTTATCAAGGAAAAAATAAGAAAAGTTACCTATATCTTTCAAGTTTCTGCTCACAAAAAATTATTCGATAGTAATTCCTCAGTTTACGCGATTTTCGTTTTAAGTATTTTTTCGCGATCTTCGTGTGTTTATCTCAGTTTTACGCGACATTATATTGGTTTATGGATATATGATTTTACACATCACTATACTAATAAAGATCTTCTTGAAATAGACAGGGAAAACCACGATGAAAAGGATAACAGTGACGTAGATAAGAATATCCTCCATCTCATGTGCTGACTCCACTGACATGTCCCAAATACTTTTGTGGTAAATCCCACTGACATGCATATACGTAAATTCCCAAATAATTTAAATATAACGCCAGTTTACGACAGTTGGTAGCATTGACAGTGAGAGCATACTTTCTGAAATCAAAATTGGTGCCACATGAAACAGGAGATCAAGCAGTCCATTTATATATATGTCAGTGGCTGACTCCAAAGGGAATGTCAAGTGCATTCATAATGTTGGATAGTTACTTGATCTATATATTGAAGAAAGCAACCCTAATCATGACCGACGAGAGCATACTACAAGAGAAATTTCTTGAGCAGCTGTTCAATACACCCTTATTCGCCAGTGTGTAAAAAACAACAGTAAACCACTACATCCTTATTCACCAGTGTGTAAAAAACAACGTGCCTGGTTATTGAAAAATGTAAACATTTCTACTTCACATAAAACAAGTATATTTCTCTTTGTCACACACATGCTCAATTTCCTTAAAGCTACATGCAATTCTTTCTTTCAAATATTATAATCATTTTTTTATTTTATTTTTTCAAATGATGTCCTATTCTCGTGGGTAATCTCTTTCTATCGATCAGCTGTTCAAGAAATTTCTCTTGTAGTATGCCCTCGTCGATCATGACAGGACTAATTAGACATACCCGCCTATTTATGTAGATTTAATTATAAATATGAAATCTTCGAGTTCCTTTCAGTTTTTAGACAAAGATGCTTAGCATATTTCTGTTGTTTGTTTTAATCGAGGGATCACTGTATTTGCTATTATGTACATACTGAATGTCTGCAGTCTTTACTTTTTTCTTCCTCCAATTCTAAGTCCTAAGGGTGCAACATCTTCAGCTTGCTGCCGGGAGAGGTGAAAGTCATACCGCCAGACTGCCAAATAACTATATAGTGTATTCCAGGTGCAGGTGTTGGTGATTATGACAGGATCCGCTGTCGAATCAAAATATTGCCATATATATATCGAGGCCGCTATTAAGGGGATTGACTTAGTGGCCGTAACCTGGCTGGTAAGAGAATGTTGCGAAGAGCTCACAAAATTAGGAAGTCGACATATCTTTAGCCTTCACTTCATACTTTTTATTCAAATGAAATTTTAGGCAGAATAACTTGACAACCGGCACCACATCAAGATGGCATATCCTTCTTATATCAAAAGTAAAGCAGCTGCACTTTTGTGTAAAAACTGCGTGACTGCGGTTTGCATTGTACAGGTCATTGTCTTATCGGGAGAATGGAGTTAGACTGGGCGTTCCTTTTAAAATTACTTGATTCTATTGAATGCTGGCAGGAACGAGTAGTGGTATCAGCTCTGGCTAAACGATTGGGCTCGCCCCTTAAACAGTTTAAAGTTAACGCGGAGGCATTCATTGATTCAATTTGCGTATCCTTTAAATTTTAGTTCATTGTTGGGAAGAAAATTTAGATTTCCTCTACTTCGTTAAATCTTTTAATTACAGCTCTTCACTTTATTCTTACTTAGCATCATCAAGCGAATTATTCTTGGCTGTCTGTTGAAAAATACATACAAATTCCGTCGATTGCACAATTACCACAGGAAACTGAATGTTTCAGTCAGCAATGGCTGTCTTGATAGTAGGAAAAAGTTACATGGTGTACGCCAATTTTATATTGGTGAGGAAAAACTAAAAAAAAAAGATCGATGAAGAACTCTACTATGCAGCAGAACAAACAGAGTTTTGGCGAAACAGGCTTAAATTACAAAAGTATGCCCACTTAAATGTTGGCATGTGGCGTAAAGATCATTAACTCCAAACTTGGATGCACGTTGGCATTCTTCAAATTGTGGGTCCATGTAGGAATTGTGCCCAACATTGAGAAATATTTTGAAAAACATGCAACTTTAAAAAAAAAAACCCATCTTGTTCTTCGATAATGAGACTCCATATCCAACCCAAGACGCGATACTTAATTGTGATAGCATTGTAAAATCCTTCGAAACGTGACGTCCTTGATTTATGGATTTCTGGTATTTTCGAAAAGTTAAAACGGCTTCTTTATTGAATTCAATTGAAAACGGCGATAAATTGACTGAGTATCCATACATAAGAATGTCGGGGTTTGGGCAGCTCAATCATGAAGTGAGGTAAGTATCAGAAACTGTGAGTAAGTCGTGGCGTAATATCAACTTTTCTCAGGAAGAACAGAAACTGATTCCATAATTTGACATGGTAACGGCCCTCCATGGTATCGGCAGAATATACGAAAACAAATATCGAATAACATTGGATAATACGTTATACTGACGCAGAGATAGTGATGAATAAAAAGTGTCAGAATTAAAGATTAATTGGTAACAAAGAGCCACGTGGCACCATTATCTGGAAAAAAAATTTTATGAACTTCTCTATTGGTAAGAGCCCATTAATAAAAACAAGATAATAAAAATCATTTCTCCTGCTCTACACAAAGGTACTACTAAGAAAAGAGCAGTGTTAATATCAATACGTTACATTTGAACTGAAGTAAACGAATTGTAGTCATTATCAGCCACCTTTTTACCGCTTAAGGTTGAATACTTCAAAAAATTTAATCATCTAAATAATTCAATGCAGCTTCAGAATTTTAACTTTTATGACTTCGAACTCGGGCATCCAAAAACCTAATAAATAACACTTGCATGATAGCCCTGCCCTGATAACATGTAATTCTTGAATTGAATATATATAAATATGTATGCATCCATGAACTCCGAATAACTAGAGCGCAATATATTGATTGCCATTGAGCGTTGCGTGTATTTTTTTTCTCCATATCTAGGATAAAAATTATTGCAATACGGGCTTCGAAACAGCAGATGTATTAACAAAATTGTGACAAAATGCAATCCACGCAGCGTGTTTTTAACATTTAATTTCACTTATCGCATTAAATCGCAATGACGATAAGGCCAATTATAGCGACAAAAAAATCGCTGATAAGTGCTATCTCTGTTGCTATGAAGGTGTGAAGGTTGCCTTTGTTTTTGAGCTACTTACTTCCTTCACTTTCTTATCTTTTTATATTTCTTAAATGTTTCTTTAAATATCTAATTACAGCATGATTAATTTTACACTTTTTTCTTTTATTATGCTTAAAAAATTCTTTTTATATCTAATTTATTTTATAAATATAAAAACAACTTTTCCATAAAGGTAATATCTTTAAAAATTACACTAGAAATCTTTGTATTTTATCTTTAGTTTCATTTTATCTTTTATCCTATTTACTTAATGCTGATATTTTCATTTTCTTTTTTACTTTACTAATTCTCTAAAGAGTAGTCTAAAATTAAATATATTTCTTAAAAAGAAAAATACTTAAAGCAAAGAACTAGGCAATTCTCCTAAACTATAAAACAAAAAAACAAAAAAAAAACAAAACAAAACAGCTTCTAAAAAGATTTTTGTTGAAAACACAAAATTGTAAGTGAACGGTAAAACAAATTAAGTGAAGAAAGCAGAAAAGTGAGGAGAAATGTATGTGTGTATGTGTTTTATAGAGAGGCCCAGACTAGGATAAAAACTATTATGCAGCTAGAAGATTTCTAATGTTCTTAGGCGTATTCTCTTCATTCAAGTGTTTTGTTGTATATCGCAGAGCATTCAAAAGTGGTTCAGCTTTTATGGCAGGCTGTGCTTGCAGTAATCGCACGCAACCCTTCACATCAACATGGGCTCCACGTGCAAAAGCCCCAATAGGATGGACATGGTCATATAGAATTACGAGGCCTACCATTACCCTTAGGACGAGTAAATGTGTTTCCTCACGCTCAATTTGTGATAAAAGCTTTCTGAAAAAAAAGTATAAAAATAGATAAAATTCCCAAATACATATGTATATCTAGCCATATGACTACATATCAAATCGAAAGAATATGGTCAAATGTGGATAACTTACGGATTTTCCAGCATTCGCAGACAAACTTTAGCCATAGTTCCTAGGGTTTCGGTGGTATTTTCAACGTCATCAGCATTATCGTGAACAAATTTCGATGTTGCTTCGCTAAGAACTTTAAGCATTGGCGTTGCATGGGCGTAAAACAACGACATTCGATTAGCTAATTCGGTGGTGACAAGCATTTGATTGGTGTTGTCGATTCGCTGTCGACTCACTATTCGGCGATAATAGCTGAAATCATTTTGTATCGCTGGGGTTTTCATCTAAAAGAAAAAGAAAAATTAATGAAAAAACCACGATAAAAAAGCGATTTAGTAAATTGGGATTAGAAAAGAGGGTGTGGATGAGTGATGGAATATTTTATTGTACACATAAACACGAACAATTTTGGACACTTGATGTTTGTAATTGATGTATTTGTTTTTTTTTCTTGTTTTATTCATTATTACTGTTTAAGTAGTTCAGCTAATGCAGGATAGTCTTAGTCATTTTAATCATATTGCTTTACATATAGATTGCAGTTTTGGTTACATCTACGCCAATTAATAAGATTTAATTTAATTTAAGTTTTTCCTGAGAACATTTTATCAAGAAGAACTTTGATGACTATGAATTTGTTCAATCTGCACAGCTGTCCAAGACATCTATGTATATGTAAAATTAAGTATTATGATGAATCGTGAAATGATGCCGTGCCACTCAGAGCCATCAAGCCTGCCTGTCTGCAATATCCTTTGCCTTGATTTCCATATTGCCACTGCGATGGTGACTTCGAATTGACTACCCAAACGTTCAAGAATCACCGGAATCGGCTCCCTCATTAGTGAGAGAGATTAGGATCCTCCCCCAGTCGACGACTGCCTTTCAGGAAAACCCACAGAAAGGTGACGGCCAAAACGAATTTCCAATATCATTGCATCGAATGGCATACGGACCAGAGTTATCCCCTTCCAGCCCACACGTTAATGAACAATTGGAAGGGCTACTCTAGACGTCCTTCCAACATCCCTATGAGTACAATCTACGCACACAACCCTTTTGGCATCTGCCTGAATGACAAGATCTGGATCTTGGATCTTGGTGGCAGGTTAAGACCTCAAGGAAAGCAGTAGCGGTAGATCGTATGGAGCTTGAAATACCTGGGCAAGCAAGACCTTGCAGTCCCGCCAGCTTCCGGATCGTAGTATCAACTTGCGTCCTACACCGCAATACACAAGAGGCATACGAGAGCATGGGTCTTACTATCGAGGGGTACCATCCAGCGCACAACACTCGGTTTCATGTCCCTTGTGCAGCCAAAGGATCTCATTGCCGCACTTTTTCTTCTCCAAGGCTTGTCACTTAGATGTGTTTGTCATCTGTCATCTGTTTGCTGTCTTCTTTAGTCACAGTATACAAAATATTATTTTTGACTTCTATATCATCTACATAACAGTGTAAACTGATATTCATATATAACACTCGTCTCCTTATCACCCAAGGCCGCAAGGGCTTGCCCATATTTGCACTAGGGAGGTATTTGGAGGTTAAGGTTGAAGGAAATGATATAATCCCGACCATGATTTTGCAATACTGCTACTCTCTTCTTGACTAAAACCCTGTGCATATTCGTCAGTAGGTAAATATTTTCTAGTTCCATGGAAGCTTATTCAAGTTCTACCCTTACCCACCCAAGAATCTGAAAGCCATCTGAGCCATATACATACTTATACATATTGAGGGTGTTTCACTTTTTTCCCGACAAACTTCACATTCACAGGGCGATAGTTTTCGATAAGACGCACATTTCTCATTATGCACCTTATGAATCTGTTTTAAGTCTAATTCGATAGTAAACACTCACATTTTTTTTTCTTCTAAAAATAACGGTTATTTTTATTAAGAGATGCCGGACCGACTTTTTGGAATTCACAAGTTATTATCTTTAATTTAAGATTGCCTCCTACGGTTTCCAAAATAATCGGGGACTAATTATTCAGAGTCCCTAAGAAAATGTGAAAATAATTTTACTTTTATTAAGAACTGCAAATGCACGTGCAGTCTTGCTTATCTTGAAATATTTATCATTGCTCTGAATATTTCAAAGGCATTTGGATTGGATATAGATTGAAAATTTTCTGTGCGCCCATGTAATACGATGTATACTCGACAATATCACCTAAGACCCTCAGCCCTTTTATGCTGATGTCCCTCAGAGCTCTGTCCGATTCTCTAATCATTAATCTATTGCTTATCACTTTCAATCCTATTCATATAGTTTCGAGCGGCAAGATTCTTAATTTCACCAACTGGGTGGACTCCATCCAATCGGTCGCTTATTTCAGAGCGAATTACATGGAGAGGTATTTCATTTCATTCAAACGTGAGGAAGACATTATTGTCCCGATTTCGATCGAGGTCGCTTCGACTTGACAGCATTCTTGCAATTGTAAAAATCAGTACCTTAAGTTGGTTCTGTCAATGGTTTGAGTTTGAGTCCCTCCCTCTTTTTAATAAATAAATTTGTGAGAACAACATCTGCTCCACTACGAATAATTTTTCAAAGCCCGATAATTTTTTTTTTTTCAGTCGTTTGTAAAATTTACAATCAAATTCACAAGTGTGCTAGAGTTTTGCTAAATCTCTTAACAACAGCTTTCCATGTTCCATGGCACAGATATCATAAAGAGACTAGATGTCGCCCGCGCCGTCACATTGAAAACATTACGACAAATTAGGTCTCGTTTATCATCGATTTGCCTGCTGTAAGATGGACTGAAAATAGGGCTACGGATAAGTATACTCGGCACGCGATCCACTCAACATCAATAACATTATAAAACTCCTTAAGACACGTGAGCAATTTCAAATTTGCTTCTTAGTTGACATATTACAGTACAGTATGAGCTGCCGGTATACAGGGAAGGGAGTAATGAACTACTTAACTAGCTCTTGATTATGCTATTCAAGACCTTTTAGCATGTCAAAGCTTAGCTGATGAATGATGGAATAAGTCGGATTAAGTTGTGGCTGTACAACGAGTAGGAAATACATCATCGGATTGGTGCATAATTCACTTCCCTGTCTCATCACAACTTGATTGCATGACACGTCGCGTCGCCCCAACTGAATCCAACTTATGCTGGCGGAATAAATTAAGAAAAGTAATAAAAAAAATGCTTTGCTTGCAGATATGGAGATACGCACATTCCATGAATGGGATGGTTATCATCGTACCATGACTACTATTTACGGTATCACGAATGACCACAGTTAATCTACATATGCTTATGTGCCGGTGCAGCACACCGTATTCTCATCAAACAGGTATGTAATCTGTTGGATTGCATCGATGAAGATGATATGTAGTTACTCACCTTGTACTCGTCGAACTTCAATACGAACTCAAGTATCTCTGCCAATTGTTTAACTAATGCTTGCTGCGTTTCTAGGTGTTGTGTAGGATTTAATCGTCCTCCCACTAACTGACCCAGAAGTTTGGGGACGATTTTTTCCAGTTCTAAGGAGTGTTCGTAGCATCTTTTCAGTTTTATAACTAATGGTAAGACTGCGTTCCATGCTTTTTCTTGACATTGTGGGGAAGGATCTGCTATAGCTTCACGAATCTCTTTTCCGGCACCCTGGAAATAAAACAAATAAGTCAACATTAATGAAAATTGAAATAGAATGTGTCAAGTTTGTAGTAGAGCGAAAAAGTTATATTAATTTACTTATGTATGTATGTAGTAGGTATGGGCGAAGCACACAATTCAAAATTAAGCTAGTTGAAAAAAACTTTGTGAAGCGCACTCCTTTTGTTAAGGGATTACGCATTGTTCTAACACATATCTTTATATATTTAGATACTTCTATGACTGGCTTAAAATTTTCTTGTTAATTACGTGATACGTCTGTTGCCTTCATCTTGACACTATTTGAAATATATAACACTGAAGAACACTTTTTTTGTTTAAATGACATGCATCAAGCTAGGTGGACAAGCTGATAATGATGAAAATTTCAATCAAGTCATTTAAATCTATACGTATACACCCACACCGTATATACAATAAATTACTATGACATGGATCTCCTCAAGATACATTATCAATGGCTATTGACTATAATAGGGCAGTGCAACATTTCAGTGCCCAGAATAGCTGTTGTTGTTGTACTCCCTAATCTACTATTACGATGAACTTAGAGATTTAAGTTTTCTACTACTGGGAGATTTTACAATGAAATTATAGTTAAAAAAATATTTGTTGATAGACAATGAATGCAATAGCAGTCGGTGGGCAGTAAAATGCATTACAAATAATTTCGTTGAAGAGCAGAAATTTAGTACACAGTCAAGATGTGGAAGACCAAGTTGGAATGCTTATTGCATTAATAAGAACTCTAGTTTGAAGATTCGTAATGATGCGAAAAACAAAGTTGAGACAAATTCGTCCAACAATTGAAGAAAGGGTAAGTATAAAACCTTCAGAAAGCTAAAATGGCCAAAACGAACAATAAAAAGTCAAATATAACGTTAAGGAGGGTAGAATCTCTTTATAAACTGTTAGTGGATCGTAGTAAATAATAATGAATAATATTTCAAATACGATTTTGCTACATAGCCGGGATCACAATTCCACAATGCTTCTGAATAAGGAAATTATTTCTGATTGAGAAAAATTTATTCCTTTTCAAAAAGTGCGTTGTCATAACAGCAAACAACACTTGAATGTGGGCATCATAGCAGCCCACTTGTTCTGTAATTAGTTCCTTTAATGTCAGAGCATATTGCAAACCAATATTATTCTAGTCAGATTATCATTATTATTATTATTTGTGGGGGTATGTACTCAGGCTTCCCGCCTCTCAACTAGTCACAGTGATAGGATCTTTTGTGACATTACCGCTAAATACGCTAGGGCGCCGATTCAAACATAAAGGTCTTTTATAAAGCGTATGACGTTCTTGGGGGCCATATTTGCAACATCTTCCTGCAGTGGGAATGCTTTTCCTAGATGTCTCAGTCTTATGCGGCACACAGGACACGTTCAGCGGTTTCATCGTCCTCCATACAGAAGCGACAGGTCTTATCATCGACCTTACCTTATATTTTCTCAGAGTACCTTTTTAATTCTATTCACCCAAAGTCTGATCTGAGCTGAGTGTCAAAAGACGGGCTCTGACCCAATTAATGGAGGTCATCAATCTCGTTGTCCGTAGTTTCATATCCTGGTACCCAAATTAGCGTCACCTTGCTTGCCTCAAGACACTAAGACAGTCCCACACCAGCTTAGACCCAAAGGTAAACGAGCTTAACGCTTTAAGTGCTGTTTTGCTTTCACGTATATTCCTGCGAATTATTTCGTGAACGCAGATTTCTATGGCGTGTATTTCTGCCTGGAAAATGGTTGGATGCCCCAATGCCTTTCCGAGATGGCACTTCAGCCCATATATGCCCACGCTTGGTCTATTTTCCATTTTGGACACATCCGTGAACCATTTAAGAGATCCTTTTTTAAATGGTAGGCCCTCAGTGTGCAACTGTTAACGGTGTCTTAAGTTCACCGTAAATGGTGTTTCAAAGTTATGGCGTTTCGAGATAACGTCTGAAATTGGGTTGGCCATCGGGTCTGCTAGGAGTTCTTGTTAGAACTTTCAGGGAGCCAGAAAGTTGTTTGTGCTCAGGAGATTTGTCCTCTGCGGTCTAATTGCACTGAAGATGGCCCACTTCCTAACATGCAAATGTAAAGGGAGTAGGTCCAACATAGCCTCTAAAAATGCAATCGTTGTAGTTTTTGTAAACTAGCTTAAACTGTTTTTTGTTTTGCCACCAAACGAGTGAAGCGTATGATGACTATGGGTCTTATAATACATATATGTATGTATATGACCACAGAGTCATTTTTGGTTTAACACCCCAAGTTCTGCCAAAAATCCTGCGGCATATCTATGTTGCCACTGTGGCTTTCTCTAGTGCTATTTTCAAGTGCCAGTAGTCTGCTATGTAGGGTAAGCCAAGATACTTGACCTCTCTCGAGAATGCCACTAATGTTCCCTCAAGAGATGGATTGGCTCGAAGTCCCTTTGCTTGGCACCAATCGCGAACTATGTCTAGGACATTCTGTATTAGATCAGAGATTATCCGATTACCTGTGCCTCTGATTGTAATAACCAGGTCTCTAGTCAGATTAAGTCGCTTAACACTATGCGAGGAAAACGATTAGTTAGTTCCGAGAAAATAGTGTCGACTTCGTTTAAAAGGAGAAGACTCTACAAAATTTTCAAGCGTTTCGCTCAGTAGAAAGATACTTACTCAGCATATTGGTTAAAAATGTTCTAAAGAGAAAACACAAGGAAGCAGGAAACGTTTGATAATTTTTGCAGATTGAGGAAAAATGACAGCACAAAGATAACAAATTATAGTTATACCCAGATAAAATTTAATGGGATAAATTGAGAGAAGAATTAGAATTTTTAGCTTAACTGAAACTCCTTAAGTGTTTTGGCATTATATGATATTTTTGAGCTGAGACGAAGTGTCTCGTTAGGTCCAGTGGTTCAGTTGTTGCGAGTACAGCCATAAGAAAGTAAGTAGTGTCACTCGCATATAATTACTGTGTCCTTCTTTAGCCAAGTTTCTGTTTCTTTTATTTTCGAAATGATTATATATATATTTCATCTTTTTTGTGCTGCCAATATAAAAGCAACCAGCAATTATTGCTAACAGTCAAATTCATTCGATGGTGCTTATTCCCATAGTAGGGTATATCTTATCTTAGATAAATTAAACTGATATTTTTGTCGTCATTGCGTGTACATCTTTTCTTCTCTCTTTTTCAACCGTAGAATATTAGCTGACTCACTCTTCGTTTAGCATAACGAATAGTTGAATCCACTCGTTAAATAAAGAATAGTTTACATTCGGATTTCAAGAAGACCACATGTGTCGATTCCGAATAGTTTTGACAGCATAACGAATACAGATTCTGCCTTCGTTATTCAAAAATAGACTACCCGAATGAAAACAGTGAGACGATCCTTCATTAGGACTCATCAACATTTGACAGTAGATGACTGCAGAACTATGAATCCTTTAAATAATGGCTTTATTTTTTCTTTTTATAGCGTATTCCTTTAAACAAAAAATTTATATTTTTTAGCAGCTTTTGTTTAGCGATGAAACGTTATTCACACTCTGACTATAAGGCAACGAACCTTGCCACACAGTCAAATCCGTGAAAATTTTCCTGCCAAACAATAATATCACAATCCTTCCTTGGGCAGGTAATTCTCCCTAACCTAAGCCCGATAAAAAACGTCTGGTACATTTTGAAATCCTTAGTTTATGATACATAATCCTTAGCGAGAGAACTTCATCCATCAGAAGCATGCCTGCAAGGATCGCTGTTGCTGTAAACAATAAAGGTGTACATAGATACCAAATTTTAAACGTAGAACTATTGGATTAAGATGTATAATATTAAAGTTGACATTCTGAGCATTTTAATGACATACTCATACATGTATATGTATATTGTTCGATCTGTTTATAAAAGAAAAAAATTACCCCGCGGAATACCAGAAAATTCAAGTGGTTATAATTAGCTAGCCCCACCTACTGTAGAGGTAACGTAAAGTTAATGAAAATTGGTGTAGGGGTAAATTGCATTCATACAAATACACAAATACAAAAATGTCAATTTAAGTTGCGCTGCCTTCCATTCAAATCATTCCCCATTTGTCGCAAAGTGTCATTATTATCAACAAATAACTCTTAACAGAGAATAAAATTACCCAGTCACTCCTAACTACAATTAAAATTGACAAACAAATCAACCTATTTCACTTAAACAATAGAAAAGAACCTACCCACATACACACTGCAAGCAAGTAAATGTCAGTCTGGGACATTTATGTTTCCAATTGAGAACAACACACATCATCACGAATTCGTTTCATATGTATGTACATACATATGTCATAAAGCGAGTTCATAAATATCCAAGTACAAGGAAAAGCATTTTTGTACTTTTCTGTTTTAGTCCTATATCTCATAACCTCCTAAGTGCTTTTACCTCGGAAACAGATGCTTACATGATTTGGAGAGACGCAAAACCATCTGCTGCCTTGACTCTTGAGATGAGGTTAAAGTAGCACTAACAACGGCAGCGAAAACTGCTATTTTCATAGTGACTTAATCCGTTTTCTTGAATTAGTGGAAATTAGAGGGAATTCTGAAATATACTTTTATATAAAACGTAATAAACAGTAAATATGTAATAACTACATAAGCTATAGCTATAATACTTATATCGTCTCGTTCAAATTTCCTCCTGCAATTGTGCATTTCAACCTCGCTCTCACGTCACCATCTGAATTGTAGTTAAATATATCTAAGAATTGTGCAAAAAATATGCATATACTCGTATGTGTAATCGCGAAATCTCGCAAAGGTATATTTACCTTAAATATTAAGGTGTAAATGCATACATATCTCTGCCAACTTCTCATACACATCAGCCATGAAAAGGCTCTAAAAAACTTTCAACTTTTCCAGCCAGACAACGAAATGAAACAGTCGGCCGCCCTTTATTTCAGAGTCCTTTTGAAAATTACAAAAAAAGATGTGCAGTCGTACGCGAAAATGATACATACATATATAGACATATGTACATGTGCATATATATTTAGTTCTTTTTCAACTTCCTTTTCCAACACTTGGCAAGTGTGACATGATAGCGGCTTTCAGACACCTTCCTTAATCCATCCGGAATTATACAAGCAGCTGCATTCATATACCCAGTTATGAACGCGGAAAAGAATTTGCAAACTTTTGTTGGTAAAATTTGTGCCAAAATGAACTTATTATGGAGATGATAAATATATTCGCAATGCAAGCTGTACCATATGAGCACACCTTCTCTACAACTGGTCTTCCCAAGTTAATTGCAGGTGCCCAATGATGATAGCGCTGAGTACAAATCTCCGAACACAAGTCGTTAATTGCTTTAATTATATTAATTTTATGTAAACAATTTTTTCTTTTACTTTTATGATTCTAATCTGAATCCCTTCACTGCAGTGTTAAGACATCCTCAACGAGATTATTTATGTGACTGCTATCAGATGTTATGGTTGGCTAGGAACTAGTTCAGACGGGCACAGACTTTTGATGAATTTCTCGAAACATATAAGCAGCCAAAGTTGGCACCGTAAATGCTCTAATTATGTGAATTTTTTTTTCATTGCTAATAGAAAATTACAAAAATGCTAATCAAGCTAATTACTTTTACCAATTAACGATGTAGCTCACGCTTAAAATTAACAAATATTTTGGAAAGTTAAAAGTTTTTTTTTTAAAGTTAACAAAATTATTAATTTTGAGTCATTTTTTTTTTTTTTTTTAGAGCTATGATTACTAACTGCTGAGTGAAATGGGATGTGCTCACAAGGATTTATTTATATTTTTCACGATTGTATAGACTGGTCATTAGTGGAGGAGATTCTTAATGAAGAGTCCTCAGGATATATTATGTATATACATATTTATAGCTTGATTAGAGGTGAACTTAATGCTAGTATAAGTACATACTTCAAAGTATTATAAGATCCCGTACTCCAAAATATTTTAGCTACGAATAATAACAACACATTTTTCATCTTATGATCCATCACTCACTGATTTGTTTTTTAGCCGGACTTAATTTTATTTGATAATTCAATTTCCCCTCACTGGAATATTGAATCCTGATCCATCCATGCTTTACATGCGCTTTATGACCCAAAAGATCTGTAAGAACAATACAGAGCAACTACAGAGCAACAACAGAGAAGACGGCGTGACCAACATTGGGCTCACCAAATTTGATACCCATGTTTTGTTGTAAGTAAGTACTTTACCACTTTAGCACAGACATCTTATGCCTATGATAGACAAGTGGTATCAATATTTAGATATTAAAGGACCCCTACCATTGAATAAATAACTAATAAGGAAGCGGGGTATAGTGTACGTGTGTAAGCAGTTCAATGACATTTAGACCCTATGATCTCGGGGGGGGGGGTGACAAGAGGCATGGGCATTCGAAATTTTTTCTTGATTTCTGACATTTCAGATATTATGAAAAGAAGTTCGGGTTGGTTTAACGATTTTGTAATAAATAACTATTAATTAAAGTGATTTTTACTTAATAGTAGTGATAGTGTGTAGTGAAATATGGTTTTGTGTACAAGATTTTATATAATTGAGTCTTTAATTTATGATGTTGAAGTGCTGTGCTACAGAAAGAACAAGAGTTTGTGTCGCGGGGAAGGATTTTTCAAGCAACTTTAATAATTTTACTAATAAATTATAGTGTTTTCAGTAAAATAAAACTGAAATACCTATGTAGTTATAAAGTCAAACAGCCATGGCAAGAAAATTTAACATTTTCGAATGCCGGTTTGTTTGTTTACAATTGAATTGTCACATGGGCATTAAATTATCTGAGGCATACAAAGGCAACGCCAAGAAATATTATCTGAAAATAAGGGGACGCTAAAAATTTGTTTATTTGACATATAGCAATTTGGATTATAAAAAATCTTCCCCTTCAAAATATCACGATTTCATTACTGCTATGACGAAACCTAGTATGTCGTATCCTTATTAGTTATTTATTCAATGCCCCTGACAGATATAAAATTGGATATTGATGTGACAAACCGTACTTTGACATTTCAATTCAGTTCACTTCGTTTTACTTTGATAAAAACGATGTTGCCGTGGAATTTAATATTTTTTTTTCATTTTTTTCTCGGGAAGTGAACATTTTACTCCATGTTGACAAAAAATGTTCGATTCTTCTTTTTTGAGAAAGCGCCTGACATGTATAATATCATAGATGGCACAAGAGCTAGATGTCGGATGCAGTACCACCAAAAAAGTATACAAAATTTATATAGCTGGGTGCTCCATTCCGGAATGGACCATAACATTTGAAATGATGTATACGTCGAGTGATTGATATTTTTTCGTATCTGAAGTGCTGAGGAAATCGATCAAATGTATACTAAACTGCTTTTATAAAAACATTTGCTTTCGGCACGCTCTAAAATATACAGATTTCACAATCTGTATACTCTGCTCTAGTATGCCATGCGACATCTAGACTGACTACGTTCATAGAAATACCTCACTGAAAGTGGGGTAACTTCTATATTGCTAACTCTTTCGGTCTAAGCACCAAGTACCAACTGACAGAGAACTGTAGGCCACAAATAAATTAGCGGGGTTCGTCGAAATAAATGTTTGTAAATTAATTATTTAGGGATATTAACTGTTTTACCAAAGATAATAAGATAATACGCGGAAGGAATTCCAAACGTTTTATTAAAATCACTTTTGGAGCTGCGTGCTCACTTTTTCAACTTCCCGCCAATGATTTTTTCAATGTTGTCACAGACGTGAGAGCTTTTTGACACAAGCAATTCTGCCCACGTGAAATAGAAAGTCAAACAGTCCATAATATATATGTCAGTGGAGGAAGCACAGATATATTTTTTCTTCTTCTTCTTCTTCTTCTTCTCAAATGACGAAAAGTACAACTATTCGTCAACATATAACATGAATAGACGCCACCTGGCCAGCCTTAGAATTAACTGTATTGCCGGCCAATTATGTGATCTGGCTTTCCCGCGAAGACAAACAGATGCGGGAGAAGCGCAGAATTTGATATTTATGTAGTTATTTTATATTATGATTGTTGTTCAATAGTATGATTGATTTTTTTTATCATTTGTTTTTTTATAGTATGTTTGTTATATGATTGTTATTTTGTAATATGTATGATTATGTTGTTTTATAGTATGATTGTTGTTTAATGATATTGTTTGTTGTATTGTATTATAATTTTATATAGGTCGACGGAAAACAAATATGTTTCATGATAATGAAACTACCGTTAACCGACGCCACGCTCAATTCACTGTTAGAGTTGAAATCAACTGAAGAGTAAACTTTGATATTAATAGAAATAAACGAGCACTGAACACTGAACACCACAATGTATCCGAGAGACTAGAAGTCCAATGATGCATGGAAAGCATCACTAGGGAAAAGGGAGTCTCAAGGAAAAACCCCTACTCTGGTCCAACAGTCCAAGCGAGCGGATTAGAAGGAACATCCGACCGCGATGAAGAACAGCTTGGAACTCCATATTTTTTCTTAATTTGACACATTATCATATTATTATTAACAACAAGATGGCGCTGCGCATAGTAAGAAGTGCCGATGATCAGGCTATACCCAGTAATTTTTGTGGATATTAATATCTAATCTATATCCACACTAGTTTTGTGGATATATTGAGAGTATTTGTTGACACACAAGGTGTATAAACGGGGTATTCCGAATATCTAGATATCGATATCCCATGTATGTCATAAGCATTACATGAACTGTTAAAATATGATTTCGAGATTTTGATTAGATTGGGTCAATGATCTTCTTTTTCATTTTGAAACTATGCAGATATAAAAATGCGTCGTGGCAAGGGGGGGGGGGGTATACATATTAGATTTGTCCTCTGCAATATTTAGCCAGGGTTTATGCGTTCATCGAACAAGTTTTTAAAATACCGGGTAAATTTAGTGTAATGGCATTTCTCTGACAGTTCTCCTGAGTATAAATTAATTGTAAAAAGTTATTTATAAAATGGGTAAAGACAAATAAAATGTGCTCCAGCAATTTTTCTATTTTAATTTTTGCTTATTTTTGCTCAAGAAGTAATTTATATGCCCCAATCTGTAACAAATCGCAAGTGACAAATGTCAAACCATTACTCCAAGAAATTTTCAGTGTAAGTGGGGGTTGCCCTCGGCCCACCCGGGGTTTTCATCGAACAAATCTACTATAAAAACCCATTTCAGTTACATCTTCCCTTCTCGCATATCACGACTTATACAATTTCGAGTCTCAAAACGTTGCCAAATTTTTTAGTTTTATGTTTCATATTTCATATTTTATTAAATCTTCCGCCGAAATGCTTCATTAACATAATATGCTCTTTAGCCAGATTTTGAATTCTTTGGGACTTCACCTTTAATTTGATACCACATGCAACTGTTGTGAAACTATGCCATATTTTTACATTCACTAAATGTCCTGCAATTTAAGAATAACATAATGTACAGCAAATCACTCTTAGGCGGTTGACCTCGCCGGGAATCAAAAAATTTCACCAATAATTCAATAAGCTCGTGAATGAACTTCTCCGAATTCTATAGATAATTGTTAAAGATTCAGTAAGTATGCAGCTCTCGACTAGACTGCGGTTAGCACAATAATACAACATTTTAGAAACACCTACATATATATAACTTTCTCCATTTTATTATGAGACGTTCCCAAGGGCCTGCAGTTTTATACTTCTTCTTCTTGGGCCAGTGCACTGACATATATAATATGGACTGCTTAACTTTCTATTTCATGTTATTTCATGTGGGCTCAATTGCTTGTGTCAATAAAAGATCTTACGCCGGTGCCAACATTGAAAAAATCATTGGCGGGAAGTTGAAAAAATAAGCGCGCAGCTCGAAAAGTGATTATAATAAAACGTTTCGAACTTCTGCTTCATATCTTATGAATATATTGCCTTTTGTAAAACAATTTTATCAGTAATAACCCTAAATAATTAATTTAAAAACATTTATTTCGACGGACCCATTTATTTATTTTTTTTGTTTACAGTTCTCCTCAGTTGGTTCTTGGTGATATAAAAGTGAGCCCACTTTTTGCAGTGCATTTCCATTAACGTAGTCAGTCCATATTATATATGTCAGTGGGCGAGTGTAATAAAAAGCTCTTCTATACATAAATGGAAATTATGGGATTTTCCTATGGTGTCCACTTCAATCCAGTACTATGTCAAACCGGATATACCCATGTTCGCTAGAAATTACGCGAAACATGGTACTCTGAGGATATCCCCTGTTGTCCTCAAGCTGCATATCATATCTTTCATACTGTCATCTTTTGTTGGTAAATCCCGGAAGACTAGCACTGGTCTCGGCTGAGGATTTCCAGCATCGAAAGCGGAGTGGCTGTCTAGCTGATCTGTACTTAATGAACTTTTTTGTTGGTGGGATTTTTTTTAAAGAGACGCCTTGCGTGTACGTTGATGCTCGCACTTATTATTTCCAAAAACTTTGTGTAAAATATTTTTGTATCTCAATCACGAAACTTTTTTTTTGTTACGTTACAGCACCTGCTGAATCTAATTTAGAATTTTTCACTTATATGAAAACTTTATAAATCGCAATTTTCTTTAGTTTCGCGGAGCTCTATCTAACACAAATAAACAAAACAAGATGTTCTCTACAATATATGGGCGATATAGATACGGTACACAAAAGATCACAGCTATTATTACATAAATTTTCAATCCAAGTTTCCTTTAATTTTTTTTTTCATCCAGCCTATGTACATTTTACCCGTATATCATGCCTCACAAAATTTATTATCTGAAATTCATAAGAAATAACATGAGAATTTTTGAACTTGGACTCTTCCTCTGTTCGCTTGTCTTCCCTAGTTCAAAGTTATTTTCTGTGTTTTGGAAGAGGATAAAATTTTATCTTTGAGCTATGAAATGGTTCAACTGAGGACGAAAAACCACAAACTGATCCCTGTGTAACAAAAACCTCATTTTATGTACCCGTTATACTTTAGTACATTTGATAAAGTTTTATTATATTTCTGAACTTTTGTTTTTAGGTCATTTTTCCTTTCAAGATGAATGAATGAATGAATGCCATACGACATGAGAGATAAGGATTAAAGGAAAAGAAAGCCAAAATCCAGCTGTTCGCTTAAGTAAAGCTTTTACGGCATTCACAGTTTCGTGCAATTTTAAAGGCATTCACATTTTTTTCTTGATTTCTGCTTTTTCACCATGATGAAATCGATTCATTCACATTCAGTAAAAACAAATCCAAATGCCCTCACTGGATTTAGCTCCTTGCTTATTTGCTTGCACAATTTATTGGCGTCGCATCGTCTGCAACTTCATTTTTTGTTTTGCTGCCCGCCGGCAAATTAAGCTGCAGCAACAGCAGCAGCAGCAGCAATAGCAACGTGTTCCGTGTAGAATATTTGGTGCCGGCGAGGAATATGAAAGGGAAAAATTGAGGTCAGCAAATTCCTAAGTTTGAACAATTTGCTTAGACAAGTTCCCTGCACTTTTCATCGATAACATTATACAAGGTTTGTGCTAAATTTAGATTGAAACTAGCAATTTATTATACATACTACACACGATGCGATTTTACGAATAGCTAGCTTAGCTGGGTATATTTACGGAAAAGCCATTGCCTTTTAAACAATTCAGTGCTTCCTGTTATTTGCGAAAATGCTGAATGAACTAGTAATTATCGAGACCTTTTTTTATTAGATTTTTATCGATATTTAGGCACGCTAGGCGAAAGTATCTATGCAGATGTGTGTAAGAACGGTTGAATAAAATCAATGAATATATGAAAGAAATTAACAGCACGAATTTGCAGGAAATGGATCCATTTGTGTGTTCGTTTCCTTCAGTTTCTCCTGGATTTATATCTGCACTGATTATAATGAGAGAAATTGTAGCGGCACTGTCATTTACGTAAAAAAACCTTTAACAGGTTTATTTAACATTACTCGAGACTCCTGGAGGACGTCTAGAATATATATTTGTCAGGAGGGATAAATGCATAATTTGGTCTAACCGCCGACTCAATTTCACCGACTAAATTTATAAACGCTTGCTTTATCTATTTTCAGTCATAAAAAATAGTAAAAAATTAAGACTTGAACCCCAACTAACTAAATCTTCTGTGTAAAAACAGAAAAATTCACCAATATCTTGTTGTTAGCTGACATGCAAGTAGGTAGTTCTGAAATTGAGAAGTGCATAGTCTCCTATTTAATTTGATTATTTACAGTCCTGACGAAATTTTTAACCATTTACGAGCTATTGACATTTTACGTTTAAAGAGTACCCAAGATCATAGGTCTTATTTCGGTACCTTATAATAGCGGCTGAGATTTTCTCAAGAACATCTAGGGAGGCTGCGAAACAAGTAAATGGAAATAGAGCATTCAATAAGTGAAAGATCTGAACAAAAAAAGAGAATTAAAGGGTTGAGTATGTGACACATGGGATACATTTTTTTCTATATCTGGGAAGAATTTAACAACTGGATATAGTCAAGCAAATAATACGGCACCGATATTCATGTTTTTCACTGCAAGACGACACTCCTACGCGTCGCCCGATGAGACACATTAATGCGAGCTACCGGTGGTACACGCCTTCTGATGGGACACTTATAAGTGACCCACCGACGCGCCGCCCGGTGGGATACTCATACGTGAGCCACCTGTAGTACGCGCCGGCATGAACGTGTTAAATAGAAAAATAAGTGATCATCAAAGCGAAACGAAAGAGATTTATATGCAGAGATATTATCGAAACTACGTAAGTCATAAATAGACCTTAAGCGTTAAAAATCTAATTTTAGAAATATTAAATTGCGATAATGAAGAAAGACTTATTAGACTTGTGATTAATTCCAGCCAAGTTGAAGATGGATGGGATAATGCTGACACAGCATAAAACACCGAAAACCACTATACATTTTCTCGATGGTCGCGGAGATAAAGTTGTAATATTTCATTTGTAAGTGTATTTTGGTTCCTAAAGTTTTCACTCTGTCCAAATAGAAAATTCCATTAAGTAGATACTATTAAGGGTAAATCCAGATGAGTGGAGTAACTGCGATGAAATGCAATAACTTGAGCCTTTTTTTGATATCCAAGATAAATCAAGATTGAGTTTTTCGACGCAATCTCCTTACAGGGGTTGATTCGGATACAATTGAACATCATCCGCATACCTTAACATCCTGGGATTCGTGCACGAGATAACTAATAAATAACATAAAAAGCAGAGGCGCTAATACCGTACCCTCAGGAACTCCGCGAACGAGATATATATATGTAACGCGAAAAAGAATCGCCCACTTTTACCTGCTGACTTTTTCTACTTAAAAATGATTCAATCAGCAGAGTTATAGAGCTTGAACAGCAAAAAAACTTATTAATTGTTTCCCATCGTTGACACTATATCAAACGCTTCGGGTAGTAAGCTTTACATCAATGGTGATTCTGATATTCAATTTAGCAAGTCAGATCACATCAACACATATAAGTACAGTATTATAAAAAACCGAGGATTATATTTTCTCTAAACTTTTGGAAATAGGTAGATGTTTTTGTGTCGAAACATGAAATAGAATTAAGATGCTTAACGTGGACAAGACTAAAATCGATGCTGAAATGACGATGTAATAATAGTAGGTACGGGGAATGAATAAGCCCATAATAATGATGTAAAGACCAACCGCTAAATACAATTTTCCTGCAAGACAAATCAGAACTGCAGGGCGCTATATTAAACTATCTATGTGATAAGGTCAGCACAGACGGGCGATAATAACTACCAGACAAGATTGGATTTCATTCGGAATATTGTAACATGATACCCATATCACTGACATATTTTTTTTTAATTTCCTAAACACTTTTTATCACAAAAAGTAAAACGTTCCAAAAATTATCGTAAAAACTGGTTGTGAGTGAGCACTTGATTTTGGCAAGCTTGTCTGCTCGTCACTTAATTTCCAGAAAGTGAGATGGAATTGGTTAGATAAATAATTGCAAGGGTAAACAGCTCTTGTTCCACACCATATATACATATATACAATTTCAAGGCATTCCAAGCCAAGCCTCGATGTAGGCGAACTGTGTTTCTCTAGTGCCCATTTCTCGCATGCTTAACGAATTGATGAGATAACAAAGTTTTGTGTTCCACCTATGTACGTACATTACCAGTTGCCAGGCTTGTTAGATAGATTCATAATCAAAGAGTCACCACATGTTGGGGATATGGGAACTGAAAATATTTCCGCGAATATTTTTGTCGCTCTACCAGATTTATGGCGTCATGTCATAATACGAAATACACTGAAGCGGAAGTAAAATTGGATGTGATATTTGCATTATTTTCCGGACACATATATGTAGATAATAAAACGTCCTAATTCCTCTGATAATAACACACGATATCATGTCCATAACAGCACAACATCTCATTTGGAGAGCACTTTACATTCATATGAAATTTATTTCAGGGGCCATTTACCTTTCTGGCTATCCACCTTTGTTAATTTTTTAGTTGAACGCAACACTCCATGCATCATTCAGAGAGGAAACATGTTTTAACCACCCATGCCTTTTATATGTATGTAATACGCCTCCTGTCATACTTTTCCATATTTATAATTTTGCTTTATCTCAGCATGCTATATGCATATAAGACCACCACTTTAAATTAAACAATCTTAGCCTCTCATAAAATATCTACCTTTTTCAGAGTGTGGGCGTCTGAATATATAGCTTCAATGAAATCTCGGGCATATTCATTAAACTTAAATAAGACCGCAGTTATGCTTTAATTGAAACGATGGCAACAACAATACAATGTATATTACATAAGGTAGATATATATCTACGTGCAATTTCGTAGGTGCAATTTGATCCCAATTTAATCTCTTCCAAGGTTTAAACCCACCACCCACTATACATGATTATAGGTTATGGTGGTCGTAAATTAGAGGCAAGAGAAATTCATTTACCCTACACGAAAACTCACAACAGTTGCTTATGGACAACCCTCCTTTATCCTGTGAACTGTTTCAAAATTTTACGCAATAGCGAAATGCTCATATTTATGTAATATGAGGGTACATACTTACAAATTATTATTTATGTAAATTTCAATTGAAAAGTTTTTTGAAAATCGTTATTATTGTCGAATTCTATATAGCGATGTCTACCTGCGTACTCCCTGCGTATTCTGTGCTCGATGAATGCCAATAGCCAGGTAATATGTATGCTTGGAATGAACCTTGCCCCCTAAGTATGGGGTGCACTACCATCGATTGCTCTTTATTAATTCATCTATCATGGTTTTGAATATCCAAATACTGCAGGTACATATATACTTATGTAATAAAATATCTGCACATTTGATGCAGCGATGATATAAAATTACTCATAAATAAATATGTAGCGATATGTCACTAGTTATATATTTTTGCTGGAAATTTGTGTAAAACTGTATCCTGAATAATGAATATTATCTTAATACAAATAATGTAAGACGTACAAAGGGCGATGACCACTTTTCATACATTTGTAGCCCCGACATGAGAGAGGTCTAAAACGATGCCTTATGATACTCTGAACATATTTTATTAACACTGTTTATTTCAACTTTAGTGGGGGGAAAGCTTTGGCGATCGGATGTTTGTATTTTGAGCGACTTTCTTGTGTGAAAAATTGGAATTTTTTATCGCTCGTGATTGTGCGGAATTGGTGCGTCGTTGAAAATGATTTCCTATGAGAAAAATGTTCACAACAAAGTACTAAGTAATGGCCATGGAAAAAATTACTGTAAAATTATATGCGAAATGTAGTAACTGGGAGAGAAAAGTTTTCTGAATCTGGAAAAAAGGGCACAACCCGATAGTACTCGGCGATACCTTTCATGTGATATGCAATAGTCGTATTGGGCCCCTCGCCTGGGGGACCCCCCCCCCCCTATAATCCACGAAACTTTAAGGTATCCAGAGAAAAAAAATCTTCTATGAATTGTAGCTGGTAATGAACTGAGGCGAACAGTGAAACCAGTTTTTCGATCGAACATAACTGTAACGAGTTAGAGCCGATCTAAGGTACGAATAAACAAGTAAAAAACCTAGAATTGGTCTAAGACCAATTCTTATGATACCCTAGATCAGTGATGGCGAACCTTTTTGAGAAGTGGGTCAAATTTTGTTCATTTGTTTTTTAGTACTATATCGTGGGTCACTGGCGTCACTTAGAAAGGGAAGGGGGAGACGGTTAAAAACTACTTTTTTTGGTTCTCACTTTCAAAATCCTCTAAAAATTTTACGTTTCCTTTTTGTTTTACAACTTTTACTTTTGAAAGTGAAGAACAAAAAATAAAGGTCGACGTCAGAAATTGATATAAATGGGATGATATCATGAATACCACCAGGTGACACCATGCCCAATCAGGAGTCGTCCTGCAACTGAGTATTTGAATGAACAAAGAATATAGAATATCACATATGTATATTATGAAATATTATTAATAGATATAGTTATAGGTATGTGTATGCATAATAAAGTTGAAGTATATTTAATGAGAAATCTGTTGTTGTTTATTTTCAGATAGTTTCTTAATATTAAGTTCATATTCCGTATTCATTATATTATCGCATTTCACAGTCAATTCATTTTCAAGTTTATTTCTATTGGTAGATTTTTACAAAATTCATTAAAGAAAACAATTTTTCTCACGAATATGTGGACCCAAACATCGTTAAAACAACATTAGCAAGTTTCTTCATTGTTATAAAGCTATTTGGTAAAGAATCCCATACGTATAATATATTACTTTCAATTTTTAGTGTTGGATAATTATTATCTGCACTACTTTCAGAAATTTTTCCTTCTACTTCGGAAATCAAGTTTTCAAATTTATTTGTCCACACTATTCTGCTTTGAAATTCAACTACTTAGTTCCATTTCTAAATCATGGATACCTACTAGGTATTACCAGTAATTCGATTAACTCCGTTGTTTCGAGTTCCATTTTAAATGGATATAAAATAAATTGAAATGTATTTTCCAAACTTTTAAATTGATTAAATCTCTCTTCAAACAAAAGCATGTTTTAGTTCCTATATAGTCATTAAATATTTTTGAATTACATTTTCTTGAACGTCAAGCATATTTCCAAAAATTATTTGAAAATGTATTTGTAATTGAAGAAAAAATTTCATGATTTTCGTTTCCAAATCCTTAGTAAAGATGTCCAGCTTCGTCATAGATATTTTAATATTTTCAAACATCATTAAAGCAATTTGTCCATTTCCTTGATTTTTTTTTATTAAAATACTGAGTGATTAATATTTTTGATTGTCTATTCTCTCTTTTAAATACGCATATGAAAATCAACGTATGTGTCACTTAAAAAGCCTGCGTGGGTCAACGTCTGACCCGCGGGTCATAGGCTCGCCACCTAGATAAATGTTCGTTTGTACTTTCGGATGGTCACCATCTGCGCAATCTTGATTGTTGTTAATTTCATAGGATTTCATATTCTGAAGAACTTTTCTGATCATTTTACAGTATATGTAAGAAACCATAATTTTTATATGGCAACACCAACAAAGAGTTACCCGAATTTTATTTATTATTGCTGTGAAAACATCATGTACCAAATTTCAGCTCTCTACGTTGACGCGTTCTCGCAGTACCCAAATATATGGTGAAAAAAAATTGTGTATGGCAACCCTACAAAGGAGTTGCCCGATTCCGCCCATTTTTTAACTTAAATTTTTTATTTTTTTTTAAAAAGCCTGTTTGCAAAATTTCAGCCCTCTAAGTAAACGCGTTCTCGACCTATCGTGGGGGCGAACGGACAGACAGACGGACACGCAAAATACGCCAATATCCTCGAAAAAAATTAAAATTAAAACGCCTTTAAATTAAAAAAAAACATATTTAGGCGATATTCTCCGATGAGAAAAAGTGGAACTTAGATGGACCGGATGGCTTTCGAGGATATTGGCGTGACTTGAGAAAAGCACCGTTATATTTTTCCAAAAGAAATTTGGGCGGCGGAAGCGTGATGATTTGGGGTGCGATTTCTCTGTCCGGCTGCTTAGAACTGCAATTCACTTCATCAAGAATGAAAAGCAAAGATTACACGGATGTACTCCAGATGAGTTTAGTCCCTTTCATTCGGCAAAATCCTGCAACACAGTGGATTTTCCAACAGGACAATGCTCGTGTCCATGTTAGTCGCGAAACCAGGTCCTGGTTCTCTTCTAATTCGATTGAGGTTTTGGAGTGGCCAGCATGCTCTCCTGACCTTAATCCAATTGAGAATCGCTGGGGAGTTTTAGTTCGCCGGGTGTACAAGGAAAATCGACAATACAACTCCGTTGAAGACTTAAAACGGGCAATTTTGGAAGAATGGAATGCTATTGATTTGAGTTTGATTAAAAACCTCTTTAGTAGCATGAAAACCAGAATTTTTAATACAATTTTGAAGCAAGGAGGAGCTCTTGATTAATGAATTTTATGTTACTGTATCTTATTATTGTTTTTGGAGAAATAAAATTGTTACTTTTATCGAAAATGTACGTGGCGTTATAATTATGAAATAGTAAAAAAGCGCAATTTCCTTTCAAGAACCGATGAATAAAGTTGTGTGATTACAATTTGTGAGTAAATTTTTTTTCCTCGTGAAATTCATCATTTTCGCCAAATATTGTGTTCCGCTAGAACAAATGGTTTTCCAGAAATCTTAAATTTTTTAGTGGCGTTATAAATATGAAACGCACCTTAGTATGGGGATCCGAGTATAAGAGTGTGGGTACTCAAACTTTCTTCTCAGGACCTAAAGGCAGAAACACATCCAAGCAAGCCTCAGACCTGGCCTCTCAGGCTTCCTCGCAGCTCGCCTCAAGACTTGCCTCAGAGAAATGAAAACAAAATGATACCACTAGGCTCGGTGCTGTCAGTGTAATTTTGCTAGTACATCTGTTGACAGAAGTAGGCCTGAGAGAGAAAAATTTTCAACATTGAGTAAAGCGCGCTTTGCGGCTAGGCCTTGAGGCTAGCTGCTGGCTTAGTTTTGTGTTGCATCATTTAAAAACCTGTGTTGGAAATTTTGACAACACCTCGAGGAAACCTCGAGGCCTGGATGTGTTTCTGCCATAAGGAATTCGATTCTGCACTACAAAAATGTACTAGATCCCCAGCTTTCCTCCGCTTAATTGACATACAACATTCTTTTTAAGATGCCGCCAAAGCTCAGGGGATACCCTATGATGTCATAGCACAGCCTTGGGAGGAAAAAAAGAGGAGGTAGGGAATTGAGGATTATTGGACTCAGACAAGTAGGTGTCGGTGCGCATTACGTTTGAATGTTTGTGGCTTATAGCTGGGAGAGAAAACAGAGGATGGCAAACTTTTCCATATTTGTACTGTTGTGCTTATGAAAATAAAAAATGTTAATCAAATATGTTCAGAGTATCATAATGCATCATTTAAGATATCTCTCATGTCTGTTCATGTAGGGCCTTTGAATTGAAAGAAAGATTCCGCTCTGTCAATAATATGGAAAGCTTAGCATACTTATACCACGGGTAAATGAGCAAAAAAAAGTAGAGTGGGGAAATCACACTACCTCACAGTTATAGGTGTTCGTAGTTTTTTTTTTTGAGTATCCTGAACATTTTGATATATTTACCTTATTCTGAATAAACACCCCTACAATTCATCATTAACATGTATTTTCTCTCTCGTTTATTGGGCCGGAAAACCAAAAAAATTGATCACATCTGGATAACACAGAAAATTTCCCAAAACTTATCGCAATGAAACATATTATTATGTTTTGGAATTTTGCGAAATTGAAAGTTCTTAAATATTCGTTTATAGAAAAGTTTGAAGTTATTTGGGAGGTAGTCTTTCGTTCAGAAGCTCTTTTGAAGTGATATGGATGTAGATTTGACAATTTGACTGTTTCACGTTGTGTATGTTTGAGGTATAGCAGTGATTGCTTCAACAGCATTTAATTTTCAATAAGCTATGTCCCTCACAATTTCCGGAAAAAATGCATGCCATCATAATGGAAATCCTCCTTAAAGAAGGATTTAAATTATGAGATGGCATACTTTTTTTCTCAAGTATTGTAAGAAGATTTGATGGGTACTTGCCACTGATGACATGTATACATGATCTGCTTCATTTTCTATTTCATATCGAACAACTTTTGATGGCAGGGGTGTGACAATTATCTTAATTTCATATTTCATTTTCATTTTAATATTCATTTTACAAGTTCAAAAAATTCCAAATACATTCGAAATTATTATTATTATTGGAAGTTTATCTCATATAACATCAAATATTCATTAAACTTGGTTTTTAAGGAAATAATTTTATTTATATTTTTTTTTGGTCCATACCTAAAAGTAGGAAGGTATGCGGACTGAGAAAAGATTACAAAATGTTGTATTGCCATCTATTTCTATTTTATATATTCATTTGTGAAAAACACAAATTGCTATGGTTATGGTGGATTTCGTATAGAACTTATTATTTGAAGTTCAGCAGAATAAAGTAGTTAAACCAAAAAGAAATAACTATAGAAAAGTGATTTCATGTTAATGTAAGTAATTTCAGCGGTACATGTTATACATGTCCATGCCATTAGCATACTCTAACACTCCATCAACACCGTATATTCTAGGAATTTCATATTGATTTTGATGGTCATAGATTTTTTGAGTTAAGAGCTACCGCAGACGACAGACAGTTGCTTGTTGACAATTCCGTCGGTACATGATGATTCATGGGGATTCAAGAAAAAACTAATTTTCCGGATTCTACAGACTCGATTGTCATTTACGAAGGTGGCGAAGGAATCCCGTATTTAAGTTTGACCACGCATATGCCCGATAATTTTGAATTTTGCATTTATGGTTCGATTCCGGTTTTGGACTCGTAAGTACCTGAATAATCTCCTTGATATTGGTATGAAAGGAAATTCAAAGTAATGTTAACTGATAAATATAGTACAGTGTAGTATAGGGATGTCTTGGGCTTAAACAGTACTTACCTAAAATGTAGCAAAGTACGTTTGGTAGGGATTATACTGATGCACTATTTGAAATAGACGGAATAAAAACCGCAAGTTCATTTCATCATATATGTATGTAGAAACCTGTTCCTCGATATGTGTTTGTGTTGATTACACATCACTTTTTTGCCTCTATTATTAATCAAATCCAATGATCTCATAATTTCATAAATACTTTATTTTGCTTTTATACCTTCCTTCATAAGTTAATCATGGGAGGGAACCTTACTCAACACAGTATAGAAAATTTCATCAACAGAAGCTATGAATATATAAAATCCTTCCAAGAAAATCGGCTCCTTTATACCTTATCCAAAGATGTTTTCAGTATTATTTGCATATACCTTGTTACGTTATGTACATACGTATAAATATGTCTCTCTCAAATGACTAACAACTTCAAAATGTATTGGAGTTAACTTCCTACCCGCTGTCAACACTTAAGTGCCTGGTGTCTGTCCTTTCAGTTCAAATGGGGCCGTTTCGATAATCGTGATGAAGTTAAATTTATCACTCAAACTCTGACACATTTTAAGAGCCAACGGCAGTAAAAAGAACAAGAAAAGTGCCTTTAAGTCTTAACTAATTTCATCTTTTGGTATCTTAAATGACTCACACTGAGGTCAAGCATGGCAAGCGCTTTATACTTGAGAAGACAATATCATCTTAAAGACACACGCAGATAGCTGGAGAGCTTTTTGTCTTTTTTTTCCCCATAGAGAGTTATCTCCTTCGGAAGATGAATATGAGGAGAGATGCATTTTAAGAAAATTCACTGCAGTTTTGCTGTAAACATGTAAAGGCATAAATAAATGAAAGCTTCTGTACAAGAGAAGTCTACCAACATGCTGTAAGTGTTTAGACAAGTTCGTATATAAAAACTTTCAACACCTTGTAACAAAAAAGCACTCATTCTAAGTGGGTTCTTGTAAATTCCATGTAGTTTTCGTAAGCTTGCCTTTTTCAAATTTTCTACTTTTGTCTCTCAACTTTACAAGATGTCCTGTCTGGCGGTATAAATTATTGAAGCACTAGAAATGAATACCAGACTTTTCTTTTATCTTCTAACTATAATCTTTAGAAAAAAAAATAAATAAATTTACCCAGCAGAAATGATGTATTGTGATGGCATCTTCATGAGACTGAATGAAATATTTTTTGGATGATAAATTTCTTTTGAGGATGTAAATTGTAAAAATTATTATTTTAAAGAGATCTCAAATAGGAAAACCAATTTAAGTCCATTAACTGCATAAGCTTAACTAATTTAACTACGTAGTACGCAAGTAAAGACAAAATGTCGAAAACCAAATAATTCTGCTTTTGTTGCATATGAAATTTCGGTTTTTGTGGTTGTGTACAGTTGCTTAAATTAAAACTATGTTCAAGTAATTTATTTAGTTATTTATGTAAATATTTAGGTAGGTACATAATGCAGAGACAAGAGTTCACTCCAATACTACTTTAAATATTAATTACGAAATTGGGAAAAAATTAAAAATATAAAAAAGATAAGAAAATATAAAGAAGAAAAATTATTAATAAAGAAACAAAAAACCCCCAAGAAGATAGAAAGAATAAAGGAACAACCTCAAAAATACAAATTGAAACTATTAACTATACCAAAGGAGCTAAAAATTAAAAAAATATATCAGAAAAAATCCAAAATTAAGAAGCTAAAAGAATATACAAAAATTCAAAATTAAAGGGAATATAAAGGCCTAAGAAAGCAAAAGCAAATTAGCAAGAAACACAATTAGCTAAATTTGTCCGAGCTTAGAATGGGATTCGCTCTATATGTTAGAGACGTTTCTTTCTGGGTTGGAGGCACCACAGAAAAAGCCTTACAGAGTCTTGGATTTTCTTAAGTTTAAATTATTATCTGGTTAATACAATATTGGAGAAAAAATTACATATTTTACTAGTTACAACAAAAATTTCATGGAAAATCATTTTTCTTGCGTCTTCCATCATTCAGCAGGTCTTTTAATATTTTTTTTTATATTATTATTTATTTTTATTTTTCTCGGGGGTATTATTGATATTTCCAGAAACTGTTGAATACACAACAACACTCCACAACTACACGACCTGGCGGCTTCTGTGCGAGAAAGGTTCGCTTATTAACACTTAACTTGATTTTCTCTATCTTTTTTTATACATACTGTCTCTCTGCAGTGGAAAAATAGTATAAACTTATTTGTGACTACTTTTACTAATTGTTTAATTATTCATGTTCTTTTATGTTATGTTTTTTCACTACTAAATATTAATATTTTTAGTTTGTATTCTTTTTTCGCTATTTTGCTTTTATAACTTTATCTAGCGCCACTTCTTAACTATACTACAAAAGATTGTGAATCCAGTGAAGAATAAATTATTATTCTTAACTATTATTTTTCTTGATAATCTCTTCATTCTTGACTTGCAGTATGAGAGTAATTAGCTCACCATATACCCCGAGCTTTTCATCTATGAATTACCGATTTTGAAAATTGCACACTTTTCCTTCCTCTTCTCTCTCTCTCTCTCTCTCTCTCTCTCTCTCTCTGTAGGAATACGAAAGGGTATACATTACATTATTATATTAAAGAATTCTTGTGAGTTAAACTGCACATATCTAGATAAATATACGCTCTTAGAAAGTTGATAAAAGTACTCCATATATCGCCTCCCATCCCTCAACTTCTAAAATGATGACAACTCCACAATTTCAAAATTTCATCATTTTACATTATCAATTTCGACAATATTAGAAACCGAGTGAATGAGATCTATCATAACAGGTTTATAACTACTCAAGCTGAAGCAAAGTATAAAGAGGAGGCTGAGACTTCATATCTCCCTCCTGTTTATTCGTCAAAATTACCTTTCATTTAAGGGGGAAATCACACCGAGAAATTTCGAAATTTTCGATTTGTTTTGTTTGGCTTTTCTTCAACCATAAGCTCTTAAGAATGTCTGGTGAAAGCCGCATGCAAAAATTCGAAAAAATAACGGAGTTATGGCCGATCTAGTCAACGCAGAGCGGCCGAACGAAATTCATGTAGAAATACGCCGTCGGCCCTTATTGTGACAGCGTCTGCATAACCGGGCGTTATATCGAAAGTTTTCGTTCGGAAATAATATATTCGGAGCAAAATGGATAAAAAAAAAGGTTTTCGAAAATCTCAGAACCATTATAAGTATCGGCCGAAGAAAAAAATTCCGCGGAATAATCGATTTGAAGCAGAAAATTCGGACTTGAACATCAACTTTCAAACGCGTTTTTCTCGAAATCATGTTTTTGAAGTGGTACGCAAGATATCTCGAAAACTAATAAACCGATTGCAATTATCTTTTTTGTGCTTATCCTACACATAATTATCTAGTCTTTGTCATATTGATTTTTTTAAGTGACTTAGTTTTTTTTTAATCGGCGAAATAAGGTCGTATTTTTCTCTAAAAATCGCTATGTAAATTCAAATGTCCGCCATTTTGTCAAAAATCGATATTTTCAAAATAGCATATGACAAAGACTAGATTATACTGTCCAGTTTAAATATTTTTGTTTTTTATTTATTTGGATGATTACAGATGAAGCAGAAGTGCGTACCGCGGAGGGCTTGTTTTTTGCGGTACTTTACGGACCAGAGGATTACTCGGCGAATATTTGATATTTTTCAATAAAAAAAATTTTGTGTATTCTTTAAAATGTGTTTTATCATATAAAAAAGATTTGGTTTGATTACTGCTATAGATTGCCTTCAAAAAAATCCAGAAAAATGGCTTTTTTCTCGGTGCGTTTTCCCCCTTAAGACACCCACTCTTTTATTTCGAGTTTTAAACTCAGAATTAATTATTTTTTAATTCGAATTTCGAATTTATCCTACTAGTGTTTTTGAAGAATTAATATAATCTATAAAAAATGATTTTATTTTCGATCGAAATACATAAGTTTTTCTACATTTTCTTATCTAATTTCAATAAATTTTATAGTAAGGTAACGTAACTCTTTATGGTTTGAATTATAATTTAATACTTATTATGGATGTGTAAGGAAATTTTGTTCATAATTACGTGCCGCTGTTCTATCATCACTACAGCTCACAGTCGTGGGTGTAGCCCATTCTTGACGTGATACATTAAATCCCCAGATCTCCCCAACTATCAACCGCCAATTACCAATCAATTCCGCTATGCAGAAGATAAATCCGCCTTGTTGTTATTTACATGTCGTTAATAATCGGAAACAGTGTTTGAACGTAAAGTGGTCCGAATTGCAAACAGTCCGCTACCACACCTTGCCTCCATAATTCAGAAATGTTATCGATCGATTACAGCACCCTCTTCATGGATTTTTCAAGGGGCCTAATGTGCATTATAACCATAATGAGGAAACTAAGTTCCTTGGAACTTGCGACATCGAGAACGCTTGAACTGATTGTTTTTGTTTTATTTATTGAAATAGTAAGGGCCAATTGTCAATCGCATATGCGTCACTTGGCACGAACATGTGGGTACAGTTCAACCACCGAGGTTACTTATTTAGATAAGTAAGTGAG
This sequence comes from Dioctria linearis, assembly GCA_963930735.1. NCBI lineage: Eukaryota > Metazoa > Arthropoda > Insecta > Diptera > Asilidae > Dioctria > Dioctria linearis. Next base: position 168,592,985 of record OZ005743.1, on the reverse strand, counting down.
GCGTTAACTCCGATCCACCTCCACACCAAACATATGCATTTTCAAAACAAATTCCCTACTTTTGTATTTCTGTACTGCTACGTTGATATTCAGCTTTAATTTTATTTTCCTTTTATAAAACAACCTCTTGACACTCGTACAAGAATTTTTATCTGCAATGAAATTCATAATTGAAACATTTCGTTACGCATTTCCCTACACACAATTTACACAGAAAGAGAATTTTAATGTACCACAGATAATTGAGGTGATTTTTCACTTCTATCAATGAACAGTTCCAAGGTCATAAATATTTCAAGCCGAAATAAATTAAGACGCCGCTGGCTATGTTCTCCTCATTTATCATTTAAAGAGGAAATAGCAAGCAAGAATCCACAAAAATCTCTAAAGTTAATTAAATTTTATCATGGTTGTGGCTGCTTTTATTACTGTGGATGGATGGATGGATTACGAGGGGGAAGAAAGCTGGTACACTGTTCAGTACTCCTTTTGGCGTGATTTTCAATTGAAACTGCCACAACAGGGAAATTCACCGCAAATGGATAAACGGATGGTGACCGGGCATTCATCATGGGATCCATCAGGAAGGGGAAGAAATAACAGAATGCTAGTGTGACCGGAAGTACCATATTATCCGCTAACTTGAAACGGAACGAGATAATCTCTTGCAAGAGCTCATTATTGTTAAGTGTAATGTTTGTGGAAAAACAAATCATAAAATTTCTAGTGCCTGCCATGAACATGGAGAATTTTATGACCCTTTCAGTCTTCTCAAATATCGGTTCCATTCTCGGATTTGTACTGACATTAAAAATTTTCTTATAGAAGCATTCTTCTTAGGCCGCCCGTCATGCTACCAACAACGAAAGAATATATACAACGCCATTTAATTTACATACTTTTTTCGATGATATAACACACGTTTTCCCTCGAGATCAAGGAATTCCGCATTTATTTATTTTATTTCCGCTACTTATCATTTCGAATTGAATAAACTTTTCCTGGTAAGTAAGTATGTGAGTATCTATCTACCTGTCGACAGGTGGTAATTTACTTGGAGTTTCACATCACTCGGTGAAAACTGTACCGAAACATTTCATTGATTTTCTCTAAGAATTTTCGGCTTTATTTGTAAACTTAAGACTTTTGGGAATTTTCACCAACAACGTGTTTACCGGAAATTTGCAATTCGAAGTAGGTCGGCGACAAGGCATCTTCTAAACAGAGGACCCCGTCCCATAGAGAACGTGGGATAAGCAAAGGAAATAATACCATTTGCAAACCATGTCGCACTTGAAGCGATTGCGAAAGGTCATTTAAATCAACGCGCGACTTAAACAAAATTCATTTTTTATTGGACGCGATTAAATAATGACAAAAGGGGAGCTTGGTTATGATAGAAACTTTTGTTAAGTACTTTCCCTGTCCTGAGAATTTGCAATGAGGGACAAGTGAAATTAAGTATTAATAGTACACTCCCCAAAAACATTTCCATGGCAACGACTATACTTCTCTAATGTGACTCTCAAATTAGGTCATCACAAAAACATAGCTAAATCGATACGGGCGTATGTATGTTGTTTTAATATAATATTATTGTTTCCTTTTAGCTTCTGGTTCAGAGGCTTAAGTTGCTTTGATTGTTAAGTGGAAACGGATTATGTTAAAGAAATTGTCAACGATATGATGCTTTTGACATTGAAGCCTAATAAGAGATTTTTCAAATTTTCTCCAAGAATTTAAGACATTTCTAGAGAATTCTTTTGTTTTTTTCTTTTTGATATTACCCACAATTTCATAAATTTTCATTTCACATTTAAAGTCGGTCGACGATATTCGTGAAAGTTTTACTTAACATTTAAATTCTGTTTGCACAGTTTAAAATATGAATAGATAGGAAAAGCATTAATTGGATACTTAGAAATGAAAAATCGTATTTAAGAATTTTTTTCCAGATTTGAGGAAGATTCTAATTTGGCGAATTTGAGGGAAATGCGAATAATGCACATTTCAAGGATCTACTCTTAGAACTTCATTCACTTGGAGTTCCAGCAATATTTCATACTATGCTTCTTTCTAATGAATTAAACTAAACATTTAACCAGCTCAATAAAGAACTATGTAATAAGTTAATACTGCTGAATATATCATTTTTGTGTAAATCCGCCAACATTATTGGTTTTTGAAAACAAGCCAATATTGTTCTTTTTCTTCAGAAGTTGAAAACAGTGACTAGTCATTTTGTATAGGGCAAACATAATTAGCGCCTAAAGTCAGCAGTTCCCAGTGCTCAGCACTTTTTACACAAAATTGCCTTAAGGGGTAACGCCACTGTAAATTTTTTGAAAAATCGATTTTGTTTTTATTGGCTTAAAAAATAGTTTGAATCCTCTAGAATAAGAAAAAAAAGGTCCCGTGCCAGAATTTTTTTTTTCCTTTGAAAATGGAGGTCGCCACCAAGCGCATCAAACTGGCTCCGAAACGACTACCTGGAGCCTGAAACACAATTGGAGCTTTTCAGCCAGCTTTATCGCCAGCTTTCTTCTAAAGCTGACTGAAAAAACCGAATTGAACACAACTGACCTTTTTGACATTTGCAACTTTAACTTGTTTATAGGAAACTTTTTTTTTACCTTCATTTTTTTTATTTTTTCCAATAAAAAACTATTCTCAGAACTTTAAACGCGTTTTTCTCGAATCATGGGTTTTCAAATTGGCACGCAGCATAACTCGAATAATTTTCATATTTTCGACTTGAAATTTTGGCCAGATGTGAACATTAACATTATCTAGGGAATGCCATACGGGATTTTCAATAACTTTATTTGTTGATTTTTATTAACAAAAAACCTGCCGTTTTTTTGGTCAAAAATCAAACTTTTTTTTCAAACGTGCGCCAAATCTACAAAAATTAATATTTTTAAAAATCCGTACGGCATTCTCTAGCTATAAGCCCTAGTGATCTTTTTTTGTTTTGGTCTAGATTCAAATGTACACCAGTGGTGCTGCGTGCCGCGGAGCCCTGCAAGCAAAACATGTCCCGGGAAGATGGCTGTGGAGCCACCATTTTGTTTCTTTTCGCTGTCAAACAATTTATCAATAAAGTTCAATGTACGCCCGATAATCCCCTTAAAAGGTTTTTTTCAAACACCTTTAATTTCGCGAGAAAAAAATTCGTGAAAAAACCCTTTTTTTTAGCCTTTACAGTGGCGTTAATAAGAATATGATCTCACAAATTTTCCTGCGAACAACTAATTACGCATGCCCCCAAACCTGTTCTCAAGAAATTTAAAAAAAATTATTATTATTTATTATTATTATTATATTTTTAATGCATTTGGAAAATGTACCTACAAAAATACATTTAATTTTGAAGGTGATGTGTTAAGGAACCGACATTTCACTGAGTTGTCTATCCCCAGCACAGCATGCTGGAGACTGGATCTCATTCAAAATTAGTTTAATTCAGTAGTCAGCACTCTTTTGACAATGAAGTCCTTGCTGGTGCTACTCGAAATAGGAAACTAACCCCTGCAAATAATTTATCGAAGGGTCCTTTCTCGAATTATCTTCGATTCGACCGCAGAGTACACTTAACATATTCTTTGCTCACAGTTTCGAGTATTCTCCTATAATGCATAAATGATGCATTCATGCTTATGAATGTGTTATGGTTGTTGGATATTTCTTCGAGAATTTTATCACGAAAATGCCGTTACAGCGCTCTGTTTTCATCGTTTTCAGTACTGAAAACGATTTGCTATCGAAATTTGTTTCGAAATGAGATCTCGCTTTTGCAATTTGCTTATGCATCTCTTTTGCTTCATTATGTTTGCAGGGATCGTTCCTTAGTTCGAATCTAGGCTAGCTCATTGCATAAGTACAGCGAGCAGGCTTTGGCAGATGCTTTGAGGGCTGTGCGAGAGAAACGACTGAATATCATGCAGGCTAGTAAAGAATTCAATGCTCCTCGGGGCACTTTGCAGGATAGAATCCATGGACGTGTCAAAGAAGGTCCTAGAAGAATGGGCCCACATACAGTTCTTTCTCCTGAGGAGGAAACGAAGTTAGTGCAGTGGTTGATGGGATTAGCTAAATGCGGATTTCCTCAGAAACCTGATGATCTCCTCAATACGGTGCAAAAAATAATATTGCAAGGTAAAAGATCTACACCTTTCAAGGATGGAAGACCAGGAAAGAAATGGTACTACGCATTTTTAAAACGTCATCCAGAGCTTAGTCTGCGAAATCCAGAAACCGTGTCAAAGGGGAGAGCCATAATTACGGAAGAAGGAATCAGAGAGGAGTTTTCAGAACTGAAGAAATATTTGACATCTATAAATGCCTCTGATATTTTAGAACAATCAGCACGAATATTTAATGGAGACTAATTTCAGTTTAGCTTCAAAACGAGGAAATATTATTGCACCGAAGGGGTGGAAAAATATTTACCAATTTAAGCCTGGAAATGAAAAGGACTCGCTTACCGTCCTACTTGTTTTATCCGCAGACGGTCAAACACTTCCTCCAATGGTCGTGTTTCCATACGTTCAGTCTCCAGCAGCAGTCATCAGCAGCCCAACGATTGGATTTTGGGGAAATCGGAAACTGGTTGGATGCGTAGCGAAACTTTTTTCGAGTATGTCGCGAATGGATTTAATAACTGGCTTACAGCTAAAAATATAAAAAGACCAGTGCTTCTTCTGGTTGATGGCCACAAATCTCATTTAACTGCTGAACTGATTGACTATCCGCAAACGCATATAATAATGCAATTAGAGTAGTCGAAACAATTAAAGATAACCTTGCAGAGGCAAATATTGACTACAACTTAGTTATTCGAATTATTGAAAAGTGATTTCATTTAAAATGTACGTGTTTGTCAGACTTAACTTTTGCAGAGGCTCAAAATGCTGACTTTGTCTGCAAATTTTGTGAAGGACAAGAATAGCGATTGTGATAATTAAGTGTAAGACTAAGATACGCTATGTAGTGACCTGCCTTATTCCTCATGACTGAAATAAGTTTCCACTTTTCAGTTTAGTTTAGTTTTACGATGTGTTTTAAAAACCTGAAATTTATTTATGGACGTTTGTAATGAGTTCCTATTTTTCAGTTCATAATTCATAATGTGAATTTAATTTAATTTTATAATTTTAAGATATTATTTTGTTAGTGGATTAAAGAAATATTGAAATCCAATCATAAACGTCTAAACAAAATGTGATCTGCATTGTACCAAAAAAACATAACTTGATGTGATATACCTATGCCTATGAATCAATAAACATATAAGAGCTAGATAACTTTTATAAATCTATGCCGAAGGCAAATTTGAATCGATAATTTAATAAAATGATATAAAAATTCAAAAATTTACTGCTTTTATTAATTTGTTTTCATATAAAACTTAAATTTAAGCAGCATGCTGGAGAAAGGAAACTAGAATGCCGAGCACTGGGTTCTTTGTGCTGACTTTAGGAGAATTTTCCCAATTTTCTATTTTTATTACAATTTTAATTAATAAATGAAAAATTGCGATATTTTAGTATTGTAAATTTAAAATATATATATTGAGGTTAATGTTCCTGTGTCTACATCCCCAAAATTAATTATTTAAAATTTTTTACAAGCTATTATTATTGGTGCTGACCACTAGCGAGTCTACCCTATATGTAGGTAAAAGCAATTAAGTTTAATATGCCAATGAAGATTACAGAAGAAAAATCTACTATCGAGCTCTTGTCCGGCAAATGTAAGATTCAGAGTTCGAAGCTCAGATGATTCAGAGGGGTTTTCTTCCATATAAATAATTAAAAAACATAATTACCAAATATGTATGTATGAACCAAATATCACTACAAAACAAAAAAATGATATTATTTAAATTTTACAATTCATTTTTACTAAAAAGTATAAAATTTCTCTAATTAATTCTAACGAAAAAAACTTTTTGGATTTGGAATCTCATCCCAATGTAGTCGCACTTCTAGTTCATGGACGCCTAAATGCACCACTTAAATATTTCGACAACAAACATATCTCAGAATTGACTATAATAATAAAAGCTGTGTACCATATTGTTGACTTAATAATAGCAAATTGAGTAGAATGTGCTGCAAGCGCTTAATACGACTTAAATCTCGTTTTCCCGGGAAATGTTGTGCAACAGCAGCTCAACCGCAAGATTTTTACAAAAGTGATATTCATAATTAACGAACTTATAATTTTGTAGTTTAACGACCGATTCTAGATAAAAAAAAAAGTACATATATTTAACTCTACCTTACAAATTCCTGCTAATAGCTTGACGGGGGGAAAAACAGGAAGTTATTTACGTTCTTACTTTTCGTGTGCATTTCGCTTTGCTATATGAATTCATCTTACAATGATTACTCAACTCACTGCTTCAATATAGCCCTGAAAATAAAATCGAAAGCTTTGTAGTACCGCTCACAGCGGCGCGGCAAGGCGGCGGCGCACCATGCTCTAAAGCTAACAACAAAAAGCTAGCCGTGCGGGAATTCATCACTTGTATGAATCAGTTGTTATTTTTTTCGCTTTTGGAAGGCTTCAGACAACCAAGGCACACAAAAAATATTTCAATAGTCAAATTCATTTATTTAATGTTATTCAAAACTCCTAAAAAAGCACCCTCAAACGTTAATTCTGGGCATATTTTTCTTCCGTTATGATATATTGTTATAAGCAATTTCGTTAAGTATTTTCAACATACCATATATACATATACACACATAACAATGTAACCGGAAATTGTATTTGCATTCGTTTCATATTTCTTTTTTGGGTTGGTGACACCAATTCCGACGAGACTTTAATTGATTTGCTTTTGCTCAACTTGGTCTTTCTATAATGACTAAATGTGGTGTCCATTTTAAGAGGGAAATTGCTGTAGAGTAAGTCCACCCGTCTAGCACAGGTGCGCCCTTTTGGAATACTTCAAAGTAAATAATATTGGCTTAAGCAGAAAAAAAAATAAATGAAATGAAAGCACATCCACCTTTGTAGGCTTATAGTAATTATCTGCTCGTGTTATTTGAGCTCCTTTGTGCAATTTTGCCCGTAGACATTATCCATCCATTATCTCTTTACTACGTAGGATAGGTAGTTCGTAATTATGAAAGATATTAGGTAATTGGCTGTCAGCGCTAAATTTAGATTTTGTCACGGTTAATATTTTTCCAACACAGACAGGTTTTTGGTTAAGGTGTTTACTCAAGTATATGATATTCAGAAAACTGTATTAAATTTATTAAATTCTTTCTAAATTACAAATTTAAGGGGGTCATCCTGTGTGACTGATTAAAAAAAAACTTTAATTTTTTTTTTTGCATAAATTACATCCAAATAAGTATAGTGAAGAATATGTGAGTAAAGTGATTTTCCGATATTCGAAGTCGTTCGAAAGTTATAGCGTTGAACAGGCCAGGTGTTTGGAGCGTGCGCTCCAGCATCAGACCCCTTCTCTTTCGCTTAAGTTTCTTACCTGAGCCCTTTTAATACAAATGCAGGTATAAATGCACAATAGAGAATCCATTATACATATCTCTAAACTCATTTCCTGCTTCGAATATAACGGTTAGTTTAGTCTTGATTGAGTATCTAAAGTGTTCGAATTTTATTGGTGATAATCGTATTTGAATTTTGAAACGCATTTTTCTCAAAACCGTATTTTTCAAACTGGTAACCACGATGTCTTGAAATCTATCGAATGAATTCCTTTGAAATTTTATTGATTTATTCAGTACTTACGTAGACGCTTTCCAAACTAGGATAATTCGAATTCATCAAGCCGTTTTTTTTTTTACATGTTGAAGAAGTAGTGAAAAAACACCAAAATTCACGAAGAAATGTTCAACAAGATGCCAAAAATATATCTTTCAATATTTTTTAATATCCCAGTTCAGAACTCAGTTCATACTTCACAGATTAAAATGTCATTTGATTTTTTTATTTTAGATAAGCAGATAGCCCGCAATCGTGGCTACCGAAAAATGCTTTTTTTTTTTTTAGATGAGCGACAAGTTGCCGTGTACTCCAGCAAAGAGCGACGATTTCGGGCTGAAAAATTTTTTGAGTGTACTCAAGGCATGAATAAATACATATGTGGTAAAAATTTCACAGATGTATGTTTATTGAGTTCTCCAGAAAAAAAAAAAGTGCCTTCACATGGGATGACCCCCTTAAGGGTGTAGCGATTTAAATAAATAGTTACGATACGATACAAAAGAAACTTTAATTATTACACATATTATGGGTGTGTTCACAATTGCTCAGTTTTTCTTTACGATCGATAATACTTGAATTAAAATTATCTAACTAAAAAAAATTATGACAAATTATTTTCAATACCTTCACATTGGCACCCCTAATCTGTGGCCCATTTGACAAAATTACAAATAACTACTTCACAAATTTGTGATCAAAAGCAGAAAAATTGAATTTATAAAACTTTGTTTGTCACAAATGTGAAGCAATTTTGTTCCACAAGATTTGTAATTGACTTGTAAACTGAAAGTCTGTTCTTACAAATTTGTGGATATCAAAGCCAAAGATAACCTAATAATTTGTTAAGTTAACTTTGTTAAAGCTAAGGAATCGATTGAAAAATTAAAGGCCAAGAGGAGGACGGAAGGGTGTGATGAGGATAATGGAATTTTTTCCTAAAAAAATAATTGCAGTTTAAAATTTACAATCTGCAACTGGAGACCATTAAAAAGACACGGGATTTGGGTCGAAGTAGAAGTCGCTAAAGAAACAAGCTGAGATAGAGTACGAAATTTATTCAACTGTGTAGGAGAACATTTTCAGTTTAGTGCATATTAAAAAACCAATCATTAATAATAACAATAAATTCATTTCGATCACATAACTAACTCTTCATTATTTTCTTATTCCTTTTTATGAAAAATAATTAAGAAAAAAATTCAATATAATTCCATCTAAATTCTTATCCTCACAATCTTTCAAGTTTCCGTCCTCTTCTGTGGTAGGAAAGTAATTCAAAATTACAGTTTGGTGTTTTTGGTGTTTTTCTTTAAAACAAACAGTATTTAATTGTATTTATTGCTTGACGGAATTCCAATATCGTTTTAAATTATTATCCGAGTTAAACTAAATGCTCGATTAAACCGATCACTCTCTGGAGTTGAGCTCCTTAAAATTAGTGTAATTAACAATTCTTTTAAAAAATATTCTTCGGTATCCCCACGTAATGCTGAATGAGGAAAAGGATGAAACCAATGCTAAGATTTCGAAAAAAGTGGACTTTTCAATACTTGCATCATACATACATATGCATTGTAGAAGGACTGGTCGGTACAGAATACGGACACCAGCATACAATTTCAGCAATTATTGATATTATGCAGATTTGAGCTCGTTGGGGCAGTTTGATGATCAATTTGCGGTCCAATAATTGGAATTATTTCCTCTGCCTCTTTGGCTGAATTCACAAAACATACTTTTCTACGAAGCATCAAAACAAGTTCGCCACTTCCGCTACTATCACTGCTGCTATGTCGTCTACTCATCAATGACATTCTTTTATTTATATACATATATACATATTATAAGGTATGTGAATACAATATGCGCATGTTGGCAATATGCCCACTGGCCGTAGTTTGGTTATTTCACGAAAGATGCCGGAAAATGTCATACGCATAGATTACCATTATGCCACTGTAATATATGAACTGTAAATCGGATTAGTAGGTGACGCAAAGCGAGTAGTGTCTACGAAAATTGTTGTTTTAAGACGTCGTCCTAATATTTACGAGGTAAATAAGTATTTTATTAAAAAAGTAAGTAAAAAAAGTGCTATTGTCTTGCAATGTCTTGTATTCAATACATCGGTATTGAAGCTTAGATTGTGGAAAAAAATATTGATTTGCAGTAAAACATTAAATAGAAACAAAGCATTACGTAATTTTTACTTCATGTGCAGCAATATGCCCACCATGCGGAATTGGCAATAGCCCATGGGCATATTGCTAGCACGTAATGCTCATATTATCAGCATATAAACTCTTGACTTTCTTATTCTTATATTCAAAATAAATATTTCACTTGCAAGAGATCATTTTTTTTTATAATTTCAGACCTTTTCATATTATGGCCATTTACACATTTTTTTCAAAATTAGGTAAAAAAAATTTGAAAATAATTTTCCGGGACAATTATTATTTTTTTTTTTCGTTCTAAACATGTTGTACTTTATTATAATATATAATTGCCGATTCTTTTATTTTCATTATCTTGTTAGGGTGGGCATATTGTATTCACTTACCTTGTTATAAGACATTATGTTATCACATTAAGTTGAAACATATATGTAGAAAATTACATAGCAGCTTTCACTTGTGAAATACTCTCATGTACTGTAGAAATTTTTTAACTCCACTTATTTTAGTGAAACAAAAGTATATAAAGTGTTCTATTCTACAAATTTGTAGCTTGTAAATTACAAGTAGAAATAACTTCTGGTGAAACGAAAAATGAAAAATCCTACAAATTTCCCCTTGTAGAATACAACTACAATTTTATAGCACAGAAGTTTTGTGAAACAAAACATATCAATGGAGAATAGAAGAATTTTAAGAACTTTTATTTTTTACGATTCTACACCAAATTATAACTATAAGAAGAAAAAGCAATCGCCTCGTTCAGGGTTTGAAGTCGGGACTTTCCGTTTTCCGAGCGTGTGCTCTTACCACTGAGCTAACGATAAGACAGATGATTTTCCATCCGGGAAAAATACTTAAAAATTTCACTTTTATTGCAATATTTTTTAAACTTCACTTGTAAATCACAATTTTTAAGTTCGTGAAATAGGCCAGTCTGCTGATGTCTTCAACATTTCGAAATATCTGTAAAGTTGTTTTTCAATTAAATTTTCATATTAAAAATGGTATGTACATATGCCTGACTTTATTAATTCAAACTTGGCTATAGAGCAACGAAAGCAGCTAAAATAACGGCAGATGATTGAAGAGGATTGGGTTACACAGGATTGAGAAGCTTCATCTCCTGAGTCCTTATAAATAAATCACACGACAAGCAATTAACGATTTGAGCTGACAAACTCTACCATCCACCTATTCTCCTGAAATCTTTGCAAGTAGACTAATACCAGGAAAAGTAGTTTGGTCTAATTTAGTCCAAAAGTCTTCCATTTAACAAATGATTCATTTCATAAATCCTCAATTAAATATTTCTTGTAAGCAACATAAAGTGTGACAGCTGACAACGTATTGAAATTTTTAATTAGAAAAAAAATTTGTGAATTATTTTTGGTAGATTTCTAGTAAAAATAACAGCAAAAACCCTTAGCTATACAGAAGATAAAATATAAGAAAAAAGGTTAATTCAGATGAGGAAGCACAAGATCACGGAAACTAAAATTCTTATTTAAAGTGTTTACACTCGACTTTTAGTTCTGTCTGCGATTTTATGTAGATAAGAAAAGATGTTTTCGTCCTATTTGAGAGAAGAAATTTTTATGCTTGAAGGAATTCGATAGGAAAGCTTATTTATTGTAAGGCATGCTAAAAATCTTTATTAAATAATTATACTCATTTAAAGCTACACAACGCGACGCGACGGTCAGGTTTTGCACCATAAAAATGTTAAGGAAGCGAAGGGGAAAATTAAAATAAAATGTTTTTCGTATTTAAAAGAACAAAATTTGCAGATACAAATAAGGTTAGCATAATTAACCTTGGTGATGTTTTGCTTTCTTCATCACTTAGCATTTAATTTTTATGGAATTTCACCTAATTTATGAAGAATTGAGACTGTGTCAAGTGGCTAAATCCATTAAAAACGGATGTACAAAGGCAGCACAATTGACACAAAATTTTGAGTATAAAAAGGCGAGAAAAAGTAATTTTGCTGATTTGAAAACAAGTAAATTCTTATTGATAACAAGTCAACCGACAATAAGCAGTTCTAAAGTATTTCAACCTTAAAGAGTAAAGTGTAAAAGAAATTTGTGGGTTTTTAGATCTTATTCCAAGAAAAAGCTAATGCAGATTCAATAAAAACAATAACTAAGTCAAATATGCGTTACCGAATTATGCCTGCACTTATCCCTTGATGCGAAGGGTGATATAAAATTAAAGGTCAAATTTTCAATTTTTGGTAGAATTAAGCATATATTTTAAAATGATTTTTTTTAATTACTTAATAGACATTGAAGAATTTGGGATCAACATCTAAACACAAAATATTCTATTTTTTTTTTTACTTCCACAGAAAACTAGGTAGAAGGAAAAGCACAGGACATTGCCGAGGTGGTATTCAAACTCACGTCCTCAGGGATGGTAGTCTTATCAACTATACAAAAATATTCTACATGATTTTGTTAATAATTCAAATATACAGGGAGTCCCGGAAACGACTAGAGCCCATTTACAATCGAAAATTGTATGACACATTTTTGATTTGGAGCTTAGTTTTGGAATTTTTATTCAGAGTAATTTGCCTCTGTCATTAAAAGGTACAGTATAGCCGTTGTCCAAAAGTATACATATATTTTTAAAACTTAAGTAGATAAAAAGAAATATTTTTTAGTAGTATGTACCTACTTATTTTTAAGAAAACACATACACAGAATACATAATGCGAATATCTTGAAAACAAGTTTGGCCCATCGCTCTTGAATTGTGCCGTATTTAAAAATATTTGCAGAATTTATTAGCTCACCAAAATCTACCATTATACAAAATCGGCGGAAGTGAATTGACCGATTTTCGGTGGAATGACTCTAAGCCACCATGTAAAGCTAATTAGAATGATGTCACGACTTGCATATCAAGAACTTATTCGGCTCGTGTAATCAGGTTTGCGTTCCAAAATTTTATCAACGAACAGAACCGATTTTAAATATACATATTTAATTCTAATCTAAATTTGCCTGTGATATCAGATAAATTAATGAATTGTGCCACAGAAACATTAATATAAATACGCGCTATCGATTATTGCACAGTAAAATGTCATCGAGAGACAGTGGTTGTATTGATGCTCAAGCTCAAGTGTAAACAAAATTCAATGTGACGTTAAAAATTTGTTCACATTTAAAAATATTTATTTGTAAATTATTTAAAATTTATAAAAATATTTAGCTCTATATTTCATATATTATGAGACTGACGAAAAAATTGCAGTTTTCTTGTTATCTATGACTCAATACCTACATACAGACCCTGATAATATCACAATTTTAGCTTTAGAAACATAGAAGATTAGGATGATTTTCCGGATATTTTGAGCTATATCTTTGTAACCAATTCACCAAAAATTTGGAATTTTTCTTTTAATCCTTAAAAATAGCTCTTTCAAACAATACCCCACATGATACTAAAAATAAAACTTTTTTGTAAGAAACTCAACTCACTCCCAATTAAAATTAAAACAAAAAATACTTCAAAATTTTCGACTGTCGAAATATGTACACGTCACGAAGACTTAATATTCTGCCAAATTTCAAATTCCTACATCATCGAGAAAAGCATCTGTTACAGGTAGATTGATGGACGGACGCAAGAATGATCTTATAAGGGTTCCGTTTTTTTTTATTTGAGGTACGGAGTCCTAAAAATTAAAAGAATTGTATATACAGGGCTTATTCAACTCAGGAATATATTACGGAATAATATGAATATTTTAACCATAAATAATATAATTTGTGTCGATGAAGCTTTAAAAAGGAAGGGCATGCAATGTAAATTGTAAAGTCTACCTAACATTAGCCGCCAATAAAATATTATGCGCTAAATTGGATCAAAATCAACAATTATATGGAAATTATTGTGGCTTAATACTTTCAGCGAATCTATATATAGATATTAAGTTTGCCTTTTTCAAATGTCACTATTGAATGGATTTTATATATTACTAGACATGGACTGCTACCAATAAGTATGTAAATGCCGCTATAATTAAAAACTACCCTTATTTCCTTGAAAAAAAGATAGGAAATAGAAAACTATACAAGGAAATAGAATTTAATTAGTAATAGAGTTCAGCGTACCCACTTCCTTAATAGAATTGAAAATATGATTCTGAAACTGAAATCAAATTTACTTCCAAAGAAGACTCTTAATTGCCTGAAAATTTAGCATGAAATAAGCCAATAAATGCAATGCAATGCCTACATAAATAAATTAAATGGAATGTTAATATTATGCCTGTAGAAAAAAAGGGAAAGTATAACAGAAAAAAAAATAATAAACAAAAGAATTGAATCTACCTACCAAGCCGAGCAAGATAAGCAGCCCTGTCGATTGTAAGTAGAAGAATTGTTTGTGTTAATGATTATGAATCTGTGCCAACAAGCAATACTACTCCTCGTCGTTCGATTGATAAAGTTTCTTGGGAGTGGAAAGAATGAAATGCTTAAAAACACGCACATCCTCAGGGAATAATTTTTTTCATTATTGCAAGAAAAATTATTCAAGTGCAATTCAGATATAAATTCGACAAGAAATATATTTTATAGATAGACCTGTAAAGCCTTATTGAAGAGCGTCCTATTCCCCCCCCCCTCCCCCTTTTTTGAAGTATTTTTCAACATGATGATCGCAGTCGTCTTACAGCAATCATTAATATCTTTTGGTCTGGTGAACGCAGTGAATAATTTGTATTACGTTAACGAATGCGACAAATACAAGTGCTTTAAATATTGTCGGAAGTAAAAGTTTGTGGCTCTTTAACCAACTAAGGTATATGTAGATTTACAAACTATCACAGCGCAGGCATTTCAAGTATATATGACTGTAATTCATTTCAATTCGTTTATTATTTGGTAGATTGCACAAAAGTTTAACTATCTTTTACTGGGACGTTTTAAGTTTATGTAAACGAGAAAAAAACCAACGTAACAGTTTAATATAGGATGTTGTATGAAAGGAATAGATTTGCTATAAAGATAATGTAATAATGTTACAAAACAAAATTAGTAAATCATTAATAAGAAAGAAGAAGAGAAACTGAAGTAGAGAAAAGAATAAAATTAACCAAATAAAATGATAAAAGAACAGCATGTGTACTAACTAACTTTGTTTTAAAATATGTCCACCAATTTTCTCGCTGTGGTGCAGTCTCATTAATTCAAAATAATTATTGCAGAAGAAAATTCAAATTGGAGTACCTAACAGTAAAGTTTCGCTTATTTGAAATTTTAAGATAATACAGACTTATTTTAAGATTATAGCATAAAAGATTTCAGCAAATACTTATACCCAACTGACATATAATAAGAATGGACTGAGTGTTCTTGCTTCAAAAATGGCACAAATATTGAACAGGCTGTGAAAACCCTTTATTTCGTACAATTGCACACCGATTCATAATTTATTATTATTTGTCGATTGGAAACACTAAAGTTGTTATAAAATAGTATTGCATTAAATTAAAATTATTTAGAAAGTTAAACTTGTTTTAATTAACCCAAAAACACATTTGTAATATTACTGAAAAATGTGCTCCTCTACAGAGTTTTTGTCGAATTTCCTCGAGCTTTTAAGAGATAGACGTATAAAAACAATATATTTGTCTCAATTTTTGTCAATTCCAATGCATTCCAATTAATCAGCCGTACTGTTTCCAAAATTGGTTACAGTTCAGTGTACATTTTGAGCTTGAAAGAGACAAATAGATTTTAGCAAAAATTTGTGCCATTTTTGACTATAGGAATTAGATAGGATGGCTCAGTCTATTCTTATTATATGTCAGTGCTTATACCACAGACAAGAAATACGCAGATATTGACAGCTGTACCAAGAAAATGATGTTTTCTCAATATAGGCAAAAACTAATTTTGTCTTTGAACTTGAATTCCATATTTCTTCAGAATTCGTCTGCATTATTGATGACTGACGGTCCGAACCAGTCCGAACAAGCTGTGTGCCTGGGCAGATAAAAATTTTTGTGAATGCAGATAGCCATATACCTATATTTCTTATGAACTTACTGAACCTTTTTATTCAGCATACATCAATCGACAATAGTTCAAATAAACTTAATATCGGGATTCAAACTAATTATCCAGATCGGATGGAGTATATATAGAAAGATATACCTCTACTTTCCGGTGTACGAGTTTTCTGTGTTATCCGCATAGCGCGAAAATATTGTATATCAAATCGACAATGCCTTGAATTGATGACGTAACCAAAGGGTAAAGCCAGCAATGTCTCGCTCCAATATAAAATCAACAATGCCTTGATATGATTAAGAAAATCCCTCAATTTCTTCTTAGAAAATATTTTCGGATACCTCTACATAATATTTTCATGTGTCGACATCAAAAATTGATAAAGATACCTAGTAAATTTCTATGAAATAATAGAAGGCTTTTGAGCTGTCGACCTCCAATAATGCATAAAAATTTCTAGGAAAAAATTGAAGTCGAGTGATCGTTGATTTTATAATGGAGCGACGCATTGCTGTGCTGGCTTACCCTTTGGCTCAAGTCAAGATCGTCGATTTTATATCGAGCAAGGCCAAAGATAACCTAATAATTAAGAAGACAGGACACAGCCAACAAAGAAACAGGTAATGTCATATTTTGCATGATTGGAGGAACTTGGCTATGCACTATTGTAGTGCAACTGAAAACAAGTTAAAAATAAAAATCAAGAGAACGTAGGATTACCCGAACGACAAAATCTTATTGAATCCCTCAAGATCCTATCAAACTATTCATAATAATGTATATCAGGTCACACTACCT
The DNA here is from genome assembly GCA_963930735.1 of Dioctria linearis. Lineage (NCBI taxonomy): Eukaryota > Metazoa > Arthropoda > Insecta > Diptera > Asilidae > Dioctria > Dioctria linearis. The sequence goes on along the minus strand of OZ005743.1, from coordinate 168,576,223 downwards.
CTATTTTTTAAGAAAAAGATCAATTTCGCTTTGGACAAGGTGCTGACTGAAAGAAGATATAAAATTCCTCTCAAATGAAATTCTCATTTTTCCCGAAAATATCAGAGAATCCAGCTTGAGTTTTTCTTCAGAGCAAAACGAATGTAAACAAAAGCACGGGCTATTCAAATATCATAGGATTATAACAACAACATGTGACCTAACATAGTTAATATTTCACAAAAGCGCGGGAGCATTTTATAAGAGTAAAACGTGAAAACTCCGCCCCTTCTCATTTATTTACGAAAATGAATAATTTGCCATTCTGTTTCGTTGCATGCAAATTGAGCTTTCACATTTTTTATCTTCACAAAAGTTTTCAAGAGTTTGATTTTTTTTTTTAATTTTTTTCTCTTATTTCTTTCTTTTCTTGCCATGTGCATTTTTAATGTAAAACTTGTCATTAAGTAACTTTGGCGAGGCGTTGATTTTTGTTCTACTTGCCCAGACTTTGTGTTATTAGTGTGTCTATTAGTATAAAATCAATGTCGGGTAGATACCCTAAAGGTGTAGCTACATGGCGAGATACTGTGGCGTGCAGAGACCCCGGAGATGAAAAAAATCTCTAAGGAGACTATCTAGTCTCTAGCTAGAGACTTTTTGGTATTCGGAGTCCGGTCGTGTATTTTAAAACAAACAGGTCTCCACATTCGGTCTCCGAAGTTTGTTCATTTGTCGTCTCCTCTGGAGACTATTTATGTCTTCTGGTCAGCAAAGTGTAGGTCTACTCGGAAAAGAAAAGGAATAAAGTGGAGTTTAACAAATTGTTACAAAGAAATTAATAAAAAAAAATTAATAAGTAATATAATGGATTTAGGACAGAAAATTAGTTTCGTCAAGAGTTCTGGTTATTTTTGAAAAAAAAAAAAAATTGGGTTTATCCCGTAGAATTTGTACACCAAGGATATATTTATTTAAGCTTTTTTATTTTTCCCCATAACATAAAAATATAATAATTTTTGAGGTAATTCTTTCTAAGAATCTCTTGTTTGACTATTTACAAAGGTCTCTGGAGATCTCTAGAGACCAAACTTCAAATTTCGTGTACACATTTCGGAGACGTGTCTCTAGATCCTCTTTTATTATGGTCTCCGGAGATCTAATTCTCTTGTCTCTTGCGGTGTAAGCATTTCGGAGATTTTAGTCTCTCTAATTGTAATCTCTGTAGGTATATTGAAAATAATTTTTACTGGCCTGAGCACATGAATCAGTCGAAATAATATACATTTTGCTTTGTACCCATGATACATTTAGTCGAGATCAGTGAGGTTTGCTACGAGCTCTTCTCATACATCACTTTGTCAGTACAGCCGTTGATATATGGAAATGTCTTGGCTGTGCTTCTACTATACAACCTCGTTCTACTCTTTTAGGGTTTTAAAGAGAAAAGGTAAAATACGGAAAATATGGCTTGGCCGATACTTTCGTCATCTTTGAATGACATATTTTACGATATATTCTGCAAGAACGTTAAGTTCTTTATATTACCTGCAACGTTATTCTTTGTTCGGTCATATCATATAAATAAGGCTAGTTACGTCATCAAAGGAAACAAGTTGACCGAGATTTGGAGAACACTTTAAGAATAGCGTTGATTAAGAAGAGAATTATTTTTAATTTCGTGATTTAATGATCTAATCATAAGCTCTCGTTTGATCACAATAGCGTTCACTCGAGAGTCTGGAACAAAGTCATTTTGGGGTTTTGTGGCAAGCCGCTCACCAAAGATGCAAATTCTTGGTTTTGCACTATGCTCTTGTAACATCACCAATGCAGCAATTGCTTTATGTAAAGGAACTTGCTATACTCATGCTGCAAGCATTTTCGTTTGAGCATTGCATGTACAGTTTTTGCATTAAGCATTTTAGTAATGGACGATGAATGACGACATAATAAAAAGAGTTCATTTATAATTTAAGCACTTTAGTTGGGAATATGCAGTCAAATGCTCTTTTGATAAACGGTTTACTAAACAGCATAATACAAAGTGCGAATGCATGGTGCAAGTGCATACTTAGTGGATGCACGAAATATTTTGGTGACTGCCTGCCTAAGATTTGAATGGAAATATTGTTCCGACGCAGTAGACATGAACTGAGACTGTATCAATAAATTTTTATCAGACCAAGATGAGAAATCCAAGATAGGCTTATGCCTACTCAGATGAGACTGCAAATTATTGGCGTACATACGTATAAATAGTGATGAATGAATAGGAAAGGATCAAGGATGGAGCCCTGAGGTACCTTGCTGCTTAGGTCCAAAACACCAGTTATCTCGATAAAGTGAACATTGTTTTACGTTTCGGTGACAGTCCATTATAAACAAGTAAACTAATTTAAGGGTACTGTGTTCAGAAAAACTGTAAACGCGATCGAATATCATTGAGTAAAAAAAAGATGCAAAAGCTAGTAAGACAAATAGTTAATAATCCTTGCGGTAGACCTGCGTTTATTGGAAATCTGTCAGATGTAACTCCATCAATATTCAATAGACCTTTCCATATTAAATAACTATCTAAAATTGTCGATTTATGTATATCTACCTCCCTACGGCTCATGGACGTGGTCTTGGCCAGTCTTTTGATAAAGTTTTTGTTTTGTATTTGTATTTGTATATATATCACCTGAATTCATTCAATGGTGTCAAAGTGAGGGTTCAGAAGACGTAAATGTATGAAGTTCGGCTAAGGAGCACGATTTCAATATCATGCAAAAGGCCTAATAACTTCTTTCCTAGGTTTGTATTACAATAGTCCATGTAATTTTTTCTCATTAGCCATTGTCAGCAGTGCTGTCGGTTTACTATCTTATAATTATCGTGGTAACTAACGTTCTTGTACCGTAGCTAGGGTTGGTTGTCCTGTTAAATATATACTTTTGAATTTGAAACCCTCTTAATGTTTTATTTGGCTTTTATAACCAGGCAACCAAATTTACTGTTTTATATGCACAGGGATGTATATGTGTAAAAGCTTCTCCGTCTACAGATTAAGTGCATATTGAGAATATCAAAAACCCTGGGCAGTACATTTTCTCACACGTGCAATCGCAATGCCTTGCGCATCTTATATAAAGAGCACGTGAATGACCTTACGCAAGGAAAAAGGAAAATCCGAAATACACCAGAATCCCTGACCAATGTTATCCTTTGACCTGCATTACCGACATCATCTGTCAAATTATCTCTTTTCTTCCCATCCGAAATATTAAAATTCATAAATGGACAAGGCATCCGCACAACAGCACAATTTAATGCGTGTTGAACCCAAATAAATAAATAATTTATGCACAGAATTAATGCAAATTATCTTGATGAAGATGACTCATTATCACTTTAAATATATCCTGTTATTCGGTGACTGCTGTTCACAGGCCTCCAAAAAACTTCAAAGGCAAGGTAGAGCTAGTGTATACAAAAGTGTCTCCATGGATATACATATAATATATATAACTCACCTTGTAGCACTGAATTTCATCCAAAACAGCCTCAGACTCCTTTAATACTCGCTCCACTTCATCGTAAACTTCCCTTTCGATTTCTGTAGGTGCGGCATTTTCAAAATCCAAAAATACATCGTAGGTTTTTGGCGTGCAACAGTTTGAGTCATCCCGGGCCAACAAACTGAGTAATTTCCCCATATCTTGCGATTTTTTTAGCTGTACTCACTCCACCACTACACTTATTCACACCTTTATCCACTCAGATTTTATGTAAATTAACAGAAAAAAAAAAAAACCTACAGGTCCAGCACAAAATCAAAACAAAACCAGACTAGCACTTACAAGTAGCAGCTTAGGAATTATTTATATTTTTACCAGAAGTAATGGGAATTGAAGGAATATATAATCAGAACAAACACGGATTTCATTTGTGTTCTTTTGATCTATTGCCGATTCTGTTTCAATTTACCTCCCGCATAGCCCAGGGCTTCGATTTTTCACTTGTCTGCTAAGAAAAACACACAAAATGCCATGCCAGGACACTGGATAACTTTATTATCAACTATTCGATTTAAGCCCTAAAGGCAGCACACACAGTTGGGTAATCGAATAAATGATTTGACAATAAAAGAATTCTCTCTATACAGCTGTTAATTACACACCAAAAACAATAGCATCTCCCGCGAATTTCCAAACAAAAACATTCAACACATCAGCAGGCACCTCATCGAAAATACACGCACTGGCTGAGCTGAGACTGACTCGAAGTTAGTTAGCACAAAGCAAAGCAGCAAATTATCCAGCAGTCCCTCTCGGATAAGCGGAATGTTCCTGCAGAGCAGCATAAAATGATATGTATGAATACTACTAAACTAATACTAAATTACCTACACTACGCCACACTTTTGGCCTTCTGAAATGGAATATGTTCTCCTCTGGCATATTGCATTTTATATATACTTAATTTTCTTTTCTCTTCTGAAAGAATTTCTTTCTGATGTTGTATTTCTTGCTCTTTTCAACTTATCGAAAGCATCGACCTGCTTGAATCTGCTGTTTCGCACAAACAACCTTGTACGTACGTTACATTTCTGATAAGAATTAGACTGTCATATTGTTGTGGAGCTGCCAGATTCAAATCCAAATATTGAATACGACACTCACGCCATTAGTTATCTTCTTGGTTCGCAGCCGCCCTGCGGAGAAAAGCGAGAAACGAGAACAGAGAACAAGAACGCTCGCCACGCCAACGGCAACCAATAGTTTTTCAGGGTTTTTCGGCTTGTATCACTGCTAAAGGTTTTGGAAAAATCTAAAGTTAGGTTTGGAGTTCTGCTAGAAACGCCAGCTTCGCATTTCGGCAGCCGCCCTCCGGGGCATAGAAAAGCAAAAACGCTCGCCACGCCAACTGTAACCAATAGCTTTTCAGACCCGGCCGGCCTACATAATCGTTTCGACCATTGATTATTTATATATAGATATGCACAGAATCATTGACGTCTTAGAAACGAGATATCACTACTTGCCAAAAGTGTGATCAAACTTTTATTTAATGGTAAAAATACAATTTTTCCAGCATATAATATAAAAATGTTTAAATACTAAATCAAAACTCCTTACCAGTCATTAATAATTCCTTTATTAGAAGTTTTAAAGCTGGAAATAACAAAAGAAAGACACGTAGCGGCATCTCCTTTCTAAGACGTCAATGATTTTGGGCACATCTATTTATAAATAATCAATGGTTTCGACTCTAACGTTAAAAAATTTTTTTTGTAGTTTTACACTGCCTAAACATAGCCTATTAGAATTGCATAGCGCTGATCGAAAGGAAATTAATAGCAAAATAAAAAATAAACAATAAAAGCACAGGTATAGATAGCACTTAAATATAGTACAGTCTAGTGAAATGAAGTAAACAGCAAATACATAGTAGTTCAACATCGTAGCAAAATAAAATAACTAAATTTGCAAGAATCGGCACTTAGGACAAAGCACCGCCTAGTAAAATAAAGACAGTTTAGAGAGGTTACCATGAGAGATGGGGAGCAGTACTACATTAGCATAGAAAAAATGTGGACGGAGCAGAGAAAAGTCTCATACGGGTGCACCATCAGTCTGATGAGAGGTCGCATAGAGCGAGCGCAAGCCAAGATCCTTGAGCAAATCCTGTTTATTTGTGGCTGCCACGTGAGATCTGGATCCATTAGAAGACCCAAGACCCAGATTCAAGACTGGTTTAGTTGAGATCGCAATATTACGGCCCTGCAGAAGCAAGTTAGGAAGTACAGACATGTTGGTGATGTTTCTGAGACGAATGGAGTAGATGGTTGCTTGAGTTTTCGAGGGATCTAGGAACAGACCATTGTTTGCTGACCAGTCAGCAATCTCAGCCAGAGTCCCATTGATTGTTGCAACATGCAACAGACTCGTTTAGATTATCCCTAGGAGCAGCAGAGTAAATCTGGAGATCATCAACATAAATGTGGAATCGCACATTACTCAATACTGTGGTGACATCATATATGAATAGTGTGAACAGCAGAGGTGCCAGCAGAGCTCCCTGCGGCACACCATCAATTTCAGGTCTCAAAGAGGAGTAGGAGTCATTGCATTTCACCATGAAATGTCTATGACTTAAGTAGTCCTCACTCAGTCTGCAGCAAGTTTTCCCTGTGATACATGATAAATACATATGATAAATGAATTGTGCCACATTGTGGTAGTCTTGCTATTATGCAGTTGCTTAAATATTTTTATGCACATCATATTATGGTGGGCTGCGTCTGCCTCTGCTTAATCCAACTGTCACTGTCGTTCGAGAAATCGAGAACCGAACCTCGTTCTCTTCCCATATATTTAAAAAATAAACGGCTTCCTCAAGTTTACCTGAATGAACTTTTCACTTTGTTGAATTAAACGTGACGATCGTGAAACTCGTTCACTGCCCAGGAAAAATTTTGTAAAAGGTCGCGGTGCGCCTAAAGAAAAGAAATTTTCACTTCAATAAACAATGTTTTTTAATCTGAGTGAATTAACTGTTTTCGTAGTCAGTGGGATTTTTCATAGAATGACATGAAGCTTTGCTTCTTGTTAAGAATCGTTGTTCGTTGCAATATACTAAGTTTGTTGTTTGTATATAAGTATGAGTATAAGCACGTATAAGACCACAGCCCAAAAAAATTGTGAGGAAAAGAGGATTATCGAATTAAAAGAAGCACATTCGATTTTATACTAAAATTAATTTTGATTCATTCTAATGCAAATGATAATACAATTAAGGTCAACTTGATATTGCAACTTAGCAACAGTATAATTGACGACTAAAAAACTTAGTTGCTCAAAAGGGAATGCCTATTTTAAGCCCGACATGTAAAGACATGAGAGATGCCTTAATCGGTGCATTATGATACTCTCAACTGAACATGTTTTATTAACAATGCTTATTTCAATTAAGCGGGGAATTCCTTAGGTTTTGAGAAGAAGTTTGAGTACCCACACTCCTATACTCGGAGGCTTAAATAGTCATACCGATTCTCAGTTTTTAGTATTTCCTCTTTTTTATTCGAACTGAGGTCCTAGATTTTTCGCACTTTAGATCGACTCTAACTTATTAAGATCGAAAAACGGCTTACACTGTTCGCCTCAGCTCATTATATCAGCCATAATGCGTAGAAGAAAATTCTTCTCTGCATACTTTCAGGGTAGGAACCTTCAGTTAGGGGGGGGTGGTTAAAATACGACATGTTGTATATCAAATTAAAGCTTTCGCTGAGTACTATCTGGTGGTGTACTTTTTTCCCGATTCAGAAAACGTTCTGGGGACATTTTTAGCGCCGGAAACCCCATTTTCATGCTCTTTGGTCACATACACCCCAGTTACTATTATACGTTTCGCTTATATTTTTGCAGTTCTTTCTTTCATGGCCATTAGTGCTCTGTTGTGCGCATTGTTTTCAATTCCACGGCGATCGCCAAAGATTTCCCCCGCTTAATTGAAATAAAAATTGTTCATAAAATATGTTCAGAGTATCATAATACTTCATTTAAGACATCTCTCATCTCTGTTAATGTCGGGCCTAAATTAGAATGACAAGTTGGCATTCCCTTTAAGGTTGCGTTTTTACTTTGTAATTATCTAAAAATGGTTTTTCGAAGGTTTAGAAGGTTCAGTGAAATCTACTGTCGTAATGAACTAATCAAAAAATATCATTTATTTTGCATATTCTTCTCTTCATTCTGTGTCCAACGATTCAAAATTGGTGACATAAAATATTTTGCCTAAAATATGTCACAAAAACAAGGGCTATGAACTTTTTGATGAAATAAGTGTTTAATTTGTCCCATATCGTTTACTCATTTGATAGAGAAATAAAATTATAGATCACAGAAATAAAAATCCGTTTATTTTGATTCGAAAATAGCATGGGATATTCAGGGCACCGAGACGGCTCTACGGTTGAAAACTTGTGAAACGAATAAAATAAATGATTTCTTTGTTTAGTAGATTGGTGACATCGCCACTGCGAAATTTTATATGAATGATTTCGTTTTCACATTCCTAAAGCCCGCTAAACTCCAAATAGGTATACTGCTGTGCCATAATGGCCCGAGTCCCACCTTGTCCCTGGGCCTGTCTACTACTGCATAAAGATGTAACGTAAGTGTACGCACATATATGAAGCTGGTTATCGAAAACTATATTTTTCGGCATCGAATACTAAAAGCATGATAGAAAAGCAGACGTAAAAATTCATTGAAATCGGAACTGTCGTTAGCAATCACATGATTGTGAAGAATGTATGAGTTATATCAAGTGAATTATCCTAAAGTTGTCAATTACATGCCACTCCATCTATGTAATGTACTAATGTACTACCATTAAATTCTATTTTTCAATAATGTTTTTTTAATTTTCAGGAACAAATAATTCGTTCGAAAAAATTGAGAATTAAAGCAAAGAATTAAGCAAAGATGCCCAGTTTAATTTTTATTATATGTGGGTGGGTCTTACAGAAACACTTGAGAAGATGTCCGATTTAATTACATCTGTAAAACTCCCGAAACCGTAGAATACAATAAAATGAAAAGGTTCTGCACTCTCCAAAATTGTAACATCGAAACTTCGATCTCACTGGTATGAGTTATCATGATTTTCGAAGCTTCAAAATTATTCAAAGAAGACTTTATTAAGGTGAAACCCATATCTAGTAGTATATATGTATACGTAACTCGGGGCACTATATGACCCATCGTTTTATCGATTAATGAACTGGGGAATGCCCTGTTGCCCCCTTTGTTCAATGAGCTCGTGCTGCGTATTCAATGAAGTGTGTCATACTGGATACAACTGGAGGGTAGACAGTAAGCAACGTGAAGCTAAATCCTGTAAGTACTAACAGGTGTCAGGTGGACTGTGCTGCAGTGTAGAATTGACCAATTACTCAGACGGGATTTTCCACATCCCTGCTATTATCGAACAGAACAGTTCAAGGGTGAAATTGGGACCATGCGTTTTCCGGAATTAATAGGGCAGTTGTACTATGCCCAGCTTGGAAAAAATTTATACAACTTTGCGTATAATTGGTTTAGAAAAATGTATGTAGGTAAATGCATGAAAAGTGTATCATGTGTGTAGCATAGGAAATTTGTTGTGGAAAGATATTTTTTTCAATATATTTAAAGTAGAAAACGATGTGTTGAATGCTTTTCAAAAATTTAATTGTTAATAAAGTAAAAAAAAAATCCTTGCCATTTAGCATTACGATGCTAGACTTTGGAATATACTTTCTCTTTTTAATACATCCCGGAAGGAAGTGATTTTCTCTCAAAATTCCTATTTCAGTTATTTTTCTGACGTGGTACTACAAACATTATAAAGTACTCATCTAACGAAACCGAATGGCATAATGGATAGATAGCACATTGGTTCATGATTCTACATAATGAATATGTGTCATCGTCGTCCATCAATAACCGAGTCCTTCTGATGAAAACTACTACTACTTATTAAAAAGTCATTGAGATCGAGTGATAATTTACTTGATGATGTATGTAGGTCTAATTACAGCATTTGTCAAGAAACAGATGAGACACTCCATCTGAGACCTACCTTACATGAGGGATTAGATTTAGAGGAAAGATCTTAACATATTGAGCTTTAGTGTGTTGGACAAATGTGGATTTTGGCAATCATCGTAAGATATTGATACTTTTCATCTTGGGAAAGAAAATTACATATGAGTTCATCTTTGCATTTCTGTAGTATATTGCGCTTCATATTTGCAGGGCCATCAATCAAGGCGAAAGTTTCAACCAGGGTAAAATGGATCACACACTATACATATGTTTGTAAATTAAATGAGTTTTTACAGCTAGTTTCGGTTGCTATTCAAATATTTGTATGTAACGAAAAGAAGTTTTGGCATACCTACACCGATTAGACCTGATTAATAACCCCTTAAAGCACCAATTTGTTTCAATCGAAATTTGTCTTTACATTCCGATAAATTTAACTTAAGTAATCAGCAATGGGAAACACAAAGTTTGTACACATCGTCAATTGTCAGAGCGAGAAAAAGAAGGCTCTTTTAAAACAAGCTTAAAGATAAAAAAGAAGGCAAAGAGTTTTTCATTTATTGAGACGCTGCTTGTCCACGGTGGCTATATTCATAAATCGTCAAAAGTTCAGCTTTATACACTGACGCGTTCTCAGGTAGTATCCAAATATAATAGTGAAAAACGAAATTCCAATATGGAAACCCTACGAAGGAGTTACCCGATTTGTCACATTTTCGAACTTAAATCTACAATTTTTTTAAAGGCCGTATGCACAATTTCAGCTAAGTGGTCACGTTCTCGAGTTATCGTGAGCGTTACTATCGGAATGACAAACTTAGTATACCCAAGCCGCATGAAAAAGTAGAAAATAAACTTTTCTTCACACACAGAGGTGGACTCAGATTTTATTCGCTGACAATCACCGATATATTTCAGTATGATCAATCAGAGGGTAATAAGTGATTCGATTCGTGAAGAGAAAGAATATTCAAGAGAAATGTCCCAATCAAAAAATCTGAGTCCACCTCTGTGTGTGAAGAAAAGTTTATTTTCCACTTTTTCATGCGGCTGGCTTGGCCTCAGTTTTATTTGAAAAGTCGTTTTTTACTTATTTTATTTTCTGCTTTTTTCACGTTAACTAAATTTTTATTACGTGCTGCATGGAGATATTTTAAAACAATTTTATGACAGCTGAAAAGACACTGATTTACCAGTTTTTCAAAAAATTTATTCGAGTAAAAATTATTTTTATTTACAGAACTTTTTTGTTTATAAACTTCTCGTTGCTTTTTCAAGCGTTCCTCTTTTTGCTCAGGAGTTTCAGCAATTTTTCTTTCTGGTAGTGTTCTTTCTTCTTCTCTTTTTGCTCACGTGTTTCAGCTATTTTTCTTTTCTGATTGCTTTTCTTGTATTTATTTAAACGTCGCTCACGTTGCGTTGGTGTTTCTTTTCGAGCCATTTTAGAGTTTCCTTATTCGTGTAACTTTACTTCTTATTTTTCTAATATCAATTTAACCGAACTTAATTATATTTTTACTTAATTCTAATTTAATTTTAGCTTCTTATTCTCTTTTTAATTTTCCGTTTTCCTTTAATTTTTCTTATATTTATCCTTATATTTCTTTCTTTCTTTTTTATTTTGAGTCAATTTTTGAATATTCGCAGTGAAATTTTTTTGCGTCTTACGACTCGAGTTTCCAATCGACTGACCGTACTTCGAACACAATCCGAACAGTTTCGATATCTCGGACTACGGTTTACCATTACCATGTTTGGTGCCGATCCGAAAACAAAAATTTTTCGAGTATCAAATCGTTGAAGTACTGCAACGGTTTTCTGAAATTCAAATTATGTTTTAAACAGCGCTTCTTAGCTGTATTCCAACTTGATCCCATATAACATAAATTTTCCCTATTTTCCATGTTTTCCACAGACTTTTCCTATTACTATGAATTTTTTTTTTAATTTACATGAATTTTCCTCGATTTTTCACGCAAGTTTTCATGATTGTTGAAGAGAAAGCATTGATGCCAGTAGGACGGAAATAAAAAAATGATTCCGCATAGCTTATAAAACTTTTTTGTCGGAAAATTTTCCGGAAAAGTCGGAAAATTCCGGAAATTTTCGGAAAATTTTCCAGAAAAATTGGAAAATTCTGCAGTTTTCCTGAAACAGATTTATCACTTATCATATCGATGAAAATTTTTCCGATGATTTTCCCGCTTTTCCGGGTTTTCCATGGAGTAAAAGCAACTTTATACAACTCATTACGGTCTACAACTGTCTTAGGTTGCAAAATGCTCAAACGCTTCCTTGGTCGGAAAAACTCCTGAAAAGCGTTTTACATGAATTTTCCTCGATTTTTTCTGCAAGTTTTCACCATTGTCGGAGAGAAAGTAATGATAACAGTTGATAGGGAACCTGATCCTGCATAATTTAGAAAACTTTTTTACCGGAAAATTCGGAAATCTCTGCATTTTTCCTGAAAGGGATTTATCACTAATCAAATTTGTACCAAATTTTAAAATGATTTTTCCCGATTTTCCGGGTTTTCCATGGAAATTTCCGGTTCAAATTTTGATAGATTCAATTGTCAGGCGACATGAACCTGTGTGCCAAATTTCTACGAAAGTGTCGAAAATAGTAAAAAAGCAATATATAAATAAATATACAGACAGACAAATTCGTGTACGAGTTAAAGGGACGGGCTGGCCTCAAAAAGAGAATAACGGATAATGTGTTTAATTGATCATCCTGTAACTTTCTAGTTATTCACCTTATGAACCTGTTAAGTGTTATTCGATAGTAAACACTCTATGCATTAAAATAAGTAGATACTCAACCACTCCTGTGATCCTGCTCATTATAGAATTAGAATCGTCATCGCAAACTATCACTCTGTGAAGTTTGTCGGGAAAAAACTGAAACACCCTGAATTATGTACCTTTAGAAATTGTAGTCACAATTTGTAACCTCATGGTATAGTCGGTACTGTACTTTATAGATCGCAAGATATTCATAATTGAGAGCAAAAAGTTGTGGAAGATATTCCCAATAAAGTTTGTAACTTTTGTCCATAGCTTCCGTTTAAGGAAGAATTTGGTCAACCCAAGCACAAGAGGGCAAAAGGAACACTTATTCTGCACATCGGAAATTGACACTAGGTGAAAAATGAAATAAATATAGGCATTTAAAAAAAGTGAATTGGCTTAAAAAATTAATTGAAAGAAATAAAAAGCCGAATTTGTTGCATTTTTGTTTTTTAGCAAAATTTGAATGGCACATTATTCAGAATCGCATATCCGGCTCGCCATCCGCACTTCAAATGCACTTTTATTTTGCAAGTCCGAAGCGCTTTTTTGGGTGCACATATTCCTTTAACTGCTGTTTGATTAACGGACTTCGGTAGAATTGGTGCTGGGTGTTTATTGGTCGTCTTGGAAGCATACAACCTTGACTACACAAATTGGCCAGCATTGACGACAAGCCGCATTGCGTCACACCACAACCAAACATGTTACAGGATTGATTCTTCCTCTTGGTTTGTTTTCAAGCACGAACCAGACAACATATTCACAATTACATATTTTGGCCTTACTTTCTGGCCGTATACATTGATGTTAAAAAACTTTTTTTTTTAATTTCAAGCCACTGAGTGCACAACACATGCTCTGCGTGCTATCACTGAGAGAAGCTTTTCCGCTCTCGAACATTGCTGGCGCTAGTGGTCAAAACTAAAAAAATCGTAATTGGCCGACCTAGACGACAAAGAGAATTATACTAGTCTTATAACAGTTCCAAATGTGGAAAATGAGCTTATTATCTTGAATTCAGCAATTGAGAACGGAAATACTAATATGTAAAAAACAGAATAAAATTGAAAAAAAAAAATTATGAGTTTTAATATAAGTACCTATTGGTAAAATGCTGGAATTTTTAGAAAATATTAGATATCAAATAATTTTGTTTATGGGTATCAGTTGAATTTGAATCTGGGCATTAAAGTAAATAGTTTGATTATTGCAGTTGACTGTCAAGCAGAGCTGAGGATGTAATTGGTTTGGAGAATGTGGCATCATTTGCTCTCGCAAATATTGTGGTGTTACTGGATAACCGACATGACCTAAATTCTAGTAACTTTTTATATGATTAATAAGAAAATAGTAGGAATATAATTCTTAACTTGACTATTAAAACTACTTTGTATTCACCCCTGACAGTTCAGGTCTGTTGTTTTTTCCTTGCTCAATTCCTTGTTATACAACCGTGGCTATTGGTTATTGGTCCAGCGGGAAATCTGGTCAGGTCTTCCACGTGAAGGCTTGTGGAAGCAGTAAATTTTAGTCCAAGAAGATGAAAGAGCTGCATAATTTTTTATTCCATTCCTGATTGATCCCGGAAGAAGCTTATTGTTAGGTGCGACGAATGCTTTCAAGCCCATTCTTGTTTTGTTTGTGAAACCAAGTGCATGCAGTTGTATTTTTGCTAGCATAGAGTAAATTTATTTGCGAAATTGTTGTGATTTGTACTAAACTGCAACTACGCAAGAAATAAAATGAAAGAAGAACTTTCTAAATAATTTATATATACAAAAATGGAACTTCTTTTTAATATGCGTGGATGTCTAATCAATTTTGCTTCCATTTTCCTTCCAAGGAAGCTAGGGCACAGCACACGAAAAAGTTTCTACTGCTTCCTCCCTAGGACATACGAATGCTATAAAGTGTCTACTATAGAGACATGCACCATATCTACCAAAAAAGGCATCCAATTTGAATGATGAAATGATTCCATTTCCTGCTGGTGGGTTTTTGTTTTACAGAGCAATTGTTTTCGAACAAGGTCAATACAGCTAACTCTTCGTCTGTGCTGATTCTAAAAACTCAAAAGAAAATAAACAACAAATTTTTTTTTTTTTGTATTTTCATAATATTTTATTCTCACAGTTCACAACCTTACAAATTGAAATTGATATAACCAATACTTTTGGTATTCAGTTTAAAACAATCTGCAATCATACAAAATAACAGGTCTGAACACTCTGGAATTTATATACAGATTACTTCACTACATTTACTGGATTTAAAACGAGATACTAAACTGCAAGAGATAAAAAGTAAAAGTAAAATATAACTAGTAATTTGGTAAAAGGGGAAAATAATCTCATCGTGTATGTAGTACATATACAAATTTATATATATATATATAAATGAAAAACGCTGCGTTGAACATTTTAATGGAGATTTTATATTATAGGTAGACTCACATTACTCCAGTCGCATTGGTAGGAAATGGAAAACATTTTACACGAATTGCAAATTTTCCTTTCACGAATTAATAATAAAAAAGAAAAGATTTTGCAACAGACACAAATAGAAACAATAAACAGAAAAGTTTTTGAACAAAAACATGAGAAAACAAATTTCATTTTATCAATTTACAATTTGGCACATTTTTTTTTTATATTCATCTTACAAGGATATATCTTTTCTAGCGCTAGAATATCAGTTGTAAAAGCGTTCGCTATTTTTATTAAAAGTTCTTGCAGTGATCAATCAGTCGTCGCGCATACCCATAAGATCCAAAGAAATATTCGCAAGAAGACAAGAAATTACTGGAAAACGTTTTTTTTATGTTCTTTTAACTTTAACTCTTGTAACTAACTCTAAGTTTATTGCTGAATGCAATTTTTACGTACTAAAAGCTATTTGGCAACATAAATTTGTGCTGCGCTTGCATTTAAGCGAAATTTTTTGTTTTGCAGTTTTTTTTAGTTTTTAAATTTTTGTTTTTTTTTTTTTTTTTTTAGTTAACGATGGATTGTGTTTCACTTGTTTAAAGGGGAAGTTTTCAAATATCATAGTTTTTGGTTAATTGTATGAAAAACAAGAGGCGTAGATATACAATTAATTATTTAAACTATTTAACTAAAAATGTAATTTTGCTATTGTTATAGGTTCACAAAGAAATCATCTTGGATAAAATCTCATTGCAGAAATTTTTTCCAAAAACTACGTTTGAGAAAACCTTAGATAAATGGAGCCTGCAATTCAATCAGTTAGTTTTCGTTTTGTTCCACAGGGCTGAGTAATTGGCATTGGCAAATTTATGGAATATTTGCAAAGATGTGCGAGAAGTTTTAATTTAAAAGAGGTCGTCAATAAAAAAAAAATTTCCAAGCTGAACTTCTATTAAAAAAAGGGCAACCAAGAAATTTATATGGACGACTTCCTCAGAAGATAACTTGTGGGTTTTAGTTGAAATATTTCCAGGAAAATTTCTGATATAGCATGAAACATGATGAGACTCACCACTAAAATACAAAGTTCACTGCACACAAGAATACAGGAAAAGGATTGATATAGATATCATGCAAATCTTAACATGGAAAGAAATTTTAATCAAGAGTTATTTTTTAATTTCTGTATAAATTTTTTTTTTCTTTATATCATATAAGAGCCCTGAGACTAAATGAAATGCCTGGGCTTTTTGCAAAGATGCAAGAAATATTTTACTCCGTCAGACTTGGTCCAAATCTACAATTCTCATATCAGGCCTGTATTATAATATAATTCTCATATTTGAGCAGGGGCAGGACGCACTGTATTGTCCACATTAGACAAGTCCAAAAGAAGGCCTTCAAGCTTCTTAGCGATGACATATCAATAGCAACAATTGATTCCCTAGAGCACCAGTGTAATGTCGGATGTCCATCTCTCTTTTATCGCTACTGCTATGGCGATTGCTTCAATGAAATCTCTAGCCTGATCCCTTCTTATCCGTATCATACAAGCTTTAACCCGAGCTCACCTCACATCCTTGAAATCAAATTCGGCCGTATTGTGAAATTCCGCGAATCCTTCATTAGCAAAATAAGACGAATGTGGAATGACCCGCAAACTTTCAAGCGTAATGCACACCGTCACCTCTTGACTAATAGTCCTCAATTACCTATATCTTCTTCTTTCTCCCCTTAAGGTTGTGCTGCGGTATCATGGGGTATCCCCTTTGATATCTTAAAAAAAGCAAAGGGCGGTATTATGTAACTAGTTTCGAACCCGTTGAATTCAAACGGGTAAAAGTATATATGTAAAAACATGAAAAATTAGACAAAATCACAACAAATCTCAGAATATTCAATAAGAGTTGAACTTTTAACCACACAGGCATTGCTTTTTCTTGTGTTGCTTATTGCTTCTCCATTTTCTTTTACAGTTTTCATGTTTTCAAGAAAAGCATTCTTTTCAATAGAGTCACTAGGTTGGCGAGGTGTTTTCCGAATGATATTCAAAAAGTGGTATTTGCAGTTACACGATGCTACCGGCGTATTGCATATTTAAAAAAAAGGGATCGAAAAAAAGCTTCGAGAAATTGGTCAGTGCGACTGATTCCTTTTTCAAAACAACTGATTCAATTGTAGATCTGAGAAATTTGCCAGAGACTGACCACATTTTAGAAATAAGTTTTAACGCTTTTCCTCATCGCATATTTGGTATATTTCCTTAACTGATATAGATTGGTTACTAACACCACACGAGTCTATCTAAAAACAATTAGATAAGTATAGAGTTGCTTTTCTTTCCTCTTCCTATTCTTTTCTGAACCTTTTCCAGAACGACATGAAATTTTTGGTGTGTGTTTTCCCTCTACTGTCACAAATTACTTCCGTAATCTAAAGTATGGCATGTAGCCTGCCAAAAAGAGCCAAGGGGTGAGCTTCTGACTTTGGTCGGAGAAATTAGACCTAGAAATAAATCAAATAACCCACTCAAAATTACCTCCAAGTAGCACATAACAATAATTATGTATGTCTAGAGTTAGATTTGATTTTTTTTATTAACTTCCTTTCCTGCTGGTGGTAGTCGAAAAAAAATCACTATTTCGGTAACGGTGAACGCGCCCGCTGACGAACTCTCTGTGATTGCTTAAACGACAAATATCGATTTTCTATCACAATTGAAGAAAAAAACAAATTATCGATTGAGCTCAGTCCAGGGTCCACAGAATAAAGCTCATCATTACTTTCATGTAAGAGCTCACGATGTGTCCCTTGGTAAGCTTATCACATCATTCATACTAGCAAGGTACATCTACTAGTATTTGTAAAATGTAAAAAACTATAGGCTAATGCTTTGAGAAGCTGAATAGAAGTCTTCCATTCAAATGACTCAAGAAATTGAATTGTCATCTTAAATATTGAGATTTTTAAATCGATGAGGGTTAAAAGAATTTGTCTTCAGTTGTATTGATAATTAAAAAACAAAAAGAAGCGTAGTGATGTATTTGACATACTTTTACATGGGCATAGAAAATACAGAACGAAGCAAGAAATAGTAATTAAATCCAAACAAAACGTTAATTTCGATTTAAACATTCCGATCCGGCATTTAAATATCTTTTCTCATACATCTTTTAATTTCGTTGATTGGCGGAGATTAATTTCCCTTGATAATAGAAGTAGAAAACACAATTCCATCGTTAGACTTTTCTCTACTATAGAGCATAACTGAAAACAAATACGAACAAAACAAAAATAATGAACCAAATAGCAAAAAAAAAAACAAAAAAAAAATAGAAAACCAAAAACGGAAAAAGCTGCCTTATGTTATCCTACTCTCAACTCTAATGATAACGATATAAATTTAAAATGACTACGAAATGTGATTTTAAATTCTCTTAAGACTCTATCATTTTTTATGTTTATTTTCTTTTTTTTTTCTTTTCTTTTATATTTTCTTTTAATAATAAATTTGTTCGAGAAATTATGACTAATTTGCGCGCGAAAATTATTTCTGGCATTTAATTAATGCTGATGATAATATAATTAATAAGATTCTTATAATAGACAGGACTAAAAAATAAGACAAAAACATTTTCAAATTTTATATTCTTATTGTTGTTAGCCGAAGCTGAATTCAAGTGTAATTTTTACCTGTGTGTGTGTTTATGTATTTCTGTTTTTTATGTATGTAGTATACCTACATAAATCATTTTAGCTTATTTGTTCATTTTTCTCCTGCTGTGGTTTTTTTTGTTTTTTTTTTCTTTTATTTTTTTTTTTTATTAAAGATACTCTTAAAAACAACAAACTTTGGCTGCATTTCTCGTATTACATATTGTTACTATGTACTACAAATAATAATATTTTTTTTTTCAATTTTTATTATTATTTACTACTAAACTAGAATAATATTATTTCTGCGTGTTTCTGCACTTTAAAATATATGTATGTGTGTACATAAGTATACTTAGTAAAATTACTCTATAGCTTGTTTCTTTCATCCTCTGTACGAGTATGAAGCTGTATTATTTCTGGCATCAGACAAATAGATGCAGATATAATGATATAAGACAAGTTTATGCACTTTTCTTCTTTTATTTCCTTTTTTTTTTTTGTATGTTTTATAATAATAATAATAATAATTAATCTCATTGCGTTTACTTACTCTGATTAGCGTAAAGTTTATGAAAATGGATTTTATTTTTGTGCAACTTTTATTCTGTTTTGTTTGTTTGTTTCTTAATCTCCCCATGATTTTCCTAGTCTTGTAAAGATTTTTGTATTCTGTATTATAAAATATCTTAACTTAATAATGCCATTTTTCATATTCGAGATTGTTTACTGTTTTTAAGTATATTTTTGCTTCATGTTCATTAGTGGATTTTATTAAGCCTGAAAATTCTAGTATTTAATACAGAGAGAGAAAAAAAAGTTTAAAAATTAAGCAAGTGCATAGTAAATTGACAATGATTACAATAATTGAATTTATACAAAATAAAATAAGTTACTCTCTTCAATGTTGCTGTGATTTTTTAGTTCTTCGAAGCTCTCAGCATCCTGACGGATAAGACTTTGAATGTTTGAATTGACTTCAAAATTAAATTTGTTTTATACAAATTGATTTAATTTGGTGTTGGTTTGCTACTTAACTCAATTTCTCTAGTTTTCAATCGTTTTAAGTACAGTAAAGCGTGATAATTCCAAACATTCAAAAACAAACAAGATTCAAAGTTATTCGGACGGTAAAAATTAAAAAAAGTAATTCGAATTCTTCAAATAATCAACATTTTCTCCTTGTATATACGCTTCTCTTTACATATTCACGTTTTTTCCTCATGAAATATAAAATTAAATTAATAACCGTAAGCTTAAGTAAGTGATGCATTTATTTTTAGCATAAGTCAGGGCAGACTCCCGTGTTTTTAAATCATTAGTCATTCAATAATTGCACCACCAAATCGCTCTCATAAAATTCTATATCCATTAAATTCAAGTGCGAAGTATTGAATGAACTTGCGAAGGGTATGAATTGAAATGGATTGAAACGAGTTTCGGATCCGGACTGGATGTCTTGAACGTAGGCCATAACAAGGCCCATTGTTCACCCTAAGGGCGTAGAGTTTGTACATCTAAATTTTATGTTGAAAACGGTTTTAAGGAATTTTATGAAATGTGGTAATCTACTACTAATAATGTATGAATAGTATAATAAATCAACATTTACAATTCGAATAAAAAAGCTATTGACAAATTTTGGACTTATAAGATTCCAACAAATCCAGTTTTCTGAACATTTCCTCAAAGCTAAAACCAATAGTTACTTCTAGAGCGAAAAACTACTCCGGGAATTAAACGCATGTGTGTCATTGGAACGTCGATGATCTCAGAAATAATAGTTACAAAGTGAATTTTCGATTGACCAAATTTTTTGCTTAATCGTCAGCTGAAAGGATAAGTTCTGGTTTGAATGCGGGGAAAAATACAAACAAGAACCTATATAGGGTCAAGTTAATTGGTCTTCCATAATGGCGTTACCGATATGATCTGCTCCATTCGTTAACTAAACTCGGAAAAGAGAATTGTATCAACAATAGACTTAGTCCATTCCGAAATTATATAGGTTAAAGTGGTAAGGCGAAATTGTCAGTATACAATTTCCAAGCTATTATATAGAATTTTGTAACTAATGCATTTAGCACAAGATTACCCTATTTTTGTAAAATTATGTCAAAATCAACAGTCCGCTGAAATACTATATCAGTGAGAACTTGAGTCGCGTATTGAGTGGAAGTTGGAACCTATCGAAGGTGGTAATGAATCTAACCTGATTTACGTGTTTTTCATGGAAAAATCCACAAACAATGCAGAAAAAAAATGGTTACCGGGAGTATTTGAGAGACAACATTTTTATGCTTAATGGATTCACAAGCTTTTGTTTCAGTAAATGTACTTTATACAAAAAAACATGATGGGTTGACGGTTTATGATGAAGGTATTAACTAACAAAAATTACTGTTATTTGTCGTTCCACTTTCGATTGTTTTCTTTGGAGTTTGAGATGGCTTCCATTGGCAACTGATCGAACTGAAAATTGCTGTCAAAGCACTAAAGGCAAGACTATTACACCAGTCAGTAGGACATACAAAACGGACGTTTTTCTTGATTATGGCCTTCCATATTTTTCTCTATTTCCATTGTTTCATGGGAAAGAGATTCAAGAGATTCGGTAATTCGAACATTGATAGAATCTCTATAGTTTAATGCAATATTTAGGACAAATGTTTGACCAGAAATGAATAAGATACAGTAGCTTCGTGGTAGTATAATTTCCTTGCTATCTGACCGATTGACTTGACCGTGCTCGACTCTGTTTGAGATTTTTAAAAAAAAAATTTGATATTTTATTTCTAATGAAAACCAACCAAATGAGTTGACAATAATATTTTACTATTTTCAGCGCAAGCCCCAGGTAGAATTTTTGTCCGTTTTGGTTTGCCTGTAAAAATTAAAAGTTCAAAAAATATATGGCCTAACTATGCCGCTGCTTCCGCAAAAGTTGAAATATTTTAGCTTACTATTTTGATTCGTTCTGTTCAGTTGTTGACAAAACAAACTGAAATGGACCAGATGGATTAATTCTGTATCCTTGAGACTACTTAGTTGATATTTTTTCACCTGTACAGAAACAATTTCTTATTTATAATTAGAAGAAAACATCTTAAAATGAAATTAAATTCATTTTGTTTTTCTTAAAAAGGTGAATCTAGAAAATTTCTGTATAAATTCTAAGTCCAAATCGTCTCCATTATTCGAACTATGTCCAAAATTTAACAATAAACATAATGGAAGAAAAATAATCATTGTGGTTGATCTGATTCGAAATTTTGTATGGCTCGTTCCGTTATATAAGCAATTTGTGATTACGTTGACGAGTACATAGTTTGTTTTGTTTTTATGATTCGCATTCATTATGTGTGAGGGTACTCGGAGTTAACAGAATTTAAATGAAGCTAATATAGAAAAAAATCGAATTGTTTCAGCATTTCTAGTAGTTTAAAAACAACATGTTTTACTCCTTTTAGGTGTGGTGAGGGTATGGTGAAGTAGAGAAAGATTATTTTCTTAGACCCGTGATTTTATTATTTTGTATATCACCTTATGAGTCCAGTCGTTCACACTTTTATTGCATAATTTGCATAACAATAGTCGCGTTCTTTTATCATGATCAAAGGAGATTCCCGATTGACATGGGTATCACAAACTTTTATGATTGCATATTATGGTTTTCTAAATTCATACGAAATCATTACATTGCCATGTTTTTGTAAGACAAATTTTATTCAGGTTCTCTTTAGACGTTTTGTGAAGATTGAAATCATGGCAATAGGTCTGTTCATTTACTCAAATTTGAGTGAATGCATTATAACATTTTCACGTACTCGAATTTGTGTGAATGCATTAAAACATTTTCACCCAAAAGCACCCAAACTCTGTTCACGTACTCAGAAAATTGGGGAAAATATGTAGACGTTACATTTTCCCTTCAATATAGTTTTAGCCCAAATCCACCCAAGGAAAAACTCGGGGTAACTCATTGAATAAATAACTAATAAGGAAACGGCATATCGGGTGAAAACCTAAGCCACTCGGCAAAATAAATTAGTGTGCTGTGTTTGTAATCGTTTCGTCATGGCAGTAGTGAAACCGTGAAATTTTTAAGGGGGACATTTTTTATAATCCAAATTGCTATGTCAAATAAACAAATTTTTGGCGGCCCCTTATCTTCAGATAATATTTCTTGGCGTTGACTATGATAATTTAAGTGACTAGTCAAGAAGAATTTTCAAATAGTGACCAGCCCTCTTTACTCCCCTTTACTACCGAATATGTTCTATTATCAATAATTACTCTACCGTTTAAAAGTCCTACCAAAGCCCTGCAATTGCAATATAAGCTATTTCCTGGTGGTAAGGAAAGAGATATTCAGAACAATTTCCTTTCATCTCATCAAGTGCTTTCAAAGCTATACCACTACAACTTAGATCTCGCAAACGAAATGAATTTTTAATAGGGACGATTTCGTGTTATGCTCATAAAAATGTATTTTAAGTAGAAATTTGTTTTGTTTTCGAATAATGGATAGCACTTCCAGCAATTTTTTAGAAAATTTCGAACTACGATTTTTATTCAGCTTGGCTATATTAACGCAATTATTAAAGTTACTAAAATTCAATCATAATATCAAGGTCTTTCTCATTTTGAACGGGAAAAGAAACTGCCAATTTTTCACTAGTGAAGTCACCTACCGATATTTCTATAGAATTTGTTTTCGTCTGTCAGATAGCGCTACTATACTTGGAAATTTCCATTATTTATTTGTTCTAAGGATTAAATTCATAAAATTCAAAGCAAGTTGAATCAAAATATGTGATACAACAGAAATCCTGTTATATATTGAATGAAAGGAGTTGGTGCTTACGTTAAATATCAGCACTACAACTTAGAGATACGATTTGCAGAATTGATTATTTAGAGTAGCTCGAGATTTTGATTTGTTATATAATTTTTAAGACTAAAATAATGAAACATAAATTGAGGTTGTAATGGTTCAAAAACTCGAAAGATAGGGACAAAACCGTATTTCAATCGACATTAAAATTCACAGAAAAAACAGGAAACAACACTAGTCAAAAAAAAAAAAACTACAAATATATAAATGTCAAAATATATGTACAAAATATATCGATTTTTGACATAACATAGTGAAGACAACACAAGACAATTACAATAACAAAATTGAAATAAATTTTCAATTTAACACGATGATTGGGAAAGGAGGATGCAATCACAAACTACACGAACATGTAACAAAAATATACAGACAAACAGAGATTATTCTTTCTTTGATAATGTCTTGGAATTTGCGAAATTTGAAAATTTTTATGTTTCACTTCACTTCGCCATAGTACAACAAAAAGTATTTCGTTCAACTTTTACGCTATCTGCTTTCTCTGCGATTCATTGTTTTCAATACGAAGACAGAAATATTGATAAATCTTTATTTTTTCTTCTTCTAATAGTATTTTTTTTTCAAAATTACAGTTTTTCATTTTTTTAGTTCCAATCAATATGGAGAATAATTGTTGCTTCAATGTGAACGAGTGATAAGATCCACATAACACTAATATTTAAACTTTGTTCTTTACTTCAACTAAAGAGAGTTACTTAAGTGATAGGTATGCAAAAAACATTTGCTATTTATGTATATATATATATCTAGAATCAATTATCAATAAAAAAGAAAATTGTTTATAATAATTGCGATCATCTGAGATGAACGATTGAGACGATTTGTGTGTGTACTGGATTTGATGCGATTTTTACTTTTCTTAAATGATGACAACAATGGCATTTTGTTGACGGTGGCTCATGATGAGATTTCCTTTTATGCGTGTTTTTGCTGTGCTGATTTATTTCTTCCTTTTTTTTTTTTTGGTTTTTATTTATTTTTTTATTTTATTTTTCATGATAGTTTTTGTTGTTTTTGTTCTTTCTTTACTGATTTGGTTTTGTTTATATTAATTTGTTCATGATTTATCCTGCGCACGTTTTCTCCATGCAGAAATTCTAACTACAGCTACTACAAAAGTCATGGATGCTTCTAGTATTTTTTTTTTTTTTTTGAGTAAGTGGATTTTTGAAAATCAACCTCAGTAAAATTATTGTTAATATCTACGTGTATGATGCATTTAATATGGCGTAAATCTGTTGTAGCCTCCACGATACATTGCAGCCTAAAAGAAAGATAATAAAATTTATTAGTAAAACTGTTTTAGAATGGTGTGATGCAATTAAGTCATGCATTGTAGAAATTTAAGACCATTGTGTACATATTTTATATAACAAAAGGGTTGTTTGTTCGTCATACGGGAGAACTAAGAAGCGTTTATGTAAGAGATGACAGGTTTTGGATATTGTATAAAATTGTGCAGGGTTCCTGAGTAAATTTGCGAATTAGTAACGTTTTTAGTTATTGCCGCAAACTAGGCTATACCATGAGTATTTATATTTAGTTTTAGTTATATTTCTGAGTCTAGAGAAAGTGTTATTATTTAAAATTTTCCCAGAAAGCGACTTGAGTCAAAATTTTAGATATGACCTAGCGATAAAATTACAAGTAAACACAGTGCAAGTGATTTAATGAAAGATCTTATTTTGGATAATAAGAGTTTCTGAATTCTGGAGTATCAATGCAGTGGCAATTTTAGAATGTTTTTAAGCTAAAAGCTGTAAAAAAGGTATCTTGGAAATATTAACTGTAATTATCTGTAAAGAGCATACAAGATATTCTTTTATTATTTATTTCGGGATATCACAGTTTTTATGAGTTTATATTGTATTTTTTTTCCATTATTTTTTATTTTTCACTCTATTTTCCCCTTTCTTCAGTGCAATTTGGTTAATCACGTCCCGTTTCTTTTGCTTGTTAAGTTTTCGTTGGAAATGAAAACTCATAATTTTGGGGCTCAGGGATTTTTCATAAATAAAAAGTTAAGGAGAGAATCAGAAAATTGGTCGTGAAGCCCAGTTGGCAGGAAGTCACATCAGAAATTGATTTAAGGCTGAACGGCAAATAAAAAAAAGCTTTCGATTCCGAGCTTTCTTCAAGTATTAAAGAAGATACCCAAATCTTTGGTTTTGTCAAGTCTAGTTAATAAGCATTCATTCAAAATATAACTGAAATCCGAATGCATCCTTTCAAACTAAAGTTTTACTAAGAAAACGATAGAAAAATATTTACATTATCGTATTTGACAGCTTGCATCTACTTCAAAATCTCATCATCTATTAAATAAATTCATTATTATGGGATTTTGGAAGGATTCTTTTTGTTTTTTGTTTTTTTTTAATTATACGAGGATTCCAAGTGGTGTTTGATATAATAATGATCTAATTTTACAACACCACACAAATGGCAATCCAATTTTACAGAGACCTTTTTCATTCTGTTTAAGTCTCGGATTTTGGTAGTCAATAAATACAATAAAATGGTCTTAAACTTCTTACAATAGACAAATTTTTGAATTTATTTTTAATTATTGAAAAGAATCTAAATTGTATCTAATTACGAAAATAAAATATAACAAAATTAGTTTTACTTACCCCATATCCAGGTACAGGTCCAATTCCATGTCCCAAATAAGGATCAGCGTACTCTCGTCCGTACCTGTACACAAACAATGTAGTTTTATTACTAAAATCTTTCAATAATTAGATTAATTCTTGAGGATTTGTGAGTGATTCTGAATGGAGATGTTAAATTATAAAGAGATAGGATGGATTTGAGGATTGGTACTTCAGGCTTGCTTTTGGAATTCTCTGTCTTTTTCTTTCTGAAAAGGGATAAGAAAAAGTTGATCATTTCGATACATTAGGACATTTCGATTAACATAAAATATGTATATATGTACATGTGTAAGTATACGTATATTGAAAAAGAGAAACATTTAATATGAATAAATAGCCGAACTTTTCGATTCGATAGGATTTTATTGCCGTTAGTTTGCCTGTTGGCTCCCTCATTGTACTATTAACAAGTTGAAAATTTAGCAAAAAATGTACTAGATCAGAAAGCCACTAAAATATTGGGCTACAAAACTTCGTCTCTATCATGGTAACATTAATTGCTGAAGCTTGAAAATCAAAGAAATTTGCAATTTTAACGAGTTACCTTCTAATTTCGTACTAACTACCATGTTACATTGTTTTTATTGTCCGATTAATAATTTTTGTCATTTAAATATTATCTTCACATAGAGAGCCATGTGATGAAATAATTTGAGTTAGACTATGAGAACTACGAAGAGATGTCAAGATATCGAGTTTAAAGTTTGCAATGATTCTTATAAAACAAAAAAAAAGTGCCACCAACTTTCCCTTTAAGATGATTCCAGCTTGTATTGCACAAAAACTAATGCATAATGTAAACAGCATACCCAAATATCTGCAAACGTTACAAAAGGGCTGAAGGAGGGGTTTTACGGAAAAATTTCTCATCGTGAACTTTGATCACAACACTGTACGGAATCGATTGGCACATGTTGGAACACATTTTTACGAATCACCCTGTATTTTGCTCTACATTAATTTAAATTTTATGAAAAAATTCAATTCAAATACTTAAGAACTGCATTTTTTATGAAATTTGTTAAACTGAACATGAGTTTCGAAAATCGAATCAACTATGCATCTTTAGAAGTCCGGTTCTCATTGGTTTCGAATTACAGGAAATAAAAGAGCAAATAAAAAAGAGGAGTCGAGATAAATTATCCCCTTTAGGCCTTTACCCTTAATTACTCGAAAAACGTACAATTTAGTTTCGATGTTTCGAAGTTTTAAGTTCGAAAAAACTTATACTCGAATTAGTGGACGTGGAAATGTTTACGTCCATCTTTTCTAAAAAAAAACTTTTTCACACGTGATTTTTTTCTTTACCAAAGTTACTTGAGCAAATGTCTCAATTGTCAAAAATGAAAGACTTTATGGTACTTCTTTGAGTTAATAATAGAATGTATCCAGACGTACTGGTCTGTGACTATACCAGCAGCTCGTTTCTGTAACTATCAAATAGAGAAGATCTCAATTGTAATTCTCTATTTCACGTCACTTTGCTGTTATTATCCGCCACTGTGGAAACTGTATGGAACTCTACTCTATTGTCTATTATGCCTACTGCAGAATTCACTCTATTTACCATATGAACAGACAACTAGAAGTGTAATGTGTAATGCTATGAGTTGAGTTTCTCTTCTCTATCAGTTCAGAATATTCTCGATGGCATTCTTGTCATTGAGTATATGGATAACACTTGAAAGAATTTTTGCAAAAAGTTAAAATAAACGGAAAATGAATTAGAACCTGAAAATAAATCTAAATTATTTATTTTTACTTTTTGCAAAATATTTACAGAATTAGTAAACTGTATAAATTAATAGGCTTTGACATTTCTACATTCTCAATTGCTGTTTCAAAATCGAAGGTTCCTTTACATCCCATACAACGCACAATGATTTTTTCAACTAGCATATACAGAAACGAATAAATTCTACTACATAGTAGAGTTAAGGATGGTGAATTTGTTGACTCGAATAGAGAATTTTCTCAACTGAAATTACAGAAACGAACTGCAGATCAACTACCAGACAACCCATCAGTGGATTATGGGGAACAGTAGTCTGAACTATCAACGAGACTTGAACAGGTGCAGTCAGAAAGATGCTGTTACCAAAAAGAAGCATCATTCATAGTGTCCCTCTCTTAACATCTCCAAAATAGTATACTTTTCATGGTGTGTATTACTAGCACGCAGATGAAGCTTTTAATCTAAGTCACCTATTACCAAAACAAACACCAAAATGTCGGATCTCTTAAGGCCTCCATGGATAACGTTTTACAAATTTTTTGTTATTTCTGAAACTTATATACTCGAGTTTCAATGAAATTATGTATAACCGAATTGATTAGCGCCAATTCCGAATTTGGAGAAAACTATTTGTCTGTCTATCCTGATCTTTTATGAAAGAAGCTTATGATTACGTATAGTATCCAAATCAGACGAAACAGTCTCCAAATTCACTATGAAATGATAAAGAAAAAAAGAAACGAAGACTAATAAATAATGTTCACAAATAAAGTAGAGCTGAAAGTAAGTATCCGGAATAATTGTGATCCGATTCCTCAAATCCGGAATCGAACTATATGGAAGCTATCCGGATCCAGACTGGTGCTAGGACATCGGAGCGGAACATCGATGTGCAGCATCGATATTGACATCGCCCAACAAGCATCGATGTGGCGATAATATCGATGTTAATGAAATGTCTGACTAGTATAGTAGTATATCATAGAAAAAATGCTGTGTTTTTCAGTTCAGAAATTTTTTTGCTCTCGCCTTTATTAATAACTTAATAAAAATAACAAAAACAAAACGAAGCAAGTGCCTCTTCAATTCTAAATTAAAAGTTTCCTAAAATAACGCATAAATGAATTAAATAAATATGAAAAATTACAGGTCTGAAAACTTTTTATCTACAGACTGAAGAAACAATAACTGGCAAAGGCGTTTTCCCTACAAACTGCTTCTCTTTTGAGTTATAGTCTCGCCTGCCTTAGAGAACAGACATTCGGCTGGCACGGAAGTAGCGACAATGGACAACATTTTTGCTGAAAGACGTGATAAGCCAAGATATATAAGATTAATATGAAGTGGTTCCAAAGGAGCGCTTAAATAAAAGGCTATTTCCGATTGCCTACATTCCGAACTTCCTTCTTGTTGTCTGCGGATGTGATTGGCACATAAATTGAACTTTGTTGGGCCTGTTTATGATGTGACACGTATGTCAAGCCGTTGGACGAAAATCAAATTAGTTTTATTTTAGTGGCGGGGCTACGAGTTTGACAAAATATGCAGGGCGATGTTTGTCAATTCGTCATTCTTGAGTGAAGTCTATTGAAGAAATGATAGCAATTAATAGTTCTAGCAGCTCCTGAAATGTGTTCCTATCCTAATGTTGGACAGAAAGTTTGACAGTGTGGAGACAAACCGCTTTAGCTGAAATAATAAACAAACCTGTATTGCTCTCCGGTGGCCTAACTTCGTTAGCCTCCATTGAGTCAATCACAGCAGTGTGATGTAAGATCACTCTGATTGTTTCTTCCCAACTATTTAAAAGAATTCTGATTGGTTCCCCTGAACAATGTTTTCTGTCCCCAGCCCAAATCATTTTAAAAACTAATGATTATCAATTGTAACGTTGCTTTTGAAAATGAAATGAATAATCACTTCACTATTTCTCTTTCCGTTTCCACACGAAAATTTGATTGAAATATACGTAATTCGATTTTTAAAGCTAGATAATTTTTTTTGCATTTTATTTGCTTTTTACAGTATGCATTTATTCCTTTACGGTAAGAACCATGTAATTCCCTAACATCGATGTAGGTCGATGTTTTAGTGCGTCGACATCGATGGAAAAATATCGAACATCGAGAGCCCAAACATCGATGTTTTGAAAACATCAATGAACATTGCCCAGCATTAATCCAGACTAAGCAAACAATTTTGAAAATTTCTTCCAGTTTGTATTGTTTCATTTGGAAAATGGAAATGTAATGAAATTTAATTTTTCCGATAAAACAAAATTTTCAACCTTCTTTGCATTGTCTGGATCCGGATAGTCCGGATCCCGCTATCCGGATTTTAGAAATCGACAGAACTTGGTATCCTGATATTAGCAAATCCGGATCCAATTTTCAGCTCCAAAATAAAAATCAGGTATTTGACATTTTGGAGATCTACTTGTAATTATTGTCGTGTAAGTTATCACAATATCAAACCTGTGACCAAAATGGTAATATTCATGTCGTAGTGACGTAGTTCTTCTTTACAATTATTCAAAATGACATCATTCTGCTTAATTTGCTAAATTGGCCTGATCCTTGTTAATGAAACAATTTTTATTTGCCTGCTTTGTATCTTCCCCGATTATCTTACTTCTTTCACTTACGAGTTAATTCGTATTTTGGAAAATTCTAAACTTCAATTCCAACCCCAAGCTATGTATTTAGCATCCAAAGCGTATACATATTAACTATAAAATATGCTGTTGCGATTGTCTACTACAAAATGTAAAAGTTTTAATTAAAATAAATCTCGTTAGGCAAATGTTTTAAGTAGAGCCGTCTGTAGAACATTTGATGTCAATGAATTTAGGAAGGATATGAACAGGCTTTCAGTAGGAAAACGGATGCACAAATACAGGATACGGGGGGATCATGGATCAAAATTTGTAAAACTTACCCTGCAACTGCGGCGTATCCGGCAACCGCCGGTTGAGCTGCCGCTGCTGCACCATATGCAGCGCGTGCTGCAACAGCTGTGTATGTTGCCGCTGCGGTATATGCTTGCTGAGCAGTTGAAAGTGGCGTTTTTAATAAAGGTGCCGTTGCCTGCAAAACATTTGTTTGTAAAGAGAAAGAAACTTTGTTTTACTAATTGACATGATGCTAGCGGTTACCTATTATGAATACTTCAGAATGAACTATACACATACATAAGTATTATATGAAACACACAACATTAGTTTCCCACACCAAACATGCAATCTCCATTTAATTATCAATATGAATATGAAACATAACAAATAATTTTGATTTGAAGTGAAGTGAAGTGGAGTAGAAGATGAAAAAGGATATTTTGGGTGTGCTCTTCAAACCAATTGTTAGTGCTATATAAAGAGGTGAAAGAAAATTTCTCATAACTTATTTAGAAAAAGAAGAAAAAAAATTTCAGATGGCGTCGTGTACATATGAATGAATGACTAATGATTTACATGAAATTAAAAGAAAATATAAATTTAATCGAAGACAATTTAAGCTCTTGAAACAGCTTGTACGGTTGAATCTGAGTCCATTGATATTAAATCTAGATAGATGCAGCTTGTGATAGCAATGAAATTTTATAATGGTCGTGATATGGGCGGGTCTCTTAGTCTCTGGAATAACACTGTTTGACAACAATTACAATCGGATGATCACTCATTATGTAGTGAACTTTCGTTAATAGGTCTTTGGAAATCTAAGTCATTGACCAACTAAATTTTCCCATTTGCGGGTCGATAGTTTCACGTACTTTTTCGGCTGGGAATGTTATTGAGCCTAATTTTTTCGAAGATGATGTTGAAAAATCATGTCATTATGCCCTGACCTGAAATACATGGACTTGGAACATTCCATACAAGTCGATAAACAATCGAGTTATTGCGTTGAGAATTTCTGGTTGTCTTGTTTCCCGAAATGGCAGTACCAACAAGTAGAGACCACCACCTTAACCTGATACATGCGTCTATTAGTTAGTTCTATTTATCCAAAAGATAACATAGCATCTTTATTACTAGGCAAGTGGCTAGCACTAGATGGAATAAAAACTACATATCTGAAATAGCTGATGCATTTCGGAATGGATCACCAATATGTCCCGCTATCAGCCATATAAAATTTGTATACTCTGATCTGGTATTGCATGCGATATCAGTTTTTAATACCACAGGGTTATGAAATGGCGGACACTGTCACCTATAATTTACGAAACTTTCTATATTAACGACCCCATTCCAGATGGCCGTAGAGTAAGATGGAGAAAAAGAGAGAGAGAGTTGAATCACTTTAGTTTCCAGCATACAATGCAATACATCAGAAATGAAAGTTAATATTTATTAATTAATGAGTTTCTAACGGAAAGGATAGGCGATTATGTAGGTGAATAATGGATCTTATGTACAGCGGCGTATTATAAAAGCAGAAGAAGAAGAAGAGAACCAATTATTAAGGAACTCACATATATGAATTCACCCTCGCCACTGTGTTACACTCATATTTAAGACCTCGTCTATTGCTGTATATTGATAGCCTACTAAAATGTGTGATCATTGCTGATCATTGCCTCATTAGAGTAGACAAAAGAACTTTGGTTACAATTTGCATCCGTCCAGCAACTGATTCCGAGTAAAATGAAGAGATGAAAGTTACAAATAATGTAAGTAAGCGATATGTACGGGGTGTGATAAAAAAATACGGTGAATGAATCTTTATAGCAGCAACTGTTGACGCTATATCCAGTTATGATGTTATCCGTCTGATAGCCTGATTCTTTGAGAAATTCAGTGTTAACTTTGAACAAGTTGTGACTTGTCTTCCAGAATAAGAGGAGTACGGGAAAAAGTGTCAAAGAAGCTTATGAACTATTAAAATCAGTGTATGGCATTAATGTTGTGACTCTGAAGACTGCCTACTAGTAGTATGAGCGATTTAAAATCGGAGTCGGTTGAAGTCGAGCAACCTCGACTACAAAAAGTGGCAAAACGGATTCGTTTAAACAGGCGATTGACTATTCTAGAGCTTAGGGAAGAACTAAATATCTCGCATGCGTTCATGCAAAGCCAGAAAAATGGTTCAATGGCTTCCTTTTTCGTCACGAACACGCCAGTGATAGGCTGCCAATCTATCTTGCAAAGGTATATTCACTATATAATAGACCCAGATAAGAACGAAAGATTGTCGAATGAAATTATATCATGGAAGACTTCATTTTCTAACTACTTTCAAACCACATACATACATGAGCTCAATATCTAGAGATGAGATCATCATCCTCATGGGAGACATGAATTTCACCCTAAATCGGATTAATTCAAGAATTGAGTATGTCCGGAACAAGAGAGAATCAGACATTGGCCGTTACTTCATTGTTTCAGTTATTTCAATTCAAGTTAAGTCGTAAAATGACAATAAAACTTTTTACATCAAATGGGAAGTGCTATTTCAATCTTGAGTAGTTTACACAGAATATGAATAAATGATGAAACGATGGCCACCGGTTGCCCAAATTTGAGAGGATGAAATAGTTCGTGAAGTTCTTAAGTACAAAAGAGAATGTGTAAATAAAGTTACTAAACAATGGCACGGTAGACGAAAAGATAAGTAAAGCTATATTTCTGGATAACTGTGTAGTTTAGAAAAATGTAGTCGCGCAGGAGATCTGGGAATTTTTTAGTCGATTACTAATTAAAATTAATCAATTCGATTCAATTTTCAATACACTAAAATCGGCAAACCGAATTGAAGATTTTATCGATTAAATTTTTAATTGTTCAAAAAAATAACAGGTAATTCGATTAATATTTCAATATCAACGACTGATGTCCATGGAGAGTAACTGAGAAATATATGTAATGGGAGTTTCGGGCAATACCTTCGTGATTTAGATTAGGCAGACAAGACATATCTCCTCTGACGAATAATTTCTCAGGATCATTGATAGGATTATGTATTTCAAGCTCATCAAAATCATTAAAATAGGTGGTGGTATTCCAACATCACAAGAACTCACGCTGAAAATAATTTCATTTATCATACAATAAAATTTGTAATTCTCAGTTCATTCTAAGTCACTCTAGGAATACAATACAGAGGAATTAGAAAAATACTTAATTTTTCTTCTCGTATATTTTAACATTTAGATACGACAAAATGGAGCTGCAACCTTGGCCTGGGGTGAGATTCTGACGTATATTAGAAGTTCATTTTGGTTTGTGTGTAGAACTATCTAGTGCTTGCGAAAATGCTTCCTTGTTATAATATCAGATGATTCCACTTGTACCATTTTGAACCGTTTTAGTCGCTAAAAGCCAGCAATGACTCACTCGAATATAAAATCAACGATCGACCTGATTTAGAGAAGGCAGCAATTTTTTCTTACAAATATACTTTAAACATTTTCCTTAGAATAATTCTAACAATATTTTTATGTATTATTTGATGCCGACAATGGGTGCTTGGGCCACTAAAATTTTTTATGAGCAATACGCATTTATTTCTTCTAAGAAGTTTACAGAAAATGTTTCAGCAGAATTTTTATTCAGTCTCTAGTGACCAACTGGACTGGAGTTATTTTCAGATACAATAACTGTAATCTTTTGTGTCCGCAGAACATAGCAGAACAAAACATACACAAAAGAACGCCTCATACATTTTCATAGAATATTTAAATGAAGCGAACAGTGTACACTTCAATCGACAGAACAATTTGTTCTCTCCAGTATATGGGAGTTCTAGAACAAGGTACACATAAAAATCGAGCTAATGTGTACCGTTGTCGTCCTAAAAAAATTCATATGAATTCTAATGAAAAACCTTCCAGTAAATTTCTAATAGAAAATTGAGGGTTTCCCTACACCAAGGCGAAGCATCGTTGATTTTATATTAAAGGGAGGCATTGCTGGGTTACCCTTTGGTTACGTTTGAAGTAGCGGAGCCTCTACAATACAACAAGTAACTAAGTCAAATTTCGTTTCGCAATCTCTAGATAGTTCTATACACAAGGGTTAAATGATAATGATAAATCAAATAGAACTACGATAAAAATTGAGGTAGAACAAAATTCTAGGGAAATGTCAAAATATGTAACAAAAATTGATGACACCTTGATTCTGATTTTTATTATTAGATATGTACGCTTTTTGTCACATTTTTGACTATTCACCACGATTTTGTGGTAGTCTATATAGTTTTTCACCATGATTCACTTTAATTCATTGTTTTAATATACCACACCCAAAATGAAGTAAAATAGATTTTCGGGGAATAAACGAGAAAATATGTGGTAAAATTCACGATAAGGTTGACACAAGAATTTTTTTTTTATAATTCTATAATAATTACAGTCACTTTGTAGAATTACAGAAACAAATAAGATTGTCTCGCAACGTTTCTTGAAATTATGAGAGAAAAGACTTAAAAGACTTTTCATCCTAACTTCAATTTACTGTCAAAATAATATTTTGATACTTTTTGTCATACAAAATTTATATTATTTTTCATTGTAAAGCTTCATCTAAGCCTCGATTTCTTAGAGATTTTGCCACCGTAAGTCCGCGAACGCTAATGCGCTGTAATCAAACATGAAGGAAATTATATCCAAGAAAATGCAGTTATGGCAAAAACAGTGAATTTTACAAAGGATAGCATGAAGAGCTCATTGGTTTAATAAATACATAATAATAAATAAATCGCAGTCTGCCTTTTAAAATATAAAATTAAAAGCTCAAAGGACGCTTCTTCTCTTTTTTTCTGAAACATTTCATTTATTTAAATATAACAGTAACAGATCTTTTTCATCTATATATATCTTCCTCATGCAGCAAAAAAAGATCACTTTCAAAACGCATTCTACTATAAAAAATGAATATTTCGGTTGTATCAACTAGAAATTTCAAACACGACTGCATATAATTTCTTTGGAACCACACGGGCGGCGATAAACGGTGAAGCATTTGCGTTGCACGTTTGCGTCGGTGAGATCTCTAGGAACCCGTAGCTGTAGAAAAAGAGTAAGAGTTCATCTCGTTAGTGTATATTTTGACAGGTATCTATCACCTAGAGCTCGATTATCAATGACAGAATTGATCGTATTTATCTTTATACAATTAAATAACGTTGTTCCCAGTGCATAAATCATGCATACCCGACTAATTGCTATTGAGTTGATACACATTTTCTAATAGTGTTTAAACAATAAAACAAAATTAAGATTGTTATGGTTTACGAAGTTATGTAGTATGTAATTAGAAGTAATATAAAAGCAAAAGATTATTAAAAAATATTAAGAGAGTAGGACAACAAATAGAACCTTGAGGAACACCAATAGTAAGCGGATTAAGATAATATGTAGGTGACACTGTCTAATATTTATATGTGTTCAAACCTATTATTTCTAATTTTTGCATATTAGTTTTGTGAATTTTATAAATTTGCTCAAAATTATATTACTTATGTGAAAAAACTACTTATGAAAAATACGTATAAATATTATATAATATTATAAACATGTATAGATAAAAATTGTTATACATAAAGCGTCTATAAATAAAAGCACATGCGTATAACTATTGAATATAATAACAAACTGCCACACATGAATAATAGTATATGTTACACGAAACAAAAATTAATAATAAAAAAAATAATAACAATAACTATCACAACAACAACAACACAACAATTATATTACTCTCGTCCTCCTCCTCTATATAATGTGTAGACATTGTACAGTGTATACATATATATATAGAAATAATTCACTCTAAAGTGATATGTACATATAATTACGAGTATGCTTAAGTACCCGTAAACCCTCTAATTAAAACAAAGCAATTATTAAAAACTAAACGTGCAATATTCAAAAATATCCACACGTAAACATAATGAAATGTTACCAATACATTCTGGGGAACCTGGATACGGTTGAGCGAATGTGGACTACTGTTAAGCGTTGTCATTGTGCGGCGCTGAAATTTGAAGTATTCAAGAAATAATTTTATATGAAAATCTAATTGATTTACTTTTTGGTTGTTATTAAATTGTTTTTATTAATTTTTTTCTTTGTTTACTTGTTATAATTTATTGTCCAAATAAAATATAAAAAAGATAGGCAAAAAAAAATGATTTTTTATTATATTTCATGGGAGTTTTTGAGATACTTAGTTGACATAAAAAAAAAGAAGATATATGTATTTCAAAATCGCTTAAGCTCTATTTATTGCATTTAAAGGAAGCTATCTATTAAGATTTTTATCGAATTCTGCCAGCACACAAGGATTATTATGATTCGAAATTGCCCTATACAATAAAATTTGATAGAATTCTATTTTGATGGGTGTAGGGAAAGTAATATAAATCGGGAAATTATTTAAATTTGTTATTTCATTGAGATATTGTTGGGAGATTCCTTAGGGAATTATATG
This sequence comes from Dioctria linearis, assembly GCA_963930735.1. Taxonomy (NCBI): domain Eukaryota; kingdom Metazoa; phylum Arthropoda; class Insecta; order Diptera; family Asilidae; genus Dioctria; species Dioctria linearis. The sequence goes on along the minus strand of OZ005743.1, from coordinate 168,539,042 downwards.
GGATGGTTGAGATTGATTCATGTATGAAGTATATACATAGACTATTTGTGAATTTCGTAAAAAAAAAGAGACTTTGTTAAGCACTTTTTTTATATAAGGAATTTTGTTAATGGAATCAGAAACCACACGGATTATAATGTGCTTCTCTTTGAATAGGATTTATAAAGAGGTTTCAAACAATTGCTTACAGCTGGAAAACTAAATTACCACAAAAGGAGATTAAAACGATTACCTCGTATAATATCAACATACCTATTTGAGTTATGGAAGGATCAGCAGAATTCTGCTAGGAAAAATTTAAAACATTTCAGAGAGGATAATAATATAGGGGCAACTAGGACAAAAGATTATTTATTTTATAACCAAAATGTAGAGTCGTACAAAGAACAGGTTAACTGTATCCGTGCTGGACTAGTAGAAAGTACATAATAAAATTTATAAAAAGAGGTCTATCGAAAAAACTAAGAATAAATAGAATAGATGGCAGAAAGACTAGATATCGCATTCACCACAAAAGAAGAGTATACAAATTTTATATGGATGGTGAGACATTCCGATTGAGTGATTCAAATTTTATCGCATCTGCCATGTTGAGGAGGTCGGTAAATCATATGTATGTATATAAAAATTCTGTTATTAAAGCAACATTAGCTCTCGGCACGTTCTAAAACATGCTTTGGTCTATTCCGGAATACACCACCCACCAATTTCACAATTTGTATACATTGCTCTGGTATACCATGTGATATCTAGTTCTTGTGTCATCTATGGTAAAACGCACAGAGAATGTCGAATTAGGAACAGATACCAAAAAAGTAAAATAATGTAATTTACAATCAATTTCTTGCATTTACCTAAATATAAAAAAAAAGTCCGTCAATTAACAGTTTTTGTGATTAAAAAAACTTAAATCCTGTACTCCGAAATGTGCAATTTTTTGGGTTTTGGTCAAAAAGGAAAAAGAAAAACTTCCGAAAATCCAACACACAGCTACTTTAACAGGATGAGCAGTCATCAGATGACTGATAATCATTTTTCTTATAAATTCCTTTCATACTCAAGAAACGTCTAATTCAAAACCTTTTTCAGAGATACCAATTTTGAAATTTTTTCCAAAATTATAAAAGCTTCTTGATTTTTATCTTGGAGCTCAAAACGTTCTAGGTCTATGTATATTGTGCTAAAGCACTTATTTGATTTTAATGGTGTCTTTCTAAATAAGACGGCCACGATTTCAATTTTGAAACAACAATGAATAACAAACGAAGAAATCGACTCTTACAGTTTCTTGACAAGAATTTATTTGAAATCTAATAGTTAATAATTTTTAATAGATTCTATTCCAATAAAAAGCACTACTCTAAAGAGTTTCTCAAAAGTTGTAGATTCTGGAAGAGATAACTAAGAAGGGAACTAATTGGTACGCTTATTGCTTTTTCAAAATATGAGAAATGGTCAGAACAGAAGGTATTACTAATTACTTACAACAAAATCAATGGAATACTACAAGTCCGTAAAGCACGTCAATAGTGGAGATATTTTAATTATTCAATAACAGTCAACAGAATATAAACAGAAAAAACCTCCAAAAAGAGATAAGTCTTAAATTGCATGAGCATATAAAGAATAGCAAGTTTGAAAAAAAAAAATTGCATTAAACCATTGCAGCACGGCTGCAAATGATATTCAATAAAATTTCTAGGAGATTTTCATAGCGAATCACTCATGCGAAAGTGGATGGAATAAAAATGGAAATCGAGCAAGAATTACCATCTCGTTGCATCCTTGAAGGATTTTGTTTACATAACTTACCGCTAACCCATCGGAGTACAGCAGAATGACGCGCACGTTATGAAGATATTCTGCTGACAAGAAAACCTATTTTTTCGTGTTCACCTGTAGTTATGTACATATTTAGGACTATTCTTATAGCAGAACTGTGTACATTGCTAAATCCAGGATATTTGTGACCTAGAAACTCAACCATTTCACTAGGAAACAATAATTTTCAAGTGGTAAACCACGGTTGTATATTTTCATGCATTATATCCAGGTAGGTGGGTACAACGGTACAGACGAATATTTTTTTAGGTATAGAAAAATGAATATTTTTTGGTAATGTTTCAACACGAAAACAAGCTCGAATACACCCAACCGTAATATAGGGGGGATACTGGTAAAAGTCAATGCGGTGGAGCGGTTGAGAGAATTGCACAACACACTGAGCACAATATGCCCACATTTCCTATAGGTTATATTGAAATATTAAAACATCTCTACTATCTCGGCAATTAAAATTGCAAAACTCCAATATTTGAGCAAAGCAGACGGAATATTTCCATAGGGGATTTTCCTCTAATTTACATTTTTGCATATAGATACATCAATATGAGTTTATCTTCATAAATTTTTTGGATATTGTACATTCGATCGGGTTACAGACTTTGAAGAGAGCTACATGTTTGCATAATTTGTAAAAATGATAGATACTTTTATGATGAAGGATAGATATTAGGGTAAATTGTTATTTATTTCAAAATTTTCATGCTGTGCATACATACATATATAGATATGCACCTACTAGACTATGTATATTTATACACGTATATTATTGCGGCAACAACCACGAAAATTGCAAAACATTTCGTTATTAAAAATATTGTATTTTATTAAAGCTACAAATATGTGAAATTCGCATATGTTTTTTTTAGTGAAAAATTAAGTAAAAAGCAAGAAAAAAAACCAACAAGTTCTTGTGAACGATATTAGACTAATAATGTATGCCGACTGGCCTAAAGTTATCAATTTATAATTAATTAGTTTAATTCTAGAAAATGCCCAGTGGGAGTTAGATTAGTTTCTGATATTATATCTATTTGTATTCCTAGGGACGAAAATTTGGATGACTATAACAGAAAACAGGGGGAAAGCCTGAAATAAAATAAGAGAGGATATTGAAACAACGGTCGTATGTTTCCAAGAGGCCATAATATCTTCATATCATGAAAACTGTTTGTGAACCAAGGGTGACAGAACGAAATTCCACTTAATGGTCTAGAACATCGCTACTGTCCCAAGAAAAAAACTAAACTGGAGAATTGCTGCTAAAATCTTCAAGTAACATACTTATATATAATTAAATTGAAAATAGGCTCATAAAAGATCTGTGGATAATGATGGAATCCTCTCCGTAATATTTCGAAAAGAACTTTATGAGGTCTTGCCCACCATTATAAAAGATTTAAGAGTAACTTATGCCTAAAGATAAAAGGGGATACTCAAAGTATGTGGTGAAATTAATATATCAAACCTAAATCATATCGTCCCTTCAGCTGTTCTGCTTACAGAGCAGTTAATCTCGAAGCAGTTTGCTTCGTGTAACCGGTGCAATAAGCACAACATCCACAGCTCATCTAGAAACACTATTGAACCTACGGACTCTTACATAAGAAGAGGGCGAAGGCAATCAGAACAACATTGGTGGAAGGAATTGAGACTCACATCTTTATACCGACGATTTCAGAGTAATATCAGATAACATTTTTATCAAAGTCCCGGGAAATACTCTTATATTTTAGGTAAAACTATATGGCATCAGATTGTAAAAGCTTTTGTCGCCAATACACAAATAAAAGGAAAGTTCCGTATTAAATTTAAAGATTTGACAACTGGGGTTAAGATATACAAAAAATATACGTATAAAAGTAAGTGGGGGAGAGGAGTTAGATGCGCCGTTTCGGGGGTAGGAGAGGGCTATATGATCTAGGATACTTTTGACACCATATAACTATTTTTTCCATAATGCAGACTATACAAAGATAGTATAGCTATCAAATGATAGTAAATTGTCAAGTCTGTCCAAAAAAATAAACCAAATTTCCCGTGGAACTGGTGTTAAAGTAAATAGTATTAGGCATGAGAAGAAGTAAGTTCCGTTTTCTAATAGATGGCGTAACTCTAATTGTATGTATAACGTCTGAACCGGTTTGACATCTATTTTATTTGACAGGTCTAATGTCAGTGTCAGAATCCATTGTATCTCGATCAGTTAAAGTGTTTACAACAGATTTTCTTTTTTCGATTGATCATGGTGAGTTTTGTACCAAATAATCGACATTTGCGGAAAGTATTGTTATACTTTTATAATTTAAAGAAATCCGATGCTGAAGGTCATCGTTTGGTACCTCATGAGCTAACTATAATGTTGCTGAAGCCATTTGAAACCGTTACGGGCGCTGTCTACAGGCCAGATCAGAATAGGACAATCGACACGATAAGATAATACTTTTGCATGACAATGCAAGACCTCATATAGTTCAACCATTGAAAAACTACTTATAAGGGCTGAACTTTGAAATGTTACAGCATCCGCCGCACTCACCGGACATTGCACCTTCCGATTACTATTTGTTCCGGTCGATGCAGTCAGCCCTTAGTGGAGAACGGTTTCATTCTTTTAAAAGTATTCAAATTTGACTCAATAATTGAAATTTGGCCGCTTCGAAGAACGAGCAATTATTTAAAGATGGAATCCGCAAGTTGCCGGAAAGATGGTCAAACGTCGTACCTTCCGTTGGAGCATACTTTCAATGATGTTCAAAAAAGACATATTTTTTAAATAAAGATTTACTTTTACCAAAAAACGGAACTTACTTTTTCTCATACCTAATAGCAAAATTAATGAATTTAAAATTGAAAATGAATTAATGAATTAGAAAATTGATTAATGAATTTAAAATTGAAAATCCAGTCAGAATATTTTTTAAAAAAATGTTTAGTTTTGGCGTTCTAGAATTCCCGACAAAATACAATTGAAGAACTGGTGAGGCATTTTTTTGTTTCCCTTAGATGGTACATTTCTATCTGAGTAACTATAATAAGAAAGTTAATGGGAGAAAGTATTTAAATTCAAAAATCTCTCTATCGAATGCTAAGCTATATTTCATAGCATAGTCGAAACTGTTTTCGAGGTTGAATGATTGAACGACCTCATCAGCAAAGTCTTACTGTTCAGGAGTGTCTATAATAATACAATAAGACAAGTAGTAGACATAGTATTCGCTGTAAATAATCGAAGACAGCCAAAATTACATGGGTCAAGATTGAAGGAGGATGGAAATATATGAACAATGTCCATAAAGATAAAGACCACAGTTTTGATGTTGTTTACTCCATTTAAGAGTGAAATTAGTTTCCAACATTAGTTCTTATAAAATTTAATATGAAGATTTTCTTGGAAATGCGAAAATAAGGGACACACATATTCGAAAATTACCAAGTTCGGAATATTATGTACATAAATGTTGGTATGGTGAGTATTTTGGAAAAATATCTTTTGCGGGGGGCAGGGGGTGTTATGTGTGCCAAAAGTCTTGAAGGGTTTTCACCAAGAGAGCCAGCTATAAAACTTTTCCGAACACAGTTCCCGTTTCTTAATAAGCGACTGGAAATCACCTAACAAAAAAGAAAAACATAAAAATTCAAGAAACATAGTCTCGGATATCCAAGTCTGGTGGAGAGGCTCTGTTAGCACCTAAATAAGTTTCAAGCAGTTACATTTTTATGATGGATCGGAGATAAAGCGGATTTATGTAACTCTTTCAATGAAAATATTTTTCTTTAGCATATTTTTGTTAATAATATAAATGAATTAAGAAAAAAAAAATAAATGAATTAAGAAAAAAAAAATAAATAAATAAATAAAAAAAAAATAATTTTGTGTTAATACGCGAAATTTTCAAAATGTTCCCAAAAACATAATCTCTATTCTCAACCTGAATGCAATTTGCGTGATTGAGTTTTTTCTTCTTCTAAATTTTACTTAAATTTGAATTAATCAAACTTCTACATACGGACATACATGCAAAACGATTAGATAGTTATAAAAATTAATCAAAAAATAAATATAGTTTTTGTTTTATATAATATTTACAAAACAAAAGTGTAATCTATACACAGTTCTTTATTATTGTACAGCAGATCGAAAATATAATAAAGAGAAAATAAAATAAAAAAAAAATCAATCAACCAACCAAAAATACGAACAAACGAATTTTAGTAAAAAAAAAATATATATATAGTTAAAAAGAATCTTCTATCGGGGGTTATTCCCAAAAAACCATAATATACATATTACATAGTTATCATCTATGACAAGTATAATAAAATATAGACAGTGAAAATAATAGGCATAATATTAATATAATATGTATTCACATAATACTCTAAAAAAGAAGATAATGAAATTGACGAAAACGTAAATAAATTGTGAAAAATATGAAATCAGGTAAAGTAAAAAAAGAAAAGAAAGAAAAGTTGAAAATTCAAAAAATTTCACTTGACAGTACATTTAATATTGCCGGTTGTGCTGGAACTTCCGTCACTGGTTTCGCTGCCTGCAAGAAAGAAATAAAATCATGGAATATATACAGCTAAGCTATATATGTATTTAGATTGTGTTTTGTTTGTTTTTTTTTTGTATTTTTTTTTTGCAAATAATCCTATTGTTTATCCAAGATATTCCACTCGGTGCAAAAACTTCTTACAACCTATGTATGTAATGTAATGTAGTAAAAAAAAAAAAAAACAATGCGTAAAAAACCACCAACATTCCTGTGAAACCAAAAGCACCCCTCAAGCTATAGAAGATCTTTCAAAAAAAATTTTCATTTTACAAAATATTATTTTTATACTCGAATATATGTATGTACGAGGTAAATATAAAAGCATTGCAAAAGGTATATAAAAGCGTAAGTTCTAATAGTATTTTTTTAATTTATAGTTTATAAAACTTTGTGAAGTAGTATAACATGGGGCTAATAAGGTTAAATATTTGAAAAATTTTACATGCAAATAAGCGTTGCATAAACGGTAAATAAATTGATTAATTCCTTTCATACTAATTTTATAATAACTACATTACGGATTGGATTATTATTAATTTGTGTAATTTTATTTATATTGATTATAATAATTATTAAAAAAACATGAAATCCAAATTTATTTAAACCTTGAACATTTCAATGCTGTCCAAAGTGCATTTGTGATCAAATTTATGAACAATTTTAACTGCGCAGAATCATTACGCATGCAGTTCGAGTTATCGGAATGAAATGAATATAACGATTAAAGTATGTGCAGTTTATGTGCAGCATTAGATTACAACATGTAAAAAGGATGATGGTTCTGCAATAGATAAAGCATGATACAGGGAATGGAAGATGAAGGTAATCTGGTGTAATTAATAAAAACTGCTGCATATGAATGAGTGAAGTCTTCAAGAGTATTATGTCGTTTCTCATTCGCACTTTTACTTTAATCACACTGGTCGACACAGTTTTTGTCTCCGAAATAAGAACAAAGGAATCAAATTGCTCTGGTTCTGGTATCATAATGTTCATTCCTAACAGGGGTCCGGAAAGAAACGATATGGGAACTGTTCTTAAACGTTCCCGTAACTTTTCGTTCCTTCCGGAACGATATAATTTTTTTTAAAAAATATCGTTCCGGAGTGAATTTAAAAATATCGCTCCGGTGGAACGAATTCGTTTTATAAATAATGAAGAGTAATTTTTAGAACTTTTCCGATTAAATTTTCGAATAAAATTCTCGTGTCATAATTATTAACAAAAATTTCGATAAAATTTAAGCGGCAGATATTAATCAACTGCAAATGTAAGGAAGCAAGCGCATGATTTATGAGCATTGCTAATCTTTTGAGGGTATACACTGAGCAAACAAATCGCAAACACATGTTTGAATTCTTGTTTTTGATTAAATCTGTACGTATTGCAAATGCAAATGAATTTGTGTCATACCCTGTGCTCTTGTTTCGTGTTAAATGCACATTTGCAACAGATTCATTCTAAAGAAAAAATTTGATTTTAGGTTAGTTAAATACTAAATACTGGATGGAACTTAAACTTAAAATACGGTCGTTTTCATCAAGGTGTCCTTGCAAAAGAATTTGCACTACGGCTTGATGAGAGAGAAAGTATGCTGATGAGCTCTGATGTTTTTTTAGCCGGACTGTATTTAGATCCAAGGTTTGAAAATATTATTTCACTTATCTTCAGTTGGGCTATAGAAACTGTGTTCCTTTTGCAGATTTCATTGTGTTATTGTGTCGACAAAGCCTTAAAATAAAAGCAGAGTCATAAGGTTTTTAAAATCTGTTGCCAGAAAAATCCACCATTTTGGAAGAAGCTTTTATCATAGTTACTGAATGTTGTCACTTATTCACTTTTTAAAGGAAACCGTAGAGAGGCCGGATAGCAGTGCCACTAGAAGCGATTCACTAGGTAACTTTCAGGTAGGCCAACCTGATAATTCATTACCTGGATCTACCAATGAAAACTCGGGATTGAGTTTGGCTTTGGACATTTCTGAATCCACCACTAATTCTTTGTTGGAGGAATTTTTAAGTGCATATTTGGAGGAGATACCAATATGAGTCCTGCTGCAGAGGAAGTGCACCAACACTTGCGGGAATATTATGCTGCCATTGATGGTTTTCATGTTACAAGAAAGTATCCCATCTTCACGAGTGTTTTATCTTTTTGTCATGAAAAAAGCTTTCGAAGTGAATCAATGCAGATAGCAAAAATTGCAAAGGTTGTATTAGCAACTCCAGCTACTCAAGTGAGTGTTGAAAGGAGTTTTTCAGCTTTTAGGTGCGTTCTAAATGATTGTAGAACTAAGCTCACTAACACAAACCTGTAAAACGTGTTGTTAGTGCGTTTAAATCAATACACAATATCTAAGCTAATTTATAAGTGCATGTTACAACGTTACAATATGTAAATAAAAGCAAAAATATGTATAATTCTAAAAAAAATTCAAATAAAGCAGCGAAAGTGTTGAAAGATCTAATCTTTTTGTTCTTTGAGGAACTAAATCTCTAAGGAGCAATTCAATAGTTCTTTGAAAAATAAAGTTCGTAGCGGAACTTTTCACTCGGAACGATATTTTTTCGTTCCGACAAAACCACTCCGCTCGGAACTTTTGATTTTTTTTTTCGTTTCTTTCCGGACCCCTGAATACTAATATTAAAAATTTCCGGTTGGTTCGTATTTGGGCTTCTCAGTGATCCTTTTACGGAAATTTTGACCTACATAAGTCATCTCGGTTGTAATTACAGGGCAATCTTCAAAATTGTGTTTTTTTCATTTTGGAGTTATCTCTATACAAAAAATAATTTTAAGCATTACTTTGATAGGTGGTGTAATAGAAATCATATGATAATTTTTGTTATGTTCGTGACACATTTACTCCGTTGGATAATGGAACACTATAACTCCTGCACTGTGAACTATACAAAATATAATGTCGGGATCCCTGTAAGACACCTAGACAAGCCATGGGTTCCACACTTATTTTGTAGAAGTCGTGCTAAATACTTATATGACTGGAAAGCGCATCAACGAACATGGATGCCATTTGGTGTACCAATGATATGGACAGAACTAGTAGATCATGACAACAATTGTTGTTTTTGCATAAACTGAACACGAGGATTAACTGTGCGTTAAAGAAGCATTGGATACGCAGCACGACCACCTAGACCGCATGATGAAAGTTATCCAGTTCCTCAGGTTGCAGCAAGCTCATCACCAGGAGAAAGTGAAGCTAGTAGTGTAGAATCTCCCGTCGATGCCTCTAAAGATATCGAATTTTCACCGTCAACCATGTTTACTCAACCAGAAAAAATCAAGCTACTTAGTAAGGGATTTAAACTTATCGAAATAACTAGCAGAACTTCTTCACGCCTACAGCAATGGAATCTTTTGGAGAAGGAAGCAAAAATTACTATGTTTCGTCATCGTCACAAAGATATTGTAGACTTTTACAGTATGGATGGTTATTTAGTGTATTGCAACGACATTGAAGGTGTTTTTGAAAGTCTTGAAATAGAACATAATCCTGAACAGTGGAGACTATTCATCGATCCTTCTAAAACAAGTCTCAAATAGGTACTTCTCCACAACAACACAAGCAATTACTCTTCTGATCCTGTTGGTTATGAAAATATGAAGAAGTTGATGGCAAAAATTAACTACACATTCTTGGAGGATTTGTGCTGATTTTTAAAGTTATCGCTGTACTTTTGGAGTTACAAGATTACACCAAATACTATTGCCTTCTATGTCTGCGGGATAGTCGCGATAAAGAGAATAATTATCTTAAACGCGATTGCAATACAAGAGAACATTTTACGCCAGGAAATCAAAATATTTAATATGTTTCTTTAGTGGATAAAGAAAAAATCATCCTCTCCACATCAAATTAGGTTTAATGAAAAACTTCGTGAAGGCAATGAATCGTGAAGAAGGATTCCAATATCTTCGAGAAAAGTTCCCTAAAATAACTAACTGAAGCCAAAATAAAAGAGGGAATATTTTTTGGCCTTACTAGCGCAAGTGGAATCCCGTTCTGCTAGCTAATTCTTGTTGATTCTTGTTGGACTTTAAAGAGGGAAGCCGTACATGTAATTTATAAAAGAAAATCAACAATGCAAAAATATTTTCATGAATGAACATTTATAATATGAATAAATGTACTTAAAAATTTCACAAATTTGTTTTCATTAATATCTAAGACACCCGAACCAACTTTACTTTATGACTATGGTACTAATTCTTCTATAGAGGCCCTCTTTTAGAATCAGTTCAAGTCAATTCGGATATAAAAAAAAACATTAAATTTATTGACCAGTGTTATCATAGATCACCTGCACTTTTTTGGCCGTATTTTGCACCCCTATGCCAAAAGTATAACACGTGGTACAAAATCAAGATTATCAATCATGGTCTAAAAAGGAATGAGTTTACCAAATGTCTTGCGTTTACGTTTAAAGGATAGTTAGTTATAAAATTGATAAAAACAACATAAAATACCTTAAAACTTGACACAACTTTGGATTCGAGTCAGCAATTACTCTGAAGAAATTCAAATTAAATTTCTACTGAAAGGATTAGATGTTGATACGAAAGAATTAACATTAGAAAACAGTATGGGTTTTTCATTAAAAACAAAAAGAGTTTACTTTTGAACATAAAATCTAAATACCTTCATCATAAATCACGTTTGAAATTGAAGGAGAGGGCAAAATATCTAGGTATCATATTAGATAAAAAACTAAGCTGGAAACCACACCTTGAGAGCAGAGCGAATAATGCTCTTACAGCCTTCGCGATGTGCCGCAGATCCATAGAGAAAAAGTAAGGACTTAAACCGAGTATGATCCTATGGATCTACAGTGGCGTCATCCAACCCATGCTAACCTACGGTTCTGTGGTGTGATGGAAGGCAACATATACCCCGTGCATATACACGTCAAGAAGGGGGCGTCAATCGCTGCGCTCAGGCTGCATATCAATCAGATCTGGATTCACACTTGTACAAGAGTTCCAGATGAGTCCTTTTATATATCAATGATATTGTCAAAAGCTTCTCTGTCAGCATATTTCTTCTATATGCAGATGATATGAAATTGTTTGCTCAAATTCGAAACGCTAATGATGCGGAATTATTTCAATCTGAATTAAATAGCCTTTCTAAGAGGAAAATTATTTTATTTTAAGTGCTTCCAAATGCAAAGTTATGTCATTTGGTCGCTCACGTCAGTCTCTGCTGATGAAATACGACATAGATGGCAATGAGCTTATGAGAGGGTCTTTGAGGTGCTGGATTTGATAAAGAACTTAATTTTCGTAAGCATTACGACTACATAGCTGCTAAAGCCAGTAGAAACCTTGGATTTCTATGTCGTGACTCTCAGGACTTTACGGACCAATTTACCTTTAAATCTTTGTACATTGCCTTGGTGCGTTCTGTATTAGAATATGCATCCCCAGTCTGGAATTTCAATATTCAATCTTACTCGTATGACTCCAGGTTGGAGTCTATTCAAAGAAAGTTCACAAAATATTTGGTAGCAAAATCCTTTGGTAAGGAACTTTGTCCACATTATCAAGCTAGGTGCTTATTTATGAGCCTCGAATCTCTCCAAGCAAGAAGAGAAATAGCTGAAATTTTAGTCATTATGGATCTTTTGTGCAATGAGGTGGATTGCATGGATTTGCTGTATTTGATCAATGTATATGCACCGGAAAGAACTATCTGTTGTCGGCAACTGTACAACATAGAACCAATTATGGCTTTAGAGAGCCGCTTACGAGGTCAATGATTAAATTCAAGCAGTACTACGAGTTCTTAGATCTGAATAACAGTAGGGTTATTTTTAAATCAAAACTTAAGGAGCTTCTAAGATTAAAGTTTGTAGTTTAACTCAAATAATACATGCGTTATAATTATTCTGTGTACTTTATTTAATCTGAATTGTTCAATAAGGTTTAAATTTTGGTCTACCTAGTCTGTAAGAGAGATTTCTCTGTAGACCGTAATAATAAATAAATATATAAATGAGTCCATCTTTGAGTTCGTACATTCCATCGTATCTGACATAGACAGGGACAGCGATCATCTCTTCGAGATTATGCTGAAGAGCAACTTTAAATCGAAAATTTCAGATAGGGAAGAATGGGAATCACATTTCGTGCTTCAACCATTGACAAATCCTATCATATATACAGACGACTGCCAAAACGGAAGCAAACACTGGAGCAGGTGTTTTTTTGCGAGGAGACTCACATGGAAAATACCATACACCTTGAAAGTCATGTCACGGCTTTCCAAGCGAAAGTCAAGGCCATCCTTGAAGCGGGAAGGTATCTCCTTAACTTAGACCAAGGAAATTGCAATCTACTCGGACAGCCAAGCAACTGTTAAGACCTTGTCAAAACCCCTAACAACCTCCAATATTGTACTGGAATGTAAAACAATCCTGAACTCACTCTCTCGGAACAACAGGGTCCTGGTGCAATCTCTTCTCACGGGTCCCTTACACAGGGGCTTGTTGACAGTCCGGTATGCAGAGGATGCGGAGAGGAATTTGAAACGGCGACTCATTTTCTTTGTCACTGTCCGGCTCTCTCAGGAAAACGTTACAGATTCCTTGGCTCACATTTCCTGGAAGAACTGCATAAAGCCCGTAAGGAGGCTTGGGTGGTCAATTTTGAATTTTGTTAGAGCATCCTGTTGGGACTTATGAGTGATTGTTCATAAGTTGGGAGGGTGAATAATGGGCTTCGTTATGGCGTACGTTCCAGAGACCCAGTCCGGTTCCCAACCTCGCTTCAATCCATCCATCTATATAATTCATGCAGATGCACAGATATATCCTGTTACATTGCTGTTTATATGTACTAGTAATAGAAGATAATATTTTTTAAATTTCTTATATCGCTATTTCACGGTAACAGTCGACGTCACGTGTAAGCAGCATTTATAAAATAATATTAAACACTAAAAACCTCATAAAAAATGTCGCAAAATTTCTAGCAGACAAAGATTACATTGCGTAAAGGTAGAATTATGTAGTTGGTGTTGGTATCGTAGTCGCATGCATGAATGGCTTGCCGAACTGAAATCAAAATACAGCAACTACTGATTCCTTTATTTGTAGTATTTTTATTTATTGCAATCTTCGGAATAAATTCTCTGGCGGTTTTGAACAGATTATTGGTGTAATATGTATCTGTCTGCTAGGTAATTAAGAAAATTAAATAGGTAAAGATGACGACTGGGTTTGACAATTATTTACACAATAATTTCCATATTTTTTTTCTTTTTAATTACAAAAAAGACAGCAAGTAAGAGTGGATAGATAGTCGTAATATCCGGTTCGAGGATCAAAAAATAAAAACTGTCGTTTGATTTTAATCTAGTCTGAAAAGATTAAGTTCATACTATTGAACTTGAGGCCCAAATTCATTTGATTACATAGATCAGCCGCAGTAATTACATTATTGATCTAATGCAGTGTCAACAGTTTAATATTGACAGAAATATATAGCGATCATTTAGTTTATGATTGCATACTATACATAGCAAATAAATGCTGGATTTCATGTTTCTTTATACATTTATGTAAAATTATTTTTAAAAATTTTATTTCTAAATTATCTCAAATTAGTATCAAATTCATTCATACAAAATAAAAATAATTAATATAAGTGCAAAGCTAATGCAAAACTTAAAAATATGCTTTTTATCTAGTACCTAGTTATAGTAGTAATAGTATAAAATCGCTAATATAATGCAACAATTTTATTATGCAAGCTACATTTAATAATTCAGCAGAGTTAACGTTTAACGAAAAATTATAAATAAATAAATATTTATTTATGAATATAAAATTTCTTTTAAAAACTACACTTACCACCCCCATTCAACATAAAAATTAAATTAAAAAAAAACACACATTTCAATTGGCTTACCTGGAAACGATAATTTGGATCAGCTGTTGCGGCCGCTGCTGCTAAGAAAGGATCATAGTAGACGCTACTGGGAGAAATGAAAACAAGAAATTAGAAATTTACACAAAATTGCTTCGCTTTACATAAATTTATTTTATTATTTGACAGATTTTGCTCTACCTACACACACGCAGTATATGTACAGTTTAATGGAAATGCAAAATAACTAATTTTTATATGGAAATTATATTTCATATTTCAGGACTTGTATGTTCTATAGAAATTTTCCCAACACACACAAAGTGCGGTAAACTTTTCTCATAATAATTTTAAATTTCCTACTACTTTCAGTAAATCTCTTGTTGAATGTTAATTTTGTGGTGACTGAAAAGGGCTTGTCAAAAAAGTTTTTTGAAAGTTTTCCATAAAAGCGTTGCATTGCATACACTATGGAACTGGTGAGTTTTTTTTCTTACTTCATTCTATAAAAGGGAGGATACAAAAGTTTACTTAAACCATACCGCCACGACCTTAATTGAATCTCTCGTGCTAATATTTTTGAATACATACATATTTTTCAGATGATGATGTTGCTATCCTCCTGCTGCTGCTGCTGCTGCTGTTGCTGCAGGAAGATCCTAATTATTGCAGTAAGACGATGAAGGAAAAATTCTTGTCTCTTGCAAATTTTGTCTTGAATTGACTCTGTTTTTCTCTTGCAAATATTCTTGGGAAAGCAAGGTAAATTCATTTTGATGTTTTATCAGTGTGCTCCACTCACTTTTTTTTTTGCCTTAAAGCGATTCGTCTTGAGATGGATGCTCAGATTCTGTAGTTGAGATTTTTTAATTTTATACGCTAAAAGGTTTTTGTGCATGCCACACTGAGACGATAAAATACCGCCTAAAAGGGAAATGCAATTTGCTTTGCGAAGTGAAGAGATACAATTGCGTTTTAGTTTTACTTGAGGTTTTTTTGCACCAAAATGATGAATTACAAGTAGATTCTTGCCAATGTTTGAAGAATACTTTTCTTCTTTAAAGGGAGCGTGAAAATATGTATATAATATGTTGAATATTTTAAGAAAATACAAAAAAAAATATAATTGCATTTACTAAAAGTAAAAACTTATTTAAAATGAAAGTATTTGGGAGGTAAACTATTGTTTGATACTTGTATAAGACGACAAAATGCTTTGAATCTGGGTTTAAGTATTAGAGATGGGAATTTCAATTGCTTTTAATTTTATTTTGTGAAATTCTGCACGATTTTTATACCCATGACAGACAAGGTGCATAGTGCTCCATTTTTAAGCTAGTCAATTAGCAAAATGGAGTATGCATTTGCCAATACAGTAACAAGAATTCAGTTAAATTTAGATCCATTAACAATTGCGATCAAATGAAACAATTTTACTCCATAATGGAGGATACACTATAAAATATGTAAGTTGCAGAATGAAACTTCTGAACGCCTGAAAGCCATTCGGGGCATTTATGTAAATTCAAGTAGCAAAAACAAAATGGTGACAGCATCTAAGCTATTGGACACACTAGTAACATGTAACTTGCCGTGTGCCACCATTCTAAGTGTTCTTATCGCCATTGAAATAATAATCAGTAGTTGAAAGCTACTACAGCCGATCACTAAATTTGAGATTTACTTAAATGTGCTATACTGAAGATTATCTGAGAAGATTTGTATGCCATAAAAGGATTAGGATCTTGTAATTTTCCTATAAATATTTACCCTTATTTTCGTTGCTACTTTAAGTGAGAAATTGCGTTACGAAACAAAATGATATAATGATTGTCGTTTAAAGTGACATTTGTTGAAAACATACGAGTTTGGACGGACGTATTACTGTTGTCGAATTAAGTAGACATACATATGCCGATGTAAATGATAATTGAGTGACAATTTCATTCACTTGGTTTTTGTAAGTGACAGATATTAGATGTGTGTAAGGGTAGCGGAAAAAGGTAAATTTGGTGGTGGCTTTTTAACGTGTTCATTAAAACATAGATTTTTTTGCATTTTTAAGTGTAAAAATTACAAAAAAAAAAAGAATTTGAAGGCATGGTAGTATTCATGGTGAAGCAGCGCTTTTTATAGGGCTGAAATACGCAAAATACAGCGCGTTTATAATTTTATTTATTTTTTTTTATTTTAAACACTTTCAAAAATGACAACAATACCACGAAATAAAACAAACTTCAGTCTTTGTCTACAAATATAATTCATAACCTGGGGCTATCTGGAACTTTAAGTGACACGATAATAAGGCTTCGAAGAAAAATATCACGTCACACCGACAATATGAAAAGTGAAGTGAAGTGAGAGTGACGGCGGAGCTTGTCACTTCGGTGAGTCGACAACTATAATAAGCGTGATTGTCTGCGGCTAATTTCAATTGTCTACATGCGATATATAGTTCTTTCCTTATAATATTATTTCATATTTTTCTGTATAACGCCTCCTGGACATAAATAGTATATGACAAGAACAGATCTCGAAATCTTGGAATTTATAATCCCAGAACTCTAAAAATCTGATCTAAAAGTCACGGAATGCTACATTTTCTATAGCATTTAAGGATTTTAGGCTCCTAAGCTCGACTTTTAAAATTTCAAATTAAAAGTTGGCAATCGTATACCCATGGAAGGCACTCTATAGATAAAAAAAAGAAAAAAAGGTAAATCATGCATATCAGAAGTGGCAAACATTTGAATCACTGGAAGATTTTCTGTTCCGATATATTAAATTACGGGATTGCACTTTTGCAATGCGATATTTTTTTCGGGATTTTAGAATATCGAAGTTTTTAGTCCAGGGACTATGAAGTAATCCTCTAAGTACATTGTACATATACACAGTCCACTATAGAAAATGGTTCAGGTTCTATAACTAGATACCTGTAAAACAAATGGCGTAAATACACACAAGCTGTTTTTATGCCGGCAAATTTTATCATTCTAATTCCAATAAAGTTTTTGTGCTGAATATTGGACGAAAATCGGGTCACTATCGCGCTACAAATTCTATTCCAGATAGCGGGTCTATTTTCTATTTCTGTAATAAATTTGTCTGTTAAAGTGCACCCATTTTTATGTTTTTAAAAACTCACCACTTCCACGAAACTTATTACTTGTCTTGCCGTTAACTACTGACGCATATGACTAGTGGTTCATATGAATGCACTGCTTCAAACAAATGGATTCCTAGTTGTGGCTATCGCTACAAAGCGATTTCTAGAGGCGACATGCCTCTGCCACAGCTGCGATTAGGTCGCCGCAGAATTGTGGTCGCGTTGCTGCGTGAAAGGTCTAATTCTAAGCAATGTATTTCTAAATGTGGCGCGTATCTTAAGCGATTTTAGTACCACTGGTTGTAGCGCGATAGTGGTCCATGTGAAACGAGCCTTAAAACCGATGGGTGTTGGTTCCTCATATTCGCAGCTGTGGTAACTAGTGTTTCAGTTATGCAATGGGTCCAGAGGTGGCAGATACCCTGTGCAATTATTTCACTTTCATTACAGTTTCGAATAATGAATAACAAGTCCAAATCAAGTTGGAATAGTATATGCTCACGATTGCTTCGCTGATAGATAGCTAAGGCTTCGGTATGGAAGTATCGGATACCAGGCCATCTACGGTTTTGTTGAATTTGCCTTTCTGTAGTAATGCAGATTTGATAGACAAGAAATGGTGAGAATAAGCAAACTCTTGCAATCTCGATAGGATTGTAACTGAATAGCTTTTAAATGGATCTGCTCTACCCATCTGAAGAACCATATTTGCATGGCCAGCCAAATACTCGACCCATACCCTTCCATAAAGTATCGGTAAAGATACATACATATGTACATAAATGTAGATAGTCTATCTAGATGAGGATATTAATTATAACGTTGTATTATTGCGGAAAATTTCATGCTCATATCAAAGGTATAAAAGCAACGAAAAATAAATCAAATTTTTATCCTTTCGTTCTATATGCTATGACTTTAAAAAAAAAACAAAAAAAATCTTCACCGTAAACACGAAAATCCCAAACATTTCCAATACATTAACTTGATCAAATACCCCTACATACATATAGGTGGAGATATCCTTTCCGTATATATAAGTATAAAAGAAACATATTTCCATTAAAAATGATAAGCAAAATCTGTCAAACATTTCAAAAGAAAACAAAAAGGAGAAAACAGAAAAAAAAACTTCTCAATTTCCAATTCGAGCGTAAAATGACGAAGGCTTCTGTCAAGAGGAATATGAAAACATGTTTATGCTGTTTCGAGTATATAGGGCATATTACTACTCACAAATAATGTTTTACGCTTCAATTAGTATTAAACCATCTGGAGAGAAATGTTCATGTCTTATCGAACTGCCCCATAATAATATAGATAAGCATAAAAAGAAAACGAACCTCATTTGGCAATTTATACTTTACAACAATACCTGAAGCATCAACATCATCTTATTTACCCCTAAAGGAGGGTTCACAGGAGACTTTTTTCATAAAAGAATTTTTCAAAAGACTCATAAATTTGTCAATTTACAGGAGCAGGAACGTGTCATAAGAATCGATAAATTGACATTTCTTTTGGTCATAATGTAAAAGAATGACATTGAAACAAATTGAAATAGACTTTTCGACATGTATAAGAAATTTTTAGTTGATATTAAAAAAAAAAAAAAAAACGCCTCCTGGCTATTTGTACCGTTCAAAGTTTGACTGAAATTTTTTTTTCTATTTTCTCCCATTTTTTGTTTTAATAAATTCAAAAATATTTCGTAAACATTACAATTCAAATTGACACGAAATCAATAATGAAATAAGAATTATTATTAGTAATAAAATTTATCCGCTTTCAAATTTATTGTATACATAATACACATTACATGCAAAAATTTGTGTCGTTCGTTTTTGTTATATAATTGTTTTAATAAATTATTTAATTTTTGTCATTTCCATGCAAACAATATTGAGCATATAGAAAAACAGAAGGAAAGAGAGAGAGACACACAGAGAGAGTGAGTGCTTGCATGAAAGTTAGAGAACAATACGCAAGCATAATTATTTCTGTTAAATTAATTAACTCAACTCTCCACAATCATTATTTACAGGGGCAAATTTTTGTAAATTAAGTCTATGTCTGCGAGATATGTTTTTCTAAGGTATATGGAAAAACAAAAAAATTATATTAAAAAAAAAAACTACATGAAGTTATTATTATGAGGACACGGCGACTTCTTAATGTACAGTCGCTTTTTGTTCGAATTTCAATGCCAGGAAAATAAAATTTTTAATACATATACACTAAAAAAAAAAAGAAAACAACACACATCTGAAGTGAAGGAATTAAGCTTTGATCGCATAAGGAATAGTAAATATATTAAATTTTAATCGCGTGTTATACATACTATATACAAGACTACCACAATTTGAGTGTCTTTAGACACATTAGCGCCATCTATGTTTCAATAAACTGATACGAAAAACTTAGCCACTTAACAACTTAGATATAAAGAAATTTTTTAATGAAAAATTAATACTAAATTATAAATTTTTGTGCTATCTCTACAGAACATTTTATTAATGTAGAAACAGTTGATTATTAATTTGACCTGAAATAAATACATCACTGCAACTGTTTGCAACTTTCGTGATATCAGGCACTATGCCTAATTCACAATGCAGAGTTGCGTAGAGGGGCAATTGGTATCCTTTTTTTCGCACGCAGTAGTACATATGGCCATCTTTGTATGGCTCTAACTAGAGCTGTGTATGAAAATAAGTTCTATTCCTACAGCTTAGAAACTGAAATTTTGAGCTACCAGCATGTTGGTGGCATGTTTTCATGTTATTTCCCTAATTAATTTTTTTTTCGTAATAAATCAAGAGATATTTTTTGCAAACTTCATGATTTAAAAACTAAAAAAGTACATTAATTTTTAGTTAGTTTCGAAGCAATCTAATGGTGCAACCAGGTATCTCTTTTTTTCGAATTACTTATTTTGATAACGACAGTTGTTTGCTTGTTTCTTGATTTGGCGTTGTTATGGCGTTTTGATATGTTAATTTCAAAGTTCTCTGCGGTGGATTGTGAACATCTTCGTTCTGGACTCAAAGATTGCCTAAACAGCAACTTTCCAATCTCTGCATTCATCAGATTCGTGTAAATTTGCGTATATAAGAATTTTATTTATAATTTCCCTTAGCACGTCATTTAAAAAAATTTCGTCTAATTTCGGTGTGACCTGAATATGTTATGAGTTATTAACTCTTTACCGGCTACAGTTAAACACATAGGTAACACATAGGGTGTAATAGATCAAATTAAAGAGGAAAGTCTAGAATTTAGTTTTTATAAAAAAAATTATGTTAACGACCTTTTTGTAAAAATAATAGAGGTTAAGTTAAAAAAAAGGTAAGAAAATCCGACATTTTTAGTTTAAAAAACCATAATTCTTGAGGGGACAGGGGTACGGGGCTGGTTTAGCAGTCGTTGGAAAGGAGAGAGGCTCAGTGTACAATGAACTCTTAGCTGTGACCGCAAGCCATGTACTTTTAAGATATAGGGTGTTTTATGAAAAACTAGATTTTTTTCTTAATCACCCTGTAACTCCTAAACTGTTGCCCCCACCCCTGCCATTCAATTTTTGGTTCGTCTAGGTGAGTACTATCACCTCCTGCTGTATTGACCTCCTAAGGGGAAACACCCTGTATATATTGCAAGCATCTGTACAATCAGGATAGCTGATTTAGTACACTCCGAGATCACGTCACGACACGCGATGGGGGATACTTCCGAACAACGTTGGGCGATTAAATTTTGTAAAAAACACGACAAAAAAGCTGTCGAAACTCACGAATTGCTCAAGCAAGCCTCCTGGGAGTCTGCTCTATCGTATGTTTAAGTTTCAAGGAAGGGTGAAGAAGTTCAACGAGGGCCTCCGCTATGGACGGCCAACAACAACCCAAACCGATTAAAAAATATGACTCGTGTGCGTGTTTTGTTGAATTCTGACCGTCGAATGAGTGTTCGGTTATTAGTTGATACTCTACTAAGTCGATTTTCTGGAAAGATTAAAGAAAAGGATCATCCGCGTGCCAAAAAAACATCGCTACTACCTGGCTGCTGCATCATGACAATTCGCCCAGTCATACGTTTCTACACGTTCATGAGTTCCACGAAGCACTACCTGGTACCGCTATAGCAGTCACTCTATAGTCCTGATCTAGCTCCGGCCGACTTGTTTTTGTTTCCGAGAGACAAAACTGAACTCAAACGACGCCTGGATTGGATAAAAATTGTCGTTCGACTGTATTTAGTATAACGCTAAATATGGTATATATCGACAAATATTTCATACTTTTATTGCTACCGCTAGATGGCAAGTTCTATCGAAACAGAGTTTGTCTCAATATTGGAGCAGGTTGGTAATTTATTTTAAAAGTTGCGACAAACGTTAACTTTGTGCAGAATTTTGTGTAGAGATTTTTGTAGTAATATAATTTAAGCAAAATCGTGTTGTATTTGTAATTTTTCGTAATAGTTAAAAATAATTTAACAATTTAACACATGTAGAGTTTTTGAAGAATATTAGTTTCAAAATTTTGAAGGATTACCTAATGAATACAAGAAATAATAAAACAAAACACATTGAAAACAACATACGATGCGATCAAAGCTTATCCTCATAACAGTTTAGTCTAATAAATAAAACAAAAAATTAAAATTCGCTCATTCGACTACTGTAAAAACTTAGCACACATTTAACAACAAAGTATTTTATTGTTTTTTTGTTTTATACTAAATAATATGTATGTAGATATTTATATATATATATATATTAGAAAACATTCTTTATTAATTACTTACGGCGTATATCCATGCAAAGCATTAGCTGCATTTGCTGCTGCAGCCAGAGGTGCCGGTAGCCTAGCAAAGGCAGCAGCGGCTGCAGCAGCTGCAGGAAATGCAGCCCTCGCTCGTCCTCTTTGAATGGCAACTCCACGAAGTGCTGCAGCTTTTGTGTTTAAAATTTTCAATTTGATTTTTTTTTCAATGATTTTTTTTTTTCGATAACAAAAATAATTTCGATTTTATCATTAGCGGGTTGAATGAAGACGACAGAGCGATTGTTGCGATTTCACATGAGGTTTCATTTTTTTGTTTTGATTTTTATTGGTTTTAGGAGTCGTGCGTGTGTGAGAAAAAAAGAAAAAAGAAAAATTGCATGCTGTTAGTTAATTGATAATAAAAATAAGTATATAAAATTAAATATTTAATAATATTTTTAATGTAATAATGAAAAATTTGTTTTCATTATTTTTAAGTGTTTGTACTATGTGTGTCAAAATTCGATTTTGAAAAAAAAAAAGTTGGCCTTAATGTTGCAAATTATTATGTGCGAATTTTCTTATAAGGAAATTTTTTTATTTTCTTCAGTTTTATGTTTTTGTAAAAAAACACAGTGCAGGTGAATTGATTCTATATAAAACTTTATCTAATTTTTAAAAACTCTAACGTCTTATACATAGTATTTATGTACATATATCATTATTTGTAATCTGATCTAGTTATGGAACAAATTTTATTATTATTATTATTACATGCGACACTAGGCCAACAATGTTTTATTTGTTGAAATTGAAAAATTCGAAAAGAAAAGAAAAAAACAACATACCCAAACTTTGGACAATGATATTCTTCCAAAATTTTTCTAATATTTTATTTATCACTTTTTAATCTAATTTATAAATTTCTAATCCAGCAGTCCAAAGTTAGAGTAAATATTTTTTTGTTTTCTTTTTTTTTTTTTGTATACTCAAACTAAACAAACTCGTCTATGTAGCAGAAACCCACCCTCATATAAATACAATCCCTTCTTTTTCTATATAAATTACTCAAAAACGTGCTAAGCTACAAATTTTAGTTTCACATTGTATTTTTTTGTTTACATTTTATATCTTGTTTCGCATTCTTACTATATTTATATTAATTTTTCAATAAAAGAAAATAGCGCCCATAAAAATGAAATAATTAATTTTCGTCGCCTAAGTTAAAGTAAAAAAAAAAAGAAAAGTTGATAAAACAAGTTCAAATTAACACATAAGAAATGCAATGTTGCAAATGTTTTCTAATTTTGAAGATTTTTGAACATCCGGCAAATAAAGAGTACTATTTACAACATTGAATAAATGTAAATGAAATTATAAAACAGGTAAAATATTGAACGTGTTAATTTGTTTTTATGATATTTTCAATGAAAAAGATGATTTCTTCTTTCTTTTGCCTTTTCTCAATTTTTTTTATTTTATATTTTTGCATATTTACTGAACTGAAATATGAATTTTACTGAAAATTGTATGTTGTTCGTTAAAAGCGATGATTTTAAATTGTTCGATATTGAATATTATGTTAAAGTAGATTTTTTTTTAAATTTTGCTTTGTTTTTTATCTCGCTTAAATCCTTGTGCGTATAGGACTTTATTAAGAATCTCGTCTTATAACAACAGAGCTGTTTTGAATAGTTTTAACATTGTTGTTTAAAAAACACAATAAAATTTAAATTACTTATTTAGGTTAACTTTAGGGTTAACTGTGGAAATTATTGGATGGATGGATTGAAGAGAGGTTAAGACTACAGGCGGGATCCCTGCAACGTAGGCCACAACAAGGCCCATTGTTTAACCTCTAGATCTGCGAGCTTGTTCATAAGTCCGAACAGGACGCTCTTGCGAAGATCGGTATTAGCACCCAACACTCCTTGCCGGCTTCATGCAGCTCGTCTAGGAGGTGTGAGCCAAGAAATCTGTATCTCCAACCCCATCCTGTGTAGGTAACCCCTGAGAAGAGAGTGTCCAGCATGTTTAGGCTTGTTTAGGCCCAATAGCTTGTTCGTTAAATCGAAATATTAGCAAGGTGTTTTGGTGCAATCCCAATTGTGGAGGAAGAGCCACCAGCTTGTTCGCCTTTTCGTTTCCATTTACATCGCTGTGACCTGGCACCAAAAAAACGAGTATCTTGTTATTCCGAGAGAGGGAATTCAGGGTGGTTTTACACTCCAAAACCAGTCTGGAGGTTGTAAAAGGTTTTGACAAAGCAATGACAGCGCCTTGGTTGTCCGAACCTTAGAATATAGAGAGAACAGGAAGTGTTGATACGTATAAAGTTCGTGTACATGAGCGTGGTTTTTCTTAGAGGTGCTTCAAGTAGGACAGAATACATTGAAGAAAGAGATACCTTATGAAAATGTATGTTCAGCTGCTTGATTCGTTATCATTTGAAACAGCTAAGAAACTCCTGACGTGCTTGACGTAGTGATAGCGACTAAGAGCATTTTCGGTGGGAGCAAGCGCAATATTTTCAAAGATATGTATATATGTTGCTTTGTTCTCTATATATTGATTCATATTACACGCCTATACTGAGTTTCTACTACAGCGTCAACACACTTCCTTTTCTCTCTATATTCTAAGGTCCGAGCAGATGGTGTTTTATTTACTCATTAGCTGAGTTGAGGAGATATCTTCCCGCTTCCAGCATGGTCTTGACTTCCGATTGGAAAAGCGTTTTCAAGGTATATGTAGTCGAAACTATTGCACTGATCTTGAATTCTGCAGACTGTGAGGTATTAATTACGTCATTTTTGTTGATAAACTACGTGTTTATGAATCTTTCAAGATAAAAGTAAGAAAGAGAAAACCATGCAGATTTTGCGGTATTATTTTAGCATGTATCTTAGAGGAAGAATAATCCACCAGGTTTACATCAATGGACTTACCATATTGATCTAAATTGTGGAATTGGTGCCTCAATAGTTAAACATATGTAGGTACATTAATATACGTCCTACTCAATTATTGATACACGATTTCGTCAACAAAATAGATCTCAACAATTATGGATATGCTGATAAGTGCCAATATTTATGTCAATAACGGATTATGTATAATTGACTAATTTAGTAAGTTTTCACACACATATGAAAACTACGTAACAAAAACTATCGAAATATTGAGCTTATGTAAGTTAAACTCAAACTGAAGTTATTATAGTGTGACTGAAAACTCATCTAATATGATAAACAACCAACATAACGTTTTTTTTTATAGGAAGCTTATCTGCTATAACATCAATATTTCTTAAACTCGATTTTCAAGAAAATGGAATTAAGCAATTTTTGTTTGCCCAACCCTAACAGTATGTATGAGGGACAGAGAAATTGTATTACCATCTATTTCTACTCTACATATATATTCACTTGTGGATTTCGTATAGACCTTATTAAGTTGAAGTTCAGCGGAATACAGTACTTAAACCAAAGTTCAGCGGAATATAGTACCTAAACCAAAAAGAAAAACGATATAGAAAAGTGATCGAATGTTATTAGAAGCAATTTCAGTAGTGAAAGCGGTTTATGTTATACATCTCAGTGCTATATGGATGCTTAAGTGAGAGTTGTATGTGAAGACTTTACACTTACACTTTAGACATTCTTAATGCAATGCAAATGGGAACTATACAAAAATAAGAAAACAAATTACTACTTGTGTAGTATTGCGCCACTGTTGCAGATAGTGTGTTAGCAATGTTTTCATTGAAATATCTAATACGGGTATTGACATCAAGAAAGAAATCTAAGACAACCAAAATAAAAGTTTTAGAAAGTTGTCTAGAGCTCAGGAATTAGCATAGCCAGAGGCCCAGCACCCCTTCTAGTTCTGATAATAATTTAGTCACAAAAATAAATTTAATATTTAAATAGTTGCTAGGTTGCGTATATATTGCATATATCTCGTTTTATATTTTAACCAAACGAACCACTAAACTAAATTGAAATAGGCTTAAAGCTCATTATCAAAACAGATAATGTGTAATTTCTATTTAAATCAATACCAACGATGTTGCGTGTACATCGATTTTATATGATCGATATAATCACTACATTGATAGTCGTTGGCGATGTCAACATCGATGTTGCGTTTCGTTGTGCCAGAACTAGTGTTAACTAAGCTTTATGTTTCGAATGCCGTTTCTCACAAGTTTATTAGCGGGACAGACTTAATAATACACTAAAATCAATCGCTTTTAACTAACAGACATAATAAAAATTCAATAATTGTATGCATAATTAATTATAGCATTCAGAAATAAAAATTCAATTTTATAATTTAAGTATATAATAATAATATTACCTACTTTTAGACGAAAATAAAACTTGCGATTATTTTCTTCTTTTTGTTTGTCTTCTTCTTCTTCTTTTATTATGGTTAAAATATTTACAATCAATATAAGTGTTTTTTTTATTGGTTTGCCTTTTTAAATGCAATTTCCTGAAATATGTATGTCCTCAAAATAAAAATAAAATAAAAATAATAAACTAAAAAAAAAGACAAACGATTATTACTTCGTGCATAACAGTAAATAAAAAAAAAATCACTGATTATGTAAGTATTTTTTGTAGTATAATTTATACTATAGGTATATTAAAAATTAGTGAGATTTTCAATCAAATTCACAGAAAAACAATAAAATCATCTACAATGGTTATATATGAATATATATATATATATTATATGTATATATAGTATATTTTATAAGAGGATGCAGCAATCAATCAAATCGGAAAATTATGTTTGTTTGTTGGTTTTTGTCTATAGAGCAAACAAATTCTGAAAATAGCGTGCATTTCAGTTAGTCACATCATCCCATCCACAATGCAAATATTAAATATAAATATATGCAGTAAATTGAACGGATTTTGTTTTTGTTAATAATACATAGTTTTTTTTTATTATTTTTTTTATCTATATTGTAGTATATTAAGTAAGGTGGACAGAAAAAGCATAACCGGCAGACAATATATTAATATTAGGGATGCATCGACATTCGCCACAAAATTAATTAATTTTTGTCAAAAAAAAGAGGCAAAAACTATTATGACAAATTATGAATATTTTAGTTTTATTATTTAATAATAATTTTAGTTCAGTATATTTGTTTATATGTATATATTATTATTTTTTTTTCCTTTTTTTTAAATTATATTATAATTCAATTTTTAATAATATCTAAATACCTCCGTCTTTGTGTGGCACGGGGAGCTAGGACTAGTGGCGTTGTTGGACCTAGTTGTGTGGCAGTCGGTGCTGTTGGATTTAATGTTGAGGCGCCTACAGCACCAAGAAATGGCCACGTAACTGGTAACCGGTAACCTGACATGATTTATTGTTTTTGTAAATTAACAAATTAAATTCACTGAATATTACTATTGATTTATAAACTCTAAATTAGTGAAATTTACATTTATGACAGCTGCTGAATGTAATTCATTAAAAATTTGACAATAAAATTACGTGTTTTTTTTTTGTTCTTTTAAAAGTTATAAGCAAGTTGTATTTACGTCTTACTATTACATATAAAAAAAACTATAAACAAAATGAAAAAAATACGGAAGCTAAAAGAAAATTAAACAAGGCAATTTTATTTTGTGTAATAATATTATGCTAAAATAATGTATTTTTATTTTTAAATAGAAAAATGTCATTGTGCAACCGAAATTAAAAGAAAAAATAATAATAATTATAAATTTTACTACATTATATGTATAGAAAAAAAAAAGATGAAAGAGAAAAATGAATAGTATGTAGTAGTAAATAGTATAAATATGTATGTATATATTTTTTTAAATTACTTAAAGAAACAAATGTACATAATCCTAAAATTAAAACTTTTATAATTGTATATATATATATATATATACTTTGTCTGCCAACTAAAAGACCAAGAACGAAAATTGAAACAAATTTAAAAACACTTATTTTTATATACATATACAAATGAATATATGTATATAAAAGGAGAAACCCACAAAGAAATTACTAAACAATCTCTCAAATATAATTAATTTTTTGTTTTCAACAATTCTTTGCTGCTTTTTCATATTATTTGTGAACAAGCTGTTAAAACCTTACCTTCTGGCCATTGAACGCAAACTGCAAACAGAAAAAAGAGAAGCAACATTTTAGTACAAAACAAATCGATTATCAAAGCGTTTTTGAAAAGCAAATATTTTTTGTGTTAAATTTTAATTATAATAATAATATGTAGTAATATTTAATGCCTGTATGTAAATATACATTAAGTATCTAGTAATATATTTGTAAAGCACATTTATAGTATCACTTGAAAATAAATTAAAATTTTTTCTTATGCACCATGAAATGAAAATACACCACCTACACATAGATGAGGTCAACAAGCAACATGAACTATGTAAACATAGATTGGATGCAAAACAGAATTGCTTGTTTATTGTTAGTAAATTCATATTCATTATTTATGCATGCTCCTTTCCCAGAGAAGAAAATATATTTAATTATGGACATTTACAGAATATTAAGTTTTCACTTTTTTTTTTTTTTTTGGTCATGCATACCCCGATAGCTACAGGTAGTAGAGAATTAAAACAAGAGACGTAGTTTATCCATTTGGTTTTCTTAATTAAGAGTAATTCAATGGAAGCATTAAATTAAAATATTTAAAGTAACTCAATAAGAAAATCTATTGAAAAAAACTTTTGGCTTTAGGGAATTTATAAAAGTTTCATGCCGACATTTCATACAAATTTAGGCCTGACATCAACAGACATGAGAGATGTCTTAAACGATACATTTCGATACTCTGGACATATTTTATTAACAATGTTTATTTCAATTAAGTGGGGGAAAGCTTTGGCGATCGGATGTATATAGAGCGAGTTTTTTTTTTATGAAAAAGTAGACTTTTTATCGTTCGTGATTATCCAGAATTGATGCATCGTGGAAAATGACTTCCTATGAGAAAAATATTCACAAAAGAGAACTAATTGCCATGGATGAAAGAACTGTACAAATATATGTGAAATGTATTACATAACTTGGGTGTATGTGATCTAAGTGCATGAAAATGGGCTTTCGGGCGGCAAAAACGTCCCGAGAAAGTTTTCTGAAGGGATAGAAGTACAGCACTCAAGAGTACTCGGCGAGACCTTTAATTTGAGATGCAACATGCCGTATTGGAACCCCCGCCCCTTCGCCTGCGGTACCTACCTCCCCACCCTAAAAGAATTCAGAGAAAAATTTTCTTCTACGAATTATAGCTGGTAATGTGCTGAGGGGAAAAGTGAAACCCGAGTTAGAGTCAATCTCAGGTGTGAAAAATCTAGTACCTCAGTTTGAAGAAAAAAAAGGGATATACTAAAAAAAGTGAGTATGGGAATGGCTATTTAAGCCTGCGAATATAGGAGTGTGAGTGCTCAGACTTCTTCTCAAGCCTTATAAAATTCGATTCCGTACTAAATTTTCCAAAATGTACTAGATCACACTTTGACACCCCATGCTCATATAATACTTTTTACATTTATTGCGTACGAAAAAAGTTAATGTTTTTAGAAAGGGACATCTGTTGGCGGTCTAGAAAAACCCTCATCGTCCTTCAACAAAAGTGATCCTAAACGTCATCACAGAACGAGGAATGACTCAATATCGACTCTTGGTAAGCGCGCTGATTACCATCCTAGCGGGTATGGGTTCGAGGCAGTTATACCTCGACACGGTCCTGCTATTTTTTCCATACCTAGTTTCATTTCGATATTTATAGCTTTTTCTATTTAGTAGGTTAGCACAATGGGCCGCATCTTGGCTTCCGCGCTTTGGATCTTCTGGCACCCTACCACAAAAACAAAAAAAATATACACGACGACAATAATCACTTTTACATAATGAATTGTCAGTTGACATTTGAACAAAAATTAGTGGTGGGTGATAACTAGTATAACAGTTTTGGCCGAGATTGAACTCAATCAAAATATTTTTGCAAACTGTACTAAAAGTTCAAAACTACTGATACACAACTATTAGAGGAGAATATGTTCTAAACGAAGCTATACATTAGCATAACAGTATTGAAAATTGATATGTATGTCATTAATATGTTAGATATTGAACTAATCAAAAGAATTGAGATATTTCAGACTCGACTCTAAGTAATTTATTAGTCGCTGTGATATCACTAATATTGAATTAAGACAGGACCTCAGTTCCCTTTACTATCCGTACTTGTGAATAAATGCAATTGAACACATTAATATCACTTAAACATTTGGCAATTGTTTTGTTGAGGTCATACAGGCCGAAGAAAAGATCACTGTTTGTATTCAATATCTCAGTGTTTTACCACACTTACGGAGCCAGAATTGAAAGCCATTGTTATTATATAGGGTATTTCAAGTATACTGTATATTGATATGCGCTGATCAATAAAATAAGTACACTTTTCCCCACCCCACCCGTCATACAACACATATTGCTATTGACAGATATTTGGGAACATGGTAAGAGTTAACGCGAATAACTTTTAAATGCCTTATAGATTTTAGTTTTTCATGGCTTACTATGTAGCAAGATAAGAAAAGTAACTTCGAAAGAATAGATATTACTCATTACTCTTTATTTAGGCATCGTTATTCCTTAAATGTCTCGCAAATTATGATACTTTTTACAGAAAATGGAAAAGTAAAGAACTTTAGCATAGATTCAGGAGTTCGAAAAAGATGTACATTTACTGTCACTACTGCTGTTTCTTATATCTGTTACTTGGTAGTATAATTACCAAATCGTGTGGTACGAAAGAAGAATTTAGCTTTCATATACATAAACTAGACAAGAATTATATTTGGTTAGCCGTCTTCAGTGTGGAGAGCCAATAAAATACTTATAAAAACAAAGCACCGATGTACTTCTGCACGGTTATGTAACAGTATAATCACAAAATCTATGACACAAGCCTTACTGACATTTGTAAGTACATAGATGTTTGTGTCAAGTCCTATAAGTATATACTGGAAAATCAGAGTTTTCAACGATGCTCGGACCATGACTGGACTGAAGACGTTATACAAATTATAAAGGATGTACTTTAATTAAAGATATATTTTGTCCCGACAATAATAATATCGCTAAAAAAGACTGGAGCGCATACAAAGAACTCGTCCAAATTGGAAGACCTACAAAGGAGAGCTTGCATAGTAATTATATTGCATAAAACAGGAACAATTAAAAGAATAAGAGCTACTGTTAGTTTTTGTTTTATTATTATTACTAAAATGCATGAACTAGGGACAATAAAATAGAAAAGGTAAAAAGGACCGACCAAAACTATCGGGCTAATTTGAGCTGTTTAGCGAAAGTCTGATGAGAGGTCGAATTTCTGGTGAGACAGCCAGCAATCGAATCTTTTTCTATTAATACACTTAGCATTATTCTTGATTTTTATCAAAAATGCAGAGACTAGAATAATAGTCTGATTAATATCTCTATGAAAGGGAGTCTTGTGAGGTCATCATCATGGGGAATGTGGTGGAAACTATCAAAATATAATCAATATACATGCTCTACGGGAAATAAATATTCTCGCATGTGGCAGAGGCAGTAGTATAAGCTAAAAGACACACAATTCATGTAGTTGACAATCTATAAAGCTATTTGGAATATAAGAAATTGGAAATTTTTCATTCTAATTCGATATTAGATATTATATGAATTATACCCTAGACAGATTGTCTCCATAATGACTTCATTTTAATTAAATGGAGTCAAACGTGCAGTGCGTCCGTTACACAACATTTTTTTTTCTCCATATTAATGAAATTGCAATAAAAAATGCCACCTACCGTCATTAAAATGAACTGGTTTTAGTGGAAAAAAGAAAGATTTTCCAATAAAGTCAGCAGTGACAGTAATCAGCTGATCATGAATGAAATATCTTGGGAGTTTTTTTTTCTTCTCTTTTTGGCCTCTTTTAAATAATAATAAAACAAATCTTTTCTCTAAGCGATTCGCAGCTACAGCTCGCAAATTTTCTTGATCTCCTTGAATTGAATTATTAAATTCTGCCATGGTTTTTAAATAGAGGAACTGTTAGTGACATTTCAAATGAACTAATTTTCGTTCGGGGTTTGTCACGGATTGGGAACGAAATCCAGAAAGACAAAACCCAGAGTGACGAAATCCAGAAGTGAATCAGGAAATGACAAAATCCTGAATTGAAAATATCCAGAAGCGACAAAATTCAGAGGAAATCCAAAAAAAAATTCTGGTTGGTATATTGGGATTTGCTGATGGTAGATTTACATTTGATGAAAACCTGTATCATCCGGGATGAAGTTCTAGTGCTACCCAGCTATGCCCAGTTTATATGCATATGAAGAAAGGTGTGAATCAAGGACTCTCTTAAATGTGTCCGTGACTAGCGATTGTTAAGTTGTAAAAAAATATTTTTGAGCCACATCTTTCTTCATATGCATATCAACTGCGGACAATTAGGTTGCACCGGAGCTTTACCTGGAGGACGCAGATTTCCGTCAGATGTAAATCTACAATTACTAACCAGTATATTTATTGTCTCACTCATGTAAATTTTAAATAATTTATAGATTTGTAGAATATAAAATTATAACAATTTTTACAATTTTCGGATTTTGACATTTACGTATTTTGTCGTTTGTGAACTTTGTCACTTCTGGATTTTGTCACTTCTGAATTTTCTCATTTCCGGATTTTTTCAATTTTTTGGATTTTGTACCTTCTAAATTTTATACTTCCGGATTTTGTTATGTGCCCGCCCGTCTGTCACATCTTCATTTCCTTGAAATGACTAAATTTAAAATTGATTCATTATGGAGACAGTCTGTCTAGGGTATTAGTGCGTTCCATATTACAAGTGTTAAGCCCAAAAATCACAATTACAAACATTTGCATTTCATTTCAATAAAGCTATCTATAATATATGGATGCTACAAGTCAAACAATATAATTCTGTAAAAAAAAAAATTCCATTCTATAAGAGTTTCATTTTCATTTGGACAATTATAATAAACATGAATTTAAATGAATTATTCACAATATAGCATTAACCGTTAAATTCACAAAACTAGGTACCTCTTATAGAAACAAATTTTTAATTGCATTTAGGCTTTTTTAACTTTGTGGAAATAAAAAATTAATTATTCATAATAATATACTTAAAAATAATCATCCAGAACGATGCATTTTACATATCTATTTTCGATTATATAATAATAATATATTAATATTTAGCAAATAATAGAGATATTCAGAAACAGATTTTTCTAAAATTTCTAATAAAACTGTTTCAACTACATATTTCTAAAATATGTATGTAACTATCAACGTTTATTATATACATAGGCTAAGGAAGGGTGATATTATACATGTAAACATAAAAAAAATTATAAATAAAAAAAAAAAAAGTAAATAAATAAATAAATTAAGCTCACCCAGAGCTGGAGCCGCAACGGCACCTTCTTTAGTCAGACAAACTGATGATGAACCCATAGAAACAAAATCAATTAAAATTTGTTAATTAATTTTTTTGGTTAACACTATAATTTTTACGTTTATTCATATTTTTTTAATACGTTTAAACTTGAAGTAAATATACTAGATTAAATTTATGTACATATAATAGTATGTAATGTGAGAAGAAAAAATTATTTTAAGATTTAAATCTGCCTTAAATTATATATATAAAATTAAATTGATGTGTTTTGAATATTTTTGAAGTTAAGACAGATTTCAATCTTCTATAGTGGTAGTAACGTTACTAAATTAATGTAATAAAATAACTGCCGTAGCTGAACTGTATGTATATTATATATTTTGTTCAGCAAAATAAGGCAGAAATATTTTTAACTAACTACATTACATAAGTTTACATTTTTAATATTAGCTAGATATGTGAAGATCACTGACAATGAACAGAATTATCCAAATATTGAATATATTTTAGATGAAGATGTAAAATAAAACTTTAAATAAAGTTATATGTAATTCGGTGGAAAATTTTGGATAATTTCGATCATAATAATCTTTGTAATTAAATTTATTTAATACTTTTAGATGAGCTCGCTAAATTGCCAATAGTTTATATATATTTTTATTGGTTATAATATTATAAAAAGAAAATATTTCAGCTAATAATAAATTTATCCATTTACTGGGATACGTGGTGTAATGGTAAAATGCTTATGCTAGTGATCTAAATATCAGGGTATCAGAAAAATTCATGTCTACTATTAGTGCAAAGCTCGAATATGCATTGTTTGATAATAATAGTGAGTGTGAGTGATGAGTGTAAGTTCTTCTAAAGCTATTGTTTTCTAGAGAGTTGCGATCAGGAATAAAGAAACTAGTAGAGATGGTTTCCCAAGGAACAGTGTCACGGAATTTCGCTCAGGCTTACGGCCGCACGATTGGAACATAATTCGCAGGAAAGAACATTCAGGGAGACGAGGCAATAGAGTGATGCAATTTTTACGAACATAATTATAGGAAACCACACTAAGCGTAATTGCGCCGTGACCTGCAAAACGTATTTCCGTTTCCCAATTGCGCCACCGCATTCTTTTGGAAAGCATAGTTAAGACTAAATTAAGACAAAGAAAAAAGTTCAGAATCCCATGGATGGGTAGTATAAACTTAACCCTATCTGGCAAGGGTAAGTATTTAGCTAGACTCTAAGGTAAACTGTAATATACTACAATAGAATATGTGAAAAAACGAGTGTGTCTTTTTCCACGTGTAAGAAAATCTTGGCGGCGTTAGTAGCTGGGGCCCGAAACCTAATGTGGTACCATAGATGAATACAGCCGTGGTAAGAGTTTCGTCTGTTACGTCTGGAGGACGGCACACTTGAAGAAATATAATCTGGATGAGTTGTCCAAAATTCATAGAACGACATTTCAGGGTTTAACTGGGTGCCTATTTATTACACCCACGGCTGCACTGTATGTAATACTCGATCTGTTGTCAATGAACCTCTACTGTAGCAGTTTAGTGGCTGCTAATGCAGTTAAGCTAAAGGCAATGGGTTGGTGGAGGGAGAGGGAGTGTCAAAATTCCAATACCCTTTGGACTAGCAATTTTCTGTCCTGACCTTAAGTGGAGGGTGCAATACATTGATACTCATAAGAAGGAAGGGAGAGGGGATTAGAGGATTACAACGGCAGACATCTCTATTTTTTACCCATGGGTCGAACACAAGCACAGGTGTATGAGCAGGAGTATACTCCAGTAACTGGCACCGGAACGAGTCATACAGATTTCTTGACAAAGTGCGGAATTGATGGCGAATCACCAAGCGATACTACTCGTAACTATACATAGAGATTCGGATTAAGACAACTGTATATATGTATGAATACGTTTGTATATTGACAGGCAGACGACGATTAAAGCGTTCAATGCTGTGATGAAGTTAAAAGATAGCCTATGATACTGAAGTTCTGTCATTGGGACTGTATACAGGGAGCTACGGATTATATCGTCCCGGTTCCAAAATGGATGTAGGAGTGGGAGCCTGAGTGTACTCAGCATTCCCTCAAATGTAGGAATCGTACCGCCTACTGCACTGTAGTGTGTTCCAAGCGGAGGTTCTTGCTACTAGCAAAGCAGCAAGGCTGCTGGCAACGAGTTATAAGGATTTGTATTGACAGTCAAGCTGCAATCAAGGCCCTCAACTCGAACACCATTAGATCGAGCCTTGTGCAACAAACAGTGTCGCTGTGAGTTCGGGAAACTGAGTGCTAACAACAGGGTTATTCTCTGCTGGGTGCCTGGTCACAGTTACATACTTGGTAACCAGGCAGCTGATGCTCTGGCCAGAAAGGACTCTGCTATGACTACCTGATTAGCGGAGGAACCTATAGAGCGGCCCTTAGAATGGCTTGTCCTAGGAGGACCGAATCTCTTTTGAGGAGGAACCGTAATGATGTGCGTAACCTTATCGCAGTTATTACCGGGCACTGTCTCTTTGGTAAACACTCAAGCTCCATACAATGACATCTGCAAAAACTGTATGCATGAGGAAGAGGTTGAGAGCGGTCAGTACCTGCTGCGTGTATGTCCTACCCTTGCCAGGCGTAGAAGGAATGCGCTCGGCCGCTACTTCTTCGGCAAACAAGGAGAGCTGGCAGACAAGGAGCTGGGTGACCTGGTAAAGTTCATTAACTCTTGTGGCTGGTTTCAGAGCACCTCTTAAATCTGAGGTATATTTCCCAGATAGGTTCCCATTAAGGCGGTATCACAATGGATCGCAAATGGTCTAAGTGAGGCTGATCGCAGGGGTTTGTGTGATGGCCGCCACTGTAACCTAACCTGAAAGGCTGCCTAGACGAAATTTCCATACGGCATAATACTGAATGCCTGGCCATTTTCTCTGCAATGGACAGTGAATGCGGTAGGAAAAAAGGAACGAAATTTTAAAATTTATACATAACATTTTTGGAAAACGGTCTACAATAATTTGCTAGAACAAATGAAGTTCATAGTTTAGTAGGGATTATATAGAGACGATGGCATAAGTTATGTGGTGTAATGAGACAGACAATTTTTTATATTCACGACGGTAGGACTTACAATACGATGAAATCCTTATCTAAACTCTTGCGCTGTATCTAGGTTGCAAGTCGACATGAACTTAGAAAATTATTGATTAACTTTTCTGGTACTTTAGTGAAAACCTTTCCAACCTTTTTAGATCCAAAAATACTATTACGTTATTTGATACTACACAAAGATGTTACCTCTAAACTAAAGGAGAATGCGAACAAGAAGCGAAAGAAGTTCCTAAAAACTAGAAGCCATTCTACACACATGTTTCAATTTGGGACTAAGCTCTACCCGATGTTACATTATTATACCTCTATGTCCAGGATAATTTGCTTTCACTAATGACAATTCAAAATTATTAATCATAATTAAAGAGACTGCCACTATCCAAATCGTTTTGATGAAAGTTATATAAAAGTTTCAGTATACGGGTAAATATGTACCTACTAATGGCGATACTGATTGTATGTATGTATATAGGTCGTAGGTTTGAATTCCATTAACAATTATCAACAATCAAGACATTTTGCTGACAACAGAAAAAACTCACTGAAAATCAATAGAAATGTTATAATAAAAGTGGTTTTATCACATTCTACATTGAACGAATTCATCTGAAAATTGTAGATTCAATTACAACAGTTGTCAAGAAATAGATAAATTTCTAGATCTCACTAGGGATGTAAAGGAGACGATGATGGTAAAATCCGTTTGCGTATACTGCAATCAGTCAGTGTCACTCAAACAAGCCCAAGAATTATTCATTTCAAATTCGACGAGCAGACTAACTGTGCAAGAAGATTCCCGTTGAATTTCTCCAGAGAATATTGAAATAAAAAATAAAAAAAAATTCCATCCCATTTTGGATAAGATGCAAATTCTAGGAAATAATTTTGTCGTCATTCAATGTTTTCCGGGAGAGTATCCTGCGGAAGTTACTTATAAATTTCAAATGCTCTGCGATTTAATTACGTACATATTTATGTATCTTCTATGTAGAAGTATATGTATCTCACAAGCTATTCTCTATATATGCCTGAATAAATTTGAAACATACAAGATACAAGTAAATTCCGTACAGGAACAAAATTTCACTGATTACTCTATGCGAAAAATAATTTAATGAGAACGGAAATATGAAATGAAATCAAAATGTAAAGAATTTTCATTAAGTTGTGCATTAAATTTGACTGAATTTAATTTTACATTAAATGTTGCTCTGAATCACTAATTGGTAATAAAACTTGTCCACAGATAAAAATAACGAGGGCTGCCTGCAACGTTTTGAATAATCAAAATTGAAAACTATACCCAAATGTGTAATTTTTAATCTAATAATAATCAGTTAAAATGACAATTAAGAATTACCCACCTGTTGCACTTTTGGGTATTTGGGATTTATTAAAATGAATTTTGATATATGAGCGTATGTATGCGTGCTGAGCACAACTTTTCGTATATAAATTTCCACGGAAGACTGAATAAAGTTCGAGACTACATAGACGTCCATGTTTCAAATTGAGTTTGAAAGCACAAAAATTTATGTGAAGTCGAAATTTTATGTCAATCTTCCACTTAAGAAATTGTGAAGAAAATTAGGACCAGTCAAAGGTATTGAAGGAAGTTGTCTAATTGTCTTATAGACACTTTATCACCCGCTGTTTCGAAGATCGTAAAATTATTTAGCTTTAAGGGATGATTTCGGATTAAGTTGTGTGGATGATGTTTAAGTTATTCATCGAAATTCCTTTGGCTTAGTTTATTCAATGTGAGTCAACGTAATTTCCTAAAATCTCGAAAATGCCAATTGTATTGCCCCTAGTTAAAATTGAGTCTCGAAATAATCTAAGCGATTTTCGACCAATTACTAGTCATTTACTATGGCTTCTATTGTTTGTGTTTTTTAGCCAAAGCGCCGACATTGTAAGGTCGAGCGTTGCAAATCAGGACTTAGGTAGATTTTTCGAAAGTGCTCGGACATTTTAATTATTCTAAACTCTAGATTGGCTACACTGATCTGCTTTTCTACTACAGACAGCTCGGCATTTAAGTACAGGGTACCTCAGGGATCCATCTAGGAATTTTTGAAAGCTCGAAGCCTGTTAGTGCAGATAACAACAGTAATATCGCCACGGTATTGCTGCGTATAACCTAGGCTAGTTTATTTAGAGTATTCCTAATTGGCAATTTCAAATATCATAGTCTTACTTGAAATTGAATTTTAGATTAGTTTTTCCCCAATAAAATAAACATACGAGGGTGGATCAAATATAAACGGTAATTTTGATATTCTGCTTAGCACCGAGCTAGATGAAGTTCTGTTTATGAGGAGTAGTGGTAGCGACTTGGATAGAGCGCGCACTCCTTTCTGTCAGTATAGCCATGATCGAGCAAGAGGTACATGTGTCTGTTGCACAACGCATCATAATAAAATTTTTAGCCAATGAAGGCGTTAAAACCTCGGAAATTTTTACTCCTTTAAAGGCACTGTTTAGCGACACTACACTGCCTCAGATTCGTATGTATACGTGTGCGAGAACGTGTCGAAAACGAAAGTCATGATCGACATCCAAGGACTAGTCTTACAGATGACAACATCCGTGACGTTCGAGAGCTGAACGTGATCGCCGATTAACTGTTGAAGAAATCTCGTCAGAAATGGGTATCAGCTATCTCAGTGTTCAATCCGTTATCACTGATCATCTTGGCTTCAGAAAAATTAGGTTTAGAATGGATAAAGGCTGCTCCGTGAAGGCCAAAACTGGTCTCGTGTAATTGCACAATTGGCTGACAACTCGCCTTCAAGCTTCTTTGGAACAAGGAATATTGAAGCTTCCAAATAGGTGGCAAAAGTGTGTAGATCAAGTAGGAGACTACAATGAGAAATTTTGAAGTTAGGGTGTGTGTATAACATTAATCAATAAATGTATAAAAAAAAATTGCTGTTTATATTTGATCCACACTATACAACAAATATACGGTTTTATTTCGATATTGTAATTACGTGCAAACCGGCTTAGAGAGAGAAGGAAATGAAGAAAATGCATTCAAATCCTAAATAGAGCTCGAATTGTTGTATTCCTTTCATATATGGATGTATTTAACATATGTGATGGTATTTCGAATTAGATATCGATTTTCGTTATCGATACGCCATCGTTTCAAAAGTCAAAGTAAGAATTTTATAATTTTATTTAGTAGTTAGAATAAATAAATGAAATTCTATCAAAATTCAGGTAAATTCACAGGCTATTCAAAAAATTCGGGATACAAATTTATATTTCTTCCCAGTAATAACGCGTTTTACTTTTGTTATATACTGGAGAATCTAAAAAAATTCCTTCTTGAACAAATATAAGTTTACCCCGGTAAAAAGTCGTCCTAAAGAGTAATCTCTACTTTTACTGAAAACTCAGGAAAATTCTTTTTCGTAAATCACTTTCAGAGGTTTCGTCACTGCACTTTTAATGGCTCCAATATGGTTTTATGAGCCTCGTATATTGAAAATTACAATTTATGAAATTTAAAGCGCTTCACTGGAGCTAAATCTTAGGAATAGAATAGATGATTGATAGCAGGCACTATGTTTTTAGAGAAAAATGGCACGATAGCAAGGAATCAAAGAATGTGCTGACCCATTGTTATGAGAAACACTCCCGCGGATCGGCACAGTTGTGGTCTAAGACAGCGAAATCATTCGTTCTATCCATTGCATCCCGATAGGTTAGATTAGGTTAGGTTAGGTAGGAGGGGTTCCGCAAGAAGTATCTAGCCTGCTTCACACTGGTGGTCTACAGTGGGTCCATTGCATGCTTTGTTCTCATTGGATAACCATTAAAATCGCCCTAGGCCTATCCTGCTTCCCTTAAGAAACTCAGGATACATCTGAAGAATTCATCAAAGAAGAAGCTAAGAAACTCAGGATACATCTGAAATTCATCAAAGAAGAAGCTATCTAATAGCCCATCTCTTTTATTCGTCCGAGCGGACTCACAAAGTACGTGTTGGACGGATTTGATTTCCTCCGAATCCTTACAACTTCTACAGAAGTCGTTCCCTGCTATTCCCAGTCTTCTAGCATGGTCTCATATGGTCCAATGACCCCCGCCCCCACACTGGATTCTTGGTATATGTTCTGCTGCCACAAAGCAGTTTTCTTATCCTCTTTATGTCATATGTAGGCCGCACGATACGGTCTGTTGATCCACTGGGGGCTTGCCTTTCAATCGGCGCCCCTGATGATTTCCTCTTTTAAAGCTGTGATCCTCTCATAAGCTATCGCTCCGAGCTATCCATTTCAGAGTCCATTTTGGACAACTCATCAGCCATCTCGTTGCCTGAGATATCCCTGTGGCCAGATACCCAACAAAGGGTCAACTTGTGCCATGTAGTCAATTCCTCTAGGTTGGTCTTGCATAACTGCACCAATTTTGATTTAACCAGCACAGCATCCAGCGTCTTAATGGCTGCCAGTGTATATGTGTGGCTATCAATGTATATAGAG
Source organism: Dioctria linearis (assembly GCA_963930735.1). Taxonomy (NCBI): domain Eukaryota; kingdom Metazoa; phylum Arthropoda; class Insecta; order Diptera; family Asilidae; genus Dioctria; species Dioctria linearis. Next base: position 168,497,753 of record OZ005743.1, on the reverse strand, counting down.
ATATGTCGTGCGCCTCGTAAATCGCTATGAGCTCTGCCTGAAAGACACTACCGACATCCCGATAAATACATAATTGGTAGATGCCTGTCAATTTTTGACTTTATGGGTTTAATTCCTTAAAAATGTTATAGCTGGTCATAGCTCAAGTAAATTAATTATAAAGCATATTCGCATATATACAATATCCATCAGGATTGTACTTATACCTGCATGAAAAGAATATTTCTTATGTAAATTGTATGTACATATATGTAAGTAAAATAGTCCGCAGGCTAAAGAAGAATTATGTAAATAGATAAAAAAAAACATTGGCATTATCAGTAACGTCAATTTAGCAAGCTCATCTTTTATGAATTTAATCAATTCTAGTCCCTAAGATAAAAATTTCTATATACATAATCTAATCTATGCACCTACATTATATACCTACATTTTATATATGAAATGAAATATTGCTTGTTAATACATATAGTATCTACTATTATTACTGTCTACTTTTGAATTTATACAAAATTTTAAAAATCAACTTTAAATTTAAGTTTAAATTAAATTAAAGAAAAAAATTGTAGTATAACTCACCACTTGGAACAGTAGGGGTAGTCTTCTTTGTTTGAACACGTGCTGTAGCATTATTAACCTGATGTTTTATTGAGAAATTGAGAAAAATAATTTTATTAGTAACTGGTATAAATTATTATTTTTATATTTTATTATAAAAAAAAACAGAAGGAATAAAAATAAAAATAAAATGTTACGTGCAAATGACATAAACAAATAAATTTGTTTTTTTGCTTAACATTTAATAATTTTGGACAATTAAGTTTTTTTTTAAAAGAATACTAAAACGAAATGATTTTAAATTTTATTTGGTATATGTCATGTGCATAATAAATATTTCTATGCCAAATTGTGAATAAGTATTGTAAAAATAATAAAATTTCCATGGAGTAGTTGTATATTAACAGTTTGGGGATTATAGAGACAATTTAGTTCTTTGATTTTGAGAAAGAAAAAAAAGAAAATTGATTATTTTTTTCACAACACTTTTGTTTAACTACACAAGTGCGAAAAAAACGGATTATACGAATTTTTCAATGGTGATCATTGAATTCGATATTAGATAGTAGAAGAGTTATCCAGAAATATTTTCGAAATCAGCTGTTAAATGTCCAGGTGCCGAATTTCAATTGTTCTGCGTGGTAGGTGGTATACTCAGTCACAATTCATGTAATTACCCAATGTGAGGTATTTTTTAGAGTTTTTTGTTTTTTTGAAAATATTCCATACTCTGTAGATTTTATTTTAGAACATTGCCTAAAGCTTAGAAGATTTTATAAAACTCACATGTTAGAAGCCTTGAACATTATATACAATTCATATTTCCCTGATAACAGTTTGAAAGATAAATGGAAGAGATTCCTAACTCTGATTCAATGCTACAGAAAAACAGGAGAAAAATGTAATACAAGCGTTTGATTTATGAAAAGGGAAAACATTTTTTTACGCACGTTGAGGGGAGGGCTTTAATCAATCTAGTCTTTGGTGTCTATATGACTAGCAATGATACCGTGACTTTGATATAGACTCCCATTTTCTATAATAGAGCAACACTGATTGAATTTTATCAGTTTAGTTAGTTCTGCAACTCATTACGAGTGGCTCCAGAAAAATAAAGATGCAGATGTTTTTTTCTTTAACTTGGTATTGAGATGATATACTCGTTTATCCTTATCATGCACACCACATTTGGCATGTTACAATGACAGAAAATTTTGATGTTGATATGATTATGAGGAGGAGTAGAGGCGCATTGCTATTCTCTTAAATAGTTAGGTCACTACTTACAGGCCTAGTCACTCCCGGGTAACCTCTAAATTACTGGGAGATTGCAGGCTGTTTTACATATTTACAATGGTGTGTCTCTATGATAAACAGCTTAGTACCACTTGCAACATTCGGCTCCAGAACTCTCTATCTGGGATCAGAGCCTTCAATAAGCATGGCCACCTCAGTTATTAAGTCTCATAGCAAATCTGATGTTGGCAGGCAATATCAATAAAGTTGAAAGCAATGGAATTGTTTATGTCCTAAAGATAACATCGTTCTTCTAAATTAAAGGTACAGATAGACAATTATCTCTATGTTGCTTGAAAGAAGTGGCTGAGGTTATGTCCATGTTGGCTGAAAATAGTGACTGGGGCGACCAAACAATGTAACTGCGATTGATCGAGTTTTACCAGATAAAAAACTAAAGTCCTCAGGACCAACCAGGACATCCAAAGCGTCTTGGCCGCCGAAACCTCTGTTCATCCTACACTTTAAAATATCAATGCTAATGTAAGTTTTCGTAAACAGCTACTTCGAAAGCCTAATACAATTTATATTACAACTTGTAGTTGGGGTGCATGTGACCCACGTGCATGAAAATGGGGCTTCCGGAGGCAAAAACATTCCGAGAAAGTTTTCTAAATCGGGAAAATAGTACACCATCCGATAGTACTCGGTGAGACCTTTGGTTTGATATGCAATATGCGGTATTGGAACGCCTCCCACACCCTTAAAAGTATGTAAAGAAAATGTTCTTTTACGAATTGTATCTTGTAATGAGATGAGGCGAACAGTGAAACTGTTTTCCGATCGGATATAATCCTACCGGGTTAGAGCCGATGTAAGGTGCGAAAAATCTAGTACCTCAGTTCGAATAAAAAAGAGAGAAATACAAAAACATGAGCATGGAGATGGCTATTTAAGCCTCCAAGTAAATGAGTGAGCTTCTTTTTAGGACCTAAGGAATTCGATTATGTACTAGATTTTCCAAAATGTACTAGATAAAATCTTAACCTCCTTCCCAACGCTTCCCCCGTTTAAATGAAATAAACATTATTAATAAAATATGTTCAGACTATCATAATGCATCGTTTAAGACAACTCTGATGTCTGAAGGTGTCACGTCTAAAATGGGGATTCCCCTTTAAGGAATTCAAATGCAAAAATTTCGTTTCCGCAAGATGAGAGAATTTTGATATTGAAATAGGGTAAGATATGTATATTCTGCGATTGGGACTCTAAATACAAAATCCCAAATTTGAAAATTTAGGTGGCGGCCTTAAATTACAAAACACAAAAGCCCGAAGTATCAGGATAATTAAGTTTTGCCGAATGATTCAAAATGATGAGTAAAATTTTGTTTAGTAACAATTTCATTCGCCAATGTCTGGATTTCGTACATAAATGTTTAATGAAAACAAATACTCAGAACACCAAATACATTGATTTTCAAAAATACTGGAATTCCATTGAACTTTAATTAATTTATGTGACACATTAAAGAGATGTTTGTTTTCTAGAATTTTAAAATCGTGATTTCGTAATCAAACTTTTATAGAATTGTGGTTAAATTTTCGGGATTTTGTATTTTAGGAATTTTTTATTTCGGGATTTTCAAATTCTTTATATTAAGCATTGTGGATAGCAGGATATCTAACTCTGGCTGCCGATACCCAATAAAAAAAAGAACTAACAGAAAATTTTCCTTTAGGTACATGTTCCTACAATTGTTGTTGAAATGTTCATTTAATATCACTCAAATTCGCCTATTGTAAGTCATCTTTAAAATTGTATCTATTGTTTTGATAAAGTTTTATTTCGAAATTCTTTCTATGTTAAAACACTAATTTCAAGCACCTCTACCTGTAGGCAAAAAAAAAAAAACACTTCAAAAGGAGTACGTAATACAAATAAAAAAAAAACTTCCCCTATGTGCGCTCCTAAGCCCAGTTTTATGTTAGAATGGAGCAAACAAATGAAAGAAATCGTCCACATCCTTAGGCAATATTTAATCTGATTAAAATGTCTGACTTGGGGTGTCACAGAAATTCATTCTGAGCATCTACCCTCTGTTAATGCCCTCTTTATTATAAAATTATTTGAGATTGTGTTTAAAGCACCTCCATTCGACTCATTCAAAGCTCTTTTGATTAAAAAGTATTCTAGCAATCATAAGAGAGAGATTTGCTTCCCAACTAACAAAAGCAGTTTAAATGAATGGAGGATTCCTTTCAAATAAAATATATTTTTGATTTTGATGGAGAAATAAAAGTGAAATTTATATTTCTCTGGCTGTCGGTGGTTAGGTGGAAACATTGCCTTATTTATGTAAATCTACAATTTAAGGAATTTTTTACTTCAGTTGATATTTTAAGATTTCAATCATTTCTCACACAAGAAAAAAGTTCAAAAAGAGATTAATGAAACTTTCATATGCCATTCGAATTTCTAAGACATAATCTCCGCTCTTTAGAAATGTTATATTTAACTTAGGTCTGTAGGTATTTACTTTTCAAGATTTAAAAAGCCTATGGGCGGTTTTAATTTATTATTCTAAAATTAATTAGAAAAACACAAAAATATGTTTCAAATATTTACTGATGAAAAGATATATGCGATAAGTATGTATGTGTGTGTATAGAAAGAATTGCCTATCAACACTTCTCACAATATTTTAAAGGAACAGTTGTAAGAGATGAATACTTTGTTAATCATTTTTGCTTGAACATAAAAAAAACTGACGTTAAAAAAAACGAAAAACAACAAAAATATCCCTTTTGAATATCCCTTAAATAAATTTTAATTTTATTTTAACAGGACAGGAGACCCAAGCACGGAGGCCATAGCGGTCCATTGTGCTGTCTTAAATAAAATTACTTTTAAAGTAAGTTGAATAAATTGAGGTTTACCGATTTCAATTTTCAATATTGAATAAAATTGAAATATTTTACAAAAGTTTTGAATCTAATCAATCCACTCACAGAAACTAGACCCAAGAATTTAACCTAATCCATCCAATACTGATTGATTCAATTTGTTTAACAAAAACATGTCCTTTTACTACCGGCCTCACACTAAAGCAAATTGTATTCCGTAGCCAGGTCACCCGCGAACGATTGCAATTATCTACGAATTTCAATCAATTTAAGATAAAAGGGATTTAATTTTTTTTTCTCTCTCTCGATTATTCAATAGTCTGTGTATCCACTACCAGCACCACCCAACAGCAGGAGCAAACGTCCTATATTAATCTGTTTGGGGTATATCTGAGCGCGCTTCAATTTATGTTTGATTTCATTTCAATTTGTGTGTGCAGTGCAAAAACCCCAGAGCCAATAACTGAAGCTAAATTGGAAATTACAGTGTCATTCAAAGGAACCCCTGGGAGGTGATGACTAATGGATCTCGTCCGATCTGATTACAATTCATGAACGGAATTGTTTGAGAAAATATGTTTTTTTCTTTCATTATTGTCATCGTTTTATATTAGTGGGTATTTGCTCTGCTTGTATTTTTGTACATTTAGAGAAGAAGAGAAACATAGCAATATTGTTTGTTTTTGCAGATAAACTACTGGTCACCAAGTATGTAAATAGATTGGTGTTAAAGATCAGAAGGTTTTTATTATGGAATGAGATACTTTGGTTTTGAATAAAGGAATAAAAATCATGTATAGAAGGGCGGAGAGGGGGGGTTCTTTCAGTAGTTGAATATCCCTGTATATTCAAAACTAATGGAAGAATGAAAAAAAAACTTTTTACAAACGGAGAATCTATGAAAAATAAATTTCTTTTGCAAAAGAGGGCGTTTCGTATTAGCAGGAACCATATGCTCATCAGTACGGCTTGGTTCCTGCTTGTCGTCTACGCCAAAGTAACAGCCAAGCTGACTAAATTGACTTAATTCGCTAAGAATTTATTTCATAGCAAAACTCCTATGAAATGCTAGTCCCACATAGGGCTAATATTACAAGACATTCATGTAAATACTTAGTATTTCGCCTCAAATATAATTCACACTTAAAAATTATTTGAAGTTGAAATAAGAAGATAACTTGGCTGTTACTTTGGCGTATGTGACAGGTAGGAAGCAAGTCATACTGTTGAGTATACGGTTCCTGCTGCTACGAAAAGCCCTCTTTTGAAAAAGAAGTTTCTTTTTCTAAAGTTTTTTTCTACTCAATTCTTGAGCTGCGGACTTGGCAGCAAACTCGGTCAATTTTCATATTGACTAAATTCGCTATGAATTTATTTCATAGCAAAATTCCTAATGGAAGAAGGTCATCAACCTCCATGGGGCTCTTTGAATGACCAGATTTTATTATATATTTTTCCGGTTTTTATACTTTGGTATGGAAATTTCACAAATAAATCCCAATTATCATAAATTGGTTAAAGAAAACGATACAAAAAAATGAAAAATACATACATGGCTAAGAGCTGCTGAGAAATACTACATTGGACTTTTAAGCCAACCCAATTTCAAATTTCTTTACGCTTTATAATATTTAATGTTGACGACACAGGCTTGTCTGACGTCTATTTAACAAATTATTAAAGATAGTGACAGCCAAAGGGAAACACTAGACTGGTACATTGACATCAGATGAGATGGGATCACTAACGATAAATTGTGCTATACATGAGTAATGAATAAGGCGTTTCGTTACAGCAGAAACCAATACTCTTCAGTACGGGTAGTTCCTGCCTGCCGTAGACGCCAGCCAGGCAGGCAGGAAGTAGTCGTACTGAAGAATGAATAAGGCGTTTCGTATCAACAGGAACCAATACTCTTCAGTACGGTTAGATCCTGCCTGGTAGTTTCGTATTGAAGAGTATTGATTCCTGCTGATATCAAACGCCTTATTCATTGCTATCTGCGCCAGCTGCAAGCCTTGCAGCGGTTTAGTTATCAATTTTTTTAAAAATTGTTAATATTGTAAAAGTCTTCATGGCTTTTCTCTTGCTATACATGAGTTGTGCAAAACAAATTATTCCCGCAAATTAATCTAATCTAAAAATCAAATAGCTCACTAATAAAATTTTCCACTTATCATCCATCAGGCTGAATTCAACTGGAGGTTTTTTTTTTCCCAAATTTTCCGATAATTTCTTGATAAATTCTGTCGATTAATATTGGTAATTTTGGCTTTCATTATAGTCACATTAAGGATAATTGAAAAGGCAAGACGAAACATTTACACTATTGTTTCAATTTCAACTGTAGTTAGTTTTCATTTTATAAATATTTTGTCTGTTCTTATTTTTCGGTTTTATTTGCGTATTAATTTTTCTTGTAAAATTGCGAAAGTTATAAACAGAAGCAAAAAAATGGCGAGAAAAGAATTAAAAAATTTACAAGGAAATCAAATAATATTTTTCATATCAGTTTAGTTTGCGTGAAAATAAAGGAAACTTTTCCGCAACTATTTTCTGATGAAATCTAGGAAGAATGACTTCAAAAATTTTCGAAATTCGTATAGACGTTCAAATCAAGAACAGGTCCCTTTTTTTCGAAAGAGAAAATGATTTTAATGTCATATTTCTAATTTTGTGGTTAGATGGTGTTCCATTCATGGTTTATTGTTGGCAATCACGTTTTTATCATTTTACATAATGTTTTCAATTCTTCGCGTGAATCTTCAAAATCTAAGCATCTGTTTCCTAATTATGTTTTATTGTATTCAATTAGTTGTGTTTCGTGTTAATGTTACAAAGTTGATTATTTTTTCTTTTTCTTTGATTTAATTTGTAAAATTGATTGGAGTTAGAGAGGAGTTAGATGTGGTTAAGTTCAATTTAATTTACGTGTATAATTAAAATATATATTTGATATTTTCGGGAATTTAATTTTCCTTTTCTTCGGAGGTATACATTGGAAAGACAGTCGGATTCACGCATCCAACAAATATAATATTTAAAATTTCGATTATCGAAGCTATTCTCCTTAAACCTGATCGAAAAAAGCTTCCCAGATTTTCTTCAAAACTAAAATCATATGAAAGTAGTAATTATAGATTTATACTGCAAAGTGGGAGTGAAAATTTTTAAATTTTTGCCTCGGACTGTAGATAGAGGGAAGAGTTGTTTTCCTTTATAACTTTAACTATTTTGTACATAAGTAGACCTTTTTATTTCCTATTCTGGCTGGCTATGTTCGAATTTCGAAAATTTATTAAAAAAAAAAACTTCGAATTTTCGAAAATCACATAAAAATTCAAAAATCTAAAAATTGACCTCTCGAAACTCTAAGACACCTTTCTTCATTTCATATTTAGCTTTTCTTGACCTACCGAAAATGCAATTCAAAATACAGAGTAATTTCTCATATATAGGTAAGTTCAGGTTAAAAAAAAATGATACAAATTAAATTTGGAACTATGACAATTAGTTGCCCAAAAAATATAACAGAGTTTGAACTGAAGTACTTATGGTACTTCAATCAAACTACAGTCCTAAAGACTGTGGGCGATGGTCTTGAATTAGCTTCTACAATTAAAAATGCCAAAAAAATCGAATTTTTTGATCCAACCATTAGAGAGGTCTCATCAGTATGGCTAGCTCTGATCGCCTACCATAGAAGTTCGATGATCAGAGATAGCCAGACTGATGAGACCTCTCTGAGATCGGTGGGTTGTAAAGCTAGATATTTTTTGCATTTTTAATGCATTTTAGAAATTTATTGAAATTATTTTCATTGAATTTCAGTCTCATGTAGACGAGCAATTGTCGGCTTATACAATTATACATATACATAGTAGGTATAGTATATATCGCCCTTAAGAATACGTAATAAATATGGATTGGCCATAAAGCTTAACAAAATTTCTTGAAGTAGTCGCACTAAGAACATATCATTGTATTTATAAATATTTGTTACATATCACAGAGGATATCATATAGAATATGGACATAGTCATGATTAATAAGTTAAAAAAAAAAACAAATCATAAATATTAAATAAAATAAAAAAACTATCGAAATAACGAATGTACAATGTACACACACATATATAAGTAAGTAGAATAATATTATAATATATAATAATATAGGTATCATAGCCCAAAATAAATGTGTTTTTTTTTGTTTTAATTTTTTTTTTTTTTTTTTTTGATATTAAAATATCTTACCTTTCCAATTTAACCAACTGGCAAAGGGCTTTGATAAATGCCGATAAGTTCACGTGTGTATGAATTCAAGTAGTACACAGTTACAGTAAGGACTAATAAGAGAAACACATTGTACCAAGTTTTGGTATGCACTGTATAGATAATAATAAAAAAATTCTTTGCTGATGAAATAAAATAAAAAGTTAAAAAAAAAAATAGATAATTAACTATTATATGTGATATCTATATCATAAACGCGGTATTTTCTATTCTATCTATCTTGATTTTCTTTTTTTGTAAAATTCTTGTAGTAATATTTACTTATAGTTTGCTTGCTTACACACTATATTCTCTCAAGAGGTAAATTATTTAATAAAAAAAAAAGAATACCTCTAACTGTATTTATTATACAAGAGCATAACTTTTGTAAAATAATTAATTAAATAATTAGTTAGTGTAGCAGCAATTTTTTAGAAATATTCTTTGCCCGAAAAACTATCTAAGCCTTGCAATAAATTTTTATTTTCTTATTGACTTTTTTTTTTTAAATTATTTCTATAGTTAAGACAAGCACATTCGTTTGAGAAGTTAATTAATTAAAAAAAAAAACAAGTAAAAAAAAAAAAAAAAAAGAAAAATTAAAGAAAACTAATATTAAACTAAAGAATATAGTTTTTCTGATTTTTAGCATTTCGGAAAATAGTTGCATGGTTAGAAAATATTAAAAAAAAAATTTATATATATATATTCATGTATATAAGATTACCGTAAAAAGAAAGTCAACAGCTAATCAACATGTGTGTGCTTAAAATCTACAAGAAACTTTCTCCTCTCTAATAAAATTATTATCAAACCATTCTTTTAGCGTTTTTAATTATAATGTAAGTAATAAAATGTCTTTTTCTTGCTCATGACTAGCGTCAGTATCGCTTTCGAAACTGTTTAGAAAATACACGTAAATATGTAATAACGAAAAAAAAATAAAAAAAAATAAAGTTCAAACAGTTACAGTGCTACCAACTTAGCAAATTACACAGAAGCGATGATTTTATTTAAAGTTTTTTTTTTTTTTTGATTTATTTTAATAGTGAACGAAAATGAATGAACGAAAAAATGTTGTGAGAAAAATATAATAAAAACAAAAATATATAAATGAATAAAGTAGAGACAGAGAGTCGAGCTTGTCATGTAAGTACAATGTACGTGAGGACTGTATTTACTTTAAGCAATTTACTAGTAATATAAGTATTATAATATTATTATTATTAATAATTATTATTCACAAGAACCTACATCCCAAGTTTCAGTTGCAAACATTTTTTTTAATGCTCTTATGAGAGGGCTAGAGAATATGTGCACATTCTACATTTTTATGGGGAATTAGATTTTTTTTTTTTTTTATAACAAAAATACTCATGCGAAAAGCGTTGAAAGATACACTATATTGCTTCTAAAGCTTTTTTTTTTTATATATATATTTTTAAAGACCATTCATAAAACATTGAAAACAATAAAAATATTTTTAATTCGAAACAGACAATACAACTTTTCGAGAAAAAAAAAATAGGTTATATTTTATTTTGTTGTTGTTGTTTTGTTATAAATGGAGCTGGATAAGAATTTAATATTCTTATTGATAAGGGAGAAAAGATATTAAGAGTAGATTTAAAAATACATTTTTTTTTCGTTTTCGAAGAACGAAGAATCTACCTATTGGGTCTGTCTCCATTCATATAAATTTTTACATTCAGTTGGGAAAGATTTCAGCAGGATTTTTTTTTTTTAATGAAGAGAAGTTTGCTGAGTAAATTCAGAAAGTTTTAGTTTATACGTAAATAAAATCACACTAAAGTAAGGGGAAAATTTGTGCGTCCTTGAGAACGGTTCGAGACATCGGCCGAAACGTCGGAGAACAAATAAAATTCTCACAAACTAAATAGGTGTTTTTCGTCCTGACCGTCCAGCCCGAAAATCCTAATACACGGAGATTTATTGAATGTTTTAAAATGGAATGGACAAAACTGAACATACACATAAATTATCCATCCATTTACAAAGTTTTTTTTTCATATTAAAAAATTATTTAGATTATTTCACAAACATCAATCACGAATGTCAAAATGTCAATGAGAACGTAATTTTGTATTTTTAATCAGATTTTAAATTTGATAACAACTTTTTTCTTATTGTTCAATAATATCAACTTAAGCAACTGACAATTTTAAAATTTCGGTTAAACAGATATCTGGACAAGGCTCAACATTTATCTATAGAAAAATATTATGGAATAAATAAGCGAAATATGGTAGATTCTATTCTATAAAGTGTAGTCAGTGGAACAACAATGAGTGCAAACCCTTGGCATATAATTAAACAAGATAATATAATTTCCAAGGCCGTCAACCAATATGATTAGTACAATATATAATATCTGGGGATAATTTCAACATTTAAGACCTATAGATGTTTTAAGTAAATTTACAAAATTAAATCCTGTGACACAAATGCTTCAGCAGATGTCACCGAAAAAACAAACTTAACTTTAAATGAAGATGAAGATCACTAGCTGGTAGGAATAAGGTTTCATCTGATCAAAATCAATGGGTCAAGAGTGGTTTGAGAATTAAGAACTTTCCGAGGAAAACTTAGTGGACTTGATAAGTCACGTGTCGGGTGACATTAGGAAGATCAGTTTATATAATAGTAGCCAGTAATACAGTAGAATACTGATACTGAAAGAGTCATAAAATTTGAAAGACTAATAGCAAAATATCGCTTAGCCAATACAAAAAGTAAGCATAATGTTGCGTTATGGACCTCGTACAATCAACCAGCAGTTGAAAATATAGCTAGCAATTTAATTCGTGAAGTGACAAAATGATGAAATGTATGTTGGCTTGGATGGATAGTAATAAAGTAAAGCCAAAATGATTCGTAGCATTTGAAAATTCTGCCGAAGAGTAAAAAAAAGTTTTTATTATCATTATTTATGTTTATGTACTTTTCATTTCAATAAACGAATTGAATGAACCATTATATTTTTTTTTTATTATTTTACACGGTCTCGTTTTACGTTATTTTTTTTTTTAATTTTACTGGGTAAATTGACAGATAGATTTGCTGTAAAACTTTTTAAGCTATATGAGAAATATACATAACTATGTAATGTACAGTTTCTGTGATATTAAATTAGAAAAATATTTGGCATTCAAATATACTCCAGAATATAGATTGCAATGACTGCAGGGAGGAAACTGACTATCAAATATCTTTCCCAAATTTTGGTGGGGGTGTCAATGTAATGATGCCCATCAGGAGTGATTGAGATGGGAAGGAGATGGTGGTAGCATCCGATATCTCTATCTTTACGGATGGATCCAAGACGAGTGCGGGCACAGGGGCTGGATTATACTCCAGAGACTGCCAGTGGCGCGAGTCTTATAGACTGCCTGACAAATGTAGTAAAATCAAAATTGGTGCAGTTATGCAAGGAAGAGGAGAAGAGAACTGCTAAATGGTAACAGAACAAATACCAGGTATCTACATAGTAAGGGCAATTACGGTTCATTGGGCCAGAGGAGAATATGCTAGAAGACTAGGTATTTTTTATTTTAAAGGCAGGGGGACAGGAGACCCTATCCAAAGCACGGAGACTATAGCGCCCCATTATGCTGTACTGCTAGAAGGCCATTTACCAAAACCTTCCTGTCCTCTTAATGAAGCGCATCAGGTCTTGGTAAGACAGATTTTTCAGCTCATCTACAGATAGACAGACCCTAGACAGATAGGCAGACCCTAGAGTATCCAGCCTACACCGGACGAAGGGTGGACACGCACAAAAAAAGTATTCGGTTGTCTCGGGCTCTCCCTCCAGACAAGACAGACACTCAGGGCTGTCAACAACTCCGATCCTTGTTAGATGAGCGTGAAGTGAGCTGTGGCCGGTGATGATGCCAACCACAGTTTCACATTGTTTCCTTCCAGCCCCATGAGAAAACCCGGAAATATTCCCATTGGGCCCATCAATAATCAATTTTGTACACCTGCAGATACTCAGGTTCGCCCATTTTGCTGATGCTTTCTATGAACATCCGCTTTGATGAGAGACCCGATACTCGAGATAGAAAAGCTTTCGACGGGTTCCGGTCCGAGGAATGGAGAATCAGAGCCAGCTCTAGCTAAATGGTCAGCCCTTTCATTCCCCATGATCTCCATGTGACCAGGAAAACCACAGAAGGGACACCTTGTTGTGGATACAAAACTTATCCACAGACGACCTGCAATCCCCCAGTAACTTAGATGTTATCGGAGGGCCACTCAGAGCCATCAAGGCTGCCTTACTATCCGAAAGAATTGCAAGTACTTTGTGAGTGCCCCGCTCTGATAAAAAAAAGAGGCGAGCTATTAGGTGGCTGCTTCGTTTTTAGTCTGGAGGGGCTGCAAAGAAAAGAGTTCAGATGCATCCTAAGTTTCCTAAGGGAAGCAGGATGGATCTAGGGTGATTTCTTTTAGGTTATTCCATGAGGACAAGCGAGAGAATGGACCCAGTGTTGGTCTAAGTGAAGTGAAGTAGCTATACTTCTAGCGGCACCCTTCTTAGTTAGTTAGGTTAGGTTAGGTTAGCTAACTATTACCTCGGCCCGCGGTACAGAGAATACAAGGTATTCTTATTAACAGCCACGTTCCACCATTAGTGGACGAAATGTCTTGTAATGTATAGGAAAGTACGGTACAGAGTGCACAGCACTCTCTCTCCACTCTCTGTCTTTTCAATAGAAATCTATATATGTACATTACTGGACAAAATTTCGTCACAGATCATGTGTGAATGCGAAGTGCTTGCACTGAAGTAAAGTGCAGCTCATGTTCTGTCCTCGGTGGATACATTCTTTTTGAGTCAATGTGATCCACCATCGTTTGTTTAATAATCCTAAGTTAATCCTAATTCGTAATACCATGAAAAATTAAAAAAAGAAGAAAAAAATTTCATAATGAAATTGAATGAAATTTTGAGAGAAAACTCTTTAAACACTTTTAAAAACTGTTTTTTTTTTTTATGTGAATTAGGCTGTTCAAACAACATGAATAAAGATGATAAAGGTAAAACAGAGGTGTACTGTAATGGTGTACTTTAATGGTAAAGTGCAGATATGAGTTTAGTAAAGGATTTCATAATATCCCACAAACAAATCTAACATTATTTTTTCACGATATTGTTGATTATCTTTAACAGAAGAAGTTCGGAACATTTTAATTTTTGTTAAGTAGAATGGTATCTAAGAAATTTTTTGATGATCTTAAGTCTCATACTTATATATAAAAAGAAAAAAACAAAAAAAAAACATTTTGTAAAGGTAACCAAGCGCTTTCTTCTCAAAAGCTGAAGGTACCACAAAAAAAGGTCCTGTATGGCAAAAACAAAAATTGACTGATCCAAGAATGGTGATATGATAATATCCATCGGAACTACAGTCCAGACTTGTTGTCAACTTGTCACTTTCTATTTTATGGTATTTAACAATTTAAAAGATTTTAGGCGGCGATCGAAGTCAATGAAATTACATTTCTAAGGTTACTGCGGAAGAGTGGGTTCAAAGTTTTTAGCATTCATTGTTCAAGTGTATGCAAAAGTGTGAATATTTCGAAAAACAAAAAACAAAACAAGAAAACAGCAAAAAAATCTGAAGTTTATTTTTTTGTCATCGCCAAACGAAAAACGGCAAAACAATCAATTAAGACCAAGCAGACGGTAACTACAAAACTTCATTAATTCACTAAGAATGCTTTCATCTCCAGAGGGTTTTTGTTTTTAATTTGGTTACGCATATCTTGAATTCATCATTTTGGAGGATGAGCATTTATGCATCTCATTTGTGAACATGCTAGATTTTGTACATATAAAATCCCTTTGGTATGGTTTAGACCGATTGATAGAAACCACGGATTATGTTGGGGTTTCGTAACGATTATAGTCTGTTTCGTGATTTTTTTCTGTCTGTTAGCTTTAGAGAAATATTCTAAACTTTAGCCATTCTCTGTGTCTCAAGTTGGGAATCATATTCCATCTTCCAATAGATTTTGTTAGAATTATCATTGGCAAAATCGAACGTGAGTCTTGCGGAGAAGCCGTCTAACAGATTTAATGGTATAAAACAAAAATGCTATTTTCACCATTCACTAAATTAATAATTGTGACATCGTCGCGTTATCGGTTACTTTTGGAAAGTAAAAACTTTGTTTTCTTTGCAGTATCGATCGATGGGATTGAGGTACATACAGCTTCTCATTAGTAAAGATTATAGTAAAAATTTGTTTTTATAATCTTAAAATTAAACTTGTTCAAGAAGGTTTTTTTTTTTTGATTCTCCGGCGCAACAACAAAAGCGAAGAAATTTTTATATTTGTTATTTCATCACACAACTCATTTGATTTTGGGTGGCAAGTTTCAAGTCTTGGTTTTGACCCAAATAACGAAATGGAGTTCCTCGAAAAAACAAATAAAAAATAGGAAAGTTTGCCTCATAAAATTCACACTGAGAGTTTATTCTGAGTATATATGAGATGTGATCAATTTCATTTTTTTCAAGCGTCTAAGGCAAGCAGAAACCAAACCGTACTGAAGAGTGTAAGGTTTCTGCTAATACGAAACGCTTATTTTTCCTTTTCTTTTTTCAACCAACTGTGGGCGTATACAGGTTCGATTTTTTAAATTTTTTAAATTCTTTTTTGTTTATTTATTTATTATTTATTTATTTATTTTTTTCCTATTTTTCTCAATTTTTCATTTATTCATTTGTTTCCATTTTTCTATTTTTCATCTGTTTTTTCGAAGCAATTTCGCTATTTGGGACTTGTTGATGAGTCAAAACGAAGACTTGAAACTTGCCGCCCAAAATCAAATGAGTTGTGCGATGAAATAACAAATATAAAAATTTCTTCGCTTTTGCTGTTGTGCCGGAGAATCATAAAAAAAATCTTCTTGAACAAGTATAAAGTCTACCCGGAAATAAAAAATATTTGGAATTTTTTTTTAAATTTCAGGGGTGTAGTTTTTTTTCTACGGAAGGTGATGTTTTTTTTTAAATAATTCTTAATGGGGCAATATTTGAAAAAAGAAGAACTTTAAAGTTTTAAATGAAAATATTCTTTTTAGTTATTGTAAAATTTTTACGCCCCTATCTTAGGAACGCATGAAGTTTTTTTTTAATTTTTCTTAAAATTTCTTTAAACTTCAAATGTTTTTTTTCTTCTTTCTTTGATTTTACATACACCTAACGAATATTTGGGTCTGCATTAGAGAAATATATACCAGGAATACCATACGTAAAAATTATTTTCCCTAATTTGGACGGCAAGTATATTTGATAATATTTAACTTTAAACAAAACAAGAATCTGAAATGCAATCTAAATAGAATTTTAAGTTTCGACATGAACACAATCTGAAGTAAACGGGAGTTCTTTATTTTTTACACACTTACTTTCGATTGAATACATGCAATCGCAGTTTTAAAATGCATTAATACGCAATACACAAATAATGACATACACACAAAACTAACTTTCATGTTACATACACATGAAACATTTAATTACACGTAAGAGAATCTTTAGCAAGACTCCCCCGTAATAATGCGAAAAATCTGAAAAGCTTACTTTCTGCAAGTTATCTTGATGCAGTATATATGTCTGTATGTATAGGTAGCTAACTATGTATAGTAGTTAAACAAAAGTTTAGGAAAAGGAGACAATAAGATGCCGACAATAAGAACACATTTTAGCTCGACTCCCTTGCAATAAATAATAAAAATAAAAAAATACTACAAGAAAAAGAAGAAGAATATTATGAACAGAAGAGAAAAGATTTTTTTTTGTGTAAAATAAAAAAAAAAAAAGGACGAAACACAGACATCACAAAAGAAGAAAAACGATGCTCATATGTCACAAGACTTAATAAGAAGCTTTTAAGGATTTACAAGTTAATTCTAGGATAATTGAAAAGTCTTCTACACAATGCCAATGCAGGATACAGGATGCATCTTCACATGTTTCATAATACCTACGAAGTCTTTAACTATGTAGAAAACAGGGTTTTGCTTTTGTTTCGTGTACATATGGTGGAAGATGGGAATTCGGAGGGGCGCGCAGAGCATACTCTCGAGTAAGGTGAGAAACTTTAAGAGATACAGGTAGATACAACAAATTGTGCGATCTATTGAAAACTGTAAAACTGTAAAACTATAAAAGAGCCCGAGGATATGAAGATAAAGTTTACTGGTAATTTGGTTTTAAGGCGACTTAACTGTATTGGACTTGAGCTTTTTGCTATGTATGAAAAGTTATCAGGGATTTTGCTTTAGATTTTTGATAAATCCTGTTTTGATTAACACTTCAGACTTGTATAGGTATGTGTGTATGTATATGTGTGCGTGTGTCTGTTGGCATCTTGTCCAGTTTTTTTTTTTTTTTGAGAAATATAGAATGATTTTTATTCAAAAGTTTTAAGCTAAATTCGATTAATTTAAAATTTTCATAGAGGATGTATTCAATTATATCATGACAAGTTGAGGTTATACTTTTTACTCTTTTCGTGGGGGTTATTTATAACGTAACTGAAATAACTTTTTTCTTCACGATTAACGTAAATTCCAAAGGTTCATAAAAAAAAAAGGGTTTTGTTTTTTGTCCAAGATTTCGACATTAGATTGACCAGAACTAATTTTTTTCGATTGATGCAGCAAGAATGGTGAATTCATTCATGGTTTCGGATATAGTCGAGAAGCATTAAATAAATATCTCTATTTTACTTTTAACATAGAAAGATACTTTTAAGTCTACATTAAGTATGCTGATTGTAATAAAGGCACAATTAATTTATATACCTACGATAAAAAAAATACAAATATAGGGATAAATATGGTGGAATTATTGAATTTATTTGATACACAATAGATCTGTTTTGGGCTACTCGGACGGTCTGGTCTGTGCTATTGGAAGCTTATTCTGAAAAACAAGGAGAATATTTTGTTCTACTCGGAGCATCTTTTGTTCTACTCGGAGCTTGTTTTGTTCTACTCGGAGCTTGTTTTGTTCTACTCGGAGCTTGTTATGTTCTACTCGGAGCATTTTTTGTTCTACTCGGAGCTTGTTTTGTTCTACTCGGAATTTGTTCCCGGAAACCTTCAGTCTTCTTTGTGCTACACTTGGAGTTTTTTTCTATAGACTATTTGCAATTTGATTTGGGCTTCTCAAACTTCGCAGTTTGCTCTTTACTACACGGAGTATTTTTGTCTAATCGGGCTTTTTAGTTGAATAGTCGGAGTTTTTCAGAAATACTTGGAATTTTTTCTGTGGAATTAGGAGCAGAAGTGGAAGTTCGTTGTAAATATATCAAAGAAACCATGCCATTTTTTCTTTATATTATTAAGTCAAGCTCAGGAGATACCCTATGATCCAAAGCACAACATGTCGAGACAGGGAAATGATTATAAGACATGAGCAGAGTAAGACTGAAATATTTCTTATACTTTTTCAGAAATCCAAGGCAGTTCTATGCTTCTCTTTGGCAACAGAGAGAAGATGTTATATGTCCAGTATAACTTGTTGAAAATAACAATGTCAAAAATGTTTAGTAACGATGATTAGGATATTAATGCTCCATCAAGAGAAATGGGAGTGGTTAAGTGATGATTTTGTATTAAAGAGATAAAATAGCTTTGGGTTTTATATGCATTAAATTCGACGCGAATCGCTTTGCTCTAAGCGAGGATATTGCCAAAATCTTTATTTAATCATCGCATGATTAGATCTCGTTTGACACATGCCTTAATTGCTCTGGAGTCTGCAATAGTATCAAAGGAAGGTGTAAGCGAATTCAAGGGTACTGTCATCAGCGAATATAGATGGGATTGAAAATAAGGGAAAGCAGATCATTAATGAAAAGATACAGAAAGATAACAAAGACCTGGAGCATTTATAGAGTGAGGTTCAGATATAACATCATGAATACAACGCGTATTAGGTGATAAAAAAAAAACTTTCAATCCATGATAGAAGAGAAGGGGAGAGACTAATTGCTTTAAGTTTGGCTAAAAGGTCAAGATGTTAGACTCTTTCAAATTCCTGTGAAATATCTAGGGCAACGATTTTGGACTCACCAAAATTGTGGAGCGTTGAGGAGTTGATTAGTTGATTAGTTTTTTATTTATTTGGAGTTAATGAAAGATTCAAAAACCGTCGAAAGAATCGAAATGATTGGAATTGATCGATAATTTGAGGGATCGCTACCCTCTCCTTTTTTTGGAAAGTTTTCTGTCAAATAAGAGAAGTAGAATAGTTTGACATCATGACAAGTTTTACTATGGGTGTTTTTTAAGTGTCGAAACACACATATGGCGAATGATAAAGGAAATCAAATTCAATGAATTAAAAAAACAAAAAAATTACAAAACAGTTGTAAAGTATTGAGTCCACGACAGTTTTCGAGGTTTTGTTATTAGATTTCGTAAAAATATATCTGGTAATTAAAACGATAAACAAAAGACAGTCCACTATGTAGAGGAGTCCCACAAAGATCGATCTTAGGGGCAATATTGTTCAGTGTTTTAATTAGGGATCTCAGTGCAACAGTTGAGAACTCTAAAATTCACATGAGCGCCTATGACGTAGAGATTTATCTTAATATACGAATTAAAACTGCTTTAATCACGTTAAAGGCGTGCTTTGCGAAAGCTTCCGATTGATCTGAGAGAATTAAACTAAAGCTGAATTCAATTAATTTAGTATTTAGATTCTACATATACACACCACTTAATTTGGCGTGTTCATTGCTAATTTTTTTTCTGTATGAAGACTTCTACAATTCGCAGATCAATTTACTCGTGGTTTTTTTCAAAAAAAAAAAAAAAAAAAAAAAAAAAAAAATTACCGAGGACTTCAGCAGCTGTGGCTTTTTGTTCAGAATTTTTAAGAAACATACTTCTTAAAACTTGTCGTCAAAACTGTTAAGTGTTCCATTTTTTTTGGCAGTCTTTTATTTTTATTTTCCTCTTGACTGCTATATAAATATGAAATTGTTGGGAATGTTGTATCACATTAATGTTTCTGGCTACTGCTTAGAACATATCACTCTTTTACTCCCTGATAGAAATGTGAAACATGTTACTGCCGCCGAAAGACAGTATAGGAAAATCCATAGATCTAATAGGTGGGGAGTAGACAGAAGAAGAGTCTTGGAGAAAAGAAATACATACCTATATGGTTGTAGTAGAAAACAAACAAGTTAAATGTGAAATTCATCGCATACTTAAGGATAACGACGAATTTTTAGCCCGATAAAAATTCGTTCGGAATCAGTCGAAAAAAAGAATACAAAAAGGACAGAATTGAACCCTGTGGAATTCCAGTAATGGTCAAAGCATCGTGGCATAGTTTGTTCACTTTATTTGTAATTTTCAATGTTAGTATGCGCTATCGAACGGATATTAAGAAATGTGTGGGAAAATGAAAATATAGCTAAGTAGTAGTAACATGTCTACTGCATAAGAAGGGAGAACAGATGGAGTCAATAAAACTGTAGGTGCTGCGGTATATTTATTTAACATTATATAATATATAGTGCTCTACAGCTGGCTAGCTAGTGGATATGGATAGGTCCTAATGAAACTAATAAAAAAATATTATGGCAGGAGAAGGTAAATTCTAATGATTTAGGAGGCGCGAGGTATTATTATCTTGTAGGCTTTCACTATACATCTTGTGATTTAAAATTAGGCAATCGCTTGAGATTAAGCATAACAATTCGTAGAAATAATATCCTGTATAAGATATTTTCTAATAACTTTTATGAGAGGCGAAAACTAGGTTTGGTTACATATTACGTAATGAAGCTTTCGTTAAGGCCGATCCTCCACAGATTAAATATTTAAGTTTCGACAGTTACTCGAAAGGACGTCAGAATTTACCATTGCATATATCACATGTACATATATCAACCTTAAAACAGCATATGGCAGCATAACAAAGGTACGCACAAGTCAAAAAATTCTAAAAAGAAGTTTATAAATTTGAACAAGGCCAGAAATGCAACATGGTACGAATCCAAAACGATGTCTCAGAAAGAAGCCTTCAAAATATAAATACGACGTTATGAATGCAGAGCGTTTGCTCAACCGCAAATATCAGCCAAACAAGACTGGACTCCAAGAGAGAGAGAGAGAGAGAGCATGTAAGAAGAATCAATAAAAATATCATCAAAACTCGTACTCTCGAATAAGAAAGTTAAATGCTGGAATACAAAATTTCTTGCAACTTTGTATTTCATCGCGCTTTTAGGAACACCAAAAATATGATCGGACCAACTAAAATTATTGGATATTTCAATGTGTAAGATATTAAGACATGAACAGTTCGAGATATCCATTGACGGCAATGGGTTGAGCGGGTGTTGGAGTACGTTTGAAAGTGATAACAGCCAACATTGCGTTTTGGAAGCACTAAGCAAGACCCGATTCGCTTTGCCCCAAGCGAATATTGTTGTAAGGTCATAGTTTAATCAACTGAATATGTGGTTCCGTTTGTCAACTACAAAATTCCCACGGGAATCAGTTATAGAGACGAACGAGTACACGAAATCAAGGGTAAATAGAATTGAAAGTGAGAGCTAGCAGATCATTAATAAAAATGACGAAAAGAGTAGGAGTGAGAACTGAGTCTTGCGGTACACCGGCATTGATATTAAAACTGTCGGAAATAAATCTGCCCAAAATAACTTTGATTGAACGGCGGGAGAGAAACATTTCAATCCATTTTAAGAAAAGAGGGTCTAAACCTAATACCTGAATTTAGCACAAAAGATACGAATGTCAGACTCTATCGAATACCTTCGAAATATCTAATTTCATGATTTCAGATTCACCAACAATTATGGAGACATTCATTTCAACGCTCCCTAGTTAACAACTCTCCAGTAGAGCGGCCAGCACGAAAACAGTATTGGCGATATCTAATAAAGTGATTAGTTTCTAGATATTTCATCAATTGGGTATTGATGAGTGTTTCGAAATTCGAAGTAATGGAAATTGGTCTATAATTTGAGGAATCGCTTCTCTCTCCTTTTTTTGGATATTGGCTGAACATTTCCATGCCGAAGGAAAGACTCTTGTCGAATAGGACAATTGAAGAAGTTAAATATGTAGTTAAATGATTTTAACTTAAGAACAGGAAAAGATGAAAGAAAAATGTCAAGGTCAATCTAATGTCATCCATCGATTCTCGAAAAAAAAAAAAATAAACAAAATTTTTAAATTTGGTGTGCAAAGTCCTGCCAAAATACATGATAACTTCCATACTAAAATCTAAACAATATCTCAATAACAAATCCTGAGAACGTGGGCAAAATTTTAATAGAGCTAGATAAAAACAAAAATAAAAATATAACTGTCATTATTCATTCCTGAATTAAACAAATATATTAAAAAAAAAAACAAAAATAACTAAATGCACACCTCACTTATCAGAGGAGGGGTAAAAACCGACTAAAATATTATTTATGAAATTTTTGTTTTTGTTTTTAGCTAAATATGATAATATAATAAAAACATAAATAAATAAAAACTCAAGTAGGTAGTATACAATACGTAAAACTGATCATTTCCATTATCAGAGCAAAATACACAGCGAAATATATAATATTATTATCTGGTTGTCAATCATCATTATCATAATAATCATCAACATCATCATCATCATCATAATCATCATTATAATCATCAGCATCAAATCAAATTATGGAAAAAATATGTAAACAACATTTGGCGTCTCAATACTCAATATAGTATAAATATTTGTATTTTTGCAATATATAAATCGTTTAAATAAAAAAAAAAGTATATAGATATATATATATATAATGTATATAAAATGAAATAAAATAAAATAAAAAAATAGTAAATAAATTAATCATGCACACCTCAATCTTGCGTCCCTCAACCACAGTGCCGTGAAGACGTTCGCGTGCTCGCTCCGCATCGCTACTATTAGCGAATGTTACAAAACCGAATCCCTACATGCAAGGACAGAACAAGAAACATGCATTAAAAAACAGCCTCCGCTCAAAAACAACGTGCAACAAAAAATATTATATATATGTATATAAATCATTATTATCACGTCACTTATTAAGATTAAGTAAAAAAAAAAATATGTTTATTTCAAATGCGCTATTATTATTAATTAATTATTAATTATTTTATTATATTCTTCTTTTGACTTTTTTTTTCGTTGTTCTCGATATTAATTTTATTATTATTCTAAATATTAAAAAAAAAAAAAAAAAAAAACTAACAAAATTTCGAGCCAATTCATTTTTGAAAGTTTTACGAAAAAAAAAAAATATTTAAAAATTATCATAAAATGTATATTATGTATTTCGATTTTCTTCTGTACTATTATTATTTTATTTATTTCATTATCATAAAATCTGGGATAAAATATCTTTTGTTAAACATTTACAAATAATTCTAAGGAAACTCATGTCCATTTTGCTTTTAATAAAATTATTTAAAGAAGTAAAATAATTATTTCCTTTTTTTTCTCTTTTTCTTTTTGTTAAAAAAAAAAAGGTTAACTGATATTATATATATGTATATATAACAATTATGGAAAAATATTAAAAGCTTAATTCCAATATCATCATCATCATCATCATCACTATCATAATTATCATCATCTCAATAAATGTACAAAATCAAGAAAACAATTTTAAAAACTAAAACAGCTTCAGCGGTTAAACACAGAGTGTAGTAATTGAATTAAGGACTAATTTTCAAAAAAGCATATTATTTGTGAAAATTTATTTTATAAATCTAAATAAATTAAAAAAACAATATATATATGTATATAAGTAAGTAACTAAAAAACGGTCTACGCCAAAATTAAGCTATTATCCTTTTTTTGATTGCTGGCAACATTTGGTCTAAGTTTTACTTTTAATATTCATAAATGCAAAAAAAATCTAATTTACAAGAATGTTTTTTTTTTTTTGCTTTCTATTTCTGTGAACTATGTATGCATATAAAAATGATTTATGGTGAAATACAATTAAAGTGACTGTACAAATCTACTGGTGCCTACAATAATTTAGTTTTGAATAAATTTTTGAAAATTTTTACCTAAACTCATTCCATAATATATTTAAGGGTCTAGGTTTTTGTAAAAAAAAAAAATATAGTTATAAACCAGATTTTCAGAATGTATTACTATTATTAATTATTTTTATCATCTTACAGCATTCTTTTTCTATTTCATATTATTGGAAGTAAATATTTGTTTGAGACATTCTTTACGGAAAAAAAATTATTTTTGGCTTATCTTAAATTTTGAACATTCACAGGGTGTACAGAGAACAATTTCTTATAGGGTTATATTTGTTCAAGAAGGAATTTATTTGGATTCTCCAGTATATAGCAAAAGCTAAAAAATGTTTTTAATTTGTTATTTCATCACACAACCCATTATATTTTTGGTGGCAAGTTTCAAGGCTTGGTGTGACTCATCAACAGGTCCCCAAATAGCGAAATTGAGTGACTTGAAAAACAAATGAAAAAATAGAATAAAGAAAAGAAATGAAAAATGAAAAAAAACTTGAGACAAATAGAAAAAAAAAAAACAAAAATTGCTTTATTAAAAAAAATTTAAAAAACATTAAAAAACCAGATTCATTCGAAACGAAGTTAAAAAAAAAACGAGATTAATTCGAAAGAATTGAAACTGCAACGCCCGCAGTGGGTTGAAAAAAGAAAAAAGAAGAAGCGTTTCGTAATAGCAGAAACCTTTTACTCTTCAGTATGGTTTGGTTTCTGCTTGCCGTAGACGATTGAAAAAGATCAAATTGATCTCCTCTCATATAAACTCAGAATAAATTCTGGTTGTGAATTATTTGAGGGAAAAACACTCCTATATTACACTAAGGAGGAAGAAATAAAAATAGAGACTACTCTTTACGATTTTTTATCGGTATAAACTTTCATTTCTTTTCTTTCGCTGTTTTGGGACCTGTTGATGATGGATCAAACCAAGACTTGAAACTTGTCACTAAAAATATAACGGGTTGTATGATGAAATAACAAATTAAAAACATTTTTTAGCTTTTGCTATATACCGGAGAATCCAAATAAATTCCTTCTTGAACAAATATAAGTTTAACCCGGTAAAAAATCCTAAAGAGTAATCTCTATTTTTACTTATAGGGTTATGATGAGAAAACTTTTTAGGAAGAGGGAGGAGTAGGGGAGAGAGTAAATTGCGTCTTTTGGATGATTAGTTCCAACTATTTATTATCTATGTCAAATTTTTTTTTAAATGATCATCATAAGATGTACCTTTAGAAGATGGTGATTTATGTATAAAAAAAAGGATACTCCCGAAAATCCAATTTACCTCCCTTAAACCACACACCCTTCTTAATTAGCTTTGAATAATTTTTTGCTTATCTGAAATATCGAATTTAAAAATACATTAAAAGAAAAAAAAGGTAAACTATCATATCCTTAAAAATAGTGCACGAATTTCCCAAATAAAAATAATTTTGGAAACGAGTTGTTTCGAATTACGAAACAAATTCTGAGTTTGAATTATTTGGAGGCAGAAAAAAGCAAAATATTTGACTCAGACAATCTCTGACTAGGTTACCGTTCATGATGATGAAAAATTAATTTTTTTTTACATAATTTTCATCCTTAACTGTTTAGAACACGTGGGTAAAAGGATATATTCATATCTAAAATTTTTTAAAATTCACAGCCTGTTGAGAGCGGAACCGTCCGCCGCACAGTGTGATATTTTAGCAATCTAGCTGGATTTAATTCAATTTTTCGATATTCTAAATTATGCCCAAAAGTATTTTATCGTAATGGCAACTATCCTAGGAGGTATAAGCCCCATTTTTATTTTCCAGGAATTCACCCATTAATAAACGAAGAGGTCCTGAACAAAGGGACTGCAGGTACACGGTAAAAGACACCGTGCGAATTTATTTCATTCATGTGATTTTTATCGACGAATGTGCTGTGTTTATGTGCTTTGTTTTATCTGTACTTATTTTCTGTGTGTTTTTGGTCTTACACGTAAGTATAATTTTTTTTATTTTCTTAAATATAATTTGGAAAAATCAATATAACGATCCCTTAGTACTCTTGTAATGTAGTTCAATATATTGTAGATTTAAAATATATAGATATGAGCGAATATGGAACTAAGAATATATTTATATAATAGATTAAGATGTTTACTTTAAGGAATTTAAGAAAATAGTTGCGTATATTTGCAACGGTCATACAATTGTTTTTCATTTTCAGAATGTCTGCCAATATTTTGCGGAAGGACATTTTTGAGGTTTGGCGAATTTCTAATAGCAAAATCCGGTTCGAGGCGGTTTATACCTATGTTTTGGAACAGTTTGGTGATGTAGTGTTTCCTGATGTGATAATCAAGTGTATTAAAAGACAATTAGGAAGTGTATGCCAGCAAATTAAATTGAAATGGAACAAATGTGGACGAAATCACGAGCGCTTTTTGATAATGTTCTCATTATGGCTAAGTGAACCAGTGAATTTCCCAGATATTGTTTTTAAAGCACTACCATCATCGTCTTCTGAATGTGCCACTACAAGGCGTGGGAGGCCATCGAAAACATTTCTGGAATGCAGTGACCGGACGAAGAAGCGTAAACTAAAAGAACTTGTTGAAACAACTACTCCGGAAGAAATATCGGTGGCTGCTGAAATGAAATTGCGAAAATTAGGTAAAAAAGATTCAGCGTCAATTGTAAAGGAACTGACAAGTGCTTCACCACAGCGAGGAACTAATGTTAAAAAGGCTAGATTAACTTTTTCACACAAACCGAAAATTATTCCTGCCGATAAGGCACTGGCTCTGATCATTGACTCCAATCTTTCTACACACCAATACAATTTAATAAGGCAGCAATCAAATGAATACTCTCCCAATTTATTTCCATCATATAATAAAATAAAAGAGGAAAAGAAAAAATGCTATCCAGCAGAAATAACAGTATCAGAAACTTCAGCTGAAATTAAACTACAGTCCTTGATTGATCACACTGTTCGAAGACTGTGTAATGCGCAAGAAGAAGTATTGCAAAGCTTGCAAGATCTGCCTAATGAAATGCAGATCATAATAAAGTGGGGGTGTGACGGCTCGCAACAAACTCGCTATAAGCAAAAACTGAGTGTAGGTGAATCAGATGAAAATTTATTTAGTATCTCAATGTGCCCTATTCAAATGTACTACGGAGACAATTCTAGAATAATTGTCTGGCAGAATCCTGCTCCGTCATCGACGAGGTATTGCCGCCCAATTAAGTTTGTTTTTAAAAAGGAATCGACTGATTTAATAACGAAAGAAGTGAAAAATGTTGAGGACCAAGCCAGTTTACTGACACCTGTTCCTGTTACCTTTGGAAACCATGTTGTTTTGATTAAGTCTGTTTTAGTTTTAAGTATGATAGACGGTAAAGTATGTTCAGCATTATCTGCGTATAATTCTTCACAGACCTGTTACTTGTGTGGCGCGACACCAAAAGTAATGAATAAACCTGATATTATCGAAAATAAAACAGTCGATGTTAGAGCTTTAGCATTTGGTTTATCTCCTCTTCATTCATGGATTAGATTTATGGAATGTCTACTCCATATATCGTATAGGTTAGATCTGAAAGTTTGGCAGGTAAGAGGGGATGAAAATAAAAGAAAAGTTGCCGAGAGAAAGAAAAATGTTCAAGAGAAATTTAGACAGGAATTAGGTCTATTAATTGATTTGCCCACCCAAGAAGCAGGCAACACTAATGACGGGAATACGGCTCGAAGATTTTTCAGAAATGCTGAAACATCTTCGATTATAACTGGTATTAATTTAGAGTTAATCAATAGGTTTAGAATTATTTTAGAAACTATAAACTGTGGATACTCTATTAAAATAGATGCATTTGAAAAATATGTTGTAGATACAAGAAACATTTATTTAAGGGAATACTCTTGGTATTACATGCCGAGCACTGTACACAAAGTTTTGTTCCACGGAAAAGATATTATTGCTTCCTGCATTCTTCCGATAGGCCAGTTATCGGAAGAAGCGCAGGAAGCTAGGAACAAAGACAATCGGAATTTCAGGGAACATTTCACAAGGAAATCGTCAAGAGTTAATACTAATATGGACTTGCTACACAGGCTTCTGATTTCTTCAGATCCTTACTTAACAAGTTTGAGGCATAAGCCAAAGTCAAAGCAAAACATCACTAGCCCTGAAGTTCTTGCATTACTTTCTGTACCTTCGGCAGAGGACGATAACGAAACTGATTCCGATTAAAAATTAGTTATATGTATACCTATTATTTTATAGCTTTTTATAATAAAATTTATTAGAAATATACATTATGTATGTACATATGTATTATGTAAAAATAAAAAAATTTAATAAAGATTTTTTATTTAATTTTTTTTTTAAATCTCCAAGCCAACTACGGTAAATCATTAGTTTCAAGTAAATGTAAATAATATGAAGTTGTTTCAACACAATTATCAAAAAACAAAAGTTATATGTTACGGGCAGGAATTAAATCCCGCTAGATTGCCAAAATATCACACTGTGCGCCGGCTGGAAAACAGGTAGCTGTGGTGCTCGGAGCGCGCTTCCTGAGGAGACAGACCTTTTATCGCTATCTGAGATACTCTCATAAATTTCGTGAAAACGATAGCCTTCAGATTCAGCAAAATCAGTTCTTGGAGGAAGAAGAAGGACCTCTGTATGTTGCTGGAATAGCTGAAGTAATTTGTAAACGATTTTTTATAATGTTGAACTTTAAATGCGTTTTTCTGGGGACAACATTTTCAGCGCGTTGGGCGCTCTACAGTTTTAACGGGTAAACTGATCCACATGAATCTCCGCGCAATTGAAAGGTAATTCAATTTGCGGAGCCATCAGGAAACGATTTTTGTCAAAAATTGTTTTAGAAATAGTTTTTTCGTCCGCTGAAGAAAAAATATTGGGTTTTTTTTTCAAACGGCTGGCATTTCAATATTCAGAGGATTTTTTGAAAACGAAAACGGATAAAGCAGCCCCTCAAATCTCACATAGTTTAACAATTGTCAACCCTATTTGTTTCGGATGAACTGGCAGAGCTGTGGAGTGCCCCGCACATAAAATTTAAATTTAGTCTCCATTGATAAAATACGTTAAAACCCATTTCCAAAATTATTAATTTTATGCAAAAAAAAAAAAAAAAATTCCCAAAGCTCATTTTTCATGCTTCTCGACGGTAATCTTCCCTTAAGCAAAGATTGAGTATGTAATTTACACAAAATCGATAGAATAAGTAATGCGGATGCCTTTATTGACATATTATTATTGGACGAATCTGTTCCTCACTATTTGGTTCTTAATGAAAAAAAAAACAAATACTAAAGAAGAATTCTACTCAGAATTTCTAAATAAGAACTTATCAAGGCAGATTACAAGCTGTTATGGATGCAAGCGGAGCACATAAAATATTTAATGGATCTTTTACTGTAGAGTTTAGTATAATAATGTCCTCCTCTCAATTTTGATCTAGGTCTTTTCAGGACTTTTATCTCTCTGTTAAGACTTTTTTCTAACTCAAGTAATGCGAGCCTAATTTTGAAGCGATTTTCATAGCTAAAAATCATTTCGAAATTTTTCGAAATTATAGTACGAATTTAGTTTCATGAAGCGCAAAATTATTTTATTATCTTTTATTACCGATGAGATTGTATTACAATTTTTTTTGGAACGGTTTCATGCCATTAATTGCATAAAATTTAAGATTTTGTTTTTTCGAAAATAAAGAAAGTTGTAGATAATTTTCAGAAATAGACTAAAGGACTTTAGGACTGTGAATGCATTGATTGAAATGTATGTGTAGATAATATCGATCAAAACAGGGAGGGGTTTTAATGTGAAAGTACCCTGCAAACATTTTAGCGAATTAAACCATAAATGAGAATTTCGAATTTTGATTCTGTTACTAATGAAAGGAAAATAAAGAGCTCAGCACGACAATTCCATTTTTTGCCCAAGATTTCTCTGATTTCAGCATGCGTCTAGTTTATGCTTCGAATTTACTGCAAGATTCCTTTGTTTCTCTAAAAACGATTTAATTGACTCATTATGTACTGATATGCTCAAAACAAAAATAATTGATATGTTTAATGGCATGTGCAGGTATGTCTAGTGTTTATCCGGGAAAAGTGATATAATTAAAGGTGTAATGAAGTGACCAAGACAATAATGTCCACGGACATTATTTTCCACTTAAAATGAGTAAATGTCCAGTTTCATGGCTCTAATGAAATGTCCATAAAAACTCGCTTTACGCGAATCGCTTACGATACAAGAATAGCTCGGTTCTCTTAATATATAAGAAATATATAACACCACTAACACAAACACATTGTGCGCATTAAACTTCATTTTAGCATCAATTTCGATTCGTCTTAGGATCTAAAGCAATTCGCTATCGAGAAAGAATCTCGGGTGAATAAATCGAGAGTCAAGTTCCTTTTAGGTATGCTCTCAAAGTTTAAGCCACAGCACAGATTACGATTTGCTAGCAAATCCTTTTCGATTCATGATGTTTGCAGGGATAACATTTAACGATGATGTACAAAATCGTAAAAAAAAAACAGTACATGTTGACTAGAAGATGTTACCTTTATCTGAATTGTAGGTGGGAGTAGAGTAGAGTCTTCAATATGGACAGTTCACAAATTTTTTTTTTACTAATGGGCATAGTTCAGTAAGTTATATGGCGCTTCAAATAACAAGCAAAACAAATAAAATATATGCTCCTAGTAGAATGTAATGAATGCATTTTACATGGGCGAACATATACCTATTTCTACTACATATTTATTTCAGGTCGATAAATTCAATTAGTTCATTTATAACTATGGTAAATTCTATATCGACTAGACGTCTGTAGGTCAAAGAATCTGCCAACTCACTATATTAAGGGCTGCAAGAGTTACTTAACTATTCTAAGAATAGAATAAAGTTTTCCATAATGAGTCTGCCTAGTAATGAGGTTAAATGGAGAGAGTTGTTAAACAATTAAAATAAAACTGATTGTTCATACGTAATTAAGTTTATCAGAAAGGATTCTGTTGGAGTTTTTTTTTTATATTTTAGAGGTTAAGTTAATTAATTTCTTTTAATTAAGTTAAAAATGTTTTTATAAATCAGACTCCACACACTCGTTTAATTCGTTTAGTAACATCATACTTGAGATTATTATATAACAGTTATAGTAATGTCAAATTTGGATATAATTTGTACAACAGTATAACAACTAATGTCGAATTCTTTTCAATTAATTCTACACGAGTGGGCTTTTGGTGTTATATTATATTTGAAAAAAAAAAACCTAAAGCTGCACTGCATCGGGGTAGAACTCGTTGAAAAGAATTTGAAATAAGGACAGATTCAGAAAAAAAACTGACCACCTATCCTATCTCCAATTACTATTAAGGATCGCTGGATAGATTGCACCTATAAAAAGGTGTGCACTTATAAATGTTAAGCCATTAAGGTGCAGTGAAAATGGAAGTCAGCCAAGAAGAGCATCGCAAATTAATTGTTTCCACACCTATGGAAAATCCGTATATGTTTTAGAGAGGGTTAGTTAAAAAGTTGAAAATCCCGAAGACGACCATCCAAAATGTGTTCAGTAAATTTGGAGAATCTTGTAGTGTCCAGAGAAAGTACTGGTCAGGAAGGTGATCAAAGTAGACCAAAAATTGGCCAAGAATGGTAGACAACTTTAAACGAAATCCCAACATGTCGATGAGAGATATTGCTGATAAGGCTGGAGCACCTCTGCTACAATTCATCGAACTAAAAGAAGAGATGGCATACGAAGTGTCCATGTTCAAAAATACCGAACAGAACATCAGAAAAGCACCAAGTTGCAAAAACCGAGCGTGTCGGATTTTGTATCAAAATTTCCTAACGAAATTCGACTACAACATTTCGAATGATGAAACTTACGTGGTAGTGGATTTCAAACAGCTTCCAGGATTGAAATTTTAAGAATCGTTGGTGCACCAAATTTTCCGTTAAATACGTAATTTGGCAAGCATTATGTTCTTGTGATCAGACAATCATTACCTTTTGTGACAATAAGCACAATCAATACGGATGTATACGTTAAGAATCGTCTTCTTCCATTCTTAAGAAATCATGATACATCACCTGGCTTTTGGATGGATTTAGCAACTTGCCACTACGGCAGAAAAGCGAGAGAGTCTTCTACGATGCCGAATGCATACCTGTAGTACCCAAGGAAGTTAATCCTCCAAATTGTCCAGAACTAAGGCCAATCGAAAAATATTGGGCTAATATTAAAATACAAGTAAGAAAAAAAAAAACAAAAAACACTTCTCTAACAAGCCACTTAAGAGGCTGGACAAGAGCGTCCGATACGTTCGATAGTGTTTCTCTACAAAATTTAATGAAGAACGCGAAGCAAAAAGCACACAAATTTTATAGAACGATATCGGCTGTGTATCAGACCTGTAAAATTCCAAGTACAAGTACCAGTACAATTCCAGTACCTGGACTTGAAATATTTTAAGTACAAGTACAATTCCCGGTACTGGTACTTAAAAAAATTTCAAGTACAAGTCCAGGTACTGGTACTGATATTAGTACTTAAGTACCAATGTACTTAAGTAGTTTACAGGTCTGCTGTGTATATTGCAGATGATTAAGTAATCGTTCAATAAAAATTATTTGATAACACAAAAAAAAATGTTTTTCTTGTTGATTTAATCATTCATAGGTGGCCGGCTTTTTTCTGAATTAGACCTTAAGTGATTAAGTTGTAACAAGTACTGAATTCATTTGTTATCATGAAATATTTACAAAATGTATGTTGTGTTCAGTTATACTTATTTAATTGTAATAATAAGACGAAAACTAAGGTTGGTTAAGATATGCAATGGAATTATACAAATGACACATATAAACGTAAACAAAATGCTGTCACTGTTTGCGGCATCCCTGAATTTAAAATTATTCGTACAAATTTGTAGTAAACTTTTTTCACGTGTTATTTTTTAAGGTTCTCTCACCAATCGCGATAACTACTGTCATGATTGCTCCGAAATTAAACCATGAAATGCGTTTTGCGACTTGTCAGTTAAGAGTATTTTTGATAAATTCTCCATTGAAAATTTGCCTTTAATTAGTGAAAAGCTCACCCACATGTTAATGTTAAAGAGTAGGGGCGACTAGGTTTCTAGGACCATATGGGACACTGCGACCAGAGTTGATCAATTGTGCCTTCCCCTAAGGTCGAGTCTTTTAACAAGTTCGATTATTGCTTCTCCAATGATTTGCAGCTTTAGACCTGCAAGTGTACAGTCGATACAGTTCACTGTCGGATTTACTTATCTTTTTCAAGATGTGATGGAAAGGGAAATGACCAGTGACTGTTAGCAAACAGTCTGTCTGCGATTGTCTACTAAGTGTTATAGGTTGGCGCGTCTAGAGAGGAGAGGTGAATTTCTTCGCCAGCCTCCGCCAAACGAAATTTAGTTGGCTGTTTTCCAACATTGCAGTTCCCAGCTAAAGTGGCTTTTTGGTAGGCCAAATGTCGACTACGGACCAGTGTACATACAATCGGCTCCATTTTTAGAAAGTTCGACCGCTTTTTCATTGCCGTCTACTCCTTCGTGACCAGGAACCCAAACCAAGGTTATTTGGTTGACCCATATTATTTTTGCGGTGCCATCGATGATTTTTTTCTTCTTGGGAACTTCAACATCAACAAGGCTAAGAACAACGGCTTCTTATTATCTATCTAATCTAGTATATGATTAGTTTTTCCATGATCCCGTCTTCCTCTGGATTTACTCAACGAAAAGAATAGGGACCATGCTTGTTATATTTCTGTAATTTAAGCATCACTCCTGTCAAGTATTGTTTAACTCTTCTAATCCTTGAATTTGTCCATTAACAGTCTTCATACTGACTTTTGTTTCAGACTACAAAAAAGTTGACTTTTCCAAAGTCAATACGTGGCGCTCGCTTTGTGAGTGGAATTCTGTTTTAAATGCTCGAATGGACGAAGCCCTCTGTAATATTTGGACCGGTTTGTTGAAAGAACCATATTTTTTAAAGCCTAGGCTCAATTTGGATAATTTTCGGCGACAAATTGTTTTTGCATCGAAGCCTCTACAGGAAGTAGATGTGACATACCAAGTTGGGACTATTGTTAGCTTATAGTTTACTCTTAGGGTTTCTTTTTGTCTGTTTGTGTTAGACCCCAATGAATATCAATTCTACGGTAACATGTCTGCAGTTCGTTTGCAGTTATAAATAATGCATATATTCAAAAAAGATAGAAAACACTCCCGTTTGGGCGACATTTATTAATGATGTAATCAAAATTATTACTATTATTACTAGTAGTCGTTGGAGAAAAAAGCAATTATATATACACAGGGCTTGTAACTCGTTTTGATGGTAACAGGTTGGGGGGTCCTCGTTAGAGCATTCTAATACTTATGCCTTCTTGTCGTAATTGCCTCTTAGTTATGGCTAAACAAAGCTCAGTTATGGAGGGTGATAAAAAAATATTAACCGAAATCTTTCACTATTCCTACTTCCCGAACGACGCATTTTAGAGGAAAGGGGTGTCAAAATAAACATTGATCAAGACACCACCCCAAAGAATCGATTGGCATATTCCATCTAAATTTTTTTTAATTCCTATTTCCTCAGTACATACTGAACTTTTGTGAAGGCCACTCTGATAGTCGGCGACTCACATACTACATTTAAAGTGAAACATGTCAAAGAGCAAGCATGTGATACTAAGCAAAAAAAAATTTGCTTTATTCTCGGAACTGAAAAATAAAATATTTTACAGAACTTTCCTTCAGAATTCTTCAAATTCGTAGTAAAAGGATAAAAAAAAAACATATTTTTTTCGCTAAACTTTAGAGCGCACCAAACAACATGAGTCACGAGTTACGACAAAGTTTCAACAATAATTACAGCCCCCGATAAGCTCATTTATCATTTTGCCCACGACAAAAGTTTGCTCCATTCCTGCCAGCCATTCTTTCAAAAAGAGAATTCTTGCTGATATACCTTAAAGAAAAACAAAAATCCTCTTCTCTAAGTTAAAAATTTCAAGTCTTTCCACTTTTAGGTAATCGACAATACGTGCCATGGCATTGCTTTTGCCCATGTATGAATTTGTCCTACATAACAACGAAAAACTCCCTTTGGACTACTTTCTCTTCCTGCACATCGACAGATAATAAAAAAAACTTGCAAACGTTAACAGATTTGAACGAACAGACCGAAGAAGATAAGTCTTGATCTATGTAGGTCTTTCCGTTTTTCGGTGCTTCATTGAAACTTCTCCGCTGGGATTTTAATGTATTTTAGACATGAGAATATTCGTGCTGAACAGGATTAAATGTCTCAAGTCGAAACAGAAAAGTTGTATTAGCGAATCCAAACTTGTTAGGATGACGATGACGGCAGCGATGGAACGGTGGTGTTCAGGTCCTTCTTGTTGGAATATTTTACTTTTTCCTGGCTAAGGACGAGAGGAATTTCGGAAAAAAATTATAAAGCAACAGCGCACCAGTTAAGTTTAACATGAATCTTTCCGACAAAACTCTGTGCATCTCGGTTCCTCGTTGGTAATCTAGGAAAGTTCCGTGGCATATCCTGCCAGATTTCGTGATAAACTATGATTTTCTTATATATGCTGTTAAAAGTTTAATGCACTTTACGAAAACTTTTCGAAAATCCAATGAATCATTCAAGTTGAAGCAAAAACTACCTTACGATTTAGCTACCATCATCCATGTGGTGGGCAGAGAGCAATTCTGCTGAAGCGAGACTGAATATCTTACATAGCTCAATATGTATTTCTGAACAAAAAAAAAAAATTGTTAAGATTATTTTGCATATTTGAGATTTATAGTGTCCAAACGACATTTTGAAGTTTTATACTTTTTCAAATATAATCAGAATTTCCTCTACTGAAGTATTTTAAGAGGAAATTTTAAGTCTAACACCATCTTATGGTAGAATTAGCAACCAGAGTGATGAGAAGCGCCTTTGCTAATAACAATAGAAATCGCGCCTAAGTGTATGCAATTCCACGCAAATTAGCAAAATTGATGAAATTATGAATCATAAAAACGGGAATATCTCAAAAACGGTTGCATTTAGGCAGGTACATGTGCAGGATCAAATGAAAGGTAAACGTTTCGGAGGTCTCGAAATCTTGCAAGAAAGTGCTATCCTTATATTGCCTTTTAGCTGGAAAATCGTTAAAATTGAAAAAGAAATTGCAAAATTTTCAAATTTTTTGACTTTGACGTCCTATAACTGCCCGCGGAAAGGGCGTAAAGTGGTGATTGGGCATTTGTTGGAGACCGTAGAGGGTTACTATCACCTGAGATGCAAGTCACCTTCATAGGGTGTATAACAGGAAAGTTATATGGTATTAGGATAAAAAGCACCCAAAATCACAAAAGGAATGAATCCAGGGTATAAAGGAAATGCGGTACGTATGCGACACCCTGTATTTATATATATTTTTACAAAATACTCTGTGTATTGAAAACTTTCAAGTATAGGTACGGTAATCACTATGGTAATAACTAGGACTAGATGCATGCGAAACTGGTGAAATTTTAGTATTTCGATTACGTGACTATCATGAGTTTCGAGATGGAGCCTTGTGGACTAATGTGAGCGAGATCCGATTAGTTGCAGATTGGACAACGGATTTCGGGCTGTACATTCTTTTCACTGAAGACTGAACTTTTGATATATATCTGACTATTGGTTCCATGTGTTTGGAACTCAAGAACTGTGTAAAATATCTAGAAATAATAAAAAATTTAACTATTTCCTAGAAGATATAAAGCAAAGAGAGCTTTTAAGGCCTTCGCTATGTGTCGTAGAGCAATAGGAACAAAGTAGGGACCAAATCTGCAAATGATCCTCTGTATATGCACAAGTGTCATCCGACCCAGCCTACTTAATCTATAACTCTGTGGTGTGATGGAAGGCAATAGATTTCGCCAATCATCGAAAGATATAAGACAAGTTTCAGAGAATATGCCTCCTTAGCTTAAGCTGCTCATATAGACTAATACTTGGGCGTGTGAGGTTATCCTCTGATCTGAACCAAAGCTGGATGCACTCTGAATTAAGAGTTCCATATGAGTTCATTTTTCAATTTGAGCATCGATCGTACCTGACATTAGCAGGAACAATGAACACATCCTCGAGATTATGCTAAAAAACAACATCTTGAAGATCATAAGACGGATATCAAGATCATCATGTAAGCATGAAGATACTTGTATATTCTTAACTCTGATACAGATAACAAGGAGTTTGCCTACTGCTCAGACAGTCAAGCTGTTGTCAAAGCTGGGACAAAGTCCTTCGCTACCTCTAAATTGGTACTGGATTGTAAAACCACCTTGAATTGCCCTTATCGGTGTATCCCGTTTTATGGATGTCTGGTCGCGAAAACGAAAAGGCTGACGAACTCGCCCGTCTGAGAGCAGAAAGCTTCCCCCTCCACAATCGGAATTGCAGCACCAAAACACCTCACCTCTAATATTGTATCTTAGGTTGACTGTCAACAATTTCCTCTTTGACTAGACGACTCCTCGGATAGAGCAACAAAAGAACTGTGAGGGAAATAAGCTCAACGAACAAGTTATTGGGACGACTAAACAAGCCATTCCTTGCGTCCATTCTCACTTGGCACTCTTCTCTCAGACGGTACGTACTCAGGATGAGACTTGTTGATAACCCTGCATGCAGAGGATTCGGGGAGGACATTGAGATGGTGATTCACTTTCCTGTCACGATCCGGTTCTCTCCGGTAAGAGATAGATTCCTTTGTTCACGCCTCTAAATGACCTGCATGTAAAGGGAAGGGACGAGTAAGGGCAAATTTTAAATTTTGTTAAAGCATCCCGCTGGGCTTTGTGAGGACAAGCACCGTTCCTAGGCAATGACCTAGGTTTAAGGGACCCCAATGAATCTCAACTCCAATCTATCCATTCATTTAACTACTATTTGTTTTTCCAAACACCGTCCAATAAAATAGGTCTGAAAACCTAATTCACAGTTGGAAATTTACTACCTATTGGCTTTTCTGTTATATTTAGATAAAAAGAAAAACACGGTTAAGAGCGTGTCCGGCTAGCGCCAGAACTTTATCTACGACAGAATTTAAGTATAGAGTAAGAGTTTTCTTATAAGTTAACACAAAATAATTTTTTCCAGCAACTATGAGACTGGCGAAAAAATTCGTTTACAAGTGAATAGGGACTAAATAAGGCCCTTGCCTTACAAAAGGTGGAGAAGTTGTCTGATTTTTCTTAATCACTCTGTAACTACGAAACGGTTGAGATTAGTTTTAGCTCTATTGCAAGCAATAGTAATATAATTTTGCTGACAAATAAGGTTAACATTTTACAGCTCCATCTTTCACTCAACATAGAAAAAAAAATGGAAATTATGGAAATCAATTCGTTCACATAAATGAAATCAAGTTTCTAATAAAACTCATCCATGTCACGAACAGATTCATTTCCGTGATTTTAATTGTTACAAATTTTTGAATAATTTCAATTCACGTAAAATCACATTGTACGAAATCGATTGTCGAAAAGTTTTTCTTCTTCTGATGAAACATTCACTTCAACTCACTTTAATTTTCCTATTGAAGTTATTTTTTCGGGGTGGTGATAAGGAAACCAATTCTGCATCTGCAGCTTCCTCTTGGTTCGTTTAAATCTTCCGCAGAAGTTCTGCGGCAATTCATTTTTCATTCCTTTTTTTATTAATTCACCTCATTCGTATGATGCCGAATTGGTGGGTAAGAGTAAGAATTTAATTTTGTGATTTTTTCACTATATCTATGACGAACAGGGATTGTGAGTTGTCTGTATATTTGCTCTAAAAAGTAGTTACGTTTCCTGAAATCTTTAATTCATTTCCGTTATCTTTCCTATTTTGAATTTAATTCATAGAGGAACTGCTGCCAGAATCAATTTTTTAATCATTTGTAAAAAATTCAGAAGTGCTTTAAGAAGAATATCATAGATTAACTTTAGAGTCTCATCCGCTCCCGTACAAAGTTTTATGCAGAAACTCTAAAGGAATATATAGGGGAAAAAGAAATTTCATTTGCATAATCTTATTACGAGAATAGGGTGTGTGTGTGTGGGTTTAAACGCTCAGCAATTTCTTTAACATTCCAACCGGTGTATTTCATTCAGGTGTGTTCCCTCTCCGATTATTTATAATTAAATTTGCCACACATGGAATTAGATAATTTGCATTTAATTGATGCTTTTGTTATACAATTTGTTGATGTTGTTAAATTTACATTACACTAATTACATATTTTTTGTTTGCCCACAATAGTGACAGGTGTAGCTTTAGTGGTTGCTTGCATAAAATAGGATAGTTTCCATAATTGTAATCCAAGCTCTTTGAATAATTCGAATGAAAAACCCTTATGCAAATAGAAAATTAAAACTTTAAACCCAGTACTGATAAAATTATAATATTCGAT
Source organism: Dioctria linearis (assembly GCA_963930735.1). Taxonomy (NCBI): domain Eukaryota; kingdom Metazoa; phylum Arthropoda; class Insecta; order Diptera; family Asilidae; genus Dioctria; species Dioctria linearis. The sequence continues at coordinate 168,458,146 of OZ005743.1, read as the reverse complement.
GTATGTAGGTTGCTTGATGTGTTGTTATAAGAGTTATCCGGATTTATTTGTGGATGACGGTACATGTTTGGAATTCATTGTAAGACGCTTTCGAATGCCAGATGCATAGACATATACAGGGTGTCCTGTGCCAATATTACTATAATCGGCCAGGTGATTCTTCTCATACTAACTAGTACATACATTATATGGATGGAATAGTAATGGAGGCTGTGACAAACTGAACACTTCCTGTGTGCTTGTCCGGCCTTTGCCCGGAGTAGGCTGCATACACTTGGGCTTGCCCTCCTATTTGTGGATGAGCTGAAAAGCTTACCTCACCTGAATCTGATGCGCTTCAGTAAAAGGAGAGAGGTTTTGGTGAAAAGGTTTTTAGGCGGTTAGCTCAATGGATCGCTTTGGCGACAAGTTGTATTCTTTTAGGGTAGGGGATAGGAAACCCCGGCGAGGGGTCTCCAATCCGCATGTTGCGTATCGAATTAAAGGTCTCGCCGAGTACTATCGGGTGGTGTATATTTTTACCGATTAAGAAAACTTTCTCGGGACGTTTTTGTCGCCGGAAAACCTATTTTCATGCATTTGGGTCACATACACCCCATGTACTACATTTCGCATATACTTTTACAGTATGTACTTTCTTCCATGGCCACCAGTGCTTTGTTGTGAACAGTTTTCTCACGAGAAGTAGAACAGTCCACTTTTCACCCAAGAAAGTTGCTCAAAGTCACTCTGGTTGGTTGGCGTTGGTTCTGATTGGCGGGCTAAGCAAGCGTCAGTCACGTGATATGTCAACTGAACGAAACGTTTGTTTCACTACCAACATCCAAAATCGGCTGAGAATAGAAATATCGAAATCGGCTGTTGGCTAATGTCAAATTTTACTATAAGTGGAAGTGAGTTCTCACAATGAAAAATTGTAGTAGAATTCTATTAGTGAGAAGCAGATTTGTTTTTAGATGAAAATTGTTATACATCTACTACAATTGTAGTAGTTGGACAACACTGGTTCAGAATATCATAATGCATCGTTTAAGACATCTCTCATGTCTGGAGGTCTCGGGCGTAAAGTTGTATGAAAAATGGACATTCCCCTTTGTACAAATAAATGCTGCTACAGTTTTTTTTTTAATTTGAGTTAAAGGATAATATCCGAAATAATTTCAAGAAAAATATTAACGGAAACCATTATAGGATAGTATTTGCACTTCAAAAAAATTTCTGACTAAATTTTGTTTCATAGTAAAAGATGGCAGTACTGATAGGAGTATGCGCAGTTTCATGTTGATTTTTCAATATGTACAACAAAGATGTAAGGGGATATGCATTACGTCATAATTATTAACCGTTTACAGAGTTCAACATAAAATCTGTAATATTTCTACGTCATATTAATTCATCTGCAGAATTTTTTTCTGTTGTATGTATAAACTGCTATTATATGTATCGTTCTATTCTCTTATCAATTGCATACATATATGTATTAACAGGTTCTAAAATAATTTTAATAATACCTTTTAAAATAAATTAAAAAACCTAGCTTTATATAGAATGTCTCAAAGCTACACATAGATATAATAAATTCTTAGGTCTACATATACATAGATGTATTTCTTGAATTAGCTATGGTCGAGTAGATAAAGATATCGGTAACTCCATTCAAAAGACGTTCGCATTAGCATTCTAAGGCAAACAAACAAAACTCATGTAAAACACACCTCTATGTATAGTTTGGTATGTATACATAGCTCTTAATACTGAAAATCTTAAAGATATATAAAAACTAATTATAAAACTTCCACCTAACTACATTCTTTACTTTATTTTCAATTAATTTTTTTCTTTTTTTATTTTTTAATTAAAAGACGAAACATCAAATCCAGCACAATAACGGCAATCAGCGGCAAAAATTGTTAAAAAATGTAAATTTTAGCGTCACTTCCACCTTTTATAATAAAACATGAGACAAAAATCTACTTGAAGTAGTTTTTTTTAAATTTTTTACTTAAGTTTAATGCTAAGAAGAAAAACTTCTGTAATTATAGATGGTATGCATTTAAATAAGAAATTTCAGGCTACGGTCTTTAAAATTGGATGCAAATTACCCACAGAAGCGTGAAAAATTGCTGCTAGAAAACTGCTGTCGTCTAGCTTTCGATGCTTTACACAATAAAAAAAAAAACAAAAAACAAAAAGTTATACAAAGAGAAATTTATAGGACAATGCTCCTAAAATAAAATGTGTATGTGTATACGTTAATAAAATGTAAATGTAAAAAAAGAAACAAAAAACTAATGTAAAACATACAAATTTTGTGTCAAATTAAAGATAAATGCACAGTTATTGTAAAAATATTGAATGTATAAAATGTTTAAGTATGAGTGCAATTGTAAGAAAAGCTTTGTACAAAAAGCACAACTAGAATTATATATTATGTAAGAAAATGTAGTAAAAACCATATAAATTAAAAAAAATATATATATAGATAATATGAAATGTTAAAGTGTATAACGACGAATGTAAACTATTAAAATTACTAGAGAAAAAAGAAAAAAGGACTTGATAAACAAAAACCAAGAGGAACACAGAAATTCTAACCTCTTTCAACATAATAATTTCAATATTTTACACATTTTTGTTTTATTATTTTTTCGTAGACATTTATATTAAATTGCAACCAGTAGAAAATAAATAAGTAAGGAACATTTAGTATACTCTCGAATTCATTATTCACTGTCTCGATACTTAAGTAATGCAGAGTTGATGGGAATGACAATAATTATAGTATTTTTAAATGGGTAAAAAAACATTGCAATTTTAAGATTTTTGATGCACAGTAACCAAACTTAGAGAATTGTAATAATACAAGTTTTTTTTTTTATTTTAATTGACCCAGAATTTTGTGATTTATTTTATATTTTCTTTTTTTCTTATCTTGGTTTTTGATTTATTTAAAAAAATATTGTCATACTACTGAACATAACTGGAACCATCCTAAGAACATACGCAGAGATTTTAATCTATGGATAACTGTGAGTAAAGGTAAAAATTTAGATTTAGACGGTATTTTCATAAGGTGATATAAGATTATAATGAAATAGCGTGAATTTTTCCTTTTCCGGGGTGCGGCAAAGCAAATCACCTATATTTGGACTTTAGCAATAGTCATTTATGGTGTTATTTATATGGATAATTTCGGTGGTAGCAAACAAACTTGAGGAGTAATTCTGGACTTTGATGACATAAGATGAATCTACCACTGTGTAGGTGCAAGGAAGCGATTTAGTTAAGTCTCATATTTTGGGAAGCTAATTTCGGGGATAATTAAGGGATATCAAGGGAATTATTTTGATGAAAATAATGTTTTGTAGACGGGAAACACTGTTGGCATAAGTGACATATAACTACTTCGAGGATGTGGGGGAGGGGGGGGGGGGGGGGACTTTTCCGCCAAAATGCATTATTAACTGGTATTTTTCAATATTGATTTAGAATCTCTAAGAAATATTTTTTCATTTGAGCTACCACAAGTATCTACAGTGTTGTACAAAACAATAGCAACTTTTTATAAATAGTGAACCCTTTCGCAGTATTTCGTACACTGGATCAGAGTATTAAATTCACCTTTTTTGCAAGTGTTTCATAGTTAGCCTTGGTTTCTTGGCTGGTCTGTAAATTTTTTATTTGCTCTCCAAAGCACGTCTCCGGACTCTACCGTGCAACTATGTTTAAAACTAACTTTCTTACAATATCGTTTAACGTCGCAAAATGTTCTTTATTAATTACGGCACTAATTCTCTTGCCGAGTGGCTTTGAAGTTTTTCGAGGCCGTTCACCCAAATGCAGCGTGATAGTGTTTCATGTCGTTTTATATTTCAGAAATTACTAATAGTATCTGTTTTTGCTAACTGACGATTCTTTGCTAGTTGGTTGCAAAGTTGCTTTGGTTTTGCACACTTCAAAATGCAGAACTCTGTAATTTTGTCATTTATCTTATAGTTATGAAATTTTTAATTTTTTGTGAAGTATGTCAATTAATTGGTGTTTGATGAGTGGATAAAAGCACAATATTCTTTTTGTTATAAGTCAATTAAAATTGAGGGAAAAACATAAATTCTTCTCTTTCTTGAAACGGTTGCTATGTATAGTTTTGCACAACACTATACATTGGAGCGATCGGGTATAAATTTTATTTTTTGCTAACCATTACAATTTTACTGTCGGAAAAATACCTTAAAGAGAGGAGCGATACTTGCGAGCCTATTTTACGGCATTGGTAAAAGATGATTATATTCGTTGTAATAAAAAATGTTCGAATTGGAATCTGAAAACTACCCCGATATTATGCAAGTACAGAATTTCTGTGTGTTCAACCATAAATATGTGGTAAATAAATAAGTATAGTGATTTACTTCGTTGTTATTACAATGAGCCAATGTGTGGTATACAGCTTACATGCATATGCATGCAAAAGCTATGCGCCAGTATTATTTGTACGAAGAGTGGAGGCAGCCTTTAGGCAGATCTCCCAGGAGAAGCTTCAAGAGCAGATCTCCACTATTATGGTGAGCGCAGCTATAACTAGCAGATATCCAGTGGAATGGCAAGCCTATGACTAGCAAACGCTCATGGTAGGCGCAGCTATAACTAGCAGGCACCAAGTCAGAAGCCTGTTAACACTACATATGCATATTTAATGAAATATTCCTACTTATTTATAAAGAAGTAAATTTGTTAGTCTAATCTTAATTACGATTTATACATTACGATAAGTACATATGCCCGTGATTTGGGGTATGGTATGCAACTAGCTTGACCCTTAATTGCAAAACATGTAAACAAATGCAGTGACTTCTTATGGTTCAAGTGTGACATTCATTTGGCTGAATTTTTTGCTTATATTGCATTTTTATTGTGATTAACTTATTGAGAAACCATTTCAGGTCTATTGATTATTACAAATATGCTGAATGTGTATTCTTGCGTTTTTAATTAATTAGTTAATTGTTTGTATTTTAATGCATAATTACATCACAATAGACCATCAGAACTACGTACTCGGAATTTGAAAAATGAAAATGTTCTCGAGACATATCTTTACACAAAGTACGAAAGCGCTCTAGAAAACCTCGGTGTAAAATTGTTCACGCTCGCGAGCACGCTCACTCACGAGACTAAGCAAAAACAAAAAAAAAAACTTAAACGCACTCGCTCGCGAGCCCAAACCATCGGCAGAAACACATCCAAGCCTCGAGGCTTCCTCGAAGAGTTGTCAAAATTTCCAACATGGGCTTTTTAAATGATGCAACACAAAACCAAGCCTAGTCGCAAAGCGCGCTTTGCTCAGTGTTGGAAATTTTTCTCTCTCAGGCCTAATTCTCTTTGTTTGTTTTTTATTTTGTTCTGTCAAACGAGATATTTGGCAAATAAGAATCACTTGAAATTTATAATCAACATTTTTGAAAACCGATAATATTATTTCTGCCTTAAATCGCATTATACCGCTCCGGCTCTTCATCATAAAAATGATAATTTTATACAAGTTTTGCGTTTTTCACTGCGTTTACTGAAATTTTACTGAAAATAGTGCACTCTGTGACTTGAACAAACTTGAACAATAACGAACAAGGGACAGTGATATAAATTTGTTTTAGGTTCCGCTTGTGAGCAGGAGCCGCTATACACCACTTGCTCGTGAGTGAGAGCAACTTGTAAACAAAATGGCGCTTGCTCTCGAGCATTTAGGAAGTTGCGAGATACATTAGGAACTGCCTCGCGAGTGACCACTTTCATGTCCTGAATTTAATGTCCTTTTAACTATACAAGGTTGGCCATAAGTCACTGAACATTGTATTTTTGATATAATTTTTTTATTTTTTATTTTTCGGTATTAGAAACAACGTTTGGGAGATTCATTAGCCATGTATACAATTGAGGAACAAGTAAAAATTGTTGAGTTTTATTTTGCTAGTCAAAATTCAATAATTCGAACCCAAAGAAAATTTCGAAATTGTTTTAACACCAGAAATACACCATCACGAAATCAAGTACGCAATCTAGTCGCTCGTTTTCAGTCATCGGGTTCTGTTTGTGACTTATCCCGGAGTGGAAGACCGCTTGAAGCACGAAGACCGCTTGAAGCACGAAGACAGTTTGGCGCGGAATATCAGCAGACAAGACTTATGGTCCGTACTTCTTCCAAGACAAAGATGGTAATACATTGACTGTAAATGGTGAGGGTTACAGGGCTATGTTAGAAAATAACACTCAAGAAATGTGGTTTCAACTATACGGAGCTACACCCCATACTGCAAGGGAAACAATGAATTTGCTGCGAACGGTTTTTGGTAACCGTATCGTTTCACGATTTGGAGATGTTAATTGGCCATCAAGATCACCCGACTTAACAACACCAGATTTCTTTTTGTGTTGACATTTGAAAGATCGTGAATACGCAAATCAACCGCAAGGACTGCAACAACTAAAAGACAACATCAAAAATGAATATATTGCGATTGGTCAACCAGTTTTGGCTTCAGTTATGGACCAAGTACAGCAAAGAGCAGCTTGCGATGAGGCTGATGGCAGGCATCGAAAAGATATTATTTTTAAAATTTTATTTTTTTAGAAAACTCTTCATGATTAAAACTATCTTTTGTAATCAAAATTATTCATTTTCAATAAAAAATAAAAATTAAAAGTTGTGTGTAAGGAAAAGCAGCTGCTAGGTATTTCTGTATTTCTATTTTCTTTTTTTTTTAATGTCACAGGAGTTCTACATGTAACATAATAATGTTGAGAGTGGTGATAGAAGTATCAGAGTTGTAAAAAACCTGAAATTTCATAAAAATTTCTTGAACACTCTAAGCTTGCATAAGCAGTCTTTTCTTACTTTAATTAGAGTATTTTGATGTTATTAGTAGTTATGACAAAATTTTCTAAAATTCAATGACAAATCAAAATTGTTCTTTTTTTATAGAAAATTCTATAAATTCTTTAGAAGATAGCGCATGCAGTAAAATGACAGTCACTCCTGAAAACTAATTTACTTAGGATATTATAAAAAACAAAAATCTGTTTATATGTAGTAAAATCACAAAATTCCATGGTCTTTTGTTTTTTTTTTCCTGCAGCTAAATATGTAATAATCTGATATACACTTGCATAGCATTCTTGGCGTATGTATTAATAATTGTAATGTTGCCGCAATAAAATCATATACAATATATATATATAATAAAAAAAAAAATACAAAAAGATATTTGTTAAAAACAGTAGAAACAACTTTCAAATGCAATAATATTTATATTACTCATTCATGGCCATTTTTAATATATATATAAATATATATATGTATATCAATAGATAAGTACTACATACTTCCCTATAACATTCTTCATTTGCAAAAATAATATTAAAAATATAAAAAAAAAATGAATATAAAATGAAAAGTCAAAATAATTCATTTTACAAAATAAAACAAACTAAAATTGTGTAAATCGAATTAGGGAAAAACTGAACTAAAAATTATTGAATCTACACATAATAATAACTCTGAACACAATAAATAATACAATTAAATCCTAATATAATTTTTTTACTTATATTTTATAATGTGTAATTACTGTAAATATTACTTCTTTCGTTTTCTATTCGTATTTGTTTTACTTTCGTTTATACAAAAAAAAAAAAAATTGTAAATAAATAAATTTCCGAAATTTACGTCTTGTTCTTGTAAAAATATTATTTATATAAATAATATATGATATTTTTCATTGCAAATTGTTTTCAAGCGAAACGTAGTTTTAATATTTGTTGTTTTTATTAAAAAAATTTAAAAAATTAAAAACATATGTACATTCATATTGTAACACATGCTTTTCATTAAAAGTGAACATTTTATATTTTTATTTTATACAGATAAGCATCAGCGATGTGGTGAATTGCATGAATGTATATACGTTAATAATATTTTAATAATGTTAATCCTAAGAAATGAATCTCTTGTAAAAATCTACTACTTTCAAGTTTTTCGAATTCAAAAAATGTATTTTTTTCTTCTTCTATTTTGCCCTACTTAACTACTGATTTTTTTTTTTTGTTTTTTTAGAGGCATGTTTTTGAGCACAATCTTCTAAGAAATATATATTTTGAAGTTACTTATTAATTGACGGAATAATTAAATTGATTTTTAACAATAATATGATAACATGCCTCCAAAAATAATAATAATCCTAACAAAATACTTGTTGAATATTTTGTATTTGATCAAAAAGACGGACAAACAGACAGACAGACTCTAAAATCCTAATCTTTCATTATTATTTTTTGAATTAAATAAAAAAAAAATTAATTAATAAAAATGTAAACAAGATAACATACCTTGCTTCCACGTTCATTGAAAATAATTTCTACATCGAGTATTGTACCAAATTGCTGAAAAATAAAATTAAAACAAAATTAATATGATGATTTCTTAAAAAATTTCGCCATTGATCAATTAATTACAAAGACAAAAAACAAAACTGTCTCATTAGTTAGAACAAAATATGATTCAACAATTGTTGGTTTTTATGTAACGAAAGCTTTCCATATTATTCGTATTTTGCTTGAAGTTTTGACTAAGTAGAGTTTATCCAAAATCAAAAAAAAAAAAAAACTTTTCTACTTATCTTTATAAAAAAAAGAGTCTGAGAATCTTTTTTAACCAAAAATGATTAGACTAATACAAATAAATTTCCTTGATATTGGAAAAGCTCATAAATGACGTTAACCTAATAAATTTTGAAAATTTGACGTCACTCTAGTAAAACGTTTAGAGCTTTTAAGGAGCTTTCTTATTCTTTAATTCTAATATTGACATCATTTAAGAATTTCTCACTGAATAATGAAATAAAAGTTATAGAAAGCTTTCGAAAATCAAGAAAATCATAATAAAAAATTGTTGAATCAATTAATTCAAAAACTTTTACTTTTCTACTGTATGGAACACACAAATATTGTTCTAATTTTATTAATTGATTTATGAAACTATGTATATGAAAATAAAAACAAAATAACAACAAAAACAAAAACTTACACCAAACATGGCCCTTAAGTCTGGATCTCTAAATCTGAATGGAATATTTGATACATGTAATCGCTTTGGTTGATTCTTTTGATCAGCAGAGACTAGTGCTAATGATGATGCCAATGTTGATGCAGGTGTTGTTGTTACAGCTGATGTTACAATACCACTTGCACCAATGCCAGCTATTACTTGAGATGTTGTCTGTGATGCTACAGTACTTGAAGAAGCAATGGATGGAAGTGGAAGACCGCTGACAATTGATGTAACATTACATTCAACTGATGTGGCAGTAGGATTCATAGTTGATGATGGTGGTGATGATGTCGTTGTTATGCTGCTACTATTAATGCCACTGCTACTAATACTACTTCCAACAATTCCTACAATATTTCCTGGATTGTTATTTAAGATGCTGTTGCTGTTGTTATTGTTGTTGGTATTATTATTGTTGTTGTTATTGTTCGGGATAATAGTATTTCCACCGCCACTACCAGGCGTTATACCACCTCCTCCACCGCCAACACCAGTTACTGTTTGTTGTTGTTGTTGCTGTTGCTGTTGTTGATTGATTGTTGTTTCCGGTTCAGTTTGCTGCAATAAATCGGACTGAGCCGAGTTTAAGGGAGGAAAAAAAGAATAATAAAATTTGTCTAAACTCAAATTAATAAAAAATAAAATAGAAAGCATGAAAGATAGAATCAGAGAGAGAGAGAGAGAGAGAAAAAGAAAGTATGAAAGTGAATGAACGCGAAAGAAAAAGATGAAGTAGCATGCATGCATGTCTGAACTGTGAATATTGAATTTTATTATGGCCTTTAAAATTATTAATACACAAAACGCAATAATAGATGTTGTGGATAATTATCTGAGATAAGAATAAAGAAATAAGGAACGGTAATAAGACAAATTGTAAAGTGCAATTGTATCTGTAGTAGAATGTCACAATTTTTAGATGTGAAAATGTTTTTAAAAAACAAGAAATGTATGCATACAGTTTTCCGAAAATCAAAGTTCCAATTTTTCTAGCAGTTCCTGTAGTCTAACATATTGTGTTTTTTTTTTTTCTTTAATCAGTATCAATTGCACATTTAAATCACGCTAAACATGCGCAAGAAAAATGCTATCTATTACCATTTTAGTAAAATCTTACCAAATTCTGGCAGAATTAAATCCTAATCTTTCATTTTGGCAAAGACGTAGTTTGAAACACTAATAGCTTTCTCCAATTTGTCACATAGATAGGTATAATTCAAAATTAAGCAATACAAGGAATATAAAAATGACAATTATTTTTTCTTAACATAACTTCGAACTCGATGAACCCCACATTGAATTTCAGCATTTAAATTATAGACCTGGTGATTTGCTATATCTCGAAGGTATAATAAAGCAGAATGGGAGTTTAACAGTGTCATTTTGACTATTTTACTATCAAAATAATTTGACAAAGTGGATAGTGATTTAGAGAAGTCAAAATGACAATGGAAGATCACCAGATTTATAATTCAAAGGCTGAAATTCAAAGTTGATTTTTACGAACTTAGATCCTGAATGAGGACAGTGACAGACTAACAAAAATCCTAAACTGACGACCAAATTCATCATTGTGAAACACATTTAATAAATAGACTTCTAAAAGAAGCATTTAAAGGCGGATGACATGAGAAAAGCGCGATAGAGATATTCATTGAAGTCTCATGCCCACATTGTCATTGTCCAGTATCTAGCAGTACTGGGCAATACTTAAGTAAAAAAGGACTTAAGTACTACTTAAAGTACATTTTCGTTACTTAAGATTTATTACTCAATACTTTTGAAATGGCCTACTTAGCATTTGAACATAAGTACTTGCTTCTATTTACTTGTACTTAAGACTTAGTTTTGTACTTAACTACCAAGATTTTTACTTAAGTATTTCTGAGTCTATTAAGTACCAACAAATATCTAACTCTTCGTAGAAAAGCAAACACAATCTCTAGCGCAACTCCTTTTTTGTTGTGTTTTAAAGCACGCAAAGAACTGTCAAAGGATGTGTCGTATTCACGCGTCCAGGCAGAACCTTAGGCAAAATAATAACATACAAACAAGACAGACTGGGCAAGTAGAACAAGAACCAGGAATGTCTCGCTCGAATATAAAGTCGACGATGCCTCGACCTGATGTAGGGAAGGCCTCAATTTCGTCTTAGAAATTTACTGGAAATATTTTCTTTAGAATTTTTATTCATTATTGGTGGCGACAATAGGTGTTTGGGCGGACCTCTAATAGGTTTTATGAGTGTACCAATGAGAGGTGAAAGTTTTACTCTACGAGCAGCGCCGAAAACTATAAAAACTATAAATAGTAGCCACTGGTTACTATACATCTTACAGTTTTCAAAGGGTATTTATTTAGTAATATCTATTAACTGAACTCTATAAACTTCATTATATTACTGCCAATGTACAAAGATTCTAAAAACGTATTTCAAAAAGTACTCAGTACTTTTTATAGACTTCGTACTTAGTTACGAGTACTTTTCATACATGCGGTACTTGTACTTACGCTCAGGCCTTCGATACTTGTACTTAAGTTTTTTTCTTTAGTACTTGCCCAGCTCTGGTATCTAGTCTTTGTAAAAATGGCTTAGCACCTACACGTTTCTACCAACCAACATCAAAGTATCACAAGTTTTGAAGAAATCCTTTTCAATGACCTTGTAATGCTCAGTGGGTAGATACTATTTCTTAAAAAAGAGACTCCGGGCATTGCGAAAACAGAAATAAGCGGTATATACCGTAACAAAAAAATTCCGTCCGGGAAGATTTCAGCCTTTTTCAATCACACACTTCTTCTCATCATCCCAATATACTTGGGACTATCGCTGGATAGCACGGTGATCATGTATATCCAAAATCTAACAAACAAGGTGACGAAACTAAAATATGAAAAAAAAAAAAAATTTACAGAAGCTAACTGGAACATTTTGTCTCGTGTACTCAGCATAGCTTTCTCTACCTTCCTTAAAATTTATTAGTTTTTTGCTTAAGAAAGGAAAGTGAGGGAAAATAATTGGGATTGCTGGCCGACAAAAGTATACGAAAAAAAATTTTGGTTTAATTCGGAATTCTTCAGGATTTTTTGCAGCATTGACGATATATGGATAAAACGGAAAGAATTCAAGTCCGAAATATACCAAATCGCTCTTAATATGTATACCTGTTTTGTATACCGGCTCTATAAAAAGAAGCTATGGTGATGGACGACGAATATTTGCAAGAAAACCACATCGGAGAAGAAGCTAAAAATGACGATATGTTTAGAATGAGATCCACAACAAACATTGGAGTTTCATCGGCAAAATCATGCATCAAATATTTAAAAACAAGCATAAGGTAAAAAATCCAAAAAATGATGCAACATATCACCGATGCTAAAAAAATAAAAAAGGAAATGTATGCTCAATAAAGTGCAAAAAAAAAATTGATTTTTTTGACCCAGCGATCAGTGAGGTCTCATCATCATGCTTGCCATAGAAGTTCAATGATGAAATTTTCCTCGCTCATTTTTAATATCAAAATGACCATATTTGATTGAATGTTCGCTCTATTGCTTTTATCAATAATTTTTGTGTTTTTTTTCCGTCAATCTGCTTATCAATAATTTATGTTCGATGGTTGCATGAAAACGTGTGTAGTCAATTACTTCAAAAATATGTGATACTTTTTTTCAACAGCACACAAAACACTCACATTGTAAAACTTGCTATATGAAAAAATATTCCAAATTCATTTCTATGTTTATTTTTGGCCGCCCTATCCGGATCTAAATTCGATTAAAATTTATCATTTTGGAATTTTAGAGGGAAAATTCACCTTTAGAAAATATACAACTATTGGATGGATTGAAAGGCCTTTACGGAGAATAGTCCAATATACCAAGAAAGTACCTCGCTGGTAGTGTGCGGTAGATTTCAACACAGATTAGACAAGACAATCAACTATATTCGAAAACTGATTTCTGTTTAAATTATTTTGAAAATTGTTCAAGCAATGTAAAATAATATAAGAATAATTTTTGTTTTCTGAGTGAGCTAAATAAATGCATTCATTTAAATTGCAGTTCAACTGAAATATCCTAGAAATTAACATAAGACAGTTAATTAATTAATTAAATGCTACCGTTTTCGAGATATTCCTGTTTTTATGATGCATAATTTCATTAATTTTGCTAATAACAATAGAAATTGCGCCTAATTTTATGCAATTCCACACAAATTAGCAATATAATGAAATTATGAATCATATAAACGGGAATATCTCAAAAACGCTTGCATTTAGGTAGGTACATGTGCAGGATCAAATTAAAGGTAACATTCCGGGGTTTCTAAATCTTGTAAATAAACTGCATAGTTATCATGTATTTTGGCGGAAAAATCGTTAAAATTTGAAAAACTTAGGATTTTTTTTCTTCCAATTTTCGGACTTTGACGCCTACAACTGACGATGGAAAACGACAGGAAGGTTGGTTGTGCAAGCTTAGACGGTTTGCTATCATTTAAGAGGAATCTCCCCTTGATAGGGTGTATATCATGAAATTTACAGGGTGTAAACTGGAAACAACACTAAAAATCTTAAGCCCCCCCTACCACCGAAACGACGCGTCTTACCCTCCCTTCACCGTACAATTGTTTTGTTTTTGGCTAGGTGTGAGTACTATCACCTCCTTCTCTATGGATCACATACACCGGACCACCCTGTATATATAATAATGGAACGGATGTGCTAAAAGTACTCCATGAAACCCGCTTGAATAGGTCGGCAAATTTTAAGAAAAGTTCCGAGTTGAAGTCGAGAGTAAAGAAAAATTGATCAGTAGAATCAAAAGTAAAATAATAATATATAAAGGACTAGCTGAACAATCAAAGAATGTGGTAAATTAAGTATAGTGATCGGAATAGTGGAAAAGACTATATTAATTTAAAATTAAAGAAATTATATCAAATTTGGAATCTCTAGTAATTATACGAAAATACTCGTATGCTATTATCACTAAATGTATAAGAGAAGTTAGTATTGTCGAAATTCACATAGTTTGCATTAAATCCGATAAAAATTATCTGAATGTTTTTATTTTACCATACTTCGAGAATACGTTTGATAATCTAGCCTACAAAGATCACGTAGCGCCCAACTGAAATCAATGAATTTGTTCCCTCTTAGTGAAAAGTGCCTACCCCACCTACTGAGTTGGTATTGTGCGTATTTCAGGGCACGCAACAATTTCATGCATGCTCGATATTAAACTGAAAAATTTATAATATCCGTTATGCACGTCCTACTTACAAGAGTGATTTTACATGAAATAGAAGATTGAGCTTTCCATCCCATAATCATTATATGCCAACGGTTCGTATGTGAGGAGAGGGTACAAAAAAGCAAATGGGATCAGGATGTCAAGACCTCAGAGAAGTAAATTTTGAGACACATTTTCTGCTTAAAATGTGATTTGTTTTTGTTATAAAGTCTTGTAATTTCAAATGACTAAATATATGCAGGTAATGTTTATCAGTATTTATCTTATTGTTGTAGTATATACCATTGAGTCGGCAATTATTTATGAACAAAGGTATAATGAAATTATGTAATGTCCTAAAAAGACACTCAAAACTTACCTTAAAGTAAAAAAAAAAAAAACCTATTAAACACATATAAAAAACTTGTAATAATATAAAAAAAATTATGGAAAGTATCTGTAAGCGACCTGCCATACTTAGTCCTATTTTTTGTGACAAATAAAACTTATAATAGAATTTCTGCATTAAAGTAGAATTAAATAGATCAAATGTAAAAAATCTTTCTCTTTAAAGCAATAACTAATTACAAATCAAAATAAAGTTTAAAAGCAATACATGTGTATATTATGTAGGTATATGTGTATATACTACGGCTAATAAATATCCAATCAAAATTCAATTCAATGATGAAAAATATTTTTCTCATATTCTTACGACAGGTTGGTTCTGGTTATACCTACTCTCTACATAAATCATAAAATCCTAATTGAAGTTTATGTGACCACCAGCGAAACATAATAAATTTCTTATGCTGGTGGTGTAAGAGACAATTTTTGTGGTTTTTTATTCTATTTTTTATTTTACGCAAAACCGAAGTTAACAGTTAAACAGCAATCTTGATAAAAGTATTACACGTTCCGAAAGAAGTAAAAAAAAAAATGGACTTGGCATTAAGATTAATGAGCTGTGTAGTAGCACTGTAATAAAATTTAAGTTCTACGGTTTTATATCTTCCTTCCACTGTCCACCAGATGTTGGTCCTGATGAGATAGAGACATAAAGGGCGCACCAAGAGTAAAAGGGAAATTCTTATGAAGAACTTTTTACATCTATTACCCCCTAAACGAGGATGCCACTGTGTATATGTATGTAGGAATCTTGAAATATTTACGTCTGGAATTCATCAAATTAAATTTTTTTATTTCCAACAAGCTCATTTCAAATTGTTTTTCTTTTTTTTTCTTTTAAACAGTTTTGTTGTAAAAGATCTTTTTCCTTCTAGGCCAACTAAACTACACTTTTTTCATCTTGTCTTAATTAAAAGAATTTGAATCCTGCCTATATAAAAACTCAAAAAGCTTACGACTTAAGAAAGGTTTGACTTTCAACAGTCTGCCTTTCTACTACATATACATACATATACCTATATACAGGAACTCAAAAGTATCTACTCATAAATTTCCCTGAAGATTTCTTCAAATTAAAAAGTTAATTAAAATTGCAAAGACAGTTTTACGCTTTTCACCAACGACAAAAAAAAAAAAAAACAAAAAAGGCAATAATTAATCCTTGTAGTAAATCCATTTATCTCTTTTAGAGATGTTGAAAGGATAAACAGAAGGATTTTCTTATAGGATAATGATGGAAAATGCCATGATGTCCTTGAAATATTTTCCGAACAGATTTATCATTTTTCGACAGGATGAGAAACAAAAAGGATTCCTCTGGTATAGGTACACAGCAGTATTTATCTATGTAGAACAAAATGTTCATTTCTGTGCCGAGAGAAAATAATTATATTTCCAAAAGGCTTAAGAGAGGTACATATACATAGGTGAAAAAAAGGGGTCCACCAGGGCTGGTTAAGCTCTATGCAATTTCCAGTATTCTGTGCTAACGTCAAAGGATGACTGCTCGAATTTTTATAGAGCAAATAAAACAAAAAAATCTGTTAAACCGAAGATGCTTTACAAATAATTTTCTTTCCATTTTTCTTTCTCTTATTCACATTATTTCACGAAAATATAAAGTAGAGTGGTATGGTGTTGCTGGTGGTGAAAACGATTGCCCGTTGGCAGCCATTTCTGATTGTTTTTCTGGAGATAACTTTTCAGAATTGAGTGCTATTTTGCTGCTGTCGGAAAAGGAATTACACATAAAGATAATATTTGCTCTTAATTTATCCTAGTCGGAATCGGAGTCGGAAAGAGAGAAAGAGAGAGGGGAATTAACTGGTCCAAAAATCCTTCAGACTCCATTCAATCCATCTCAACAAAGTTTTAGGGTATTATTTTGTCATTTATATATTATGAAGGTTATTCGCCAAGAGAAAATTTGAAGAGAATAGACAGTTAATTTGGAATTATGTATGACAGCAGCTGAGCCATCTGTTTAAATTGATTATTTTTCGAAAATAATTTCATTAATTTTTATCTTCAAAATACATCGATTTTTAAGTAGGCAAAAAAGAATAGCAGTGAGAATAATTTGATGAGAATATCTTTAGTGTATATAAGTATAGCTAGCATAGCTGTGGATTACTTTGAGTCGTACTAAAAAAAAAAAACAAATACAAATACAGAAGGCAATTATAGGTAAAACAAAAATGATAAAAATTCAATTAAGTACGATTTTTGAAGTGAATGATAAATCGATAAGTACACAAAGTGCCACAGCTGTATTACGATAGGTGAAGTAATTATATCGGATTATAAAACTGAAGGAAGTATGTTTACATTTTCCCTCTAGCATCACTCTCAGATTTAAATAAAAAAATAAATAAAACACAGCTTAAAGCCCTCGAAAATTACCGTTAATATAAATTTTAAGTAGTATTATATGGTATCTAGTTTTTGAGTTAAAAAAAAATAGAAAAATTCGAGCTTTGATCCGAAAAATAAAATTACATTTTCGAAAACTGGAGCTTCCATTCCTCAAAGTAAGTCAATATATATCCTGAGGTATAATTTATAATATAGTGGATAAACAAACAAAGATAATGACCTCCAGTATATTGCGTATAAAAGAAAACTCATTACTAAAAATTGTGATGGAAATATGTTGTCATATCGTTGGGTTGGATTTCATAACTCATCCTTTCGTGGGCATGATAATTTTGAGCGTGTGTCATATTTCTCTAACACTTGACCACATAAATTACTGCCGCTTAAACTGAAATGCATTTGAGACGTTTGTATTATCAGTGGATTCAATAGTGGAATAGGAATTTCTTGAGCATGGGACAGATTTAGCTGATGAGGCAAACGAGGAAAATAATTAGATTACGTCTCGACCAAGTCTGAGTTTGGAGCTAGCATTTTGAGCCTTTTGCCAGCTTCTACACGGAGATAGAGATTAATTTATTGTGCTTATTAAAAAAATGTTGTCATTAATCCTATAACGAGTTTTCCCTTTATTTCGTTAACATACAGCTTCATTCTCCTCTTGAGCGTTTTTGTACCAAAGGAAGCATGACAGCTTGAGATTACAACATTGGTGGCAGCGGTGGGATCCTTAAACGAGGGACCAACTCGAACCTTTTACTACTCAAATCCTTAGATCTTAGATCCTAGATCCTTAAATAACAACAACAAGTTCCTATCTGGCAACCTTTCCTGAGATTGTACAGCAGTTCCTGACCAATCGTCCATCTTCATCTTTGACAATAGCAGAAAAATTCTTTACTCCCGCTAGATGTCATAACGAAATATAATATTATATATAATGTGAGAAAATATTTAGAGAATAAGGAAAAACATCATAGGCGAGCCAAATAAAACCCGAGAGAGTTTTGGATTTAAATACGAAATCGTTGAAACATTTTAGGATAAAGACGATAAGTAAGAAATTTATGTTGCAGTACCAAACGTACTCGATGTGGATGAAGATTCGCACTTCGATTCCCTTCTGCAAGACGGGGTATTGCATACAAAAGAGAACGATAATGAATCAGTAACCACAAAAAAGAAGGCCAGGTTTGTCAATCGATCAACGCTTATGCCTAATATACAATGCATGATAAAACAACATCGTCAAAACGACATGGAGTTTTTGTCTTTGCCTTCTACTTTTGCATTTGAGGATTCATGCGCTTGCAAAAATCTCTCTTGTCTCTGTCGTTCATTATACGAAATGAGTACGAGCTTATGTGCAGTAGTTAATCAGCGCAAACGATATAGCAATACCTCATTTGTATTCAGCATAATTTAGAACCATGCATTAGAGTTCGAGTGGACTTTTAATTCCTGAAACAATGTTTTATGTTAATCGACTGGTCACATGCACCGCACACAACTTTTTAGTTTACTATATACTCTTATAGTATAAATTATTTACACCAAATACTTTCTTTGATGTAATTCCGCAATGAAATGAAGAAAGCAATTACATGTATTATAATTCACAGGTTAACAGCAGTTTAATCTGGCAGCTTACCACCACTTCAATATTTCGTTTATATTTATGCGTTATTCAGCAAACGATTTCGCTTTACCCATACATAGTAGAGGAGGCATTAATGGCAAAAAATAATTTCAACTTTGGTTACTAACGGTGACAGATGGAACAAGAAATATTGAAACAGTACGGAAAAAATATGCAACGAAACTAACTATCACCACATTTTATGCAAACAACGACTGCCGGCGAACGTCACGATGGCGTCGCTTAGTTGCCCTAGAAAGTGTCGATGTATTAGAAAAAGTTCGAGTACCTATTGCTAATGATGAAAAGAAAAAAAGTGATGTAAATGTGATACCAAGATATTCCGAATTATGAACTTAAAGAGTGGCTAAGTGACAAAGATTTACGAATTTAAAGAAAAAAAAATATTATTGCCTTTGATGTGATACCAAATATTCTGCTGGCAAAACAAGCGGTAAAAACTAGATGTGATAGAGCAAATAATGAAAATTCGAATTTCGAAAATTTAAACATAGTAAATCAAAAGATCATCACGATTAGTGCAATCGTTCCCAAGTTAAATATATCGGAAAAACTAAAAAAAAGAATCTGTTTATATTTTCGCCATTATTCCCCACCCACTACTTGGATCTCTCGAAAAATACCTTTA
This sequence comes from Dioctria linearis, assembly GCA_963930735.1. Taxonomy (NCBI): domain Eukaryota; kingdom Metazoa; phylum Arthropoda; class Insecta; order Diptera; family Asilidae; genus Dioctria; species Dioctria linearis. The sequence continues at coordinate 168,438,733 of OZ005743.1, read as the reverse complement.
ATATAAACTTTGAATTATAAAAATCGAGCATACATGGTTTTTGAGTATGTAATTTAAAAAAAAAATAATTTTCGAACTTTGATACGAAAAAAATTATTTTCGAACTTTGATACGAAATAATTAATTTTCGAAATTAAAATTTTTAAAATTAGCCAATTGATATCCCGTACTCTACTATAGTATGATACAGTTCTACTTGTATGAAGTACAATCACACACGTGAATTGTACAAAGGCATAGTTGAACTTAGGGGAAGACGGGGTAGGGATATTTTTCTATGACCGAAAAGACTTAACGCGAAGTGTTTCCCGCAAGCCGATTTCTCATCATTTACACTCTTACATTTATTGCCACCGGACGTGGTACAATCTGTGTGTTCTGTCCTACCGACAAAAATTAAAAAAGGACTGTTTTCTTATTTGTTTGTGGGATAGTGAAAGGTATATTCAACCATTAAGGCTTCTGTAATTGTTATTTAGTATAGTATAGGTATAAATAAGTAACTGTGTTTTTTTGTTATTAGTATTGTGCAGTCTGAGCTTCAAGAAGTTTTTTAAATAATATTTTTTTCCAAACACAAATCAAGGGCAAAATATGGTATAGTGCAAGGGGCATAACGGGGTCCTTATTTTTTTAGCAGTATGGGGTATAATGGGTGGCTCCTATTTGCCCCTTTGCATGTGTTTACTTTAGCTTTCTTAACGATTAAACTAAATGTTTGCTTTGTGCAAGCTTGAAAAACGATTTTAAAAGCACTTTGAACTTATTATATGAAATCAAATCGCATTTTGTCCTCAATATTAACCAAATTATGCTCCAATTGTGAGGCAAAATGGGGCAAATTACTTATTTTTCTTATTAATATTATTATTCAAGAAGACGATGCTTATTTTATCCCTTATTGATACTAAATTGTTAACTCATAATATGGCTTTGTATTAGAAAAAAAAATAACAGTTTAACACATTTACAGTGCTAAGTTTTCAAGAAAGTCCCTTACATACCCCGTTATGCTCCATGTTCTCCTATGTAGTACAATAATTGGAGCTAAATATGAAATAATGTGCTTGCGTGCGTTGCGTACTATTTATTTGCATCTATGGAAAACTGATAATGTGAAGTTTAAGGAAGATTAAAACTTTTTTTTTTATTTATTTATTTATTTTAATTAAGGAATATTAAAAATCAAGATCCGCGACGATTAAAATCTTCATAAAATAGTATCAAATTGTTTTGCCATTAAATGAAGGTTTTTTCTCTGTCTGAATGCCTCTCTCTCTCTCTCTACATTTAACTTGTTCATAAAATTCTAGTCCAAGCTTTTCACCTGAACTTATGTAGGTAAATCTATGTATATTACGCAACACGTACTGATTGTAAAAGAAGAGAATTGCTTTCCTCAGGATTTTTATTTTTGTTTTGTTTAAAAGAGAACTCAATTTGTTTCGTAATTATTTCAGTAGATCGCAGTGAACGTGTTCTACTACCCTGTAAAAGTAGAACTTAAAGGAAACGGCCATTGGTCGAGTTTAGTTTCCTTTATACACTTGCCAAGAAATTTAAAGTGAAAGAAAGAATTAAGTAGAACTAACAGACGTGAGAATGAAATTGATTTTCTTTCACTCTCTCTAAAGCTTGAAGCGTGGGAGGATTTACTACTTTCTAAACCTATATGTATGGATGTATACTATATCGGACGGGTAGAATATCCTATAAATGCTACAACAATCGAACAATTTCATTAGGAAGGTCAATATTAACTTTTTGTATGTAGGAAGCAATTGGTTTTGGTTGTTCAAAGGACAATAGCAAATGACGACCGACTTCAATGCTAGAAGGTGGAAAGTTTACTTATTTTTTTTCCTTCTCCAATTCTCGATTGGGATTCTTTTCGGTTTCTTACATTAGGAATTCGAAGCACGTTACAAGTGAGTTCGTTGACAATTTTTATCGTCTTCCTTTAGTTTTCTGCTTTTTTTTTTTGCTAGTTGCATGGAATTCTTTTTCATTTTAGTAGATATATACTGAATAAGTTGATATGTGTGTACTATGCAGTGATCATAATCAGTATATGTATATAGTTTAAATAATAGGTTAAATAATTGCATTATTTATTATACACGTATTTCCTTCCCAGCGGGAAAATGATCGTACATGAAAGTAGGTATGCAGGAATTCGTCAAGGAAATCTCCGTATCAATGAAAAATATTTGTACATTTCCTGCAGAAAATAAGCGAAACCTGACATTCAAGTTCAAATCATGTTAGGATTAGGGTGCCTGCTTGTACACAATTATTTTTTATTCTTTTCTAGTTGGAATTTCGTTTTATGAGTCATTTGCCTCAATACCGTTGCAGTTTCAATTCTCAAGTTTAAATCAGGTTATGTGTGTTGTGAAAATTAAAAAATGGTAAAAAATTAATTTTCTTGAGGGACTTAATTGTTACAATTATGAGATATACGTGTAACTCTTTTAAAAATATTTTATAAAATTTTGCAAATATCCAAGTATTTTCCTGGTATTGTAGAAACCGATTAAGCTTCTTTTTCTATCCAAAATCCATTTCTGTCATCGTGTGTTAAATTCATCGAAGTTTACGTGCAGATATGGGTCGATGATGCATGCCAAAGGCGCAATTTGGCTTCGATGCGATGCTGCATCTATTTCCTGCAGGGTTAATATTATACACTAATTGCCGGTTTCACAGTCCAGGCTTAAGCCAGAGCTTAACTAAGCCACGGGTGTGGCTCTTGCCCAGAACTTAAGCCTACTCGGTTTCACAATACTACGTAAGCTGAGGCTTAGTTAACCCGCGGATGAACATTTTTAAGTTGTCAGCACTGCGGTAATTGTGAATTTTTTTAAAGGAAAATTTCCATTCTGGATTAAAAACTAAGCGAAAAGAAGAAGAACTTTTTATTTACCAGTTTGTTGTGGTTTTTATCTGAAAGGATATCAAATCCAAAATCATTGTTGCAGAATGTTTCGACAACGTAAACTATCAAAGCCGAATGTTTCTACAGTCGGAACCGAGAATAAAAATCAACGTTATCCCATTTCTTGAAATGTTGCGGGCGCCTTTTTATAATTTTATCACGGGTCACAACTTGCGATATTATATTATACATTTCTGCGTCGATTGTATCCTCTGCATCAGATAAATAACTCATTTTTGTCCTAAACTGTTTGGTTTCTTCTTAAAACGTGAAATGGAATGCTGACACTAGCTGCTAGACAGTACTAAAAACTGCTAATTAGATAACTATTTTTCGCTTGGAAAATTTCAATTTAGTTTAAGAGTATAATTTTTGAAATATCTACGTTCATTTAATAACAAAAATTATAATATTTAAGCAAATATATTTAGCAATAATTTCTTATGTGTTTCACAGCAAAATCTGAGGCTTAAGCCTTCGAGATGACGGGCTTAAGTTAACTGTGAAACCGGTCATAAGACCTCGCTTTGCGTTTTTTCGAAGTTGCGTCGTTATTGAAGTAAGACGCATTTTCGCGATGAGTCGTTGTTTTTTCGTATTGCGTTGCTTTTTTTTTCATTATTTTTTTAATTGCGATTTTTTTTTATTATTCGGAGAATCATTTTTCAATTCTACATACATGATTTTTTAAAATTTTCTGAAACGTAGTTTCGAGTTTTGCAAAATTTTTTTTTTTTTTGGATTTTCGGAGAATCACAGAATTAAAGTTTACATTCAATGGTTAGTTGATTGCAGTGGACGGTTTTTTGTTAATCATTGTAAAAACTACAGTTGCTGTGGAGGGTTTCATTTTGATTTAAATTTAAATATTAAAAGGCTGTAACCCTGTTTTTTTTTATTTATATTTCAACTTACCGGCGAAAATATAAATGCGTCGATTGGTAGGGGTGGGGTGGTTAGAGTAGCATATTCTAAGCTATCATCTGACTCAATTGCGCGATTTTGTACTCTAGGGTTTCACTGTGTGTGTGTGTGTGTGTGTGTGTGTGTGTGTGTGTGTGTGTGTGTGTGTGTGTGTGTCTGTGCACACGCTCTCACGCAGTGCCCAAATATTTATATAGTAAAAACCGATTTTTTTTTGTATGGCAACCCTACGAAGGAGTAACCCGATTGTTCCCACTCTCGAACTTAAATTTCTCTTAAAAAAAAAAAAAATGCTCATGCACAAAGTTTCAGCTTTATACCTCGATGCGTGAGACAGTGTCCACATAAATAGTGAAAAACTAAAGTTTTGTATTTCAACAACAAAAAAAGGTTTCCCGATTTGCTCCACTTTTGGACCTGCATTTGTAATTTTTATAAAACGCCGTGTACAAAATATGAGCTCTCCACGTAGACGCCTTCTCAGACAGCTTCCAAGTATATAGTGAAGAAACACAGTATTATATGGCAACATCAAGAAGGGGTTGCCCGATTTAGACCATTTTCAAAATTTCATTTACTATTGCTATGAAAACACCATATACCAAATATTAGCTCACTATGTCTACGCGTTCTCAGGCAGTACCCAAATATATAGTTAAAAACGAAATTTTTGTATGGCAACACCAAGAAGGGGTTGCCGATTCCAAATTTTTCTTTCCCTAATAACCTTATTCGGACTATTACGAATATTTGAATAAAAATTGCCAAAATGGATCCAGCCGTTCTCAAGTGATGCGATTACCAACGTACACAATTCATTTTTAGGGTTCCGTACCCAAAGGGTAATAACGGAAACCCTCCTATTACTAAGACTTCGCTGTCCGTCCGTCACCAGGTTTTATTTCATGAATCGTAATAGGTAGACAGTTGAAATTTTCACAGACTGTGTTTTTCTATTGGCGATACAACAAAAAATAATAAAAATAAAATAAAATTAAAAATTAAATGGGGCCCCCATACAAGAAATTTGACTTTTTCGGCGTTTTTTTCTCGTTTTATTCTCATTCATTATTATTATCATAAGTAGGCATTTTGTTTTTCTAATGACAGCATTATTTACTCTCATTTGAAAAAATAAATAAAAAGTACAGTGTTAAATTTTGTACGATGGTACGGGGAACCCTTCGTGCGCGAATCCGACTCGCACTTGGCCGGTTATTATTTATAGGTATATAGATGGAAAATTTTGAGTTTTTTTATTTTTTATTTTAATTTTAACTGAATTTTCTCGACGATTTGCATATCATTGAAATAAAGTGATGAGTCTGTAGCTCATCAAGCTCTACTCTAAATTAAAAGGAATCAAATTAATTTCAAGTTTTTTGCCATTTACTCCATTTATTTAATTGTGTTTGATTAGAACATAAAAGCTTTATTGCATTCATCATATTTGCTGCAGGCAGGAGAAAAACATTTTCAAATTTAGTTGAAAACTTTTCATCATAAGAGAAGTGAAAATTGGAGTAATTTAATTTAAGTTCGCAATTCGTGCATTAAAGAGGTTTCATCTGATAAAATGTAATCATTAAAGGCGAGGAAATATTTGATTGCATTTTAGTAAAATATTTTTTTTCTGTTTATTTGAAATGTCATTAAAATGGTATTGTGAAATCATCCTGGTTTTTTCCTATCACATTATTTTGTTAAATAAGGTGAAAATTTCAGGCAAGTATTACCTCCTTGAAAAATTGCCTGCAGACTCTATATGTGGGTGTTGAAAGTGTAAAACTCAATCCCCCCTTCAATGTATTACCAAAACTGATTTTTATACAATTGTGTAAAAGTATTTTTTCGCAAAAACTACAATTGTGTAAATTGCAATATTAAGAAATAGTGTTAAGTTTAGGGAAATAGAGTTAAAGTGAACATTTTTTCACGCCTCGATTAAAGTAAGGAAAATAAAATTTTTTATTACCTCTGAAAAGAAATCAGCAATATGTAGGCTCTCCAACATTGCTGAAATAGCTGAATTCCATCTTACTTGATACCGTTTTTAAATTTCATGAATACCTTGGTGACAATTTCTCACCATGCCTATTAGATACGGCCGGCCGACTCCTAACTTTTCCACTAAGAAATCTAGATATGAGTGCAGAGGGTGCAATTTAAGAGACATACGATAATCCTAGTTCTTTGTAATTGTTAAGCGAATCGTCAAAAATCTCTCAATAGGTTTCGTATTTTTTGCTGTTGAAAATTTTAGAAAATTCCATACCACGCTAATTCATATACTTGCATCAAAGAAGCATAGAAATGTCTTGGATATCTGAAAAGGTGTAAGAAATATTTAAGCCCGTCAAATCTAGCGTTCCTCTACATTTTCTATATCAGACCTAGAATGGAATACAATTTCCATATTATCTAAGTCGGATGTGGTTGCACAGCCTTAACTTCATTAGTTATTGTCCAGAGGAAACTGGAGAGCATTCAAGCTCATTGGCGAATTGACAATAACTTGCATATCAACTCACTCGAATACCGCAGGATTCCTTTCACTCCTTTATCGCTACATGCAACGTCAATGTTCCGATGAAATATCTAGTCTGATCCATTGTAGATTGATTCCTGCACGTAGTACTCATGCTGCAGGCCGGGCATATTTTTTTTGCTCTTAAGGGGTGTTGTTACCACAGAAAAAAGCTCACGATTTCTGTTTTCAAAAGCTCATTGGAAAATAAAACGCACAAAAATATGCAATTTGAAAACTGAAATAAAACACTGTAGGCGTACAAAGCTATATGATGTCGTGATATTCGTGTGCATTGTACACGATTTTAATCATATAAAGATATATAATAACTTTCAGACGGCAAAACACTTTCTGAGCATGCAGGCTGCAGCCCGGAGAGTTTCCATCCAAAAGCACATCATTCCATCTGACGGTGATGAAATGAATTAAAAACGCCAAATTGTATGCAAAATATATAAAAACAAAAATCTTTTCGGTTTTTATGGTTAACATTATTGAATTTATTTCCTTTATCATTATACTAAACAATTTGAGTTTTTCAAAATAAACACAAAAGGGTTTGATCTTTGTTACAAATTGAACTTTCTTTGCAATAATATCATAGTTTTGATAGTTACTTCTCTATGAAAACAGCTCCATCACTTCCTCTTCCAATTAATTCAAGATCTTTCATACTCAAATACAAACTTATCTACTTGGTGCATACCATTATTACGTTATTATGTACGAAACTCTGGAAATTTCAATTGTAGAGTTTTCTAAAGCAAATTTCATATATACAAAACTCCGATATCTTTATTTTTGATACGTCATTACATAAGTTTATGCTATTACTCTAACTATGTGTTGTTTTTAACACGATAATATGCACAGATTTGATGTGAAGTTGCACTAACTGTTCGTGATGTTTAAGATTTTAGTGGTAACCCCACAAAAAATTACTTTCGGTCGTACAATAAAATTCCGTGATACATTTTTATCTCGAACTGTCCGAATGGGGAACAGTCCATCTCTCCTCCGACTTACAATCTGCAAAGTTTCCAGAGTGACATACATCAGATCCACGCCAATCTCCTCATGTCCCCTAATCCTTTCCCTATTTCCTTTATGCCATGCTATGCATTGACTTTTTTATTTGTGGGCCCATAAAATATGCCTTTCTTCAATTTAAAAATTTGAAAACTGTAGTTTTTGGACAAAGATTTCCACAAAGTTCTTAATCAAATTTAGTTGATAAGTAGCGGTGGAAAAGCACATTCTTGGATTGCTCCGAAAACGTATTTTATTATATTTATCTCTCTCAATATAAAGTAATTTAATTATTTCGCATTATCAGGAACAGTTTTTTTCTGTAATTTTATTTTATAAAATAAATAAATAAATAAATTTAAACCAATCACATACCTACAAATAATCGACACCCTTTAAGATGAGGAAACTAGACAAATGACTTTATACTATATACCTACATATTTTCGTTGAATTCGAACTTAATTTACAAAATGCTTAATTTTCTACATGAATCAAATTATCAAGATCCAAACTCTTAACTAAATTTAAATTAAAATTCAAATGAGAGCTGCATATTCAATAAATATATTTAGTTAGTTAGTTATCGTTAACTTAATTTAACTTAGTTCAAACAGTTTCGTTACTAAACTAGTTAACACAACTTGAATGGATAATTTCATTGGATTTTAAAATGTTTCTCAATGACGATAAAGTTTTCTCAGTGGTAACTTTTTACTTGTCTATTTTGAGATAATAAACGTGTGGTGTACATACATATATATGCAGGAGACTAGTTTAAGTTGGAATTTAGCAATTTATTTTTCAAATCAACCAATACAACTGTTTTCCCGTATACATTTATGTAGCCTGAATATGTATGTATGTCTGAAGGCAAGAAATGTCTGCTTTTAACAGAAAATAAAAAATTAAACAAAAAAACACCCCGAAAACACTGCTGCCAAATGCGATAGTTGCATAAAAGTCGTTGAGCAATTGTCATGAGAGTGCCAAAGTACAGACAACATTGTCACAGTTCAACGCGTATAGAATTTTTTGTAGAAAATTTTAACTCCCACAACTGGGAGCAACAGAACAGGATGTCTATAGAAAAAAACTTGAATGGGAAAAATTTCTGAGAGCAAATGGAAAAAAAAACCTTTTAAAATACTTATAAAGGAGCAGGTGTATGCTGGCGAGTATGAAGATTTTAGAAATTTTAATGAAAGTGTTTTGTATTGTTTTTCGAAGCCTATTGAAAGTAATATGGGTGTAGATGCTTTAAAACAAAGTATTCACGTATACTGAAATGTTATGCAATATTATGATTATAAAGATAACCCTATTAAGGACCTACATATGTATGTAGATATATATAAGTGTATATGTACGAATTCATTTTAAGGTACAATCAGATGTTTATTTGTGACAACATGTAACAGAAAGAAATAATATAAAAAAAAGGATGTAAGGACTAATGAGAATTTTGATTTTTTGTCTGCACGACGACTTGTCTTGTTGTCTCAGCGAGTTGAAGTTCATTTTCACATAAAATTTGAAATATCGAAAACTCTATTCGTTGGCGATGTAATTTTGAGAATGTGGTGATTTAGAAATTTGACAATTCAAGTCAATTTGATTTATATTTTTCGAAAAATTTGTAAACAAAAAAATAAAAGAAATAAGAATATGTTAATTGTAAATTAGAAATCTCTAAGCAATAGGTTACACCACCCTGAGGTTTTCCAAAAATAAAACATTTTTTTGGGCTATACAGCGTGTTTCATAAGTGGTGGATAATAATGAAGGAGCTCCTAGGTGATACGTCATACTTAGATGAGCAAAATATGTTATGCGTGCTGGGGGGAATCCTAATGGTTCGCGAGATAAAGGGACTTAAAAATATTTGGGTATGTTTTCATAGATCACCCTGTAACTTCTGAATGTTACACCCTATGATTATGATTTGATTATTATATATATTTGACCCCTACTATTTTGATAAAATATGTCATCAACACAAATTTTTCATATTGCATTTAAGAAGGCCATAAGCTTAGCTTTAAAATAACCTATCTTACTTAGCATCCAAAATTCAACCCTTTCTGCGCTTTTTGCTATTTTCCTTAAGCATATTCAACCAAAATGGCTGAAAAAGCTCATTTCCAAAAGATAATTGCCTACTTTCTGGCACTTCTTCAACTTTTTCACTAGAGACTTTCAGGCATTGGAAGAATTTTTTTTTTTCATCATAACTCATAAACGGTGAAAGATACAAAGTTAAAACAAAATGCGTTTCAAAGAAAACGATCTTAGCTTCTGACAGGAGTAAGACAAAAAAAAAATATTATAAAATTGTTTTTTTTTTAGATATTCGACTTCAAAAAAAAAATGAACTACAAAAGTTGAAAGTTCAGGTTTAGAAGATCGTTTCTTTTAAACTACATACTGTAGAAGAAGCATTGACACACTAAATCAAAGAAAAGGAGGTTATCTATAAATTAGCACCTCGCTCATCTTTCTACGATTTGTCGTTTAAGTGATATAACTGTTTAAACATAAGCCCGTAGTCCTTTAACCCAGATCAACTCGGAAAGTGCTGCGAATGCACACCCAACCAACAATACAATTGTTTCTATTTCTGGACATGACTTATCACCTCCTTCATTATTATCCACCACTTATGAAACACCCTGTATAAAATGTTTATACTTTTAGGAATATTTTAAGGCTCAACCGTTTCAAAATTCCAAATATTTCCGAAGTGTGTAGCAATTAGAAGTTTACGCGGCAGGGAGTAGCTGTTTTTTCTATTGAGCTTTTTCTCCAAACTAGGTTCTTTAAGTTGGTGGGCATTTTATTACTAAAATTATATATTATATTACTTAAATTTAAATCACATATTCTTTATAATATTATTTAAAATATAGCATAGGAGTTTAGTTTTTCAAACAGCTGCCATTTCTACAATTTTTTTTTTAATTAGCTATTAGTTTTCTAAATGAGAACAAAGAAAAATTAATTTTCCAGACAATGCTGACAGAGGAAAACGCACCTCTTTAGCAGCGTCTTTAAAATAGGGTACTATTTGACGGTTCAACTCCGATCTTTTTAGTTTGTGTATCGTTTTTATTATCAAATTATTCATAAAACTAGTATGTAGGTATATGAACAAAATAAAAATTATTTTATATAGGTATTTCCCTACGTCAAATTTTTTTATATTTTATATCCATTTTTCCGAGCGCCAAGGGGGTGTAAGCCTTTAAGGAAAGACAAACTTGTAATTATAATCAAAAGAAATCAGGGTTTGGTGTGAAATTTTCATCAAAATCTCTAAATTGTCAAAACCTAGATCAAAACTACTGTCGACAATTAACTGACTCCAATGCGTGTAGATTTGGGAAGTTTCAACCTTACAAAATTGGATTTAATATTTTTATAGATTGCAAATTTAGAAATTTGAGAATTTTTGATTGAGTATTTTATATTTGAAATTTTGATTTTGGGAATGAAAGGAAATAAAAACATATTTAAACTCTCAAATCTGTTTTTTTATAGCTAGTTGAATATTCTAATAGAAGCCTCCACAAAGTTTATATTTCGTATTTTTGGAAAAATACAAAATTGCAGAAATATCAAATGGTTTTGACTTAGTACGAAGTAACGATTTGCTTTATGTTGGCTGTTATAAATAGAGAAATAATAGATTTGGATAGTTTTCGCACCAAATCTCCGTAACGGTAAATATACACTCCGTAACCACTGGATAGCACAACCCTTCAAAAACACGATTTAGAGATAGTTTTGTATGTAGAAGGGCATACAATTTGGAAGCGTTCCCTCCCTCCGTTGCTGATTAATTAGGAATTTCTACCTCTCCTACCCCGTTCAGATTCTGGGAAATCCTTATAACCTGAAATTAGAGTGCAACAAATGAATAGCACAAGCTATAAAAACCAAGAGCTTTTTCAACCGGCATAACCCTAAGTTGCAGTTTGTAATGAAATCATTAGTGGAGTGCATTAAGAGAAAATTTATAAAAAAAAGGAACATTTTAGAAATTTGGACGCGGAAAATGTTTAAATATTACCGAAATTCAATACATTGAACGAATACGCGGTTAGGGGTATTTTATAAGCCAAATCGCGAAACACTTAGGCCGGAGTCGTAAAGTTGTTCAAAATTATTTGGCTGACCCCGAAAACTACGGCCGGAGGTACAAACCTTGCAAAAAAATATGCCCCTTCTGTTAAAGATGAGAGGGCTTTGTTATGAGAAGCGTCGAATTCAGCGTCAACAATAAGGGAAATTGCGGCAACAGTTGGCATTACGAAGGTACGAAAGAAGCTAAGAACTTGCCAACGCCTTTGAGCAAAAGTCGAACATCTTCAAAGGAAAAGGTTAAAGAGAAAACCTTGTCTTAAATAACGTCATCGTGGAGGTCTACTCGCCTTCGATGGAGAGAGGTAATCTGTTCTGATGAAAAGAGGTTTTACCTTGATGGTTTTGACGGCTTCCGACATTATTTTCGTAACCAAAGAAATTACAAATTATTTTCATTATTGTCTGGGGAGAGCCATTGGATATCGCAAACGGAAATATATTCGTTTCGTTTGTAGCCGATTACATCAAGCTCGTAGACGAGGAGATCGTCTCGAAAAGTTTAATAATACTTCGAGCGCAATGGAGTCCATAGAACCTTGACTGGCCAGCGATTTTCCGTGACCTAAACATAATTAAGAACGCATGGGAGCATCTTTCACGGATAGTGTACCAACGAGGACGCCAATGTTGAACGGCTCAAGGATGCTAAAAAAATATGTTAAAATGCTCTTTATATCATTAAGATAAAGAATTTTAAAAGTATTAAAATAAAATAATAATTTTTTCCGTAAATAATTTGTGTTTACTTTTAAAATTCTTTCCTCTGTGCTATCTATCCACTTGTCGAACTCTAATTACAGGTAATTGGGAATTCACAGAATTTGAGTGGGGTAGGGGAGGTCGAGAATTCCTAATTACTTTTAAGCAACGGAGTGTTTTTGAATGGGTGTGCTATCCGGTTGTCGCGGAGGAGAGTATGTAAAATTCGATTAGATTTTATTACAGTTGAAGCCATACGAAATTTTGATTTTGGAGATTATTCATTGTTTTCGGATTAGATATTTCGTGATTTTGTATTTAGAGGATTTTGATTCTTGTTTTTTTTTTCTTTTTACAATTGGAGAGTTTTTTCTTTAATAATGGAGATTTTAAGCACCAAAATTTTAATCGGCTGTCAAAAAAACGACTGAATGACGAGACTATATCTTCTTGTGCCATAGATAGTACTCGTTTAAATAATATTGTCAAAGGTAAAATATGGTAATATTAGCGTCATTACGCGATATTGAAACCTATTGTGGAACTCAGAATAATACTGTGTAACGTCCCATAAATTTTGCTAATGGAATACAGCCACAATAGTTGATAAGAGTGGTTAATTACTATTCCTCAAACTACTTATCATATTAAAATAGAAAATCTGAATTATGAAGAAATTTTTGAATATTTTCATTTATTGCGATTGAGAACAAAAAAATTGTTTCTTTTTTTTCAGTTGATTTGAGTTTCTCAACACAAGCATCGATCAAACGAACCAAATCAGGTTAATCAAGACATCATCGGAATACATGCAGAATTTTAGAGTTATGTCACGAATTGTTTCTGGTATCATCGTCATACGCATATATACATACAAAAGAGTAGAGGACCGAAAATAGACTCCTGAGGAATGTCACACAGTATGGGGAATAGGCAGGGGCGGATTTCCCTATAGGCCGAGTAGGCCCGGGCCTAGGGCGGCAGATTTAGGGGGCGGCAAAATGTTTGAATGATTTTTGATTTTTTCTTGTAGTTGTGGGTATTTCATTACATTTTTATACTTTTTCGTTTTTTTAAATAAAATAATTCGTTGGAAAGTGTTATTTTTAATTCTACTCCATTTTTTCAAATCTACTCCGATTTATGAGGCAGCCTACTCCGCTAATTCTAGCCTGGGGTCCATTCACTGGATATAGATCATTCAATTTTTCGTGTTTTACAGGAAGCAGGGGGGCGGCAATCTTCCATAGGCCTAGGGCGGCCAAGTGATCAAATCCGCCCCTGGGAATAGGCCGAAAATAATAGATATTACCGATATTAATTAGATGATTTTGTAATAAGCTTTAACATAAAAAAGGAGAACTAAATTAAAAGAAATAAGGTGAGGATAAAACTTTAGGAATATCGGTAGAATTAACATTGACATTAAAAATTTCAGGTAGAAATAGATAAAAACTTTCTAATGTAAAAATTTTTAGCCAAAGAAACAATCTTTCCAACATTGTCATTTATTTATAACTCTTATAAAATATGTTTAATTATTGAAAACCGGTTTAGAAAAATAAAAGTTTCCACTTTGGTATCTGGTATCGCCTATGCATGCATGAACTTATAATGAAAACTAATTCCAATTACGTACGTGTCTTCTAAAGTTAGCCCCAAATAGAGATATAACGGAGAACCAAAAAGATTACGTATACGTAGCAAAGCTGAGCAAGTACCAAAGAAAAAGTACTTAAGTACAAGTACAAGTACAAATTTCGAAGGCCTGAGTTCTCCAGCGCAAGTATAAGTACCGCATGTATGAAAAGTAATTGTAACAAAGTACTAAGACTATAAAAAGTACTTTTTTTTTAATCTTTGTACGTTGGCAGTAATATAATGAAGTTTATAGAATTTAGTTAGTATTAATAAGGAGATATCTTTTGAAAACCAGTGGTTACTATATTATATGAATATGAAATTCATTTAAAAAACATTAAACATTGTATTAATTATTTCAAAAATGTGCTTTTAATAATACAAGCTTATCTTTTTAGAATTCTTATGCATTATTTGAGGCCGACAACGGACCACATGAAAGTATTGTACCTGAAAATAACTCCAAAGTGAATGCTGCCGAAACATTTTCTGGAAATTTTCTAAGAAAAAATTGAGGCCTTCCCAACGAGGTACGAAGTAAAGGAGATACAAATGAAAAAATATCACGTGCATACCCATTTCTAACACATTGACACTGATATTGTTTGTACATAAGCGCCGTAAAATTTCTACATCTGTACACAATTGTATAACCTGTGCGCAATTTTAATCGCTTTTATTTTCATATACTCAAAAGTATTTACTGAATTTGCAAACATGAAGATAAAAAAGTTAATAAATAATTAAGAAGAAAAGTTCAGTGGTAAAAAGTTTGTGACTAATATTTGCTTCGTGCCCGTACGATTTTGATTTTGATTTTATGCTGGAGCAAGGCATTGCTGGCTTAACCTTGATTACGTCATCAAGTCGAGTGATCGTAGATTTTATATTCGAGCGAGGCATTTTCGTTTTCGTTTTACTTGTCCAGTCTAGTTTGTCTAGGGTGCGTGTGTGTCACGTGTTTTGAAAGTTCTTTGCGTGCTTTAAAACTCAACAAAAAAGGAGCTGCACAAGAGATTGTGTTTGCTTATCTACGAAGAGTTAAGATATTTTTTTATACTTACTTACTTATACGACTCAGAAATACTTAATTCAAAATCTTGGTACTTAAATACAAAACCTGAGCCTTAAGTACAAGTAAATAGAAGCAAGTACCTACTTATGTTCAAGTACTAAGTAGGTCATTTCAAGAGAATTAAGTAATTAGTCTTAAGTAACGAAAATGTACTTTAAGTAGTACTTAAGTATTGCCTAGCTCTGTTACGTAGTAATATAAAAAGAATAGCAAATCATATATAAGTATTAATTTTGATTTTGTTTCCCTCAAAAAAGTGTTTTTTTTTTATCCGTGAACCTATCCGTTTAAACACAACTACGAAATCATCGCTCTGTAATAATTGCAACCAAACCGATTTTTTAAATATACCCGTGCTGGTTGAAAATCGCAAATTTTAAGAATTCAAATTCCTTTGATTCAAAAATTATATACAGCAGGATAAAAAAATGGCTAAATTCTCTTATCATAGTTACCTATACCTTAACAGTATATAAAATTAAAATTGATATTAATCGTAACGTAATGTAAATGTGCCAATTTTGATAGTTTTTTTTTTATGGAATGGGCCTCCTAATAATATTCAAACATTACAAAAAGAACTCTCCCAATTTCAAGAGTTCTCATAAAACTTAAGTCATCTAATAAATTACACCCTCATCGAGAAAAGAAATCATTTTGAGATAAATATTTTTCCTATAAATATTTACCTTCTATACTACTTACTAGTACCTACATACCTACATACATATATTATGTATTTCTCAAAAAACTGCTGAGCCGTGCAAAAGTGGTTTCACAAAATAACCCCAAAAACCGAACCGACCATCGATTTCTCTGTAAGTACATGAAAAATGTCGAAAGTTCATAAGATAAAAATCCCTAAAAGTATACAGAGGACCGAAAATCGCCCTACAGAGAGAATGTGAATTTATGTGAATCGGTCCAATGATTATTTATATGAAAATTTATTTCCTACAGATAGTTTCCTCCACCCATTCCGTTGTTACCCTTGTGATTTTTATCGCTAATTATTTATCAATATTGACAGTATTAAATTATTATTTTTAATTAAAGATTGCAAATTAACAATAGCTGCTGCTGTAGCACTTGTGTCCGATTTTTATGGCAGAACCCTTTATTTTATTATTTTGTAATTTGTAAATGCATTAATTGTATTACAAGTGATACACATTGTTATTATGAACAGGACAGGATGGGATGATGTTAATGGAAGTCATTGATTAATATAATACAAAGGAAATACATACGCACATGTATATGTATATATAATGTAAGAGTTGAATTTGATTAAAGTATATGTCCTGATTAAAATAGGAAGCAATATAAATATGTATTGAAAAATTGTTCTCACTCAACCCTTTTTTGTATTGAATTTGTGCATATAAATATTACAAAAATTTGTTTTAACCATAAGTTTAGAAAAAGTTAGTAAACTTAGTATAGATGTTAAAGTAAGCATTACACTGAATCAGCAAAGTTCCAATTGCGCAATCTTTATCATCCCGTGAAAATTCAAATCGTCATCCCGATCGATATATTCAAGCGGGATGTCACCAGGGGCAACATGTTATATAACTTCGAAAGATTCGAAGTTCGAAAATTTATCGATAGGCGGTATATATTTTGATAGAACTTCACTTAGTATTTTTTGACAATGATAGTACAAGTGAAGTTTATAAAATTTAATAAAAAATTTATGAAACTAAATTTATATGTTACAATTTTTTAAATTTATACAATACAGGGTGTCCCGTATGTGGTCTGGAACCCAAGGGCTATGGATAGGTCATGCTTAGACAAACATAAAATTGTATGGGTGGGGGGAGGGAAATGGTAACGGTTTCCGAGATAACGGGACTTTAAGATATTTGGGTATGTTTTTATAGATCACCCTGTAACTTCTGAACGTTACAACCTATGGTGATGATTTGAACTTTGGTAGATAGATAATCGTATAAATTTTTTGCCTCACCCTTTCCGTTTTGAAGTTATGGCTCAACAAATTTAAAATTTCGGAATTTTTACTCGTTTTTTTTTATTTAACTACTATTTTTATCAAAAAACACGTCATCAATTTCAAGTTGTCATATTGAATTTAAAAAGCCCAACAGCTTAATTTTAATATGACCAATCACACTCTGTACCCAAATTGTAACCCTTTCTGCCTGTTTGCACTTTTTCTTAAGCAAATCCAGCGAAAATGGCTGAAAAAGTTCAATAAGTGCCAGAAAGCAGGCAATTATCATTTGGAAGTGACCTCTTTCAGCCATTTTCGCTGGATATGCTTAAGAAAAAGTGCAAAAAACGCAATAAGGGTTACATTTTTCATTATTGTATATTTAGTACCTACCTATTGCATTTTATTGTATCAAGCCCAGCTTAGTGTGTGTGGTGCTCTAAATAAAATCAGAAATCATATAGAAAACTCTTTCTCTCTCTCTATACAGGGTGTGTACGTATCGCATTACCTTTATACCCCGGATTGCTCACTCAATTTCGAAAAATAAATTGTATGGTAGGAGAGCAGCAAAATGCACGGTGTGGGCGGTAGGGGGGTTTTCTGATTTTGGGTGCTTTTCATCTTAATACCATGTAACTTTCGTGTTATACACCCTATGAAGGTGATTTGCATCTCAGGTGATAGTAAACCCTCTACTGTTTCCAACAAATGCCCAACCACCTCACTACCTACTCCCTTTCCGTCGGCAGTTATAGGATGTCAAAGTCAAAATATTGGATAATTTTGCAATTTCTTTTTCAATTTTAACGATTTTCCCGCCAAAATGCATGATAACTATACAGTTTTATGACAAGATTTAAAGACCCCGGAATGTTACCTTTAATTTGACTATGCGCATGTACCTACCTAAATGCTACCGTTATTGAGATGTTCCCGTTTTTATGGTGCATAATTTCATTAATTTTGCTAATAATAATAGAAATCGTGCCTAATTTTATGCAATTCCACGCAAATTAACAAAATTCATGAAATTATGCATCATAAAAACGGGAATATCTAAAAAATGGTAGCATTTAGGTAGGTACATATGCAGGATCAAATGAAAGGTAACTTTCGGATGTCTCGAAATCTTGCAAGAAAGTGCTATCCTTGTCTTGCCTTTTAGCGGGGAAATCGTTAAAATTGAAAAAGAAATTGCAAAATTTCCCAATGTTTTTACTTTGACGTCCTATAACTGCCGATGGAAAGGGAGTAGAGAGGTGGTTGGGCATTTGTTGGAAACGGTGTATAACAAGAAAGTTACATGGTATTAGGATTAAAAGCACCCAAAATCACAAAACCCCCCTATCGCCCACACCGTGAATTTTCCGGCTCTCCTCCCATACAATTTATTTCTCGAAATTGAGAGAGGAATCCGTGATATAAAAGAAATGCGGTATGTACGGGACACCCAGTATATCTCTCTCTCTCTTTAGATGAATGCCGGTATGTAATTTCGTATGGTCCTGTGCAAGTTTGATTGTTAAATGTTAAAGAGGCTTTTCGTATCTACTATTTCTAGAACGACTCAATTTTATAGAAATTTATATTATTCTGAAGAACTTTTCGGTACAATAAAAACGTCTTAGGAATGATCGTTTCCAGAATATACGTAAAACACTTCAATTTTTGTATGGCATCACCATGAACGGGTTGCTTTATTTTTACTATGGTCACCGATCTATGCAAGTTTGATTTTTGAAGTTGTTTTTCGCATATATTTCTAGAATGGTTCATTGGATAGAAAAAGTGATTATAGTATAGGTAAAAAATCTAAATTTTTATATGGAAGGGATTGCCCGACTTAGCCCATTTTTGAAATTATATTTTTTATTACTATAAAAACACCATGTACCAAATTTCAGCTCTCTATGTCGACGCGTTCCCAGGCAGTGTGTTAGATTTGTGAAGGGGTGTGTAGACGTTAACCTCGCTATCACTGCGAACTAAAAGATCTATTGTGAGTCCCTGTTTCATTTACTCCCTTTCTAGGTTCAGACTGTTAATAAAGTCTAGAACCAACCATTCTGGGATTGAGGTTCCACACGTAGGTTGATGAAGGAAAAGCATGTTCGAGGTGGAGTAGTCTCCGCCTGGCCAATGCTTCGCAGTTGCAGAGCAAATGCTCCTGAGAGAAACGGCAGGATGAAGTTTCAGCCAAGCCCAGCTTGTTTAGGTGATACCTTAAGGGGCAATGACTTGAGAAGAGCTCAGTAATCATTTTGAGCTCTGTTCTTCTAAGGAGTAGGAGCTCTTTTGTTTTTCCGCCAGAGGTGTCGATAAACTTTTTTGCCTGACGACCTTGTAGCCTTTCCCAATACAGGGATTTTTGTTTATTCTCTCAGTCGTTTAGGGAAGCTCTGAGGTAACACTTTGAAGTGCCACAAAATGACTTTAGTCCGACAAATTGAGTTTCCGCTCCTCTTGTGACTAGGCCATTTCATTGCCTTTGTGGCCCTCATATCCAGGTACCCACATAAGGATAACTTTGTTTCTCCTTAATAAGTTTTTGAGGGTTTGTAGACATTCCCCGACTATTCCTAACTTGACAGTGTAGGACTTTGAGGCCTTGAGGGTAGCTTGATTGTCCGAGAGGAAATTAATGTTTGAGCCATTTATGGCTCTTTTAATGCAGGTATTGCCCATAATAGAATGTGTGGAGTAGAGCGCAGAGCATTTGGGGCCGTATACGCCCTGTCCGACTCCATTGCTCGTTTCTGAACCTTCTCTATACCACACCATCGATCCTTGTTGGAAGGACGATTTAGTGGTTTAGTCCAAATATATAGTGGAAAACGAAATTTTTGTATGGCAACTCCACGAAGGAGTTGCCCGATTTGTCTCATTTTCAAACTTAAATTTAGTTTTATTTTTTAAAGTCCGTGTACAAAATTTCAGCTTTCTAAGTTCTCGAGTTATCGTGCTCACAGACGGACAGACGGACGGACATGCAAAAATCAAAATAACTTTTAATATTATGCGTGGTTGTCCAACCCAATTTTTTTCTACTAGCATTTTTTCTGTACGTAACATACGGAATAACAAACTTAGTATGTACACCCTTTGGATTTCATCTAGGGTATAAAAACGCAATTTATATAGGTTCAATTCTAAGAAGGAGTTACCAGGTCCCATTTTCGAACCTGAATCTACAATTTTTTTACCTTTTCGGTACGGAATAGCTCAAGCTAGAAACGCTTTGTACGCTTTTCCTACCTATCTACATACATAACTTTCCGTGGAGGGTGGTAGAACAATTTTTTAAAAATTAAAATGTAAAAAATTTGACATTCTCATTGGACGCCACCTTGTGACTCCCAATAAAACCGCACGAACCTTGCATTTTCGGAGACAGCATTCTACATATGTCTGTTTTATCGTACAAAATTTATTTGAGCCAATTATTTTTTTTAAATTTATAAGCGACAAGTCTGTGGGCGCATATATTCGCCCATAGGCCACAATTACTATATTTTTCTAAGCGCATATACATGTATGTGCCCATAGTACCGATAGGATTAAAAGGGCCCATGTACCGAAAGGGTAAAAAAGGCCGTGGGCAAAATTTCAGCTCTCTAAACACGCCCTCGAGTTACCATGAGGACGGTTATTATGCGTGGGTATCCTATGCGTTACGAACGGAATGGCAAATATGTAGTACATTCCGCCATGTTTCTATTGCTTTTTGTATTGCTGGCCGATTGACAGTTGCGTGAAACATTATTTCCTTAATAGCAGTCGACACACTTGGCTGTGAAAGTGTTAAAATATGACGACTCCCGACTGCAGTTTGATACAAACCATGTCCGTAGAAATGCAAAGCACTTAAGAATCTCAAAATGAACGGAATAGACGTCCTTCTGGCATTCGGCTCTAGTTTCTCGATAAATATTTATATTTTAACTTTAACCTTATCCAACCGAAACAACAACTTTTGAAAAGCTATAGTTGGGCAACTCAAATGGATCGCGAAGATATCGCAGTTTTCACCTAAATGATCTCTTTTGCATAAAATTAAAACTCAAGACAAATTTCATTAAGTATTTATTTATTTTTACCGTACCGAGTGTGTATTTCAAGAATTTCTGACAAAATTGTAATTTTTATGGCGTTGGAAAGTTTAGTTTTTAATTCAAACTACTTTCACACTACAAATGTAATGATGATGTATGTCATTTTCATAAAATGTGTCAAAATACCATTAAAATGTGCTGCTTAGAATATTTTATGTTATGCTCCATAACAAGAAATATTTTATGTTACGATGCAATAGGTTTTTCGGGTATTATTTTATTTTAAGGCATAACAAAAAAACACATAAAATGATAAAATGGTACCAACAGAATACGGATCATTGTATAATGTACTCGGCAAAGCCCATTTATAGCCGATTGGTTTTCATCTAAACCCGCTTATGACAATGAAATAGAGCTAGAAAGTATAGCGTTAGAATTTGTGCAAGTGTTTTGACCCTCAAAGCACGCAGTGAATTTTGTTTTATTTCTTTTATTGAGTCAAAACGATTACCCTGAGATGTGGCATGTTCAGTCTTTGAAACAGAAAAAAAAATGTCATAGGTGAGAATAGAGCTTATGGAATCGTTTTGGTTCTATTTTGCCAAAAAAAGTCACGTACAAGACTTGAGGTGTGCGTATGGAGGAGGATTATCATTGTGGAAGATCTATGAATTGTTTTCCCATAGTTGTGGTTATTTCTTAGGAATATTTTGCTTATCGCAAGTGGTAAATAACATTATTTTGATCAATAGGAAAAAAATTCTGGATGCACAAGGCAACGGACGGTAATCAAAGAAATTAGTGAGCAAGACTTGGATTTTTGCCAAGTTTTGGGAGCCGTCATCAATCGTCGTAAATTCAGAGTCATGAAACAATCTATAGGGTCGATTTGGAAATCTGACGGAGCCGATTGATATACTAGGATGGCTTGCGTAGTCGAAAGTTGATAAATGGAATAGCGTGGTTTTGATAACCACAGTCTTCTTAATTCCAATATGAAGTAAGTACCCTGATATGCGGGCTAGTAAGGTCCTGACTATCGCTATGACAGCCGGAACGAGTATTAACTGTTGAGCGGACCGCAGTACCGTGCAAGGTAAACAACTGGTTTGTTTTCTACCTTCGAGAGAACAACTGTGATTAGGATATCTACAAGGATGTCCGTTTCTGTGATAACAGGACATCTGGGGTCGAATTTTGTAACTCGGGGTTTTGGGAGATGAGACTTTTCGTTTTCCCCAATTAAAATTCCCTAACTCTCCATTCGGGATTCTCTAACATACTTGGGGAGTTAAAGAAAACGTGAGAAGTATCGAAATATTGAAAGACTGCTAATTCTGTGTGGGAGGGTCGCAGAGCATTGCGGGTTTTTCCTACGGATTTAGGGTCTAGAGTACAAAACTATAGGTAAACAATTTCGTGCAGGGGGTGTAACCACCCCCTTGAATTTGTCGGGTTATAACCCCCCCCCCCCCCCCCCCCCCAAGGTTGTCTAAAATACGTCCGTCATGTTTGGTATCAAATTAAAGAGGGAGCAGCGTGTTATCGAGTGGTGTAGTTTTTTTTTTATCATTTTAATTTCATAACTGACTTTTCACCGCCGAAAGACGGATTTTTTGCACTTGGGTCATATACTCCGCAGTTCCAAATATTTCTTCCGTTCCTTGTTTCACATCCATTAGTACTCTGTTGTGAACATTTTTCTCATGGAAAGTGAATTTCCACGACTTACCAGTTCTAAATAATAATGAGTTGAAAATATGTCCGTTTTTGTACCAAAAATCGGGCCTTTTTTCACGTTTAGAACGACTGATTCACTTCTTCTGCAGTTATCTCTAAAACCATTTATTGGAATGAAAAATTAATTACATATCTAATTAGGGGTGAAGATGTAGATGCGATTTAATCCTACGTAGAAGCTTTAATGTGCACATCTAAAATTTTATAGCATCTCTTCTGTATTGGAAGACGACCAAATTGACCATTTCCGCGTGATTTTAAATTTTTAGCATTGCGACACTAAAATTCATATTTCTCTGTAAGTATTGCAAGAATTTCCATAATTTGTCTTTTTAAACATAGCCAGGATATGCAGTGAATCCATAATTTAATTTGAAAATCCTAGCTACCTTCACAAAACATCACAAAAGCAGCCAATACTGTCAGTTGAGAAATATTCTTCTTACTTCTCCACAACTAACACAGCCGAGAGTTTTGTCGAGTGGAATAGAGAGTTTGGTACTTCTCAATACAAATTCAACGAGTTACAGAATTCCGAGTGGAGAGATAAGTGTCAAAGAACTCTCATCTCCACAACTCCACAACTTTCCGAGTTAGTGAATCCGGTCCTGTTCACTCGTGTTGAGTAAAGCTCGGGAGCTGTCCCAATAAGACGCCGACTGCTGGCTTAATGTGTTGAACCTTGCAAGACGTGTATCCCAACATTAGAACGGAATTTGACTAGAGTTGGAATTGCAAAAGGCTTCAGGCAACGTCTTCTAATATTACGAGGCGTGTGATAACGATGCCACTAGGTTCTTGATCATAAAAGATTTCAGCCAGCATCTGCTGCTCTTGCGCGTCGTACAATAGTGATGTCGCCATTGGCGTAACTAGGACTTTTTCTGGGGTTGGCCAGGTCCCCCAACTTTCGTTCATAGGTTTCAACAAACATTTAGTTTGCGAAGTATATCAGCTCATGAGTATTCCCAGCTTTTGACCGAAATTTTTTATTCATTACTCTGTGCACTTACAAGATGTTGATATAATGCCTAGAGCCAATGAAATTGCACAGATTAAAGAAAACGTAAAGTTTCTAAAGTTACAGAGAGTATAGAGAGGAAGTTAAAGAACCCACAAGAAATATAATCTAAATTGTAGAACATAATTTGCGCTAAAATAGCTCTGCACACAAAAAATATAATAATTCTCATCAAAATAAAAAAAAAAAAATCTCATTTTACAAATCCCAGACATCGTGTCACTATTTTTGTAATATGTAGTCATCCTACGTGAAACCTTAACGCTGCTCTTAAGACAGAAAAAAGACTAGATCAGCACTTTTAATCTACTGGAAATGCAGGTACGTGTGCACATTCGTGGCGATTTTAATAAGAAATATTTTTGAAATATGTTAAGATCAGAAGAACAACGAACAGTTTTCAATTGTTTCCCATTCTTTATTATAATTCTCGTTGAATGTTATTGAGCACCTGGAAGGAGAATAACATGGTACATCGCTTATCAGTTAGTAAAGTCATCAGCATTCAACCAATTTTCGGATAACTAGTCATATTATATATTTATTGCTTATCAAGACCAAAAAAATAGATTAAGAGTGAAAGTCCATTCTTTTCTTTAATCCCAATAAACCCAAGCGACACTCATCCTATTCCCTACAGTCCACTCCAAACAATATCCAATGCTATTTAAATTTTTCTTAAATCATAGGAAGTAGAGTGTATTGGAAAAATCAATAAAATTTGCATGATTTTAAAAGAAAAATTAACATAGACTTTTGTTTTCCAAATCCCCTCCTTTGTTTCTCTCACGTATTAAGGAAAATAAATCAGAATCCTCAAGTTCCATACACGAAACTGATATGATAATGAGTGCCCTGCCTAATGTCCAGTATTTATTCCAAGTACCAGTACCAGGACCCATACTTAAAAATCTTTTAAGTACAAGTATACAAGTTCCTGTACTGGTACTGATACTTATAAAAGTTCAAGAGCTTTCGAAAAATCAAATCAGAAATT
This sequence comes from Dioctria linearis, assembly GCA_963930735.1. Lineage (NCBI taxonomy): Eukaryota > Metazoa > Arthropoda > Insecta > Diptera > Asilidae > Dioctria > Dioctria linearis. The sequence goes on along the minus strand of OZ005743.1, from coordinate 168,413,975 downwards.
TGGAAAAATCTATAGCCAGTTAAATAACTGGATGAGGTTTACATTTACGAAATATCATAAAATATCGTATAAGCTTTTGCTGTTTTAATTTCAGTATTTGAGTTTGACTTTAGTAGCAAAACAAATGTCACATAAGATAATGATTGCCTTTTGTGTAGCATTTACAAGACCTGCAAATGAAAATCAACGCCCCACATGTACGGAGGAAGTGAGTGAATTGTGGCACTTGATTGCCAACCTTTTCAACAAAGGATATCGATTCAGCAAGTCAATTTATCTCCTACAGTTACTCATATGTATATTGAGCTAATTTTCTTTCTTTTTTCTTTAAAGCGGTAAGATTTCTTGAGACACTATCGAGTGTCTCTATTATTAGAAGGCGTATTTAAATAATTTACAAGACCAGAAGTACTTCGCGTTATGGCGGTATTTATATTTTAGAATTTTAGAATTTTTTAAGTACCAGTATCGGGGACAGGAAGACTGTCAGAGTTACTTGCAGCTACTTGTATAAATTTGGGCAGCAGTCTTTATTAATTTCTGTTTTCAGTTTTTCAAATTTACTACAATGCTCTTATTTTGGAAAATATTATTTATTATTTTTGTTTCAGCCTGTAAGGTGGAAACGTCTACATTGAAAACATTTTTATAATCGTCTACAAATGCCTTTCCATGTTTCAGGTACAATTTTATACATGAATCTGTGGCGACTTGCGCTGCGGTAACGACCTCGGAAACCCCACACGCAGTTATAAAGTTTTGCGCTAAGTTCAGCGAAAGCCATTTTGCGAATTAGAAAAGGTGTAGTTAGTAGTCTGCGATTTCGAGTAACAATAAATAAAAAATAAAGAAAGTTACCCCCGGTCTACACTGGCCATGAAAAATTGCTTACCATATTTTATGGTAAAGCCAATCTTGGAAAAAAAAATGTTGGTGTGGGCAAATTATGTTATGACATTTCATTTTTGGTTGGCCGATGGCGTTATCAAGACCGAAAAAGACTGCGTTCAGAAGATTGATTGCATTAAGGGAGTATTCTAGCCTAGAAATTCGAAAAAATCGAATTTTTTTGTTTTCATATTTTCAAAGTTTAACTATTCAAGAATATGCCTACAAGAGGATTTTTCAAATTTGTATCTTTATATTTAGTGTTCACTTGCATCCAGCTGCTAACAGTTGAATTCTAACTTCCAAACCACGTGGACGTATGGACTTTAAGGGGCAACGCCTCTGTAACGGCTAAAAAAAAAAGATTTTTTCACGAATTTTTTTCTCGTAAAATGTGTTTGAAAAAAACCTTTTAAGGGTATTATCGGGCATACATTGAACTTTATTGATAAATTTTTGACAGCGAAAAAAAAACAAAATGGCGGCTCCACACCCATCTTCCCGGGACATGTTTCGGAGCAAGTTTGACGCGCTTGGAGGCGACCTCACGATTTTTCAAAAAATTTACAGTCGTGTTACACCTTAAACGCGTTTTTCTCGAAACTGCCTTTTTCAAGACGATGCCCACGATTTCTCAAGTTCTACTGGACCGATTTACTTGAAATTTTTTTGAGAGTCTTCTTTATAGACTTGTCTATGTCCGGAACTAGCCGCATCCCAAAATTTCAATTTTTGCTATTTTTAAAAAATTCGAAAAAGTCAAAAAAAGTGGTACAAAAATTGTTTTTTTTTAGGCAGCGGCCATTTTGTGAAAAAAATTTTTTTCAACTTTTCCCTAGTTCCGGACATAGCGACATTACTTTAGACTAATAATCTTTTTTATTTTTATTTTTTCGGATTGCTAGGCGGGTTGGAATCGTGGGCATGATCACGCGCCAATTTTTTGAGGCCCCCCCACTTCATCAGCTTCTAATTTTTTGAATTTTTAACTTTTTTAATTTTTTTAATTTTTTTCTGTATTCTTGCAATGTTAATAAATAACTCATAAAAAATGGATAGAAAAATATTGATTGCCTTTTTTTTACGGCACTTCAAAAATCACCATCGGGCCTCTAGACTAAGAATACCCCCTTAAAGAATTTGGAGCGCGCCGAGTTAGAAAAGATGAACAAATTAAGAAAACGAATATGCAGCTTTATAGTTCCACAAGCACTCATTTAGTCAGTAAAAATTAATTAACTTAATTAATTCCGAACGCGTTAGCTTAATTTCAGCCATTTTGATGATAAACGTCAAATTTATGGTGAGCAATTTTCTTGGCAGTATATGGTAGGCAATATGGTATATCATATATTGCATACCATGGATTATTGCCATGACTACACGGTCTACACTGGCAATTCCGTAGCAATAACATATTGTATACCATCATTTATGGCCAGTGTAGACGGAGGGTTAGTCTGATGTCAGATTAAGGCAGATTAAGTTTGATTAAGAGAGACCAGAATTGTAACGTTGGAAAGAAAATATATTTGTCTTGAACCAGAACATATAAATAATATTATAAAGAAGACGAGTTCAAAACAAGCAGCAACACAGGATTTTTCTTTTTCCGTCGGGAGGCGTATGTTGATGACCGCTCAAATAGCGGTGCCGCCCTTTTCTTTTCAGGTGCTTTCCTTTTAGGACAGCTTCTATTCGAGTTGTGGTACAACAGTATGGCAGTTAACTGGTAGACGATTGAGGTACATTTACCGAAGCTGTCAGCTCCACCCCAGATAAGGGGGCAACTTTAAGCAGCTCAACCTCCCGCCGAACATCTAGAAGGACACAGGACTATGTACCAAATGGATCAGTCTCGCCTCTAACTGACCACTCACAAAAGGTCAACTGGTGAGTTACGATCTTTCTCGTCAGTTTCAGATTTGTCGTCATTCGCCCCAAAAGTACTCGATGAAAATTGTAACCACACTACTTAAGTTGCGGTAATATTGGTCTCCTATACAGAAAGCACCCACGTGCCAGCACGCATCACATCTTTTCGTTGCTACGATTGCTTATTGCCTTTTTAGATATTGTAACGTGCACTACAGGCACTAGCTACCTGCATACTGGTTATCACACAAGACGCTCAGTGTATCAAACTACACGACAAGCCCCAATCGGCTAGGGGACTCCTACGTCAAGACAACTAGTGTGCGCCAAACACTGAGAACTCGAGACTGCTGTACGCATTCAATACGACCCACTTCAGTCTCCCTCGATTTGCAGCAACACAGGATATCCGGTGGGCCCGTAGGTTTGCAAACCTAGGCCTTATTGGATACCCATAAGTCAACTGAATGTGCCAAAAGTAGATTTTCAAACCTATTTTTGAAGTTAGTGATAATGTTGTCCAACACTTGGTTGTAAATATGCATCTTCCAATATTCGGATGGCCTTGGCTTTGTATCTGATGGAAAGTCTACTAAATTACTTTTACCTAGAGTGGACTTTATTAAAATGAGATTCCCATTAATGCCGTCGTTTGACTGCTTGTTTTCTTTTCTTCCGCAAAGACTATTTTTTTTGCAGAGGTACTTTTGCTATGCTTTATTAACAATAATCTCATTTATTTTAGTTTTCTCGTGGAACTTGTTCTTCGCTAGTTGTTGACATTAGACAAAATAAAATTTACATTGTTTTTTTATTTTTATTTTTTTTATATCAATTCAAAGCCTACCTACGTTACCCGGTTTACATTGTGGTTTGACAAGAGTTTGGAAATGGTCGAACCGACACAGACCCGTCACCACACATTCATTCGATTGTTGATCTATTTCCATCTATGATATATGAATAAATACAAATCTAATCACATCCGCATCTCTTCAAAAATTTCAACTCAATACCTGAGACAACTTACATCTAGATGTGAAAAACCTCACAAAAACGCGATCCAACTAAAACGAGCTAATGGCCCTCTAATAGAAAGCTCTACACATTCTCTATCTCTCTCTCTTGCTGTATTATGCCACATAAATTCTTTGCAATGATAACTTTCTTTGGTTGAAAAAAAGTTAGAGAGCTTTCAAAAAGTGATCTGGGCTTATATGAAGATTTTCTTATCTATGTAGTTGTAAGTTGTCTCAGCCGACACCTTTCTGTAACATTTTATGCATTTCAATGAAAGAAATTCCATTTAAAATGCAGAATTTAAACCAAATTCTTAGCTCCAAAAAACTCGACATAGTAAAAAAAAAATCGGCAAGATGTGCACGAAAACATGCTTTGACATTAAAATTAACGTAGACGTAGACGTTAATGACAGTTGTACCAATATAACAACAAAATAAAAAAATCAAATCAAAAATCCTTTGGTTGCATCCCCTTTAAAATGAGAAAGTTAAGTTTCGAAACTTTTTGAACCCAACAGAAACGACATATTTAGGGATGTAATGAGATATTACGGAGATGGTTGAGCAATTTCAAAAGATAAATTGCCAAGCCATTTGGAATTTTCTGGAATATTGTGAATATACACACACACATAGATAATTTTACAAAGATGAAGGATTACTATTTCATGACTTTTTGTTTCTAGCTGCTAGAGTCAAAACTTTGCTCTACTGCCCACAAATGAGACCAGATATTGAAAGTAGGCAGAAGGAATAAGTGTGAGATACCTCTTTGCTCAAGGTTAAAGCCTTGCAAATGTTTCATCCCTTTCCTTAATTCTGGTAGTTACTACTAGAAGAAAGGGGTGAAGGGGTTATTTTTAATAGGTAGGATGCCAGATAATATGGAATAGGAGAAGCTATAAAAGTCGAAGAGGAATTAGTGACGATGAGATGAGATTAGAACCCGCGTCTATGTCGGCTGGATCATTTTCAAACTCTTGTCCAATCAATATGTAAATTAGGTAACGGACTTTTCAAAATTCATCGCTAGTAATACCTTGATGAACGTAGAAAGTCGCAGTTAGGTAGGCTTTGAATTAATGGAAAAATCAAATAAATATTGAGTCTGTTCAGAGCAACACCATCGCAATAGTGACTTCGATAACGTTTTGAAGTGACTCTGTGAATTTGACGATAGCGTAAAACGCAACCTGGTTACTCTGAACGCGAAAAAGCGAAAAAAGAGTTTTGAAAAAAAAAATATTCATACGTATGTGTGTGTACATAAATATACGGTTTTTCCCGTAAATTTGTAAATTGGGACATCAATAAATTAAAACTATAAACAGCAATAAAATAATTTTCTTCTTTACATCCATTTTAGTTTTATTCACTTATTTACTTTCAATTTTACATCCCTTTTGACAATTCACACATTCAAACAAGAAAGTGACTACATATTTTGATAGCAGCTCCGAGTGCTATTAAGAAAACTGACTTCAATAGTGACTACAACGTCCGCTCTGAACACATTTTTCTGTCAAAAGAGAGGGGAAAAAAGTGACTTTTTGGCTGTTCTGATTCTGAACCCAAAAAGCGACTATAGTCACTATAGCGTGTTGCTCTGAACAGACTCCTCATAATATAGTCTGATTTCAGTTTCTGATAAAGCAAGTTTATTTTCAATAATCTTATTATTTTTTTAAAAGAAAGAAAGAATAAAGGCAACGATCTTAATACAACAAACAATCACAGGCTGTGTTTCATTGGAAGTTATAGCGGATTCATGTTCATGCCCATTCCATTAGAGGTCCCATTACTCTCAAATGAGGTGCTCTCTTTTAGACCAGCTCCTATTCAAACAGTTGATCAACACTGCGAAGAACTTGCACACAATAGCATATCTCTGTAGAACTCTTTAGCTCCTGGCACTCGCAACAGATTTGTGCAACATAAACAAAACAATCGTTCGTTGACTGTTTTCGAAAGCACCTAGGACTGGACCAAATAATATCAACATAAGGACTCAGCCAATTCGCCTTTAACAGTCCGACATAGGATCGACTGTCACTTCACATTACATTTACAGGTGGTTACAGTCTCGCTAGAATCCTTAGAACATACTAGATGAAAATGCTCAATCTATTACTTCTTATATCAATCTGCTATTCCTGTTTGGATCGACTACTTCTCTTCTCCTTCTTGTGTGGTTCTGCCTTCAGCGTAATGGGACGCATCTCGTCCAACCTTTCTTTGTGTAAGCGGGTTTGATTGTAGAGTAATGAATAAGAATATTTTTAGTTAAGAGACTAATACCCTAGGCAGACGGACAAAATCAATGATCATTCACTCGTAATTGAATTTTTCAAAAATCAAGTTACCCAAGATTTTGTGAATTAAAACGACAGTTCTGTCAATTTTGTATATGTAATTGACAGAACATTTTTAATAATTCAAATTCAAATTTAATGGTAAAGCGATTTTTGAAAAATTCAAATACGAACGAATGATCATTGATGTTGCCCATCTATCTGGGGTATAAGTGTTGTTTTATATTGACGAAAACGAATAAAATGAATTAAGTATATCGTCCTAATTCCGGCTTTTAAGCTCCAGAAGTTCCTGAAGGCCCTTTTCATGGATTAGCATCCACGAGGCATCATCATATACCAAGGTGCTAACATTGGTGACTCTGACGGAGGTCACTACTAATCCCCCATAGGAATCACATGCACACTAGAGCACCACCACACCTATATGGTTTTGATTCATAATAAAATTTTCAGGTATCACCACTTTGATCAAAAAGTTTCAGCAATGACCGTGTGGCGCTCTCAGTCGCCCGATTTGAGTTAATTTTTTTGTTACGTTGGTGCATATGTCATTGACATTCCCACCAAATTTCTGTATCATAGTTTGACCATTCTTATGCGAACCTTATACGTTCAGTAATAATGTCATTACTTTATCGGAATGACATTAATAATGATCGTGTAAGGTTCACAGAAACTGTAATGATAGTCAGTAATGATGATATCCGGATTTTCTGATATTTAGGCATCATTACTGACATATAGTGGGGATATTGTCATTAATAATGACAGTGTAGAGTGCGCGCTTCATTCCTGCCTTCATTTCTCAGTTCGGATCCGATTTTGTAGAGGTATGATGTAATTTAAAGATGGATAGTGATAGTGACAGCGAGTTGTTTTTTTGTACTGAATCTACTACGGCGGAATGTCACGAGGCTGAGTGTATTAAAAAAGAGAGGGAGCTTCTTCGAAGCTTCGTGAGAGGCCTTTGAAAGCCTGCCGAAATTGTGGAATCCAACAAATCAGTTTTATAAAAACAACAAAACAGAGGAATTTAGCTTCAGACAAACTGTTAAGCATTTATATGAAAATAGAACCAGATTCTAATCGTGCAGATGTTACAAGAAAAATAAACATCCTCCGGTCTAATTACCGAAAAGAACTTGAAAGGATCCTATCATCGAAGAGATCGGGAATAAGTACCAATGACGTGTACAAACCACCTTCATGGGTATTTCATGCCCTTCAGTTTCTGGACAGAATCGAACATCCTGTTAATGCAAATGTACAACAGGTGAGCAGCGTAAGTGTAATTGCATATTTTTCAGATAATCATTATTGGGTAAAAAATTTTGAGTTAATTGAAAGGATACTTAAGGAGTATTTATTGTTTCCTTTTTTTTGATAGCGTTAAAATTACAGAAATAGAAAAGAACATTTTTTTTTTCAATCAGCTACAAATTTAAGTTTTATATATTCTAACTAGGGGAAGCCCGTCGACGTTGTCCGGCGATAATATGGATACCTAGATAGGTGGGGGTAGAGTGGTTATAGATGCATAATATTCAAGCTATTAACTGATTCGATCGCGTGATTCCGTACTTTAATGTTTCACTCTATGTTTGGATGTGTGCGTGTGTGCGTGTATGAGTGTGCATACATTCATATGTGTCGGTACGTTCTCATGCAGTGCCCAAATATATTGTAAAACAGGACATTTTGGTATGGCAACCCTACGATGGCGTTGCCCGATTGGTCCCATTTTCGAACTGTATTTGCAATTTTTATGAAAACGCCGTGTACAAAATATGACCTTTCCACCCTCGGCACCTTTTCAGGCAGCTACCAAATATATAGTGAAAAACAAAATATTGTATGGCAACACCAAGAAAGTGTAGCCCGATTTAATCCATTTTTAAAATTTTATTTACCATTACTATGAAAACACCACGTACCAAATTTTTGTATGGCAACCCTACGAAGCAGTTGCCAGATTGCTCCGATTTTTGAACTTAATTTACATTTTTTTTTTTATAAAAGGCCCGTGTACAAAATTTCAGCTTTCTACGTCGACGCGTGAGGCACTGTCCAAATATAGTATAGTGAAAATCTAAAGTTTTGTATGGAAACATCAAGAAGGGGTTGCCCGATTTCAAATTTTTTTTTGTAATTTTACTTAATATTGCTATGAAAACACCACGTACCAAATTTCTCTACGTGAACTCATTGTCAAGCATTGTCTAAATATATACTAAAAAACGAAATATTTGTATGACAACCATACGAAAGAGTTGCCCGATTTAGTCCATTTTTGAACTTGTATTTGCAATTTTTATGAAAACGCCGTGTAAAAAATGTCAACTTTCTACATCGACGCGTTCTCAGGCAGTTTTTTATATCTCAACAACAGCGCCATCTATCGTGTCCAAAACCATCCTATCTTTCAAGCTGAAGCCAACCAAACATATTTACAAAATTTCTTTGAAATCGGTTATGAACACAGTGACATGTGATTTTTATGTATTAAGATAAGCAGTATGGAACAAATAATAAAGAATAATTTTAAAATTTCAATTTCGCTTTGTACTTAATGCTAAAATTTTAGCAATGTCAGCTTTTCTGTGAGGATCCATTACAATAATTTACACAAGATAAATGAACTTCTGGCTCGATGAATTGAGACATACTGAAAGAAATACTGTCATTTGTAATGTTAGTGTAAGGATTCAACATAATGACAGAGTAATGAAAGAAGACTTCCGGTAGTAATGACATTATTACTGATCGTGTACTGTCCGCTTTAGAGTTGCGCCGTATTGAGTAGATCTGTCTCTGTGCGTGTTTTCGATTTTTTACAATTTTAAAAATGGAATCAACTTTGCATCAACGTGTTTGCATTAAATTTTGTGTTAAAAATGGATTTCACGGTACAAAGCAAAGACCTTGGAAACGTTAGAAAAGTATTTCGGCAATGATACTCTATTGAAAACAAGCGTTTATGTGTGGCATGAACGCTTCAGAAGTGGGCGTGAGTCCGTCGAGGATGACGATCGCAGTGGCAGGTGGTCAACAACAAAAACTGACGAAAATATCGATACGATCAAAGAAATGTTGGCAGAAAACCACAAATTAACCATCGGAGAACTTGAACATCGCTTATGGTTCCGTTCAAAAAATGTTGGTAAATGATTTGGGCTTGAGACGTATCGCTGGAATGCTGGTGCCAAAAGACCTAAATTTCATGCCATTCGCTAAAAAAGAGCAGAATTATGGGCAAAAAACTGGTGGATTTTGCACCACAATAACGCCATCATTATCCGTGATTTTTTGGTCAAGAACAGAACGAATATCATCCTGCAGCCACCGAATTCATCTGTTTCGGCTACCTGCAACTTCTTTCATTTTCGGTTAACTCAAGAAATCGCTCCGGGCAATGGGTTTTAGCAGCCGAGGAGGAATAATGCAAAACTCGAAGACGGCTCTGATGGCCATTACGAAAACCGAATATAAAAAATGTTTCGAGGATTGGATTAAGCGCTGGCATAAGTTCATTGCACTTGATGTAAAGTACTTTGAAAGAGACAAAATAAACTTTGATCAATAAACTTGTATTTTTAATTTTCGAAATAAACTCCTGAAACTTTTTGATCAAAGTGGTATTCCGTGCATTATAGCACGAACCGTCTACATACCGTGGACTATCAAAAACAGGGACTACACTCTAAATTCAACCTACTCACCGAGGTAGTCTAGCTACGCTCACAGCACTATACTTTGTCTCAAGCTCTCCTGCCGAACTGGTGTTACCTATTTACAGTGTCTCCGCCCTTGTGAGACTTCTATTTCAGGATATCAAGGAGGTGTTAAAACCTCAAGGCTCCGTCACACACTCGGGGCTGTTAATCTATATTGAAGGAGACTAATTACGTCAAGCCAACTAACGTGTATTGAGATTTCAAGACTCAGGTACACCGTTGCTGATAACAGCTGTAAACGTCCAAAAACTCCCAGCGTCAAAGAAACTGGAGGACTGCGTTCACAATAACCTGGGCACCCTCTAAATAACTAGTGAAAATAACCGAAACATTAAGATTTATTTTATAAGTTTAGTGATGTCAGATATGGGGAGGTTGTTATAAGAACATCTTTTACTTCGATAGCGCTTATCGGTTCAAATATAAAAAAAATCGTTAAGTGGAAATGTGGATTGTGGATTGACCCCATTACTTGCCATTTTCAAATTTTTGTAAGTAGATATCTGTGTCTACGTTACATCGTAAAAATTCGTTTAAGTTTCAAGCGAAAAACTTTGGACGAAGAGACTTTCAGGATCGATTATGAAATGAAGGAAAGAAAAACATTTTCATGCCAAGCTAAATGAAAACTCTTACGCAAAAAAACTAAGTCTGCTGAAGACCAACCGTTTCTACCCTATGAAAGGAAGATGATGATATATGTATTAAAGAAAGTGCTACTGATTTCATAATACCAGATGAATATTTAATAGAACATAAACTTTTCATAAAATCTTATAAAATGTAGCTCACCTTTGCGAAGAATTTTCATCTTTTACCTGAATGAATGTCGACATTTGCGGATATAAAGTGCTCAAATGGTCCACTTTCAACAAGATTTTAACTTAAAATCAACATAATTTTTGCTTCTCCTAACAAAGGTTTTTGGTAGAGAGCTTGATAAGCCCCTTTTTTTTTGTGTGTGTGTGTGTGTGTTTTTTTAATTTATGATCTTGCTTACCATTTCTTAACTTATACAATTCTTTTACAAACTTTTAGCACACAGTTTTCCTCTTCAAAAAATAAGATGAAAAAAATCCTCAACAAATGAAAACAGAAGGAAAGTAAACTTCACCGCAAATGCGAAAAACTTCACGTCTTTTGGCTTCCTAACAGAAGTTGAAAAGTAATTTATCTTCTTGATAAATGTTGTTTCATTCGGTTACATACAATCATACATAGTCGATCTGAGTAGCAGCTATTCTAGAGGATTCTATTAAGGTACATAGGTATATCTCTCTCTCTGCTTATTATCGATACTTTACTGATGGTAAGATATTGGGGCTTATGATATTTAATGTTTCCTCGGTTGTTCTAAATTTATCACAGTGATTTTTCAACTTTTGTCATATTATTGACGGAAAAATTCTATGAAGAACGTGATGACATTTTTAGTATTTACTAGGTAAAAGTTTTCTATTTTTAAGTCCCTTAATTTAGTAAATAAAAAATAAAAATAAAAATGAGGGAAATTAAAATCATCGAGAAATTGGACAGTTTCCGTGAGATATGTGATATCCAATTTTTTTTTCTATATATCTGCTAATTTGCAAATAAGAGGAAATTTATTGAAATCAAATTTCTGACACATTTCTTATAAATAAAATTGAAATTGAAATTGATTTTTGAAAAATCATTCTATATGGACACATGGTATAAGAAGTAGTTAGTTACTTGCTCTTTATATCATGCTATGGAAATATGATCATTGATTTTTTTAGTCTGTCAATGGTATAGGACTTTTCTGAACGCATACGCACTCAATACATTTTTTTCTGCTAAGAATTTCATAATATCGGATTCTAAATTGTGTTTTGGCCATTTCCTAAAAGGTGTCGCTTTTGAAATTTTTGTTTTTCGATAGCTTTTACAGATAAAAAATGGTTGCTTCATTTTTATCCAAGCTGTCAAAAAAACAAAAAAGATTATTTAGTTTGCGATAATTTTAAGATCAACAGAGTTCGCTAAAAATAAAACAGTTATTTAACGAAGAAGCACTATCCCTGGCTACTATAGAACCGTAGGCAATTTAATGAGTTACAATGTGGTCATAGTTCACTCAAGGTCGAGTTACTATGAAAAACACGTTCCGCCAAGGTTACAATCCTAGAAACCATCAAGATGTATGTACTTAACATGATGACAATTGGTGTAGGTACCTACAAGAATATGGAGTCATTCCTATCTATATTAATAATGTGAATAAAAGCATCCTGCATGAACATTAGAACTGTCAGAAAGATTTGGGCTCTCTAAATATCCCACAATATTTGACAGATGTCCAAAAAAAGACGCAAGTTGACTGAAGAAAAAAAAATCCCTCAAGAAATTCAATTAAGGCCAGGCTAAAGGAATGTTCTACATTGTGGCACGTAAAAAAAATTTAGATTTACTGCTATTATCCAGGTCCAGGGGCAGGATTCTGTAAAACGAATAGTTGTAGAGTTGGGGTGATAAAGAGTTCTTTTTTGACATTTAACTCTCCACTATGGGCATTCTGTAACTCGGGAGATTTGTTTTGAGAATTTCCAAACTCTCTCTATTCCACTCGAAAAACTCTTTGTTGTTTTAGTTGTGGAGAAATAAGAAGAAGAGTTCTCAACTGACAGTATGCATTGTTTGTTTTTGCGTGTGTTTTGTGGTTAGGACATAGGAAATTTTCAAATTAAATTATGGATTCACCGCATATCCTGAATATATTTAAAAACAAAAAATAAATTATAAAAATCCACGGAATATTTACAGAGAAAATGGATTTTGGTGTCTTAAGGGGGTATTCTAGTCTACAAATTCGAAAAAATCGATTTTTTTTTGTTTTCATATTTCCAAAGTTTAACTATTCAAAAATATGCCTACAAGGGTTTTTTTTCAAATTTGTATCTTTATATTTAGTGTTCACTTGCATCCAGCTGCTAACGGTTGAATTCTAACTTCCAAACCACGTGGACGTATGGACTAACGCCTCTGTAACGGCTACAAAAAGAAGATTTTTTCACGAATTTTTTTCTCGCAAAATTAAAGTTGTTTGAAAAAAACCTTTTAAGGGTATTATCGGGCATACATTGAACTTTATTGATAAATTTTTGACAGCGAAAAAAAAAACAAAATGGCGGCTCCACATGCATCTTCCCGGGACATGTTTCGGAGCAAGTTTGACGCGCTTGGTGGCGACCTCCATTTTCAAAGAAAAAAAAAATTTCTCGCAAGAGACCTTTTTTTTTCTTATTCTAGAGGGCTTAAACTATTTTTTAAGCCAATAAAAAACAAACGATTTTTCAAAAAATTTACAGTGGTGTTACAACTTAAACGCGTTTTTCTCGAAACTGCCTTTTTCAAGACGATGCCCACGATTTCTCAAGTTCTACTGGACCGATTTACTTGAAATTTTTTTGAAAGTCTTCTTTATAGACTTGTCTATGTCCGGAACTAGCCGCATCCCAAAATTTCAATTTTTACTATTTTTAAAAAATTCTAAAATGTAAAAAAAGTGGTACAAAAATTTTTTTTATGCAGCGGCCATTTGTGAAAAAATTTTTTTTTTTAACTTTTCCCTAGTTCCGGACATAGCGACATTACTCTAGAGTCTAGGCTAATAATCTTTTTTATTTTTTTTTCGGATTGCTAGGCGGGTGGGTTGGAATCGTGGGCATGATCACGCGCCAACTTTTTGAGGCCACCACTTCATCAGCTGCTAATTTTTTGAATTTTTAATTTATTTCTGTATTCTTGCAATGTTAATAAATAACTCATAAAAAAATGGATAGAAAAATATTTATTGCCTTTTTTTTACGGCACTCCAAAAATCACCTAAAATTCGGGCCTCTAGACTAGAATACCGCCTTAAGGTATCCGTTAAAAATTTAAAATCTTAAAGTCTTCACGTTAATGTTTGTATGTGGGATGAAATCGCATCTATGTATATCTACATTTTATCCCCTAATTAGACATTATAAATAGTTGTCAGTCATTTTTAAGGTGAAAAAATTACAGTTTTTTTGGTACAAAAATTGACATATTTTCAACTCGTCGTGGAAATTCAGTTTTTATGAGAAAAATGTTCACAGCAGAATACTAACCGATGTGAAAGAAAGAACATAAAAAATATATGTAAAATATAGGTGTACACATACATATATGACTCAAGTACAAAAAATCCGTTTTAGGTGATTAAAAGTCAGTTATTACGGTTAAACAATAAATAGCAAACTACACTACTCGATTACTATCTCCTCTCTCTTTAATTTTATACTAAACATGACGTATTTTTGGACAACCCTGTATGGGGGTATACGACCCAAATCCCAAAACCCCCTCCTCCAAAAACGTTAACCTATAATTTTTTACTCTGGACTGGACCCTAAATCCATCGGAAAGAACCAAAATGCTTTACGACTCTCCAACACACAATTAGGTGCCCGTCAAAAAAATTTACCGGGGAGGCCCCTCAAATTTGCAAATTACCATTAAGTGAAATAAAATATAGCCTATAACCCATGCATACCTAATTACCAAAGTAATTCCTAAGTTTTTTTATTGGTCTTATAATTCCTGAGCATATCTTTTCGACTTATTGCAACTCCTGATTTGTGTTTTTTGTTTTATCTTAATTTCCATTAATCCGATTCCATTTTAACCCTCGCACCCTCTCCGTCCCATTTACTCTTCCTATCATATTTGCCCCGAATTACCATCTTTTCTGATACCACATACATTCCTCTCCTTCTCTCCATTCTCCCGTTACAAGAAAACTATACTAAAAAGCCTTTATAAAAAACAATTAATTTATCTTGACATTGGAAGGTAGTAGACCCATGTACCTCAAACATAAAAAAACCTAACTCTCTACATCAAAAACTAAAACGTCCCCGGTGATTCGAGCTTTTTCACTATTCTCACGTTGATGACTTTTTGGAATAGTTAATGATGCAAGGCAATGATTTATGTCCGATTGTAAACGTTCATAAATTTATTCGAGATGTCGACATGTCGGCAATATTTTATTCTAGCATAAACTTAAAAATGAGCATGCAAAAACTGTGTATACCTGCTTTGGTCCTAACGCTGGATATGCTTAAGAAAAAGTGCAAAAAACCGCAGAATGGATTACATTTTGGGTATAGAGTATGATAACTGAATTAAAAGCAAAACTTCTAGCCTTCTTAAATCCAGTATGAAAAATCGGTATTGATAACGTAGTAAAAATTCCGAAATTTGAGCTTTGTCGAGCCACAACTTCAAAACCGAGAGGAGAGAAAAAATTTATAGATTATTGGAAGGGTCCCAACGGTTACCTATTTACCAAATTTTAAATTTAAATTATCTTCATAGGAAGTTACAGGACAGGGTTATCTATAAAAACATATCGAAATATCTTAAGGTCCCGTTATCTCGGAAACCGGAAGGATTCCCCCCTCCCCATATAATTTTTGCTCGTCTAATCATGCCGTATCCGTACAGCGGCTAAAACGTCCCGAAAAAGTTTTCTGAATCGGGTAAAAAGTACAACACCGATAGTACCTACTCGACGAGACCTTTCATTTGATATGCAACATGCCATATTGGACCCCCCCCCCCCTCCAACCTCTTCTGCTTCCTACCCCTAACACTAAAAGTATACAGAAAAACATTTTATTCTACGAATTGTAGCTGATAATGAGCTGGGACAAACAGTGAAACCCGTTTCCCGATCGGACATAACCCTACCGAGTCAGAGGCGACTTAAGTTGCGAAAAATCTAGTACCTCAGTTCGAATAAAAAAGCGGGAAATACTAAAAAAAAAAAAGTGAGTATGGTGATCACTATTTAAGCCTCCGAGTATAGGAGTGTGGGTACTCAAACTTCTTCTCAGGGCCTTAAGAATTCGATTCTGTTAAAGATTTTCCAAAATATACTAGATCACACTTTGACACCCTCTCAAGCCTTCCCCCGCTTAATTGAAATAAATATTGTTAATAGAATATGTTCATACTATGTATCACAATGCATCGTTTAAGACATCTCTCATATCTATTCATGTCGTGCCTAAAATGGGCACTGCCCTTTGAGAACTATTCCGGTTAGTATGTATTTTTTTCTTACTATGTTTTGAGGGTAAAACTACTCGATTTATACCATAATTTTATCCATATTTTGCACTTTCTTTAAGTATTTTTACAACAACATATTCAGTCTAGACGATAAAAGAAAAACACATATCCAAAATAGAATCATATGGAGAGGCTACGAAAAAACTTTATAATCTCAAAGAAAGTTAAGAAAGACCAACAACAACAAAAATCTATGGGGCTTAAATGCCTTATAACTACATACAAGATTAATCTGTGCAAAGTTCCAGCCCGTATGTTTAGTAGAAAAGAGGTGATCTAAACACTTGCAAGGAGAATTTAAGTTTGGATGCTTTTCAAACAAAGAATTGGTAAAAAGGATCCTGGAATAAGTTAAGCAGTAAATGGGTGACTTAACAATTGTGCAATTTTCAGGTAGCAGAATTAAATTTTAAGATCATTGTTTTGCTGAAAATAAATCAGTTTGTTGTACAGAATATTAAACATGGAAAAAGCACACTAAACGACTTCTATGTATATATGTATGCATTGCCTGAGCCTAGCATATATATAGAGTTCATTCCACAAACATATATTTCATAGAGATCGTGTAAATTATGAGCATACACTAGGTTAAATGTATGTTTCACAATTCCGTGCAACTGATTTCACATATCAATCCTTCTATCATGAATTTAGATACGCTGCTGGTCCATAGAATTGGTAATAATACTTTTGAGGGGAAAAGAAAAGTAAAAGCTTAAAACTTTCTTTTATAATGATTAAATTCTCAAGAGCATGTTCGTGTTTAACTTTTTCGTAGCAGAGAAAACTCATCGAATGTGAAAGGAACAATGTAAAAATGTTCACGAATAAAGGACTCAAGTACAAAATGAAAAGACAGAAAACTTTTGAATTTTTATAATTGGAAAATTCTTTTTCTAACGCGAGTGCACATGGGATCATTTCACAATAAATAACATAGAAATTGCAGAGCTCCCAAGATTTTCTCCTCTTACTGGAAAATATCAATTGAAATTTTTAATTTTTTTTTATCAAAATTTATTCTCCCAAAATAGTATAGTAATCTCATAGAAGAACCCATAAAATAGTTCAAAGGATTTAAATATAATAATAATAATCATTGGTCCATGAATTAGAAGTGATAAAATATAGTAGATAGCAAAATAGTAATTCCATTCAATTCACCTGAGTAAATACATAATAATCTTTGCAAGCATCTCCTCATAGTAGAATGGCTTCATTCGTGCGAGATGTGTACTTAAAAAATCGATACCCCTCCCACAACGCTTGGCAATAGAAAACTCAATATCCCTAGTGTTAACGCTTTGCTTGAGATGAAGTATAGGTAGCTATTTCTACAGATGTTTACCCCTCTTGGATGAAGAAGTCGAAATGTTCTTATCAGTCATACGTATAGAAGTAATCCTAGAGTGTAATCCTGTCACCATTTTCGGTGAGTTAATGAAATTTCCTTCATATCCCGAGTATATGTTTTCATGCAATTGACTTTGAAACAAATCTTTTAGGCTTTTGGAAGGAGTTGGTTGTTTCAGAGACATATATGGAGTTATAAAACAAAATCCTTAAATTGGAAGGGGTGGTAGGTGGTTTCGGTTGTAATCTTCCGTAATATTTTATGATAAAGTTATTTTAGACAACTATAATTCTAAAATTAATTGTTTCGTAGAAAAAAAACAGGAATTAACTTTTAAGAGAATGATTTTAGGAAATGTGCCGCCTCCACCAGACCATACCACAACGATTCATATGTGTTTGTTTAATAAATGCCGCCATATTTTCAGTAAATTTTAATTTCCTTTCTTATTAAGCCATAAGCTTTAGGAGTGACTTAGGCTTTATTAAAGGCGGGTTCCATTTGAAATAATATACACAAATTTCCACATTCTCACATAAAAAACCCCGTAACTATGTATAAGAATTAGATAGGGGGATATATAAAAAAATAACAACTTAAAACTTTCACAAGAATTATGTAAAATATTTCTAAGTATAATGAGATGAGGCCCATTCTACATAATTAGCCCTCACGTGTAATTTAAGATTATTTACTACGTCTTCTGTGGATATACACTAGAACGTGCATCCATTACTTGAGTAAATTTAGCGTTTGCCTCAGGGGGATAAGTAAGGAGTATCTTAGAATTGTTGAAATTTCATTTTCCACTAGCCCGGAAATATTTGAAATTTGACGAGCAATTTAAGAAAAATTTATAACGCATGAAATTGGAGACAGGTATGCGTATGGGTGCACACAAGGTTAATGAGATGAAGGTTAAATTGCCTAAAGATGTGGAAATAAAAATGAATTTATTTCTATGTAAATATTTATTATTTTATTGTATCTACATAGCTACGTAAATGTAAGGGATGTATTAATATGATAAAACGTGATTCAGGGAAAGGGAAAAGAGATGTATATAAATGGAAATTTGGACAGTTGTATTCGGAAATATTGGAAATTTATTATTGACCGTTTGGGTCATCTGACAGAACAGGATCAAAAATGGAAATGTACGAAGAAAATCTGCAAAGCTGTATTTTTTATGAACGTGGATGAGAATGTATTAATCCGAATATTAATCATCAAGTAGGTACATAGAATCTACGCTGTGCGGTCAATATATTTCAAATAGTTTCAAAATGAAGGCAACAGACGTATCGTAATTAACAAGAAAATTCAAATTCTAAGCCAGTCATAGTTATCTAAAAATACGTAGGTATATTACATAAATCAGGTAAAAATATGTGCTAGAACAATGCATAATCCCTGAACAAATAGGTGTGCGCTTCACAAAGCTTTTTCGACTAGTTTAATTTTGAGTTGTATACGCTTTGTCCATATACCCCCCTACTCGGTATATATAAATAATGAATTACCCGACTTTTTTCAAGTTTTCCATGGTGTTCCACAGAGCTCAATAGTTGGCCCTCTATTATTCTCAATATTTTTTCAAGATCTCTTTGAATCTTTCTAAAATAGGCACAACAAGTCATTTTGACTAAATCATGCAAATATGGTTTACATTTGAAATGTTTCCCTTTCTTTTATTTATTCTTTGAGCACAGTGAGTCTTTAGCGGTTTGATACTTATTAAGGGGTTACATCTAGTCAGCGTTTTAAAAAAAAAAATCGATTTTTCGTTTTCGACGGATTCTGAAAGTATAACTTTTCAAAAATATTCTCTGAGAATTTCAAGTCGATTTGTTCAAAATTGAACGAGTTACGGCCGTTTTTACCATTACGGTCTGCGAGTCGCGCGACGCAGGTATAAAGGAGCAGATACGCACTCCGAAAAGCGGCTGTCCATCGCTGCTCTATTCAAATCATTTATACGTATATATAAAGGACCCAAGTTTAGGATGGTAGTCGTTATAGCCACCAGAGGTATATGTATTCGAAATCGCAAACTGTGTACAGTAGTTGACTTCTATGTATGTATATACCCGACTTCACACTTTAAACCCGTTTTTCTCGAAAGTTTTTTTCAAAATCGGTGACCGCGATATCTCAAAAACGAGTGGGCCGATTTACTTGATATTTTACATACTTTTTTTTTTATGCCGAAGGACTTGTTTTTTTTTCGATGCATACTTTTTTTTATATCAAGGAAAATGAAGTCATTTTTTCACCGAAATTGAGACTATGACTTTCGATCGCCGACCATTTTTTCAAAAATTAATATTTTGTCAAATCCTTTGATTAAAGACTAGATAATACGATACAAAAACATAATTTATTTAGTTTTTTGATTTCAGATGATCGCTGTTGAAGCTACAGTGTTCACCACGGAAGGCCTTTTTTGAACAGCGGTCCGGGAAATATATTATATCTGCTACATTTGTGATTTTTTCCAATAAAAAAGTTATGAAACATAGTCAAAAATATACCCTTTACTATGAAAAAAAAAGTTCGAAACCTACAATCATTTTCCCAATTTCCCATTTTCAAAAACACACGCCTTTTTTCGGCCGCTAACTAGGCGTAACCCCTTAAGACGAAATTTACTAACCCGAAGAAAGTTTTTCTATTTTATTCTTACATTTAAGAGCTTAAGCATCATGACTGAGGAGTCCAGATGGATTAAAGTCCCTAAATAACAAGTTCTGGAAATTTCAAAGTGCTGGTCATCATTTTATTAACTTTCAAATGATGGTCGAAGATTATAAGAAGCTCCTTAGAACACTACGATATACCGTTTCCAAAAATTCGGTGCGATGAATGTCGTTTTTTTTTTTTTTTTTAATTTCAATTCCCCCTTCAGTCGATACCGTATCCTGATATTATCGTGATATTATCCCTCTAATCTTATTCCTAAATCTGCATTTGCAGAGTAGGGAATGGTACGGATATTGTTTTTCGAGGTTTTGGACGTCAAGATTTAAATTTTAGAATTTTTACTTTCGACATTTCGTAAATGTTTAACCAATTCGATAATTTCTCAGTACCATAGTTCCATAATAAAAGCTCAGCTCAAAATCGAAAGCAGCACAATCGGCTTAACATTTTCTATTAATCCTACGAATATTTCGGAGTCACCAGCTCTAAAAGTGATTTTTTACAATTTCCTAACTCAATGCCGATTACTGAAAGAACGGCGACATCTGGTGATTTATTAGCCATATAAAACAATTATATACATTTTTGGAGAGAGAGAAAAAACACGGTAATGACTTCTACACAAGGTATCTACCGTCTACAGCACAATTATCGTTCCTAAGTTTTGTTAGAAGGACACTGTTCACTTGTTTAAATTACCAATTTACAGTCTGTGGCATCTAGTTTTTCAATTCCAAATAAAACTAAAAAAAAATATATCAGGGAGACATACATATAAAGAAAATGGGCCGAGTTCAGTGTTTACCCAACAAGCATATCAAGTAAGAGTTCAGCTTTCATTCTTTTCTTCATCTCACTTCAGGTGCCTTCAAAATTTTTTTTGTTCTACATAAAGCCGCAAATTTAGAAATAATTATTCCCACAAAATCTTTATCTCTACAAGTACAAACTAAATTATGCTCCCCCCCCCCCGCTTTCCCTTCACTTTACTTCAAAAAACAAAACTTCAAACTCATAGAGGAATATTTAAAATGCAAAAAAAAAAAATAGGGATTTGTCACAGTCAGCTGGGAATATTTCTCAGGAGCAATTAAAATCTCTTCAAATTCCGAAACGACTGAAACGTTAACAAATAAATCATAGAAATGATAAATGTTTGGCGTTTCTCAAATGCCATTACACGACACTAGGAATTCATCGTAGTTGAGTGAAAAACCGCCGAAAATTTCTCAATATTTACCACACAAGATGATGCCATTGGTGGAGTTTCTGATATTCATTAAACACGCTATGATGAAACTGGAAATTTACTTATTGCTCCTAGAAGCGCGACGTTAATTTATGGGCTCCTAAGATGATCAACTTGCCATGTTTATTCAAGTACAAATAACATTTTTTGTGATGTTTACGTATAGAATGTGTCGTTGTCGCTTAATATACCTAGAACCGCTAGAAATATTGATTTTGATAAAATGATGATAGTGAAATGTTGTGGATGATTTGCAATACTTTTTTTTTGGTTTTAATTTTTTCAATTAATTGGAATGAGTGTTTACTTTAATCTGACAATTTCCAGTTAAAAAAGATTTCTCAAGAGCAGTCATGCAAAAAACAAAAAAAAAAGGTCTTCAATTTCAAGAATTTTAGAAATAATAAAAACGAATTCGCTGAAGTTTGAATCTCTTATCAGGCAAATGAGTCTACTATTGTCATGAGTTTTGAGGAAGATGCTTACAAAGGAAAAGGTGGTTTTGGAAGATTAAGAAAGTTTAATCAAATGATTTGTGCGGTGGATTAAACACTCCTCTGTTTACCGAAGTTAAAATCAATATTTCGGAATTTGAATACAAGATTCTTTTTTTACAAAAATACTCGTCATGAACACGCATGGGTTTCATTGTTTTATTTCGTCATCTATCCTGTCCTGACAATCCTTAATAAAAATAAACAAAGTCGGTAGTGTTCCCTTGAATTTGGCATAGTAATATGTCCTGTGTTCCAAATTGATTCGTTCCTAGTCTACCTGATAAAGGAATAGCTCTAAAAATATCTATCATCCCAGCCACTTTAGTTTAAAACTAGACAAGAGCAGAAGTGGCAAAACAACATTTAAAAAAAAATACAGATTTGACTCGATCAACTATCGATACTATCATTGTTGGTTGGTTCCACTGTTCCAAAAAGCTACCTACTCAGAGCCTCGTTCGATCTCTACATGCCGCCACCCTTATTGCTTAACCCTATGCTTTCGTACTTCCTACAAAAACCGCGCGATATATCAAAGAGAATTTCCGGATTCTTCTTCCGAAAACATTTTCAAATGCCTGAGAGTATGCAATTTTCTTGTGATTTGCTTCTTCTTCTTCTTCAGGATACGTTCGACATTTTCATTTTGAAATTACGCAATTCCTGTCGAGGGATGTATGGACAGACGGCTTCACAAAAACAAAAATGAGTGAAAATATGTAACCACCTCCTACACTTTGCCTTTCTTGGTCATGTTCCTCTTATGAAGATCTATGAGCCAGTTGCCCGGCTGGCTAATGTATACCTATCTGTCAACGTTCTCAAGACAGTGGTAATAATATTGGTAATTACAGGAAAAAAAAATCGAAATGGTGCACCCTTTATAAAATTAGTCAGATTTACATGTCCCAGGTGTACAAGTATGAAATGCTGATTTCAGACAATAGATGGCGCAGATGCAGTGTGCGGTATAAAGATTTGACACTGCGCCATTTTGTTGTGTCATCAACAAGTGTCAGACGCGCACGTGTGATAAATTGGAAAAGTGTGTGCATACTGTTGTGTTGTTGTGTTCAATATGTCGAAATTTATACCGAACAAAGAGCATTCGCGAACAACATTAATTTTTTGTTTTCATTTGAAGAAAGCTTCTGCTGAATCATACCGATTACTTCGAGAAGCTTATGGTAAACATGCTCTATCGCAAGATACGCGTTAACGTTGGTTTCGGCATTTCAATAGTGGTGACTTTGATGTTGCAGACAAGGAACGTGGAAAACTACAAAAAAATTCGAAGATGTGAAATCGAAAGCATTTTTGGACAAAGATGATTCGCAAACTCAAAAACAACACGCCGAGCAATTGGGCGTTGGTCGTAAATCTGTTTCCAACGGGTTTCTGCTTGAAAAAAGGCCAGAATACCCAAAACAGGCAGCACAAAACCTTTTTTCTTCATGACAATGCTCCATCACATACGGCAGAACCGGTTCGCGAGACGTTGGAAGCACTCAGCTGGGAAGCTCTAGGATGTTGTTTGAGCCAGCGTGTGAGAATACGCATTGTCATGATGGAGAATGACTTTTCGTCTTGGGTTTTTTTTTTCATATTTCCCCAAAGACTTCTGGCAAGCAAATGCTGGTGTACCAGTCGGAATTGACCGGTTCTACGATTCTCCAAAGCAACGCTAGTGATATGTCCATTTATACCGAAGAAACAAGTCACCATTTGCTTCGAAGTGCTTCGTGCGAGACCAACTTTCGTTGGATGTGGCTCATTTTGAAACACCCATTCAGTCAACTGCTGTTTACTTTCGGGCTCATACGAATATAAAGATTCGTCACCTGTGTAGATTTTGTAGATGCACACGTATTTTGATTCACCGCGATCGTTTTTTTTTTTTTAAAGATTTCTTTGCCAATCGACATTAGTCTGTTTTTGAGTGATTGTCAAATTATGCGGAAACCAACGCAACCAGAGCTTTTTTACAACCAGGTGCAATATCCTTTCCAAAGTTGTCACGATAATACCTAAGGTCGCCTCTAACTGATGATGATAGGTCACATTACGATCTAGTAGTATTTCCTTGCACACAGGTTCGATATGTTCTGGCACCAACAACCGATTATGGACGACCTTCACGATTGAATTCATTAAACCAGCGATACACAGTGGTTTTATGTGGAGGGCTTCATCACCAAACACAGATTTAATTATATCAGCACACTGTTATGTGACAAAACGTTTTGAGTACATATATATGCTAAAAACTATCACGTGAGATTGTCTCAAATGACATTAGTATTGCCACGGACATATCCAGGGAACCATAAACTATGGAAAGATCTTGTAATGGAGCCGACTATTAAGACCCTACGTATGAGGATCATTTCTCAAAAAATAATATAAACGACAAATAATGCCGCAGCTGTAAATTACGTTACAAATTTTTATTAAATTAAATTTGTCTATTTGAGAACATGCCCAGATTAACCCAGCGCAAATGACGTGAAAATAATAACGCGGATGATGACACCCGGTCAATATGACCCGAAGTATATTGACAAATTTTAACAATATTATGAGAGCTAGCTTAATTTATTTAATAAAGGTTTTTCCATACGTGATAAAATAAAGATAATACTAACGTTTTCTATAAATCAAACTTTTATTAGCTTCCTCAACAACACATGCAAAATCAACCTTGAATACATAACTTTGATATTTTTCTTTTTTAATTTTTTGACTCTGGGTCATATTTACATTTCTTGATGCACGGATATTTCGCTGCGCAGATGGCGTCGCACTGATTCCACTGGCGGTACGAGTAGAGGGGGGCTATATCTCCAGCCAAACAAATATTCAAATTGTACGGTCAGCGTGAAAAAAAATATCACCGTGGGTCAATATGACCCAGCGTTATTGGCGCCGGGTTAATTAAAAATAGGTAAGCGCACACCGTCCATAATTAGAATCGACCGAAAATTTATGAAATATGTTTATAATCAACGCAGAAAAAAAATCATGCATTTTTTGCCGATTATTTCTTTTAGAATATATTTAAACGTGGCAATATCAACATTGAGGGAAACTATAAAAGTGAAGAAAAGGTTTTGGAAAATGTAAATGTAATATACAGCAAAAGTAAAAAACAAAAATAAAAACTGAATGAAAATAAAAAAGAATTTAAACTAAAAGCAACCGTTTTTTTTCACTCACTATGCTAACGGTCTGTTGTTCAATTCCATTCGTAATACCACTACCAACTGGCAAAGGTAACGGGAGGGTTGGCTGTCCTGATGTTGGTATAATAACTGGTTGTTGAGCTCCTAGCACCGGTGGACTGAATTGTCCGCCTGTCTGTTGATTTGTCTGCTTCAATAGAAGAAGAAATGAAATGTAGGCTTTTTTCCTAACAAATTGTTTTAGCTTTGTGTTTTTTAACCAGTAACAATCACCAAACATTTAATTTAACAAATGAAAACATAAAAAAAAACTATTACACAACCAAAATGCCCAAAGCGTTTAAATCTTATTAAAGTTTACTGTGCTATATCAATTAAAACAAATACACAGTATACAAAATATATATATGTATGTTTTGTATGTATGATGTAATGACTTAAGTCGAATAAAAGAGTGTTGAACACTGGCCAATCGTGCTGTAACTTGAAAAACCAATAGCGACGGCTTGTTATATATAACGAACATTAGAAACATGCATGCTATTTTCTATTATTTTTATTAATTGTTTGTTTCAGTGAAAATATGCTATTCTTTGAGAAACATTTTGTAACAAATATTTTCTACTTTGCTTAGACGAAAAACTAAATAACTGTTATCTTCATATGAATTGTGAGGGATTATTTAAAATATAAAAATATGATTCTTATGAAAAACACCATTTTGAGAGTACAAAGTCAATTACGAAATTTATTGAAGTGAAAAGTTAGTTATGACATTCGAATGTACCAAAAAATAGCTTTCATTTGATACCAAACATCCGTTATTTTGCACCCCCCCCCCCCCCTCCATTCTCCTCAACTACCCAGCCAACCTCATCCCCTGAGGGCAGTTCATCCCTAAGACTACTTATATGTACGGAACAAGTGTAGTACAAACTAAAAATTAATGTTTTGTGAAAAGGTTTACTCAATTTAAAAATCTTTTTCGAAATTTGACAAAAATACGGAATTATTATTTTTCAGTACCACTAGTGCCTGTTAAAACCTTCATAACAATTAAAAGAACAGAAATTAAGTTGGGAAATAGAAGAATTTAAGAACTTTTATTTTTAACAATTCTAAAACAAATCATACATACAAAAGGAAAAACAACAGCCTCGTCTGGGTTTTGAAGTCGGGACCTTCCGCTTGCCGGGCGACTGCTCTTACCACTAATCTAAAGAGACAGATGTCTTTATCTCCTCTATTGTTTTATTAATTTATGTCTAGTCTATTAAGCCACGTCAATTTTTTTATATACAGGGTGTCCCGTCTGGCACCCGAAGGCTACAGATAGGTCATGCTTAGACAAACAAAAAATTGTATGGGTGGGGGTATGGAAATCGTAACGGTTTCCGAGATAACAGGACTTTAAAATATTTGAGTATCTTTTTATAGATCACCCTATAACTTCTGAGCGTTACACCCTATGATGATGATTTAAACTTTGGTAGATAGATAATCGTTGGGTCTTTCCAATGGTCTATACATTTTTTTCCTCAACCGTTTTGAAGTTATGGCTCAACAAACTTAAAATTTCGGCATTTTTACTGGGTTTTTTTTATTTAACTACAATTTTTATCAAAAAACACGTCATCAATATCAATTTTTCATATTGAATTTAAAAAGCCCAGAATCTTATGTTTAAAATGTTTGCACTTCTTCTTAAGCAAATCCAGCGAAAATGGCTGAAAAAGTTCAATAAGTGCCAGAAAGTAGGCAATTATGTTTTGGAAATGACCTTTTTCAGCCATTTTCGCTGGACATGTTTAAGAAAAAGTGCAAAACACGCAGAACGGGTTACATTTTGGGTACAGAGTGTGCTAGGTCATTTTAAAGCTAAGATTTTGGGCTTTTTAAATTCAGTAAGAAAAATTGGTATTGATGACGTGTTTTTTGCTAAAAATAGTAGTTAAATAAAAAAAACGAGTAAAAATTCCAAAACTTTAAGTTTGCTGAGCCATAACTTCAAAACGGAAAGGGTGAGGGAAAAATGTATAGACCATTGGAAGGGTCCAACGATTATCTATCTACCAAAGTTTAAATCATCATCATAGGGTGTAACGCTCAAAAGTTACAGGGTGATTTATAAAAAGATAACCAAATATTTTAAAGTTCCGTTATCTCGGAAACCTTTACGATTTCCCTCCCCCCAACCACACAATTTTTTGTTTGTCTAAGCATGACCTATCCGTAGCCTTCGGGTGCCAGACCACATACGGGACACCCTGTATATTTTTCGGACGGGAATCGAACCTACACTTGTTAGAATCGGTCAAATATGGAGATGTTGAGGCAAGTGCGACGAATTTCACGTTACTTCACTCGGAGAATACACGATTAAAACTAGAAATTTGGAAAAAAATTTCACACAAAAATCCTAGAAGATGTTTGACAAATTTTGACAAGCATTTGACAAACGTATGACAAACATTAATCGACTGCCTATAAATGTTGTTTTTCAAATATTTGACAAATGTTTTTTTGTCAATGTTTGCTATGTGTGGATGCACCTTAAGGATTATTTCGTGAGCAGTAGAGTACTCACTCCCAAAACAGATTAAGGCTTTACAAGCTAGTCTGTGATATGTTAATGGGAGTTTCACTTCTAGCCGTATAGAGAGGTTCATCAGCTACTTCAACATGATATGTCAAAGACTGTGTTGACCACGAACGGGTATTTTATAAAGGTAAAAATAACCAGGTTCAGAGAAATTCAGATATTTAGCAAATTAGCGAACTCAGAAAATATTGCAGAAACAGTAATGAGCTTAGGCTAAATATTGCAAGGATATTTTTTTAGATTTATTAGTCTAGACTTTTTTCCTTTATTAATTTTGTTAATAATAATAATTTGATAATTTTTATTAATTTTTAAGTTGTTCTATACTCATAATTTTTAGAATCGATCATAGATGAAATTCTATTCCATTCGATTCCATTCCATTCGATTCGATTCCATTCCATTCCATTCCAATTTTATAACTCATGCGCTTGCTGCTATAAGCTTGCTTTCGTATCTGACTGATAATTTAGATTCGGAAATTTTATCTGATTTCATACTTCTTGATGAACTGTCATAGTTGATGGCAAATATCTGGGTAGTAGGTCAGAAGCTATTCGGTCAGTACGGAGTAAGGAATCCATTTAATATTCTATGAAAGCGAATCAAAAGGTATCAGAAAAAAAATTTCGCGTAATTTTTAGTAATTCTCGTTAAAATTCTCTGTAGAAATTTTGATTCAAAAGTTAAAATCTGAACCGAGCTTCTCTTTAGCCCAATCCTTTTTTGGACGGAATTTCTTTCCAAAATGAATTCTGTGATCCGCAAAATAAAGATTTACATTTCTAACAAATTTGATGTTTTTAGAGTTTTCAAAAAAAGATGTCTCGTACTAACTAATATGACATCTTTGGTCGTCATTGTGATCCTAGCTCTCATTGATAGGGGCCAAAATACGAGTGCGGGATTTTAGAACCGACTTTCCTGGACTACAGAAAAAGTTACCTATTTACCAATCATTTAATACGGAATTTTCTTGAATTTTCTAATAACTGTCTCCTCCCCGTTCGATTCAAAATCAAAATTTGTTTATTAAAAAAGCCACAAGGTAAGAATCCCAAAGCATTTACGCTCTACTCAAAATTCAACCATTTTTTTTACATATTTCTGCATTTTTCATAATAACAATAAAAGCAACTGGATCTTATAAACCATACAAATGAACATTTTTTAAATTTGTCTGCCGTTGAGTTATATTGTGAAATTAATCACAGCTAAAGCTCAGTTGGGTCTGCATGTACTCGCTTTACACATCTTAAATAAGAACGAAAAAAAGGAAAAAAACAGAAAACATGGGATTATAAATAATAAATCAAAAACGTTGAATTTTTCGGTAATATACTTAATATTTCCATTTCTTTTACTACATCAAAAGAAAAATACTAATGTTAAATTTAAAAGACTCCAAAAAAGAACGTCTGAACGTCATGAAATATTTATCGATATCAATCTTAAGGAAGTATGGAAAATACCGAAGAAAATATAGAAGAAAAAAAAAATATTTTACGACAGATAACAAAAGCAACATCTCTTGGACAAATACTTGGAACTGAAAAAAAAGATTGAATTTTACACAAATCCACTTTTACTTTTGCTACTAAAAAGATAAATTCAACTGATAAGAGGGCATCGATAACCTTTTAAGTGACTTTTAGAATGCATTATCTCTTTAAAAGGTCTCCCGAGTAAATATCTATGTATTATTTACTGAAATTGAATATTGAGAGAAATTGTTAAGATTTTTTTCAAGCTTAACAAATTGAGATATTTTATTTTCAAGGAAATAAATAACCATGATTTCCGTTCAATAGTTATTGCCCTTGCTAATAATGGTTTTATGCCTTTGAATTTTCGATTTCTTTTAAATTAACCGAGTTTGCTCGCCTAGACATGACGACACTTGTTTCTATAGTAGTTGCGGCTCTGTACAAATTGGGAACGCCATTATTAAAAATAGCAAAACAAGAATTCTAGGAAAAAGTGCTATCAATGGATGAGACAATTTCTCCTCAGATGGACCTAAATATTATCGTTCTAAAAAGTACTGTAGAAAAATGATTGATGTATATGGACTTAATAAAGCTACAATCAAAAGTGAACATGTATCTATTTAGATGTTTTATAATAATTATGGTTTAGATTCAGAAAAAAAATGATTGGTGAATTGTGGTGAACAGGATAATACTCCCATTCAATTCATAAGGCTGAAATTATACCGATTTTTTTGACACATTTTGACCAGATTATTCTTAAATGGACCCTACAGAATTCAAACGTAAACGAGTAAATGTCTTGCGGTTCCTATAAACTTATTCAGTTTTTTTGTTTCCAGTCAAGAACATCACTGAATAAGAAAAATTCTGGAAATTACAACAACTGTGGATTCGGACAACATAAAACTTTCAAGAAGATACAAATCTTCTTCCTTTAGATTTCTGTGAGAAATAGAACGATATAAGTACATACCATACGTAAACAAAGGCTCGGTTCTGTTTGGTGATACAAACCTGGGGATTACAAGAGTCAGTAGAACTGACACTGACACAGACTCGTGTAAACCCTTACTGACTAGATTTCTAGCCAGTCAGTATATTGTCAAATGTAAAATTAAAATAGCGGAAAATGAAAATAAAAGGTAGATGCTAAAGGAAATTTGAGTAATATTTCTGATCTTCTGTTTTGAGTGGAAAATGACTGAAAAGGGTTTAGTATACATTAGAACCTTTATTTTTTTTTAGAGAAAAATTACGGAATAAGGAAGAAATAATTAGAAATGCATACAGAAGAGGAATGACTGCACCGCTTGACTACATTTTTATAATGGGTTGACTGAACGCACAAAGTGGTTGTAGTGAGTAAAATTAACTGACTAAGTGTGTACTCTCTATTTTTTGAGGCCATTCCTTTTAACTCGTACACGAATTTGTCTGTCTATTTATTTATATATTTCTTTTTTACTATTTTCGGCACTCTTGTAGACCCACTTTTCGTCATCACAGCGAGCTGAAATTTGGCACACAAGTTCATGTCGCTTGACAATTGAATCTTTCAAAATTTGAAAGAGGAATTTTCATGGAAAACCCGGAAAGTCGGGAAAAATCATTTCAAAATTTGGTACAAATTTGATTAGTGATAAATCCGTTTCAGGAAAAATGCAGAATTTTCCGACTTTTCCGGAAAATTTTCCGGTAAAAAAGTTTTCTAAATTATGCAGGATCAAGTTCCTTATCAACTGGCATCATTACTTTCTTTTCGACAATGGTGAAAACTTGCAGAAAAAATCGAGGAAAATTCATGTAAAACGCTATTTCGGAGTTTTTCCGATCAAGGAAGCGTTTGAGCGTTTTGCAACCTAAGACAAAGTTGTAGAGCGAAATGAGTTGCATAAAGTTGCTTTTGTGGAAAACTCCATGGAAAACCCGGAAAAGCGTTAAAATCATCGGACAAATTTTCATCGATATGATTAGTGATAAATCTGTTTCAGGAAAAATGCAGAATTTTCCAATTTTTCTGGAAAATTTTCCGAAAATTTCCGGAATTTTCCGACTTTATGCGGAATCATTTTTTTCCGTCCTACTGGCATCAATACTTTCTCTTCAACAATCATGAAAACTTGCATGAAAAAGCGAGGAAAATTCATGTAAATTTTTTAAAAAAAATCATAGTAATAGGAAAGGTCTGTGGAAAATCGGGAAAATTCATGTTATATGGGATCAAGTTGGAATACAGCTAAAAAGCGCTGTTTAAAACAAAATTTGAATTTCTAAAAACCATTGCAGTACTTCAACGATTTGATACTCGAAAACTTTTTGTTTTCGGATCGACACCAAATATGAATTAAAAATTCTTTTAAAATATCTCCATGCAGCACGTAATAACAATTTAGTTAACATGAAAAAGGCAGAAAATAAAATAAGTAAAAAACGAGTTTTCAAACAAAGCTGAGGCCAAGCCGCATGAAAAAGTAGAAAATAAACTTTTCTTCACACACAGAGGTGGACTCAGATTTTATTCGCTGACAATCACCGATATATTTCAGTATGATCAATCAGAGGGTAATAAGTGATTTGATTCATGAAGAGAAAGAATATTGAAGAGAAATGTCCCAAGCAAAAAATCTGAGTCCACCTCTGTGTGTGAAGAAAAGTTTATTTTCTACTTTTTGATGTGGCTTGGCCTCAGTTTTGTTTGAAAACTCGTTTTTTACTTATTTTATTTCTATTCAATTGGAGTCCTTTAGCATAGTATATATAAAATTAAGAACTGATTTTTATTAACTATATAAAATATCAAAGAGTTTCTTATGAATTTTTGCAAGGACAAGTGCAGAGAAAAGAGCTGAATATTTTCAATTATGATTTAATAGAAATTAAAATTTCTTGATAATCATAATTTGCTAATTTACTCAAAGTAAAAAAAAAATGTAATCCCAAATAACTTCTGGACTAGTAAGTAATTGGAAAATTTCTTTCAAAATTATCTCAAATAAATAATTGAAAAAGCTAATGATAAATTTAATACCCCCCTTGGTGCCAGTCTGAAAGCAAAGTGACGATGGATTTAAAACGAAAATGAAGAGGTAATTGAAAATTATATTAACACTTTATGTGCGAGAAAGGTAGTTCTACCCGCGCGCCTGACTGATGCTAAACGGCGGGACGGGTATTTCTACCTTTTTAGCAGACTCTACTTTAAAGGCGGGAAAGGTGGAACTACCCGATTTGTGTATACGAATGTTGTATACCAATCTCTTGGTAAAGGTCCAAACTACATCTACATGTATAAAAAATCCCAATATACGTCCACTATACCCTTTTGTCTTCGTGCCCATTATGTAGTAAATAATACTTGAGTAAAAAAGCTGGAATTGATCTATGGTGCACCATAGGTGCACCACGCAGGGTGCAACAATTGGTGCGCCTAGCTCAAGGGTTTGATAGCTGAGGTGGAGTCAAGCAAAAAATTATTAGGTGAAGTGGGAGGTAAGACGCATCGTTTCCGTGGTGTTGGGGGGGGGGGGGGGCACCAACTACTACACCCCGCACAGTGCACCACAATGCACCATCGCGCACCCTGTAATACATGCGTGACATATGTGATAACCTCAATAAACATTTAGGCGACTTGTTGACAGATAGTATACAATATCGAGGACCATACTGTGGTAACTGAGAATTCCAAATTTCAATAAAAAATAACAAACGGTTTGGAAGATAGAACGTTTTTTTATCACATTCCAATGGTTTTCGCCCGCTACATGTACTAGTGACGCGGGAGCGCCACCCCGCACATTAAGTGTTAATTTGAGTTGAAGTAGTTAACGTTTATATTTGATTATACTTTGAGTAATTGAATAATTTTTAATAAATGGATAGCAATTAAAGTAATTATGAATTCTTTCTTTATTCTTAAAATATATTAATTGAAAATTTAAATTACTTACATCAAAGCGAATAATCAAAACTGATTTTTGAAAATTTCTAATTTTTATGGAATCTTAATTACAGTTACAAAAAAAAATGCTATTAATCTTTACAGCTTGGCGGCAGATAAAATTAGGGATGCACACGATGTAGGTATTGATACATTGATAACATCGATGTTTCTTAAAAAATATTCGATGTTTATACATCGATTTTCGTCTCCAGAAACATCGCCAACATCGATAAATGGTATGACATTTAAATTTTTGAACTGACAGCTAATTATAGTGAAAGAGAAGCTCGAAGGTTGGGAAATTGTTAAATTACAGTAACACAGCGTATACATCGCATGCTTTGACATCCTGCCTGATCTTCATATGTGATACATTTGAAATATCGAAACATACGTTGCGAATTTGGTAAACAAAGCGGAGTTCGGGCACATCAACTTTATAAGTAAGAGTGAAATGGACAATAATTGTTCCCACTAGACTTTTCAGTTTTTAACGAAATTACTCTTGCAAAAGTTGTTTACATTCAGAATATTGTGATTGGTTCCACCGAATAATTTTTACTGAATTACAATTTAGCCGCCTAAATGATTCTAAGGTTTTATGATGCGATTAATTATGCAAAATACTTTGAAAAAGAATGTACAATGATTACACGTCTCTCTTTCAGTTTTACATATAATGTTAGTGGAAAAGATGTTTCTTTTCCTAATGCAAATACATATGTATATTTTTTAGATTTTTTTTTTTGATTTTTAAAGTATGCAACTATTCACTTTCGACGAGTAATCCCGTTCTCTTGTAAGAAACACCTTTCTTTATAACTTCTGTTAAAATCATTGTTCCTTATCTTATTTTATAAGCAATAAATAATTCGATCTGTGGATTGATCTTCACCGAATTGTTAAAAACGTTTTACTTCCGCGGGAAGGAGAAGGCGCAAACATTAACGATGTCTAGATATATTAAAAGTCCAAAAATCCAATCACGCGAAACCTGGAAAGTTGTCCAAACTTTTATTTATGAATTTTTTAACTTATTTATTAAGGAAAATTGTTGGGATACTTGAAGTATTTTTATTTAGTAGGTATGTTGATTCTGTTTGCCTGTTTTTTTTTAAATTATGTACATACTCGTATTTACTACGATATTATTAGTATTACACTAAGACTCCGCTTAACGCTGTTTCAGTATTAACGCGGTAGAATTTGGATTCAAGCTAGCTGATCAAAGAGGGTTGGATAACATAAATGCGCAGGATATTGATGAATTATTGCAAATTACAATAGGTGAAAGCCTTTCCCACGACGAACTTAAAAAAGAATTAGTAGAAGAACAAAAGTGCAGGAAGATGAAGAAGCTAGCATTTCTGAAGATGAGGAGCACAAGGACCTCTAAACGAATTTTCTAAAAAAAAAAAAGGTTAGAAACTATAACGGAAATAATGGATCAGTATGTACAAAATGATTCAAATTTTGATAGAAGTTCAAAAGTAAGACGAAATGTCATTGCTGTACTGTCTTTCTATCTACATACACCTGCTTGCTGAACGAATCAGGGAAAGACCAACGACTTTAGATGACTTCGTCGTACGAAAAAAAAAAAAAAATCAAATGAGGAAGAACTTTTCTCGTCACAAACATGACATCTTTTGTAGATTTTTCTTTATGAATAAAAATGAATATTAGCAATAAATAAATCTATAACTGATGTAATAAAAAACTATTTAACAATAAATATTATAAAATAAAACAAATTCTATTTCACTTATCCACATTGGAACGTATAAAGTATAAAAAATCTTAAATTAACTTATTTCTTTATTTCCAATAGTTGTAACATTATTTAAACTGAACTTTGTCTTGCCGGATCAATTAAAAAGTTTTTATTTTTAAATAAAAATTATTTGGGAAATATTTTCGAAATTCTGTTGTGCTGTTGGTTTATATACTATACAGGGTGTCCCGTATGTGGTCTGGCACCCGAAGGCTATGGATAGGTCATGCTTAGACAAACAAAAAATTGTATGGGTGAGGGGAGGGAAATGGTAACGGTTTCCGAGATAACGGGACTTTAAGATATTTGGGTATTTTTTTATAGATCACCCTGTAACTTCTGAACGTTACACCCTTTGGGCCTTTCCAATGGTCTATAAATTTTTTGCCTTACCCTTTCCGTTTTGAAGTTAAAACAAAGTTAAAACTTCGGTATTTTTACTCGGTTTTTTTTTATTTAACTACTATTTTTATCAAAAAACACGTCATCAATATCAATTTTTCATACTGAATTTCAAAAGCCTAAAATCTTAGCTTTAAAATGACACACTCTGTACACTCTGTACCCAAAATGTAAACTTTTTGCATTTTTTGCACTTTTTCTTAAGCATATCCAGCGAAAATGGCTGAAAAAGTTCAATAAGTGCCAGAAAGTAGGCAATTATCTTTTGGAAGTGACCTTTTTCAGCCATTTTGGTTGAAGATGCTTAAAAGGCAAAAAACGCAGAAAGGGATACATTTTCGGTATAGAATGTAATAAGTCATTTTAAACATAAGATTCTGGGCTTTTTAAATTCAATATGAAAAATTGATATTGATGACGTGTTTTTTGATAAAAATTGTAGTTAAATAAAAAAAAACGAGTAAAAACTCCGAAATTTTAAGTTTGTTGAGCCATAACTTCAAAACGGGTGAGGAAAAGAATGTATAGAGTATAGACCATTGGAAAGACCCAACGATTATCTATCTACCAAAGATTAAATCATCATCATAGGGTGTAACGTTCAAAAGTTACAGGGTGATCTATAAAAACATACCCAAATATCTTAAAGTCCCGTTATCTCGGAAACCGTCACCATTTCCCTCCCCCCACCCATACAATTTTTTGTTTGCCTAAGTATGACCTATCCATAGCCTTCGGGTGCCAGACCACATACGGGACACCCTGTATATCTGCAGAATTGAAATATTTTTTCATTTTCGAAAACTTTTACCACAGTATATTTATACAGTAGCCCAGCTTAGAGGAAACTACTGAAAAGTGAATTCTAGAATATTAATTAAAAAAACAACCTCAAAATTTCTCCCATAAGAGGGAACTATTAAGTATGATACGGATGTAGCTGAACAAACAGTAGCTAGTTGCACAATGGTTGAGAGAAGTATTTGGTTTATGTAAGTACACATCTCAGCACCAGTCTGCAAATGTATTGCTCCATTACCAAACAGCTGTTTGATTGCAAACAAGAGAGAGAGAGAGAGAGAGAGAGAGAGAGAGAGAGAGAGAGAGAGAGAGAGAGAGAATGTGTAGAGCTTTCTATTAGAGGGCAATTAGCTCGTTTTTGTGAGGTTTTGCATAGCTAGATGTAAGTTGCCTCAGGTTCTACCAAGCCGAATGGCATGGGAAGTGGAACAAATTTTTTTTAGCTTTTTTTTCTTGCAGAAATAGTTTTGATTGTCATTTTGTCCCTCTTCCTCTGGTACAAGTTTGTGCATGCTGTAAGTTCTGTTTCTTCCACTTTAGATTTACATAGGAACCTTTGTATTAGAAATTGACAGTGTGTTAGTTAAAGCTGTTGAAAGAGAAAGTATAGTCTCTTTATAGAAGCATCCTACTCGCTTGACAGTTTTGACAGAGATGGGCTACTGTATGAATATACTGTGCTTTTACTTTCGTTCTATTGATGTATCGAAACATCGATGTTTTTTGTTCGATATTTTAACGACATCGAATCGAGGTTTGCATTTCAATGTATCATTTAAATTAATTACAACGATGTTTCTAAAATTTTGTGCATCCTTAGACTACAATAACTCCTGAGGGAAAAGGAGTAGTACGGGACTCGTTAAGCAGTTGGATAGATCATGAAGTTCTGTATACAATGAGCTCTTAACTGTGGCCATACGCCCTGTAATTTTTAAGATACAGGGTATTTTGTGAAAAACTAGTTTTTATTTTCAGTGAGATATTTATGAAGACAATTTTTTCTTTTAACTAATTAAAAACCTAAACCTTCCAGAACTTAGTTTTTAAAAAAAAGCACGGTAATTCGATCAGTGAATTCATACTTTGGACATTCGAAATACCTTGAAAGCTACAAAAATGGTGTAGTAATCTTTTATAAAGCTAATTTCCATGCTCTTTAAAACACAGGTACACAGTAAAAAATTTGCACAATTGTTGCCGCAAAGATTAGGTATTTTACCCTAAAATGTAGGAAAAATTCCCTAAAATCTAGGAAATATTCCCTAAAATCTAGGGAATATTCCTTAAAATGTAGAGAATATTCCCTTAAATTTTAGCAATAATTCCTAAATTTTATGGAATTTTAACTATATTTTAGGGAAAAATTCTTAAGCTTTGTGACACTAATTTGTGCATTTTTTACAGTGTAGTGGTACTAGTTAAGAAAATTTTTTGGAAGAAAAGCCTAACTTTTTCACTCATCGAAATGTTTTGCTGAACTAAATTGATTAAAAACGAATTTGATCACGCAGATAAGTTCAATAAGTTTATAAATTTAATTTAATTTGTATAATTTAAGGAAGTTTTTGATTTTAAAAAATCACAGTACGTTTTTCAAATAGCCAAAACCAGTGTCACTGAATTGGACAATTTTTAAAACACTTTGACATAAACAAATCCACGTCTTCATTTTTTTGTATTGTTAATTTTCAGGTGAAAAGATTTCTTTACGTTTGCGACTGATTTCGAATAAGTTCTAGAGTTCTCAAAATCCCAGCAGTTTTTTTTTTCGTCTTTTTATTCATTAGTAAATATTCTTAGCTACCGAGCTCTAAGTTGTTACCAACAATCATAATAAGGATTTATCCAAAAGTAAAAGATAACCCGGCAGAATTTACACAATACATGTACCTTTTAAAAAAAATTCAAAAAGGATATGAGAAATAGGTTTCTACACTTAATACCAACTTAACTCATAGATTGTACTTCTGTCCTCATGATCATGATAAAGAACAAAATCCCCTCTTTACAGAATATTACAAATGTCAGGTCTGAGATAATTTACATCTTTTCTAGTCTTATATAGTCATGCAAAAAAAAACACCGTAAAATTGTAGGTATACACTGTTAAAGCAACCAGAAGACTCTAATTCTCCCTTTTAAAATATAATTTACATTTTAAAGCGATTTTTTTTTGCTATTCAGTAAGAAACATAAAATAAATTGAGACTCCATGTTGCATAGCAATAAATTCTTAACCCATGCAAAAGTGCAAACACCCACAAATCATTGAGCGCGGAATAATTCTTTCTTCGTTTTTTTTTTTCATCCTTTGTAGGTACTTACAAAAACTTCACTAAGCACAAAAATAAAAAGAAAATAAGAAAAAAAAAAAAAGAAAAGAAAAAAAAAGAATTAAATCCCACATGCATTTTTTTTCTGCTCTTAGTGCCTCCATTCTATTATTAACCCAAGCATCTATAGAAGTAGAAGTAGAGAAAAAGATGATTTTGCCCTGGCTTACAATGGCTGGGGCAAAGGTTTCTATACTTACTTTTTTGTGCATATACACCTGTGCCGCTGATGTCGGAGGGGGTGGAGCCCCATCTGGTTTTAATTGCGAAACTGTATCATTTTTAACAGCTACAGTAACCTGAAGAGCTTCGGCAGCATTTACAGCAGCTGGAGCTGGTGGAAATCCCGGGGCCCCTTGAAATGGCCCCACACCCGCTTGTACCATGTGCTGAAAATATATAAAAAAAAACATAAACAGGGTATGAAGAAAATGTGGAACATAAGACAAGATTTAGATGGAAATAACACAAAAAAAACAATACACACATTCATTCATACATACAATCCCATCATATACCTATATTTCGGAAAAACGAAGGAAGTAAGCTTTTGTTCTGAAGATTATACTTAAGAAGGATATTATGGCAAAGAAGGCATCCTTCAGCAAAATCCCTTTTAAGTATCGACTTTCTACTGCTTAATTGGTAAAATTTTGGGTTATTTAATAGGGCTTTAATGTGTAAAAACTTGGAATATGATGGAACTATACCTTCACCAAGCATATGCCTGAAATGAAGGAAAGTTGACCATAATTAGAAATTTTAATAGGGAAACAGAGAAAGAGCAATAAGGAATAGGATAATGTTAACAAATCATACATATTTCGATATAAATTTACGTAGAATTTAATTAAAAGTTGGACGTACCTCCCCTAGTCCTAGTGGAAGAATGATGAACTTGATTTTCAAATGTAATCAGAAGTAAATTTGATAGCAACAAGGAATTACAAAAAAAAAAAGTCCTATTTATAAAGAGACTGGGCATAATTAATGAAGCCAAGTTGAAAATTTATGAAATTCCCATTCCAATTCCATTGTGTTCTTCTTAGTTTTGGGATGAGGAGGTGGAAAATTCAAAAGAAGAAGAATAATTTGCACAAATTTCCATATTATGTTGTTAAAAAAGGCATATAATAGAAATAAAAAAAAAATAAAGTGTATGCTGAGATATTATCGAGTGATATTTCATCCGCGTCCGCAATCAAATGTTCCAAAAACGCTTCAAATCGTGTTTACACTACTCCGAAATTACGTAACTTCGATGAAATCGTCGAAATCAACTCAAAATTATGTAATTTCCCCTACATTTTTTTCAGCTCATTTCAACGAAATTTCTACAAAATTACCATCGAAATTATGAACTTTGTGACGAACGTATCCCAAATTTCTGGAACATTGTCATTTTATTCGTTTCAAAATGGCTGACCGTGGTTCATAGCTATGATGAGTGCTCGTGTTTTGGTGTAGGACCAAGTTTCTCCGGCCGAGCGGTAAGCAAGTGAGCAGTTTTGTTCCAATATTTGGAGACCTTCATTAAGAAACTCAATTGAATCTT
Source organism: Dioctria linearis (assembly GCA_963930735.1). NCBI lineage: Eukaryota > Metazoa > Arthropoda > Insecta > Diptera > Asilidae > Dioctria > Dioctria linearis. The sequence goes on along the minus strand of OZ005743.1, from coordinate 168,374,121 downwards.
CACAATTTAAGAAATGCTGGCTGTTAAGAAAATTATGAAAAACATAGTGAAAACAGGTTTCGAAATTTCCAAATTTTTGCTCGAAATTACGTAATTTTAGGCTTAGTATAAAACGTACTATTTTGTATGAATCTCAGACAATATAGAAAACAAATAAGTAACAGAACTTGTCTATAAAAATTGTGTAAGCACGTTTACGTGTATGGCCAAAGCCCAATAAGGTGTGCTTAATACAAAAACTTTTTTGTCAATTCTACGTCACTCAAAATGAAATTTGTCCAGAAAGTGAAGTTGTATTTGTGATGCAAAAATAGTCTGGCGAAAAATACGATAAGCAGAGATCGATTTAAATGGTTGAAATGGACTTCCACTTTCATGTGTGTGGATTGGATTAGCCAACAACCTCTTAACCCAGTTAACATTAAGCGAATTTCGTTTTTAGCGAAATATTATCGAATTCCGAAATTCGAGATTTCAGCGAGAATTCTTCGTTTTTTTGTGCAATTCTCAGAAGTAATTTAAGTACAAATTTCTTCTAGATTTGAGTTAAAATATCTTTTGTAGGCTGAAAGTGCAGATTTCATTTAATTGTGAACTTATTCAAATGTCTTAAATCCCCTTATAAATGTAAAAATCAAGATAAATTTTAGACGACGAATCAGTCCCGAAACGTTATTATGAATTGTTACCGAATCGGTTTTGCGAATCATTATCTAATCGTTATTACGATTCGATAGAGAATGTCAATTTTAGTCGTGGCCGGATCGAAATCGAAATAAAACTCCGCCAAAACGAATCGCTTTCGATTCGAACTCGAATCGCAATGTTTACTGTGCAGCCATGAAACAGAAATCCGTATGTGTGCGTGCTAGTCCGATTCTCTAAAATGTTTTATATTGATTGATGGAAAAGTGAAAAGACATTGACTTTATATATGCCATAGAGCTTAAACAACTATCCAGATACAGGAAAATAGTTTTCCAATAATCTTAAGCTTGGCTCCTTACCTTCCCAAAGGGCTACATTTATTATAAACCTTACTTAACAAAATATTGAAATAGTTTTGATTAAAAGTAACCTCTCAGCTAAGCAATAGTAACATCCGAAATCATAGGACTTCGGATCACGGAACATTTGCATATGCAATTATTACTCAGCCGAGAGATTGGGTTTGGCGAATCGTAGTCATTCGGGTAAGATACATGTTTTCAAAAAAATGTTGTTACGAAAGGAATAAAAGGGGCACCTATTCTGCAGTGTCATTCACTTATCGTTGTGTAATAGAAGTCGCTATCATTTCGATCCCACTCACCCACTATTTAGGTATTCTGAAAAATCAAATGGAATGAGATGTACACTGTTAAATAAAGTAATCCACTACATCTGTGGTGAATATTTTTATGTGTCAATCAGTTGTTTCTTGTAGGTATACCGAATTAATTAATTAAACATTAAAAATTAAAATTATTTTAAGTTTGAGTATTTTAAATTGGGAAAATGAAGAAATACGTAGTGGGCATAGAGCTCACTGCAAATATTTTAGAACGTTATAGGACCTAAGTAATTGCTCTGAGGGTGTAGTGAGAGAGTATGTTTCATGGAAATGTTTCTCGAGGGTTTTGGATTAGCCGTAACCCCCAGAATATACATATGTACAAGCCATGAATTAAGTCTCGAAAAGAGAGTAGCGGGCCGGTTACCGGATGACATTCACAGTCTTCTTGCCTTGTCTTACTGCAGGAGTGGAAGTGATAGTTGTGGGAGTGATAGTTTTAGGCTTCAGGACCTGTTTAAGATGAAATCTTGGTTCCTCCATCATGATGAATGTACAAAAACAGTGAAAGTCAGCTCTTACTGCATGGCTTTAGCCGGCCCGATAAACCCTTTCAATGTGTTGATATCATGGCGGACTTCATGGCATGTATTATATTACGGGGGTTACGGATTAGCTCAATAACTTCATGAAAGTTTGAGTGTGGCAATGAAATTGTGACCTAGAAAATTTTTCAAAAATTTCTTTGCATGCGGTGAAATTTCTCATTATAAAGGTCGAGCCGACTAAATTACGAAAATCATCTGAACCTATAAAAGCACAGTCATGGAACTCCAGAAGTTTTAAAAACTGTGCTGATATTCCGACGAGAAGAACATCGATTGTGGGTGAACGTACATCGACTATCGTATCTAGTACATTAGACACGAGAGCTATAACCGGTGTGTTTCGCTACATCCGCCCAACAGTAGTATGGTTTGGTCTATCATCTATTTTTTCACAGCGGCTCTAGGTTTCAAACTTTCTTACTCCCTGAAAATTTATGGTTATGGTCCGGAGCTAAACGTCAAATCGAAATTATTTTTGATTGAAGTATGGATCTGTAGACATTTTTTCAAAGTGTAGTTATTATTTTGATAAAGTGTTTTTGTTTTTTATTAAAATTATAATGGCCGAACATTTTCCGGTACTCTACTTTCTTGCAGTCTTTTCAGCTTATTCTCGTTCCAGACAGAGCTAAGTTCAGTGTACATTTGACTGTTTCTGGTTCAGTTCAGTGCTTGTTCGGTTTTGTTGAAAAGAATTCACCATTAGTGGTTTCGTAATAAATTTTGTATTGATTTGAAATTGATTAAAAATAGGCTTTAAAACCGCTGTTGATGATATAACTAAGGTAAGACATTTTCAAATCGGATAAACTCAAGTAACGGTGCCACCAGCAAATTCCAGTATGTGACATAATATGTAGGTGGAAATACGTATGACTTACGAGTATATATCAAATGCTGTTTTTGATTCTATAGTGTCGGTGTAAATTTTTACAATACTTTGTGTCATTTTACACAATTCAATATTCGATAGCAGTATCAATGATTACTTAAGGGGGTATTCTAGTCTAGAGGCCCGAATTTTAGGTGATTTTTGAAGTGCCGTAAAAAAAAGGCAATCAATATTTTTCTATCCATTTTTATATGAGTTATTTATTAACATTGCAAGAATACAGAAAAAAATTAAAAAGTTAAAAAAGTTAAAAATTCAAAAAATTAGCAGCTGATGAAGTGGGGGGCCTCAAAAAATTGGCGCGTGATCATGCCCACGATTCCAACCCGCCTAGCAATCCGAAAAAAAATTAAAAAAGATTATTAGTCTAGAGTAATGTCGCTATGTCCGGAACTAGGGAAAAGTTGAAAAAAATTTTTTTTCACAAAATGGCCGCTGCCTAAAAAAAAAAGCAATTTTTGTACCACTTTTTTGACTTTTCCGAATTTTTTAAAAATAGTAAAAATTGAAATTTTGGGATGTGGCTAGTTCCGGACATAGACAAGTCTATAAAGAAGACTCAAGAAAATTTCAAGTAAATCGATCCAGTAGAACTTGAGAAATCGTGGGCATCGTCTTGAAAAAGGCAGTTTCGAGAAAAACGCGTTTAACCTTCGCTTTACCGAAAAACTTTATATGCACATTCGTACCTGTATCTACCCAGGTAGATACATATATTCTTCATACATTTTGTATGGTAAATACAATTTTCATTCTTGAAATTATATGCAAATAGGTAAAAACAAGGGATTTATGTTAAGGGATTGTTTTATTCAGGTATTTTATATGACAAGGACCTTATGGCCGCTTCACGATTGGCTGGGAAAATATAATGAGTAGTATTTCTTGCAAAATTAAGATAATGTACTTCTCTAGTACGTGTATTTCTTCGGTAAAGTATATATAAATATATTTCATGATTTAGATAGTCTTTACTTTCAATTGAAATTTTCAAGTGAGAAGTTGTGTAGCTAAAAAAATAAATAAATATGAATACAGAAACGAATTTTGAATATCTTTCTGCGTCAGCGGTTGGCAGGTGAGTTTTTGCATTTATTGCACATTTTAATGCTTCATATGACCTAGGCTTTGTTTATACTCACGGTTGAATCGAATTTTACAATTTCGTGCAAATATTTTACGGCCATATATATTATTTTTATATTTCAATATACACACCTTTTACTGGAAAAAAGTTTATTTGCCCGGCCGCTCGATTCAACTGTGTTTATATTTACAGCAATTGTTTGCATTAAATTTTCAAAAACTCTATTTTTGTGGTTTAGGTTATCACATGAAAGAAGGCAAGCCTATTTTAGGCAAATGCAAGAGGTCATTTTCGAAACGGAGGAGGAAGACGTTCAGGCATTTGAGGGTGATGATAGCGATGAAGATAATATTCCTGAGGAGGCAAATTTAGATTTTGATGGCGCAGTGGACGATGGAGATATAGATGTAGAGTTAAATTCTGATAGGGATTCAGATGATGAAGTCGATGATGGTGATGCTGGTGAAGCTTCTTCGTCTCATGAAAGCTATTTTGTGAGCAAGGATGGTACAAAATGGTATAAACATCCATCGACGTTGCAACGAAAGGGTGCCCACAATATTTTTCGTGATTCATTGTTTAGCGGCCCTAACCCAAACACCAAGAATCTGTCGGAAAAGGATACTTTTTTTTGCATCATGAGTTCCGCCATTACAGACCTTATATGTAGGTATACCAACAAAAGAGCCGAAGCAGACTGCGCCGAATGGAACAGCAAAAATCCCAATAAAAAACCCCTTACATGGGAGCCTCTTACGGATATAGAATTTTATGCGTTTCTGGGAATTTTGCTGGTAATGGGCTCTCATAAATCAAATCAAGAGGCTGCACGTACACTCTGGAAACAAAATTCGTGCCCACTTTATCGTGCTACGATGTCTAGGAACAGATTCCAGCAAATATTGCGGTTCATTCGGTTCGATTGGCATGTTACAAGAGCTGGTCGCCAAGAAGTGGATAAAGCTGCACCGATTGCGGATGTTTTTATGATGATCAACTCGAACCTAAAGAAATATTACAGACCATATGAATCAATTACAGTAGACGAGCAATTGTATGGGTACAGGGGACGCATCAAGTTCACACAATACATGCCCTCCAAGCCGGCAAAGTATGGCATAAAAATTTGGTGGGCTTGTGATTCCGCAACTTCGTATCCCCTGAATGGTCAAATTTACACCGGAAAGACAGGAAATGTCAGAGATGTGAACCAAGGTGAGCGAGTTGTAAAAGAGTTGGTGGCTCCTTACAAAGGAACAGGGCGAAATGTGACGATGGATAATTTTTTTACCTCTCTACCACTGGCCATGGAACTGGTCACTTGGAAAATGACGGTTGTCGGCACTATAAAAAAAAATAAGCGCTATTTACCCGATGCGTTCAAAGCAGCGAAGAACCGACCAGTTTACTCCACTGAGTTTGGATTTGGACAAAATGTAGCCATGTGTTCGTACGTCCCCGCAAAAGGTAGAGCCGTGGTATTATTATCAACGATGCATGGTGATAATGCTGTTTCCGGTCCAAAACAAAAACCGGAAATAATCCATTATTATAACCACACCAAAGGTGGTGTGGACACGATGGATAAAATGTTGAGTCAATATACCACGAAGAGGGCTACAAAACGCTGGCCTCTAGCATTATTTTATAATGTTCTAGATATCGCAGCCCTTGCAGCTTACATCATCTTCTCATCCAATAATCCGGAAGGCAGTGTGAAAAAATCGCGTCGTCATCAATTTTTGCAGTTGTTGGGTGAACAATTATGCATTCCCCAAATTAGAAGGAGAGCCGAAAATAAAAACATTATTTCAAAATTCCACATCAAGGCGGCAATGGAATGTATTTTAGGTGAGCCGGTTGCTGCATCAAACCAAATGGACGAGGATTTCACCCCAGACGATTCTCCAGAACGAGATGCATCTGGGCGCATAAAGCAAAAAGGTGGATGCTTTTTGTGCTACCAGCAGTGCAAAAAAAAAAGAGCTACTCGCCAAACATGCATCAAGTGTAAAAAACCAGTATGCGCACAGCACAGCTTGACACAAACAAAGTGTGAAGGTTGTCATGCAGGTCCATCCACAATGTAATCATCATTCCAACGCTGATAGTTTTCACTATTTTTAATTATTATTTTTTTTTTACTTTTTGATATTTCTGTATATACTTTTATTATATTATTAGTTATTTTATATTATATTATCCATGAAAATAAATAAATAATGTATTAAAATATATTGCTCTTTTCCTTACAAATATTGTACTTCAACATTAGCAAATTCCCATATAAACTGTATGTATCTACCCGGGTAGATACAATTTCAAATGCGTATATAAAACAACGAAATTTAAAAAAAAATATGAAGAGGTGCGAAAAAAATGGTTTTCTTTTTATTTTCTGAAATAAACTGAAAATTTAGTCACTGAGTCGGAGGCGTTTCGAGATTTGATGAAATTTCACTGAGTTATAAAGAAAAGTAAATCGAAATATCTACCTGGGTAGATATCGGTAAAGCGAAGGTTAAGGTGTAACACCACTGTAAATTTTTTGAAAAATCGTTTTTTTTTATTGGTTTAAAATATAGTTTAAACCCTCTAGAATAAGAAGAAAAAAAAGGTCCCGTGCGTGAAAATTTTTTTTTCCTTTGAAAATGGAGGTTGCCACCAAGCGCGTCAAACTTGCTCCGCCATTTTATATTTTTTTTCGCTGTCAAAAATTTACCAATAAAGTTCAATGTATGCCCGATAATACCCTTAAAAGGTTTTTTTCAAACACCTTTAATTTTGCGAGAAAAAAATTCGTGAAAAAACCTTTTTTTTATTAGCCGTTACAGAGGCGTTACCCCTTAAAGTCCATACGTCCACGTGTTTTGGAAGTTAGAATTCAACTGTTAGCAGCTGGATGCAAGTGAACACTAAATATAAAGATACAAATTTGAAAAATCCTCTTGTAGGCATATTCTTGAATAGTTAAACTTTGAAAATATGAAAACAAAAAAAAAATCGATTTTTTCGAATTGCTAGACTAGAATACCCCTTTAAATTAATTTTCTATAGCAAACAAAAGATCTTACATTAATTTTATTCAAAGTCCAATATCACGGCTGTTCCAATATTTACAATTGATTACCCAAAAAAGACAAAACAATTATAGTTTGAAATAAAGAAAACCACAAAAGACATTAAGAATTTTTGTCTTACGTACGTTGTTAATTAGCATCAATGAAGTACTTACAATTTATTAAATACTGCGCCATTTACATAAGTCCTTCTCGCATTCCCTAATTTAGCGCGACAATTAATCCATGTCAAGTATACATAAATTCTTATAAGAACAAAGCGAGTTGCTGGTCTGTTCGCAAAATAAATGTACAAAAATAAAATTTGAAAAGGAAATGCTTGACATATGGCGCCATTTTTAGCGACAAAATACCACATTCTCCGCAAGTTGTAATAAATTAGCCAATTTCTATAATATGTTCCCAGCTCATAATTAGTAATTGAAATTTACATATATAGGCGGTCTCATGAGTGGCTTATTTACACACAATCGCTGATGAGGTACAACATATTTTCTAATTTCAGATATTTGAAAGCCTTGGAGATGTTGTTTTTTTTTCTTGTCTTGTCGCCGTGCGTCGTCTGCATTTAACAATACACAAAGCTTCTCGACCCGCCTTTTGGTACTTATCGCTTTACATCTTAAGAATTATATATCCAAGGGTACAACAACCGAACAACAGAATTAGGAAAATTTTGGCAACGAATTGAAAATCTCGCTGCTGATTATACACACTTTTGGCAATCTTATTTCATTTAATTCGTGAAATGTCACCCATACCAATTGGGGGGTTTTTGCTGCCATTGATTTATATAGGAGCAATGTAACAATAATAACAACAACAACAGAAACAAAAACAAAAAAGATTCACAATCAAAATAGTTGGTACGATGGTATACACCTGATTGCATATGACGACTCTACCTCAGTTGCAGAATCTCGAGGATTCCTGCCAAAACTATTTTCAGCGGAGACTGAGATTTCATGGTATAGTGGTGGTACATAGGTGTACCGAGGTTGTAAAAATAAATAGAAAAAAAAAATTAAAAATATACGAACACCCCATTTAATTAATGCATTTATTTATTCACGAAGGGAAAACAGTGCTTACCTCTCCTATAGTCTCCTGGCAGTGACAGTCGCCTCGTGTTTATTTTTTCGAAAGGTGCACAAACACAGGCGGAGTTGCAAGAAGTTAAAATCAGAATTAATTACACCCTGAGAGAACAAAACGAACTTTGTATAATATTTGGAGGAGCTTTGGAGGGCAGGCAAGCAATACTGAGAGAGAGAGATAGAGAGTGCATGTTTGACGCCGCCATCGTCTTGTCGTTTGTTTGAGAAGCGATATTTGTTTAAAATGAATTTGGCTAGTGACCTGTGATATGGTGGGGATGACAGCGAATGTCCGATCGTATTAGATGTTGTAATCTGACTTTGATCAAATACTTAAATTAATTAAGAGCAATTGAAATTTTGCAACATGGCTCTAATAAGTTTTGTATAAATATGAAGAGTTTTTGTTGCATGTTGTATTTTAATAATTTTTTAGAATAAATCATATATGGGATATATGTACTAAGTTTTTTTTATACAAAATATAATTATGGTACCAAGTCAAGTGGACAAGTTTGCAAATGGGTAAGATCTGGCAACACCTTCATTAAAAATTTTGATTCTGATTGCATATAATTGGCCACTGCTTAAAAAGGTGTTTACCTAAAGAGTTAAGATTTTGTACACTCCATTCCAGTAAAAAGTTTAAATTTAAAGGTTCGGAAAACAGATGAAATTTTGCAACTCCTCCATAGTGTTGCCATATGAAAATTCCCAGATTTACAAATTTTTATATTATAAAAAAAAGTTGGAAGAAATAAAGAAGGGTAAAGATCCCTACTGATCTTAGTATATATAAAACAGAATTTGTGCAACCGGTAGGATTAACGAGACAATCTATTCCTTAAGGGTAATAAAGACGCAGCCCTAAAAGGGTGACCGAGATGTTTCGAGTCGTAGAGAAACTTGTGCTACTGCCAATTTGACTGACAGTTGATTTAACCAAAACAAAAATGTCTGAACTGTCCAATTTCTTCGTTCCTCTTGTAGAACCGAAATTGTGCGCATTCATAAATTAACTTCGTGCTGCGAAATCTTTATTTGTCACCTGTAAATATAAAACGAGTTGATTTTCTTTAGTTTAAGCACTAGTGCAAATTCCTATAAGCTACTACTAGTGTAAACCTCTCTCTTACGGAATATCAACTGAAAGAAACTGAAAACTGCCACGTGTGGGCACAACAAAATGAGCTTTCAATACGCTGTCACTCAACGTAGAAACTAAAATGCACAACAACGTCTAAGCATAATCACATATAGGTGGCGGTAGTGTAGCGGTAATGAAAAAAAATCGTTTGGTTGCTCATTTATCACTGACTTTATTCTCTAAACGATTTTTTTGCTCTATAAAAATTAATTACTAAATAAATTATTTCAAACTAATCAAAAAAACTGCAATTCTTTAATTCATTTAAATCTATATCTAAGTTAGTTCTGCTCAAATTTCTTACTGCTAATAAATAATTCAAATTATGCTTTAATTTTGTATCTTCCGTATTATTTAGTCCTACAAACTATTGCTGAAAGAGAAATATTAATTACGATGTCAATTGTGAATTAAACTAACACGTAGTGTGAAGCTGACCTTAGAAATGGCAGATTTTGACACTGTGTATAGGTTAATTAATTGACTAATTTCCGTATAAAATGTATTATTCTTAGATAAACCTAAATTGTTTTGTAATTCCTATTTAGTGTAACCAACATCCAAAATAGCATGCGTTCACACTTTACGGACAATCACCCTTTCCAATGATTTATCTAGCTGAAACTAATTACCTTGTAATTTTTTCTAACAAATGCGAAATACGCGCGTTGAAAAATTTACAAAAAAAAAAAAAAATTTGTTTTGAGGAAAAATCGAACTAATTGAAGCAAAAAAAAATGAAAATAAAATTGAAGCGAATTGAAAAGGAGAATTAAACAGAAAATTATTATGCACAAAAAAAATGAAAAAAAAATTAATTATTAATGTTGAAAAAATGAACTTTACTTTAAAAACGAAGATGAACTATTTTTTAATTAATTAATCAAATTTGAAACACTGTGACCTTTCGGTAGCTGTATTTGTCTTGACAAGTCGATGAAAAAGAAGCACGATTGACGAAATATAGAGAAATTTGTTCCATTTTCGACATTTATAAAATGAAATATTCAAAAATTTCACTGAAAATGACAAAAGAATGAAATTTTCTTACTGTCAAAAGATAGCAAATTAAATATCCTACATTTTGATAATTTTCTCTTGAAAACTGATTGTAAATTCGATGTTTTTAATCAATTTTTGTAAATTTTGGAAAATTTGCTATAAAAATCTCGATTCGCTACGTTTCATTTCAATGTAGTAGATTTTTATGTCATTTCGTAGTATTTGCTGTCTTCTTCCCACTGTGAGTCTCTTTCGCACTCATTGTGGGAAAAGTATTAGTAAAAAATTGCGAATATCACGTTTCTCGCGTAGAATATCGCGAAACGAACGCGGCCATCGAAATCACTGTTCAATTCTACGTGATTTCGATATGTCAAACGTCGCGAAATTATGAAATTTACGATGTTTTGACACTGTCGCGCGCGAGTGTCATGTTGTTTTTATTTGTGTTTTTTAGTGGTTTTTATCAGGTGTTTTCTTTCACCAGGGATATTCTTGATAAGCAGGTAAGCAATTTTCTTATTTACTTTGTTAGTTTAGCTTGTAAGTTGCTAAGTTTGCAAATTTGTGGCAAATGTCAGGTAAGTGCTTTTGTGGCATTTTTTACTTGTTTTGTCCACAAATCTTTAACATAATTATAATAATTACGTAGTTTGTAACTTATATATTAATGAACATGAATTTATTCGTGTTTTCCATGTCTCCAATTTTTCATGGCATTGTTGTTGTGCATATCTACACACAGCAATGTTCTTAGTTCAGGTCAATGACCTTTGATTATTATTAAATAAAATTCTTGTTTTATTTCGTTTTGTAATTCATTTCTTTTATTTTATTTCAGATATTCTTGCTGGAATCTATCCACTTGTGAGGCTCCAAGTGGAGGTAATTTTTTTTATGTATATTTATCTTAAATCTTTACTGAGTTTATCTTTCTTTTTCAGGTTCGCTGAACAGAGATCAATCCGAAAAGGCAATCTAAAATGCACAATACCTACCCAGGCAGCCCGTTGGGTTGGGTGTAACGTTCAGAAGTGACAAGGTGATCTATAAAAACATACCGAAATATCTTAAAGTCCCCCCACCCCCCATACATTTTTTGCTTGTTTAAGCATGACCTATCCGTAGCCTTCGGACATTACACTACTTACAGGACACCCGTATAAGGAGTAAGGATGGAAGTTCTAATAATTAACGATGAGGATCAGCTATGCAGATGTAACAATGATTTTTCCAACTATTTAACTGGACATTATTATTTCAAAACAGTGTCAACAGTAGAGTACAGTTTCTAAACACTACCCTAGATGGAGCCAGGAGAGAATATTATGTAAATTAAAATTAAATCGTTCACTAATGATAAATACACTGCAAAAGATAAGAAAAATTCAAAGAGCTATCGAAAGCATGCATCAATTATTTATTTAAGGAATTTAGAACACTTGCAACTCTCGAAGGAAAGTGGAAAGTTATCTTAATGAAAAACCAATGAAAGTGGACTTAACTTAAAAAAAAAAGATACCCGAGTGCCTGCTATCTATACTTCGTGGAAATTTCAATCCAATGAAAGGGACCTCAATTCACTAGATAGAACCATAGACGGCACAAAAACTAGATGTCGCATGCAGTACCAAAAAAGTATACATAATTTATATGGCTGGGGTGGTCCATTCCGGAATGGACCACAAAATTTGAAATGATTTATACATCAAGTGATTCATATTTTTTCGTATCTGAAGTGCTGAGGAAATGGATCAAATGTATACAAAACGGCTTTTATAAAAGCATTTGCTTTCAGAATGCTCTAAAACATGTTATGGTCCATTCCAGAATGCACTACCCATTTCACAATCTGTATACTCTGCTCTAGTATGGCATGCAACATCTAGTTCTTGTGCCATCTATTCTTGTGCCATTTATGATAGAACTTAGGTATATTATATGGAAAGGATTACAAAGGCGTGGTTTTCTTCGAAATCTAACTAAATTAATGGCTGATTCATTTAAAGGTATTTTTTCAGTAGGGATTTTATGATAAATCACGCGTAACTCGTTTCATACTATCATTGTATTTTTGTTCAATATTATTTGACATTTCCTAATGGAAAAACTTATCCCGGCACAGCGTCTATAAATTATTCAGGTATATTAGGAAAATCAGAGTTGTACGAGGAATGTGTTTTTTGTGCTCAGAGAAATAAACCACATCCAGCACGTAATGAAGCAAATAAGAGAATATAATAAAAATAAATAATGAGATTGTACGGATAATCGTGATAAATCGATTCGGCGCCATTTTCAACAACTTGCCTTGTCGTATGCAACAACTTGATGTAAGGATACAAACTTCAACTCGAATTGCAAAAGAACGGCTCGACAACAATGTAGGTATGACTCAACATTGAGAGTAGGTATATCTAAATGTTTGCTATCTGAAATCTCAATCTGAGTTTCTAGGCAACATTTTATTAACTTAGGTGTAAACTTATTTGAAGAGAGTGTCATTCGTTACACCGAAGGTTAAATTCTGCAACCAAATGAAACTTTTATAATTATTTAGGCTCTTCGTATGTGTCTCTCTTTTGAAAACAAAAAAACAATTTAAGTATAAATATGGTCATCTAAATTATTAATTTCGGGCTAGACATAGCTTTCCAAATTTCTGCATGGATAAATGCAAAGGAAAGAAATTGTCCAGAATGGAAAACTCAACGTCGCAAAGTGGGGCCGCGGCCCTTCAAAGTTAACCATAATCACAGGCATAATGCGAATGGATTCCAAAGTTGAATATTTCTTTTTAAGGGTGTTATTAAAGATATATTCGAATTCGAATTTCGAATATGTTCGAAAATATGAACTTTGAAAGTTTAAGCGAATTCGGTAATCGAAATTTAATCCAATTTCGTATTTTATGATTTCAAATGATAGACAGTATGATTACAATCCAAGGTGTGTTACAGATTTTTGAATTTTTGTTTTGGAAGGGAAAATCTAAACATAATTTTATTTTTGTTTTCACTTCATAACTTTTATACCTTAGCCGTAGCAAGATTAGATTTGATGTGCTTATGCATTTTCGAAGCCCGAAAATTTGTATGTTCGAAATTTTCCGTAATTCGAAATTTCGAAAAATTGAATCTTTCGAAAATCAAAAAAAAAAAATTTTTAACCGTGTATTTCTTCGTCCAGTATCAACATCTGGGTACTGTATACTGAGCTTTAGGCCTGATTTATGATCCAATGTGAAGCGTGTTAAGCACATTTTGATCTCGTCTTGATTACTTCTCTCAAAAACATTATGTGGTCCTCAATTTCATTGTGACCTGAGTTTCTCATAACATCAAAGATTTCTTTTCATATTATGAACATTGTATTCGGACTTATCCCTGAAATATTTGATTTGAATATATGATTTTTATTAAAATTGACTAACTTTGAAAAAGCTCGAATACCCAGGTTAGAAGCAAATAAAAGCAGGTAGCAAAATCGGTTATAAAATATACAATCAGTGTTCATTAGAAAAACGAAAAAAACAAAACTGGGGTGGGATACAACTAATAATCTACGTATTTCTGAGATTAATTTAAAACAACTAATAATCAACGGCCATTTTATGTTGCAGCAATGATTTAAAACTACATACACTTTTTTACAAGTAATGATTACTAAAATGATATTGCATGAAGGTTCCATAACGAAAGAGGGTGAAAAAAAATATAATAACACACGTAGAATTTCCGAAACTTCGACTGAGTCATCTGGAAAGGAACGGAACTGAGTTGACGACTGTACGATTGTGGTTTATTGTGCGCAGGACACTAAGTTATACGAAAATAATAAAAACGATCGCGCATTTGCTAATTAATTTTTTAATTTATGGCCAACTTTATAGGTCAACTGTGCGTCGTTTTCGTTATCAATTCTGGATTTCGACAAGGATGTACATTTTTGATTTTGTCTTATGTATAACTCAATACAGCATAAAATTTTCGGATCCAATTTCAAATGATGAAATTAATTCTAACATATTTTACAATGCAACAATGAAATTATTACGAAACAGGCCATTAATAATTAGAACGCACAAGAACTTATAGAATAGTTTTAAAGACCCAGAACGAAAAATGAAGAAGAACAATATTCTAGAAGAAAACCGCAACAACGAGTAAATCTTAGATTGAAATCAAGACTGCCGTTCAAAATCGAGTTATAGATATCACTTGCGTCCTATACGTCCCCCCTGAAGAATTTACAAGGAAAAGATGAGAATAGCAATAAATTTAAGTATAGATATGATGTAGGATCTTGCAGACCAGCTTTCAAAAGATTTTCACAAATTTCCACCGTTTGGATCGTAACCACCAACATTCTCGAATGAAGAGACACGTTAAGAGCTTTAATAGAATTTTTATAGCCCATCAATTTCATATTATCTACCTATCAAGGGAAGTGTGTGAATCCCTTGAAGCTGATATTCTATAATTATAATTTTATGAGGTCTGTAAGAGGATTCATGGAATTGCTATCATTTCGCACACGAAATACTACTTATATTCGCGTGTTCCAGTCATTTTTTAACCGGGAATTATATCACCCCATTAGGACTGACTGTGCGTAATAAGAGCTCATGCGCTTTTCTGTCGTTAACCAAGCTTGTTGTGAAAAGGCAATAAAAATGGCCATTTTCGTAATAAAATTTGCAATAAGTATTTGTTTGTAAGTCGTAGTGTGACCTGACATCTGAAAGTGAAATTTTTATGCTCAAATTTATCTTGTCACACTTTTTGACTGACTGCCTGTCGGTCTGTATGTATGTATGTATGTATATATGTATGTAGGTCTATCGTTCTCATCAATTTTAATCACAAATTTTGCTGACTTTTGAATTTTAACCCAAGATGAAGAATATTCTTCTGAATAAAATCGATTCTTCTGGCATTATATCTTCAATTTTTATGACTTGGACATTTTGAAATCTTATTTCATACATATAATATTTATTATGTATGTATGTTTGCCATAGACTTATACCTACATAAAGCAGTGCTTTTATATATGAAAATTACGAGTTTCCAGAAAGAACATAAATTCCAAGGATTTGATCCCAAACGATTTCCAATAGCTTAAAGGCATGTGCTGGTGCTGTGCTTATCTTTGACCGCAAAGGAATGGACCTCGGTTTTATCTCAAGCACTCCTAAATGGTAAATTTGCATATTTATTCAAATTTAAGTCGATTTTCAGGCAAAAACTTTTAGACAATTCCATAATTCAAAACTTTCTAGTCTTTTTGACAAGGGTCTTATCCTGAAGAAGTGACAAAACTTTATACCACAGCTTTTCTCTCCCGCCCTCCTTTACTCCACTCTTAATAGATCCCAAAGCTTGTTGTGTGTTAATGCAGGTCCAGTTTAATTAAGACTTAATTCGATAAACGAAACCCTTGTCTTTTGTAGGACTATGATTAGTCTCTGAAAATCTGAAAAAAATAAACACAAGATTTGGATGGAAAATAGTCTCTAAATGGCCCCATGATTTCTATCGCTCTTCATTTCCATTGAATTTACTCCTGATTTTTCCTCATTCGACAAACACTAAACGTTAGGTTCCCATATTTTGAATTCCCCTATACCTAACCTATACCTACAGAATTGTGGTGGAGTGAAGAATTCAACCAAAAAGGCTTTTCCTGTTCGAAAGTGTGCAAACAAATGGATTAGGGATTACCAGAATTTTTAATGAACGAAAACTGTCAAGATAAATAAATTAAGACCCGTCTCTGCTTCATTGCTTGCTTGCTCCACGGATGAAGGAAAAACGTTTAAGTCGATTGTGGTGATATTGGGTAAGCAGCTTATAATTGATTCACATTAGTAAGGGGTTTTGTGGAGCTATATAGGGTCTCCAGGATTCCCATCTATCGTAGAATGCTCTGATAGGAGGAAAATAAAAAAAAAATTTTTGTTAGCGCCATTTTTACCCATTTCCACCCTAACATTGTTTAATTGGGTTGGAATTAATTTGAATTTCGTATATACATAGGTAACACATTTTTCCTCCATTGTTAGCAAAATTTCAAGAGGATGCACAAAAATTAAATTAGTAGATGATTAAGATGAGATTGGGAGAGAAAAAAAACTGTTAATGGACTCAATTTATGGAACTTTCAATATTTACTATGTGATTCGAGTTCAGACGATCAATGGAATAATGATTGTCTTCCTACATAGAGCGTTATTCTAATCACCACAAAAAAAACCTCATTCGACTTTATAATTAACGCTCATTATTTTAATTTCACCAGCGAAAATTCTCTTTATATTTTGACCCGACTAAATAATGCCAGAAAACATTTTTTTTTCTGTAGACTTGACATTCCTTATACACTAGAACTAGACAAACTATCTCCATAATGACTTAATTTTTAAATAAATGGGGTCAAATGTGCAGTGTGTCACACAACTGATGTCCATCAAGGACCCAGTTGAAAACATTTCGCTTCATTATCAAATGGAGCAAATTTTACTCCATTTAGTGAAATTGAATTAATTGAATTATTTATTGAACTCTGTAACGATATTTTTTCACATGTGTGGAACTGTTAATGACATTCCAAATGAAATAATTTTCGTTCACAGTATGTCATCTCTTGATTCTCTTGAAATTACTCAATTTAAAATTAAGTCATTATGAACATAATCTATGTAGGGCAGTATTCAGCAAATCGCGGCTCGTGACCCACATTCGGTTCTTTAGAGACCTGAGTGCGGCTCGCTAAGTCGGCAACAAATCGGTTTTGACTAGCAGGTGCCGACCACCGGGCGTCGTCGGTCAGGCTGACACAATACGTAGGGCGCGGGGTATGTGGCCCGGAATTACGCGGAGTTACACAGGTTCAGCGAGAGCATAACGCTGGGGAGTGAATATGCAGATCTGGTACTGCATAAAAATGTACGTTGGCTTTCAAAAGGAAGCGTTTTAAAGCGATTCGCTTCTTTATTATTAGAAATTAAAGCATCTCTGCTAGAAAAAGGTCCTGAATTAACGGAAGATCAGTGGATCTAAAAATTTTGTTTCATAGTAGATATTGCGTCTCAGCTAAATAATCATAATTGTAAAGTACAGGGGAAAGGAAACACAATTTTTTCGATGTTGGAAGAAGTCATTTCATTCGAAAACGTTCCTTTTCGCTTAAGATTGTGAAAGAGAAACATTAATTCATTTTCCAAACCTGCGTTGAAACATCGCCAAGAAAATTGAAAATTGGTAATTGTTTTTTTTTGATATTTCAAAACAACAATTTTAAATGTGAGGGAAGCTTTTCTACGGAAGTTTCAGGAATTTAGAAATAGCATAGCGACATTAGCCTTTGTTAAAAAACCCACTCAGTGTTGACGTAACAGAATTGAATATCTCTCCGTTTACTATTGACATTGGGGCACTTTTAAAATGCAATTGCTGAATTTATAAAAACAAAGAATTATGGAATACGAAATTTGAGCTCCTTAATGCGCTGACCAGGAAAAATTAAAGAAAAACAAATGCAATCTCAGTTCATAGGAAATGTGATTTGCTTTTAAAAACCTGGAGAAGGAAGACATGGTGATTTTTAACACTTGGATGAGTATTCCTGACTTTTCATTTTCAAGCATGAACCTAATTAAGAGTAAATTGAAGAATCGTCTTACTGATGAGAATCTGAAACTCGTACTTGAAATTAAAAACAAAGCCATACAAACCAGATTTATCAGAACTTTCCCAGGGAAATGAAAGGACACAATTCACATTATTTTTATTTTTTGTCGATAAATAAGATTATTATTATTTATATCTGGTTGTATTTAATGTTTAGTAGCTATAGTTTAAACCGAATCCGAAAAAGAAAAGAAATTTTGCTATCAAAAAAATGTTAATCGCCCTGCTGTTGATTTTTGGCTGTTTTGATTAATGAGTTTGCCGACCACTGTGGTCTAGGGTATTAGATTCTCTAAGGACAGTTAATAAGCAGACTTCTTCACTTTGAAAATAAGGTTGAGTATTTGAACTTTTTCCAGTAACTCATTGAATTTAGGACATTTACTCAAAATACAAAAGTAGCTAAGACCTAAAATGTTTTTCATGAAATTTGAAATATAATTCGAAATATGAATAGTCCTTTATGAGATAAAGGTATGCATACTATATTGGCACTGTACGCGTATTACTTATACATATACTCTTGAAATTTGTGAGAAATTCATTAAAAAGTTAAATACTAAAAGTTCGGGGACATACAATTGTTCACAAAATTATTTGTGCACAGTAGTTTGGAAACTGTTGCTGTACAGATATCTGTAATTTTTAACGCATATATGTTACCCAAAAAATAGAAGAAGAAAAACTGATCCATGTTTGTAAAGCTTTTATTTACATGATTCAGTACAAAAAATAAACAAAATTAATCCTAAACAAATATATTTCTTACAAAATTATTTGTGCCTCCTTGCGTGGAGGAAGGGGGGGGGGGGTCCCAATTGGTTTCCGAAATAACGGGACTTTAAAATATTTGGGGTTTTTTACGATTACCTTGTAACTTCTGAATGTAAAAAGCTCATTCCGAAAAGAAAATTGTCTACTTTCTGTCATACATCGAACAAGAAAGAGTGTAAAAAACGCAGAAAGGGTTATATTTTGGGTACGGAGTGTGATAGAGCGTTTTAAAGCGACGCTTTTGGGCTTCTTAAGCCGGTTCCACACATGTGTGCATTTATCAAATATTTGACAATGCGTCTCGTTTAGACACACCACGTCAAATGAGACGCATTGACAAATATTTGACAACTGCACACATTGTGTGGGACCGACTTTAGATCCAATATGAAAAATTGAGGTTGATCACGTGTTTTATTTTATAAGAAGCGTCTTAAATAAAAAAAAACGAATTAAAATTCCGAAATTTTAACATTGTTAAGACATAACTTCAAAACAGAGAGAGAAGGGGGTAAAATTTACAGACCGTTGGAAAGGTGGTTCAACGATTATCAATTTAACAAATTTTAAATCATCACCATAGGGTGTAACGTTCAGAAGTTACAGAAGTTCCCATTATTTCAGAAATCATTAGGATTTCCCTCCCTTCACCCATATTGTTTTTGTCTACATCACATTCGGGACACCCTGTATAATTCCAACATACATAAAGCTGTGTAAATAGTTTTTTGTGTGTGCACAAATAATTTTGTGAAGAAAATTGGAGGCACAAATAGTTTTGTGAGAAATATTTTTGTTTTATTTATTTGTTGAAGGATTAATATTGTTTATTTTTTGTACTGAACCATGTAAATAAAAGCTTTACAAAAATGGATGAGGGTGTGTCCTGGATGTTGGTCAATAGAGCAGCAGGTGATAGTATATTCACCTAGGCAAACAAAAAAGTGAATGGGAAAGGGGGAGGGGGCTACCCCAACCGTTTCGGAATTACAGGGTGATTACACAAAACGCCCTGTATCTTCAAAAGTGCAGGGCATACGGTAAGAGCATTGTATGAAGAACTTCACGGCCTTTCCAACAACTTATCAACCAGCCCGGTACTGCTCTCATCTAAGGAGTTATTGTGGTTTAAAAAGAAATCTGCATTTCCTACCATTTTGTTTACTTTGACCTCTATTAACGTTAACATAACTTTTTTTATAAAAACTGTAGATTCTCCTCTTTAATTTGACCTAGTACAAAATATGTGCTATCTGCAGCCGTACGTACTGTACTGTTTAAGATACAGATGTTTTGTGAAAAACTAGCTTTTATTCTTAATCATCCTGTAACTCCGAAACGGTTGATATGCCCCCCCCCCCTTTGCCGTACAATTTTTTGTTTGCCTAGGTTAGTACTACCACCTCTTGTTTTACTGACCACCATGGAGGAAACACCCTGTACAGCAACAGTCTCGGAAACTACTGGGCACAAATAATTTTGTATAGAATTGTCATTGTATAGAATTGTCACACACAAATGGAGAGAATAATAAACAGAGATTGATTCAAATGCTTTTGGGAATTGTGCAAAACTTTAGCGTCCTCAGTACTGACCCCCCTGAAGAACATCGCGTAATACGATTTGTATGTCTGAAATTATTATAAATTTGAACTTGCAATATTTAAAAAGATTTGATAGAATTCGTTAATTACTACGGAGAAAATTTTACATAATTTTTTATTTAAGGAAATTAAGGAAAAATTTATCAAATAGCAATTTTTGTCATACATTTCAAGATGAATACCCGCAAATGTGGTCGCCAGACTGTTTTGAAAACAGCGTCATAATAAATTTCATATAACTAAAGACTCCACAAAGACCACATTAAACAAGTAATAAAGCTAGAATTGGATGAATGTCCGTATGTAATTTCATCTGCGCATGTTTGATCGTTGAAGTGGTTTTTCGCATTATTTCTAGAACGGTTTGTTGGATAGTAAAAATGATTATAACGAATTTCATAGGAATTTATATTCTGAAGAGGTTTTGAGTATACAATAAACACGTCTATGACTGATCGTTTTTATTGTATACATAAAAAATCGAAATTTTATATGGCAACACCAGAAAGAGTTGCCCGATTTAGTCCATTTTTGAAGCATTTTTTACTATTACTATGAAAACATAGTGGACAAAATTTCAGCTGTGTATGTACGTCGACGCGTTGCCAGGCACTGTCCAAATATATATTAAAAAACGAAATTTTTGTATGGCAACCCTCCGAAGGAGTTGCCCTATGCGTCCAATTTTCAAACTGAAATTTTAGTTTTTTTTTTTTTAATCTGTGTGCAAAATTT
The DNA here is from genome assembly GCA_963930735.1 of Dioctria linearis. Taxonomy (NCBI): domain Eukaryota; kingdom Metazoa; phylum Arthropoda; class Insecta; order Diptera; family Asilidae; genus Dioctria; species Dioctria linearis. The sequence goes on along the minus strand of OZ005743.1, from coordinate 168,353,128 downwards.
CAGCTCTAAGTCGAGGCGTTGTCAGGCATTTTCCAAATATATATTAAAAAACGAAATTTTTGTATGTAAACCTACGAAGGAGCTACCAGATTTGTCCCATTTTCGAACTTAAATTTACTTTTTTTTTTTTTTTAAGTCCGTGTGCAAAATTTCAGCGCCTAATCGAACGCGTTCTCTAGTTATTGTAAGGACGGACGGACAGACGGACATGCCAAAATCCAAATAATTTTTAAGAGGAGTCAGTAGTTAGCAAAAGTTTCAATTTAGATACCAGTGAGCCTGTATCCTAGACCGCAGCCCACATTAGAGCCATCTATCGTAAAACACAGGACCAAACATGCGACAATTTATGACGAAAAATGAATATTTGCAGTTCAAATAAATTGAATATTTTAAACGATAAGTGACTCTCCTAAATTTTTTTTTCACCTAATTGGTAAACATACTGTTTTGCTTTGTATTTCAACAATTTTCAACGAAATATTACAATTTCTAGTCGGTGAAATATCGAGAAGAAAAACAAGTACTAATAAAGTCAAATAATTAAAAAAAGGTGCCACTAAAAATTAAAAAACTCGACGTTATTTGCTAGATGTAGGCTTTATCTTTCTAAAATAGTCACAATCTAAAGAAATGAGAATACCTACGACCAGGAACTTGACTTAAAGAAACTTCAATTATTATCATTTTTTAAAAATTTCCGGGCTAATATCTCCATCCAATACATTTTTTTTCATTTTTTCCGACGGTTTTTAGTAGAATTTTTCGCTACCTTTAATTTAAGATATAAATCATTATTCTGGTACAAATAGTTTGGCAGAAATTCGCATTGAAAAATGTATGAAACTTGCAAATTTTGGTACTGACTCCTCTTAATACCAGGGACCGAAAATAACTGGTATTTTGAAAATTTTATACGAAAAAAGCTGGGATAAATTATAATCGTGGAATTCAGTGGAATATACCAAAAGATGTCTCGTGAAAATAAAAAGCCAGTTTGACTTTTTATTTTTTCGAGCTGGAAATAACAGGTTTTGAAGCTGGAAGTATAAAAGGGCTTCTTATTTTCAGAGACCGAACCAGTTTTGAATTTTTACGAAAAAAGCTTAATTTACTTGTTATTCCTGACCGGTAATAGTTTTGAAGCTAGAAAAGCAAGCGCAATGGCTTGATACTTATTTTTCGCTAAAAATTTAAAAAGCGAGCCCGGCTTTTTATTTTTTCTAGCTAAGCTGGCTTTTTATTTTTGCCAGAAAAAATAATAGGCCTTTCCAGCTTAGTTTTTGTTTTTAGTTTCAAACTATTATCGGTCAGGAATAACAATAACATTTTACTCTAATAGCATTATTTCTATGCGTTACAAACGGAATGACAAACTTAGTATAACCTATGATTTCGTCCAGGGTATAAAAACTGAGAGTGCTCATATTCGTGAAAAATCAAAATGGGTTGCTAGATTGCTTTCTAATTATAAAGGGTTTTCCAATAAGAGGTGTTATTTTAATTAGCCCGCTATTTCGGTAGATGTCACTTTTGGAGCTGTCATTTTTTCACATTTGACAAGTAGAAACTACGCCATTAATAAAAATGGAACGATACACGATTCAACAACGCATTGAAATTATTAAAATTCACTATAAAAATGGTGAAAATGTGGCAGAGACGGTTCGTAAAACTCGAACATTTTTGGGTCGTCGTGAAGCAGCTTGTCGCACCGCAATACAGAAATTGGAAGAAAAATTCGAGCTGTCGGGACAAGTTAGTGATGTGAAGAATAAAACCCGTGCACGTCGCTCAAGAATAGCCGAGAATATTGCTGCTGTAGCCGAAAGTGTTGGAAGAAAACCCAGGTTTGTCCATTCCTCGTCGTTCTTTGGAATTAGGCATTCCACAAACGTCATTACACCGTATTTTGCATAAAGATTTGGGTCTTAAGGCTTATAAAGTTCAGTTAACACAAGAACTCAAGCCGGCCGATCATCAACAACGTGGAGCTTTGCATGAAAATGATCCGGAATTCCATCGAACACTCATCTTGAGTGATGAGGCCCATTTCAAAGCAAAATTGTCACATCTGGGGCTCGGAAAACCCAAGAGTTATTGTTGAAACGCCTCTCTATCGTCAACGTGTGATTGTTTGGTGCGGTTTATGGTCCCGCGGGGTCATTGGACCTTACTTTTTCGAAACTTAGGCTGGAGCAACAGTTACGGTGAATGGATTGCGCTATCGACAGATGATTAATGATTTTCTATGGCCGGAATTGGATGGTATTGATCTGGACAACGTTTACTTTCAACAAGACGACGCTACGTGCCATACAAGCAACGAAACCATTGATCTTTTACGGGAAAAGTTTCCGGACCGTGTTATCTCTCGAAGAGGTGATCACAATTGGTCACCGAGATCTTGTGACTTAACACCTTGAGACTTCTTCCTTTGTATAAGAACTCTAGACCTGTGCATTCTTCAATCACGATCGGAATATAGGCGAAATTCCAGAACATATAGCAAGCCTAAGATAAGAAAGTATCGACGAAATGCTTGACTGCAATTCTAAATATACACCAAGATAGTCGAATTATTATGTCAGAGTCCAGAGGCTTCTGGAAAGAGTTGAATTGGAAAGAGGGATGCAGAGGGCAATTTTTGATATTTTGCGATGGAAGGAATGATCGATAAACGTTTAGGATTTCACAATTCCTTATATGTAATTCCCCCCTTCATTTCGCTTTTATTCAAAATTGCAAAAAATTTACCAAGGGATGGCAAGAAAGGATTGATTGATGTACGACGATGAATATTCGATATTCGCACATATTTCGGCTGGAGTGGGTATTTTAGTTCGATTCAAAGGGCTAAAGAAAAATGACGACTAGAAATAATTTTACTTACTAGAATGGAATTTAAGGGATTTATAGTTAAGATAAGAAGTTTTTTTTTTTTTTTTATGTAAACCAGAAATTAAGGTAGAAATGAATTCGTTTTTGGACAGAATTTCTAATTTCATTCCCAAAAATTTACATTCTATTCTATATAATGAATTAAGGCTATTAATATTCTACGTACATTTCTGGTTTGTGAAAGTTAAACTTTTGCACAAGACAAGCTCTTCGTGCATGATAATCCTGTATTTCTATCGTCTTTCTGCCTGATTTTGACGATTAAATTCTCTCTGTACTTCAGAAGACACGTTTACAGGTTTTTGCAGTCATGACCAAAAGTAGGTATTGAATTTTGTATGTACCAACTACAAAAGAAGACCTCCCATAGGATAATAATAATAAATTATAAGTAGAGAGCTCTACTTTGAGGATTCTTGAATTTTTAATTAAGCAATTTGCATCCTCTGTTATATGTGCAGATACATATCGGTAAAAGATATTCCTTGGTTAGAGAAGAGGGGGAAAAAAAAGACAACTTCACCAAGGATGATCATTTTTTTATGTCATCCTATTACGTTCCCTATTCACATATAACCTTTCTCAGTTGTTTAGATATCTTTCATTATTCTTGTCCTTTGGAGAAATTTTTATTGTTCAGTAATCTTTATTTTATTGATTGCTTTTCCTTCTTTCAATTAGAGAAATGTTGTTGTTTTTTTTTTTTCCTAACGAAGTATTCATGTTTTCTGCCCGAGGTCGAGTTTAAACTAATTTTTAATTATTGTTCCTTAAACTTATTTTCCTTCTAAACTTAAGATGAAATCTTCGGGTATACTAAATTTGTAATTCCCTTTGTATAAAATGAATTGAACACTAACACATTTCGATTTTTACATGCTGTCCGTGATATAGAGAGATGCAATGTTGTAAACAGCTATTTTATAAGAATTCTAGATCTAAATTCGAAAATAGACAACTTCGAATAACTTCTTCGTAGAATTTCCATACGAAAACTTCAATTTTGCACGTATGTATTTGGGTAATCTGATGAAGCGTGTTGATAAAGAGGCGTCAACCCTTCGTGCGGTTTCCATATATGAATTCATTTTTTTTGGAATACTGAGAGAACGGTCAGTTTTTTGTGGACTCTAAAAACATGAAAACATCTACTAGTAAAGGCTCGGAGTTTGTAACTCGAATTAATTTCGGTCTCCCCTTATACTGCGTCAGTGTCCAATTTTATTCTATTTATGTTATACAGTTCAGACCTGCGCGTGTTGTTTGTTGTTTAAAAAAAAATTTATTAAAAGGCTGAGAAATGGCGAAATCAATTAATTTGCATTTTTGAAAAGGAGACCTCCATTATGATCATGCTGAGTTACCAAGAATCTATTCATCTATGATCGTACAGAGTTAAAAGCGAGAGCTCAAATTTTGATCATTTCGGAGTCCAAAACGAGTGTTCCTCTCTAATGACTTGCCTGTGTTAAAAGGAGGTCAAACGGCCTTGATACGAGCCCTCCTGTCATCTTAAAAGAGCAATCCCCGATTTTTCGTAAGATGATCGGTTGTCCTACTGGGGACTGATCCGCTAAATAATTTGTATAGTTTTAGATAAGTGGAAATTCTTTCTGTTCATAACTTAGGTAGAATTTTCCAGGAAAGTCCAACAAGAAAGTATGTACCTATTCATTTTTTTTCTAAGAAATTCAGTTGAACAATTTTCCTTAAGAATTTTAATGCATTATGCATTATGCAACATGAGAAATTCGAATAGTATTCATTGTATGTATGCATAATTAATTGTATCTATGATGTATAATTTCCCTGGGGCCCTGACGCCAGACGGCAGAATGGGAAATTTCAGAACGCGCATTTAAAATTTTCACTCATCTGTCTTTCTTCTTAATACATACCTCTCTTTTAGGATGTGTGAAAATTTGAGTACGACATTGAATATCGAAAAACAAAACCTTTCTCAACAAATTAATTTAGATGAATTTGAAAGGAATTCACACCATTTTTTGTTTGGGAGAAGAAAAATGTGTCAAATGAGCATTCATACATAAAAAAAACTTCGACTCGCATGTCATCTGGAATCACTAGTAAGCTTTTTCCCTCTAGCGACTCAAGCCCGTGTTTGCCATTTTGAGATACAAAAGGCTTCAGGACTGTGACTGTGTATTTTTGGCGGAGGAATATTGAAAAGACAAAGAAGAAAAAAAAAACTGAAGGCAGTAAAAGTTCTTGAAATGTCACAGGATGATTCGACAATGGCTTAAAGTGTTTTCTACAGACTGAAATCGACCCTCAATTATGTAGACTGAATTTAATTTATACTAGGGCAAACGGATCCCTCAGCTCAGGAATATATGGCTGTAGAAAATTCTGGCAGTTCAATCTCCTTGGGAACATAGGTCTTTCACATAGTTTCTCCATCTGACTATTTATAGTATGTGTCTCCGAGGCTCTGCTTCAGTTAACCTCGTCATTAATAATCTGAAGGTTTTCGATACTATTATAATCGCTACTTGCAACTAAGGCTGATACATTCAAATATTTATTTCCAAGATGGAAAAATAATATTCTAAAGCAAAAAAAAAATAACTACTACAGAGGGTAATAGTAACCCAGCCAATTCGGTCTCTGACAGTTTGAACCAACTACTTATGACGTTCCAATCGCACCCAATCCCAAACTATCCCATATCCAGAACCTTCCTATTCCCAGCACTTCCCATTCCCTTCTCAACTAACCGAGTAAGGTCAAAAGCTATGCCTGACGTAGTGCAACAGACATAATATAGAACCAGCGGGGGATGAATCTGAGACATCATCGAGCTGAGGGTAAAAAACAGAAGAACAGAAGATCTATTCATCGAGGAAGAAATTATATGCGGATCCAAAGGATTGATCGCGCAATAGAACTTGAACTTCAAACTCGACTCTCGAATGTGTGCTGTTGAAAAAGAGGATTGAGGAGAAATTTTTGGTAAGTAGCCTAATAGGTAATATGCTAGAGGGCACTACGGACGAAATGTTTGAAAAGCGAATAGAGGATTTCCATATCCGAATTATTTTTAATGGAAAAGAAATTTATTTTTTCTAGCCAAAAAATGCAACTCGGCCTGAAAAAACAAAGAGGCCAGCTTGGCTTTTTATACTTCCTTGAAAAAAGAACCAGCTTCAAGACCTGTTACTTCCAGCTCGAAAAAACAATAAGCAGTTTAGCTTAGTTTTTAATAACTTTCTATCAACTTATCGACTCCTGACTCAGAAAGTTTGTGTCTGAGCGCCTGAACACCTGAGAGTGCCGTTCGTGACGAAAGAGTTTTAGGGTAGTAAACGTAGATGGCTTTACATGGGATTTTTGGTTTTAGAATGGGTGATTAGGGTGCTTTCAGATGGGGTAAAATGTTCTTACGTGTTGGGGGTTTTGGAGTGGGGTGGTAACTTCCACCCCTTGACTGTGCCGTTCCTAACGAAAGAAAGAGTATTAGGGTAGTAAACGTGGAAGGATTTACATGGGTTTTTTTTTTATATTTAGATTGAGTGAATATGGAGCTTTACGATGAGGTAAAAATTTTCTGACGTGTTGGGAGTTTTGGGATGGAGGTGGTAACTACCACCCTTGGGGCTGTCCAATTTGGGCCGTGTGTGATATGAGTCAAGAGTCGATTTTCGAGGATCGAGTTTCGAGAGTCGAGTTGCGTGAGTCGAATTATGAAAGTCGAATTATGAAAGTCGATTTTCTAGAGTCGGGTTTCGAGTTTCGACTTTTGAGTGTCGAGTTCCGAGAGTATTACTAAAAAATAGAAAATAAAATATATTAAAAAAGCTTTTAAAATAAATAACCTTCGTAAATAAATTGCACTAAAAAGTAAAAAATATTTTTTCTTTCTTAGTGATATACCTACACAAGAAAAGTTTCATTGCAAAATAAGAAATGCTACAACTCAGATTAAATCTTACAAGTTATGGATGCCCAAACTTTTAAGATTTAATCTGGTTATTTTGGATTAAACTTTTCTTGTTTCTGAGAAAAAAAAATATTTTTTTACTTTTTAGTGCATTTTATTTACAAAAGTTATTTATTTTAAAAGTTTTTTTAATATGTATTTTATTTCATTTTTAAGTTATCTTATGATAGAAATAATAGTTTTAGAAAATTTTTACTTAAAAAGAAAGTTAAGTTTTCAAAAGCATTACAGTAATCGAAATATTTTGGTATATTCTATTAAACTGCAGCTGAACTGAGCTAATTGATGCCACATTGGAAAAAATAGATAAAAGTATTTTTTACAGTTCTCAAATAGTAAAGTATAGCGGTAAGGTCCCAATTTTAATCACCTTGGGTGACTGCACCCACTACGATCAGAAAAGGTCTGTAATTTTCTCACAGTAATATCAATTCAAGGATATAAAATAAGTAAAAAACGAGTTTTCAAACAAAACTGAGGCCAAGCCGCATGAAAAAGTAGAAAATAAACTTTTCTTCACACAGAGGTGGACTCAGATTTTTTGATTGGGACATTTCTCTTGAATATTCTTTCTCTTCATGAATCCAATCACTTATTACCTCTGATTGATCATACTGAAATATATCGGTGATTGTCAGCGAATAAAATCTGAGTCCATCTCTGTGTGTGAAGAAAAGTTTATTTTCTACTTTTACATGCGGCTTGGCTTCAGTTTTTTTTGAAAACTCGTTTTTTACTTATTTTATTTTCTGCCTTTTTCACGTTAACTAAATTGTTATTACGTGCTGCATGGAGATATTCTAAATCAATTTTTAAGCCATGTTTGGTGCCGATCCGAAAACAACAATTTTTCGAGTATCAAATCGTTGAAGAACTGCAACGGTTTTCTGAAATTCAAATTATGTTTTAAACAGCGCTTTTTAGCTGTATTCCAACTTGATCCCATATAACATGAATTTTCCCGATTTTCCTATTCTATGAATTTTTTTTTTAAATTTACATGAATTTTCCTCGATTTTTCATGCAAGTTTTCACCATTGTCGGAGAGAAAGTAATGATGCCAGTTGATAAGGAACTTGATCCTGCATAATTTAGAAAACTTTTTTACCGAAAAATTTTCCGGAAAAGTCGGAAAATTCTGCATTTTTCCTGAAACGGATTTATCACTAATCAAATTTGTACCAAATTTTCAAATGATTTTCCCGATTTTCCGGGTTTTCCATGGAAATTTCCGGTTAAAATTTTGATAAATTGTCACGGGACATGAACTTGTGTGCCAAATTTCAGCTCGCTGTGATGACGAAAAGTGGGTCTACGAGAGTGTCGAAAATAGTAAAAAAGAAATATACAGACAGACAAATTCGTTTACGAGTTAAAGGGACGGGCTGAACTCAAAAATGGCAGGCAATGTTCAAGGCATAATTTGACAGAGCTTTGCTCTACTGACGATAAGATGCCTATACAAAGAAACTATCCTGCATTGAATACATAAATTGGAATAAAAAAGAAACAAAAAGGCTTTTGTTTGATTTTAAACAATTCTTTTGAAAAACACAACCATTGCAAGCATACGGCTTGTCGATCATATATAGTTGATGTCTTGCCTTCAATAAAATCATATCCATTCTTTTTCTTCTTATGGAAAAATCTCTTATGGATTATAACCATCTTTTGCTCTTTTGAAATCATAAAAGCGGATTACCAGTTGTAACGTTAATATTTTTACGAGAAAAAAAAAGAAATATTGCAGTTATCATAAACTGAAATATATACGACTTCTGCCTCAAGTCTTTGCTGATGTAAATCTCATAAAGAGGAAAAGCTTACGAAAAGAGCACGCTATTTAATTTACCATCCACCCATAAGGTTGCTGTTGCTAACGAAACCCGACCAGACGTAGTAAGATGAAATAATCTGGATAATAGCTGATAATATCTATCCCATACCTACCTACCTACCTACCTAAGAAGCTATCTTCTCTCTGGCTGTCACTTATAAAGCATGAATCTTCAATCATAAGTTCGCCCAAAGTGATATACATACATACATACATACATAGCTACATACACTAATTCATACCACAATTTGTGACTTATTTTCTTCCGTCCAATGTTCATTTTCTTTTCGAGATAAGCGCGTTAAAGATTTTTCCTAGATTCAATCTATTTTCAGCGTCATCACAGAAACCATTTTCCTATCCATCTTGAGGTTTACCCAAAGCACATCAAAATTATCTGGTTGCGATGCGGTCTCATTCTATCTCTGTGGAGAAAATACTTTCAATTAACATAAAACCAGGGCAGGCAGGCAATCTCTTTGCCATCATCTGTACAAGTGTAATCACTGGCATAATGCCTAGTATCGCTATAGGCAGTCGACCGTTAAGTGTACATCTTCAGGACGTAAATAACAATAACAAAACTATATAAGACACACTGGCTGCTGAAACACTGGTGAGATGAAGAAAAACCCCTCTGTAGAGTATACAAGAAACTTACTTGTCCTGTCTGTCACAGGATGACAGAAATACATATATACAAGAACAAAACTTTGGAGTGTTTGGTGGTATATGTACTTGTGTGTACGTACTCGTGTAGGCAGAAAACTACCTTATGGTCGGTAACTTTGGGGAAAACTGAAAAAAAGTCAAGCTGGCTGTCAAGAACGGATTTCGTTCACTAACAAAATAAAACAGGATAAATTTACTCTCCATCTGAGGAGATATAAATTTGTGAACCATGTGGAAGCAATTAATTTTCGATTCTGGCTATAAATTTCTAGTCATCCCTCCTCTAACGCCTTTTATGGTATTTTACTTATGTAAGCGTTTGGGGATTTGATATAGTTTTGCTGTTGCAAATTGTCCCAATTTCTACATCCTCAATGGGATGTAGGATGTAGTGATTCGCTGAATTTGCTGGGTTGATTAGCTGCAAGCACCGTGGCTGAACTGCTCTACGAGGTTAGCAGTGGGTTTGACTCCAGGAGCTGAGATTTTGATGGCCGAATCTGTGGTCTGGATTCACCCTGGTTACTAGATGCAAGAAAACGAGATCGAAGAGTTAAATCCGGTAATGGATTCACCCGCTTACTTGACGCACAGTTCTTCGTGATTATACCTACGACTGCTCGAAATACAAATAACGGTAGGTAAAGTCTAATGACTAATTTATACCTGCAACTAAATCTATATGAACTGAACCTCCCTATTCCTTTCCGTTATTACTTTGAACCATATATTTTTTTTTTAATATTAATGAGATTTTAGTATAAAATCTAGGCATAGTAATCAATTACTAAATTTAGGTTTGCAGCAGTGTTGGGCAAAATGTAATCTGATTAATGATTAACAATTACAATTAACCATGTAATCTGTAATCAGATTACTTTGTAACAGATTACTAATGTAATCTATTTCCATAATAACATAATGTAATAGATTAACGTGTAATGTGATTACAAGTTAATCTGATTACACATTAATCGATTACAAGTTAATACCACTACATGTTAATCTAATTAATGTGATTACATTTAAAACATTTAAGATATTTAAGATATTTGTATTCTAATTCTTCATGAAACTCCCTAAAACTAATTTCGTACGAGAACAATATTATTTTCTTTGAATTCATTTCATTATATTATTAATTACTTTTAAGTAATCTACAAAGTAATCTGTTACAATGTAATTAGATTACAAAATAATCTAATTATATTGTAACAGATTACACATTTGCTAGATTACATATTCTCTCATAAGTAATCTGATTGATATGTAATCGAATACAATTTAATTAGATTACTTTGTAATTTGACTAAACTGTAATGGAATTATTAATTAAATTACACTGCAATCAGATTACGCCCAACACTGTTTGGAGCAAACTTAAAAAAAAAATTCAGGTGCAGATCACATGGTGACCAATGCGAGTTATTTTCGCATTTGGCAAGAAATTCTTCAAGGGAACAAATTTAGTCCTGATGGAGCTTATTTATTTCGTTTCTTCGATTTATACAATTGCTCTAACGAAAACAGGTTTATGAGAAGATTCGGATATTTTCTATGAGAGCGTCTAAAAAATGGATATCTGCAAGAAAAAATATCGATAGTTTTTTAAATAAGTATAATGGCCAGTGGCTAAGTGCGCAACTGGGATTGCCAGCCTCTTTGAAGAGGCTGCCAGAACTTGAGGCGCAACCTGGAGTCAGTGGCATCAAAGAGACATCACAAAGCGTTCGACGAATGTGTATCTTCAACTAAGAGGAAAAAGGCTCACGTCTTATTGGAAACTCGTTCTACGTCGGAACTTATTTATCGTTACGGGCCGGAAGACATACTGCTGCGGCAGAGGGACACATTCCCCAGTATTTATGCACTAGGGAAAATTTTAAGAAAACTTATTATCCAGCTGAGCAATTTATTAAAGTATGAAAAAGTCACGCGGATGTAAATCTTCAAGCTTTACTGGATCACACAGTAACTAGGATTGTAGAGAAGCAAGCGAAAGTTATTAGTTAAGTTTCTTGTCTTAAATGACTGACTATCATATACAAGTGGAGCTTTGACGGTAGTTCAGGGCAAGCAAAGTTTTTCAGACGCTTCTCTTACTGACGAATACACTAATTGTCAATTGTTTTAGTTCCATTGCAGTTGAAACATACGTTAGATGAATAGATTATATGGCACAATCCAAGACCAAATTCTACCAGGGATTTTAAACCAATTAAGTTTGCATTTATATAAAGGGGATTACCGATTTAGTAAAAAGTTAATCCGAGAGATTTCAGACGATAATTTCGAATAGTCTAAAGTTTCTGTTTCAAACTTGGATGTAGTGATATCTCATAATTTACACTTCACAATGATTGATGGGAAATGTTGAGCGTAATCTAATTCCAGTGTAATTTAATTAATAATTCCATTACAAGTTTAGTCAAATTACCAAATAATCTAATTAAATTGTATTTGATTACATTTCAATCAGATTACTTATGAGAGAATATATAATCTATCAAATATGTAATTTGTTAAAATATAATTCGATTATTTTGTAATCTAATTACATTGTAGTAACAGATTACTTTGTTGAGTGTAACGGGGTGAAACATGGGATGAATTGGATCACCTATCATTTTTTAATATCTTCATTTAAATTCTGAAAATAGTTGTAAAAAAATTAATACTCAGTGTATTCATAAAATTTAAACGGCCTAAATCTCGGTAATGTAATCATATTGTATTGAAACTAAATTAACATGTAATCGATTAATGAGTAATCAAATTAACTTGTAATCATACTACACGTTAATCGGTTATATTATGTAATTATGGAAATGGATTATATGCAATAGTAATCTGTTACAAAGTAATCTGATTACATGGTTAATTGTAATTGTTAGTCGTTAATAAGATTACATTTTGCCCAACACTGTTGATGGAAGTATATGAAATGTTGTTTCAGGCACAGAAACTACTGAAAAATGTTTTATATGTGGCGCAACACTAATGAATGCTTCTTTAGAAATCGTGTCTAATGCTGAAAATCATAAATTTCAACTTTCCACACTTGATTTCGTTGTTTAGATGTATTCTACATATAGAATATAAGTTGCCTAGAAAATCTTTGCAGGCTAGAGGCGCAAATAAAATAATTGAACAGAATGAATCCAAGATGAATTAAAAAAATGCTGGCCTTAATTATCCAAAAGCAGAAGTCATGGTTTGGGTCAACAAACCGACGGAAACACACACTAGTCGATTTTCCGGAAATGCTTCAATTAGTGCGGAAATAACTGGCATAACCGAACAAAAAAAAATACAATTATTTTCAACTGTTATAACATTGGAATAGAGAAGTTCCATCGTTTATTGACCGCAACAATGGCACTCTATTTAGAAAAGTATTCTTGGTACTACATTCAGTCACTGTACACAAGCCTTTTGTACACGGAATTGACATAATATCTACTTGTAGGTATATTCCCAATAGGTCAAATGTCAGAGGAAGCCTTAGAAGTAAGACATAAAGAAATCAGGAAAATTAGAGAACATCCCACAAGGAAATCGTCTCGTGAGAATACAATAGGGATCTGCTAAATTTGCTTCTTTTGACATCGGATCGGATATTTCATTTCTTCAAAACTGTAAGATACCACGCAAAAAAATTTCAGCCAAAACACTAAACTTTTTGAAAAGTACGAATCACTCAATTCCTACAACACCTATATCCGGTGGTGTTTTTAGTTTAGTTGTCCCTATGACAGTCTGCACTGGTCCTAATTTGGGAGGAATTCTGGATGTTGTCACCGAGTCAATCATGTGTCGATTTGACGATGTGCGCGCAGTTGCAGCCATGTTGGTTCGGACTGCTGTCCTTGATCTCCTGCGCCTGATTATCGGTAAATTCGTAGCAGACCTATAACAGCGCTGTCTCTGAAAATTGATAATTTTTTGGTAGGTACTCAAACTTCGGTTCATGGCTGAAAGTTTCTTCAAAAGTTTTTTCTTTTATATCCGGGTGTTATTTTTAATTTTATACTTTTTTTTTTTAATTATTATATTTTTACTAATTGTTTTTTTTTTTTTTTTTTTTTACTCTACTGTTTGTAATTTTTCATTTTCAGGTAGGCTCGCAAAAAAGTGAGCCATCCAAAAATATATAATATTGTTACGTGCAATAGAAAAAGGTCGCTTGTCCTTTACATACTTCACGTGGAATGACTAATTAAGTACGGACAAGTTCGGAAGAATCGTATCACAGACAGAAACGGCAAGCGACATCTATGAAGTACGGGCATAAACAACTTTAGATTCGGAGTATCGATGCATCGAGAATGGAATATCCGAAAAGATTCTAGGACAATTTATAGAGTATAAATACGGCACTTGTCACGACCACGAGGCGAACTCAGAGATTGAGCAGGTCGTATTGAATAGCATAATAACCATGGATGCTGTAGAATGGTTTGGGACTAAAGTAGTTCCCAAAAACTAGTTACAGGCATAACAATTTACCCTCTGCTCTAACAAACTTATACAAGTTAAGACAACAAATGAGCACTACGAACCCACAGTATTCCTCACTTCTTTCTCAAATAAACTGCTTGACGATCTTAATTGCCATGCAAACAATTAATTTCATGAACTTCGAGTTTAATAAGAAGCTCAATGCAATAAAACCCAATTCTGACACCGTCAGGGAAATTAATAGGTTAGTCAACTGGAGGCAAATACTTCCAACCCGAATCTCTACTGAGGATAGTTTAATATCTAGCCTGAATGAGTTTGCAAATTGTTTCGCCTCAAGATACTCGGAGAAATTCACAAAGAATTCTATAGACCCGGCCTTAAGGATACCTATCGAGTCCGAAGTTGACGAGTTCCTTCGATCTCAACAATCCTCAAATCAAAATGGATACTCTCCCCTAGTCTACTTTTCAGACGATAATTAATCACATCAACCAACCACCACAACAACTGATTTATTCGTTACACCCCACATCACTGAATATCTCATAAGATCTGGCAACAGCAAAATATCCTCAGGACCTTATAACATCTCAGGTTTCTTAAAAAAAAAATTGGTTGTACTTTTGGCAACAGTATTCAATAATTGCCTAAACAATGGTTACTTCCCACACATGTGGAAGACATTTTTCCAGTACCAAAAAAATCAAAAGCCACAAATATCAACGACTTCAGACCAATTGCTCTTTTATCTGTGATTGGTAAAAAACTGGAATACTAGAAACTATTGTGAAAGATAAGCATTCTGTCCTTTATTGAGGCAAGGAACATTATCCCCAAATACCAATTCGGGTTCAAACCGAGCCACACTACCACTCACGCACTCCTCAAGCTACATAACGACGTCACTAAAGGTCTTAACCAAGGCCTTATCACAGCGGCATGTAGTTTGGATATAGCATAACATATCAGCAGATTTGTCTATAACGCAACGATTACACGAGTCAATAGAGCTGACGGACAGTCCTGATTTCGTCTGTCAAATTTACTGACAAAAAACGATTTGCGATCTATCAATTGACCAGTCTGTTCATAATAAAATGTCGTCAAGCGGTGCAGACATTCCTCTTCTATATGCATATCAAACAATTTCTTCATCAATCCGTCTTTATTCTCTACAAAATAAACAATAAAATGTATGTTAAACACTTTTCAGTCATTTCCCACTCAAAAGAGAGGAGATTAGGAATATAAACACAAATATCCACTAGCATCTACCCTTTATTTTCAATTTCCGCCATCTTAATTGTACGTTTGACAGTTTATTGACTAGTCCGTACTGATTCGTCAGAAATCTTGTCAGTACAGACTGGTCAGTAAAAAAGAGTAGTCAATAGGGGTTTACACGAGCCTGTGTAAGTGTCAATCGCTGTCAGAGTCAGTTCTACTGACTCGTGTAATCCCCGGGTAACTTCCTAACTGACCGACATTTCTTCGTTGAAGTTAATAACGCTTCTTCTACCTTACATCATATCTTTTCAGGAGTACCACAAGGCTCCGTCCTCGGCCCACTCCTCTTCAATATCTACACAACAGATCAGCCGGCTAACGACGCTGATGACTCCATTGCATACTCATCCGTGCCTAGTCCGCCATTCTCATGGTCAAGAGAAAATTAATGGCACTGGTGAACTATTATACAAGGTGGGGATTCAAGATAAATTATAACAAAACTGATTTCATCCTCTGTCGTCTGCCCGACGCATCCAACTCTAGGACAGTCAGAATAAGAAGCATTTGCAAAAAAAAAAAAGCTTCACTGACCCTCAATAGCTGAAGTGCCAGTTTTCGAATTGTCATCAATATATCATAAAATGTTAGGTCAAATTATATAATAACTTTAGGGTCTCACGTATCAAAACAAATAATATTTACAGGGTGATTCAGATCAAGATACCTTCCGGTATACCACGCGATTCCTTGAGGTAAGCTAAACAAAAAATTGTTCCACATAAACCCCCCCCCCCCCAACGACCCTCTACAAGGAGGTTCAAAAGTTATACTCATTTATTCCCAGGATTCACGAATATTGGCGAAATCTTCAACTGGCCACAACTCCTAAAGGAAGATTTCTGGGTGGGGTAGAGGGGGGGAGTGTACAATTTTTTGATCAGCTTACCTCCTTGCATATACGCTCTTGTATTATTGCCCTTTTATTATATGAAATGTTAAAGGTGGAACTTCTTACCCACGGACGGCACTTTAAGCCCCGCTCTTCCTTATGAGTAATTCATGCAACAAGTTTCCCATAATTTGGATAATTTGTGCTCAATCAGCAACAAACAGGAAATTAATTAAAAATAATCGAACGCATCAACATTTTCTCCAGGCAACAAAAACACAAAAAAGCTCGAATTTCTTTGACCTGTCGCCCCGTGAATGCCAGGGGCAGAAAATTAATTAATTTTAAGTTCAATCTTAAAGTGAATTTTGATATTGCAAATTATCGGAATAAAATTTATCCTCTTTAATTTGGAATTGTTCTTTTTTTTCCGAATTCGTGTACGAGATATACTTAAGTCGCGTACAGTGACACTGATATACAACTTTTTCGAGATAAAATAAATCCAACATTTCGTTCTATCTCTCTCTCTTTGATTCTCTGTCTCTTGGAAAGTTGGAAGTGGCATTTTGCGTTGTTGTTATTAAATAATCCAAAAAGTTTGAGTTTGTCAAACTTAAGGAAATCTTCTTGAAAATTGTCTCTATGCTTCAAGGTATATAGGTAACATATACACACAAAAGGGGATTTTAACTTAAGTATTTCTTCTTCTGACTGACAATCATCATCGACTTAAAAAGGTTCTATAAGAACTGAAGTTTGCCCTTCAATATCACAGGGAAAAGTGAAGTGGATAATGGAATTGTTGTTGAAAGTCATCAAGCCCCTAGGAAAGGATTAAATGGTTTTTGTCTGTTGTTAATGGATAAGATTTAGAACGTAAATAACTTATGTACATACATATGACTTAAGAAAGCTTATATAGTACCTGACCCTAAGCTGAATGTAGCTATTTTAATCATCCGAAAGTATATCATGAACTATTGAAAAGGTTTGGGATAAAAGAGTACGGATAGAAAAGAAGGATTGCATATTTATCCATTTCCCTGTGTTTCTATTTTTTAGATATGCATTATTTCCTATAGGAGGACAATATGTATAATATGGTGATTTACATACGAAGAAAACGTGCGTCAAAGACATCGATTTTGAGGTTTTAAGTGTTAATGTTTTTCTTGTAACAAAAAAAAAAAAAAAAAACATTCCTTTTGAAAAGTTTCAAGGTATACCTGGATACACCAACTACTATACAATCCGACCTATTACTATGCTCCATATTATTCCAAAACCTTAAAAATTATACTTGGCCAGATCGACCCATTCTACTGTCCTGCTAGAACCCGTATCACCAAAACCTTCGTGTCCTCTTAATGAAGCGCAACAGGTCCTGGTGGGGAAGGTTTTTCAACTCATCTACTCTACTCATCTGCTCCGGCCAAAGCCTTCCAGGCAGTACAGACACTCAAGACTGTCAACAACTCCAATCCTTGTTAGATTAGCGTGTAGTGAGCTGTGGCTGGTGATGATTCGAAACACAGTTCTACATTGTTTCCTTCGAAAGGCTCTATTGAACCTATCTAGAAAAAAGTTTTGTGCACCTACAAGAAGGTACTCAGGTTCGCCCATCTCTGCGCTGATACTTCCTATGAGCATCCGCTTTAATGAGAGACCCGATACTCGAGATGGCAGCGCCTACAGCGGGTTCCGGACCGAGGTACGGAGAATCAGAGCGAACCCTAGCTAAAACCTCATCCCTTTCATTGCCCATGATCATTATGTGACCAGGATCCCACTCAAGGGACACATTGTTGTGGCTACATAACTTATCCACAGACGACCCGCAGTCCCCCAGTAACTTATATGTTATACGAGGGCCACTTAGAGTCATCAAGGCTGCCTGACTATCCGAAAGGATAGCAATGTCCTTTCGTTGGATCTCCATATCAAGAGATATCTTCGCTGCCATCGCGATGGCGTAGACTTCAGACTGGAAGACAGTAGTGTGTTTTCCAAGTGAGTACTCATCCCAATGTTAGGTCCAGAAAGGTAAACGCACGCCCCGGCTTCCTCATTAGGGTGAAAGCTGTCGGTAAAAATTTTTAGAGCTGACCGGGGAAGGCTCGATAAGACACTTCCCTCAGCTCACGATTCTCTTACAGGACAACTCACAGAGAATCGATGCCCAAAACAAAGCTCTCTGGTACTATCGCATGGAGTGATCGGAAGATTTTTCAGATCCAGCCCACACGCCAAAAAGCAATGGGAAGAGCCAGTCCAGCCGTCCTCCCAACATCCCAATGAGCGCAATCTGCACACAGTTCTTTTGGCATCTGTTTGAATGCTAGGGGTGACTGATTAAGTAAGACATCAAAGGCAGTAGTAGCCGTAGATCACATGGAGCCCGTAATTTCCAGACAGACCCGCCAGCTTCCAGAAGACAGTCCCCATGAGCGTCCTCGACGAGCATACACAGGAGGCACACGTGATCACTTCATATTTTTAAGATCAATCATCTTTTAAGAATAACCCCAAACTCTATAGAAAAATATAAGCATTACTTCTGTGACACACAATAAAGTTAAGCCCGACTTATTACTTTTTTTTTAGCTGCGAAAATACGTTTTTCTCAGGTAAAACAAAAAGGTGTGACGGATGCGGATAATCGAATTACATTGTCAATTTTTTTGATTCCTATGTGTCTAAGGGTCTTAGGGTCGTATAAAAAAAAATTAAGCATGACTTGCTTAAAATTAATATTTAGAATTATTGAGGATATTAAGGGGGTATTCTAGTCTAGAAACTCGAAAAAATCGATTTTTTTTTTGTTTTCATATTTTCAAAGTTTAACTATTCAAGAATATGCCTACAAGAGGATTTTTCAAATTTGTATCTTTATATTTGGTGTTCACTTGCATCCAGCTCCTAACAATTGAATTCTAAATTCCAAACCACATGGACGTATGGACTTTAAGGGGTAACGCTTCTGTAATGGCTAAAAAAAAAAAGGTTTTTTCACGAATTTTTTCTCGTAAAATTAAAGGTGTTTGAAAAAAACCTTTTAAGGGTATTATCAGGCATACATTGAACTTTATTGATAAATTTTTGACAGCTAAAAAAAACAAAATGGCGGCTCCACACCCATCTTCCCGGGACATGTTTCGGAGCAAGTTTGACGCGCTTGGTGGCGATCTTCATTTTCAAAGAAAAAAAAAATATTTTCTCGCACGGGACCTTTTTTTCGTCTTATTCTAGAGGGTTTAAACTATTTTTTAAGCCAATAAAAAAAAACTATTTTTCAAAAAATTTACAGTGGTGTTACACCTTAAACGCGTTTTTCTCGAAACTGCCTTTTTCAAGACGATGCCCACGATTTCTCAAGCTCTACTGGACCGATTTACTTGAAATTTTTTCGAGAGTCTTCTTTATAGACTTGTCTATGTCCGGAACTAGCCGCATCCCAAAATTTCAATTTTTACTATTTTTAAAAAATTCGAGTCAAAAAAGTGGTACAAAAATTGTTTTTTTTAGGCAGCGGCCATTTTGTGAAAAAAATTTTTTTCAACTTTTCCCTAGTTCCGGACATAGCGGCATTACTCTAGACTAATAATCTTTTTTATTTTTTTTCGGATTGCTAGGCGGGTTGGAATCGTGGGCATGATCATGCGCCAATTTTTTGAGGCCCTCCACTTCATCAGCTGCTAATTTTTTTAATTTTTAATTTTTCTCTGTATTCTTGCAATGTTAATAAATAACTCATAAAAAAATGGATAGAAAAATATTGATTGCCTTTTTTTTACGGCACTTCAAAAATTACCTAAAATTCGGGCCGCTAGACTAGAATACCCCCTTAATCACCCGAGAAAAGTATTAGTATGACTCACATATTGCTGTTGTATGGCAGGAGAGATAAAGGATCCCAAGCACGGTGGCCCATTGAGATAACCCGCTAAATAGGAGAAGCTATAAAGTCGAAAAGAAACTATAGGTAGAAGGAATAAGCCCAGGGCCGAGTCAGGTAGGATTCCAGCTCACGACCCTTGGGATGGTAGTTAGCGTGCTTACCAAATGAGCTACCTTAGCCACAGGGTGAATGTTAATTTTTTTTTAAATGTAATACATATAAATATATTAATTATTCCTAAATTAGCCTACACCCAGCATCGGGAAAGATGTATAGCTCTACGCAAAAATAAGATGCACCCTTGATGTTTAGTAGGCGACTCGTTCGCACCTCCTTCCACCTTGAGAATTTTATCAGATCTACTGGTCCCGCAATTCTAGACTCTCTTTTAATTAGTAGTTCAGATTGTAATGCACGTTTTTATTTAATGTCCAATAAATTTGCCAATCCAATGAACTGGAATATAACCTCTTTCAAAAACTATTGAGCTTTTTTATAATAAGGACCTCTTCTACCATAATCTTCTAATGTGTAGGTTTAACAAGGATGCAGTTAACTGAATAAAAAAAAAATTAAAAAAAAGGATATTCTGCAGGTGGTGTAGGACCTGCAGAGAGAATATCCTTTTTTCTTTTTAATGTTTTTACCTATCAAATATTATTAATTACAACTTCGTGTGAACTTTATCGATTTCAGATTACGGTAATGTTTGTGCAAATCCTTTTTCTAGCATGCACAAGTTTTACTTGCCCAGTTGTGTTTGTCTGATTAGTCTCATAATAAAACAGAGGAGGCGGCGTAATGTATTTTTCGCCTCAAACTCGTGTAGCGTATATATATATATAGGACAATCCTTATAGAGGAGCCCTATAGTCTCTCTGATGCAAAAGCTTAGGATAAGAGAAGAGGTTTCTAGTCTATGATGCCATTAATTTCTATAGTTAGCTTACTCTCCAAGGACTAATTAGATAAAGTGATAAGAACTGTTTTCAGTTTGTTTAGTGGCATAAGATAAATTTCCTCCTCTAAACGATTTTAATGTTTTTGTGTTATACAGTCCAACGTGGTTATATTATGTAGGTACATAAGGTATACTTATGTATGTAGGTATGTGTATCTTTCCTTTATCAATTTTGGTACTTAATATGAAATTATTTGAAAAGATAAAATCCTAAGGGTACAAGGATAAAAAGATTGCTCTCTGAAAGTGAAGGATATTATTGTGATAAGATCAATTTTCTAATGAAATTATGCCAAGTACATTTTAAGGGATATATAGGATGTAACTTAAATCTCTTAAAACATTTCTTTTTTTTTTGTTCAAATTTCACTTGAAATTTATAACACGAACAGAGAGATTTGCAAATTACGTGATGAAAATAATAAAGTTTTAGAGGTAGTTTATGGTCAGAAGTTTTTCATTCACTCCATCATTTCGTGCGATAAGTTTTATTTTGTGTTCGCTACTTTTTTGTATCATTGCTACCATGAAAAATAAATTTAGTCTTCTACATCTACATGATTTGAAAAATGTAAGCCATTAGGGATGGATCAGCAGAGCCTAATATTTAGTTCATAATTGAATCAAATCTAGTTGGTCGAAATTGACACACGTCAAATTTTATGGAGGGATTAGAAATGAGCTGGTTTATGTGGTAAATGAGGCAATTTGAACAATAGCAAATTTGATTCTAATGATTTGAACGAGCTCTTTGTATCTTACATAATAGCACTGCATTGGCTCATCCTGTGAACCACTTTCAACACCATGACGATTGCTTCTCCTTTCATGGAATCGTTTATCAAGAGCTTGAAATAGCACTATTCTTTGTTAAATCGGAATCGTAGGCCCTGATAAAATCTAACATAAATTAATAAAAATATTCCTTCCCTATCTAAAACAATATTTCCTGCACTTACTAAATCATTGCCTGGAAATTGGCAACGATTTTGCCTATTCCTAAGAAGTCTTCAGTCGCTACAACATCTGGTTTTCATCCTATTAACAATTTATGCTTCTTAGCCAAAGTACTAGAATAGATATTGTATGGGCAAATAATAGCATATGTCGAAAGTAATAACATATTGACTCGATGGCAGTCAGGTTACCGCGCAAATCGCAATTGCGAAACAGCCTGTTAAAGGTTAGTACGGACCTGCCTGACTTCTCCAAGGCTTTTGACAGAATCAACCAGTCAAGGCTACTCCTGCAGTTATACAATAATTTTGGTTTCTCCCAGTCGGCTTTTAACTTGATCAAAACCTTCCTCACGGGAAGATGCCCCGACTGTGATTCAGTTTAGGACTGTTGTTGTTCAGTTTATACATCAATGACTTACCTAGTATTATCCAACAAGAATCTATGACTAGTGTCTAGCAAATGACCTAATCTTTAATCCTGACAAGTCTCAATGCCTCACTTTGGGTGAGGGTAATTTGACCAGACCTATCCCCACCGTATTTCTCGGGGAACAAACTTTAACAATAACATGTTGATGAAATCACAAATCTTGGAATTAGGCTCAATGCAAATATGAGATGTTGTGGTCATGTCAGATCGGTTCTGGGAAGGGTTTATTGTGGGCTACGTAGGCTCTGTCTGTCCACACAAATTTTAAGTTCGAAGCTCATCAAAGCTCTGATTGTGCCACATTTTACCTTTGGGAGCCTAATCTTCCCAACATTAGACTCTACCTGCCTGCGCAGAATCAATGTTGCGTTCAACGATTGTGTGAGATTCGCCTTCGGTCTTCGTAGATTTGACCACGTTTCTGACTTTAAGACTAGGCTAGTCGAATGTTTTCTCGATATATACTTAAAGCGCAGGTCACTTCGCTTCTTCCATAAACTCATTAGTACAAGACAACCTGATTATCTTGTGAATAATATCCAACTCTAGAATTCATCACGTTATCGTAGAATGGTTCAGGAGGGCTCTTACTTTGTTCAAGGCGCTCTGGTTAAAGGATTTCTATGTAGTTAGGTAACTTGCACACTAATCTTAACTTTAATTTTCTAGTATGTAGTTTATTTATTCTGACCTCTTAATCAATTTCCTGTAACTAAACTGTACTTCAAAAGGCTGTAAGTCTTGAATTTTCTGAATAAAATGGAATTGTATTGTATTTAATTAATAGTTTTAAAAAACTTTTCTATACATTTGTGAACTTAAAAATAATAATAATTATAATTCATTTGACTACTTCTCTATACATATTTTAATTATCGTTTATGCGAATGAATTGTATTAACTTAATACTTAAAAACTTGAATTATTGATTCCAATTTTAATTCTGATGGTAAGTTATTAAAAAACTGCAATCCCTTGTACATCAAAGAATTTTGGGTTCTGCTTCTATATTCCATCTGGCGAGTCTAAAATTCTGATTGTGACGCAATTTATACGGTTGGGACTCTGCAACAGTTACAAGATTTTCTCGCAGATATTCAGGTAGTATATTATGCTTTATTTTAAAAATAAACATCATTGCTTCGTACGTAAGACGTTGTCTAACATCCATCCACTGTAAGGTCTCCAGCATAACTCGAATCGGAGTATATATGTTGCAACTCAGAATCACCCGCATCCCTTTATTTTGTAAGAGTTGAAGGCGATCCTTTATATCGTTCGAACTTGCATACAGGAGGGTCAAGCAATATGAAAAATGTGACAAGACTAATGCGTTATATAACATTAAGGCATTTTTTTAAATTTAGAGCCGGTCGTATTCTTTTCAAGAATCCCGTTTTTTTAGCTATTTTTTTTTTACAAATATATAGTCCGAATGCTCTTTAAACTTTAGTTTATTATCTATTATCACCCCGCCCAAGTAACATTTTTTCCAATTTTTGGTGACTGAAGGTGATGGGTAGTTTTATTAGGGGTATATAATGGTTACTCGGTTATATAAGAATTTCAGTGGTTATATAAGAGTTTTATAATATTACCAATTGGTGATGTAGTTATATTAGAGTTTTTTAGGTTACTAATGGTTATCGTGGAAATAAGTTACTAAAGGTTTTATAAGTTGGTGATGGAAATGTTTCAATCACCGGTCTATATAACTTAGAGTAACTATTACTAGAAGGTATATAAGAAAGTATTCTAATTGTTTTGATCACCACGTTATAAACTTATTGGTAATAAGTGTTTATTGCGGTATCTGTGGTTACCCTTATATAACTCGACAACTTTCAGTAATTTAGGTGACTTTAATAAAAATTGGGAACTTTCGGTAATACATATACCCACTATAAAACATCGTGAAATTGTTGGTGGCCCTTTAGTAACTACGGTGATCGTTATAAAAACAAATTACTTTTAGTGTCGAATGGAGCCATTGTAAAACTGTTTTTATTTATATAACATAATATAACCAAAGGGTATATAAGAACACTAACGTTTGTTTTCTTGTGACTATAATTAAGATACATAACATTACCAAAGGTTACATATTATGACTAAAGGGTATATAAAGACCATTTTCGAAGCATGGTAGTGCCTTTAGTTTATATAATAATTCTAGAAGTTTTATAAAGATCATTCAGTTTATATAAAACTACTTGAAGTTTTATAATGGTAATTAGTTCATTTAAGTACAAGCCGCCATTTTTTCATCTGTCCATTACAGATAAAAAAGAAAATGTCGGTTAAGCCAATTTTTTAAATTGCAGATATATGGCTTCCGTTTTATTTTTATATGAAGAAAATACATCTTTTTAGGTACATAACATTTCTAACGTGTGTTATGTAATTTTTCTGAATTAATGTCACATAAGTGAAAATCTTAAATTTTGTCATATTTAATTAAAATTATTAA
Organism: Dioctria linearis; assembly: GCA_963930735.1. Lineage (NCBI taxonomy): Eukaryota > Metazoa > Arthropoda > Insecta > Diptera > Asilidae > Dioctria > Dioctria linearis. The sequence goes on along the minus strand of OZ005743.1, from coordinate 168,328,453 downwards.
ATATTGCGTATTTTTGGAGCGGTCTGTATTTTTTGGTAGTATCTATGATGATATTCACAGTAAAATTTCAATTGCAGCTGAATTTCACCACATATGCCGAAAAATTGTACTTCTAAAATGTAAAAATATTAAACTCTTACATTATAAAAATACAATACAAAAAAAAAATCGAAATTCTATGTCAAGATAGGTTTCGTAAATATTTGAATATTATTGTTTTATAAAGGTAACGAAAAATAATTTCCCTAACATTTCTATCACTGAAAGAAATCAGTCTGAGAATTCCGAGCGTTGTGGAAACGTTACCATCACCATTATAAACAAAGTTTGTAAAGGTAACCGAAACGTTACTGTAACCACTGCTATGACCAAAATAAATTAATCGAGAGCACCTTGGGTTATATAAGAAGTTATATTAAGGTAACCAGAATATTTTGGTTACTCATTTTATAAAACTTTTAATTATATAACGTTACCTAAATCAAGTCACGGTAACCTTTATATAATCCTCCATTTAAGCTCTATAAGGGGTTTATAGTGGTTACAAAGACGTTTCGAGTACCAGTCTATATAACTCAAGTTATATAATTTGGTAATGGAAACTTTACGGTTACTACTATATAAAAAAAATGTTTCTTGGGCCAGATATTTAAGGCTTTCCACGCACTCAATACTTGTACCATCAATACACACTGAGATATTGTCCACGGAGTTCAACTTCATACATTTGGTCTTAGATAGATTTAATTTTAATTTGTTTGCTTTCAAACATTTACTCATGTTTTTAAGGTCCTCATTTAACTGTTCACACATAATTTTTATATATCTTCCACTTATATATATGAATTGCACTTTTAATATGTATTAATAAGAAGAGATAAGAAAGAGAATGACTCCTAACACTGATCCTTGTGGTACGCCAATATCCACTGTCAATGGGTCTGATAATATGTTATTAACTTTTGTTCTCTGCGACCTTTTCCTCCAAATACGATCTAAACCATTTAAGTTCCACTAATCGCACACCGTACATATGTAACTTTTTTAACAAAATTCCTCTGTCCACAGTTTCAAAAGCGCGTTTAAAATCTAGGAATATAGCCACCACCAGCATTGCTATCATCTATTTCCTTTTTCCATTCAAATATTAGCCAATTTAAAGCTGTTTCGCATGAATGTCCCCACCCCTGAATCCTGACTGCTCCCCTATCAGCAATTGGTTAGCTTCTATGTACTCTACTAGTTGATTCGCCACATGGCGTTCCAAAATCTTTTTATCCACAGGAAGCATATTAATTGGTCGAAACTCTTCGCACCTTATTGTATTACTATTCACTTTCTCAATTGGAATAACTGTCGACTCTTTCCAACATCTAGGAAAAATTCCTGTTTGTATAGATAGGTTTATGATTTTCATTAGGATAGGGTCTATTATCTCTATCGACTTAAAAATTATATCACAGCTCAAACCACTCGCATCTTTTTTGTTATTGCACCTTTTAATTATATCACAGATTGTAAATTCATCACAGTAATTTATTTGAAATCTAGCAGTTAATGTGGTAGTCGGTAACGAATTGAATTTAATTGAATATTATGTATATTCCTCATTTGTGGAGACATTAGCATATATCCTGATTTATACATATACACACAATAAAAATGACATTAAATGCGGCAGATGAAAAAAAAAATAATGAGAAAAGCATTTAATGGCGAAAGATCATTTTAGTCAGTCGCACATGAAATGTCGCAATATAAAAATTATTGGCAAAACACTGTTGGCACGTCATATCAATTCTAATTATCTTGATATTCTCATATATGAAGGTAGGCCTATAGGCAAGTACTTTTCAGATGTGTCATTTTCACTTTTGTTCATTTTTTTCTCTCTTTTTTCTACAAATTCCACGAGTTCACTTTATTTCATAGAATTTTTGATCTTAAGGAGGCATGTCATTTCTTGTTATATCTCCAAAGTTTTCCATTATCTTATTCATACTTTCCTTCTTCTCTCTCTTAGTTCTACTTACTTCTCCCTGATGGATTGAAAATTTTAATTATAAAATCTAAATCTCTTCTGTTTGTGTTTTAATTAAGATCCGTTCATAATTTTCAAAGATTTTATGAATTTGAGAAATTTATTTTAAGATTTTCGCACCGCATCGTCTTCTATTTAATGCATAATAATGCTTAGTAGGGGACTAAGTAATAGAATCATGTGCTTTGGCAGTGTGTTAATTAATCATTAAAATACCTGTGTGAGATTTGTGAATTTTATTTATTTTACTAAAAGTATAAGAACAACACCAATTTAACCTTTGTAGGTAGAAAATTTGAAAATTCATCAGCGAACGTGATTGCGGTGCTATATTACATGCTGCTAATACCAGTGCCAATAAAACGCTTTTGAGGTTATATTGGGAAAATTAATTAAAAAAAGAAGAAACTTTTTTTTTTATTTTGACAAGCTCGTGTTCTGAATAGAAATCAGAGACGAGATTCTAGGGGAAAATACCAACATTTTAGGGCAATAATTGTGCAAATTTTTTACTGCGTACCTGTTTTATTCATCAGAGCGGGGCACTCGTGTTGGACGGATTCGATTTCCTCTGAATCCTTACAGTTACCACAGAACTCGTTCGCCGCAATTCCCAGTCTTCTAGCATGGTCTCCTATTGTCCAGTGACGCGTAATGACCCTTACTGGATTTTATCTTGTCCACCTCCTGTCATATGCAGGCCACAATTGCCTCGCAATATGCCAGGTTTTACATGTTGCCTTTTTATAGTTCCCCCTGATGATCTCCTCTTTTAAAGCTCCGATTGAGATCCTAACATAAGCTATCGCTGCAGAGCTATTCATTTTAAAGCTCTTTTTGGTCAACTCATCAGTTATCTCGTTGCATAATATTCGTGTGGCCAGGTAACCGGCATAGGGTCATCTTGTGCCGTGTAGTCAATTTCTCAAGGCTGGTCCTGCATAACTGCACCAATTTCGATTTAATCAACACAGCATCCAGCGCCTTAATGGCTGCCTGGCTGTCTGTGTATATGCAGATGTGCCGTGCGGACTCTGTACAACACCTGCGCTCGCACTCGTGTCTTGAATCCATCCGTAAAGATAGAGATATGGGATGTTACAATTATCTCCTTCTCCTCCATATCAATCCTGGCAGGCATCATTGCAAAGACAGTCCCAACAAAAGTTAGCAAAGGTATTTTATAGTCCGTTTCTTTCCTGCAATCACTGCAGTATATCGTCTGAAGTATATTGGAATGCCTAAAACCACTCTCCATCCACCAACCCTCCGCTCTAAGCTTGACTGCGCTAATTGCCGCTAGAATCGTGCAGTGGAGATCTAGCGGGAAAACATCAAGCATGATCTCCAGTGCCGCCGTGGGCGTTGTGCGCAAACGGTTTCGGCCAAAAATTCTCTTGCACTTGTACGAGGGATTCAGAAAGTGAGTGTACTAGATTTTTATATTTTTTGTAGAAAAAGTGTATTTGAAAAAAAATTACAGGAAATTGTTGATACACTTATTGATTATTTTTAAACATAATCGCCATCCCGTTCAATGCATATGGTGAGCACAAGCTTCTTTATGCCCTCCTCGAAGAACTCTCCCGCCAGCTGCTTCCCACCATTTCAGAGCCTCCTTCTGCACCAGCTCATCGGTTGAAAATTTAATTCCGCCCATGTGTGCTTTCAGGGAAGTGAAAAGATGATAATCTAAAGGCGCCAAGTCAGGAGAATACGGGGGTGCGGTGGTTAAAATCATCCCAACCAAATGAGTCCAAGAGCGCCTCGGTGGATACGGCTGCGTGCGGTCGGGCGTCCTTTTGTTTTGAATGCTCCTTTTGAGTTTTTTTAGAGTCGCACAATATCGTTGTGCATTGATAGTCTTCCCTTGAGATAGAACGTCGACCAAAATTATGCCTTTTCGGTCCCAAAACACTGAAGCCATGATTTTTTTGCCCGAAACTTTTTGGCAGATTGGAAATCGGTGTGACGCCACTGTGATGTTTGTGTTTTTGTCTCAGGCGTATAATGAGCCACCCACGTTTCATCTCCAGTCACAATAGAACTGAGAAAATTCTCACCTTCCAATTCAAGTCGCTCAAGAAACTCGCGGGCGCTATTGACCCCGGCGGGATTTCTTACCGACATCTTTCACGCAACTGGACACTACAACGTGAGTTTATGTACTACCGTGTTTCTGCGATGCTCGCTCTAGTGTGGGGATCCCCCTCTATCGCTCAGTGTTGCCAACCCTAAAAAAAACAAGAAACCACGGCCCGTTATGATCAAAGTACACTTACTTTCTGAACATGTCTCGTATAATGCCACATTGACCTTTTTAACATGTTCTTTCTTCTAGTGAATAGGACAGGCGGGAGTATACAAGCTAACGGCAGTATGACAGAATACAGCACCATGCCGACAACGATAGTAAATCCTGGTCTTCCAGTCATTAACACACACACATGCATGTATGGGACAGCCCACACTGGTATAGAAATTGTTGACAGTTTTACCATGTTTCCTACCCTAGGTTTCGAAAACCCTCTTGCTCATTTGCATTTCCATGAAATGTCACTGCATGTTTTATCATGAACGAATGGTGTATTTGGATTGGTTAAAAATACATTAAAGTTTTTAAATATGACGCGCAGTTCCAAATGGTATTCATTTAGTTATATAAATTGCTGTGAAATGCAATAATATCATCTAGGTCTTCTAATCCCTTGTGTAACAAAGAGTAGAAATAGTACATTCGATACATTCTACCATAGGACTTTTCAATTGATGCGCCTTCCATTAAAACGGGTTTTCTTCTATTTTTTCATGGTCTTCTTTTATGACACGTTCCCTGAGGATCCTTTAAAACATTGAAAAATCCCCCTTCTATCATCAAAAATAAAAATTCAGAACATGCAAATGTACATAATAAAATGATCGAGCGATATTAATGAATTTACTGATGATAATTTCCATCATTTCATTATTGCAACAAGCAAATAATCTAATAACTCATCGAACTGCTCATTAAGTGATCATGGCAAAAGTCATATGTTAAAGAAAAGTACATACATTTATAATGACTTTAGGCCCAAGTCCTTCATCTAAAGGCGCATTAGCAACTCATCGATGAAGTCATCAAAATGTGTCTACTAGGGTGCCCCCCATACTAATTACAAAAATCATCATGTTTGTAAATGTTGAAGAAATTATAGAAAAATAAGTGTTGATGAGCCTTCCAATGAGCATTTAGTAAATCTCATCAAAAGTCTCATTAAACATCATGAAACTCCTCCCTATATACTAAGCCAGGAATAAATAAATTGACATGATAATAACATTCTTACTAGGATAAATTTTATTTTATTTCCGTATTTTTATTTTCCGAATTTTTAATTTGTTAATTTTAAAATTTAATTTCGTAATTTGTTCGTCCGGGAGCAGATTGTCGCCATAATATGCAGAACAAATCTTGCGCCTCAGTGTCCTTGCAGCTGTTATTATGTTTCTTAGTCGACCTCTCAGTAAAATTAGTAGGTATAGTAAACTGATCGTTATTCTCATTTATTAACTCATGAAAAAATTGAAAAAATTATAAAAACATGAAAAAATTTAAAAAATGAAAAAATTGAAAAAATTATAAAAACATGAAAAAATGAAAAAAATGAAAATATTGAAAAAATGAAAAAATTGAAAAAAATATTAGTGCTTGATGTCTTGGCAGTTGCCCCTCACCACATATATTCATCTATGACCCTACATATGGCAGGTGCTGTTGGTTGGCGAAGCGCTGTGTGATCACCTGTTGGGAGTTTCTCCACCAGTGAACCCCTGCACGTTACTAAAGGGTTTCTTTACCGTGAGCTTTGTGCGGGAACTGAGTGTACTTTATTGTTTGGTATCCCATGGTAATGTTATACCCGAACAGAGCTCTGCTGACCTCTACTTTTGTTTTATAGATTTTGGAGGTCTTTAGGTCTGTTCTGCTATTTTTTGTTGTATGTTGTTTCCATTTTCTGTGTGTTATTGACTAAGTGTTTGTGGATTAGTGTGTTGTATTGTGTTCTTATTTTATTAAGTTTTATTATGTTACTAATAAAGTGTTTTCATGCAGTGTACTGTGTTATGTTTTTATTTTTATTTTGTGTACTATTGTATTATTAGCTAAGTGCTCTCAGCTAAGTATTTATTTGCGTATATTTTTCTTTTCAATTTTATATGTAGATTCCTGTAATTTATGTGAATAAATTATTCTTTTATTTATTTATTTATACGAATGCACTTTATTGGATATAAAATTATTTTAAACTTGTGAACAACTGCAAATCAAGTAAACCAAAAATGGTCTATTATATGTGTGTATTTTTATTGACCGTTATTCATACTTTAATTAGGTTGTCATGGCTAATTTTAGTGGTTGTCTTATCACTCTAAATTGTTCTAAATGCAAGATATGCTTCACTTATCTATGTGTGCGTTCGTGACTGTTCCTTAATAACGCCGAATTAACTATTTTCATTTATTTGTGGTGTTGGTGTCACCCTCGTTACGTCCCGATAAATGTAACGATGGTGGCCACCAACTTGAGTGGGCTTTAGCATATTAGTCGAATATGTCGCCGCCGATTATATCCTATTTTTGCAATACATTATATTGCATATTCTGCCGTGTAGGCACTTTATTGACAATACCATAACGTTTTCTGCTCCTGCCACAGATCGTCATCAGTGGTTTTTAACTAATTTTTTGAGTGAAAGGTTATAGATATATATTATTCTAGTCATTATTCCAGTTCTTATGCCTGGCTGATATTAAATATTAAATTGATAGTGAGGATATTATATGAACCTGTTTAATTATTCATATTGCGTGCTAAGGTCCGTAAATCCACTTGAATGTATTTTCCGATATCTGTAGATCCTACATCTAAGTCATTCTTGCTTGTGATAATTCTATTTTTTCTTTTTTCGGTCGCCCTATTCTTAATCTTTTTTACTTAATTTTGTTTTATCTATCTCCTGCGAAATTCTATCGTGTATTTTTTATATATATTTTGTCATGCTGCAATGTCTAAGCATGCGTTCAGCATCATTTTTTGCATCCATTAATGTCCGTGTTCTTTCATGTATTATTGCCTTCAGTGATTCTATATTATTTAGCTTGACTTATTACCTTTTTCAATTTTTTATATATTCTTTTTTTATATTTATTTTGATTTTTTGTTTTATTCCAGCTTATTTTATAATTTTTCTTGCATTTATTTCCGTGTGAATTCCGTGTTCTGTGTTGTCATGTCTAACCACATGCAGTTCGCAGAATTTTCATGAACCTTTGCGTTTGTCATTTATTCAGGTTGTTTCTTTTTCTTTTTCATTTATTTTATTTTTTCAAATTTTTTCAATTTTTTCAATTTTTTATTTTTTCATCAATTTTTTCATTTTTTCAATTTTTTTCATTTTTTTGTAAACTGATCGCCATTCTCATTTATGAATTCATCACGACACTCATATGTTCATTAATAAGCTCATCTTGATACACATTATAGTATACCTACTAATCGACGGGCTTATATAATATTTTAATATAATCTGAGTATAACATGGGAAGCTACGACAGGATGAATTCCTAACACTAAAGTTTTAAAATTTGCGATGCCAACTGAAATATCATCATCAGATTATGTTCAATTTAATTCGTGAACAGAATATTTAGTCAGGAAATTACACCACATTAATTCCTAATCTTATGCCATATTGTAACCGCGCGATACTTAACAATTCCACCCCATAACTTTCAGGGATAATTCCAATTATTTAATCAATTAATTCACCGTAACGTCAGAGTTCCATGAGATACATAATAATATGCAGGAATTTACCTACCTAGTTGTTAGCAAGCAGATAAATGTATAGGTGGAGAGCATCATGAAATAAATATACACGTAGCAAACTATAATCCTTACAGTGCCCTAGAAATTATGCTTTTCTCCTTTCTCGCTGAAACTGGATACCTAGGCATATCTACCTAGGTATACATACCAAGAAACATGCATTCGCATTTATATATGAATGACAACAGGAATTTGTGGCAAACATCGGATGTCCCAGTTACAAACTCATCGGGCATATGCCAGGATAAAGTCCGTTGTCGATTATCAAAGCAATTAAGATGAATATCTCGTGGGAGTTTTGATAAATTGCACACAATACATAACCGCTTAGATATTTTCAAATATCCGCTACTGCCACCGCCAGCCATCGTTGTCGGTCTCGTTTAAATTTTCAACGCCCGACATCGTTGTTAGGAATCAATACGCAAATTGTGCAGAAATAATTTTGTCCTTGCTAAAATTTGTGTATAAATTTTGGCCTGAAGTCGAATAGATTACCGCACACATACCTAGGACAACATAATATTTTAAAATGGTATGGGGAGTAATCCAAGGATATGCTAAATTCGATTCAAATAATCTCAATTTGGCTGCTGCTATATGAATCAGATTGCGTCGCTACACCCAGCTAAATTTAATTAATATTCAACAACGATCGTTCGCATTAGTATAGGAAGTGAATGGAAAACTTTTCATCAAATACACTTTCAGGAAGCTCCAATCAATTGATTGCATATTTTTTAATTAAGAGAAATGAATGTATGCCGATAGAGTTTTGTATTCAAATCAAAACAGATTTTGTGATTTAATCAAAAATGATAGAGGCGTGAGTATCGAGACGTGTATCCGGCAAAAATTTGTACATTGGAAGTGCGACATGGTCATATCAAATGCGACATGGTCATATCAAATTCAACTGGCAACGGGGTCTTCTAGTGCTATAAAGAATGAAGGAAATCTAGCGTAACGTTTAGTAATTGGAAGAATGTGTTCTTATACACACGTGTGCTTACATTGTTCAAAATGAATAAATCAAAAGAACGTGCCGTAATCGCTATTCAGTCTTTGTTGGATTAATCTTGTGTGTACCACCAAAAGAAGACATCAATTTCGGACTTTTTGTATGTGCTTAAGAGATAGTTACGTATAGGGGATAGATTCACGTGAATTTTCGTTTTTATATCATATATGGAGGGGAGGATGGTAAGGGTAACTAGTTATACATAAATGTAACCATTCTAAATTTTAACAATGGAAGACTACCAGAAAATCGACGTAACCTTTACAATTTTTTCGTTAATTTGACATATTCAATTGGGTAAAATCTTCCACTTTTTCGAAACCTTGTTATTATGGCAAGAAAATGTTTTTTTTTTTTTGTATATAATAAGACCCTTCCCATTCAATACATATACCCTTGTAAGACCTTTTGTCAATATATCACACCACCGTAATTTTTCTCCTCTTGAATATCCTCAGAATTGTCGAGATGATTTATTTGGTCATATTTTTGCGAATTGTGCAAACATAATATTTAGATGTATATGTACAAAAATATACATTGAAATTGTGTTTTTAGATCCAGCTAAAATACACAATTCTTGCTTTTAGATTTATTTTCGTCTGTAATTCTCAAATAAAGTAATGGGGTATATGTGACCCCGACCCATTCAAGGAAAACTTCTGTATTATTGGGAGTAAAAAGTTAAGTTTAAGTTTTTCGAGTTGAGAAAAAAATTAAATTTAAGTACGACTAGATTCCATTAGCATTAATTTAATATCAAACAACTCATCCGGAAAAACTAAGCCCTATTACCCCTATGAATTTATTGCAGAAGTGATTTTAGGGTTATGTGTTGACGCTGAGAAAATGTTAATATACCAACAGGATGTCCCGTAAGAGGTGTGATACTCGAAGGCTATGGATAGGTCATACTAGACGAGTAAAAATTGTATTGTCAGGGGGGAGAGGATCCTAACGGGACTTAAAAATATGTGGGTATGTTTTCATAGGTAACCCTGTAACTTCTGAACGCTACACCCTATGATGATGATCTAAACTTTGGTAGATAGATAATCGTGGGACCCAATGGTCTATTAAACCCCCCCCCCCCCTCTGTTTTGAAGTTATGGCTAAACAAAGTTAAGATTTCAGAATTCTTACTCGTTTTTTTTTTAATTAACTACTATTTTTATCGAAAAACACGGCAGCAATATCAATTTTTCATATTGCATTTAAGAATCCCAAAATCTTAGCTTCAAAAATATTACCTATATGAACTGTGTACTGAAAATGTAAGCCTTTCTGCGTTTTTCGTCATTTCCTAAACATAATTGCCTACTTTCTGGCGCTTATTGAACTTTTAAAGCCATTTTCACTGGACATGCTTAAGGAAATATAGAAAGCTGAAATTTTGTAGACGACGATTTCATAAAAATAGTAAATATAATTTCAAAAATTGGCTAAATCGGGCAGCCCTTTCTTGGTGTTTTCGTATAAAATTTTGGGTAGGTTTTTTACGTATATACTGTGAAAGCGATCAGTGCTGGATGTTTTTATTAGACTGAAAAGTTCTTCAGAATATGAAATCCTATGAAATTGGTTATAATTATTTTTAATGTCCGATGAACCGTTCTAGAGATATATGCAAAAACCACTTTAATAATAAAACTTGCACTGAAGGATGACCATACGAAATTACGTTCGGATATTCATCTTAGGGTGTCATAAAAATTGGTCTTAGACCAAATCTAGCTTCTCTACTAGCAGAGCTGGGCAAGTACCAAAGTAAAAGTACTTAAGTACAAGTACCGAAGGCCTGAGTAGTTCAGCGTAAGTACAAGTACCGCATGTATGAAAAGTACTTGTAACTAAGTACTAAGTCTATAAAAAGTACTGAGTACTTTTTTAGAATCTTTGTACGTTGGCTGTAATATAATGAAGTTTATCGAGATCAGTTAATAGATATTAATAAATAAATACCTTTTGAAAACTATAATATGTATACTAACCCTGTGGCTACTATTTATAGTTTTTTATAGTTTTCGGCGCTGCTGGTAGAGTAAAACTTTCGCCTCTTGTTACACTCATAAAAACTATTAGAGGTCCGCCCAAGGACGTATTATCGCCTCCAATAATGCATAACAATTCTTAGGTAAAAATGTCCAATAAATGTTTAAGAAAAAACTCAGGTCTTCCCTACATCAGGTCGAGGAATCGTTTATTTTATATTGGAGCGAGGCATTGCTTGCTTACCCTTGGTTATGTCCACTGACGTATATAATATGGGCTGCTTACTTTTCTATTACACGTGGGCACAATTGCTTATATCAAAAAGAGTTCTTACGTCGGTGCCAACATTGAAAGGATCATTTCCGGGAAGTTGAAAAAGTGTGCATGCAGCTCGGAAAGTGGTTTTAATAAAACATTTAGAATCTATCTAATCTATATCTAATGAATATATTGTCTTTGTTAAAACACTTTTAATCAATAACAACCATAAATAATTAATTTAAAAACATTAATTTCGACGACCCCACTTCTTTATTTGTTGTTTACAGCTCTCTCTCTCAGTTGCTACTTGGTGCTTATACCGAAAGAGTCAGCAATATAGAAGCGATCCCACTTTCTGCAGTGAATTTCTATGAACTTAGTCAGTCCATTTATAAATGTCAGTGGTTATGTCATCAAATCGAGGCATCGTCGATTTTATATTCGAGCGAGACGTTACTGGTTTTTGTTCTACTTGCACAGCCTTCTTTGTATGTTATTAGTTTGCCTAAGATTCTGCCTTGTCCCGTGAGTGCGGCACATGCTTTGACAGTTCTTTACGTGCTTTAAAACTCAACAACAAAAAAGGAGCTGGTACTTAAGTACAAAACTATGTCTTAAGTAAAAGTAAATAAAAGCAACTACTTATGTTCAAGTACTAAGTAGGGCATTTAAAAGTATTGAGTAATAACTCTTAAGTAACGAGAATGTACTTTAAGTAGTACTTAAGTCTTTTTTGACTTAAGTATTGCCCAGCTCTGTTTACTAGTTAGTATTTTATTTTAACTCAGTTATTTATCGAGTCCCCAAGGAGTGCTCATGTTTTTTCGTATAATTGAGACAACAGATTGGTTCACGCTATGTGTTTACGACTTAAGTATTGCCTCATTGCAACATTCGAGGGTGCACGCATTTAATTTTTTGTAAAGTCTATCAGTGAGGATAGACAAAGCAGATATATGTATGTAGGATAGTTTTTATCTCATCATCATCATCATCATCCATCATGCATCATCATCATCAGTTAGTGAACAAAGAATTTTTAACCGTTGCACTTTTTCCATTGTTATCTAATTTGAGTAGATTATATAGACAGTTACACAGTTCAGTTGAAAATCGAAAGTGAACATGAACGGTAGAAAAAGCAAAAGAGTATTAATCGAGTGCAATCGTTGATAAAAGTGCACTAATATTAATAGGTATCTTATAGGACTAAGTGGTACTAACTAAACTTAATTATAAATATTTAAACTAAGCTTTTACTGAATTAACTACTTAAAACTTAAAATAAATAATTGTTAACTAGTGAAATAGAAGGAGTCTGTTATTTTTCAAAATAAAATCATCTTACATGTAATATGGTGCAACATATTTAAGGCCTTAGGCCACCCTAGAATTTTTGAAAAATCCATTTTTTTCCTTTGTTTTAAAGGGTCCCTTAAGGCCTCAAAAATGATGTCCTAAAAGATTATGGCCGAGAAAAATCTTTAAACTCCGTTTTCGAGCGCTAGGGAGAAGGTCCGTTAAGGGACTAGAGCAGGTATACGGCAGATGTTATTGAAAATATTTATTTCCTGACTAGTCTGGGGGGTTTAGAATTGTGGAACGGCTGTTTCAGACAGTTAGGCACGGCCTGAGACAACTTACATCTAGATGTGCAAAACCTCAGAAAAACGCGGTCCAACATAAACGAGCTAATTATTCATGATTTTCTACTACTCAAAACTTTAAACGCGTTTATCTCAAAACTACATTTTTGTAGTTGGCCGGAAACATAACTCAGACAATTTTCAACCGATTGACTTGAAATTTGGAATATATCTTCGAAAATATATTGCCTATAGAAGTACGTAGGATTTTTTTTTTATATTGCATAGCTCATTTATTATTAACAATTATCTGACAATTTTTTAGGCAAATTTCTCATTTTCCACTTTAGAAGTGCGCCATTTTGTAAAAAATCAATATATCGAAAAAATCCTACGTACTTCTCTAGCTTATACTATATATAATCGAAAAAATTCAGGCCCTAATCATGATTCATTAAATTACAGGAGCTGTTATTCCGGCCGTGGAGCATAGAAAAAAAAAGACGTCGTCGCAAAAACGCTGTACCGCCGCCATTTTGAAATAAATTGCCTCAAAAAAAATATTGTATGCAGTTAATGATATCTATAATAAAGTTCAATTTCTGTAATCTCGATTTATTTCGTAATATTTCTGAAAAAAAAATCCAAAAAAAAAACTATTTTTTTCAGCCCCTAGGGTGACCTAAGGCCTTAAATGAAATATTATTTAAATATTTTTTAACTCCTTTCTTCGAATTCTTCGCGATTTTTTTTTTTAAATTTGAGACCTTTCTAAATCCAACTCCAAACAAGCTTCAAGTAATTAAATGGCAACGCGACTTCAATAATAATAATTTTCGCATCAGAAAGAATTCTATGAAAATTCGAATTTCATTTTCGAATTTCGGAAATCAACACGGCTATCTATACACTGTGAGAATTTCATTCTTATTGATTTTCGAATCCTCAGGTTATAAAAAAAAATGATGGTGGTATATTTTTCCATTCAATCTTCCCCACACACTTGCAATTACAAAATACCATTGCATTTGAAGAATCCATGGATGTTTTTTATGTTAAGCCCTGGGCACACCGGTCACTGGGAGCGGCAGATTTTATCCAAATGTACTCTAGTTCCGATGTAGAAGCTGGGTTATTAGTAGCTCTGGTTGAAGAAAAACAGAAAAAAGTTGTTTCGAATGAAAAAGAAATTTTGTCGCCAGCGGCAAAATTGTGTTTTTGAGTAATCTCAAAAAAAAGCTATTTTGATGCGCCGTGCCGAGTCCCCAAAAAATAAATGTAATTTTCTCTGATAGAAAGGAAAAATCAGTTTAATTTCCCCAAATCAATGGAACATTCAATGAATTTAGGTATTTGGCACTAGAAAACCTATAAAGTACGTAAAATTATCGAAATATTAGATCTTTTGGATATGAGGAAGAGAATATTCAATAAATTAGGTATTATGCTGCATTTTTAATGGAAACATATTTTCGTTTATATAATTTACACATTGTTTTTGAAAAGAAGTCGTATATTGCTTTTCAATATTTTGTTTAAACATGTCCAGTGCAGCAATATAACTTCCATACTACTTAGTAGTATGGACCATAAGAAACGAGCTATTCAGCTCATTCTTACGTTTTTTTTTAAAAGGGGTGGTCTTCCATCCCTTTCACCTATGGTTGGGAGTGGTACGGTGCCATCACCTATTCCCTACATTTTAGGGAATAGTCCCTACATTTTAGGGGAAAAAACAAAACACCAATTTAAAATTCCCTATATTTTAGGGGAAAACATAAAAAAAAATATGAAAATTCCCTACATGGGGGGGGGGGGGGCCAAAATTCTCTACATTTGAGGGAAAAACCTACCTACATTTTAGGGATAAAAACCTAATCGTAGTTTTCCAATGTGGAGCTTTCCCTAATCTTATCGACAAATGCCTAACCTGTGTGGCAATAAAACATAGTTTTTGTTTTTAATTCAAGGTCCTGCATCCAATGAATATATATAAATCCTACAATAATGAAACACTCACTACTGAATACGACATTATACGCAGAGACTATACAAGAATATATGTTTTTTCATAAAAATAAATATGATCAGCTCGATTCCTCAATTCCGTCTTTCTTACATTAAATATAATATCCAAATACATCACCTTACATAAGCCAGTCACATACATACATACTATTAATAAATATGTATAGTTTACCTGAAATAAAATGAAATAAAACATTAATTAATTGCAATAAAGGAAAGTTTAAAATGAGTAAAGTTAAATAATGAATTATTTAATAGAACTGCCTTTGTATGCATGCATTCCGTATTTGCTACAATACTTGATGGACAATGCATTCACATAAAGTTCATATATTAATGAAGCTTTGGAGGAATAATGGCGAAGTTATTTGGCAAGAGTTTCATTCAGGTAGTGACTATCGTAACAGCTGTTAACCCACCAGCGATTTAACTCACAATCTTGTGTGTAGTTGCTTTTTTTCTTTAGTTGCAAATTTTTTTAAATACCTACAGTTGCGGAATTTTGAAAAATATCACCAAATTTATCAGAAAAGCACTTATGAAGTAGAATTTTTTTTTTTTTTTCAGAAATCTCATGTTTGAAAATGTAAGGTTTCCTTTGAGATAACTGACACACCCCATGCGACTGAATTTTCAATTTTTCATCGGCAATAGTCGTGAATGCTGCCGGATTAATGGTTTTAAAAATGTTGGATCTGGCCTGGCCATTTTATCCTATTGCTTGAAATGTAGTCATAGAAGTAAATCAATCAACCAAGAATTGAAAACAAATGTTTGTCATTCCTGTTAATCTTATAAATAACAAGGAAAAAATTAATATATATATAGTGGCAAACTAAATTTTTGTATGGCAACTTTGATGGTGGGTGTAAAATCCAGTTTGCTTTATGTAATGTATGTATTCCAAGTATCCCATCTTTCCCACAGGGAGCAAAATGGTGAGATTTTTCTTTTTAATAATTATTTTTATTGCTTAATACCTCTTCAGAGTTGGTTTAATTATAGTCAAATTAAAAGAATCATAATTATTAAAGAAAAAAATTAAGAATTGAAATGAAAACCCGTGTTTTTCGCATTTCAAACTTTAACAAACCCGTCTTGCAACACCTTCCCCTGCTGTGATCGAAACTATGAAGTTTTTAAAAGTGAAAAATTTTGAAAGATTTTGAATTGTCAGAACTTTTATAAAGCTGCATAAGAGATATCCCAAATATGAAAATAAACTGTGGTAGGCGATCAGAGATAACCAAACCACACAATCACACTGATGAGACCTCTCTGATCGCTGAATCGAAAAGTTCGATTTTTTCTGTATTTTCAATGCATTTTAGAAATTCATTGAAATTATTTTCAGTGAATTTCAATGACACGAAAAATTGTCCACATAAAAAAAATAAAAGTGATGGAAAAAATGTGGTCCATAAACATGCGCCATCATGGTTCGAAACCGTAAATTCCGCCGGGATGCTATTTTGAACTATTTGAATAAACGCAACGACGAATTTCCATAAGAAATAATGGCACGCATCGAGAGCTATTGAAATGCGGTATGATCGCATATTTGCTGGTAAAACTTACATTATTACGCGTCGCGTGAGACATCAGGAAGACCGGTTTCTTGCGAAATAGACCGTCCTATGGAGTACATTTTCGATTATATTCATAACAACACTGACGAATGTCAATTTAACCTGAAAGAGCTGGAAGAAATGATCGAAGGATGCTTTACTCCGGATCGAAGAACAAAAAAACAACATCTACAAGAAGAGGATAGGGCGACGAAATTGTAATATTTGACGCACCAAGATTGGAGACGATAATGTGTTTTGCTTTTGAAACTGGTCACAAAATCCTCTTGCAAGTCTAGTTTATGAAGCAAAGCAATCTTACCGCCAGGAAGGAAGAGAGATTGAGAGTTGTTCGTGAAGCGGCTGCAATTATTTTACAAGACATACGTGCCACACCGTATGGTACGAGGTCGTACCCCTTCAGATAATTTCATGGATAACGTGGATGATTCCATCCCCACTTCTTTTAAGATGCTACTCGATGGAATTATTTTAAAATCCAAAATGTGACTATTTCAGCCGTGGAAAAGGAAATGCACTCCTATCCGCAGCTCGTCGGTGCTTTGTTGTTCCTTATCGCAAGCGTAGAAGCATTGGTTCTAGGGAAAAAAGTCGGTTGCAACTTAATAAAAATGGAATACCGAAACTATTTGTTTGAATTGGGTATTCAACGAAATGGGATCGAAACGATATGTAATAGGTAATATGTAGCTGATAAAGTTTAGGTTTTAAGTCCTTAGAAATTGATAAGAAATCTGGCCAATCAAAGAGGTAATTTTTATAATTTTTATTAAACAATTGCTGGAAAAAAATCCAGATTAACAAGAAAGAAAATATAAAATTTGTATTATAATGTAAAGCATGTTATGTTTAAAAAAAAAACCCTTCAGAACGGAAACAAAACGAACCCCTTCGAGTCGAAGGTCTGTAGCTCACATTCTTCTTTATGTCTGATGAGGGTTATTTTAACCTGACCTAAACAGATATGTTAATAAGCAGAACTGTACACGGAGAGAAAAATAAAAATTCATAACAAACTCACGTCGCGTTTAAAATGCATATTCGATTGAATTCGTTTCATTCAACTACGTTTCTATCAAATTAAACGAAATTATTTTGAAATTGAAAGATTTTCCAAAAACGCGTAAACGTCTGAGCGTTTAAATAAAATAAGTAAAAAACGAATTTCCAAATAAAACTGAGGCCAAGCCGCATGAAAAAGTAGAAAATAAACTTTTCTTCAAACACAGAGGTGGACTCAGATTTTTTGATTGGGACATTTCACTTGAATATTTTTTTTCTTCATGAATCAAATCACTTATTACCTCTGATTGCTCATACTGAAATATATCGGTGATTGTCGGCGAATAAAATCTGAGTCCATCTCTGTGTGTGAAGAAAAGTTTATTTTCTACTTTTACATGCGGCTTGGCTTCAGTTTTGTTTGAAAACTCGTTTTTTACTTATTTTATTTTCTGCCTTTTTCACGTTAACTAAATTGTTATTACGTGCTGCATGGAGATATTTTAAAACAATTTTCTGACGGCTGAAAAGACACTGATTTACTGAATTTTCCCGATTTTCCATGTTTTTCACAGACTTTTCCTATTACTATGAAATTTTTTTTTTAAATTTACATAAATTTTCCTCGGTTTTTCGTGCAAGTTTTCATGATTGTTGAAGAGAAAATATTAATGCCAGTAGGACGGAAAAAAAATGATTCCGCATAGCTTATAAAACTTTTATGTCGGAAAATTCCGGAAATTCCAGAAAAATTGGAAAATTCTGCATTTTTTCTGAAACAGATTTATCACTAATCATATACCGATGAAAATTTTTCCGATGATTTTACCGCTTTTCCGGGTTTTCCATAGAGTTTTCCACAAAAGCAACTTTATGCAACTCATTTCGCTCTACAACTTTGTCTTAGGTTGCAAAACGGTCAAATGCTTCCTTGGTCGGAAAAACTCCGGAAAAGCGTTTTACATGAATTTTCCTCGATTTTTTCTACAAGTTTTCACCATTGTCGGAGAGAAAGTAATGACGCCAGTTGATAGGGATCGTGCATAATTTAGAAAACTTTTTTACAGGAAAATTTTCCGGAAAAGTCAGAAATTCGGGATTTTTTTCGGAAAAATCGGAAAACTCTGATTTTTCCTGAAACGGATTTATCACTAATCAAATTTGTACCAAATTTTCAAATGATTTTTACCGATTTTCCGGGTTTTCCATGAAAATTTCCGGTTCAAATTTTGATAGATTCAATTGTCACGCGACATGAACTTGTGTGCCAAATTTCAGCTCGCTGTGATGACGAAAACTGGTCTACGAGAGTGTCGAAAATAGTAAAAAAGAAATATATAAATAAATATACAGACAGACAAATTCGTGTACGAGTTAAAGGGAATGGCCGCAAAAAGGCTTTCAATTTGACAATTCACTATGAAATGAGAAAATAATTCGTATTGAATACTTTGACGTTCAGTATGATAGCTAAATGCATTTGGTTTTTCATTAACCGGAATGTTATTTGTTTTGAAAATAAAACATTTTCACTTTGATCGTCAACAGAGTTAAATTTAGTATTATTTTTGAAGCTTTACTTCAGTTCGTTCACACTTCGAGTCATGAGTCTGCTTTTCGCAACTTAAAGGTTTTCTTTTAACTATGGTATTTCGCCTATGTTCAATCATTTAAATACCTTTTTAGAAGCTGAATTTGGAATTGAGTACATTAACGAAGCGCATACTGTCGAAGTTTTTCCCAGTTATCATAAGAATTATAGCAAAATTTCAGGCAAAATTCAAATTGTGGCTGAAACAAAATTTGGTTCAGTTGTTAAACTTTAAGTGCCATTGGCGCCGTTTTAAACTCGAAATCGTTTGGTTTAAACAATGATTCCGTTCAATTTGACATGTTCATTTTTCTCCGTGTAGGATAATTATATGGGCTATAGCAAACTAGCAAATCTTTCAAGAACGACAACTACATCCAGTGTGGCGCGCAGTTATTTGTCAAAAAAAAAAAAAAAAATTAAATTGCATAACCACCTAGAGCTTTCTGCTCCAGTTTATACTTTTATATTTTTTTATACTATAGGAACCTGTAAACAAACTATTTTTACAAACTACAACATGTGTGTATGAAAAGTTACATTAAGTGTAACCTGATATTCGATAAATAAAATTTTGTGAAAAAGATATTCAACTTTAATTTTGCGTGGAAATCTATGCCCCACCCTGTACATTATAAGTACATATACATATCTCAATTATAACAATTATTATGGGGCTTTTTTTTTATTATTTAGAGATATTTTTTTATACATATTTTGCGGTATAAAAATGTTCCATACATATTTGTTATTGTAACTCAATAAACTTATTTTATTCCAAAGGAAAATCCTAATATAACTTGACCACATACATAAATATGAATGAATGGGTATGGTCAGAAATTTTCCCACAACATAAATAAAAAAGTAAAATCCTTTAAGAGCCAGATAATCTGATTTTTATCCTTTGATATACTTCTCAACTTTCAATAGAAAAATATAAAATCCATAATCGTACTCTAGTAGCCAATCCAGCATAATCTCATTCAAATTCTTTCATATTCATCTCGAAATCGAAATTTCCACACCTACATCCCCCGTCACATTCACTACAAAAAAAAAAAAAAAGTGGAATGAAATATGAACACAAAACATGAAAGCTTCCTCTCATCTGACGGATTTTATACCTCTGGCCTTTCTTCACATGCCAGGGACGGAATATTAACAGTGCACCAAATAAATTTGAATTGAGAGGATATCACGTCCCGAAAAAGCCGAATGTGGACATTTTCTCATTCGACCGAAAATGTTGAAAAATGTTATCCCCGGTAAATTTTAGTTCAATTTTAAAAATCACCTTCAGCAGGGATATATCCGTAATGCAATTGCTGTTGTTGGTTTCGACAGTAATATGTAGTTGGACTCTTTGAATGGGATTACATACTCACATTCAAGTTGGAATTTTAGGTCCCTGCCGAATGGTAAAGAGGATCAATAAATTCAGTACGTAATTAATTGTCGAAGTATGCTACTGTGGTAAATGACTTGTCACAATATTCGAAATAAGATTGAATTAGTGCGGCAATATTCACTATGAGAGTTGTTGAGAAGATTTGCAGTTTTTGTGTGCCTCAAAATCCCAACATTTCTATGTATTTTTTGATATACTGTGACATTGTCCACCCAACATAAATCACTGCCTTTTGGGACAGGGTAGTACATTCATGACATTGTTTTCATTTTATTTGAACGAAAAGGCTGAAAAGGTGATGTGACGTAAAGCAATGGCTTTTCTTTTTCTAAGTTCAAAGTTACCCGAAGAGAGATAGGATTTTTATTTTTGAATTGCAGGTTTATGGCCACAGTTATTTATGACTTTTTTTCTGATGGTGTATGAAGTATTTGAACCATGTGTGGCAAATTTATAGACCTGACACTTCATTATGTTTTCAACATGATAAATATGCTGAATTGAGTAGCATAATGAAATATGATGGTTTTTATAAGAACCGTTTTGCACAGAAGTGTATTCGAAAAAAAAAATACTTCTATCCAACAATTTTGCCTAAAGTTGGTAATCTCTCGTCTGAGAAAATGGAGAAAAATACAGAATTTTTGTAATGAATGAAGGAATAAATGTAAAAAGAGAAAACTTTTTTCGGTTTCAAGTCTGATCATAAAAGAGAAAAGGAGAAAGAAGAAAATAAAGGGGAAATGAAGAGTATTTTATTTAAATGTGCTTTAATGAGCTTTTTGAATGGCCAGACAGTACATGTAATTTGGACATTATGAGATGCCGTGCCGTCTGTGAAAACTCTAGTGAAATCTCAGTAACAACGAAATTTCGATTGCGAGATGTGGGAAATTACCCTATTCATAACGACTGAAAACATTGCTAAATTGGTGTTTGCGTCGTATTCTCAAAATTCATTTATAAAGCCTAGTACTTAGGTCGGCGTTAAGCTAAATTTTGTATGAAAATTTAGCAAGCTAAAAGATATTGGCGAAAATTTATCCTGAATTTTAGCGAGAGCGGTACTAAGGTCAACGCGCTAAAATTGTCTTTGGGTTTTGATTAGAGATGGCACCACGAGTAAGTCTCCAAAAAATTTAGCTTGAATTTATCCGCCCGGGCCGTTCTTTAGCGCGCTAAAAATATTTTTTGTCAGAATTCTGAGATTTGATAAATTTAATGACCGGATTTTAGTAGCTAACGTAGTTTTGTACGTCTTTGCTGTAAGTTCGGATGAATTGGATTTCTTCTCGTGGCCGTATTTTCAATATCATTGTTATTTTTTTTTTATTGTAGCTATACATTATGCATATTATTTTAATATTTTTAATATTTCCAAATAATTTTAACTACCTGTTTTTAGAAAAATTATGACCGCGCTCCGTAAAAAAATTGCAAAATGCTTCTTCTTCATGTTTTTAATATATCTTCTCTCTGAGTCTCCGCTGTCATATTTTAGCTGCTAAAGAACGGCCCGATATTGCAGACCCACTAAAATTTAGTTTAGCGCGGACCTTAGTACTAGGCTTAAGGAACGAAAATGTTGGAGACTAGGGGCCTATTCTACGAAACTATAAGAATATAACTCTACAAGGGAAATGAAAGAGGACAACCAGACTTAAACAATTATGCCTAGCCTAATTCATTTTGCACGATGCTGAAGGACGGTTTATACAGGGTTTTAAAATGTGTCCATACATTTTTAAAACAACTTCACCTAAACGAAGCAGAAGCATCCGATTCGATTGATTTAAAAATTGTTTTATTTTTACTGTGCAGTGTGTGTATTATCTCTACTCAAAAGGACAACGTGTTTCGCTTGGCAAGCTTCTTGTTCATTCAGTTTTGTATGGTGACGAAGTATAAACATCTCGCGTGTGAAAATTAAAATGTTTGTTCTGAGTGATTATGTGAAACAAAACCTGGTTACTCCAGATTGGTAGAAAACTTTCAATGTAATGCCCTAGATATACAGCGCTCTTAATAAAGAAATATATAAACTCATTAGTCTATAATGTTTCATTATAAACTGCCATTTCACCATTTCTTCAATTAAGTTGTACTGTCAAACTGGTTTTGATATACGTATGTCATTAAAGAAGCTATATGGATCGAATTAACGCGATAAAATTTGTTTTTATTTATTTTAGTTTTAAATTTGACAATTTACAAATGAGAAAAACTTTATATTAAAAAGAATATTGACATTATAATTTGTGATTTGGATTTCTTTGCATTTCTTCTTCTTATTTTTCAAATCGGCAGATACACAGCGAAGCTCCAGGTTTACATTATATATAAAATCTAGCATATTTTTCCTCATTATAGCTATAATGAAGGAAGAAAACACTTCATTAGTGTACTTCATTATCATTTTATTTTCGAGCCATAATGACGTATATTATGTGACACACGACATTTAAATGAATAATTAGTACTAATGATTCATTAGATGGTGCTGTGTGTCTAGGGTATAAGTGTTAAAACATTTGTAGCAAGAGAAGAGATCTAGTGAATAACCTCAAGAAAAATTAAAAAAACATGTATTGAAATGGAGATATTTCCTCGGAAACTTGTAAAAAATGGTGAAGATTGAAAGTTTTTAAATCAAATTCCTGTTAATAGGTATTCTCATTCCTTTAGATTGTGACTATTTTAAAAAGATTTCTTATCTCTTATCTAACTTGAGCTCATATACTTTAAGATTGGGATACCACAATAAAAAAAAATTTTCACGCTGTTGTTTTTATTACCACCAACATTCATGAGAAGGAACGGTACTACTTCAAGGGAATCAATAAAGGAATATGAAAAATTGATTACAAAACAAACATTTGAATTGAAATGTAACATTAATACTGAAAAAAATGTTCATAAGTTTAAGATATATAACTTATTAAAAAATTCGATAAATTTAACGAAATAAATTTCCTAAATTTGAATGCATATTTTATTTGTTCCTCCCAAACATAGGGTACTTTTGACTTTCACAAGAGTGCAAGTAACGCACATACCACAGTTAGATTAATTTTATTAGAAAAATTATTTTAACTTAAATCCGGAAGTTGAAATAACGCTTAGATTGGCTGAAAACAGCTCACTTAAATGGTCGATATAACGAAATATAAATATTCACTAGAACTACATTTTTGTGTTCAAAAACTCCATTTGTGGATTTTTTTTTTACTTAATTTAACACAAATTTCAGAGTAATTTTTGATTTTTACCCCATTACTTAAAATAACTTTCAAAATATAGTGGATCTATAGTGACCCTAGAAAATGCGTTTATTTAACTGGAAATATTTTACTGTGTATTATTCTCGTTTCTTGCTTCTATTGAAATGATGAAAAGCCAATCTCACTTTCAACAATAAACTTGATGCTATGTATAATAACTCATTGGGGAATAGTACATCCATCGAAAAACGTTTAACTTTTTTATTGTTGTCATACAGCAGCATTTCCATACCAAAACGATCAATATTGGACCCGACCCCCTCCGATTTCGATGAAACTTTCAGAATTAGCTAAGTATATATATGTCTTAAAAATAAAACATATTGGACTCGTATTTTTTTGCTTAGTCTGCCAACCTCAGGTCTTGAATACAGGGTGACTCAAATTTTAATGTTTCACTGTGGACGTGTTTTTTTTTTTAATTTGTTAATTACTTGGGATCGGATTACTGGGTTCTTTTGTGCGATATTTCAAATTAACGGTATTAAATGGGGCTTCCAAATAAATAAAAAATAAATTTGGGTTTTTGACCTCCTCAGGACGAGAAACCCCCGACCTAAAAAATATTTTTTTAAATTCTCTAACATTAATACATATTATATCAAAAATTTGCGGATGTTCAGCCCTCTTAGTTTAGAAGATACAATTTTTTTATTAGCGTCTCTGCAAAATTTCACATGAAAATTTTACAATTTACTCCAAAAAATGATTTTTTTTATTGTTTTTAGAAAGATACTTAATGAATTATGTGTTTAAAAAGTAATAAGTATAATAATAGTTCTGTTTTATTATTTCTTAAACTTTATAATTTCATTCTTATTACAAAACGGGGAGGTATTCATTACAGGTATAAAACTGTGATCGTTTTTGAGTACCTGCTATTGTCTTGACACGATTATATTTATTTTTAATTTTTTTTTCAATCTCGTTGTAATCTTATGTTGAAACTTGAACATAATTTACTTTTAATCTTTTTGTGAAGCAGCCCAACCGTAAAGATGTTTCGATGTTAGAATTTCACTCTTTTGCAAGCGAGCTTTTGTTATATATATTTTTTTAGAACCACAGTGTTGATCAGACCACGAAGATAGCCTTAAAAATCGTTCTCCGCTTCCCTGAAGTACATATTGCGCTGCTGGATAAAAGAGGGGTCCAGGCATTTTTGATAGGTTAGAGGAGAAGCTAGAAAAGTTAAAAGTGTAATGTATTTCGTAAAAAATACGGCCACACGCACACGTCCGACATTAATAATCATATCAGGTCCCATTCGAAGCTTTGGACATTTTGATATTGACATGATTAAAAAACGTCAAAGTGTCGGAACGGATTGCTTCTCGTTTTTTTTTACTCTCTCTTGTGAATTCTGCGGGATTAGTGCGATTGGTCTTGTAACACACATTTTATACTAATCATAATAAATGATTTCTGATTATCAACAAAGGCGTCTATTCCTTCATTGCTTACAAGCATAATAGAAAGAAAACTACTAGTCGTAGGTATGTGGAGCCCCATGACCCTTAGGACGGTAATATAGAAAGATATATTTCTCTAGGTACTTATAATTTAATAGACTTCAGCTCTGTAAGTGACTTAACTCAAACCATTCTAATTACGGACTGACTTGTAAAGATCTTACAATTCTACTTATAGAATTTTTCTGCAAATTCTACTAGTCTAAATTTTATCGAAGCTATTTTCTTAATTTCGTCCAATTTTCGTAAAGCCCACTCTCTAGAGTTCTGAATTGATCACCGAACTTTTTCGACATTTGTAGAAAATTGCTTATAGTGCTACAATTATAGGTAGGTATACACAGGTACCTGCTTATAGTTTCGTGCAATAGACCCACAGTAAAAAAAAAAATTGTTGTAAATTTACCCCATTTGCTGGATAACATGAATTTTGTAGAAAGGGGGGATTGAGTTTTTACTCTTTCAAGACCCACATAGAGTCTGCACGCAATTTTTCATTCTACATCATTAAGGAGAGAATTAAACGACAAGTACCGAGGTACTGTCAGTTTGTTGGCTTAAAATCACAAATCACAATTTCATGAACAAATTCTGAGAGTATACCTACTGCATGTATATGTTTCGATCAGTAGTACAGGGCGATCTCATCAGGACAGCAATGAAACCTTGAACTGCCTGCTGTGTTACACTACAGTGAACTCGGTTGCCCAAACATTGATGGTAGATCATAGGCATAAAGATAAATAGTTCACTGTACTGTAGACAGCAGGCAGTTCAGAATTTCATTGCTGTCCTGATGAGATCGCCCTGTACTACTAATCGAAACATATGTATACATGCAGTAGGTATACTCTCAGAATTTCTTCATGAAATTCTGATTTGCGGCTGTAAGCCTCGGTACTTGTCGTTTTGCATGAATTTTGTTCCATTTCGGATAAAATGGTGCAAAAAATTCTCCTCTATATCCGAATGAGACTTGTTTTGTATGAAAAACTCAAAAATATTATCCATCCGGATAACAAAAACACCCAACGGAGCTCTATCTATCTAGCGGAAAACTTCGAAAATATTTATTTTAACATTCCGTTCGATGTAACTTAACTGTAGTCTCCCAAACATCAGAATTGTATCTAAACTCCCTTCGTTGTAAATACTACAGATTCTCTCGTGCTTATGGAAAAAATTATGAAATAGTGTCATTTGTAATTTAATTTTTGTAGAAGCGGAAGTGTTTTAAAAGTGAAAGTTAAATTTCAAGATAGTAAAGGGTTTTCCAATAAGAGGTGTTATTTTAATTAGCTCGCTATTTCGGTAGATGTCACTTTTGGAGCTGTCATTTTTTGATATTTGACAAGTAGAAACTACGCCATTAATAAAAATGGAACGATACACAATTCAACAACGCATTGAAATTATTAAAATTCACTATAAAAATGGTGAAAATGTGGCAGAGACGGTTCGTAAAACTCGAACATTTTTGGGTCGTCGTGAAGCAACTTGTCGGACCGCAATACAGAAATTGGTAGAAAAATTCGAGCTGTCGGGACAAGTTATGTGATGTGAAGAATAAAACTCGTGCACGTCGCTCAAGAACAGCCGAGAATATTGCTGCTGCAGCCGAAAGTGTTGAAGAAAACCCAGGTTTATCCATTCCTCGTCGTTCTTTGGAATTAGGCATTCCACAAACGTCATTACACCGTATTTTGCATAAAGATTTGGGTCTTAAGGCTTATAAAGTTCAGTTAACACAAGAACTCAAACCGGCCGATCATCAACAACGTCGAGTCTTTGCTGATTATGTCCTTGAAATGCATGAAAATGATCCGGAATTCCATCGAAAACTCATCTTGAGTGATGAGGCCCATTTCCACCTCGATGGCTTCGTCAACAAGCAAAATTGTCGCATCTGGGGCTCGGAAAACCCAAGAGTTATTGTTGAAAAGCTTCTCTATCCTCAACGTGTCACTGTTTGGTGCGGTTTATGGTCCCGCGGGGTCATTGGACCTTACTTTTTCGAAAATTAGGCTGGAGCAACAGTTACGGTGAATGGATTGCGCTATCGACAGATGATTAATGATTTTTTATGGCCGGAATTGGATGGTATTGACCTGGACAACGTTTACATTCAACAAGACGGCGCTACGTGCCATACAAGCAACGAAACCATTGATCTTTTACGGGAAAAGTTTCCGGACCGTGTTATCTCTCGAAGAGCTGATCACAATTGGCCACCGAGATCTTGTGACTTAACACCTTGCGACTTCTTGCTTTGGGGCCACGTGAAAGAGAAGATCTACGCCAACAGCCCAGCGTCGATTCAAGACCTCAAAGATGGAATTCGTGAGGCTATCGAGGACATAGGGCAGCCACTTTGCGATTTGGTTATGGAAAATTTCATGAAAAGGATATGGTCCTGTAGGCGTGGTCGTGGTGGTCATTTGGCTGATGTTATTTTTCATTATTAAGGGCATACCTTTCTCTTTATAATGAAATAAAGATTCGATCATTTATCTCAAAAAATGGCATTTTTCTTTGAATATCAAAATAACACCTCTTATTGGAAAACCCTTTATTTAGGTGGAGTTGCACAAAAGTGAAAGCTCATTTCTTCTTTGATAGCAGACTAAAAATATTTTTAACAGTTTTAGATATTATCAAAAATGAAAACATTTTTATTTTTCAACAACGCATAATACCTATTTCGCAATTCCTGTCCAAAGGAAACATTAAAATCAGATTTGTACATGATTCGGTGTAAAGTTACACAAAAAAAGGGTATCGAATGC
This sequence comes from Dioctria linearis, assembly GCA_963930735.1. Taxonomy (NCBI): domain Eukaryota; kingdom Metazoa; phylum Arthropoda; class Insecta; order Diptera; family Asilidae; genus Dioctria; species Dioctria linearis. Next base: position 168,300,520 of record OZ005743.1, on the reverse strand, counting down.
ATTTCCGATTTATAACCAGATGGGAATTACTTCTAAAGAAGTTCTAAATATGTATTCACGGTACACAGTAATAATTATCCTATATGCCGCAGTTTGGTAAAATTATATTTATGACTACACCGCTTTAAAGGGATAAATGTATATACTCCGAAAATGTACGTAACACTCTTTCAGTGTTCATGGAACTTCGAATTTCATTCTGTGTATAATCTGTAACGTCACAAAAAGAACATTGCGGATCTGACTCTCGTCTGGAAACGCTTAGACACATAGGCTTATGGATCATTCCAGCCAAGAAAGCACGAATGAACCGCTCCAATCAGCGATTTAAGTTAAACGTACATAAAAAACTTGCTGGGAAATTAAATTTGCCAGTTTCTGAGGATCTTTTAGATTCATCAAAGTAAAGGACGGAGGGCATTAAAAACCTCTTGCCAAAAATAAAAAACAAAAGGGCTAAAAAACAAAAAGGAATCAAATTAACCGTCATGCTGTGAGCTTCTGAAGAAATATAATGTTCTCTAATGCAAAAGTATTGATCAGATGCAGTGGGCTAATATTAAACCCTCATTGCAAGTGCAACCTTCAACTCCATCCTGTATCCCCCTCAACTTTAATTTGATGGTTAATTAGTCCAAAGTGGATAGCTTCGTTTGATCAAAATATAATTTCATGGGCTCAAAACAAAGTAAATAAATTCTCTTCTGTACTGCTCCTCCATCCTCCATCCCAGTCCTATATTTCTCTAAAACAATAGTAATAACAGGCCATACGCAGCCTATTGTTCCTAAAATATTAAATCCACAAACATCATTCTGGATTCTGCTTGCTTTAGTAAAATTTTCTCCCTGGTCAATTTCATTTTAATTTGCTTCCATTTTACTAGCAACCACCAAAAGTCCATGTGCTGCTGCTGCTGCTACGTATTAGCTCTCCTGTTTATCGCTTGAATGGATGTAATCTCTATTTGATTGCCATGTAAAATCCTAATCATTTGGACATGTGTTACCACGTGTAGGTACCTATATATGTTCTTTACATACAACCAGACCTCATATCACATTATACACTAGGCGGCATACATGCATACTTAAGATTGCAAAGGAGAACATCATTTATGTCCTACTTGTATATGCTCTCACCATATTCAAATTATACGAGGCACAAAATAGCCATATAAACTAAGAAGTGGTCATCAGACTTGACCCCGAAATTGCTGTATCTATTTAGGCATGCAAAGTCTCTCCTATATCTATAGAGAAGTAAGCATTGATGATTTCGAAGCTTTTCTAAAATCGGTTAGTTAGGCAGGGGGGGGGGGGCTAGTAGAATTTCATATATTTACTATAGAGGCAGGTCATTAAAAAATTAAAGTCAATTGACTTAACACTTTGGAAAATTGCGCGTCGAAAATTACAACAATTTAGTAGCACAACCCCGCAACCACAGTGAAGCAGTAGAAAAGAGAAGAAAAAAAGAAGTCACAGTCCAGTGCAGTCGAGTCCGGGAACGGGGCCTTGTAACAGGAAACGTGTCTGTGCGGCATTTAATAGTATAACAACGAACGCACGTTAAGATCACTCCGATTAGAGTTTTTCAACTCAACTCACAAAGGCCAGACTGACTCCTTTGTGTTTTTCAAGAGAATAATGTACGTCGTGTCTTGACCGCGTGTTTACGGCTGTGCTAATTGAATACTAATTGACCAATGAAATGTTAAGCGATTTTCAGGGTTGCCGCTACAATATTCCCAGTGCTATTTAACTGAATTTCAAGTGCAATGTGGTGGCCAATTTCGTAAATATGGAAATGAAATAACCACCCCCACCGTTAGCTATATGGAAAAGATGATAATTGAATTTGCATAATTTATTGAAACGAATCAATATGTTCCTAAACTTTAGCGTGCGAGGCCTGTGCTCCCGGGTATACACACATACATAGTGGTAGTTTTTTTTTCTTTTTTTGTATTTCAAAGGTCAATTCCTGCTGTTGCTTTTCTCAATAGGAGAGAGAGTACGAAGCACCTATAACAACGTTGCCATACTTTGCAAATACACGCCTTAAGTACAATGCCAGAAGCAATGTGAAGTTAGATAAATAGTTATGTCAAGGTGGAACAGGAACAGGAGGAAAAGGAGAACGACGGACGATTTAGCTATGGTGCTATGTGAAGGAAGGAGGCATTATTTTCAAGGATTCCCAGGGAAAATCCTTCGAAAATTAGATACATGGAAAATGGGTTATACCTATCTGACTAAAGTTGTGTTACGATTGCACTTTAATTCCATGCAAGGAAAATTTACATTTGATGAGGTTTGGATATAGCCTTGTTAGGCAACTTTGTAATAACAAACCGAAAATTTCATGGGAAAATTTTCGAAATTGCTTTAGTAAAGAAAATAATCTGTTTTAGATTGTAGGTATAGGCAGGTATATATAGGTAGGTAGGTAGGTAGGTACATTAGATTATGATAAATTTATGTTTTACGTTTATTCAGTGCCTGCGGATAGGTTGGTTGAAATTAATAGACCAACAGCAATTGTATAGAATTGCACATTGTAGTTAGACATCTATAATTCCCTATGAAGGAATATGTGGAATAACGGGCACCTTAATGATTATCATTAAAAAAAAAACTAAAGGAATTTCCTAGGAAAATTTGAAATATTTTATTCATAAGATGACTATAGGGAGGTAAAAAAAAATTTAGAAAACAACAACAGTAATTATACTTGTGAATATACAAAAACTTTTGCCCTGGCTGGTGGAAAATGCAGGGTAGAGCATAGCCGGAGCAAAGTCAAGTAGCTAAATTCTGGCGCAGAATGAACACACATGAGTGAATTTCTCGTTGTATTTTCTCCAACGCAAGAACAATGTGTGAACCATGCTCTATACATACACGAAACGCATCTTTCTATGAATTGAAATTACGAATACCACAATTCCCACAATATAGGCACTCTTCGGAATTCTCACTTTTGACGGACTCAATTTTAGTTTCCTCAGCATTTAGAAACTTGACAATCGAATTTGTAGCCGCTCGCAGGTAGATATTGCCAAGCAACGCTTCTACCTAAATTTATTAAGTTATTATTTCCCTTAACTGCACGTTATATCCTTCTTGTAGTAAATACATGCTTGATGTCGTCCTCCTTTCCCAGAGAGTGGAGAAGTGCCATCGTTTTACCGAAATCCAAGAAATCTACCCCTGAATCTCCTGCTGATTTCAGACCTATAAGCATTCTATGTTTTCTGTCCAAATTGTTGGAGGAAGGTTTGTATAAGCAACTAGTTGGCTACTTGGAGAGAAATGAATTATTCTCGTGCTGGCAATCGGGCTTTCGAAAATTTCATGGATGTGAATCGGCAGTGTTAAAAGTATCTTCTGACATAAGAATTGCTCTTGATCAGAATTATTTTAGTGCAATGGTACTACTTGATTTTTCGAAAGCCTTCGACAGTGTCGATCATAGCCTCCTCTTGCATAAACTCCGCACTTTCTTCAACCTAGACAGAACTGCATTAGGCTTGATAAAATCCTTCCTGGCTGAGCGAACACAGCGAGTAAATGTGAACGGTACCTTCTCCAATCTGTCCCGTGTTTCACGTGGAGTTCCACAGGGATCGGTGCTCGGACTACTACTATTTAGCATGTTCATTAATAATTTACCACAAAGGGTTAAGGATGTAAACATGCACTTATATGCGGATGATGTCCAAATATATCTGAGCAGACCAATTGGGCTTCTTGAGGATTGTATGGACCGCATTAACGAAGACGTTGATAGGATTAGCTCTTGGTCGGCATGCAATTGTTTGCCACTATATCCCAAGAAATCACAGTGTATCTATTACTACAGTAGTAATCCGAACACAGCATATACCACCAGTGTATCCAAATGCCTATACTATACCCTTTTCAAACAAAGTCACTAATCTGGGAATAGTTTTGAATTGCGAAATGAAATGTGGTGACTATGTAAACGCTATGATGAGGAAAATTTACAATGGTCTTCGTAGGTTGTGGCTTTCAGCTAGCATTCTACCTACTAGCACTCGCTTAAGGTTAGTGAGGATACTCATAATTCCGTTCTTCACCTTTGGTAGTTTGATATTTCCAAGGCTAGATAGGGGATGTGCACGTAGGGTTGAGGTTGCGTTTAATGATTGTGTACGATTTGTTTTTGGATTACGCAGATTTGACCATGTCTCCTTTTAAGGGCCGCAGGTAGTTGGCTACACTTTGGTCGCTTACCTGCAACAAAGAGCTTTGCTATATGTTTATAACTTGTTGCACTCAGGTAAGCCAGGCCATCTCAGAGAATTTTTTCAAATGACAACATCTCGGCGAAATCGAAACATCATTATTCCTGGTTTCCGAAAATAAGTCATGGAAAGTTCTTACCCTGTTCAAATTGCTCGTTTATGGAACACTCTCCCTTTAAGTATACAGGGGGCTAGCACGGTCAACGCGTTTAGACGACTTATAAGAGCACGTTTCCAGTCTTCTTAATTGTATGCATGCATGTTTTTTCTGTCTTCGCTTTTTTGCTTTCTTTTTTCTTATATATATTGTTATTTCTTTATTTCTTGTCATTATTTCTACCTTAGTTAAGCTTTATTAGCCAACATGTTCAGTGTGGTTTGATTTAGACTTTAAGTTATTTCTAGCGCCAGATAAAAAAAATTTACAACTAGAAGATTACTAATCTTGTGTACTATATCCAGAAATAAATATATTATTATTATTATTATTACCTGGTAGTACGCTACCGTTTTCCCAGATGTCAACAAGCTTTTCACTTCATCGCCATAATATGAGCCCAGAGGGTTCAAGAAAAAAGTCCCGGCAGATACCCAAACCATAAAGTAAGTAAAAATCCTATATATAATGCTTGTACTAATTTTAGCTTATACAATATCACTTAACAAAATTAATTAAAAAAAAAAAGTATAAAGACTAGAGAATTGGTCTAAGACCAATTCTTCCGATACCCTAGAGGTGAATGTGTGTGCGTATTTCGTATTGTCGTATGATTTTTCGCATATACAGGGTGATTCTGATCAAGATACCTTCCGGTATACCACGCGATTCCTTGAGGTAAGCTGATCAAAAAATTGTTCCACATACCCCCCCTCACTGGGCACAACTCCTAAAGGAAGGTTTCGGGGGGGGGGGGGGGGGGGCAATTTTTTGATCAGCTTAAAGGGGAGCCGAGACCGTTGACAGACGCTTCCGAATATTGAGTGATATTGTGAAACAGGCCCGAATCGCGAAAAGGGAAGACGGAGCAGCTCTGCGTGACTTCCAAGAAGAAGAGGAAGGCCTATTGTATGGTCCACGCATGTCAGATTGACGATGAGATCAAATTTTTAGTATAAATCACATGCGCGAACTTTCAAACGCGTTATTCTCGAAACACCATTTTTCGAAACGATCTTTTTCAAATTTATACAGCATCTTTAATATGTTAAAAGCCAGCGATTGAACTAGGATTATCATGATTGCTTCGATAGTTTTTTTTCTACGAGCGAAAAACTTAAGAAAAAATTAGTAAAAAATAGAATGTAATTTTCAAAAGTGTATAAATAAGTCAATTTTTGTAATTTAGAATTCACTCTAGTTCAATCGCTAGTCTTAAATATGAAGATTAGAATGCCGTTTGGTTTTTTGATTTCAGATAAGCAGAACAGCCGCAATCTTGGTCACCGTCAAGCACCTCTTTTACTTGATGTCTTCCTGTCGGTCACTATAACTTTTATTCTATTATATATTTTGACTTCAAAAAAGCTTATCTAAATGTTAATAAAGATTATGCAAATACAATGAGATTGATTATTTTGATGGTTTGCCCGTAAAAAAATATTGAAAAAGCCGTAAAAAAACAGCCGAGAAACTAGAGGACCCCCTTAAGGGATATCCCATGAGGTCAAGGGCCACACTAGACCCACTGAAAGTCTAAGTGAAGCAGGCTAGGCACTACTAGTGGCACTGCTCTCACCTAACATAACCTGCTTCATTTTTGAAATAATATTTACTATTTTTTTTTGAAAACGTCGTGTACAAAATTTCAGCTCTCTACGTCCACGCGTTCTCAGACAGTGCCAAAATATATGCGTACATATAGTGTATAGCAACCTTACGAAGGAGTTACTACATTTACTAAATGTAGAACTTTTTTTTTAAATGCCGTATTCAAGAATTTCTGTTTTCTAAGTAAACGCGTTCTCGAGATATCTGGTTCAGAAAAAAACACTGTTGTATAAGTCACTCGTTGCACCTGAAATTTGGCTGCTTGGCTTTTGGGTAAAACTTAAAATTTACTACTACATTTATACTTCTATGGGTATATCATGGATCTCCGAAGAATGGATCTTTTAGTAAGTCCGCCACTTTTTTCACTGCGGAATATTTCTGCAGCTGCATTAATTTTACTACTAAGGATATTTCTCCGAAATGCATGAGGTTTTTTATATAACCCCAAACATAAAAGTCTAAAGGGCCTGGATGCTAGGCCACCTCATCCTATCCACTCATTTTGGAAAAAATTATATTCTATGGTAAACCTTTTTCAACATACAATATTTGGAGAAAAAATACTTCTTCCAAGATTTAATAGGTTTCGAAGTGAAATGAGCAGTTTTCGCGGCTGAAAATTCTGTAATAATTGCGTCACGGAAATGCAACGGAAACTTTTAGAAAGGGAACAATTTTTATTAATTTTACCAGGTAGTTGCTTGATGATATTCGGGACAAATATCCTCCAACGTTTTACAAAATTTCTATTAAAAATATTTTTATTTTAATTTCTGATAAATTATTCTAGTGAAATAATTTGTGTAACACGGAAATGGAAGTGTTGGATTGTCCCTTTTTAATATGAACCCAAAACCATTTTGTTTGGATAAATCGCTTAGAAGATATACCCAAATTCATTTACAAGGGTACTAAACTATCTGGTGACTTTTCCATAAGTACGTATCAATATAGAACATTCTAGAGAATTGAACCAGCATACAAACATATGGATTTCTCTTTCCTGACTTGGAAAGTATTTCTCAAAGATTTTAGTCATGGCAATCTGTTATGTGTGTCCACCAAATGTCTCCACATGCTTGGCTCTAATTGTGATCTTCATTGTTCGATTTTGAAAGATATTCTGAGATTTGTCTATTAACAACAGACAAATAGCATGCAACTCCCTTATGTATATTTGTGCACATTCCCCTTTATACTTTTGTCATAATGTAAGCCTTTATTTTCCAGTTTTAAATATCGACTCGACTGTAAAAAAAAAATCAAAGTTTTCACAGGCATGTGTTTCTAAATTAGCTCCACTTTGTTGTCCTCCCCATTATTGAATAATAATGATGAATAAAAAAAATGTCACGCTTACTTCTTACTTAAATAAAAATCACTTTAAATTGGAGCACAGATTTTTAGGTACACGTTTTTTACCTTATGGTTTATGTAGCTCTGTTACTTCCACGTCGCACCTCTGCCCGGTTGGGAGAGACTCGCTATGTTATGTTAACAGTTTTTTTTAGCATACATAAATAGATGAAAATCCCATGAAAGGTATCAAATAAACAAAAATGGCTCGGGTAAGGAAAATTTACCTTAGAAAATTTAATTAGAATTTATACCTTAAGGAAATTTTAAGTAAACTAGTGAAAACAAAGATCTTAGCCAGTTTTGTTTTCCAAAGTTTGTTTAAAAGTCCAACTTCTTCCCTTCAGAGAAACTTTGTTGAAATTTCAATTTCTTAAAGCCATAGATCATTAAAAGTTTCAAAAGAAATTTTTAATTTTTAAAGCAACTATCACAATTATATCGAAAACCACAACTTTACCGTAAGAATTACAAAAACAATGCACAATTAATTGTAGGTTTTAAAAAAAAAAAAAGGTAAAATGAAAGGCATCAGTAAAATAAGAAAACGAAAATTAATGCAAAAGAAAATCGATTAAAATTTATGAGGAGCTGATTAAGTCAGATTCCAAGTTTGAAAATTTCAAATTTGTTGATGTTAAGTCGCTAACATTAAAATGTTAATTTTACTTTGCATAAATTTTAAATTTCTTTCTTTTGCTTATACATATGAGTTATGGAGAAAAAGATATTTTTAACATACCTATTCCTGCTCTTTGTTATTTTTTCCCAACTGCATTATCTATATACATAATTAATAATTAAATGCATTCAAATGCAATAATTAATTATTAAGTTCCATCCTATTTTGGTTGAATTTTACCAATCGAAGAAAGCATTGGTGGTAAACTTGTAATACTCGTGCAATACTTTTTTGAAAAGCAAAAATTAATAACAGGCAAGGACCAGCCGGAAAATTTTGTTAAGATTATAATTAAAAGAAAAAAACAAAAATTAAACAAAGATAAAGTGAAATTGCGAAATTAGGCGGTGGGTATGGGTGGGTTGAAAGTAGTTTTTTGAGATTTTCGGCGAAATATGACATCCTAGCGGAAAATGTTCCTCGAGAAAATTATTGGTAATAAAAATATCTAAAACTGTCATATAAGGCATTTTTGAGGCCATTCCCTTTAATTCGTACACGAATTGTCTATCTATTTATTTATATATTTCTTTTTTACTATTTTCGACACTCTCGTAGACCCACTTTTCGTCATCACAGCGAGCTTCTAAACTATGCAGGATCAAGTTCTCTATCAACTGGCATCATTACTTTCTCTCCGACAATGGTGAAAACTTGCAGAAAAAATCGAGGAAAATTCATGTAAAACGTTTTCCCGGAGTTTTTCAGACCAAGGAAGCGTTTGAGCGTTTTGCTACCTAAGACAAAGTTGTAGAGCGAAATGAGTTGCATAAAGTCGCTTTTGTGAAAAACTCCGTGGAAAACCCGGAAAATCATCGGACAAATTTTCATCGATAAATGCACAATTTTCCAATTTTTCTGGAAAATTTTCTGACTATGCTATGCGGAATCATTTTTTTTCCGTCCTACTGGCATCAATACTTTCTCGTCAACAATCATGAAAACTTGCATGAAAAATCGAGGAAAATTCATGTAAATTAAAAAAAAAATCATAGTAATAGGAGAAGTCTGTGGAAAACATGGAAAGCAGCACGTAATAAAAATTTAGTTAACGTGAAAAAGGCAGAAAATAAAATAAGTAAAAAACGAGTTTTCAAACAAAACTGAGGCCAAGCCGCATGAAAAAGTAGAAAATAAACTTTTCTTCACACACAGAGGTGGACTCAGATTTTATTCGCTGACAATCACCGATATATTTCAGTATGATCAATCAGAGGTAATAAGTGATTTGATTCATGAAGAGAAAGGATATTCAAGAGAAATGTCCCAATCAAAAAATCTGAGTCCACCTCTGTGTGTGAAGAAATTTTTTTTCTACTTTTTCATGCGGCTTGGCCTCAGTTTTGTTTAAAAACTCGTTTTTTACTTATTTTATTAAATATAACCCAAATTTTTGGAGTAAATGGCGGAAAACGTTTTTTCAGTTTTTTATTTGTTTTTCTCTCGTAAAAATTATTCAAATTATATGAAATTTTGTGATAGTAAGTATACCTTTCTTGTATTGAATAAGTACGATTTTGTGGAATCTGGGAAACAAGTAGTTTCCGATATATTTACAATTTTCGGAAAAACCCCAAAATATTCCACGGAAAGCTTTATTGGTAAATATTCTATCCAGGCTCATTTTAACCGTGAAAATGTCTACTTTAAAATGGTCTTTATATATTGATGGTTTATTTTTGAAGAAACCGCTCAAAATTGTTAAAAATTTCAATTTTTTTTTTCTGATTTTCAATTTTTTAAATGCCTTTTATCAATTTACAAACAACCCCTGACTAAAAAACTTTGTGTCTGAGAGTGCCGTTCGTGACGAAATAGCTTTAGGGTAGCAAACGTGGATGGTTTTGGTATACTTTGGGGTGGGTGTTTGATTTCACGTTCGAACTTGATACTAAAAAATCTCACTCCACTCGTTTTCCTTAGAATACAGCCAAAAACAAAATATAACTTCTTGATTTATGTACTTTTGCTTTATTCAAAAATGTTGTTAAAAAGTACACACTTTTCTCTTATGTACAGATCAATTTCAATTGTTCTAACATTTGCTAACAAAAAAACAATATTCCACCAATCCAGGTTCAGCCTTTTACCAGCAATACAAAATATTATTTCTATCTTTTTCACTTATGTTACATCATGAACTAAACTCTAGTACCACATCGAACCGATGGAATTTTTCTAGTAAAAGTGTTTCAATTCTACTAATTTATGACAAGACAAGTGTCAATTTGTGAAGTGTTTTGCTGGAGTATTTAAGGTAAGTAGTTAAATGCAATTATTATTATGTATTACAAATATTACACTAATTTGTTTATATTGTTATGTGTATGATATGTAACCGTGTGTGATTGTTTACTATTGCTATTCAATAAATTCATTTGATCTAACCTTAACGTTTTGTTTACATTTCAGATAATTGTGAAATACAATGTATGTATGGCATACAGCGATCTTTGGAGTGCCAATCCTCAGATAAGTAATGATATTTTGAGGAATTGTTGATCCTTTCTGACATTTTTGTAGGTAATACATTTGTCAGTGGCTAACGTTACTGCTACTCATCAACTCATCTTTGACCGCACTAAACAGTGGGAGTAGAGTAACTACCAACCTTGGGGCTGTCCAATTTGGGCCGTGTGTAATACGAGTGGAGATTCAAGAGTCGAGATTAGGGAATCGATATTCGTGAGTAGAAATTTGAGTCAAGATTTGAGGGTCGAAATTCGAGTAGAGTTTCGAGAGTCATAAAAGTGTAGGTATAGAATCTATGACTAAAAAGTAGAAAATATAACGTATTAAAATTTTTTTTTTATAATTAGTAACTTTCGTAAATAAATTACACTAAAAAGTAAAAAAATATTTTTTTTCTTTCTCAGTGATATACACAAGAAAAGTTTCGTTGCAAAATAAGAAATGCTACAACACAGAATAAATCTTAAAAGTTTAGGCATACATAATTATAAACACAATTGTCTAACTGGAACTCATGCCCAAACTTTTACGATTTAATTTTCATCAATAAAACTTTCGAATTCCGAAGAATCTTCGAGATTATCAACATCTTCCAGTTCTCCAATTTCAATATCAAGACAATTTCCTGGCTATTCATCAATAATCTGTTCTGAATCACTTACGTCTTCAAATATTTCTTTTCCTTTATTTTTAGCAGTTTTCATAACAATTACTGCATAAATTGGTAGGTACATTCCTTCATAATCTGTTTGTGCATCAGACAATTGTGCCGTAATTGAACTATAAAAGTGTCCCAATCTGAAATTTTTCTCCCAATGCCCATTGAATATTTCTTTAGGATTGACAGTTTTCAAATATACAGAAAAGAAATTATTTTTACAGACCGTAGCAGATTTCTGTTCAAAAAAATGTCATACCCATAGGAGCTTCTGCTTAAAAAATACTTTTCATTTTTAAATTTAGTAAAAAAATAGGAGCAATTTCATACATTTTAAATAATTTTAATGGCAGTAAGAAATTAAAAATTTTACACACAAACTTTCAACATTTTCAACTTATTAAAAGCTCGGCAGGCAACCTTCTTTGATTTCTTCACCCCACAAAAGAAACTTCTACTCCTCAGCAATTATTCTCGCGAAAAATTTCTTTTGCACTTTTCTGTTTGAAAAACAAATTTTCATTAACGAAAAGAAAGGTGCTTTGCTCGAGAGGAAATTCATGATTGAAAACGAAAGAATGACAAACCCTGCGACTTTTCAATATAATACGAGTTACAAAAGTTTACAGTTGCAAGGTCTGGAAAGTGCATTTTAGGTATATAGCGTTTTTCGTTTTTCTCCTTGGCAAACAGCCCAATTTGATTTCTTGTGTTGCAAAAATCCGTCAAAGCTGTATGCGGAACATGCTGCTTAAAGTAAGCAGTTTACCTACAGGAACAAAAGAACATCTTGCCCGGTATATACCGCACGATTTTATTAAAGCCCTAAAGAAGGCGCAAGTTGAGAAAAATGCTTAAAAAATTAAAAAAAAAAAAAAGAAAAAAATATTATTTGGACAGGTGACGAAGCTTGGATTTACTGCTAAGAGCCAGAAAGCAAGCGTAAATTAAAGCAGTGAATCTTTACCCCAGGTGATGATAAACCAACCAAAGCGAAGCGTGTACGGAACATCAACAAGAAAATGGGTGCCTTATTTTTCGGATGTACGAATCATGCCATCACAATCTATTTTGAAGCTCATTTCGGACCTGCTTATATTTCCCTAACTTTTTTTTATTGTGGCTTAATTCTTACGTGTTTGGACAAACTGAGCGACTACTTTTTTGTGGCACATTTACCATGGAAATAAAAAGTCCTCTAGTCGGTGTACCGCAAGATAGCCACCTAGATCCGTTATTTTTCAAAACTTCATCTGCTGGTATTCGTTCAATTTTGGCCGAATTCGGAAATTCTCCGTTATGAAGATGACGCGAAAACTTTTTAAATTACTGGTCAATACAGTTTTTGTCTCCGAAATAAGAACAAAGGAATCAAATTGCTCTGGTTCTGGTACCATAATGTTCATTACTAATATTAAAAATTTCCAGTTGGTTCGTATTTCGCAGGAATTCTCAAAAACAGCTGTTTTATTTACATCTCTCAGAAATGCATACCTGTTGTGGCCTCCTCAGTTAGCCTTTTACGGAAATTTTGACCTAAGTCATCTCAGTTGTAATTACAGGGGAAGAGTTGGTCTGCGATATAGCAAAAACAGGGAAAATTAAAGTTTGTCAGATGTGAGCATCTAGCGAATTTTCAAAATTGTGTTTTTTTCATTTTGGAGTAATCTCTATACAAAAAATAATTTTAAGCATTACTTTGATAGGTGGTGTAATAGCAATCCTGATAATTTTTGTTATGTTTGCGGCACATTTACTCTGTTGGATAATGGAACACTATAACTCCTGCACTGTGAATACAAAAATATTTCGGGATCCCTGTAAGACAATTCCACACTTATTTTGTAGAAGTTGCGCTAAATACTTATATGGCTGGAAAGCGCATCAACGCTAATGGTTCCATTTGGTGTAGGGTTTCCAATCCGGATATCCAGATATCAAATTATCCGGATTATCCGCCCCATTTTGACTATTCGGTAATCCGGATATTTTTCCTTAATTATCCGATAATCCGGATATTTTTAACATTTTTTTTCAGGAAAATACTGTTCTCTTTCTAACTGTTCAACTATTTTCAAAAGATTATACAATTAGTTTCTCAAGTGGCAGTTTTATTTATTATTATTATTTATTTATTAAAGTTTCTTTGAATAAACAAATAAGTTGTCTTGGATGTTTTTTTTATCAAAATTTTAAATAAAACAAGTTAGAAAGCTAGAATTGGTCCAAGAGTAATTCTTATGATACCCTAGAAGAATGCCCTTATGACCCGGTTTAGACGGGTCAATAAGCTGCCTCTGCCCCACGAAAACTTCTCGGTAATATGATGGTTGGGTGCAGGAATGCAGCATCACCCAACCTACAGATTTCGTGCGGCAGAGACAACATACTGAGACTGACCTGTCTAAACTGGGTCTATGTAATTTCGTATGGTCACCCATCTGTGTAAGTTTGTTTTCTAAGTGGTTTCATAGCATTTCATATTCTGAAGAACTTTTGAGTACACAAAAAACGTCTAGGACTGATTGTTTTCACAGAATACCTACGTAAAAGATCAAAATTTTTATATGGCCAAATTTAGCTCATTTATGAAATTATTTTTACTAATTTTATGAAAACGTCGCGTAGGAAATTTCAGCTCTCCCTGAAGCTCTCTAAAGTAATGTCCAAATATGTAGTGAAAAACGAAAGTTTTGTATGGCAACTCCTTGAAGGAGTTACCCGATTTGTCCCATTTTCGAACTTGAATTTACTTTTTTTTTTTAAAAAAACAAAGCTCATGTGCAAAATGTCAGTTCTCAAAGTACATGCGTTCTCGAGTTATCGTGCGGACACACAGGCAGATAGACGTGCGGACACACAGGCAGATAGACAGACGGACAGACGGGCATGCAAAAATCAAAATAACTCTTAATATTATACATGGGTGTTCATACCATTTTGCTCTACCAAAATTATTTCTAAACGGAAGGACGAACTTGGTATACCCAATAGATTTCATCTAGGGTATAACAAAACCTACTAAGCACTGAAAGTACATGATAACAGTGTGGTTAAAAATTAAATATATTTATAAATAAAATATTGAGTTAATCGCCCAAAAAGGTAGTATATACATTGATTATGGAGTAATAATATGTCTCCAGATTCCGGTGTAGGAGTTTTCTGTTACCCGTATGGCGTTACACATATATGACATGATTATCTATATAAAATCGACGATGGCTCGACTTCTTGACGTAACCAACGAATAAGCCAGCAGTCAACGATGCGACATTTAATTTTTAACCATTTAAGGGCAATCAAGTTTAAAAGAATTGTTAGATGTCCTATTACCACTAGAGACTGCAGCAAAGGAATTAAATAAAAATTCAGCGACACTTTTGACTGCTGAATGTGCTTATAAATTTCTACTTGAAAGCTTAGACGAGTTTAGAACGAACTTAGGTTAAAATTTATCGAAACAGAATAAAAAACGAATGGATGAACGTCGAGATAAAATGCTTATGAAAGTAAATCTTCTTAGAAGCAGGCAATATACCACATTTCATAAATATTTTGCTTATAATTCAAAAGATGTTCCCATTACATTGCCAGTCTGCAGGGATAACTGGAAGTGGCAATTTCTTCTATTGATGAACAGAGCAACGCAAAAAACATATTATTCAATGCATTTCTTACAATAAAGCCAGCATTTACAGTTTCAATCAATCACAATTTTGAAATTTTCAATGCAATAACTTTTTAAAATATTCTCTTTTAAAAACAAAATAAATTTAAATCATATAATGTGTTTTTACTATTTATTAATTATTAATGTACATAATTAAAATATTTGAATAAAAAAATTATGAAACACCATGAAATATTGGATTCAAGCTATTTATTTATTTTGTTTTTTGTTATCCGGATATCCGGATTATCCGGATATTATGAGTTTTCAGTATTCGATATCCGGATAGTCATTAATGTCGGATAATTGGAAACCCTAATTTGGTGTACCAATGATATGGACAGAACTAGGAGATCATGACAACAATTGTTATTTTTGCAAAAATAGAACACGAGGATTAACTGTGCGTTAAAGAAGGAGCATTGGATACGTAGAGATACCTGCAGCACGAAGGCCTGGACCGCATGACAAAACTTATCCAGTTCCTCAGGTCGCAGCAAGCTCATCACCAGAAGAAAGTGAAGCTAGTAGTGTGGAATCTCCCCTCTAATGACATAGAATTTTTGCCGTCAACCTCGCTTACTCAACCAGAAAAAAACAAGCGACTTAGTAAGGGATTTAAACTTATCGAAATAACTAGCAGAACTTCTTGCATCACGCCTACAGCAATGGAATCTTTTGGAGAAGGCGGCAAAAGTTAGTTTGTTTCGTCCTCGTCACAAAGATTTTGTAGACTTTTACAGTATGGATGGTGATTTAGTGTATTGCAACGACATTGAAGGTGTTTTTGAAAGTCTTGGAATAGAACATAATTGGAGACTGTTCATCGATCCTTCTCAAATAAGTCTCAGAGCGGGACTTCTCCACAACGGAAACAATTATCCTTCTCTTCCTGTTGGTTATACAGCATACATAAAGGAAACTTATGAAAATATGAAGAAGTTGCTGGCAAAAATTAACTACAATCAACACTCTTGGAGGATTTGTGCTGATTTTTACTTTTGGAGTTGCAACAAGATTCCACCAAATACTGTTGCCTTTCTATGTCTGCGGGATAGTCGCGGTAAGGAAAATAATTATCTTAAACGCGATTGCAATGCAAGAGAACATTTTACGCCAGGAACTCAAAATATTTAATATGTTTCTTTAGTGGATAAAGAAAAAATCATCCTCTCCACATCAAATTAGGTTTAATGAAAAACTTCGTGAAGGCAATGAATCGTGAAGGAAAAGGATTGCAATATCTCCGAGAAAAGTTCCCTAAAATAACTGAAGCCAAAATAAAAGAGGGAATATTTTTTCGTCCTTAAATTAACGAAGTAATAGGAGACCCAAATTTCGAAACGAAATTAAATTTAACAGAAAACAAGGCATGGAGAACTATATGGTTGCAGTTTTTAGGAATTACTTAGGAAAACGAAAAGTTGAAAATTACAAAACGTGTTAGTGAAAGACATGTTGGAAGCATTTTAAGGCTGCAAAACGTAATTGAAAGTGCATCATTTGGATTTTTTACCAGAAAACATAAGCGATGTCAGAGATGAACACGGAGAACGGTTCCATCAAGATATTCCAGGTATGGAAAGGTCTTACCAGCGCAACTGGAAACCCGTCCTGCTAGCAGATTCTTGTTGGACTTTAAAAAACAAAATTCTTTGGTAGAGGCCTTCTTTCACAATCAGTTCAAGTAAATTCACATATACAAAAAAACTGCGCTTAAACTTTGATTTGACCACTTTTTATGTTTGGTACTCTATCAATCATTTGAGTGCGGCTATGTATGTCCTTTTCGCGAAAGAGAATCGTTTTTTGAAGTTATTTTAGATTTATGCTTGTCTGTTTGTACACTTTTCAACGCGGTGCATATTAATTGTATACTAGTAAAACGGCTCGTCACAAAACTATCAGAATTGCCCTTTGCTGTTCTTCCTCCATATTTAACACGTTGACGTTCACTTTGAAATCGGTGATGGACGACAAAAACGACTTTTTGTTTTTTTTTGTTAATTAGTTGGTTCTTTGGGAATTCGATCAAGATATCATACTTACAGAATAAAATTAATGTATTTTCCACCAAATATTCCTAAAAAATGTTGGACGTCTATAGCCGTCATTTGTTTTTAATAGCTTCGATTTCACTGATACACAAAAGACGTCTATAGACGTCTTGGTAGCTGTAAAGACCATAACGATATTTGTTGAGAATAATTTAGTAAAAATGAAATAAATATATTTTTATAAACACAAAACTATCCGTCGCCTAAAACTGTTGGGCAGACCCGACGCCTACTAGGTATGGTGGGATGGTATCAACGATTCATTCCGAACTATGCAGATCTAACTACCTCCATTACAGACACTCTGAAAAATCCCAGTCAGTTCCAATGGACACCTGAAGCCCAAACGTCTCTGGAATTGTTAAAACAGAAACTTACCTTTGCTCTTCTCCAAAAAGTTGAATTCAGCACAGCGAAATTACACAGTCACAGAGCAGGAATGCTTAGCAGCGATCTTAAGTGTACAGAAGTTTCGGCCCTTTATAGAACTTATGCCGTTTAATATAGTGACTGATCATGCGAGCTTGAAATGGCTGATATCTCAAACGGACCTCAGCGATAGACTTGTTGGGTGGAGTTTGAAGCTTCAAGGTTTCGACTTCACCATCGAACACAGAAGAGGAAGCTTGAGCGTCGGCCCGGATGCTCTGTCACGAATCCACTGTGACACCTTCTCACCATCTGAAGATCCTGGTCCGGAAGTTGAACTTAGCTCCCCATATTTCAACTCGTTGGAATACGAGGAGTTGAGGCAGAAAGTTAAATCAACTTCTGTGTCAGGGATGGCTTTGTCTATATTCGGACTGTTCCGAGAACAGGCGATCCGATTCAGGAAGAAGAAGCCCACTTTTAGACCACCTATGGGAGTTCAGTCTGTGACAGAAGACCATGGCAAAAGCTATACGTCGACTTTCTAAGTCCATATCCCAGGTCAGCGAAAGGAAATGTCTGCATACCACTAATTCTTGACCGCTTTTCTAAATTCCCGATTCTCAAACCAATGAGAAAGGCATGTATTCTTAATATATGTTAATTCATCGAGACAGAAATATTTCATGTGCTCGGAGTTCCGGAGACGATAGTCTCTGACAATGGAGTCCAGTTTTGCTCGGCTCAGTTCGCCAAATTACTGGATAGGTATGGGGTCAAACACTTGCGAACGGCAGTCTACTCGCCGCAAACAAACGCCTCAGAGCGAGTGAACAGGAATACGGATAAGGGCATACATCCAGAGGGGTGACACTAAGTGGGATGAGAAGCTAAGCCACATAGCTAGCTCCCTCAGGAGCTCAATCCACGAAGCAACCGGCTTCTCACCCAATCTTAGAGCGAAGCCTGTTAGTTTCAAAGTGGGTCAAGAAGTGTACAGACGGAATTTTGCCCGAAACAATTTCCAGCAGCAGATCAGTGCTAAATTAGGACGTAAATTTGTGAAGTGTCGGGTTAAGTCAAAGAAAGGAAACTCCTTATATGAGCTTGAAGATCTTCAGGGAAGAACGTTAGAAGTCTATCACGCCAAGGACATGAGGCCGTGATATCCATATTTCTGGGACGTTGTAGGTCTAGTGCAAATTTCAATCCTGGTAGCCCTTATAAGGCATCCAGCCAGCTTAACTGATAAACTACAGGATGCCAATGTGCCGCTAGGACCCTCCCAGCCTAGCGGTCGGCATACCTTTTGGAAAATAGACACGTTTTACCCCAATCCCTCGCCTGACAATGCGCCAGAACCCCTCCTACATGGTACCCTACGGCAGATAGTTTGTCGTAGGAATTCCACTTCCATAAAGCCTTTGCAAATTTAAGGAAGAAAATCTGGCACGTCGCTACCCCAACGACGCCTTGGAGACACACCCTTGAACAAGCGTCGGTCGGAGATCAGAGTGAGATGTTAGGGCTGGGAAAGCTTTGCGATCAGTTGTTTAGGTTACTGACCGCAGGGTTCCCTCGGCTAATCTCGGTGAAGGAAGGCAGAGGGGTACTGGCCGACTGGATTTTTTAGGTTACCAGAGCTTGTCGGTACACCTCTGACTTCCGGCACGGAAAATCATGTCGAGGTCTAATCAAAGATTGATGGGACTTCAGGGATGTTTCTCCGATTCGGCACACTTCAAGTAGTTTAAATCGGCCTGGACAATCCGTGTCTCATTCGCCTGGCATTATTGATAGGAAATGCTTTCATGGGTCGTGGGTCGAGTCACACATTGGACGCCTGCAGGGATGAGGCCTATATTTTAAGACCGGCTAGCTAGAATCCAGTGCCACAGTGGAACCTTTCAGAGGCGCCTCGGGGAGGGATCCTCATCAACAAAATTCATGTAAGTTGCTGCCAAATGTTTGTTTGCTTATCTTATAAACCTGTTTTGCAATCTCTTTGTAATTCTGAGAATAACTGAAAAAGACGACTATATTAATTATTAAGAAATATTTCATGATTCATTCTTAGAACAAGATTGAAGAAATATGAAACAAATGGATTTAACACTGATATACAGTTTAATCATTTATTTAGAATGCTAAGAATATAGGACGGCTATAGCAGTCATTTGCATCTGTAAGCACTAGCGTTGGACGGCTATAGACGTCATTTACGTCAACGTTTAAAAACATTTCCTCTCACCTCGTTAGAGACAAACAAATTGAGACGTAAATAATTTAGAATTACTTTTACTTTCGATAATGTAAATTCCTCTGAGTTATAATAATTCCGGCCCTCCGCATTTTTCAAAATTTCCTACTACGTATATGAAACAAATTATGGTATGCATCAGCGCCGTTAATCTCAATATCTCGCCAATATTAAAATATAGAATCGACTTTAATTTCCCGAGAGTTTTCAGCAAGTGAAATTCCACCTTTTTTTTATATTATTGATGGATCATGTAAGAAGATATATCCCCCCCCCCCACATTTTTCCGTCTATTAGTTGCCTGCTCATTTACCTATGATTAGAGCTTTATACAGTACTCAGCCTAGCACATAATCATGATAACATTTCTGTTATACATATGTCCCTAATTGAATTTCTATACATACCGTATTATCCAATTATCCATTTATAATTTAATTAATCCATTTAGGCTCATTAAATTTAATACCCCCACCCACCCCAGTAAATTGTATTAGCATTATTCAAGTGAATGTCATGAAACGGTATGGAACCAACCGGCATATTTTGCTATCAATAATTTTACTAAAACTGTTGTAAATCACTGTGAATTTATGGTAAGCCATTAATTTTGTTTTTTTATTTTTATTTTCTTGAAAATTCTGAACACGAACGAAAAATCGTTAACAAATTCGAACCGAAAATGAATCAATTTCCCTCCCTGGGCCAATTAAATTCATCAGGTCTTTTGCAAACGAAAAAAAAAAAAAATCGACGACAATTTCAATTTAAAATTAATTAATCAGGGATTTTCGGATGAGCCAGCTCACCCTTTGTAATTATTATAATCGTGAAAAGTTTATAAAAAAAAAAAGAAAAACCTTCATACCGTGAACGCGACAGCCCAGTTTTCCCTTTTCAACATTCTTTTTTTCTCTCACTCAAACGAATGCTTGCTCCTCCTCCTATACGTAAATCCCATTTGCTCCTGCTGCTGCACAATGATCGTATCCATCTCATCATTTATAAAATTTTAATTATTATCCTTGGATCCGTTATCTTTTTTCCTTTGATACACAGGTTGAATTAGCTCTGTGTCGTCTCATGGATTTCCTGTGTTTTTATTTTTTTAGATCAGAAAAAAAGTGTAGAAGTGGAAAACTTGCGTATAGACAAAAAAAAAAAAAATAGGAAATGTTGATTTCCCGTAAACATTAGATGCAGGCACTATTGGAGTTGTCTTTGCTTTTTTGCCATAATGTATAAATGGATCTGTGCTTGCTTTTCATAATTTTTTTATAACATGCATATCCAGATATGTATGTCGAGGCTGCAGGAGGTGCACACAGGTGCATAGGAAGTTGTCGCATGTTATACGAGTTCGAGAGATTCTTGTTGTTTGATGTGCTTGACAATTTCAAACTGTCTTTCTTTTCAATAGCACAAACACACCCTGAATATGTTGCTGTTGTCCTATAAATATTTTATTAAAGTGTTTTTTCTATGTTTTCTATACACTCAAATATTTTGATTTTCAGTTTGTTTTTGCAAAAAGAAATTTTTCTGTATATTTTCTCTCGCCATTAAAAAAAAACATTAAAATTAATCAAAAAAAAAAGAAGCAATCTATGCCACGAGACCAACAGCTGCGAAATAAGCCGCAGTGATTGGAACTTTTTCTCTTCCTTCCAAGTCTGGGCTAGTGGCCTCAGAACGAGTCGCTAGGACAGGGTAGGATTACAGCCTTCGCTCTACGGTACAGTACATGTGGAACTGGGAATCTATATTGATGTTATGAACTCATCAGTGCAGCCTAACGGCTCAGGCTGACTAAAGAGGAGCTTTAGACGCTATGTAAATTCTTTAGAGTGGCCATTGACTTCCCAACAGTTGTGGGGATCGCAAACTACATGCAAGAAGAGTGGCGAGACCATGGTTTGGATTCAAAGGGTCTTCACCAGGCTGTTGTTGTAGGAACCGGCAGTGGATGGACGACAAAAAACAATAAAGATTAGAAAGCATGTCTGAACTGTACCGTCTTTTTCCGAAAATAAGACACTGTCTTACTTTCTTTTTTGGTCCAAAATACGCGCTAGGGCTTATTTTCGGGGGAGGGCAAAAATAAAACTATATATATTTATATATTTTTATTTAATATTTATTTTACACAGAATACAGAAATTTAAATTTATTCAATTACAGTCATGTCATCTTCTTCTGGAACATCGTACATAAATAAAATTCTGAATTATATTCTGATTTTCTTCCAAATCCATTTCCGGTTGAATCATTGGTCCGAATCTCTCATGTCTTGCGATATAGCTATCGTTAAATGAATACTTCTTGTCTAAGTAGCCTGTTCGTAGTGCATCGGAAACATCACTATCAGTTATTTAGTCCCATGAATTTTTTACCCAATTCACAACTTCTTGTAAGCCTGGTTTTACAAAATTACCTCGATGATTTCTTTTCTCACCATTCTGTTTTCAATATATTCATTTATTTCCATCCGCAAATGATCCTTGAATGGCTTGACTATTGCAATGTCAAGTGTCTGGAGGTAACCAGTCATTCCTGTCGGAATCTGATCAATCTTCCTCTCAGTAAGAAAGTTTTTCATGTCTTTAGCGCGGTGAGTACTGGCTGATTCCCAAACTAGTAAACCTCTATTCTGACCCCTCAAAAGTGTGGGCAGCATAAAATCAACCCACTTTCTCATAACTGCTTGGGTGCACCAGGCTTTTTCACTATCAATGACATAAATTCCTGAAACACGTTGAATCTGGTCTTTTTTACCTTTAGTGATTAAAAATGGTGATACTTTCTTGCCATCTAGACGAATCGCCAAAATATAGGTAACACGTGCACTATCGTAACCGGTAGAAGGAACGTAAATTGACGAAGAAGCCATGTGGTGAACTGTCGTTTGAGCTCCTTGGCCTAGGAATACCGCGGTGTCATCCATAGCAATCATGTTGGACAGTTGGTATTTCGAAAAATCGATGCCATCAACAAAAAGCTTAAACGCAAGTGCACGCTTAACAACTTCCAGCTTAAACAATGTTGTTGATCTCCTTAGAGACGGTTCATATCGTTTAAGGAAGTTGTCCAACCAGTGTGACGATGCTTTAAATTCTTCTGTGGATATATCAAATTCAATTGCTGCTTCAAGGGCAAATTTTTGAATATCAGCCCTGCGCACAACCAAAGCTATTGCTCTCCTGCCTGCAATCCATTCCCAGATGTAATCTTCCAACTCAGAAAATAACGGCTGCCGACCTGAGATCCAACGTTTTTTCTCAATTCCTTGGTCGACCAGTTGACACAGGTAATCGTAATCGTCTGCACGCCATTTACGAACCATACGGAGATCCAGCATCTTCTCTTTACAGAATGCTACAAGATTTACACCCCTTTAGTCTTCCACGATTCCCTTTTTGTACTTGACGGAATAGCTCTTTCGTTTTGTACTCATTTTAACTGTGGTTAAAAATTATTCACTTTATTTTTAAATAAAATTACGTATGAGGAAATAATCAAACTTATAAGACTGAAATGAATGAACGTTGTATACCTGCACTGTCGCTCAATGTAAACTGCTGCCATAGACAAACTAATAACCTACAAAAACTGGACAAGATTATTACTTATACTTAATAAATCAACAGTATTTTTTAACGAATTCTTTTTGTCACATTATTTTAACTAGGGCTTATTTTCGGAGGATGTCTTATTATCGGAAAAAGACGGTAGGTACGATAGAATTTATTTCAGTATTGTCTGGTATATCGAGTGTTATCAGTTGATTGGTGATATTCGTACTTGATGTACATACGCAACCGTTCCACACGAAAACGATCAAATTGTGCATGTTTTGGTCCCGACCACGTCCGATTCGGATAAAACTTTCACAGCTTGGAATACGAAAATAGCTCACCCGTATTTTTTCGTTTTCCACTACCGTGCCCCATCATCGCTAGGATGTTAGAAATTTTGCGATTTTACGATTAAACGTCATTTTCAAAAAAACAATATCTCGAGAATGGAGCAACCGATTTTTATTAAATGCTAAATGAAACTGAGGGATCACCCGAATAAGATACCTGGTACCCTCAGATAATTTGCACGTAAATTAGTGGATGGGAAAGGAAATGTGCATCACTTCATAACCCCTACTACACCTAATATAATATCCATAAACCCTTAGCGAAAGATATTTCGCAGTTATTGCCTGCGATGAAAGGGATCCGATGCACTGAATTAGTGGCACTGACGGGATAGACAATACTAATCAGAAAAAAACAAAGCCTACATTCAGCGTCAGTTCCAAACATTAAGGCACCGAGAAGTTTTATCGTCAATTTTTGCCTTTCACCCAGAAGCCACTGTAGTAAGGTACGTTCCAAAGAAAAACAAAGCAGTACTGTTGTTGTCAAGTATACATTATCAACCGAATGTACCTACGTGATATTGGAGCATTATTACCATTATACCAAAAATAATACACTTCTATAGTGAAACGAAGTCAGGAGTAGACACAATGGACCAGTTGTTAGGAAAATACACCACCAAACGTAGAACCAATAGATGGCGCTAGTTTTATTTTTCCAACATAATAGATGTTGCATACCTATGTTTAGCAACTTTTGTCATATATTAGGAAAATTTACACATCTTGGTGCAACGAACAGAACGCCGCCACTAATTCGTCAAGAACTTGCGCAAGAATTTGTGTCTGACGTCCTGAACAGGTCAAAAATTCAAAAAGTAGCCTCTCATTATTATGTACGAACTGCGATGGAAACAGCCCTGAGAAAGAGGATTACACGAACTCTGGCACATGTACAGGCACCACCTACTGTCCACCTAAGGATGCATCAGTTAGGACTAAGCATAAAGGCTCCACAAGACTAGGAAATGTTGCACTATATGTAAAAAACCAATGTGCAATCGGCATGTAAAAACCACTACCTGTATTGATTGTGGCGATACTGTCACATTAGATAGTCCAATCAATTGCATTTTGTGTTATTAGACATTATTTAAGGAGTAACGCCACTGTAAATTTTTTGAAAAATCGATTTTGTTTTTATTGGCTTAAAAGATAGTTTAAACCCTCTAGAACAGTGGTTCTTTACCTTGTTGGAGGTACTGACCCCCACCAGTTTCATATGCACGTTCACCGACCCCTTCTTAATTGGAAAAATATAATTTTTTTCAAATTCAAAACATAGGTATATATTTATACATAGGTGCACAAAATGAACAAAACCATTAAAGAACAAAACCATTAAGAACAAAGAACAAAACCATTATAAATTCCTTTTGATATAAAAACAAAAACGTAATAATGAATATGACTTCAAAACTTTAAACGCGTTTTTCTCGAAACACGGTTTTTCAAAATAGCACGCAGAATAACTCGAACAATTTTCATATTTTCGACTTGAAATTTTGACCAGATGTGAACATTAACATTATCTAGAGAATGCCGTACGGGATTTTCAATAACTTTATTTGTTGATTTTTTATTAACAAAAAACCTGCTGTTTTTTTCGTCAAAAATCAAACTTTTTTCAAACGCGCGCCAAATCTACAAAAATTAATATTTTTAAGAATCCGTACGGCATTCTCTAGCTATAAGCCACTAGATTAATGGTTTTTTTTTGTTTTGGTCTAGATTCAAATGTGCACCAGTGGTGCTGCGTGCCGCGGAGCCCTGCATGCAAAACATGTCCCGGGAAGATGGCTGTGGTGCCGCCATTTTGTTTTTTTTCGTTGTCAAAAAATTTATCAATAAAGTTCAATGTATGCCCGATAATACTCTTGAAAGGTTTTTTTCAAACGCCTTTAATTTCACGAGAAAAAAATTCGTGAAAAAACCTTTTTTTTTTTAGCCGTTACAGTGGCGTTACCCCTTAAATAAATAATTAGTTATTAATAATTTATTGCGTTTCATTTCATACGAAAAGTACGGACAGAGATACTCATAAGGTACCGGGTACCTCACTTGGATGATAGAAGTATGTATATAGTTTTCAGAATTGGCAAAAAAGCATATTTCTAAAACTCGATTTGTTCGAAAATATCCGACGATTCTTTAGAAGTATTTTTTATGAGTTTTCGGGGATATACAGGGCTCTAGGAGCGATATGAAAAGAAATATATAATTTTAAACCCGAAAAAGTACCGAGTATCCTTGGTCCCATAAGGGTTAAAGTCACTAATTCTCCCATATTGCGTTACTTCGTGTAAACGGTCACTTTAAAAATTTATATCTACAGACGGAGCCGAGAAATAGATAAATCTTCTGGCTCCAAAATAAAAATATGAAAAATTTTACAGATCCCCAAATTCAATAGTTAAAAAAGAAAAAAAAAAGTTTCTTCCGGTGTTGCCGTATATGAAATATAAATGCAAATAAAGCCTTTAGTTTCATTTAGCATTTCAATAATAAAATCACTTGCTCTGTTCTCGAGATATGATTTCTACCCAGAGATGGTCGGGCTCTACACGGTATTCGATTTCGATAAATTTTTGTTTTTTACGACTATACATTATCATAGGGGTAAAAATCAAGTTAATCGAGAAAACGAAGTTTTTTAAGCTGTGCCGGGTTGTTATGTGCATCCCTGAGAAAGAGGGAGGAAAACTTCTTGAAATCCTTAATATTGTCAAAATAGTTTCAAAAACGAGACAATTGTAAACTCTTCATGGATGGCTCAGAAAAAATATCCTTATAGACAATTAGAAATTCTATGTCTCTAAACCAGCTGAGGAGATTGAAACTTTTGCTTAATATTTGTAGCGTCCTTTTCAAGGAAATTGGTGAAGAAACTGGAGATGAAGTCTTGGAGAGATATCCCTCTAGTCAACACATAACTGCTGTGTGAGTTGCCTTTTGTGAAAAAAACGGCTAAGATGCTATTAACTGTAGAAGAACCTGACCACAAAACCTGTACACCTTTTTGGAATAAGATGAAATTTATACGCACATATTTTTGTGGACATCAGTGCTGCCACTAGAAATCTTTCTCGCATAGCCCGAAAGTGGTCTAACCCAACAGCACAAAATTACCGAAGGTCATCCCATTCTTGTCCCAAAGATCCCATAGCTTGTAGTATGTACTTAGAACCATATAGGAGTTATTAGAAATTTTCCATAAGTTATTCCCTGGGATATCCCGCAACTACTCTCTATGGGAACATTCTCAGTATTTTACAGACAAATACATAAGGGATGTGCAGGACAATTTTGGGACAAACATGGGAAAGTTGTTTTCCACTTCCAGAATTTATTTCGGTATGTTATCTGATTTTCGTGGTTTGCGTGGTTCTCTGGTGAAAGCACTAATTTGTTGCTTGGTGTGCTTCCATGTGTCATTTTTGGAGAATTAAAACACAACAACAAAATATGTATTGAAAGAAGCTATATGAGAACTGCTTTAAGCCAGCTACATGCGTGAAGCTATATTAGAATTCTAATATCTTCTCCAATTTCTTCTTGTTTTGGCAAAGTTTGTTAGTTGTACATTTCAGAACGTGATTTTTTTGTAATTTATGTGTTAAAAATATTGAATCTATGTTTTGTGCAAATGCATACACCTCTGGAATATACTTCCCAGCCATTATTATTATTATTATTGTTTTTTTGTAAAAATGCTATACCCATAATAATTTAATTTATAATCCCAGAAAATCTCAAACAACAACTTCAGATATTCCCCCGTACATCCTCCCAACAAACTAGGAGATCCGTAAGATGTCCTAGGTACGTTTGCAGCGGGAATTTTATATTATTGAATGCGTTAATTGTGCCTAAGTACAACCACAGGAAATCATGTGGGAAGTGCATGGGATCTACCAGGGACATCCCAACCCCGGACATTCGTCACTCCCAGGGATGTCCTACGTTGTTGACTGGGACCGGATGGGATTTCCCACGGACAATTCATATATCCTACCAGGATTTCCCAGTAACATACCACGGATATATTTGTGCTGTGTGGGAAGTAGCCACACGTAAAAAAATTATAGAAACTGTTAGGCAATGCTAATAAATTTAAAGCCAAAGCATTTAATAAGTCAAAGTCGATATTGCATCAAACATACACATAATTCCCGTACCTACTTACAATTTTTTGTAAGAAACTTTCAAATCGCTATCGGCGGATTTAGTAGTCATAAATAATAATACTAAATTTGCACTGCTACATTCTGAGAATTAAAATAAATAAAAAAATATTGGAAATATTGTGACCACGTACTATTCAAAAATTCTCTATCGTATAGCCAAAATATGTATAAGTACCCATTTGCTACCAAGTGGCAACACTGGTGGGAATTCACGACAAAACTACGTATAGATTGACAACTAAGCTACTAAGCCTGCAGAAAGGATATCGCAAAAATAAATGAATGACTCGAAGTTAACCGGCTTAGGGTATGAAATTCTGTTTCAACATATGGTAAGTTGATCGGATATTGTTATTCGATTACACTGAGATTTTTCAAAAAACTAGTAACAAAATGCAACTGTAGTGATGAAATATTTGGCCATAAAGATAGGATACTTGACAAAAAGAGTATATACATTTGCTATCTGCATGGTTTTGTCAGAATGGGAAACAGAGTAATGGAATGCCGGTCATTTTTACAACACAGCCGTTGACCTCTTTTTTTTTAACAAGGAGGTGCTTAACGTAATTTTTTTTTATAAAAACTGTAAACTGTCCACTTTCCTCTTTAATTTGACCTATAGCACATAGGTGTAGCTCACTGTAGCCGTTAAACAGTTATTAGCTCATAACCTATTCAGGTAATACCGAAATTAGACGGTTTTTTTTTTTTTTTTAATTACGATTTTCACGCTAAGGGAACAAATTATCTTTAAAAATAGGTTTGAGAATAGCTTTGAGAATAGGTTAACTCTTTAACGGCTACAGTTAGGACATAGAGTGTAATAGGCCAAATTAAAGATGAGAGCTTACAGTTAAAAAAAAAAGTTATGTTAATGACAAATTTGGAAAAAAAAAAGTAAAAACTCCTGAGAGGAAAAGGGTACGGTGCTGGTTGAGTCGTTGGAAAGGCCATGAAGTTCTGCATATATTGAGTCCATAACTGTGACAGTGAGCTTTGTACTTTTTAAGATACAGAGTGTTTAATGAAAAACTAACTTTTTTTCTTAATGTCCCTGTCAAAATTTTTTTCGTGTCCTGCTCTATGGACTACCTAGACCTTAGATCATATAACAAACAGGATAGGCTATGCTGTGTAAAATTCGTGTACGTGTGATAAGCATTTTTTTTAGAACACGGGGGGGGGGGGGAGTGACAAGAGGGCTGGGTTATTTATTTGGTGTCAGTTCGATACTTCTGACATTTCTGAAGATCTTTGAATTTATCATAATAGTCCGGTGTTTTCGTAGTGATTTTTCCTTAAAGAAGTGATACAAAGTGATTTAGTTGGTTATACTTACTAACAGTGCGAAAGAGCAGTGAAGTATTTGTGTAAAAGATTTTATATAATCGAGACTCCGGGAGTCTTGAATTATGGTGAAAAAGTGTGCTGTGCTGTGTTGCAGAAATAACCGGAGTTATTGCCGTAGGAAATCATTTTTCAGACAAGTTTAATTTTTTCAACAATAAATTAAAGTGTTTTAAATAAAATATACATACATATGTGAAATACTTATAAAAATAAACAGCCGTGACAAAAAATTTAACATTTTCCAATGCCAGTTTGTATGTTTACTGTTGAATTGTCACGGAAAGTTTAGAGTCATTTATATTATGTCAGAAAATAAATGGGGCACATAAAAAGTTAAAAATTTAAAATTATTAAAAATTAAAAATTAATAAAAACTGCGATATAATGGGATTCTTTTATTAAATTTCGTTTATTTGCAAGTTATCCTTAATTTTTCCAAATTTTGCAAATTAGTTTCCCTCAAGATAAGATCTTGTGTAAAAAATGGCTTGAAGCTATTGGTCGGATGAATTACATACTTTCAAAACAAAGCATCGTATGAGAGGATCATTTCAATGCAAACTGCATTAACAAGAACAACATTCGTAAAACCCTAAAAATTTGTGCAATACCATTTCATAATTTTACTGAATGTGAGGATTGCTGTTCAAATTCAGTATGTATAATATTATTGAGTTTATGTACTAGAATATATTTATCTGTTATAATATTACTTCTCAGAGAGGCAAACACATATGGGAATGAAAATGAAGTTAATTTTTCCAATGAACTTAGTCTTCCTGCAACGAGGGTACTTTTATTATCATATATCAAATAAAACTACTCATGAGCTGTATTATATAGATAAACGAAGAGAATGCGATTGGGGATACTTCTTTTGTAACGGAAGAGATGCAGAGTGGCAATACGAGTGGAACTAACCAGATTGCAATTACTGAAGACTATGTTGAGAAAGTAGGACTCAGCCAGTCTACTTATCCAGCAATGATGGTACTTTTTTGTTTTATATAACATTCAATATAATATGGTTTTATTCGCAACTTTTTCTTCAACATAAGATGCCAAAAGCTATAGAAGCTAAAAGCCACTGGGGACTAAATGAGGTACACGATTCGTCCAAGAGGCATTTAGAAATATTTTTTTTGTATATTGCATTCTGGGGATACGTGAACCTAATTCTCCTAACTCTAACCTCCCCATGGTGGTCCCTGGAAAGAAGTCACAATGTGGATACGCAGCCAAGAGAACCCATTTTAACTTGGCTTAAGAGAAGGAGGATCTATTGTACTTTGCTCAATATGCACAATAATTATATAAACATACATAAAATATTCTCTATCAAATAAATTATTCATAAAATGCACATCGAAAGTCATAATGAGTAAAATAGAATAGAGTAATAACAAATTCAAATAAATATTAGGACTTTGTACTTTTCCCTATGCTTATACCGCGAATAGTTTTTTTTTTTGTTTTGGAAAATAATTCGAATCACGGTGACAGAAAATTATAACTACTATTTAATAAAGTTTCAACCACTAAATTATATGCCCTCCTGAAAATATCGTAGTTTACGACTTCCATGACTAAACAAACATATCGATGCGATTCTACTACATCAAGAAATATGCTTAAGTTTTTCTTCCTCATAGCCTATCGTGTTTGTTATATGATCTAAGACCTAGACGGAAACATCCTGTATACATACATATTTTGAATCAAAATATATCTTACTCAGGAACTGAAATTGTAGACACTATTGCACTAATGGTAGACATTTTTCGACCTCCACCTTTTCTAAGACCAGTTATGATCAATTGACAGACCTCTCTGAATTAATGAAAATTGAAAATACATCCCCAAAAGCATTGCATGAATATAACATGAATTTTCAACATGATCAATTTCCAAAAAACACCTCAATTTTATTTTTCCAATATTTTTATAAACATTGCTACCAACTGTCACAAGAATAAAATTTTATTTCTAATAACCATAAAGAATCCAAATCCATCATCACTATATTTACCTGTACGGACATAAATCTATACATGTATCCTACCTATCTATCTAACAAACAAACAAACGATAACCTGTCCCCCATGTTTACATTCTCTCTAGTAAAACAAAAGTTTTTCCGTGCATAGAAAAATACCTGACATATCACCGTGAACTATGTTTTTCCAACACAACTCTCAAGCTTGGAAAGCTTGGATGGTCTTTGACATTTCGACGTATCGCCAGGTAGATCTCAGCAATCGAATCGTAAAAAAAAAAATTCCCATAAATAAACAAACGAAAAACGTGGATCAATTAATGTTTTCCACTCATGCGAAGGTTATAAGATACTTTCCTCCTTCGCTGCTATAGGGCAATTGCAACTGGTATGGCGCTAAAGATGCATTTTTGCATGCATATGCATATCTACCTACATACCTACATAATATGTCTGTCCGTCCGTCTATCTACTTTATATTGTCACTTAAAAGAGAACGTGTAAAAATTTCATTTTCTCTTTCCACCTGCTTTAAAATTTCGATTAAAATTCAAATGATGTCCGCAAACTCCACATACATTCTACATTCAAACCTAGAGACCAAACCTTACTCAGTATCTTTCTCACATGCATATATGTATGTAAGTATGAAAGCTTTAAATCTTTTGTTGAGGATGATAACTAGATACGATTTATTACCTTCTGTTCACTGCGAAAGGTTCTCCTCCCATTAGAATTCAGTGTAGAAAACTAGCGAAAACAAATTGGAATATTTCAACCTAAACGAAACAAGCTCTTTCAGATTCTGAACTGTGAGTTTTGTTAGCGAGATATTTTGATGGATGCTCACGTCATCGTTATTGTATCTGCGTCTCTACTCTATGCATCTGGCAATGTGTAGTAAACATAGATAGAGGTTCGTTTAGATGCGATAATTGAATTCAATTCCGGCTAAGCATGCGCAAGTGGCTATATGATTTCTGAATTTAGATTGGTGAATATGTGTATTGAGTTGGTTTGCTTAATTTATTCCTGCTCATGAAGAGGAAAAAGCTTTGAAGGGAAACGATAGTCATTAATTGAATCAATTAAGGCCAGATGTGTTGGTTGGTAGAAAAACAAAAAAACTTATCTCACGCTTCGGAATCATTAATGTTTCGCCGAGTTTCTCTTATTCATTATGGTGGTCATTATAATGATGTATAGAAATAAAATAGTAGCTTTATTCAAAATATTACAGACAGCTATTAAGCTACAACTATCATAGTGTCTACTCCACACAGAATAAAAAAATAAAAATTATTTAGATAATTTTTAATAATGAAATCACGTTGTGGTTGAAGAAATCCGTGATGATTTTTGATAGTACAGCTTGTATGCAAGCCTCCCTTCCAACGCGATTTTTAATTTGACAGCAGATGGCAGTTCAGTTGATGTCTTATCATCTTGCATGCAAGTTCATTTAAAAAATGGCATTGAGGGATAAAGTCTTGCGTATATTGGAAAATTATAGCAATAAAGGAAGTAGCAGTCTGATAAAAACCCAAGAAAAAATGAAGAGGAAGCTGTTGGTAAATGATGCAATGCAAATAATCCCAGAAAATCTCATTTTACCAGTATAAATTTATCAATTTCTCCCAAGCATTTCTTTTCCGCCATCTTGAAAACTGTATAATGTCAAATTACTATCACCTCAGCTGCCATGGTTTTTCATCATGCAAGTTCGCTGAAAGCTGAGCTGCCAGCATGGCAGTTGAGGTTACACGTGCAAGAAGTATGGCAGTGCAGATTGCATGCAAGCTGTACTTGCAGGTGTAACCCCCGGGTTATGGTCGTCTATAATAAGACGTTTCCCAAATGTCATCATCATCACCCACAGATGATACGTGCTGACAGCAGGGAAGTGTTCTTGAAGCTACATCGTTTCATTTCTCGCTGATGTAGTATGAAGTTGGTTTCGTTGCAACAACTATGTGGATAGGCAAGAGAATATGTGGAGTACAAAAAAAAATGTAAAAAGTCCCATGCCATGAGCCAGAAGAAAAAAAAAAGAGCGAATGCAAGAAGTGCAAGTTCATCGACAAATGTGGTCTAGAGAGAGTGTCAAGGCACGACACGACACGTCCTAAAAGAATATTTAAAAGTTTAAATCGACAAATTACATAAAGTGCAAAGTGTAAAAGTATACCGATTTCCTTCGCCTCTTTTCTAAAAAGGAAAAGGGAGGAAAACGCCCGAATATTAAAGTGCTGGAATTTCGATCACATGTGCGAACCTGGGATCTACAAGTAAGGCGGAATAACCACAAGCCAATATTACGGTAAACCCTTGTACTATATTAAAGTGGGTGTCACACCGGGAGCGGCATTTTTCAGTTGCCGCTGCACGATTGTTCTTGCAAAATTAAATGTATAAGTCACACCGGGAGCGGCACTGCGCGGCAAAATAGTTGCCGCGTGGCGATTTTGGAGATTACTCAAAAACACAATTTTGCCGCTGCCACTGGCGGCAAATTTCCTTTTCATTCGAAATAAATCCGCACAATTCGTTAAATGGGGCTTTTTGCATTCTTAAGTATATTTGTAATCGAACCTCATCACTTTTCTCTGTTTTTCTTCAAGCAGAGCTACTAATAATAGAATTTCTTCCTCGGAATTGGAGTACATTTGGATAAAATCTGCCGCTCTCGGTGTGAACACTCTATTTTGCCGCGTGCCACCGGACAGTGCCACGCCATGCCGCGCCGCTCCCGGTGTGACCAGGGCTTTAAACTGATAATAACAGGCACTAAAATCTAAATTCAATATTAAGGCTGTAACTGTAATAGAGGTGAAAGAAGAAAACGGGTATTTAAACGCCCAGAATGTCCATGGGATGGATGGGCCACGGGCAATACTGGGGACCATCACCAACAGGTTCTCCCCGACAGCTAGGGACTCAAGATTGACCATCCCTATCTTCTTAATCTCTGGCATCCAATCCTAATCTTTTCCTCATCTTTACTTTTATATACTTCGGCATGATAAATATTTTATTGTTGTAGAGTTGTGTTAGGAGGCAGGTTACATTTTGTACACCCCCCCCCCCCCTCCACCCGAAATTATCCCAACAAAGGTAGTTTGAAAGCATGCCAGCCTACCAATAACTGTCACAGGGTGAGCAGCTGACAGGACTTAATGTAATGTAAGGACGGAGGCTTACCCGTAAAGAACATGTAGATCTCATAAAAGATATTCATATGACTTCCAAAATTATTTTATATAATGTGGCTTTTCATTGAGGGTCCAAATCATTTGAAAAAAAAAAATTGTTAAGTATTTTTTCTTGAGTATCGCCTGGTTCAGCTCAGTTCGCATCCAGCAGTACCTATTGAATGCAGTATTCGTTAAACCGGCTGCCATCCTTAAAAAACTGTCCAGATTTGCTAAAGGCTTAGTTTGATTTTCTACTATCAACTAGCAACAACCAAGATAAAATCAAATTTTATCATGTAATAAGTAACCAAAATGTTAAACACAAAAGTGTCAAAGATGTGTTCTCTCAGTAAAAACAAACATTAGAAAAAAATAATGAATTTTGTGAATTGTTAATATGAAATTTAAATCCTCGAAGCTCTTATAGGTTCTACAATGAATACTTCTTATAAATCTTTTCGAAGAGGAAAACTCTTAAATTAAAATGTGAATATGTACAATAACAAGAAACACTTCTAGACAGAGTTCAGGCATCATCTAAACTTTTATTGTTTGTATTTAACACAATTTTCGAATTTCGATATCGAATTGATACATATAACCTGATTTTTTTTTTTTTTTAATTTTAATTTATAAACTTTTCAAAGCCAACCTAGATAAACATTGTTGTAACCAAAACAAAGTATTTTCGAAAGAGAATTGCGAAAATATTTATAACTTAATACCAACAGCAGTTTTTGAAATTTATCAGGAGAACTTATAGTTCAGTGCAAAAATATCGACGCAGTTGTATGGCAGGGAGATAGCAATAGGAATCAAGATTTGTTCTGATTTTTCAATACAAAAGACTACAATTAAAAGCAGAATATGCCGTTTGTAGCAAATATCAGTGATATGAGAATGATCATGGAGATAATGACATTAGGTCCCTTCGCGTACTTTTTCAAGTAAAAACATGAAAAACGTAAAATTGTATGATAGAGAGAGAAATTGTGAGTGACACTCGCAAACGGCTTCGAGTAAAAACTTCTTTAACGTCAAAGAATTAAAGTGGATTATGTACTTGATTTATTATTTAAGTTATTGAATTATTGTGCTCGTGTTTGAAATAAGCATGCCGGAGAATTACTTTCTGTAGTAGGTACAATAAACAAATTTAATTTACCACTTTGAATACGCAGAAATGTTTTTGGAGAACATTCTACTTCTACCGGGGGGAGGTGTAGCAGGTTTATCCATTTTTTTAAAGTAAAAAAAAATCCTGAAAAATAACTAAAAACTTGAAAAATAGCTAGAAACTTTAGAAGTAACTAAAAACCGGTGGCAAACTTCAAAACTGACACTTTGTACTTGAAGATTTTTCTCTAGTTAAATCAAGTAATAAATTGAACGGAGGGGAAAACTTACAAAAAGTTTTACAAATTTGTAGATAGTTTCAAGGTAGTACACGACAAGACCCACTAACTACGTAAAACTGTAAATAGACTTATACTGATACTTGGGGTTGACTATAAAATTTGGCTATGTAATACCAAATATGGTTAAAATAAAAATTAAATTTTAAGATGCATCGTTTCCAACATGTGCCACAAACGGAAGTTACATGAATATTTTTTGCTACAACTGCATGCATAGTACGTGCATATATAATTTGCACATCGCATCGTGTCGCATCGGTCGCAAATTCGTAATGCACTTAATAATAAAAACAAACCAAATAAAACTCAACCTGTTTAACATAATTCTGTAATTAAGTGAGATATTAGTGAAAATATCAAAAACAAGTTGAGTGCAGATGGCAACCAGATAGGAATACGAACTGGACCCCATGGGATGAGTTGATCAAGCAAAAGCGGAACACAAGAAATCTACATCACGAGACGGCAGGTGGTCAGACCCAGGAGAAGTAAACGAGCCCGGCCAGGCCAGGCCAGGCCACGTCAGGCACACAACTGCTAATTGAAGGCATATAAAATCAGGCGATTATCTTGTTGGCATAATCCGAAAAATTAAATGAGATAATTTTATGAGCTTCACATATGGGTGCGTTCAGAAAAAGATATTCTGCATATATACCAACTTTCACCACCAAATCATCTCTTGCATATATTTTCCACTTTGATGTGCATTTCATGAATCGCATCGTCTCATCAGCTATGATAACTATATAATTGCCAAATGATGATTGTGAGGTTAGAAAATTATTCGATAGCAGTAAAACATACTATCAGAAAGTCGATTGTGGAATGCTTTTATCAGAGAAATAATTTCCGGATTGATTTTTATGAGAAAAATAAAAACGATTTGAAAAAAAAGAAAAAAGGATTGCTTTACTATATAGAAGGAATGTTGTGTCAGAGATTCACTCCAACAGGATATCTGGTGAAGCATTATGAAAATGGAATTTCTCCTATTACACACATATTAAATCCCTAGAGACTATTCTCAGAAAATAACTTGGCAAGCATAGAAAGAAATTTAACATTCTTCGACTGAGAATTTTTGACAATCTCCGGAGAAGTATTTACGAAATTTAATAGTTCTGGGTGTTTCCTTTCTAAAAATATGCAGCAAAATTGATGAGGAAAACATTTAAAATATGTTCTGTATAGTATATTAACAAATCTATCCTAAATTCTAAGAATGTTGATGAAATAGCTGAGTTTTCTGTTAATAACAACACAAATGTGATAATTTTAAGTTTATTACTGATTTTTTAAGCAAATATATATGTAAATTCAAAAAATATTTGAGAATTACGTTAAAAATGGAAAGGTTTTTGAAAAGTTAAAAACGAAAAAATATGCTGCAAAAATTAAATAACACGAATTTGAATTTAAATGTGAACAAGAAAAAAATTGTAAGAAAAATGATTTATACCTATATACCAAAAAAAAATTGAGTGAGTTCCTTCGAAAAGCTGACGCTTTGAAAATCCCGTTTAGAAGCATCCGTAAAATTATTGGGTTTACTAACAATCTGTAAACACAATAAAATTTACCGATAGAACGCCATAGAACGCAAATAAAATATTGCACGTCTCTGCTCGGTCCATTTTCAAAAAATAAGAGACCATTTTTATAGCCACTAGTTAGAGAAATTTCTAAAATGCCTGCTAATTTTAGCATATTAGAAAGGAATACCTGATAAAAATGTAGAATTCATGCACACACGGTTTATCAGCTTGATTTAATTGCATTGCGAATTTACTGTCTATCTACTCCCTCCTATCCTAATAAGTGTAAACATTTCCTACTAAAAATTTGCACTCTTATGCTCCCATGTGGCAGTACTAATTGCATTGTTCGCTGAAAACACCGGGTAAACCTAAGGCAAGTTAACCTAATAGCAAGTTAGGAAGCAGGCGAGATATCGGAGCCATTTTACATTTAAAATGCACACGGCAAGAAAAGGAAGAAAGAAAAAAAATCAAACTCTCTTTAAAACTTTTATGAAGAAAGATAAAAAATGTGAAAGGGCAAATTGCATGCAACGAAACAGAATGACAAATGATTCATTTTCGTAAATAAATAAGGGGTGCAGTTTTGACGTTTTACTCTCATAAAATGTCCCCGCGCTTTTGTGAAAACCGGTTTTTGCTGAAAAATTTAGAGAA
The DNA here is from genome assembly GCA_963930735.1 of Dioctria linearis. Classification (NCBI taxonomy): domain Eukaryota; kingdom Metazoa; phylum Arthropoda; class Insecta; order Diptera; family Asilidae; genus Dioctria; species Dioctria linearis. The sequence goes on along the minus strand of OZ005743.1, from coordinate 168,262,675 downwards.
GGGGCCAATGTTTGTTAGTGTAATTTCTATGCTAATTGAGCATCAGCACGTGCTTCTGTTTACATTTGTTTTGCTGTGAAGAGATTAAGTTGGAGAAACTCATGCTGGATTCTCTGATATTTTCGGGAAAAATAAGAATTTCATTCGAGAGCAATTTTACATCTCCTTTCAGCATCTGGGCCAAAACGAAATTTATCTTTTTCTTAAAAATGGGAGCTAGTGTGACCTGATGTACATTATTATGAATAGTTTAATAGGATTTTGATGGATTTAGTAAGATTTTGTGGTTCGGATCAGTGATGCCAGATTATGCCATGGACTAAGCGCAAGAAAAAAGATAGCCCAAAAGTCGCCGAAATGTTTATTTTTAATAAGGCTGAATTTCTGATAAAGAGGTAACTATTTGATTAGTTTTTAACGATTTAATCGATTATAGATTGCATTATACTAGAAAAAGTATACATGCGCGATACTTTCTTTTACAAAAATTGGCGCTCCAGGTCCGAATTTTCGTTTTAAAAAATTTATAAAAAATAGAAATATTCATTTTTTTAAAACTGCTTTCACTGCAATAAGTTAATAATTAAGCTTCCTTAAAATGAAAAAAAATGTCAATTTAAAAAGTTATGAAAGAAATATTGAAACGGCGTTAGTGACAGTCCACCCAACTACACCACACCAACAGCCAAAAAATCACCATTCTCGATTTGAGCGGCTGTAAACATTACTGAATCTCACTGACATTTTGCATAGAAGTTTGAAATTGCATTATCTAACAAATTCTAAATGAACATTTTAACACTTTTGCAAATCCATACATTTTTGGGCCACCCTTACCTAATGTATAATGCTTTTGTTCTTGCTATGAACTGAACATTTTCTGAACAAATATAAAATATTACCTTAATTAAATTCCAAACTTTTTTCGTTTTAGTTAGAATGACATGTCCAAGAATAATTTAATGTGAATAAAACCCATTAGTTCACTGTAGTGTAGACAGCAGGCAGTTCAGAGAGCTTTATCGCTGTCCTGATGAGATCGTCCTGCACTGCTAATCGAAACATGCAGTATGCTCTCAAAATTTCTTTACAAAATTTTGATTTTCGGCTACAACGCCAGTAACTGACCAGTACCCCGGTACTTGTATTTTAAACATTGCACGCATTAGACGGAAAATTGCCTGTAAACTTGTATATTCTACGGGTCTCGAAAAAATAACCCCCTCTTCTATTTAGTTAGAATGAGATATTCACGAATCATTTAATGCGAATAAAACCCATTTTCCATTCTATTTTATATCCCTAAATAGAACCCAAAAAGCGCAGGAAAAGCAGTGTCGCGCCCAATTGGGCATTGGGCGCTTTTCATGAAAATCGAAGCGCAAATTTTGTAAAAAAAAATAGCCCAATTTGCGGAAAAGCGCCCAATCACTGGTTCGGATAATCCTACGTTCTCTAAATGTTTGTTTTTAACTCGTTATCCCAGTTGCACCTGCAATAATGCATACCCATTCTTATCCCTCATTCATGCAAAAGACGAAAGTATATGAAATTACTTGTTTCATTCTAAAAAAACACCAGAAATTTTCCAATTTTGCTTTACGACAACTTGCCATTAGGTTAACTTTGCCTATCTCGTTTTTCGAAAAACCTAGGGTTACATGGGGTTACACTAAAGTATTCCATGAAAACCCCCGTATTTCTTTTCTCGCACCCCGCAATTTTTTGGGGTAAAAGTTTGACATTTGTCACTTAAAATTTGTTTGTGATTGCCACATGTATAAAAATATTTCTAAAGCAAAAATGAATAATAATTAAAAAAAGAAAAGAAAAATAGAAAAACTAATAAATTAAATTGGTTGACGAACGTAATTTCATTGGACGTGCAGATTTGAATTCAGGGACCGTGTCAGTTATGAATTTTTAACGATAAAAGCTTACTTTACTTTTTATTTATTCCTAACCAATAATACATAGTTCAACATTACCGTCCTTGTCTGTTAATAATGGCACATTACTTTCGTAAATAATTTCACCTTTGCCATCCACACAGTAATAAAATTGAGACATTTGTTACTTAACATCAAAAACTAAACAAACAAACGTCAACCTACTTTGGCTTCACCTCCACATATACAGATATAATTTTTCGTCATTTATAACTCTTATTTTTGGCTAAAAATTGGCTATAGCCAACACCTGAACGACCTCATTCTGGGTATAGCCAGCTGTAGCCAGCTTTATCCAAAAGTTAACACAGCCTTGATACTCTTTTTCAATCGGCATCTCGGCATTTTTCTAGCCGAAAATAGCAGGTTCATGGCTGGCTATTTTTTTTTTTTTTTGTTTTTTTGTTTTTTTTTAGCAAATATGAGAAGTCAATTTGGCTTTTTACTTTATTAAGTGGTTAGTAACTGGTTGAAAGAACTATTTGAAATTTTCTTTAGGTACTTCTGGGATTCCCTTCCCTAAGAAGATCGGGATCGATGTCGACACTATAGCTGAAAGTATCCGGATAATGTGCTATCTGGATTATCTGGAATAATTAGGATTCGATTGCTCAAATCCGGATCTGTGCCCGAACTATCCGGATCTGTATCCGAACTATCTGGATCTGTATCCAAACTATCTGGATCTGTATCCAAACTATCCGGATCCAGACTAAGCAAAAAAATTTCAAAATTTCCTCCAGATTGCTTTGTTTCATTGTGAAAATGGAAATTTGTATTTTCTCAATGAAGCAATGTAATTTGAATGAACTTTTGAACCTCTTATGCTTAGTTTGGATCCCAGCTATTTTTGTTTAAAATTTTCAAAATACCAGCTACTTTCGGTCCCTGGTTATATTTTATCAAATCAGTGGCTTGTGTCTCGGATAAATTCAAATTGACAAATAATATTCCCGATTTTATTCGAGTGAAGAACATGTTTTTTTAATTTTTAGATGTTTTTTTTTTTGTCGCTGCATATTGGCTGCTTTACTCGGAACATTATTAATCTTAGATATGAGTATAATGACCGTTTTTCTTTAAATTTCCGTGTATTGGAATTTTCGGGCTGGACGGTCCAGGAGGAAAAACACCTCTTTAGTTTGTGAGAATTTTATTTGTTCTTCGACGTTTCGGCCGATGTCTCGAACCGTTCTCAAGGACACAGTCTAATTAAAACATCAATATAACTATTGCTTGATATAAAAATTAAAAAACAAAGGCTACTTACGGATTAAACAACATTGTAAAAGTATTAACAGATAACAAACAGCAAACATTAATTAAAAACCTCAGTATAAAAAATAAATAAATAAATAAATAAATAAATACATAAATGACAAAACATGGTAAAAGAAACTATAGGAGTTGTGGAAGGTTATCCAACCACTCGTCAAAAACAACTGGTGCTAGACGTAGCTTTATCATTTCCCAAAGCTCTCCAAATGCGCTCAATAAATGTTATTGATATTGTCTGTATCCGTTTTTTTGTTCATGGTATTGGGAGTTTTCTGAATATATAATGCCTCTATCAATAATCTTTTCTTGTAGTGTTTTTCGTGGTGTAGGATAGAGGCATTTTCAAAATCTGGAGCATGGTTGGATAATGCACAGTGTGTAGTTAGCGCTGTTTTATTTTGGTTTCCGCTTTTTAAATCCGATTTGTGGCTAGAAATCCTGTTCTTAAGGAATTGCCCTGTTGTTCCAACATAGCTCATCGGACAATTTTCGTTATTCCTACCCTTGCAGGGTATTTTGTAAATTACGTCCGAACGTAATTCTTTTGGTGTCGGATCCTTTAGCTTAGTGAAACAACTACTTATTGTTTTGCGTGGCTTGAGGCCTAGTTTGATTTGGTGATCCTGGGGTTTAAGGATTTTTTGAAACCTTTCCGAAAACCCAGGGATATAAGTTGCACCTTTAAATCTCAAAAAACTTTCGGATCCACCCCCATTAAAACTTTCAACATTATGTGCGCTATGCTGAAACAACAGCCCTCCTGTTATTGATTTGGGGAAGCCATTCTCGCTCAATATGTTTTTAATTTTTCTTATATTGGTTCTATGGAATTTTTCGTGGCTAAGCTTTAAAACTCTGAAAATAAAATTTTTGGCTGTGTTTATTTTCTGATGTTCAGGATGCAAAGACCTGTAATGCAAAAGTCTACCCGAAGGTGTCGGTTTTTGGTACCAGTCAGTTATTATTAGGTTTTTTCCCCTAATATCTCTAACGTCTAAGTACGGTAGGGATCCCATACTCTCTTCTTCTACAGTGAACTGTAGTTTGGGGTGATAACTATTGAGAGTATTAAGTATAGCAGGTAGATGTTGGTGTGGCAATATGGAGAAAAGATCGTCAACATATTTGATAACTATCCGTGGCTTGTTTTCCATTTTATCAATAGAGACAGTTAATAAATCTTCTACTGTGAAAAACTAGCTTTTTTTCTTAATCACCCTGTAACTCCTAAACGGTTGATATGCCCCCCCCCCCCCACCCTGCCATACAATTTTTGGTTCGTCTAAGTGAGTACTATCACCTCCCGCTCTACTGACCTCCTAGTGGGAAACACCCTGTATATAAGCGAAAGACGCCTCGAAGCGAACGATTGCTGCAGTATTTGTCCTGGAAGAGCAAGTTGTCGAACATTTCGTAACTAGTCGACAATACAAACACTTTGAAGGATATGATTAATTTGGTACCCGAATAGATAGGAGAAAAATTACGACGGGGAGGGGAATTGAGGGGCATCGACACAAAGCAAATCGCTCCAAAATGATCCAACTCGGAATAGGAAAATTATGGACCGCGATCTGCAAGTAGTTACAATAGAAACGTCGACTTTTGCACCTCGGTTTAAAACTTTCTTGAAATGAAAATTAAATTCTGACGCATCTCGAACTCTTCAAAATGAGTCATAGCAAAAGCTGAAGTCTAATGACGCTGCTCGTTGCAAGCATCTTTATATAAAGTTGGAGGAAATTATTCACGAGCATCATCTCACCGACTTACTATTATTCAACATAATAATGTCGTAAAATTATCGTTTGATTTTTCAATCTTCTTAAAATGTGTAAAATAAGCTTTACGTGCACACGCATGACTTTCTTGATATCACATTACTGCAGGAGGCGAATTTCATACAAGACACGAGTAGAAAAAAAGTCTGTTATCCACGAGTGGTTCAGGGATAATTAAAGAGTAAACAACTGCACGTACCTCTTGTAATTGTTAAGATAGAAAACTAAAATCTATTTTTAGTTTTGTTAAATTTAACGTGTCAATTCTACACTGTTCTTTGTTCTGAGATTTCTCTACCGAAACAAAAAAAAAAAAACACATCAACTATAAAAACATACTATTAATTAGAAAACCCAACGAACCAATCCAAACCAATCTATGAACATAGTAGAGTGGAATTTTTTAAGAACTGGTTCATTCCACGGTCAAATCACTCAATACTTAGTTTTGCATTCATTTAATTCAACAATTAAATTAGCCATCAGAGATGAACCAGTCAAGCACATTTATCTTTTATCGTCTCATTGTAAGTACACACATCCACCACAAATATCTCTTTTACATAATAGATAAAAAAAAAAAAAAAATACAACTTAAGCCGGGCGAGCACAGGTAGATATTTTTGACACTTTTTACCTACCTACCCTGAAAGTTTATTCATCCCAAAGTTTGCTTATTTCTGTGTGAATTTTTTATAGAAACAAACAAATAGAAGATCGCGACAATGCGAATTTTCTCAAGCGAACGTGGAGGTGGTAGTGAAATGCTTTATGCTTTTTTGCTTTTGATAAATTGAAAGTAAACTAAAAAGAAAAGCGCGACACGTAGAAATGATGGCACATGTCATTGCATTCATGTGGAAAACAAGAGAAATGTTATATTTTTTTATGCTTGACAGAAGGATGCGTGGGAAGAATATGTATGAGAAAAATTTAGTACACATTCAATTCATACATATATCTTCATAATGCTTACATTTTAAATGGATTCCTTCCGTACATTGTTGTCACCTTGAACTTGAGACTGACTGGTAAACTTTTATTTTTTTTTATTTTTTTTTTATATGAAAACGTTTTTTTTTTTTTTGTTTTTTTTTTTTTTTGATAAATTTGATGGAAGAAGACAAGGAGAAGATGATACAGTAATAATAATAATTTTATATTTGTCATAGAGGAAGGTATCCAGTTTTATGATTGTCATTTTGTCAAGGGATGATAGAAGAGATGTCAAAAGAAACAAAGAATTGATCATTTGAACAATTTTCGGAATGACATCTATGATGTGGTAGCAGAACTACTCTCTTTTATCGTATTTTGAAGTTTTACCTGTCAAATGAAATGCCACACCACGCGTGGCCTTGTAAATTTAAGAAAACTGGAATTCGTTCTGCAATTGAAATGCCAAATTTCGAACTGCAGCATACCAATACTACTGCAAGAAAATACATAGTTTCGGGCATTTTTAAAATTGTGAAATTTCTGATCGGAGCCAGGTTGGTTTCTATCTTAAAAAATATATTAAATATTTTAGTACAAAAGGGCCATTTATTTGAAAAAAAAAATTTTTTTTTTTTTTTGGAATAGAATTAATTGGTTGTGCAGCTCTTTACCTGTGATTTAAGGTGATAAAATAATAATATAATTATCATTACGTGCTGTGAATTTGGGATACAGTTATTATTTATACCATCATCAAATGTAACTCAATTGAACACGCACACTTTTAAAGTCGGTAATCATATAAGGAACTAACTCGGGAGAAAAATTATTGTTAACAAGTCTAAGCAGAAAAGTCTAGCAAAATCTGCGTGCAGTATGCATGCGGCAACGTGTACGTTAGGCCTTTGGATAGTATTTAAACTTGGTCGCATAAGCGTCAAAAGTTACCGCGTACCAGTACATCAGTTACAAAACCAAAAATCATCCACAAGATTCATTCATGTATCGGAATTAGTGAATATTTCGTATGAACAAGTATTTCATATTTTGAGACACAAATTGCGTATAAAAAAAAACTGTGTGTGTAATGGGTGCCGCATTTTTTTGTCCATTGATCAGAAAAGCTTTTGTTAGAGTTACATATCTCCCACAAAATTTGTGCTGGTCTTGTGATTTATGTGTGCGAGATCAAAAAAGACGTTCAAGCTTTCAATCTGTAAAGAATTTTAGAGAGATTGGTGTATAACACTTCAACTGAGAAATTTCCTAATTATTCGCCTCAGCATTTGGATTCTATCTAGCGCAGCTAATGCAAATTTAGCTCATACATAGATTGTGTTGTGTTACGATTGTTTCGTTTGTATGTCCTGTTCTGTGCTTGCTGTTTAGGACTGTATTCAATGAGCTGAAACGAAAATGGTTAAAAGCAGTTGTGGATATACAATTATGAAAAAATCTTGAACCAATATTGAGATATAATGAAAAATAAAATTCCTTTCATTTTCATCAAGACAACTTTTCAAATGACCTCCTCGTATGAAGTATACAGTCGGAAAGCAGTTATGCCGCCGGAATGCTATGGGCGTTAATCCTTTTAACTCAGTTCGCCAACAGTTTTTGGGCTATGTACATATATGCTTCTATATCTTGACAGTTTTGAACTCTTTGCTATTACCAAGCTGAATGCAAAGTTCGATTACTGTGCTAGAAAAACTAGTGTCTGATACTTTTTCAATGCTTCACCAGGTTTACTGTGTTGAAGTGTCATGAATCCAACCCAGTTTTATGAATGATGTTCGCATTTAAAAAATGATCGGACATCACTTTATCAGCAATACTGCCAAAAATATCGCAGGTATGTGGAGAAGGACATTGTGCATCATGAATACATTCCCCTTGGATAAAAAGGTTAATGTTTCTATTGTAATGTCTTGCGGAGTTTAAGAGAGGACGTTCGTTAAAAAAGTCAGATTCACAATTCGAATTGCCCCTCCACAATCCAAGATACCGACTTAGTCATCGATTAAAGCTCGTACCCCCATACTCACCGGATTAAAATCCGTGTGATTTCGTCTATTCTCAAAAATTAAGTTGAATTTCAAGGGACGGCGTTGAAGTGGAAGGTGAATTGGCTATTTAAAAAGAAAAGAAAATTTTAGTTTCAAAACGCGGTCAATCGGGTAACTCCTTCGTAGGGTTGTCATATAAAAATTTCGTTTTTCGCTATGTATTTGGGCCTGAAAACGCGTCGACGTAGCGAACTGAAATTTTGTACATGGTATTTTCATAGCAATAGTAAATATAATTTCAAAAATGGGCTAAATCTAGAAACACCCCTTTTGGTGTTGCCATATAAAAATTTAGATTTTTAACGGATACTGTGAAAACGATCAGTTCTAGACGTTTTTATTGTAGTAAAAAGTGCTTTAGAATATGAAATCCTATGAAATTGAACATATACATTTTTACTGTCCGACGAACCTTTCTAGAACTATATGCGAATAACCACTTCAACAATTAAACTTGAGATGACCAAACGAAATTACATGCTCGAATTCATCTAGAGTATCATAAGAATTGGTTTAAGACCAATTTAATTTTTGTAGTCGTTCTTTTCTTGTTTTGACTGTTTGTTTTCATCATTCGTCGTCGACCACTTTTCAAAGGAAAGGTTATATGTAAAATCATCTCCATGCACCTAATCCAAGCATGTAATGTACATAATCCATATTGAAAACAATTTTCATCTTCTGGCCTGACAGTGAGGTTCCACAAAAATTTTCATTAGACATGGAGTAACACCACATGTAGTACGTAAGGAACCTGAAGGAGTGTCAGTTAATACCTTAACCACTTTTTTTTGTCTATCATTGCCAGCAAGAAATTATTTTTCACCTGACGGATATAAATTGTCAATTTGGCTTTGAATATTGCCCACAACAACTCTAGTTTTCTCGGAAGTGTTTATTTTGTAAACTTGATCAAAATAGGCCGACAAAACATTACAGATGAAGGAGCTGGATTTTGCCAGACAATAGTACCAATTGCTTCATCACTTAACCTTATGGGAGCAAAAGAAGTATTAACAAATTTGCATCTGAAATAAGTTCAACGTTTGTTTGTCAGAAAAAGTTGAAGGCGTGAAGAGAGTTGTTCGTCTTCTGTCATTGGAACAGGCAGAGGTAAAGAATATTTTGTATCAAGCAAATTGTTATTAGCTCTAAGAAATTGATTCTTCTTGCGTTTGAGTGAAGCTATTAAGCTCATGCATTGCTATCTTTCTGGAAGGTTTCAGGTAGTTAAATCCGATGATCGGCTTTCTAGTAAAAAAGCCCTCTATTCAGATGTTCCTCAGGGATCAATACTTGGCCCTTTACTTTTTTGTCTATATATAAATGACTTAGCTGAGGTTTCAAGATTCTGCTCTATTAAATTGTACGCTGATGATGTCCAGTTACTTTTATCAATGCGTATTAGTGAATTTAATGTAGCCATTGACAGGTTTAATAGTGACCTCTTAAAAATCTCTGAATGGGCCAAGAAAAACAAGTTAATGCTCAATCCATGCAAGACTCAAGCAATTATCATCTATAAAAATTATGTCAATAACTCGAATTTTCCACCATTGATCCTTGATGGTACGACTGTGCCATATTCTAAATCGGTTCGAAATCTTGGAATGATATTTGATGCTATGTATACTTGGTTGGGGCAGACACGTAGATTCAGTTGTGAGTAAGGTTTTCAATGGGTTGAGAGGCTTGTGGGTTCATTCTTCTTATACTCCCAAAGAGACACGTCTCCGTCTTTTTAAAGCCTTGCTTATTCCAATTATTACCAACGCAGATGTTGTGTATGCGAACTTCAGTAGTACCTCTCGTGTTAAGCTCAATATAGCCTATAATTCATGCTATTCAAGATATATCTATGGACTACGACGCTTTGACCATGTCTCAGAATTTTCAAGGAGTATTTTTGGCTGCACTTTTAATAATTATCTTAAATTCCGAATTGCAGTGATGATGTTTAGAATCATAAATAAGTTAAGTCCTAATTGCTTAGCTAATTGTATAAGATCTTTGTCTTCCAATCGTGTAAGTGGTCTTTTAATACCTTGGCATCGAACTAATATTAGCACAAAATGCTTTTTCGTCTATGGCACACAGGTATGGAATGCTCTGCCAATTGAGATTCGACGTTTATGTTATTGGCCCATTTTATTAATATGTAGGTATAATTAGCCATATATACATGTAGAAAACCTCCCTTATTAACATAAGCTTTAGTATTTTGATTTTTAATTTATTTTCCCTGCTTTACTTCCTTAAATATTTGTCACCTTATAAAAAACTGTAATTTATCTCTTTTTATTTTTTTTTTCTCTTATATTGTAATTTTCTTTCTTTTCTCGTAATGTTTTGTTTTATCTCTATTATTTACCATTTTCACACTTGTTTAACAGCAATTTGCTATTTGGATTTTGCGCATGTTAACGAGCTTTGTACTCACTTGTGCGCTATATTTTGAATAAAGTATTATTATTAAAGCTTAAGCCCAATGTTTATTGAACTGTGGTTGGTAATAATTTCTTTTGAAGATCACAAATTATCAATTCTATGTTGTCCTCTGAAATTTGATAATTTTCATGTAAAATGTACTCAGAACCGAAACATTAAAATTATTATATCGAAAACATAGATGATGGCTTTGTTACTAAATTTTCCCTTAATTGAAAAAAAAGCTTAATTCTATTTTCAATCTCATTGAAGAAAATGAGTTCCTGTGATGGACGATGTTTTGCTCTATTTCATTCAATTATGGAGATGCATAGTTTGTCTAAACATAAATATATGGTAAACTAGCTCTGGCCACCCTAAACTGTTATCTATTTTTGAGGCCATTCCCTTTACCTCGTACACGAATTTGCCTGTCTATATATTTCTTTTTTACTATTTTCGACACTCTCGTAGACCCACTTTTCGTCATCACTGGTTCATGTCGCGTGACAATTGAATCATCAAAATTTACACCGGAAATTTTTATGGAAAACCCGGAAAATCGGGAAAATCATTTGAAAATTTGGTACAAATTTGATTAGTGATAAATCCGTTTCAGGAAAAATGCAGAGTTTTCCGATTTTTCCGAAAAAAATTTCGGAATTCTCCGACTTTTCCGGAAAATTTTCCGGTAAAAAAGTTTTCTAAATTATGCAGGATCAAGTTCCCTATCAACTGGCATCATTACTTTCTCTCCGACAATGGTGAAAACTTGCAGAAAAAATCGAGGAAAATTCATGTAAAACGCTTTTCAGGAGTTTTTCAGACCAAGGAAGCGTTTGAGCGCTTTGCAATCTAAGACAAAGTTGTAAAGCGAAATGAGTTGCATAAAATTGCTTTTGTGGAAAACTCCGTGGAAAACCCAGAAAAGCGGGAAAATCATCGGACAAATTTTCATCGATATGATTAGTGATAAATCTGTTTCAGGAAAAATGCAGAACTTTTCAATTTTTCTGGAAAATTTTTCGAAAATTTCCGGAATTTTCCGACTTTTCCGGAAAATTTTCCGACAAAAAAGTTTTATAAGCTATGCGGAATTATTTTATTTCCGTCCTACTGGCATCAATACTTTCTCTTCAACAATCATGAAAACTTGCATGAAAAATCGAGGATAATTCATGTAAATTTTTAAAAAAAAATCATAGTAATAGGAAAAGTCTGTGGAAAACATGGAAAATCGAGAAAGCTCAGTAAATCAGTGCCTTTTAGGCCGTCATAAAATTGTTTTAAAATATCTCCATGCAGCACGTAATAACAATTTAGTTAACGTGAAAAAGGCAGAAAATAAAATAAATAAAAAACGAGTTTTCAAACAAAACTGAGGCCAAGCCGCATGAAAAACTAGAAAATAAACTTTTCTTCACACACAGAGGTGGACTCAGATTTTATTCGCTGACAATCACCGATATATTTCAGTATGATCAATCAGAGGGTAATAAGTGATTTGATTCATGAAGAGAAAGAATATTCAAGAGAAATGTCCCAATCAAAAAATCTGAGTCCACCTCTGTGTGTGAAGAAAAATTTATTTTCTACTTTTTCATGAGGCTTGGCCTCAGTTTTGTTTGAAAACTCGTTTTTTACTTATTTTATTATATAAATAAATCTAACTTCTTTTAAATAAAGATAATCGAAACATACTGTGATCTAAGAATTATAATCCGAAAAAATTATGAAAAGTCAACTTCAATAAATTTTAATTAATTATTTTGATTATTTTTGATTGTCAGCCTCATTAAAAAGCTATCGGAGGAGCAGAACAAAAAGAAATACTTCAAAAATGTATGAACTTATAGTTTTCAGAAATTTCAAAATAGCAACAAAAATTTATAGGAAATTGTTGCATTTATTGCTTCAAATAGAATTCTAATCTAACTACGTACAAAGTAAAGAAAGAAAGGATTGAAATGTGAAAACCTATTTAAATCTATATAAATTTTACAGACCACTCAATACGTAGTACATATAGGTACCTTCTCTACAGCATCAATGATGAACAATGATTGGCAAATAAAACAATCTTTAAAAGAGTTTTTAATGGATTTCTCCCCTTTTCGTATATGTTTTACAGCTCCCACAGCAGTATATATATTTACATAGGTTAAGCTATATACATACCTACCTACCTACATATATATCTAGAAATATCCATCTCTCTAGTAATCTCAAGATCATATTTCCATGAAATATTCATTTTCTTTCCATATAAGAACACACTGAAAGTGATTCAGCAGATATTGAGAGAGAAAATTTCATGTAGAATTTTACACTTTCTCACTCTTCAGATTGAATAAAAAATACTCAACAGCATCATTTGCAACATACTTCTGGTTCATAATATCAGCAGAAATTTGATATTTTTAAATATATCCCATAACGATGAAGTATGTATCTGGCTGGCATGATAAAAAGACCCCATTGATATTATACTATCCAAATAGAATCATAACACTTTACTTCCGATGAGATAGCATCTTTTTATATTGCGGTACTTAGCAACAATCTATAGCTCTAAAATTATATATACATACATATGTATATAGGAGGTACGCAATTTTCCCAATGCGAAAAAAAGGAGTAAAAATGTATGTTCGTTAAATTTTCCCTAAGCATAATTTATATCATGAAACGTTTGTTTCTTATCGTCGAAATGTCAAGGAAATGTGGGAGGAAATTTGTCTAAGATATATTTCTAAGATGCTTCTGACTCCTATATACAGACTAAACAACACACTTACGGAGACTGTCAAGAAAAAGAACAAATAAGCTTCGTTTTTGTAGGCATTTTCCATTCAATATATATATTTTTGGGGGAATGATGTCTTACAGATTTTCAAGTATATATTGATGGTGTGATAGAGGCCCGTATATACATATACTCGACACTCGCATACTTGCTATCACGTTACTTTCACATTTTTCACACCCACCATTCCTAAATAGCTGCTATCATTATATGTAGGTATATATGTAGGTAGGTATAGTAGCACAACTCTGGTATACAATATCTAAGGTTGAGTTGAAAATGTCTCGCGAAAGGAATCGTGTAGGGCAAATGAACACCAATTTCTACTTAGCAATCGCGTAAACGATTTTGGTATTCACCTGGCTTTGCTCACATTCATCAGCTTTATTCGAAAAATGTGTGTGATGAATGAAATCTTCACGAAAATAGAACATTTTCAAGAAAGTAGATTCGTTGAAGAAAATTTCACAAACTCTTTCCAAAGAATAGTGGTGTAAGATTGCTGTTAGGCGTGCGGGTATCCCAGACAGCCAGCCCAGCCCCCTTCGTCTTAAAGTACCTAGCTGGAAATGTAATAAGAGCTCCCTGCCTGATAAAGGTGAATAGCTATTTTCAGTAGAACATTTCTTAAGATTGTAGTAGGTGATACATAGGTAGGTATAGGTAGATATACATAAATATGTAGCTATATAACACCCTTCAATTTCCATTTACGTATCTAACCTACAACTCAAATGACATTACAAAAGTGATTTTAATTACCCTAAAGCTAAAAATTAAGTCTTGAATTACAAAGCAGCTTCTCACGTTCACCTTTATCCTTAGAATTCTCGTGTTTCTCAAAATCTATTTCAATACCATTTATAATGGTATACAATTTCCAGAATAGAAACATGGGTATATACTCGTAACTGGAAATTTACGAGATTGAGAACTTGGAATGGCGTAAAAAAACAGAAATTGGTTTACTTCCTGACAAAAATAAAGTTCATTTCGAATGCAATCAGAATCCTTCTGGATGTTTAAAATTACAGGAAAATGCTACACATAGGTCAGGGGCGCTGCTAACTAAATATGTAGGTATGTAGAACACAGAATAAAGCAAACAAGTTATAGTAAGCACAACTAGTAGTGTATGTGGGTATTCATTTTGTGTAGTGGACTCCCCGGTTCTATAAAAAGTTTCAAGACTTTTTTTTAATACTTTTTTTTGCATTGAACAACATATGTACATATATCACTTTGCCACAGTATAGGGGGGTAGTTGAATAGATGGGTTGCTGCTTTTGAACGGACTCTTAATCAGAAACATATGTATATATCGCACCGTACTATTTATTTACATCTGACTCCCCTATAACATTTCAAAGGTTATATAACTAATAGACACACACTATAAATAGATAGAGAGAGGGGAGGGATACAGAGAAATAGAAATAGTAAGAGTGTGGAAAAGTTCATTCCAATGTCGAATTTCAAATTATGTTTTCAATATATACAATGGTGGCCAAAATAATTGAACATTTGGGCTATCAAATTACCATATCTACTTGGCCTGGTGAAATTAAAAGATGCTCACATAATAAAAAATATAATACAGTGGAGGATATTCACAAAAGCCCACCAGGTTTTTAGGACTTTTCTCAACTCTAATATAAAAAAATTTAATAATATTTGGATTTGTATTATATTTATTACACAATAAGAAATAATTATTTTCCAAAGGAAAAATTATAGATTAATAAATAAAAAATTTAACTTTGAATAAAATTTATAAAAAAATGAGAGGAAATTCATATAAAGTCATACAAAATATTTTCGATTTTTTTTTTAAAAGGAACTAAGAAAAATAGGTTTTATATTTTTAGTACCTACTTAGTTGACCCTCCTTTATTTTAAATAGTGTCGAAAATGCAATTCGGCTTTAATACAACTAAAGTTTTTAAGGTATCCTTGCTAATAGAATACCAAACAGAGCGAATTGCATATTTCAAATCGCTTACAGTTTGAAATTGTCGCCCGTTAGCATAATGCCATCTGAAAATATGTAATACCCTCTAAGTTTTCTATTGGGTTTAAGTCTGTTCAGTTTTTGAGTCGATTAATCGATAATTTATTAATTTTATTTTTTGAGGTATTTTAAGTAAATATTTATTAACTACTGCATTTAAAAAAAATAAAAGTGTATTTCAATTCAAATTAAATTCAATATAGAAAACAATAAAATATACATTATAAAATATTTAGTTTGGTTTTTTTTCTTTTAATAAATGTGCACGTAGGAAGCAGAGTTTATCCAACGTATCATCGTTCAGGGATGTCCGGAGCTGCTTCGTAACGAATAACCCTGCAGCGCTAAAACTTCTTTCCGCCTCTACTGATGATGGCGACACGCTCAACAATCCATTATAAATTTTTTGAAGTAAATCAGTCTTTATTTTACTGTGTTCGTAAACCATCATTTCCCTTTTTATATCTGGTAAACTATAAGTGAATGGAGTTGTCGAATTGATTATAGGATTTTTTCTAGTTAAGAATTCCTGTAACTCATCTGCTTTTGAATATTTTGCTCGTTTTTCAGATACAACTTCTATTGTATCGTTTTCATCTTCGCAATCAGCATCGGATTCAGACGGATTTTCTGCGAGCGGTAACAGTAATCTATTTGCAAAATCTATAGCGGTATTAGCGAGCTCGTTTTTGGTTAGCTTTTTAAAAACAAAGTTTTCCTCAGACATACATTCCAAATATTTTATTGGGTCATCCAAATACAACAGTAATCCTTCTCTCATTAATTCTGGTATTTAATGAAGTGTAAAACTTTTGTGCTAGAACACTTGAGTGGGACTGCACTTTTAATTTTGTCAACAGAAATTGAAAAATTTTCGTAGCTTGCATTAAGTTGCAATCTTTCCTGCCCAGGGCCAAGGAGCTTACTTCAATTATTTCCAATGATTGGACAACATCCGAAATTATATTTACTTCATTATTGGAAGGGAAAGTTTGAGCAACAGACAAATCCTGTAAAACTGTTTTTATGACGTCTTTCATTTCCAGGAACCGTTTAAGCATAGCCAGCAACGATTTCCATCTTGTGGAGGTATCAATTATCAGATTTAACTCTTTACCAATTTTAGTTTTGCAGGCTTTTTGTAGCACATCATTTTTAACAGGAGATTTGCGAAACATTCGAGCTATTTTTCTTACTTTTTGAATAACCGTTGAAAAATTTTCAGCTATGGCGTAGTTTGTGTTCTGGAGGATTTTCTTCCATTCAAAATTGAAGTTCACTTTCTGTTTCACTTTCATTTGAATCGGAATCATATTCTTCCCCTTCCCCATCCCCAGTGCTTTCATTTACCAATTGGCTTTCCTCATCTATTTCTTCGAACGTAGTTGATTTTTTTTTTGTAGAGAACGTCAACAACTCCCAAATGAATTCCGTGACTGTGGCAAACTTGATGGTAAATACCCATCAAACGACCCATCTTCTTCATTACAGAAGCGCCATCTGTCACAACTGCCACTATATGCTTTTTTAGAAGAATATCGAATTGACTTAATTTTTTTTCTACGATTTCAACTGCTTTGGATGCTGGCATTGAGTCCTTTATTCTTATCATATGCCAAGCCCAAAAACATCCTTATCCTTAGTGTAAATATTAAGACACATATATCGACGATTGCGTTTTAATGTCCACTCATCTAAAGATAAAGAAAATCGTTCCGAAGCTTCGATCATCAATTTAAGTTTGTTTTTGAGAGCTTGTTGAAGTGTTTCTGCATATTCAACTACCAATGCTTTGATTCCTTTTTCTGTTAAAGGTATACATAAACCTTGGGCTTTCCATCCATTCTTGATTTCTTCACTATTTGCCAGTGTAGAAAACGGTATGCGATCTAATGCAGTTAGTTTAGCAAGACGTATGCTGGGGATGATGCAGATTAATTGGTAAAAAACGAAGTAATTTTAGATGTTTCCTTATTTTGATTTGATGTTGAAGCAACCACTTTACACAAATTATGTTTGTGTTCCATATGATACCTGTATGACGTCGTTGTTGTATGCAACCGAATTGTGGTGTCACAGTGTTTGCACTTTAAAATATTATTGTCTTTCCTGTTAATTAATAGATGAGTCCAAATTTCACTTCTCTTTTCTTTGGATTTAATCCAATCATTTTCTTTTTCCTTCTCAGCCATAGATAAATCTAAATTTAATTTTTATGATATATAAAAATTTTATGTAATATATTATCAAATATACCTGTTTGATGCGAGATAATTGAAAATTTTGTTAAGTTTAGTGATATTTATGGAGCACAAATATTTATATAAAAATATATTTTTTAATTTTGATTTATTTAAAATGGTATATTTATGTAAATTAATCTAATGATACACTTTTATTTTAACCACTTTTCTAATGGTTACAAAAAGAAAACCAACGTAATACTGAACTGCTGTAAATTAGAAAAGTAATGTAAATTGCAAAAAAAAAAAAAAATTATGCATATTCCAAAGCCAAAGGCTACTGTGATAAATTTCTATTCCCAGAATATTTTCAACGGTTTTTTTAAATGAAATTCGCAGAAAATAAAACAAAAAGAAACAACGGAAAACGACAAAAAAAACGAAATTCGCAGAAAATAAAACAAACAGAAACAACGGAAAACGACAAAAAAAAACGATTAATCGATTAAGCTAGAAATTTGTTCGATTAATTGAAGCATTCATGAGTTTTCCGATTAATCCATTAATCGATTAATCGAACCATGCCCTAGTCTGGACTCTCTGCAGGTCAAGGCAAAACCGTTGAATTTTTTTCCTCAAGCTATTCTTTTACGATACGAGCGGAATGAATACTCGCATTATCCGACTGAAACACGAAATCAGGTCCATATAATTCTTCCGCCCGTTTCACCATGCTGTCCTCTAACATATCAATATGTTTTGCCGAAAGCCAAGTAATGACACTTCCATCGCCAAAATTCCGGAACTTGACTTTTTTCTCTTAAGTCATGCCAATACTATTGGTATCCATCTCCATCTAAATAAAATTTAATCATTTCAATCGGCCGTAAATGGCAGTTTTTTCTGTCTTTTAGCGAACGACATGTTTTTATCACTAGCAGGATTTATCTAGCAGGTCTTGTACTAACAGGCAGCTCAGGTTTGTCCAAAATGGAATTCCTACATTCATACAACTGTAGGCCCAGTCCAAGAGTACTAAGATGTCAAAATCATTATTATTCAAGGCAGCCCTGATGTCTGTGGTAATCTTCAATACTGCAGTTTCGCAGCTGTGAGAAGCGCGAAATCCAGATTGCCAAGGAGTCAGAGATCAGCTCACTTCCACCCAACCGAGGATCTGATTATATACGAGTTTTGCAAGCACCTTCGATAGAAAGAATAAGATTCTTATGGGGCGAAAATCACTAGGTGATATTCTTCGGGATCGGAAGAATAATAGCAGTCTTCCAAATACTGGGAAAAGTGGATGACGTTAGACAGGTATTCAAAATATGAAGAATATACATATTTATCAATTACAAGTAACAGTGTTTTTATTAGGCGTGGAGGGAGGAAGTCTGGCCCAATCGCATCAGATTTCACTGAAAAAATGGCAGAAATCATTTCCTCCAGATCTACTCCACGAAAATAAAAACTGTTATCTGAGAGGGTATGCAAAGGCAGACTCTGAATGTCATGGGAAGGGTCGAAGTTGTTTGTAGAAGGAATGCCAGCGGACAAAAAGTACGCATTTAAATCACCATCGATGTAATGAGCAAGTTGATCTCTCCGGACCACACACACCAGCCTGCCGAAGATTACGCTAAAGAGTAGTATTGACGTTTCGCATTTCTTATAGCTAACGTAACTTTGTTGCGGACAATTTTATATTTAATACTTGCATCATTAGTTTTCAGGCGCCGATATCGATGGTACAAAAATTCTCTCTCAGGAAAAAAATTCCGAATTTTTTCAAATTTTAACGATTTTCCCGCCAAAATGCATAATAACTATACAGTTTTGTTACAAAATTTAAAAAACCCCGGAATGTTACCCTTAATTTGACTAAGCACATGTACCTGCCTAAATGCAACAGTTTTTATGATGCATAATTTCATGAATTTATCTAATTTGTGTGGAAGTGCATAAAATTAGGCGCAATTTCTATTGTTATTAGCAAAATTAATGAAATTATGCACCATAAAAACGGGAATATCTCAATAACGGTTGCATTTAGGCAGGTACATGTGCTTAGTCAAATTAAATGTAACATTTCGGGGTTTCTAAATCTTGTAATAAAACTGTATAGTTATTATGCATATTGGCGGGAAAATCGTTAAAATTTGAAAAAATTAGGATTTTTTTTCCAATTTTTTGACTTTGACGTCCTACTACTTCCGACGGAAGGTGACAGGGAGGCTAATTGGGCATTCACTGGAAAGCTTAGACGGTTTGCTATTATCTGAGATGAATTCCACCTTGACAGGGTGTATATCAAGAAAGTTACAGGGTGTAAAGTGGAAGAAGTACTAAAAATCTTATACCCCCCTACCGCCAAAACGACGCGTCTTACCCCCCCCCCCCCCCCCCCCCCCATAATTTTTTGCTTGTCTCCACCTCAGCTATCAAACCCTTGAGTTTGGTGCACCAATTATGAAACACCCTGTATTCCATGAGTTGATAAAATCAGAACAAATGACGTTACTATAATTACACCCTTAGACAGAGATATTACCGGTACTGCCCAATCAGCATAATGAAGAAAATTATTTGAAGGTGAGCACCCAAAACAGATCCCGATGGAAGTGTACCATTGAAATTTGCTGTTGTTAAAATTAGAAGATATTAATATGATAAGCTATGGGGGAACATTTTCAACTTTGACTTTTACTAGTACCTACTTTAGGTAGATAAGGAATTTTGCACATGACCCTACGAAAGTTTTCAAAATACGATTTTATAATTTTTATTTATTTATTTTTTTCGTGCTAACAACAACAAAACTGAAAAAGACTTAACACAAACACATTTCAATAAAATTTCACTTCTAACCGTGAATAACCGACAAACATGTCATGAGACTGAATATGACGTGTTGTCCAGGATATTCGTGCTTTGAATATCAATCATCAGATTTTCGATTTAAATTGTTCGCTTGGCTTAAACCCAACAACTCTTAGGAAATCATATTTATATTGAATCTGTTCATTCATATATACATATGTATGTATACTTTATCTATACTTCTTAACAGCTTAGACCTCTTGATATTTGTACAATTTAGTTTTCTTTGCTTTCAGCAACATCGCACTTCCCTCTCGATTCCAAACTCTAACCATTCTGGCCTAACTCCTCCATCGTATTTACCTGTGCGGCAATTCGTTTTAATCGAATTATGCATGCAGAAGGTCACGTCTTGAATAGTAATTCCAGAATCTATTGAAATACGTGGGGGTATATGGTTAAAGCAGCGTTTTTTAATTTTATTCTTTATACTACATACATACTTCAAATTCGATTGATCGATCTTCGATTTATCCACACCAATATTGTTATAAAACTAAAAGTTCATTGCCGTATTCTGGGGGGTGTTAAAACTTATTTCCTCTTATATGAACGAAGTTTGAATAATTAATTGAACTCTTGAATTCCAACAGAATTTTTGCATGAAGGCAATGAATGCAAGGTTTTTTCATATTAAGGGTCATTTACACAGCAAGTGAATATTGCGCGGAACACCATTTTAAATATTCTCTTAAAAATTATTCAGAAATTAGCGTAAACGTAAAATTCAGCAAGAACAACTTTTTTTTTTATTTCCAATTCGCTATAGTATTTCATTTCTTCTTTTAAAGGAATATAATCCCAGCAGAAAATATAATTTTTGCATTCCGTAATTGTAAGAAGGGGTCTTCTACATTATTAGGGTAATTGGTTCAAAATCAGTGCGCACTATTAAATTTGTCATTTTGCTGCTAAAAGAATTTTCATTCGAAAAACCAATGAGTCCAAACCATTCATCCAGATATAAAAGTATTCCATCTCCATTTAGACCTAGACCTAGATCGTTATCCCAAAGAGGGTGGATGGGATGAATTTTAAATCTTGTAAAGAAAGTCGTTTTTATTTTTTATGGAATCGCCATTCTTTTTCAAAATAGCATTTACATGTTCAAAGCAATTTTCATAAAAATTGGAAACAACTTGTAAAATGTTACTAGATAGGTACTATGAGTTCGATGGCGACGTTTCGACTGATATCTATGGATATCTATCCTGGGTTCGATTTACGTGAATTAAAAAATTTCCCGGACTCCTCCTGTTATATCTATACGAGCAGTAATCAGAGAGTAATTTGCAGTGCATGAGAACATGGTTTCTTGAAATGATAGTGTTGTATAGTATACAGATTTTGTGTATTGAGTGTTGCTAGTTTTCTGCGATAATAAAAATAATAGAAAATTTTAAATTAAAAATTCGTCCGAACACACACACCCCAAGGAAGTTGAATTTCCAATCACCCCGGGAGCCAATCAACTTATTTTGGTTAAAATTCTGTAAACCAGACTTGGAAATTTAACCTGACAGGCCACTCTCCTATCGAGGTAAATTAAGAACTCAGATTTTTTGATTGGGACAGTTCTCTTGAATATTCTTTCTCTTCACTTATTACCTCTGATTGATCATACTGAAATATATCGGTGATTGTCAGCGAATAAAATCTGAGTCCACCTCTGTGTGTGAAGAAAAGTTTATTTTCTACTTTTTCATGCGGCTTGGCCTCAGTTTTGTTTGAAAACTAGTTTTTTACTTAATTTATTTTCTGCCTTTTTCACGTTAACTAAATTGTTATTACGTGCTGCATGGAGATATTTTAAAACAATTTTTAAGTCATGTTTGGTGCCGATCCGAAAACAAAAATTTTTCGAGTATCAAATCGTTGAAGTATACCGCAACGATTTTCTGAAATTCAAATTATGTTTTAAAGAGCGCTTTTTAGCTGTATTCCAACTTGATCCCATATAACATTTTCCATGTTTTCCACAGATTTTTCCTATTAACAAGGATTTTTTTTTAAAAATTTACATGAATTTTCCTTGATTTTTCATGCAAGTTTTCATGATTGTTAAAGAGAAAGTAATGATGCCAGTAGGACGGAAAAAAAATGATCCCACATAGCTAATAAAACTATTTTGTCGGACAATTTTCCGGAAAAGTCGGAAAATTCGGGAAAATTTTCCAGAAAAATTGGAAAATTCTGCATTTTTCCTGAAACAGATTTATCACTAATCATATCGATGAAAATTTGTCCGATGATTTTCCCGCTTTTCCGGGTTTTTCACAGACTTTTTCCACAAAAGCAACTTTATTCATTTCGCTCTACAACTTTGTCTTAGGTTGCAAAACGCTCAAACGCTTCCTTGGTCTGAAAAACTCCGGAAAAGCGTTTTACATGAATTTTCCTCGAATTTTTTCTGCAATTTTTCACCAGAGAGAAAGTAATGATGCCAGTTAATAGGGAACTTGATCCTGCATAAATTAGAAAACTTTTTTACCGGAAAATTTTCCGGAAAAGTCGGAAAATTCCGGAAAAATCAGAGAACTCTGCATTTTTTCTGAAACGGATTTATCACTAATCAAATTTGTACCAAATTTTCAAATGATTTTTCCCGATTTTCCGGGCTTTCCATAAAAATTTCTAGTTCAAATTTTGATAGATTCAATTGTCACGCGACATGAACCTGTGTGCCAAATTTCAGCTCGCTGTGATTAAGAAAAGTGGGTCTACGAGAGTGTCGAAAATAGTAAAAATGAAATATATAAATAAATAGACAGACAGATTCGTGTACGAGTTAAGGGAATGGCCTCAATAAGAAAAATTTTCCAAATCTGAGGCAAATTTCCTTACATTTTACCTAAATTTTACTTAACTTCAAGGTCAAATTTAAGGAAATGTATGGATTTTGTAGTTGTATCTATTCCCAAGTTCAAGGCACGTAAATATTTCGTATTCGATTGTATTCGCCCTCTAAGTCCGAATTCCCAAAAAAGTTAACCTCAAGGTTAATTAATTGGACTAAATGGGCACGTTCAGCGAAATCCCTATTAACATAGATGGCACAAAAACTAGATATCGCATGGCATACTAGAGCAGAGTAACACACATTGTGAAATGGCTAGTGCATTCTGGAATGGACCATAACATATTTTAGAGCATGCCAAAAGCAAGTGATTTTATAATAGCAGTTTTGTATACATTTGATCGATATCCTCAGCACTTCAGATACGAAAAAATATGAATCGCTCGACGTATACATCATTTCAAATGTTGTGGTCCATTCCGGAATGGACCATCCAGCCATATAAATTTTGTATACTTTTTTGATTTAGTTTTTGTGCCATCTATGCTGATATTTAGTTGAAATTACGTACGAATACAACTAAAAATTAAAGTTCGTTTATTTTGTTCGGCTTCAGTATCACTGGCATTAATGAACTGCTCCTTCCATTGAATCGGTTTATCAAGATTACAAATGTTGCTCCTATTTACGACACATTTATATCGGAATCAATCAGGCTCTGGAATACCATTTGCATCTTTTCTCAATGATGCTACACTTGATTTGATTATTTGCTTTCCAACCATGACGAATATACGCATATTCACCCG
The DNA here is from genome assembly GCA_963930735.1 of Dioctria linearis. Classification (NCBI taxonomy): domain Eukaryota; kingdom Metazoa; phylum Arthropoda; class Insecta; order Diptera; family Asilidae; genus Dioctria; species Dioctria linearis. The sequence goes on along the minus strand of OZ005743.1, from coordinate 168,238,743 downwards.
CCTTTTAACAAATGCCCCTATCTTGTATCCAAATAATGATGCTAATGACATGGTTTACTATTTTTAAGAGGTAAATAAAATAGAGGAGTTAGTAATATCGACATATCATTACCGCCTCCTCTCTGTTTGACAATCAATTCAATTTTTTCAATTGTCGAATTTCTTTCACCTAAAGGGTTTTCCAATAAGAGGTGTTATTTTAATTAGCCCGCTATTTCGGTAGATGTCACTTTTGGAGCTGTCATTTTTTGACATTTGACAAGTAGAAACTACGCCATTAATAAAAATGGAACGATACACGATTCAACAACGCATTGAAATTATTAAAATTCACTATAAAAATGGTGAAAATGTGGCATAGACGGTTCGTAAAACTCGAACATTTTTGGGTCGTCGTGAAACACCTTGTCGGACCGCAATACAGAAATTGGTAGAAAAATTCGAACTGTCGGGACAAGTTAGTGATGTGAAGAATAAAACCCGTGCACGTCGCTCAAGAACAGCCGAGAATATTGCTGCTGTAGCCGAAAGTGTTGAAGAAAACCCAGGTTTGTCCATTCCTCGTCGTTCTTTGGAATTAGGCATTCCACAAACGGCATTACACCGTATTTTGCATAAAGATTTGGGTCTTAAGGCTTATAAAGTTCAGTTAACACAAGAACTCAAGCCGGCCGATCATCAACAACGTCGAGTCTTTGCTGATTGGGTCCTTGAAATGCATGAAAAAGATCCGGAATTCCATCGAAAACTCATTTTGAGTGATGAGGTCCATTTCCACCTCGATGGCTTCGTCAACAAGCAAAATTGTCGCATCTGGCGCTCGGAAAACCCAAGAGTTATTGTTGAAAAGCCTCTCTATCCTCAACGTGGGACTGTTTGGTGCGGTTTATGGTCCCGCGGGGTCATTGGACCTTACTTTTTCGAAAATGAGGCTGGAGCAACAGTTACGGTGAATGGATTGCGCTATCGACAGATGATTAATGATTTTTTATGGCCGGAATTGGATGCTATTGATCTGGACAACGTTTACTTTCAACAAGACGGCGCTACGTGCCATACAAGCAACGAAACTATTGATCTTTTACTCGGAAAAGTTTCCGGACCGTGTTATCTCTCGAAGAGGTGATCACAATTGGCCACCGACATCTTGTGCCTTAACACCTTGCGACTTCTTCCTTTGGGGCCACATGAAAGAGAAGATCTACACCAACAGCCCAGCGTCGATTCAAGACCTCAAAGATGGAATTCATGAGGCTATCGAGGACATAGGGCAGCCACTTTACGATTTGGTTATGGAAAATTTCATGAAAAGGATATGGTCCTGTAGGCGTGGTCGTCATTTGGCTGATGTTATTTACCATTATTAACGGCATACCTTTCTCTTTATAATGAAATAAAGATCCGTCATTTATCTCAAAAAATGGCATTTTTCTTTGAATATCAAAATAACACATGTTATTGTAAAACCCTTTAAGGCGAAATACCATAATTTACGGCGAAATGGGAAATTGGGAAATATTCCACAATTTCTCTAATATTTCCGTCGATACGATCTCATTGTCCACTTACTTAAGTGCAATGTAAATATTAAGTAATCTCAACTTACGCTAATTTACGTAGAATAGACGTACATTCAACCTGAAAAGAGGGAAATGTTGATTGGGTTAAATTGAACTGGAGCACCAAGTAAATTATGGATGCTTTACAAACAGTTTATAGTGGCAATACACTAAGCCGTGCAACACTTTTTGAATGAGGAGAGCATTAAAGATGATCTCCGTTGTGGAAGATCATCGACATCAATCAAAAATGAAAAACTCAAGAAATTGTGTCATGTGGTGTGGGAGAGTGCATACGAATATTAAATAAATACCGAAAACTACTGACATTTAATCAACTTGGTTGGTCAGGTTGGTCGAAAGGTGTTGCGCCAATAAGGGGGTATCACACTGAACCACAAATGAATACAGGCCAACCTTGACGACATTCCCTTACACAGGGTGGGGCAGAATGCAGTTCCTAGTTCCAAAAATTCATCGGAAGGGCTCCACAGCAGGCAGAGGAATGAGTCAGGTGCCTTTAGGTCGTGGTAACAATACTTTTTCAGCGCAGTCACCTAGCGGTGGACAAGTAATCAACGTGGCTTTGTTGTGTAGACCTTTTTAAAAAAATTGAGAAAATGTAATGGCGACGCAGAGGGCCTTTCTGAGGCCTAACGACAATGTTCTTAAACCTAAACCCATTCTGAAACGGATGAGTAATGTAAGGCCTACAGGATCTGTAGTTCCTACAAATCAGGCGGGCGACTAAAAGTGATGGGAACTCCCGAAATCATCGATGCAGTTAGCAGTCGTTGGATAGGCCATGACAGGGTGACATTTTGCCAGCCCCCTCCCTCCTCCCTGTCATACAATTTTTTACCTGTCTGGACGAGAGGAATCATTTGGCAAAATATAGTCATATTAGTCAGGGACACCCATATGTACCTAAATTATGCAGAAAATAAAATTTCGATAGTTATAGCTTTTTGCTATAATTAGGTAGCCCGGGAAATCGATAATCTATAGCAGGGGGGTCGGCAACCTTTTGAGTCGGAAGAGTCAAAAATTACAATTTACAAAATTTCAAAGTTTGTAAAGAGCCACACAATTTTTTCTTGCCAACAATAAATAGTACTCGCATAAATAAAGTTTTTTGATAAAAAAAAACTAATCTATTTATTCATATATAAGTAGTGTTTTTCACAACAAATTAGATAATATATATATGGCATTATTAGATAATTACTTATTATTTAAGTAAAAAATTAAAACAATTAAACATTTACTTACAATACTAACTTGTATTTCAATAACAAACAATTAAGCAAACAAATTCAATGGGAGCCGTTGGCTTTGCATGGTTTTAGAAAGTTTGGATAAATTTGGCTCATAACTTGTTAATTTTAAGTTTCAAGCACGACTCAAAATTTTCATTTGTTAGTTGGCTTCTTACTTTACTTTTAATTATATTCATGCAAGAGAACGCTAGCTCGCACGAATATGTTGATCCGAAGATAGTCAGCACTCCACCAAATGCCAACTTTTTCACCTCACTGTAGCAATGTGAAAGACTATTCAATGCGTCGAACTCGCCTCAACTCGCGGCATTTCTTTTAACCTTTAACCGGACAGAATGTTTTTGTAACATAAACGGATAGAAGAGTCCGAAGGACTCTTAAGCTGAAAATTTAATGAATACATAAGAAATCCCTTAAAATTATAATTATAAAATTATTTATTGTTCAAATTTTTTTTTTCTTTTTTTTTGCAAAAATACCATAATTCAAGCCATATGGAAATAAAAAAAAAATACATATGAAACAAAACCAAACATTAATTCCCTAATAAACGCTTTTCTTTAAGAATCACACTTTTTCTCATTGTAAAAATTTCTCCTAATCACAAGCGCAGCTACGCCGCTAACATCAATCAAATTCTGAAAAAATGCAGAAGGTCACCTATTAGTTAAATTAATTAGTTAAATTTTTTAATTTTTCTTGTGAAATTTAATTGTTTCTATATAATTTTATTTGATGAATCTTTCGGACTCTTCTGTCCGTTTATGTTATTTTTTTTTTATTTTCGAAAATACGTTATTTTAAAAACTTCGAAAAAATTCGAACATAGTTTTAAGAAAATTCATGATTCGTTTAAAAAATTTTGCAAAAAAATTAAATTTGAATTAGTATTATAATTTGGTTTTACGTATGGTTAAAAAAAAAAAAAAAAAGTCCAAAAGACTCTTCTGTCCGGTTAAAGTATAAAGCTGTCCACTTTTGTTGTAAGCTTTACTTTTTAAATGGATCAATTGCATTTCTACAGATCCAGTATCAATTCCAAATGGGTCAATGTGGGTTTCGTTATTATTTGTGGTGAGAGGATTTCCTATATGAATGCTAGAGCGGTTTTGTTGGTTTTGAATTGCTCAAATCTGTCAGCAAATTCATCTTTAATTTTTTTTATAACTGTGCTGAAGTAATTCGTGTCAACAGTTGCACTGGTTTGATCGCGATATTACTTTAGAAATTGAAAATAAAGTAATTTACCGCTCTGAATATCTTCTGGAAAAAGAATTAATTTTTCTTCAAAACAAACCAATTCTTCTACCAAAACATAGGTTGAGTTTCCCTTTCCTTGCAGTTTTAGATTCAGCTCATTTTAGTTTCAGCTATTTGAGTTACGGTATCGAATTTTACAATCATTATAAATTTTTAAAATACAAAATAAATAAACATAACCTTTTTCTGGGTACTAACAGATAACTACTAAAAAATCAAAAAAATATTTTCCAGTTGAGCAAAATATTCTGATTCAAGTTCTTTCGCTAAAATTTTCGAATCAATGGTTGTCAACGTAAAGTATTAGACATTTTTTATTAGGTTGATCTGAGCTGAACTATGCGGCAAACTTCAAATATCCAGAACAAATTTACATAAATCTTCAAGCACTGATTGTTGGTATGTTTTCTGAATGCTTAAATTAGGCAAAAAAATTCAAATATTTTTGAAAAGAAAGCATACGCCATTCATTAAAAATTGCTTTCCGATTTGTAGTAATGTTTGGAAAAGTATCAATTAAAGGAAGAATCGCTTTTTTGCTGTACGCAAAGTGTTTGAGGATTCAAAATTCAAGTTAAATGAACATTTAATAAATATTGAATTGAGAATATAATAATATGCTTAAAAATTATTTTAAAATAAAAAAATGTATCCGCTGTAAAAAAAGAAGTATCCATTTCAAGAATTTCAAGTAAAATGTATCCAAAATGATACAATTGTGGCAAAAATTTCATCAGAAATCGTCTACGGCCAACGGTTTTCGAGATATTAGCGATTTTCCGCGGTTTTTTCCATGTCAATAGATTCTAAAGGTGTCATTTTGCGGGGGTGTATTCCGATAGGGGGTGACAAAAATTTCATCAGAAATCGTCTACGGCTAACGGTTTTCGAGATATTAGCGATTTTCCGCGGTTTTTTCCATGTCAATAGATTCTAAAGGTGTCATTTTGCGGGGGGTGTATTCCGATAGGGGGTGACAAAAATTTCATCAGAAATCGTCTACGGCCAACGGTTTTCGAGATATTAGCGATTTTCCGCGGTTTTTTCCATGTCAATAGATTCTAAAGGTGTCATTTTGCGGGGGTGTATTCCGATCGGGGGTGGCAAAAATTTCATCAGAAATCGTCTACGGCCAACGGTTTTCGAGATATTAGCGATTTTCCGCGGTTTTTTCCATGTCAATAGATTCTAAAGGTGTCATTTTGCGTACAAGTTGAGATAGAATCGGTCCCTAATCCTCGTTAATCGATTCAGAACAATTTTTAAATGTTTTTTTTTATATAAAATAAATAATATTTGCGTATGAAACGTAAAGAGCCGCATGTGGCTCGTGAGCCGCAGGTTGCAGACCCATGATCTATAACGATCAGAAAAACTCATCCCACATTTTAAATCCAGTGTGCAAAATACCACCATGATTGACCATATGGACATTAACCACATATTTCTATCGGCTAATTAATAAGATTACCAAACCAACAAAAATAAAATAATTTCACTTTGATCGTGTGCTCTACCACGTACTCTTGACTCCAACAGGAAACTGCTTTAATGTTAAAGTTTACGGTGAGCGACTATGTATATGTAATAGAAAAGATGGTAATGGGTGGGGACCCATCACAAATAACACAAATCAACAGAATTGAGCTACGTTAACACTTTTCCTTACTTATCCATCTCTTTCATAGCAACCAAAAATCCTTTTAGGTGTAAACATTTTCACGAAATACCATTGAAACACTAAGTTAATTTTCGAGTAATGTCTTTCATTAGTGACAGACTTTAATTAAATTTATATTTCGGGGTGAATATTGTATTAAAATGATTTTACCCGGAAATGTGAAAAAATAAAAGAAAAACCCAACGAGGCGAAATCTTTTCCTTTGGCTCTTGTCGTCGTTTTGTAAAATAAACAACAACAAAATTTCCAATAAACATCAGCGCAGCTTGCATTTGCGATTTACAATAATTCCCCGAGACAGGAAATGTAAGATTCATCAATTTCATCCTTACAGCAAAATCAGAAGATCTTAAGATATTTATTCGTGCGTTTGTTTGTCTGTCTGTCTGTCTGTTTGTCTGTATGTATGTATAGATGGAAATAAAGTATACGCAGATGTTTTCCGCCTGTCAGTACCAAGTAGACAGTATGTGCGTCTGGTTCTTTTTTTACTCTCCTCATTGGAAATGCACTAAACTGGGAAAATTTTGATTTTTTTTTAATTGTTGTTTTCTTTAAAATTTATTTCTTAGGAGAAACTTGGTCTGACACATCAACACCATACATATATGCATACATACAAAATAATACTACTTATAACGTGATTGTATAGTCGGGCAAGGCCTCCTGGTTCTGGTTGTGATGTATATTTCCAAACTTGAGGAGAGTTGGTCGCAAATGTACACACAACGCACCAATTAAATAGCAGAGATACTTCTTGCATGCAACTCGAACTCCATGTGTAGCTCCCATACTTATTGTGCCCCAGCAACGCCATGTTTTTCTGGTGGCTAATTTTAGAGAGCATTCCGACGAACGAACGAACGAACAAATTAGTGACACATATGGAACACATGTGCAGTGAAAAAATTATTTTCTTTTTTTTTTTCTCATCTTTTTCCATTTTTATTTCACTTTTAATCCGATCGTAAGAGCGAAAAATGGGAACATCCAACCAAATGGTTCCAGACCAAAGATTTTCAGATAATTTTTTTTTTTTTATGGAACTGGTTAGTATGGGTAGCAAAATGTAGGAGAGATGCAGGACGATAAAGAGGGTGAAGTAATAAAACAATGAGCAAAAAATTATGAATTTTTTGGATGGTATAGAAATAATTTTTTTCGAGGGGGTATTTATCCCCTTTTTTTTCCAGCTCAAAAAAAAACTCGTAATTAAAAACAGGGAGTTAAAGTTTTGTTTTAAAGGGACAATTTCACGTAGAATACTATCAGAGCGAACACACTAACTGAAGTGGGTGAAGGAGTGACTACTGAATTTAGTTGCAAATATGTAAATCCGTGAGGGGTAAATAATTATAAATTTAAGCGCAAGTGTGAACTGATGATGCTAAAATGGTATAAAATCCTGGATTAACCCTTTGATTAGTGAGTTAATTTTGCATTTTTAGATAGATTTCGCAGATTTAACGGATTTTTCATTTTTGCGGTGGATAGGTGGGGCGGAAGATTTCTTTTCAAAATTTGGTGTGGATGTTCGTTTTGATGGCGCGCATCTTCTGGTCGGCTATGCGCGGGATAGTTTGCTCCCAGTGGGGCGGGGAAGATAAAGTTTTGAAATACTTTTGTTTATATCTCCTGAACCTACGACTCTTGGTTCATTGATATCTTAAATGAGAGTTTCGGTTCTTGGATACAGATGATATTATTTCGGGTTGTTCGATGGCAAAAGGACGGAGTGGGAGGCAGTCAAAATATAAATTTTACGTCCCATACATATGCAAAAAAATTGTGAACGCAAAAGCTCCTAAAACCAACCAATCGATTGCATTATCCTGAAAACGCTTTCTAGATAATTATCGCATGAATGCACGGATAGCCTATATTTTTTATTTCGATCCGGGTGAAGGGGGAGGGGAATTAGATTTTGGTTTTCCAATAATAAATAACTCCGCCATGTGACTTCACCTCGGACCAATTGCTTCTCAGAAAAAAATATATTTGAATCTGTACTAGATTTTCCAAAATATAATAGAACAAACTTTGCCACCCCCAGGGGAGCAGTATATTTTTGATTTTTTTAAAACTACTTTATTTTTGCTCTTTTTACGATCCCCATACGCACATTTTAGTACCTACTTCCATTTTTTCTATTTTAACTGAAGTATTCGCTTTTTTCCACCATAGATCGGCTCTAACTCTGTGGGGTTATGCCCAATCGGGAAACCGATGTCACTGTTCAGCTCAGCTAATTATCAATTACTAGATACAATTTTTACTAAGGTTAGGTACTTTTAGGGTGAGGGTTTATTTTAAAGATTTTTTTTATTACTATTACCTTTTCTGATTACATTATAAATTATAGTTAGACAAATTCAGTGGTTCTCAACGTTGTACAAAAAGAAAGTTTTTCAAGAAAATATGTTTTTAAATCTTTTAGTGCTAGATATAAAAAGGTAAAACAAAAAAATAAAAAAGTGAAAGTAAAATCTTATCATATAAACTTGCTTGAAATTTAAAAAAATAAATCCGTTAATTAATTAATTAATTAAGTTTCTGCTTTGCTCTGGGTAAATGAATAATTTTAGATTTAGATTCTGAATTTATTTATGTCACACTATTACTTTTATACATACATATACACTAAATATTTATGTATAAAATTTGGGTAAATAATAGCAATAATTCAATTTTTATAATGGCACATAATTAGGAGTATTCGGGAAAAACATAATTCTTTATGAAGGAAAATATGATAAGTTCATACAGAGATAATAGGAAAATACTATGTTAAAATTTTCTTAAAAAAGTATATAGCACTATCGAACGAAACATTTTTTTAAAAATAGTACCTACTTTTACAGTATTATTTCTAGCAATTTGTTTTTGTATTATTTTTTTTTTACTAGAAGCCTTATCTATCTATATACAAAAATGCAATGGTTCTCGGCTTCGTTTTTGAGATATGAATTTTTAAAGCCACCATATACCCAAAGTAACCTGTTTGGGAGCACTGTATTGTTTTTTTTTTCTACTGGGGATCTCTAGCACTTTTTCTTACATTTTTATTTTGAAGCTAGAGGTCTTACTTATTTATGTACAAAAAATTTCAATGATAGTCGTCTTCGTTTTTGAGATATGAGTTTTTAAATTCAGCGTAAGTCGTGCGGCCGCACATACGCGGCGATACTCTATTTAGTGTCTATCTAGTGTCGGCGCACATGTGCGGCCATACTCCTCAAAGGTTAAGAGGATAGGAAATTAAAAAATAATTTGCACAATTTGTTTGGGCTAGCACTGATCATTTCTATAGGTAAATATCCCAATATTTATTGCTGACGACTTAGTTAACTGTTTGCTATACCTGTACGGCTGCAATTGAGTAAAATTGCAAAGGTTCTGCTCAAAGTTGTATGATTTTAAGTACCAGTACCAGTCAAGTACCAATACTCATACAAAAAAAAAAAAAAATTTAGTGTAAGGTCAATTTTTTTTTACTTTTACTCGAAAATTTACCAGTACCAGAAAAAATATTGTTAATGTCCAGTGCCAGTACTTTTCCAGTATTTTCCAGTACTTCCCAGTACTTACAAGTACTTTGCTGGTACTTTACTGGTACTTACTTGTAATTACGGGTTTTTATAAAAGGGTATTAAATTTATGAAAACAAGTCATTACAAGTAAGTACCAGTAAATTTTCACCCTTTAAGGATTTTCTAGTTTACTATAATTATTAAAACGTATAAATGGTGTAAACAAAAGTTTTTTATTAAGTCAATGAATTCCATTTCACATAATCATATCTAACCTATGTACATAGCAGTCTTTCAAATCCGTCTCATATATCATATTCTTCTTTATTTTCTTCCATATACTCGTAATAATAAATATGTACTCCAATTTTGCTTTATGTTGTACTGGTAAGTATTGGCGAGTACTATTAAGTATTGGCGAGTACTGCTAAGTACTGGCGAGTATTGGTAAGTACTGATAAGTACTGGCGAATACTGGTAAGTGCTAGGAAATACTGGAACACACCAGTACCAGTTTTCGTACTGGTACTTAAAGCATTTTAAGTACCAGTAAAAAATACTCACTTTTACTGGTGAATTTATTTCCAGAATAAGTACTGGTACTGGGACATGTAATGAGTAACAATTTAATTGAATACAATACAGATCTGGTTCCGTTACTCTTAGGATGAACTGAAGGTTATCAATATTCTTCTAAAAAAAAATAGTGTTATGTATTCTTTTTTCACTTTATTTAAGAGGAGCCAAATGTGAAGATTACTAATAAAGCTTTGCAGTTAGTATATTACCTATACAAGATGTTGCTTGTTTTTGTTATTTTGACAGATAAAAAAAATGGCTGTGTTTGTTTTTATTGCAACCGTTAAGAAAAAAATTTCGTTATAAAATTTAACAAACTAACGATTTCTGTTTTCAAAAATTCAGTGGAACATAAAACGTACAAAAAAATTGCAATTTTAAAACTGAAATAAACAACGTATATTTACGTGCAAAATTACAGGATTCTGTGATATTCGTGTATTATATATGCCTTTTATCATATAGCGCTATAGTATAATCACTTTCACACGGCATGCAGGCTGCAGTCCGCAGAGCTTCCAAAAACACATCACTACATCTGACGGTGATAATGGGCGATTCATTTAGAGGTACTGTTTAGTGCGCTTAATCGGCCTACCCAACGCACAATTCTATTATACCATCGAAAAATTTGAAATTCAATTTTCATTATTAAATTATGCGACCAAATAGACCAGGACCAGGACCAGAGCCAGGACCAGAGCCAGGACGAGGATGTAGTGCAGAAAATATAGCAGCAGTAGTTGAGAGTGTACGCGTTGACTGTGATGAATCGATTCAGCACCTTTCTCAATAGCTTGGCTTGTCGTATGCAAGAATTTCCCCGTATTTTTGTCGTAAAGATCTTTGTCTGAAAGCGTACAAACTTCACCTCGTACAAGAGTTGAAGCATGCTGACTTTCTGAATTGTGATCGTTTCAGTCTTTGGGCTCTTAAAAAGCTTGAAGAAGATCTGTTTTCGACGAAAATTTTGTTCAGCTGTGAGGCCCATTTCTGGTTTAATAGCTATTTCAATATGCAAAATTGTCGAGTATTTGGACTGAAGAGCAACCCGAAGAGGTTCAAGAGCTGCCATTATATCCCGAAAAAACAAGGGTTTGGTGTAATTTTTGGGCTGGTGGAACCATCGGTTCATATATCTTCATGAATGAGGGCTGCAGGACCGTAATTCTGAATGGCACCAATTATCGCATCATGATAACGGACTATTTGTTGCCTGAAATTGAAGCCAGAGATCTGGTTAAAAAAAACGACTCACTATGCACAGCCCGTAAAACCATGCCTCAAACCAAAAACAAGGAATGATTCCAAACAAGCTCGACGATCTCAAACTTAGATAGATGGCTACGACTATTCAAATTTCATTTGTTATTACGGAGATTATTATCCAACGTTCTACATGCATAAATACTAGCAGCATCAACAGACTTGGTATCGATACTTAATTTTTGATAGGTTAATGGATGAGTTGGTACGAGGTGCTACGAATACCTCCTCTATATTCAAAACTCCACCAATAACAATTTTCTTGGAATCGATAAATGTCTGTATTGAAATAACATATACAATGTGTTGGTTCTTATTTACTTGGTCGGTTCATTTGTAAGTGGTCCATATCCAGCATTCGAATTAATATCCTAACTGTTCTTGTTTTTCCTACTGTTTCTGTCAATTGTCTTTTGTTCGATGTTGATCAAGATTACCAACAGGTAGAGATTTGCAGTTCAACTCTACCATTATTCGCACCGCTTCGGCTTCGTTGACATAGAGTCGACTTGGTTAATGTGCACTAGTCTATTAGCAACACGAACCCGTGTAACAACTCCTCAGGGTACGATCTCAAGAGTATACGAGTGCGACTAGATATTTTATGCCTCCAGGTTATTAAAGTGGCACTTTTTACCTGTCGAAACCAGCTCATTCGTTGTTCTCAATACAGAAACACAACTTGCAAGAAAATTTGGATTCAACTAGATCCAAATACTCATCTAGGTTATCATAGAGACAATCAGGATCAACAGCATTAATTCTGTGACAATCTTTCAGTCTTACAGAAAATAGAGTGGGGCTTTCGATAAGTTTTAGGAACAGATGCTGATCCTTCACGCGACTTACTCCCATGACGTTTGATCCTCCATTAGTATAAGTGGGTCGTGACGTCGACGACTGTTCTCAGTTTTTCCAGACTTCTATTGACGGCTACTCTCAGTTTCTCAGACGTTCAATTCTCAAGCGAGAAACATACACTTCGGTTGTCGCAGATCTATACTCCTGCAAGACAACGGAGCTGGCATCCGTGGTGACAGAACAATTTCGTCAACTGATACGCCGCACCGGCTACCAATAATTGGCCCATACAGTCAAAGACTTATTAAAACTGAAGATTTGGGTCTTGCAACGAATATTTACAAAATTCGTGTGCATGTATATATAAGTTTCGAATAAACGTGTGTTGTTTACACGTTCAAGTTAAAACCCGTTACTTAATTAGTCCACCGCTATTACTCAGCCATCTTTCTTTACCGTCAGCAAGCTCATCCTCCTATTTCTATAGAAAAAACTGAAAATTCTAATCATATCTTGACAGGTTCTAAAAGTTCTAGATTTTAAAGATCGTTTCGGGTTCAGGTTTCCAAAAGCAAATCACACGTAGTTCAATTAGAGCTGAAAATTGGATCCGGATTTGCTAATATACGGATATCCGGATACCCGGATCTGCGAACTATCAGATTGCTGAGATCCGGATCCGAACTATCCGGATTCAGATCCGAACTATCCGGATTCAGATCCGAACTATCCGGATTCAGATCCGAACTATCCGGATTCAGATCCGAACTATCCGGATCAAGCAAAAAGCTTCAAAATTGTGTTGTTTCATTGAGAAAATGAGAATATCATGAAATTTATAGTTTCCCAATGAAACAATGCAATCTGAGCGAAATTTTGACCTTTTTTTGCTTAGTCTGGATCCGGATAGTTCGGATCGGAATTCAGATAGTTCGGATCCCAATCCTAGTTCGGATCCAAATCCGGATAGTTCGGATCCAAATCCGGATAGTTTGGATCCGGATCCGGATAGTTGGGATCCGAATAATAGGATCCGGATTATCCGGATACCCGGATTTGAGGAATCGGATCCGAATTATCTCGGATAATCCGGATAGTAAATTATCCGGATACTTTCAGCTCTAAGTTCAATACGCCCCTGAAAATGTGAGCTCTAATTTGCATGATAATGAAGGAAAATATCGATACAAGGAACAGCAGAGACATGTAACAAGAAACCCCAGTCAATAATGATACATTATAGTGGATTATGCTAATAGTTATTGATGACGAAGTATACACCCATTCAAAACCCTTTCCGATAATAATAATAGTCACTAAAATATGATTCATAAGGCAATCTCTTAAAGTTTCCGCCACATAAAAAAAACCTAATAAAATCGTCATTTTTTTTAACACTATAAATATGTCAAAGAAAATTTTGCTTAGCTAACCCCCACCCCCCTCGCATCATACATAATCCGGAATTGTAGTAGTTTTCCTTCCATTATTCATCATTATGCCCCCCCCCCCCCCCCCTGTTCGACTGTATAAATCAGATTTCCCAGCCCAACTGAGAAAATCTAAAGCTGTCCATAATAAATTTCAGAGAATTATTCTATCATCTCCGAAACTAGTAAAAGCTGGCACTGCAGTTACGTCTTTAGACCTCAATCCAAACAGCTCGTCATAAATTTGAATTTATATCCAATAGCCTGATATCCGATTATACAGGATGCATCATAAATATGGGCAGATTGTCTCCTATATTATATACAGTTGGGTATGGATCATGGCAAACCGTGCTCTATAAACACCAATAGTACTGCACGCAACATCTGTGATAGAGAAATGAAAGCTCGTTCCTGTATTTATGCAACGCAACTTATATCTAACTCATGTCCTGGATGTGTTGGAATGGGGAAAAGGAATTTGATTAAATCTAAAAGGATTATTTATATTTGACATGTCGACAGTTCACATTGCACGAAAGAAATGAAAATGTAATTCCAGTTAGCTTTAGATGAAGCTCCCTACTTAACCTGGTCACACATAATAAGGTTCACTTGCCTTACACATCAGGTTCTATTGCCTTAAAGTGCATTATGCTGGGTTCTTCTGCAATACCTACATACATATAACTTTATACATACATACACAGTGTATGGGAGTCAGATGCAGCAGAAACCCTTATCTATATTGAGAATGAGGATAGTAGGATGAGTATTACAACGGCTGGCATCGGGCATCTAAACTGTGGTTAAGGTAACGAATAAATGCAAGAGGGATAATATGGTATGGTATGGTTGTATGAGATACTTGTAATTTGTGGAACGATACTAAGGAGGCTTTTGTGTGCTGCACATTAACATCAATAATTTGTATGCCATCGAACTAATGGAGATTTGCGGTTGGATTAGCTTTCACAGTCTGGCTTGAGGTTTGTGCACTGTATGAAATTTCTGATTTTTCTAGTGATTTTCAATTAAAAAATTTCAATTATGTATAGGGTAACGGATAGAGCTATTGCCACTCCCCCCTATTATTGCCACTTTAATTTTTCTTAGGACGTTGGTAGGCATTCCTATCACGAAAGCGCACAATCCTATACAAAAAAATAATTGGCGGGAAGTCCTTTTTCTGAGTGCAGAATATTGTTTTCATGTATTATTGTCAGTTCATAGTGAAAATCTCTAGTGAACACACGCACTCTCAACGCATGAGAAGCTCTATTAGTTTTTTAGTGATTTGCTTAAGGGTAAGTGGTTTTGTGTTAAGAGTTTACGTGGTCTTCTAATGTTGTATAGACAAAAAAACCGTTTGAATTAATATAATAGCATGTAAACTTATTAAAACATCCATTTTTACAGTTCCTTTATCCAGAAGAACTGTCAAAATTGATGTGGCCATTACTGTGTCGTTACGGCTACGGCCAAGATTGTGGCAATAGCTGTATATATATATCTGTTCACACTAATCGTCATATGGCAATAAATGTAAGAAAAAGCTATGGATTTAATTATCGTTTTTAAATTTCATACAGGTGTTTAAATCATGCGATAAACTAGCAATTAAACAAAATGCCTAAATATGCTAAATACGAGAGGACAAAATTACAGGAAGCAAAAGATGCCGTTGATAATGGCATGTCAGTGCTCAAGGCCTGAAAATTCTTTGGGAGTTCCAAGAAGCACTTTAAGGTTTAGATGCAGCTCTAAGTTTTCTAAGGATCGACCAGGACCAGAGATAATTTTAACAACTATTGAAGAGAAAACCTTAGTTATGTGGATAGTTGATTGTCAGAAAAAGGGTTTTCCTAAGACGAAAAATGATCTGTTGGACACTGTCAAATATTTTTTAGACGAAAATCCTAGAAAAAATCCTTTTAGCGCTAATAGACCTGGAAAGGGCTGGTACTATGCATTTCTGAAGAGACATCCTCAAATTGTTTTGCGAACCCCAGAAGCTTTATCCGCTGCAAGTTCTAGGGTAAATGAGAACGGTATTAGAAAATACTTTGATGACATCGAAAAGTATCTGAAAGATGAAAATGCATTTCATATCATGTCCGTTCCGAATATTTAATGCTGACGAAACCAATTTCCAGCTGTGCCCGCACAATAAATTTGTTTTGGCTCCTAAGGGAGCTAAAAATATATATGAAGTTGACAAAGGCCAAGCCAAACAGGGTTTGACAGTGCTCTGTTTACCTTTTCAGCGAATGAGAATATTGTGGCCCCTTTAGTAATATATCCATATAAGCGATTCTCGGAAGATATTAGAAAGTCTGTACCCAGTACAATGGAAATAGCTGTCAGTGACAATGATTGGATGACCAAAGAAATATTTTATGAGTAGGTATATCACAAAGACATTGTACCCATATTTAATAAAAACTGAAATTAAACTGCCAGTTATCCTTTTCGTGGATGGTCATAGTACACACATGACCCTGAAAGTTGTAAAGCAATGCAATAAACTGGAAATAATTCTAATAGCGCTATATCCGAATGCAACACATATCCTCCAGCCCGCAGATGTGGCAGCCTTTAAGTCTCTTAAGAGTGCTTGGAAAAAGGGCGTATTTAGATGGCGACGTAATAATCCTGATGAAATATTGACGAGAAAAGACTTTGCTCCCTTACTTCAAACTATTCTGGATTCTGGAATTTCCTTTGAATCAATAAAAAATGGATTCCGTGCATGCGGAATTTATCCTTTCAATAAAAATGCAATCGACTTCTCAACGTGCATCGGAAAAGCTGCTGTTTCTGAAAGAAATATTTCCGAAAAAAATGTGGCTTATAAAGACTTTTTTAGAAATAATTGGAAAAGACAAAGCAGATATTTATGAAAAAATGGCATGTGTCGAAAACTTCCGAGGATTTATGTCTATATAAAATATATCTAAAATTTCATAATAAGGTTGATTTGCGTGGTAAGTACCTATAGTTATCATATATAGATAGATATACAGTTTTATCGCTATACGTGTCTTTTAGATATAAGTGAAGAACCAAATATTATAATCCTTCAGAATAACAATGATCGTGTTAGTACTGTACATGACTTTTTACAATGTACTTGCCCTTTTATTTCCGACCTAGATCGTATCTCAGTTGTTCATAGTGAAATTCAGGAAGAATGTTCTGCTTCAGGTAAATTTAATCAATTCTCCTTATGTATTTTTTTATATTTTTTCTATCTTCTCCACTTTAAAGGTCCAGTTGATCTTATGACTGTCGAGGATAGATGCTCAACTGATTCCAATCTACTTTACATACCTGAAGTTTACAGCAAACAAACTCTTACTTGTCCTTATATTCCTTCACAGGATCGTCCACCAATTATTTACATTCCGCAGGAGAGTGCTGTGCCAGGTAAATTTGATTAATTCTCTAAGAAATTTTACATGTACGCTATCTTTCTTCATTTTAAAGATTCAGTTGAGCTTATGGCTGTCGAGCCTAAAAACTCCAGTAAATCGAATTCACTTGATATTAGTGACTTTTTAGACTGGCCAAAAGCCCCTCAACCTAAAGGCTCACGAAAAATAACAAAAAGGTCTTTTGTTATATCTTCCAGCGCGAATATAAGCATTGAGTATATTTTCCTCAAACCAAAAAGAAAAAAATTGCAGATATTCAGAAAAGGAAGTTAGAAGAGAAAAAGAAAAATCAAGAAAAGGAAGCAAAGATTAAAGAAATTTTGAAGAAACTAAGTAAAAGCGGTGAATATAATAAGAAGGAATATATGAAAAAAGAAGATTGTAACCCAGTTCCGAACGACTGTGCCAACTGTATGTTGGAAAGGGAAAAGGGAATCTACTCAGGTCTCTTCTAAATCTGTTGTAAATAATTTAGATGAGCTAGGAATATTAAATTTATTGGAGCCCAATTCTTCCAGCCCGTCTTCTGATGATAGTGATCGTAATGAATACTGCAGAGAACAAGACTATTCCAAATATATAAAAAAAACAAAACATATCCGCAGAATTTTCCAGGATAGTTCGAAGGTAGACAATAGCAGTAATATTATGTGCTCAAAGACTTTTTATAATACTCGAAAAATCGTTCCAATTGAATCCACTTCGTCAACCCAAATCAAAGTTACTCGAAGCACGAAATTGTAAATTCGTACAAATATTTCTAGCTGAAGCTATATATATTTTTTTTTTTATTTTTTAATGCTCATTGCACATTGGCGATTGCACATTATATATCTACCATTTGTCGTTTTTAAAAAACAAAATAAATCAATCGTAAATATATAGCGCCAATGTGCTTCAGACTTTAGCACCTTCCAAATGTGATGAATTTAAAACATATATTTATTTTATAATTCTGTGAAAAAGAGGCTGTTTTCTTTAAGAAAAATATTAACTGTATATTATATTACAAAACTTTATTATACCCTAGATGAAATCTAAAGGGGTATACTAAGTTTGTCATTCCGTTTGTAACACCTCGAAATAATGATGGTAGAGCAAAATGGATTGGACAACCATTCATAATATTAAAAGTTATTTTGATTTTTGCATGTCCGTCCGTCCGTCTGTCCGTCCGTCCGTCCGTGCACACGATAACTCGAGAACGCGTACACTTAGAGAGCTGAAGTTTTGTACACGGACTTTAAAAAAAAAAGTAAAATTAAGTTCGAAAATGAGACAAATCGGGCAACTCCTTCGTGGGGTTGCCATACAAAAATTTCGTTTTCCGTTATATATTTGAACACTGCCTGAGAACGAGTCGCCGTAGAGAGCTGAAATTTGGCACGTGGTGTTTTCATTGTACTAGCAAATAAAATTTCAAAAATGGACTAAATCAGGCAACCCATTCTTGGTGTTGCCATATAAAAAATTAGGTTTTTTATGTATACTGTGAAAACGATCAGTCCAAGACATTTTTATTGTACTAAAAACTTCTTCAGAATATGAAATCCTATAAAATTGATTATAATCATTTTTTCTGTCCGACGAACCGTTCTAGAAATATATGCGAAAAACCACTGCAAAAATCAAAATTGCTCAAATGGGTACCCATACGAAATTTTATACGGGCATTCATCTAGGGTATCATAAGAATTGGTCTTAGACTAATTCTAGCTTTTTCACTTGTATATATATTTTTTTAAATAGCAAAAATATTAAATAATGAAGTTGTTTAATTTTAAATATTTATGCAAACTTAATATTTCTAAGGCTTGGTCATAATTATATGATTGTTCTATGCCTATTATTGTCGACTGTGACCATAGTTGTATAAATTTTCCATGTCCATAAT
Organism: Dioctria linearis; assembly: GCA_963930735.1. Classification (NCBI taxonomy): domain Eukaryota; kingdom Metazoa; phylum Arthropoda; class Insecta; order Diptera; family Asilidae; genus Dioctria; species Dioctria linearis. The sequence continues at coordinate 168,220,026 of OZ005743.1, read as the reverse complement.
TGTAAGACGTGTGGCAATAATTGTCAAATCGGCATTGTTTTAAAATAATGGTCATTAAATTTTAATTGAATGACTTGTTAATGCAATTTTATTAAAAATCTAAAACTAAACCGTTCAAACATCCGATTAATCTTCATTTGTTGCACAAATGTAGTTTTATTTGATTTCAATTGAAACACAAATCACAGATTTCTCTTAATGGTGGCAATAGATGTATCCCTTACCCTACTTTCTGAAAATTTCATTGTGGCTCACCAAAAATTGGCAAGGATTGGGATGAAAAACTGCCTCCATCCAAATTTTGTCATCCATAAAAGTAGAAAATTGTTTGCTTATCACATTTTTGTTCACTAACCTAACCTGACTATAGAGACTAAAGCCTAACCAGTTATCAATGCAAATCCTTTCATAAACATCAGAAATTATTTCCCCCTCCGGCTCTACTCTAGCTGGGGCTTAGACTATGTAAATATACATATGTATGCCATTAATGCCAGATAATACGTAGGTAGATAGCAGCATCATTATTATCGTCGCAACATACTATAAGCCCATAAAAGCATCTTGCTACATGAATCATATCCATCAAATTAATATGCCGTCATATCTCTCTCTCTCTCTCATAGAAATGGAGATTAACTTAAATTGACCGGAAGCTCTTAATTCAGACAAATGTCCGCTTCGCGGGTATAGAAACACACACAGGGCGCATCAAGAAGAATTGGAACATTTGTTGACAACATCAGCATCAACCAATTTAGGTATAGGATAGAACGATAAAATAAAAAAGTCCGACATTATTTTGATTTTACGAGAATTTAGAGACTTTTTCTTGTTGTCCTCCATTCTGTGTGTCTGTCTATCTGTCTGTCCATTGGTCTGTGACTCTCTATGGATTTTGTGTCAATATTTAAAGTTAAATCGGTTTGATGTGAGATCCTAACAGAATTTGTTTTGGTTGGAAAGGGATTTTAATGTATGTTTGTTTTTATTTTTTATTATGCCTGCCGGATTCCCTTTTACACCTACCCTAAATGATGAAATCAGAAGGGGTATACTAAGTTTTTAATTCCGTTTGTAAAGCACAGAAATAATAATGCTAGAGCAAAGTGGATTGGACAGCCACGAATAATATTAAAAGTTATTTTGATTTTTGCATGTCCATCTGCCTGTCCATCTTCACGAAACTCGATAACGCATCTACTTAGGAGAGCTGAATTTTCCTTAAAATTCTAAAATGGGACAAATCGGGTCACTCCTTCGTGTGGTTGCCATACAAAAAATTCGTTTCTCAATATATATTTTTGAACAGGCACTGCCTCAGAACGCGTCAACGTAGAGAGCTCGTTTGTTTTACATTTTGGTGGACAACTGAAAAGAAAGCATAAAAAAAAATGTGTGGAGCATGTATTTTTTGGTGGTAGTTTTTAGGGTTTCAGGGAAGCTAGAAAAAATAGTTCATCTCAGGATTTAGGGGCGAAAAAAAAATAAAAAATAAATAATAAAATATACCCATAAAGTTTGTAAGAAAATTTATGAAACAAAAATGATTTAGTCGATTTTCTAATCAAGACGATTTAATGAATTAATATATCACTTTTGTACTGCCCCCATACCTATGTACATACATGCATGTTATGTATATTTACCACAATGATAAACAGACTCATTAGACCTGATTCCATTAATTTAGCTTGCTTATCAATTACCACCAGTACCACAAGTATAGTAGTCGCTGCAAGGCAGCTTTAAATGTCAAATAAAAATCTCTGCGGCATAAATCTACAAATTCATGATGAAAGAATTCATGACTAAGTGGAAGACTTATGTCAGGAGGCTGTGCATAGATGTAGTATTGAAGTAATTTTCCATTATATAGTATGAGGAAATGGATTTCCTAGTATAATAATTTACCAGTTTGTACAATTTGAAATATTTTCGCAATTATTGCGTATATGCAATTTACGTAATTCTGGCTTGTCATAAATATGAGAATATAACGATATCAAAACGTTTTACACTTCGAACAGAATTTAAACACATTTTATAAAAATACTACTGATGAGTATAAGTTTTCTGCTGATACGAAACGCCTGCTTTTACATAGAAAGTTGTTTTTTTTCTTTAAGATTTTTCGTTTTTAAAAGAGTTTTTTACACAAATCGATGACACTTTCTTCAATTTTACCGAATATTTGTGTTTTTATTCAAATGATATCTTTTATTGAATGATTTTCGAACCAAAATTCATTCATTACATTCGAATTCGAAGTAAAATTACACCCATATCTATTATGTCTGTATTAATAACATTATGCTGAATGTAAAGTTAAGCCATATTTGTGGAAAATTTCATATTTGAGTGTAATTTTGAGTAATTTCAAGACGCTAATTTAATTATATTTCAAAGCTTTAAAATTAATTATTTAAGTACCTATAGCTATACTAAATCAAGAGTAAATAAAAACAAAATTGAAATTGCGATTTTACAATGTAAAGATTATTTTAGAACGTTTTGAAAATTCGTTTCGTTTCGTTGAATGCCCGTATGCAATTTCGTAGGAACCCAGCTACGCAAGTTTGATTTTTGAAATGGGTTTTCGCATATATTTCAAGAACGGTTGGTCGGTCAGAAAAAATGATTAGAACCAATTTTATAGGATTTTATATTCCGAAAAACTTTTCAGTACATTAAAAACGTCTAGGACTGAGTGTTTTCACAGCAAACGTAAATATCTTAATTTTTTATATGGTAACAAAAAGAAGGGTTGCCCGATTTAGTCCAAATTATATTTACTATTTTTATGAAAACATTGTGTACAAAATGTCAGCTCCCTACGTTGACGCGCTTTCAAGCAGTGCCCAAATATGTAGTGAAAAATGAAATTTTTGTATGGCAACCCTACGAATGAGTTGCCCGATCGGTCTCATCTTCGAACTTAACTTTTTTTTTATATATATACATTAATATAAAAAGCGCGTACGCAAAATTTCAGCTCTCTAAGTGGAGGCGTTCTTGAGCTATTGTGAGGACGAACAGATGGACATGCAAAAATCAAAATAACTCTTAATTATTATGCGTAGGTGTCTAATCCATTTTGCTCAACCAGCAATATTTCTGTGCGTTACAAACAGAATGACAAACTAAGTATACCCTGTAATTTCATCTAGGGTGTAAAAAGGAAATAAGTATAATTTTTTCCACTATATCAATAGATATATTCGTGGCCAGCCTTTTCGTTAAAATTGGGCAAGCTAATTTTTTGAAAATATCATCGAACTGTATCAAAGGGGACTATACAACAGAAAAATACATAAAGAGACTCCATATAGGTACTGAATAAGAATAACACAAGAAAATATTCTGAATAGGCATGAATATGGCGTAGAAGAATGAAGAGGCAAACATAAATTAATTTCTTTAGCAGATCAACAAAGGGGAATGCCCACCTTTCGTACAACTTTAGGCCCGACATTAACAGAAATGAGAGATGTCTTAAACAATGCATTATGATATTCTCTAATCATAATTTATTAACAATGTTTCTGTCAATTAACATGTGGAAAGCTTTGGCGATAGGATGTTTTTTTGGTCGAGTTTTATGCAGAATTGGTGCATCGTTAAAAATGACTTCCTATGAAAAAATGTTCACAACAGCGCACTAATGGCAAGGAAAGAAAGAACGGAGAAAATATATGCAAAATGTAGTAACTATGTAGATTATGGTGCTCAAGTACATGAAAATGTGTCTTTTAGCAGCAAAAACGTCTCGAGAAAGTTTTCTTAATCGGCCAAAAAGTATACCACTCGATAGCACTCGGCGAGACCTTTAATTGCAATAAGTCAAGTCCGGGGATTCCAACTGCTATCCCTTAAAAGCACCTTGAGCTGATGCGAACAGTGAAACTCGTTTTCCGATCAGACAGAACCAAACTAATCGAGTTAGAGCCGATCTAAAGTGTGAAAAAATAGTGAGTACGGGGATCGAAATTTCTTCCAAGAGAATATTATTTGGCTTTTTAAAAAATTGGAAAATAGGGGGCCAAAGTTTAATCTAGTACATTTTTGGAAAATCTAGTACAGAATGGAATTTCTGAGGTCCTGGGAAGACGTTTCAGTGCGCACATCCTTATAATCGGAGGCTTAAATAGCCGGAAATCTCAAAAATCGTTTTCTATCTTAAGAAAAATTGAAAATTTTAAACGTTACGAACCACCACGGCGGTAATATCTAGAAAGTGTTTTGAAATAAATCCAATAGGCCCATGATTTAGAGGCCACAATCGTGGACAATCGTTTACGAAAATTTAAACACTATATACTGAATTGATAGAGGGGGCCTGAAACTCAGTAGACCAGCTCACCTCTTGGCTCTTGAACGAACCATACCTCAACGGAGAGGAATAACGAGAAATATTATCTACTCAAGGTATAATCAAAACTTGTTTAACAATGATTCACATTTTTCTAGTCAAATTTAATGTTACATTCTGATAAAATTATTTGTAACAAAAATTAAAAGATTTCTTGTGGTTTTTAAAAACAAAAAACATACACACTCTTAGCAATCCCAAAAACATAATAAAAAAAAAAGAAAAACAGCCGCTATCAACCCGAAATAAAATGATTTAAAAAGCCACCCATCATCTGCAGTAAATTTTTTCTCAGAAATATGAATCGAAACCTCAGATCTAATTGAACTTGAGGTCAAATTCATTGTGAGCCTTAGATAACATTCATCCATTTGTATGTATCTCATCGAGCTGGGGACCGCACTGTAACATGATACAAACATAACACAACAACGACCGCAACCAAAAATCATTTCCAAATAAAAATCGAAGGAACGATGATATCGTCGTCGTCGTCGTCTCTGTAGAAGTTTGTAGGGAAAAGTTTATCGCAACACAAGAAAATTTCTGACCCTGAAATAACCCTTTCGGGATTACAAAATAAAATTCATTGTAGAATCACAGTTTTTTGCTGTTGGATCACTTTTATAGACTTAAAAAACATACGTTTTCTCACATGAAGAAAAGATAAAGCTTATCCCTCCTACAACCCCCTCTGGATTAGTGTGTATATAATAAAATAAGAAAAGGAGAGAGAGATAAAAAAGGAAAATTCATGCGGAAAATTATTATCCTTCTAAGAATTTGAAAATCGCTCGTAAAGGGACAAGAGAGCATATTGGCTTGAATAATAACTGGCTATCATCGTTTTGATGTATACGTGTGGAATTATATAATCTTTGTCCACATGGGTGCCCGTTATCTATATATATGTACATGTACCCATAAGAGTTAACGATACCCTTCAATCCACATGGAAAGGGCAGTAAATTTATGAAGGTATAAATTTTATGTCAGCCCGCCTTACCCGCTATTATGTAATATCAAATTTAACTTACCCCGGTCCCGAACTATTACTTATAAATTCTCTGACATGAAATAGTAGAAAATTATGCTTACCTGAAATTGAAAAGAAAAAAACAGCAATAAGAAAAATGAATAGCGTTTGTAATAAATATTATTTAAATATATTTTATATGAGATTCATTGAAGTATGCGTAAAATACCCTAAACCAGAGGGGCAAACATTGTTATTGGGTTCGTAATTAAATTTAGCAAAAATTACTGTCTTTCATTTCTCAAAGTTAAAATTTAATTTCTTAAGTAAGGCGATTTTCGGCTAATTAAATTACAAATGAATGGTCATTAATTTTACAATTATAATTTCAGTCTGGGCAACAATTTAGGAGATTAGCCCATTTATGTGAATAGTCGCATCTGGTAAATTGCTGGCACGAGCCTTTATTTTCGGCATTTTTTTTTCTTTTTCTTTTTTTTAACCCAGCAAGTTTTCTCTTTAGTTGCGCCCCAATGCTCTCCAAAATCCTAAACAAGCGACGACAGCCCTTGAAATTTAGAATTAATTTTAATGAAATAATTTTTTTTGTTTTTTAGGGCACAAAATTTAAATTAACTAAACTAAGTATAATTTCGAATTTTAACTTTCCGAAAGGGAAAATGTGTCCGTCGCAAATAAATGTTTTAAGCAGAGGACGTGGCAGCTTTGAACTAAAAAAAAATCCAAAAAAATAGTCTTTCGGACCATTTTGAAAACAAGTGAATAATGAGACTAGACCTAGGTTCAAGCAACCCAGACCCTAGAGATCTTAATCTCTCCTCAAAATAAACGTATTACTGAATTGAAAATGATTGAAAAAGCCTTAATCTGCTGCCATGTCTATGTATTTTAATTGACATTTAAAATATTAAAAAGCTTAGATCTGCCAATTTTCTTTACATTCCATATTTGAATTTTGTCATGAGAGTTTATTTTTATGCTGCTAATTTTTAATTGGCTTGCCTTAATTTTGTAAAAATTGTTTTTGTAATAAAACTGACTCTGGTATAGTAAAGAATCGTTTAGTATGAACTTTTCCAATTTGGAACGTAAATGTCATGGATCTCCGACTCTTCTTCCAACTCATTAAGATAAATTAAAAATTATCTAATATCTTTTAATCAAGATAATTAAATAATCCATCTTCGATTTACTATGAAATCACAAAAACACGTCCAATCTCTAGTTACGTACTATACGGCGCCCGTATATTTGTGTTGTTGTGTGTCACTCTATTTTGTTTTTTGGTTTTTGCTTTGAGCATGTAAAATTTTATTTAAGATTTTTGGAACAAACGTGGAATAAGAGCTATAATTGATTTTCGGTATATTTCCACCTTAAATCAAAAATCCGGTAATTCTTGCACTAAGTGAACCAAGGTCGTTTCTGCTGTATCACGTTACACTTTGGTGCCTCTTCTTTCTCCTCATAGGGGATCACATTATATACAGGCTGTTTTTTCCGCCTAGGAGATCAATAGAGCAGGAGGTGATAGTACTCAGACCTAACCAATTTGTTTAATAATTTTCAGCAAAACCAAAGCTCAGTTCTCTGGCATTGTCCGTTATATGTAGATAAATTTATGTTGTTCTTGCAGAAGCAGTTCTTCATTTCCATTGGTTAGAAATTCGTTAACTAAAACTGTTCAAAACTAACAAATTATCTATTTAGATTTCTTTTGCAATTGTGTTCATATAATTTATCGAGAATAGTCTAAAAAATGTGTACATACATCTTTTTCTCCTCAAGTGAGACTTCATTGCAATAGAAAACTTCTAACATATGCTCATTATTGACATTTTCTTTTTGATCATAATCTCCATAGTATGCCAACTTGTCTTATAATTCAAAAGTAATTACACTTCCTTTTATTTATGTTCATAATTTTGCAAAACGATATTTTTGAGAGGGGAGTTTTTGAATATTTTTGCAATTTTCCGTAGGTATACAGCATGATACAAAGATAACAAGGTATGGCCGATTCGAGAGGAATTTTTTGTGTTGCAACGTCATGAGGTGCCTACTGTCATTTCCAGCGAATTTGTTTTGAGTTTTTCGTATTTTATTGACTGAAATACGTTTTGAATATATTAAAATATGTAACAAAATATTACTTTCTTCGTTTAAATCACTTCGGGAAAAGTAATTATGTGCTAGTGGGAAAGCAAAGAAATTTAAAAATAGAAAGTTTTTGTCACTGTGAAAGGACGATTGAAATTGAGACGAACAAATTTCTGACATCGCCAAAGGAGGCAACCAATCAATTGACAGATTTTTCCGGCCATACCTTGTTAATCTTTGTATCATGGGTATACAGTACATACATATACGGAAAATTGTGAATATATTCAAAAATTCTCCTGTCATAATTGTAATTGTATAAGCTTTCGTATTTGCAACTTTCTGTTTCTCACTAATTCAAATTGAAAATCCAATTCATATTCTGGAAAAGAATCTTCAGCTTCACTATTACTATATCTTCCTGAATTAGTTACTTTCTTTCTTCTTCTCAATGTAAACAGTTTTAAAAAGTTTTCAAAATAGCTAAGTGCAAACCATGATTATAGCATAGTTGCTGATTTGCAACACACAACTTTCAAATTCAACTTCCTGCATAACGGCAGAGCCATCACTTATTACCTACAGTACAATATCTTTTACAATTGAAATACCAGTTCCATATAATTTTTGTGTTATAGCAACTCTAACTAACGTTTTTTTCTGCAGAAAACCTACCGACCCAAGATTTGACGAATCTTTAGAAAGTTTTTATATGTACGTATATGATAACATCCATGTATCTTTTATTTATAATGGTAGTTAATACGTTAATAGATAGATCTTCCAGTCATACTTAAAAGAAAGAAAGAGTATGGTTGTCTTCAACGGCTCCCAATCTAGTTCTTTAGAACAGACATCTGGTGTTCCCCAGGGCACAATACTCGGTCCCTTTATTTTCCTAATCTATATCAATGATTTACCGACTGAAATTACTTCGGACATTTTGTTGTACGCTGATGACGAGAAAATTTTTAGAGTAATTAATGACATCAATGACTGTGAGAGCTTGCAAGATGATATTAGAAAGCTCGAAAATTGGTGTAAAAATAACCATTTGGACCTTAACGTAGACAAATGTAAAAGCATGATTTTCTCTAGAAAACGTGACACAATCCTATTCGATTATAAAATAAACGATATTTCCTTATCATATGTCAACGAAATAAAAGATTTGGGAGTTACTTTCGATAACAAACTTCTCTTCGCTGCCCACTTGAACCTTGTTACTACCAAAGCTTATCGTCTTCTGGGTTTCATTTTTAGAACATGTAAATCTTTCAAATCAAGCGCCTCTTTTATTTCTCTATATAATTCACTGGTGAGAAGCACCTTAGTATATGCGTGTCAAATTTGGAGCCCCTTTTACACTTGCTATAATAATCTACTCGAATCTGTCCAGCGAAAATTTACCAGATTATTATTGTACAAATTGGAACATAATGAGTTAGGGTATAATGCGAGATTAACCCGATTCAACATCTTATCTTTAGAGCGTCGTCGTGTCTTTCTCGATAGTGTGTTTTTTGTACAAAATTCTGAACGGCAATGTACACTGTCCTGACTTGCTTTCCAGAATTGGTATAAATATTCCCTCAAGATATGCAAGACAATATACTCCTTTTAGATTGCCATTCTCTAGGACAAATTTGCGAGAAAAGTCTCCACTATATCGTATTCAGAAGGCATACAATTTGAATTTCAGTAACATTGATATTTTCAGTTCTGGCCCTCTGACTTTAAAAGACTAATCTTGAATGAGATTGATCACTGATCGTAACAGTCATAATTTATATTTCTCGATTTGTTTGCTTATTTTCTTTCTATTTTTGTTTTGCTTTGCCCTTTTTTTTCTTTTTCTGAATTATATTTTTATTTTTTCAGTTTGTAATTACTTAGTATTTTAGTATTTTGTAGTTTTTTTAGTTGTATTTTTTTTTCTTTTTTCTTTTTTGTATTCTTTTGTAGTGTAAGTATATATAGATATTATTTTGCTTGAATTTATGTTTTTGCTTCTCTTCTTTTTTATTTTTGTAATCTACTCATATTACTTACTTTTAAGGTAGTATCCTAATGGACTTAATCTGTGTGCTATCTTATTAACTTAAAAATAAATAAATAAATAAATAAATTAATTAATTAAATTTTTTTCTTCATCCTTTAGATTCATTATGGTCTGAACTCACTTAACTCCTCCTTTTTACAGTACAATATATAATTTCATCATCAGTTGCCTTACTTTTGTAGGATTACATTGCAGATTGACTCTCTTTATGACTTTTAATAAACATTTATACCTTAAAATTATTTGATCAGTAGTAGGGTCTTCAAATCGCCTTTTGGCTTATTGCCGTGAAGAGGAACTATTTGGCACGATAATTGATTCCTTCAGTTTATAATCGTGTGTATACCTTCAAGCTGTATGAAAAGATAAAGTTTTGCTGAATATTTAGAATCTTATTGCAAACATTAAAAGTTGCCAAATTCTTATTTATACCACAAACAACATACAACTGGATATGAAAATCTCTATATAAACCCGGATCACTTTTTCAAAATTCTTTAACTTAATATTCAACTAAAGAGAGCTATCAGTAAAAAATGTTGCGAAGAATTTATGTGACATAATACAGCAGAGAGAGAGAATGTATAAAACCTTTCTATTTGCGGGCCATTAGGGCCAGCTTTCGAGCTGCTTCATTTGGGGTTTTCATATCTAGTTGTAAGTTGTCTCAGTTTATACTATTCTTCTTAAAATGTGACTTTATAAACTTCCTGAGAATTGTTTGAGAATTGTCGGCAGGAAAAGTTAGTACTGTATGCATTAAATCTTATTTAATCGCTACTACATGCCTGTACTGAGCGGCAACAGCTTCTAAAATTACCAGAATTTATATTCTAATGAAAAAGCAGACGACAAAAGTCGAGAGCTCACCGCACATTTCTTCCTATTTTTGCTACTGTCGATTTTCGATTTAATTTGTTACGAATTCCTATGATTTCTATACAGTCATGTCAGCCACAGGCAGCACGGGAATATTGGGAAAAAGATCTTGGTTGCGCCTTTTCTCGAGATATGAGGAAAACGAATTATACTATTTTCTCGAGAAAATCTCGAGAAGAAACACTGGTCACATTGTAAGCAGAGCTTCATGCTCTTTCCAACGAGTGCTCAACCAGCCCCGTGCCCCTCTCCTCTTAAGATTACGGATTTTCTTACCTTTTTTTTACTTTGACCTCTATTTTTTTTTTGTTTTTCAAAACGGTCATTAACATAACTATTTTCACAAAAACTGGGAACTCTCATCTTTAATTTGACCTAGTACACCCCATGTGCTATCTGTAGGCGTTAAGGAGCTATTAGGTCTTAACTTATTCTCAAACCTATTCCCAAAAGTAATTTGTTCCCTTAGTGATTGAAATTACGTCATTTCACGTAAAAAAAAAATATCGTCTAAGTTCAGTATGATCTGAATAAGTTATGAACTAATGACTCGTTAACGCATACAGATAGCACATAGAGTGTAATAGTTCAAATTAAAGAGGGGAGTCTACAGTTTAGAGTTTTTATAAAAAAAAGTTATGTTAATGACCTTTTTGCAAAAATAATAAAGGTCAAAGTACAAAAATAAAGTAAGAAAAACGAAATTTTTGGTTTAGACAACAATAACTCTTAAGAGAGAGGTACGGTGCTGGTTGGGAGTCGTTGGATAGGCCATAAAGTTCTGCATACAATGAGGAGGATAGGAGTAAAGGATATTTTTTGTTTTTTTGTGTTTTATATATATAAAAGGCATTGTTTATTATAATTAGTGAAACTATTGTAACATAATTACCCGTAATTTCTATAGCTATGTATGTATGTGCCTCCACAAACAACTTTCGACACAATAATGCTCTGACTTTTAACTCCTGAAAACCATATTCGTACCCAAATCTATTGATGTTAAAATGTTTAGTTTTGAAATAACCCTTTTACCATTTGCGTAGTGTATTTATGTTTTATTTTATATTATTCCAGCCTGTGTTGTTTTCCTATGTTGAACCTAATTACAATCGTGTTAATGCCATTGTTTGTGGTTGAATAAATTAATTAACCTTTTTTACTAAAACCCTTTTCAGTGAATTTCCAACTCCCATTTTGTTGTTTGTGTTTTAAAATGAAAACATTTTTCTTTTGTGCCATTTTTGTCATTTACACATACATACGAGTACCGTATGCTGTATTAGTACGACTAAAAGCTAATGGGTACTGGAAACCGGGGAAAGATAGTGAGTTGCGTTTTTTTTTTTAATAAGCGATGTAAGCTACGAACCGCAGTTTATCCACATATATCAGTCTGTAAAAAAAGCATCGGAGATGGTCGGATCCAAAACATGCACAATTTGATCGTAGGTATACACGGTGATTCAGATCAAGGTACCTTCCGGTATACCATGCGATTCCTTGAGGTAAGCTGATCAAAAAATTGTTCCACATATGTGGTATGGTATGTGGAACAATTTTTTGATCAGCTTACCTCAAGGAATCGCGTGGTATACCGGAAGGTATCTTGATCTGAATCACCCTGTACATCGAAAAAAAAAACTTTCAAATTTTGTTGTGACGTTAATCGAAGGATTACTGTACCTTTAATCACTAAGAGATTCTGACTTTAATTTCGTGAAGGGAAATTGGTTCATTTAGGTGTATAGGAACGAATATAGAAGATGAATGGCGTTCATATTACCAATGGTCCTTTCTTCAAAAATGTAGTTCAAATATTTTTAATAAGTGGTAATCATGGGATTTCGGTATCAGCTAACAGGCGGATACTGGATCGATCAGGTCGCTATCAGGAGAGCCCTGAATAACCCCAGTAAAGAGTTACGGACCACACTTCCCATATTTGTGTTGTCTTATGTCGCTCAAAATTCCAAAAATACGTACTTTAGTACAGAGTGGCAATGCGTGCATCCTGGCTGTAATTAATTTCCTCATTCTTTATATTTTGTGCGTCATAAAAGTAGCATTACGTCACTCTCAGCAGTATCCACGATAACTCGCATAACGCTTGGTCATGGTCATGCCTTTAGTTACAGAATTATGGAAATATTTTAATATGGAGAAAAGGGTTATAATCACCCAATTTGAAAATTGGAATAGAAAATCAATCTTGCTACCATATATAATTCATACTTTCTTTTGGGATGATCTCTATCATCGAGCTTATGTGGTAGGCGATCAGAGATGACCATACTCATGAGACAGCACTCTAATCTAATCTGGTGCGAAAAGTTCGATTTTTGCTGCATTTTTTATGCGCACCTTGCAAATTCATTGAAACTATTTTCAGTGAATTTCAATCTACTATAGACGAGAAATTGTCTACTTGGAAATATTTTTAACAAGTGAACCTGGTCGTTCATCCCAATTAACTGATGTCTTCATTCGTCGAGTCTATTCTCAATTGACTACCGATAATTCTTTATTGAACACATGATATACCCCTCGATTTTTTTTTTAAATTCGACAAAACAACCTATTTATATGTATAATTATTCCCACCTGACAATAATCAAGGCTCATGTTGTACGACAATACAACAATTCATTACAATCAACACTAAATTCAAAAAGCAAATAACCACTTTTATTACTCGAAAGCGGTAACATATTACCGGACAACTGCTATATAAATTTATCTACTAATTTGTCCATCTAGAATTTCATAATCCTGAACCAAACCCTACCCCGAATTGTTTATCACTTAGAGAATATAATCCTCATTAAGGTTTTCAGTTATTAGATATAAACCTAATACCAAAATATAACTATCTCAGACTCAGTTTCCATCATATTTCATCAATATCTCCTTCAATATATCTTATATCTTCCATAGTCATGATAATTCAATTCTCTGTAATATACAAAGATAACAGTATCTCTCAATACCAACTAAATAGATTTCCTCAGCAATTCACCTCTGATAGACTTAATTAATGCAAGAAAACATGAATTTCAATAATTGAACACTGACAGGTCTGGTCTACTGCTGCTGCTGCTGATGATGAAGATTATTAATACTATCAAAAGCATCGGACAAGTGATTCCGAATAGAATTTATCTCATCCTCCGGAAGACTGTCTAGCTCAGATCTATAGACAAAGCTTTGAGGTAGGTATCATCGTCAAGTTAATTACACATCTTCAAGTATAATGTATCTCGTCGCATAGATAAGGGTGGTAGTATATACCTTCATATGAATACAGGTAGCCATCAGGAAAATTACCTTGTACATAGTCAAATAAATTATATTGCCACCTATAAAACGCTTTACACCAATCCAAATAGCTTGTTGGAAATAATTGGAGATAAATTATCTGGATAATTCCACAGCTATGCACATCCATATATGTATATATATATATAGCCACAGCATTTGTGTATTTAACACTTTAATAACATCTATTACCGAATTAAATGGGTGATGGAATCTAATGGCCGCAATTATATGATCTCAGTAAATCGTTTAAATGAATAAGGGCTTGGAAAGTTTAGCTTTCATGAGATACTATACGAGAAGAATAGATGAATATCGAATAAGTGGCAAATAAAATCTTCCTAAAAGTAGGTGTTTGAAATTCTTGAGATTTCCCAATGTTTCATTATACTTTTGAGGGTAGACACCTTGTAGACATAAATGAAGTAACTGGTTGTGGTGTAAAATTTAAGACATTCAAATTAACTATACCCAGGTGATGACCAGAATTTAACCTGTAGTAAATATATCTAGGTGCTTTTTTTATTAACTATGAAAGTATTAACATTACATTGAAAATGAGGCGATTGCACTGATGAAAGATAAGTTCAAATTGTACGAGATGTGCGAGTGTATTGGTCATTTAGTAAAAAATTCTAAGTAAAAAAAAAAAACTTTTAACATTTTTATTGTTCCTTCCTCAACACGTCAATTAAGTTGGGACCGCCATTTCATGGTAGAAAAGTTTTGAATATGTCGAAATTTAAAGCTCAATTAGGGCTTATTTAATGCCACTTCCACGAATTTAGTGCTCTTATATTTTTCAAAAAAATCCATGGATAATACAACTTTATTAAAAGTTAGGACCACCACTACTGAGAATAGGTTAAATATTATTGTTACAAAATCCATGGAAAATCCGAAGACAACGTACGATATAATGGTTGATTTCAGACATCGGCGCGGCGGTGGTATATAATACCTAATCTACAATGCATGGTAAAACCACGTCGTCAAAACGATATCGTTTGCTGAAGAATGCATGTAAATGCACGAAATATCTAAGTAGTGGTAACCTGTCAAATTAAACAGCTGTTGACCTGTCAATTTTCTTAAATGTAGCACGTACTGGATGTAACTGAGGAAATAAATTAGACCTAATTGAGCCCTAAAATACAGGGCACGCTATTGTGACAATATTATTTAACCTAATTTCCGTAATAGTGGTCCTACGTTTTAATAAAGTTGTATTATCCATGGGTTTTTTCAAAAAGGTACTAGAGCATAAAATTCGGGGTAATGGTATTAAATTAGCCCTAATGAGCCCTAAAATACAGGGTGTTTCCTCCATGGTGGTCCATAGAGCAGGAGGTGATAGTACTCACCTAAACAAAGAAAAATCGTATGGCAGGGGTGGGGGGGGGGGGGCATATCAACCGTTTCGGAGTTACAGGGTGATTAAGAAAAAAAGCTAGTTTTTCACAAATCACCCTTTATCTTAAAAAGTACAGGGCGTATGGTCACAGTTAAGAGCTCATTGTATGCAGAACTTCATGGTCTTTTCAACGACTGCTCAACCAGAACCGTACCCCTCGCCCCTCAAGAATTATGGTTGTCTAAACTCAAAATTTCGATTTTTTTACCCTTTTTTAATTTGACCTCTATTATTTTTGCAAAAAGGTCGTTAACATAACTTTTTTTTATAAAAAGTGTAAACTGTAGACTCGCCTCTTTAAGTTGACCTATTACACCCTATGTGTTAACTGCAGCCCTTAAACATTTATTAACTTATAACCTATTCAGGTCACACCGAAATTAGACGATATTTTTTAAAATGACATGCTAAGGGAACAAATTATCGTTGAGAATAGGTTTGAAAATAATTTTGAGAATAGGTTTAGAGCAATAACTCTTAAAGGGCTGCCATACGATTTTTTGTTTGTTTAGGTGAGTACTATCACCTCCTGCTCTATGGACCACCATGGAGGAAACACCCTGTACAAGGCACTCATTTGTGACAATATTATTTAACCTATTCTCAGTAGTGGTGGTCCTAACTTTTAATAAAATTGGATTATCCATGGAGTTTTTTGAAAAATATAAGAGCATTAAATTCGTGGAAGTGGCACTAAATTAGCCCTAATTGAGCCCTAAATTTTGACGTATTCAAAACTTTTCTACCATTAAATGGCGGTCCCACTTGTTCAAAAAGTATTCTAGGATAGGTTAGCTAAGGTATGTAAGGTGGGTGCCGCTAAAAGTGCCTAGCCTGCATCACTTAGACCTCCAATGGGTCCATTGTGCCCTTTACCTCATGAGATGATGATCTCCTCTTTTAAAGCTCCGATCGGGATCCTCCTATAAGCTATCGTAGCGGAGTTATATATTTCAGACTCCTTTCTAGCCATCTCGTGGCCTGAGATATCCGTGTGGACAGGTATCCAGCATACGGTCACCTTGTACCATGTAATCAATTCTTGAAGGCTAGTCTTGCACAGCTGCATCAATTTTGATTTAACCAGCACAACATCCAGCGCTTTAATGGTTGCCTAGCTGTCAGTGTACATAGATACCAAATTACCGCCTATGCCCGAACTCGTAGATAAGAGGTATCGGATGTTCCACCTTTCCATGCAATCACTGCAGTCTAAAACAAAAGTATTGTAAAAAAATATATATAAAACCAGGGGAAGACCTCCAGGATGATCTGGAATCGCTCTTTGGCTATCTATTGTATTGTACCTAAGTTTTTTTCTTCTGTTAGGTATACCTAAAAGATCGATTTTTGACCCGTAACCCTTTTCAAGACCCAATGGAATACATTCAAAACTACATTTTGGCAGATAGTTAAGCAAAGTGAAGGAAACAATTCGATGGGAGTCACATACAAGTCCGGATGATTCATTATACTATACGGCGAAGAAGACACTGTTCAGAGGTAAAATCGATAGTGCCCAATAAAATGTAAAGCTGAGAAGGCGAAGACCTAAACAATGCTCTCGACTTTTTCCACCTGTTTTTTCTTATCAACAATTTTAACACCCGTTAAAATCTGTCTATTCTTCTCTATGAAATTTACACAGTCGTGTCACTTGAAGTAAGGTGACGACCATAATAAGGAAGGATATGTTACACTTTTTTGGAGCAAATTGAGGGATATTGCTCATCTATTGGGGCGACTTATCGAATGGCTGGCTTTCGCGTTATTATCAGAATGTGTAACCAGTAGGAGTGAAAGATATTTCTTTGAATGTATTTTTTTTTCGGCTAAATGCCCAAAGTGTAGGTTACCTGTTAATAGACGTGACCTACCTCTGTAGTAATAATTAACTCAGCCAACATCAGTGATTAAGCAAGAACATATTATTATGTATGTACATTAGGGTGGCCCAAAAAACATTCAGAATTTGTTAGCTAATGTAATTTGAAACTTCTATGCAAAATTTCAGTGAAATTCATTAATGGTTAGAGATCGCTCGAATCGAAAATATTGTTTTTTTTTTTTGCTTTTTTGGACTTTCAGGAAAACTGTTTCAACATTTTCAATTTAATAATATTTTTTCTTGATTCTTTTTTTAAATTAAAGGGAACTTCGTTATGAACTTATTGCAGTGAAAGTCGTTATAAGAAATTAAATTCTTCTATTTTTTGTAAATTTTTCAAAACGAAAATTCGGACCCGGAACTCCAATTTTTTGAATTCGCGTCAGTTTTCTTGTAAGGAAAAGTGGCTCGCGGGTGTATTTTTTCTACTATAATGTAATCTACAATCGATTATCTTCCAAGCAACTACAACCCTAGGGGGTCATGTTGTGTATCAACTGTTCTCAAAATGCGATTTTCGAAGGTGAAGCATTTTTACAAATTACAAAAAATATGTGCCGATTCATAACAGTATACTTTTTTACTGTAACAAAATAATTTATACAAAAAAAAAACAAGAAAACAAGTTACAATTGGTCTTAAGACCAACAATATTGTACCCTAGATGCACATAAAAGTGAAACAACAAAGTGAAAACCAAAAATTTTGTATGGTAGCACCAAGAACGGGATGCCCGATTTAGTTAATTTTTAAATTTCATTTACTTACTACTTATGAAAATGCTGTATACAAAATTTCAGACCTCTACGTCGCGTCGTCGAGTACTTACGCAGTGTCGAAATATATAGTGAAAACCCAAAGTTTTGTATGGCAACACCAAGAAGGGGTTGCCCGATTTAGTACATTTTTGAAATTTTACTATTATTATGAGAACACTATGTACCAAATTTCACTTCTCTACGATAACGCGTTCTCGGACAGTATCGTGAAAAACGAAATTTGTATAAGGCAACCCTACGAAGGAGTTGCCCGATTTGTCCCAAAATTAAATTAAATTCGTATTATTTTTAAAAAGCCCATCTGCAAAAGTTTCAGTACTCTAAGTGAACACGCTCTCGAGTTATCGTGCGGACGGGCGGACGAACAGTCAGACGGAGCGACAGACAAACAAACTGACAGGCGGACATGCAAAAATAAAAATAACTTTAATACTATGTGTGGGTGTCCAATCCAATAATATTGGAAAAGAAGATGTCATCAGTACAAATTCGTTACATTTATGGATCGACACATCCTTGTAATTTCCAAAAATGCTTCACCTTCGAAGATCGCAGAGTACACCCGCGTGCCACTTTTCCTTACAAAAAAAACTGACGCGAAGTCAAAAAATTGGAGTTCCGGGTCCGAATTTTCGTTTTGAAAAATTTACAAAAAATAGAAGAATTTAACTTTTTAAAACGACTTTCACTGCAATAAGTTCATAACAAAGTTCCCTTTAATTTAAAAAAAAAGAATCAAGAAAAAACATTATAAAATTAAAAAGTTATAACAGAAAATGTTGAAACAGATTTCCTGAAAGTCCAAAAAAGCAAAAAAAAAAACACTATTTTCGATTTGAGCGACCTCTAAACATGAATGAATTTCACTGAAATTCTGCATAGAAGTTTAAAATTACATTAGCTAACATATTCTGACTGAGCATTTAGATATTTTAACACATTTGTTTTTTGGGCCACCCTAATGTACATCACCAATGAGTAACTTCGGTTCGAAAAGCTTACATCCATGGGCCTGTTCATCCTACTCCGATCACGACCTTCAAACTATACATTCTACGGTTACCTTGAAGCCAGAAGGTTACTCCGAGACCCTCAATCACAAGTCAGATCAGAGATCAGCAATAACCTTTTACCTATAAAAGCTGCACACATTAGAGAGCCTAGAGCGCAAATCGTGGTGGCCTACTTTTCAAAAAGCGGACACCTTTCCAGTAATGCTTAATTTCCAATATAAAGTGATTCGAAGCATAGGAATGGAAAGAAAATAACAGAGGACTCGCTTAACAAGTTAACTTTGACAATAGAATCTATCCTGAGCGGATTAACTATCAATTTTGGCGAATCCAACTATAGCTGCGAAACGGCCTCTAAGGGTATAGGCTCAAAGAGCCGACAGAATTCAAAGCTAAATCCTCTCCAAAACTAAAATATTACATCGAGAATCATGGCGCACATTATCAAAGAAGACCAGAACTTTCCAGCTCGTAGAAGGTGCACCAGACAATGCACCATCTCCATCATATCAGGGCCACCAAGAAGAAAAAATTGTTAAGGCGACCACTACCACTAGCGGTGGATACAAAAATATTCTTTTTATGAATGAACAAATTTTCGCCGCTAAAGATAAATTTAACCGCCAAGACAACAAATTTTATACTCATTCCTCTCGACAAGCGGCTGAAAAGGTCTCGTAAAGTGAAAAAGGTCATTGCCTGTAATTTTTGTGATGGTTTGGTGGAGAGTGTCCACGAAAATGGGTCACAGATTTGCGACTTTCTGATGAAGAAGTAAAAACACGCCCAAAATGAGGTTTTGGTTACAGGTAAATTTACCAAAATTTATTGCTACAAAAGATTGGCCCGCAGTGAGTCTAGACCTCAATTCGTTCGTCTACTGCTTGTGGAATGTGTTAAAAAAGAAGACCTGCACTAAGCAACGTCTCAACATCAAGACTAAAAAGCCCGATTTATTTAAAGAAGCAAATCTGTATCTAAAAGCTTTAAAAATCACTTCTCATGTTTACATTTGGTAGCACGATTTAGTTGAGATTCAATTTGACCCCGAAATATGAAGGTTTTCGCGAATAACAACATTTTTTATTAACATATTTTTGAGCTCCACAGGTTTGAACATGTCTCCCCTTTTACTGATATTGATTCCCTAACATTCTCAAGTCAGATAATCCACAATATCTCATAGAACTCCTTTATAGTTTCAAAATACCTAAACAGAATACAAACGAAATAATTCCTCGTTTTCATAAGCCATCTATGTAAAACTCTTTTCTTGTCCAAATCTCACGCTGATAGAATAGTCGTGCGTTGTAGCATTCAAGATGCTCATTAGTATGCACATAATGTAATATATTTGCTGAATACTTTCAACTATACGAATAAATTTATTATTATTATCCTCTAAGCTTTATAGCAACATCATTATACAACCACAGCAACAACAAAAACTACAGTCAAGCTACGACAAAGACACTATAAGGAAGCTCAAATGTCGTTAGTTCAAATCTGGTTAAGTGTTCTGAATTTAATATCAAAGGCAAGCAAAGTAATCCTCATTAGGTGGATACCAAGAAATGGGATGAATGGAATAAAGGTAATGAAATTTTTCATTGCCTGGCAAGAAACGGAGCTGAATGCACATCTAAGGCAAAAATATGAAAAATGGTCAACACCAACTGGTCATATACTGGGAGTGACGACCAGGCTTAAGATACGACACGAAAAGACATTTATTAACTAACTTTTCATATTAAGAACTCTAAAAAACGATAGACTTCAACTTTGGTAAGCACTAGATCAGAATATTCACTGGTCTAATGTCATACCATATTTTTACCTTCTTAGTTGGATATCTTTTAGAAGCACATGTTCCTCTTAAATCCAGGCGCTTATTGAGTGAAGGGTGCCCTTGGTGGTCGCCTTGTATTCGTTTATTGATCGCTGAGAGGGAATTTTTGTACCATCGATATCGGCGTTTGAAAACTAATGAGGTGCGTACTCAATATAAAATTGTTCGCAACAAAGTTACGTTAGCTATAAGAAATGCTAACGCCAATACTACAGTAGTAAGTTTAGCACTGACATGAAACCCAAAACTCTTTGGCGTAATCTCCGAAAAGCTGGTGTGTGTGGTCCGGAAAGATCATCCTGCTCACTTCGTCCTGGTGACCTACATAAATGCGCATTTTTTGTCCGCTGCATACATATTTGATACCTTCCACGATATTCAAAGTTTGCCTCTGCATTACTTCACACATAATTGTTTTTATTTTCGCGGAGTAGACCTGGAGGAGATGATTTTTACTGTTTTTTCGGTCAAGTCTGATGCGATTGGGCCAGACTCCCTCCCCTTCCACCATGCTTAATAAAAATACTGTTACCTGTAATTGATAGGTACACATATTCTTCATATTTTGAACACCTGCCTAACGTCATCCACTTTTCCCAACATCTGGAAGGCTGCTACTGTTCTCCCGATCCCGAAGAGAGCTAATGCCAAATTGCCTAGTGACTTTCGCCCCATAAGCATCTTATCTTTTCTATCGAAGGTGCTTGAAAAACTCGTATGTAATCAGATACTTGGTTGGGTGGAGGTGAACAAATTTCTGTCTTCTTGGTTGTGAGACTGCAGTATTGAAGGTTACCACGGACATCAGGGCTGCCATGAATGATAAGATTTTGGCATTTTAGTTCTCTTGGATTTCTCTAAGGTCTTCGATAGTGTTGACCACGGCTTTCTCCTTCATAAATTAGCAACCTATTTTAAATTTAATGCAACAGCTATTTCCTTGGTCAGGGCGTATGTATATAAGTGGTCGTTCCCAGCATGTTAGCGTTGGTAATGAATTCTCAAATGCCTTGCCCATGCTCTGTGGTGTTCCGCAGGGTTCTGTGATTGGCCCATTATTATTTAGTCTCTTTATTAATGACCCCTTCCTTTGGTAGTGGAGGATGTGAAGGTACACATGTATGCCGATGATGTACAGATTTATCTAAGCAGACCTATTGGTCTGCTTGAGGATTGCATTGAGCAGCTTAACTCTGATCTATGTCGAATACACAGGTGGTTGATTCTCAATGGACTTTTACTTAATCCTGCAAAATCACAGTGCGTGGCCTACTATAACAGCGCTTTAAATGTCATCGATATACCCCCGGTTATCTTGAACGGTTTTGTCGTCCATGTGGCCAGAAGGGCTGCAAATTTGGGAATTGTTCTGAACTGTGATATGATGTGGTGCTGGGACAACGTTAGTTCGATTCTCAATAAGGTGTATGCGGGATTGAGAAGGTTATGGTTCTCGGCGAGTATTCTGAGCACTAATATGAGGGTAAAATTAGTGATTACACTGATTATGCCTTTCGATGGAGGTGGCTTTCAACGATTGAGTACGATTTGTTTATGGCCTTCTTCATCACGTACTCATAATATTGTAATTCCGCGATTCAGTAAATTAATTATGGAACGTTCTTTCCCTGTTCAGGCTGCCCGTCTTTGGAATAGTCTAGCTGTAAGCGCTCAGAGGGCCCAAACTGTCGATGCTTTTAAGACTCTCATTAAAGCTCACATTTAACGTCGATTTTCTTCCAATATTACAGAAAATATTTGATATTTCTTGGATGGTTGGATGAGTACAACTTTGTAAATTATTGTTTTCTAGCTATTTTTAACTTGTTTTGTTTTTTAGTTTTTAGTTTATCTCTTTAGTGTTTTTCCTTTATTTCTTAGTTTTTTATACATAATTATTTATTTATAGTTATTTTTCTGCGTTTTATTTGATTCATATTTAACTAATTCATGACTTTTTTGGTTTTTATTATTTTTTTTTATTATATAATTTTTTTTTTTTGTTCTTTTGTGCTTAACTTAATTTTGTATTTTTACCTTATTACTACTATACTATTAAAAGATTGTAATCTTGTGTACATATGCCATAGCTAAATATATCATATTATTATTATTATACCTCTGGTCTCTTAAGATTTGTATATGGGTTTTGGTTATAGGCCGAATAAAACCGACGACTTGAGGTTTTCCAATTTTGGTAGATATCAGTAACGTGTTTTTTGAAAAAACTGATAGTTAAACTCGAAAAATGATTAAAGGATATCTCCGGAGTGGGGAGGATTACCGTGGAAATTAAAATAACAAGGGAAATAAATTCTATTGAAATATCAGCTGCGACACAAATATTCAAAGAATCAGAGTGTTTTATAAAATAGGAGCCGAAAACCTTCAATCACTTATAGATCCTGGCGCCAATTTGACTATCTTATGTAGAACACACTCTGTATAATCAAAAGAGCATGCACCTTTTACTGGCTTTCCAAAAACGCGAATAAAGAAATCATAACCAGCTTCTCTGAATTAAGTAATAACCTATCTAAACATAGATATAGAACCAACGTAGACTATATACAAGGTAGCCCAAAACTTGTTCCCCATCTATTTAAATAAATGCATTAACCGCTACCAAAATTTATCCGCCTCCAATTCCACCAATTCTAAGCTGATGATAAATATCGACTCTTCAGGTATCGTAAAGATGATATTGTGCTTAGCTACGACAGCGTACAGATCAATACTAGCAGTGCAAAGTACATTTCTGCAGAGAAAAATTAAATAGCATTTATCCCTATATTCAGGTAGAGACATCACACACAAACCCTTCTAGAAAGCTAATTGCAACTACCGAGGTAATTAAGAATCTTACTGCAAAAATACCAGTGAAATTTTATTGCTCCTGACCTCAAGGATCCTTTTTTATTACCGTGTGTATCGTAAGTAGTGATTTTTCTTAGAAAATGTTATACATGCTTTACTTTTTTTAAAGCCCGGTTAGAGGAATTTTGTGTTTCTTCATTATGGCTTCGAAGAGGATACAAACAAGATTTCAAATCCCAAACTCTTGACGAAATAGGAAAATTCGTTTCCGAAATATCAAGGTAAACTAAAGTGCCAAACACAATTCCGCCGTTCCGATTCAATTCGATCCGTTACGTGCATGAGCACAATTGTTCCGTTCAAACTTACCATCAGTTTTAAATTTCTCATTGTAATTTTTCCAGATTTTGTCTTTTCTTTTTACATCCATGTAAAATTTGTTGCCTTTGTCATAAAGCTCTTCATATTTTTTTAATTTCTTCAATAAAAACTTCTTCATCCATCTTGAGTTATACACAAACATTGTACAGGTAATTTTTCTAGGTTATGTCATCCGTAAAAGTTGAAATTTGCTCAACTTCTCTGTTTCGATTCGATCCGTTTCAATCCATTTCGGTGTAATGTGTCCAATTGCACTTACGTCTCATATAAGCAAATTTGACATTTGTACGCATCGGATCGAAACGGTGCAATTGTGTTTCCCACTTAAGTATGTACAGGAAGACCATACGATTATGGCTGTAAAAGAAGGAAGTCGATGGACAGGACCTCAGACGCTACGGTAGACCGATAACTCTTCGCCTACAATAACAAACAAACAAAAATAAGGAAGGTGATAGGAAACAAGTCAGGCATTGAAACGAGGACAGCGACCAAAATGATAAACCAATCCGAAAATAATCAACAACGGTACGTGAAATCGAAGAATTGGGGGCGATACGCCTACGTGACACCAGTAAAGCCGCTTCTAACTGGAAAAAATGTCACAGATAGACTTCAACTTCTGCAGAAGGTTGCAAAGTGAAGGATTCTGTGAAGATAGTGCTCTTGGAAGGTCTAACAGAGCTAATGCACTTTTTACGAATGAATCCTCAGTTGTTAAGCATCCAACGCCGAATAGGCAAGACATGAGGGTAAGAACAAATGGAACCCATATAAAAGCCGAAATTTGACCTCAAGATAATGGGTGCAGGGAAAATCAGCTCACGTAGAGACTTCATATTGTTGAGGGAAACACAACCTTCGATGGATCCTATTACCGGAATAGCATTTGGAGGAAAGTTCCCAGATAAAAATGTTGGTATAATTTTTATGCAGGAGATGGAGCACGACCGCATACAGCAAAGGCAACATTAACACTGGCGAAATCGATGTTTTCAACTGTTTGGGAAGATTGGCCTGGAAACTCTCTTGATCTGAACCCAATCGAATACGTTTGGGCAAATGTTCCGGTTTGTATCCGGGTTCAAGTGGAATCACTCGATTTCAAGTTTACTCAGGTACTCGCGTAACCGATTCCGGGTTACTTGGGTATGCGGGCACAAACGGGTCTTAATTTTTTAGTACCTATTCCGGTACATTACTGAATTCGTGAATTCAGCCATAATAATAAAATTTAATGCTGCTACACGAATCGCGCTTTACTTGATTTTCTATATTAAATAACCAAATTAATTTGACAATACCCGGTGTTTCCAAGGAATGGATTCCTGACCACCCGAAAGCCCAGGGTTTAAGGAACATTGGGTTGGGTTAGATTTCAACTGAGTGTATTAAGGCATCCGATGCCGAAGAATAGACCACAATTAATTGCAACAGAGATGAACTAAAAACTTTGTGATAAGTTCGGACGACGTAGTTTAGAATGAGAGCTGAAAATTGGATCCGGATTTGCTATTATCCGGATATCCGAATTTGCAAATATCCGATTCGTGAAGTCCGGATCCGAACTATATGAATTTGGATTCGGATCTGACTAGAGCTGAAAGTATCCGGATTATTTACTATCCGGATTATCCGAGATAATTAGGATCCGATTCCTCAAATCCGAGTATCCGGATAATCCGGATCCTATTATTCGGGTCCCAACTATCCGGATCCAGATCAAAACTATCCGGATCCAGATCTAAACTATCCGGAACCAGATCCGGACTAAGCAAAAAGCTTCATTGAGAAAATGAGAATATCATGAAATTTATATTTTCCTAATGAAACAATGCAATCTGAGGGAAATTTTGACCTTTTTTTGCTTAGTCTGGATCCGGATAGTTAGGATCCGAATACTAGCATCCGGATTATCCGCATACCCGGATTTGAGGAATCGGATCCTAATTATCTCGGATAATCCGGATAGTAAATTATCCGAATACTTTCAGCTCTAATCTGAATCCGAACTATCCGAATCCCGATTAAGCAAACGAGGGTCAAAATTTCATCCAGATTGCAATGCTTCATTGGGAAAATATAAATTTCATGATATTTGCATGATATATGTATGCAATCTGGAGGAAATTTCGAAACTTTTTTGCTTAATCTGGATCCGCACAATTTGGATCCTAAACCGGATAGTTCGCATCCAGATCCGTATACAAGGATTCGGATTATACGGAAACCCGGAATTGAAAAATTGGATCCTATAGTTATTCCGGATAATTCGGATAGCAAATTATCGCGATACTTTCAGCTCTATATATATCTAGTAACGGTTGATATTTTTTATTCGTAATAAGAATAAAAATCTGTATTATGTTAGCATATCAAATAAATTTAAATTTCTAAATTATATTTGTTGGTTTGCTTTTTATAACGAAAAGTTAATGGAGAGAAAATTTTGGGTCACTCTGTATACATATCTGGCAATGCCGGGTTACATCACAAGATATCCTGCCTCCCCTTGTAAAAAATATTGTCACTTAAAAAAAAAATGTTCTATTTATTGAATGCCAAAGTATAAACTTTTTTATAAAGCTGATGGTTAGTAGTAAATCGACGATGGCTGTATACTAAAAATGAATCCATTTTTTCTTCTTCTAGAATTTCATCCATTGAAAATTGAAATAAATTCCTGGTCGAATTATACTAGCCAAATTATATCCTATAAAAATCCTGTTAAATTTAACGCAAAGGTTTCGAATATAATATAAAAAAAAAAATCATTACCAATTGGGTTTAATAGTCCAACAGACAGTTCAAATCACCTAGATTTGGGATCTTGTCCTTTAATAAAAGGATTGGTCCATTTATCAGAAGTAATAATCCATTAAGAATAGCAACACTTTCCTTCAAATGCGGGTTCCAAGCTCTCTAGCAGGGGGGGGGGGCAATACTAAATGCCATAGACTATGGTTGACTATTTCGCCCAATACTCGTTAAAATGGTAATTTCCTGTTGGATCCTCCCCATAATGAATAATAATTCTAGCAAGTTTTCTACAACATGAGGACTAAAGGAAACGAATTGCAAAAGCTAATGATGGTTCGTCGTTAAGTTGTACGATGAAGGAATGAACTGCTGTGCATACCCTTGAAATTTGGTACTTGAGAGGAAAAACGGGTACTTATTTCTTGGGTTCCCTAAAGTCCATTCAAATATCCGTTCGTTCTTTCCGTCCGTCCGTATGTCCATTCTTCCATCCGTCCGTCTGCCTTCCCGGATAACACTAAGGGAATAAAACTAAAATGCTAATGTCCTGAACAGGATGGAGTCTGTTATATGCCAAAAGGGATTATGAAAGTCAAACGCTTGTATGTATGTGTGCATGTATGTATAGATATATCAAACAACAAATAACAGCGGCACATTATGAGCTAGCTTGAATGTATGCTCGTTAAGTATGCATAAACATAATGAGATGTGGGAGTCTCGGCGGGGGCACGTGAATCTTCATTAGTGCGATGAACATCGTCGTTATCATCCAGAAAAATTCAGTGTTTTTTTCTTTTTGTTTACATTTCTTTCCCTGTTTCTCTTATTTCATAATCCCCATGTTCCCAGTTCCTGTTGTCGTCGTCGTCGTCGCCGTTGTCGACTATATTCTGCGTTGGGGCTTTCAATTTGAAGCCTTGTTCAAAAAATTTCACTTTTCCGCCTATACTCCCCAACTTTAATTAAAATTTCATTTTGCCATGATGCTGCGCTTCTGCTGCGGCTGATTCTACAACTTCTGTTGTATGCACGTAGGTACATGTATATGTGCATCATCATTCTGACTCTGCTACTCTACGCGCTCAACTCATGCAACATTATGAATAATTTTGGGGTTACTGCACACACACACACACATACACGCAAGCACACATTTTTAAAGCTGCTTTTGTTATAAATCTAGCGCCTGTTTTTTAATTAGAAAAAAAGTTTTGCGAAACTTCTTAATCTTTTGTTTTATTTAAAGCTTTTCTACTTATTATTGTTAGTCGTGAACGTGTAAAATTGGACCTTGGTATGGTGTGAAATATGAATATTAGGTGTAGGTACGTGGAGTCATATATGTTTGTGCAAATCTCCTGTTTGATGTCGTTTTTTTTGCTGCCATCCATTGCATTCACATTTTATGTAGTCGTAATGGATTAAGAGAATTTTATTAGTTTTAATTAATTTCTTGTGTTTTGATTACGATTTGGAAAGAGTTTTAAGTTTGCGCATGGATAGAATGTGTTGGAAAAATGTTTTAACAAGCACCGATTTTTAGATTCCACCAATGAATTAGATCCTATTCCCACAGAAAATTTAGTTCAGTTTTTTTTAAGCATTAAAATGGAATGGATCGTAAAGGAAAATCGGATCGCAGTCATTGCATTGCACAAGTGCAATTACTCTACAAGTGACATTTTTAAATTTCTCGAGCAACTTAATTTGACACGTAGTTTTTATTTATCAAACCACAAAACAGCAGATGACCGAGCAAGATCCGGTCGACCACGTTCTGTACTGACGACAGTCGACATAAATGCAGCAAGTTAAGGCTTTAATTCGCAGAATTGCGATTCGACGATAAAAAGTAATGGGTCAGCAGATGAAGATAACCAAGATAATCATGTCAAGAATTATATCCGAGGACCTTAAATTAAAAACTTATCGTAAAGGACCGCCCCCAACTTTTGACAGTTGCTTTAAAAAAAATACGATTGGAAAGATCAAAAAACCTTCTGCAACGATACGCTAGCAACAAACATCGGGAAATCCTTTTCACTGATGAGTAAATTTTCAACATCGAGGAAAATAAATAGGCGCTGGCAAAATACATCGTTTGGTTGAATGGAGGTGATTTAGATCATGTAATACTTTTATTGTGTACCTACCCTATAAAGATCGTTATAAAACATGTTGGTTTAGTAATAAAATATAAGATTTCTAAGAATCACACAACGCAGATTGCACAAATCTTGTCTTTATTATGCAATAAAATTTATTTCAATCTTAAGAATGATTTTTCCGATTTCCCAAGAACGATTACATGCAGGTAGATGTCTAAAGCCTTTTCACAAGAATAACTGGTTGCCCGAATTAGTCTATTTTTATACCCTAGATAAAATCTATAGGGTATACTAAATTTGTCATTCCGTTTGTAACGCACAGAAATAGTGATGGTAGAGCAAAATGGATTGGACACCCACGCATAAAATTAAAAGTTATTTTGATTTTTGCATGTCCGTCCGGCCGTCCGGCCGTCCGTGCGCACGATAACTCGAGAACGCGTTCACTTAGAAAGCTGAAATTTTGTACACGGACATTAAAAAAAAAGTAAAATTAAGTTCGAAAATGAGACAAATCGGGCAACTCCTTCGTGGGGTTGCCATACAAAAATGTCGTTTTCCACGATATATTTGGACACTACCTGAGAACACGTCGGCATAGAAAGCTGAGATTTGGTACATTGTGTTTTCATAGTAACAGCAAAAAAAATTTCAAAAATGGACTAAATCGGGCAACCCCTTTTTGGTGTTGCCATATAAATTTTTTGGTTTCTTACATATACTTTGAAAACGATCTGTCCTAGACATTTTTATTGTTGTAAAAACTTCTTCAGAATAAAAATCCTATAAAATTGGTTATAATCATTTTTTCTGTCCGACGAGCCGTTCTGCAAAAAATCAAAATTGCTCAAATGGGTGACCATACGAAATTTCATACGGGCATTCATCTAGGGTATCATAAGAATTGGTCTTAGACCAATTCTAGCATTTTCACTTGTCGGAATTGTATTTACTACTTTTATGAAAATGCCATGTACAACATTTCAACTCTCTACGTAGGCAGGTAGTGTGAAATATATACTAATAAAATAAGTAAAAAACGAGTTTTGAAACAAAACTGAGGCCAAGCCGCATGAAAAAGTAGAAAATAAACTTTTCTTCGCACACAGTGGTGGACTCAGATTTTTTGATTGGGACATTTCTCTTGAATATTCTTTCTCTTCATGAATCAAATGACTTATTACCCTCTGATTGATCATACTGAAATATATCGGTGATTGTCAGCGAATAAAATCTGAGTCCAGCTCTGTGTGTGAAGAAAAGTTTATTTTCTACTTTTTCATTCGGCTTGGCCTCAGTTTTGTTTGAAAACTCGTTTTTTACTTATTTTATTTTCTGCCTTTTTCACGTTAACTAAATTGTTATTACGTGCTGCATGGAGATATTTTAAAACAATTTTTAAGTCATGTTTGGTGCCGATTCGAAAACAAAAATTTTTCGAGTATCAAATCTTTGAAGTAGGTACTGCAACGGTTTTCTGAAATTCAAATTATGTTTTAAACAGCGCTTTTTAGCTGTATTTCCAACTTGATCCCATATAACATGAATTTTCCCGATTTTCCATGTTTTCCACAGAGTTTTCCTATTACTAAGATTTTTTTTTAAAAAATTTACATGAATTTTCCTTGATTCTTCGTGCAAGTTTTCATGATTGTTGAAGAGAAAGTATTGATGCCAGTAGGACGGGAGAAATGATTCCGCATAGCTTATAAAACTTTTTTGTCGGAAAATTTTCCGGAAAAGTCGGAAAATTCCAGAAAAATTGGAAAATTCTGCACTTTTCCTGAAACAGATTTATCACTAATCATATCGAGGAAAATTTTTCCGATGATTTTCCCGCTTTTCCGGGATTTTCATGGAATTTTCCACAAAAGCAACTTTATGCAACTCATTTCGCTCTACAACTTTGACTTAAGTTGCAAAACGCTCAAACTCTTCCTTGGTCGGAAAAACTCCGGAAAAGCGTTTTACATGAATTTTCCTCGATATTTTCTGCAAGTTTTCACCATTGTCGGAGAGAAAGTAATGATGCCAGTTGATAGGGAATTTGATCCTGCATAATTTAGAAAACTTTTTTACCGGAAAATTTTCAGGAAAAGTCGGAAAATTGTGGAAAATTTGTCGCCAAAATCGGAAAAATATGCATTTTTCCTGAAACAGATTTATCACTAATCAAATTTGTACCAAATTTTAAAATGATTTTTCCCGATTTTCCGGGTTTTCCATGGAAATTTCCGGTTCAAATTTTGATAGATTCAATTGTCACGTGACATGAACTTGTGTGCCAAATTTCAGCTCGCTGTGATGACGAAAAGTGGGTCTACGAAAGTGTCGAAAATAGTAAAAAAGAAATATACGTGTATGAGTTAAAGGGACGGGCTGGCCTCAAAAAACGAAATTTTTGTATGACAATCTTGGTGTGTATTTCCAATCCATTCTACTCCACCATCATTAACGAAGTGACAAAATTAGTATAGCCAATGATTTCATATAGGGTATAAAAAGAAACACCAAAGATAGAAGAATCCCATTGGGACGAAAAACCATCAGTGCTTCTAAAAGGAGCACAATTTAAATGCTTTCATATGCATCATTTGGGAGCACTTTAAGCCTCGTTTCCACTAATACAAATTTTCTTACCCGGCAAGTTTTGAAACAAGTTGGCAACATTCTGTATAAGTGGAAACGATATATGAAAATTCAGACACATGTTGGCAACTTGTTGGATGTCGGCTGCAAAAACTCGCAGAATTTGTTGGGTAGATTTTTTTTATTTCAGTGGAAACGCTCATTTGTTGTGTTGGCTAAACCAGTGGAAGCCAATGGAGTAGAATGTAAGAAGTTAAGCCAACAAGTTCGCGAGAATTTATTTAATGGAAACACTTGTAAGTTTAAGCTTAACATGTCGGCTCCCAGCAAGTACACAACATGTTGCCGAACAAGTTGGCACAATTTGTATAAGTGGAAACGAGGCTTTAGAAGAATATTCACTGATCTATACACACAAAAAAAATGCAAAGGCACAAGTAAGCCTATATAGCCATAACTTGGAAGCTCTATAGAAGATTATTTGATGAACTCCACCAGAAACACACCAAGGGGTGTTTTCATCTAATTCTCCACGAATCTAAACAATTTTTCCAATATTGTGCTAAGTAACGCATTTCTCATTTTCAATGTAAATTTGAGAGTGGAGTAAACTTTTTGTTTTGGTTAATAAAAGTGAAATATAAAAATAAAATTTAATATCACAATTAATTACAATCAAGCGACTTACTACTGCTCGCAGGAAGCAGTCTAGAAGGCCTCGTTATGAGATTAAGGAAGAAGCACTGCGATGATTACTTAAAATGGTCAATAAAACTTTTGTAAAGACACCTCCAAAAAACTACTTCGCCCATCATGAAGCATAGCTCCTAGAGCGCTTCTTACTAAAAAACAGTAGTGAAGCGCTTGCCTCTGCGGACATGTCTATAGCTGTGTTCTTTTGTGTCCGCGGCAGAGCAAAAGATACACAAAAGAACACTTCACACATTTTCATAGAAGATTTATAAAACAGTACAAATAGTTCGCTTCAATCGACAGAACAGTTTATTCTCTCCAGTATATGGGAGTTCTAGAGCAAACAACACAACAAGAACAAGAACAAGAACACAGCTTATGTAAAAGAGTGATGAACCGCAGCGAACTCCCAGGGAAGCACTTCAGGAGGTTTCTCAGAGCGCTCTTTTTCCCAGTCGGACATGATGATCAAAATTTTTGTTTGGTTAGGATATAAAATTTGAGTGGTGATAAATTACAGGTAGATAAAGTCTTAAAAATTATACAAACTTCCTCTCACCTTAGTGCGACAAAAAAGGAGAAATAGAAAGATGTTCGGGGGGGGGGCAATTTAATGCAAGCATCTCTAGCAGTATAGAATGACTTTGTTTATAGGGGTCAGGATGCTCTGCCTCACGAACATTTTTGGTTGGGGACAGGAATGAAGCATCACCCTACCTACAGTTTTCGTGGGACAGACCTGTCTAAAATGGGTCAATCCAAAATTCTGTGTACAATTGGACCTAGATAATGACAGAATATCGTATCAATTATGATATCATTAAATTGACTAAGAGCAATCGCACGAAATCGCATCTAGTGTATAGACCTATGTATAATTCGAGGAATTAAAGAAGTACATTGATGACAAACACATCTTTTACTCACATTTAGAAGCAATTAGAAACAAGCACTCTTACAGCTCACCCAAATTGACTCAATTTTTTTTTTAATACTTCATTTATACGTTTTCAAATGTTCATGTAAGCGCTGAATTTTGAGTTTTGATGACATGTATGCGGCAATTAATATGAAAAACTGCATACCTCAGTCATATGAATGTGTAAAAACCAACATATAGTTAGGAAAAATGTTCGTCAACGACAAACGTTTTTGCACACTTACGAGCACATCGTATGCATACCAAAACCACTTGACAGACTGAATGTTAACTTAAAAATCCTGAAGTTTCAGGATGATTATCCTTCAGGGCTTGACACTTAATTTTCCGATGCAATTTTATCCCGGTAATTGACAAGGATTCTCAGGTATTCCTTGAAGGCATGTCCCATTTCTGTGTATATATGTATGTATTCATATGTGAGGATTTTGTGGTTTATTTCCGTAACTATAAGTGCAATCAAGTGTAAGAGGATATGTGTTAGAGGATATGTGGCGCAAGAGAAGCGAAGCGAGTCAAGTATAAAAAATATCATGATATCACCTTGGGGACGTAGCAGTTGTTGTTTGTTTTTTTTTTTTTTTTACTTTTTTTCCTCTAACCCAGGAATGTCATTATTTGAGTTTTTCATCTCAGTATAGTTATAATAAAGTTAAAAGGAGACTACCAACCCTCCTCCTACATATAAGTTGCCGTCATCTTATCCTGAAGACAAGGTATATAAAGGAGATCAAAGTTTTTTTTTTCTTTTTAAAAAAAAAAAAAGGAAAACTCCCAAACCGAAATGAGAACATTCTCTAAACGTAATGTTATCAAACGCAATTCCACCTAAACACCACTTGGGGTAACATTTTTGCTTATTTTTTTATGAGATTTTCTATTTCAGTTTTTTTCTTGTCTCCCCTCGCATCTTCAAAATGTCCATGCAACTGATATCTATATAGAAAAATCCATAGAAAAACTTAATTCTGAATTTTCCTCCTCCTCCAGAAAGTTGTAGAAACTCGTAAAAATTATACGGATAGGATACGTATCGAAAGAGCAACAACTTCGGCCGTCGTTTGAGAGAAATTCAATTTATTTGAATAAAATCAAAAATTTCATTTTTATAGAGTGCTATTTTAGGGCTGCCATTTTCGGGGAGGAAATTGAGCTTTATTCACGTTAAATAATCATCTTTTGAGAATTTCTTCTAATTTATCCAAGCGTAATTTGTTTTGATTTGCAAATCAAAAAGTTACCGAATAAATTTTCAATTTCGATCTGTATACCTACAATCGAAAAATTATGCTTCATTCTTTCAATCTTATTCTTCGTGTGTAGAATTTTCCAAAAATTTCGGTATCATTGTGATTTTAAGATAGCATTTATGGGGTCATTGTCTAGAAAATATTCTATTTGTAAACTACCATACGAGTTTTGCTCACATAGCACGCCCTGCCTAAGTATTGGTACAACAGGTTTGGAAGAACCAGAGCTTTGTCTGTCATAAGCCTGGAAACGTTTTGTAAGTATTAAAAAAACTTAACTTTGACTTGCCAAAGCTTGATGGCAAAAAAAATTCGACATGGATGGATTCAAAGGAAAAACTTGGATTTGCCGCCTACTTTCTACAAGTAATCCAAAATTACATTCGCCTCAATGTAAAGCGTACACCCTTACGTACACTGTAAAAAATTTGCACAATTTGTGCCACAAACCTTAGAGGTATGTTTGCCTAAACTGTAGGGAATATTCCGTAAAATGTAAGGAATATTCCTAAAAATTTAGGGAATATTCACTACATTTTAGGGACTTTTCCTTACATTTTATGGAAAAATACGTAAGCTTTGTGGCAACAATTGTGCACATTTTTTACAGTGTACCCAGATTAACACGAGGTATCCCAGCAAACAATTTGGCGAACGTCCACAAAAGCGAAACCTAAGCAACAATAGAGCTGCACAATGCGAAACATGAGAGCAAATGCGACAGAGCAAAAAATTATTTACGTTATCGAAGCGATATAAAAGCGAAACGAAGGCGAATATAAATTCTGTTCTCTTTTATTTATCTTACATAAACACGCGTATGTGCGCTGTTATGTGCCTGAACTTCTGAGAATTTTACAGTTTCAAGATTTTCGGCTCTATTTTTCCATTCTGAGTTTGAATTTCAGCGGTGAATTCAATCAGTGAATTGTAAAAGGTGAGCAATTAAAATTATATTTAATTAACATTAAAGGTAAAATGATAAGCTACATTTATAGGAGACTTGAGGTACCTAAAAGCATAGATTTAATAAATTATATTCATACGTAGATGAGACACGCTGATATCGCTAATGATTGAGAAATAATTTCATTAGCGAATCGATAAAGTTATCTACTGTGGTGTAAGTAGATTTATATTCACTTTGTATACATTTAAATTTATCACATTTTGTCGAAAAAGAAAGGCAAAGTGAATTCGAAGTGATACCACTAATGTGTTACAATGTTCTGTCAGCACTTGCTCCCGTTGGAGGTTTCGCTTTCATATCTCATTTGAATTCACTAGCGAAATTTATGTTCCCCTTTATGCACATCGACTTCGCAATGTTTTGCTGGGATGTTGCGCACTCTTCTCCGTAAGCATTCATTATGCTGACAAGCAATGCAAAATGGTGGGGAACCAACACATTTTCAAATTCACAACTCACATAAGTTAGTTAAGCTATATATAACTTGATGATGCAGCGAATAAATTAAAATTTAAGATTAGATTTTATCTTGCAATAAAACAAAAAAAACTTTTTTTCTTTCGAGATGATCTTCGTGCAACTGGATAATTCACACCTACTTCGTTTATTTCCTCAAGTGTAGACAATGTTTCCTGTTAAATTAATTTCCCTCCCTTTATCCATCATATTCCATCTAAATAGAGTTAGAACGGTAAAGTAAAGAAATGGAAGATGTTTCCTAGCTTTTTTTTTACAATTTTACCGATTTTCACACCAAAATGTATGATCTGATCACCATAGCTGTTGTCTGCACAATTTTGAAATCACAAAATCCCAGTTTTAAATTTTTGAAATAAATCTGTTTTTTTGTTTTAACTCGTACACGAATTTGTCTGTCTATTTATTTATATATTTCTTTTTTACTATTTTCGACACTCTCGTAGACCCACTTTTCGTCATCACAGCCAGCTGAAATTTGGCACACAGGCTCATGTCGCGTGACAATTGAATCTATCAAAATTTGAACCGGAAATTTCTATGAAAAACCCGAAAATCGGGAAAAATTATTTGAAAATTTGGGACCAATTTGATTAGTGATAAGTCCGTTTCAGGAAAAATGCAGTTTTCCTATTTTTCCGAAAGAAAAATTCCGGAATTTTCCGACTTTTTCGGTAAAAAAGTTTTCTAAATTATGCAGAATCAATTGGCATCATTACTTTCTCTCCGACAATGGTGAAAACTTCCAGAAAAAATCGAGGAAAATTCATGTAAAACGCTTTTCCCGAGTTTTTCCAACCAAGGAAGCGTTTGAACGTTTTGCAACCTAAGACAAAGTTGTAGAGCGAAATGAGTTGCATAAAGTTGCTTTTGTGGAAAATTCCATGAAAATCCCGGAAAAGCGGGAAAATCATCGGAAAAATTTTCCTCGATATGATTAGTGATAAATCTGTTTCAGGAAAAGTGCAGAATTTTCCAATTTTTCTGGAATTTTCCGACTTTTCCGGAAAATTTTCCGACAAAAAAGTTTTATAAGCTATGCGGAATCACTTTTTTCCCGTCCTCCTGGCATCAATACTTTCTCTTCAACAATCATGAAAACTTGCATGAAAAATCGAGGAAAATTCATGTAAATTTTTAAAAAAAAAATCATAGTAATAGGAAAAGTCTGTGGAAAGCATGGAAAATCGGGAAAATTCATCTTATATGGGATCAAGTTGGAATACAGCTAAAAAGCGCTGTTTAAAACATAATTTAAATTTCAGAAAACCGTTGCAGTACTTCAACGATTTGATACTCGAAAAATTTTTGTTTTCGTATCGGCACCAAACATGACTTAAAAATTGTTTTAAAATATCTCCATGCAGCACGTAATAACAATTTAGTTAATGTGAAAAAGGCAGAAAATAAAATAAGTAAAAAACAAGTTTTCAAACAAAACTGAGGCCAAGCCGCATGAAAATGTAGAAAATAAACTTTTCTTCACAAACAGAGGTGGACTCAGATTTTATTCGCTGACAATCACCGATATATTTCAGTATGATCAATCAGAGGGTAATAAGTGATTTGATTCATGACGAGAAAT
Organism: Dioctria linearis; assembly: GCA_963930735.1. Classification (NCBI taxonomy): domain Eukaryota; kingdom Metazoa; phylum Arthropoda; class Insecta; order Diptera; family Asilidae; genus Dioctria; species Dioctria linearis. Next base: position 168,182,782 of record OZ005743.1, on the reverse strand, counting down.
AATATTCAAGAGAAATGTCCAAATCAAAAAATCTGAGTCCAACTATGTGTGTGAAGAAAAGTTTATTTTCTACTTTTTCATGCGGCTTGGCCTCAGTTTTGTTTGAAAACTCGTTTTTTACTATTTTTTTTATGATTCATAATGTCATTAAATTTTCTACTACCCGCGTGGAAATCTGGTTTACTAGCTAATGGACATTTAGCTTAGACGGTTTATTATCATCTGAGATGCAAGTCGTCTTCGCAAGGGTTATAATAAGAAAGTTAAGCCTGACATTTTGGTTATCACGATTTCCAGCTATCAGTCTGTGTGTGGAATATTTGCTTCTCCATCTTTACTATATACCTATACCTACATAAAATCGGTGACTACTGCAGTTAGGTTAGACTTCTGGATAATTTCATGGAATACCATTAAGGAAGGACACATATTTTCCCATTTTTTTTTTCAATTCTGTTTACAATTTGAAGTACACGTCTAGGCATAGACTCGTACAAAGTTTTGATTAATTTCCTTGGTACTTCACACTTCACCACAGGCCTATTTTATTGCCAGAATTAGTTCGGCTTTATTCCGGTATTGCCTTCCATTACAATACAGTTTCCGCGATAATCAGCGGCACAGGTTCTCAATAATATTGATAATATTGAGAACAGGTCAATGATGGCCATTCAAGAATTTCAACGTTCCGTTCTTGAAACAATCGTTAACAGATCTGAAGGTATAAATCACAGCTTTGTCATGCTGCAAGAGCCATTGACAACTCCCGTCACCTCTTTGAATTTTTATTTTATCCGTTTTTAATGTTACCTTCTTTTTTGGGCATCTTGTGCTTCCTCCAAAATTTGTAGGTCTATCGTGCCGAAGTACAACATGGCTTTGCATACCATGACCCCAACAAATCAGCTATGGTGACATGCTAGGTAAACTTCTTCTTTCCTAAGATCGTGAAAATAACATTTAAAATCATCTGGATCAGAGCTTCTTTTCATCAAAAAAGACTGACTGCTGCCATTCGTTTTCCAATGCCATATGGGCCCTGCCAAATTCCAAACTAGCTTTTGGTGACACCGAGTTAACAGTGGTTTCTTCTTGAAATGAATGGATGCCAGTCTTCAAACTTCTTCTCTCGCACTCAGTTCTGGCGTATTTTACTCCACCGCTGAATAATTTTGTCCATAATTCTTGGGATTCTTCATAAAATTCCTTAGGGCTCCTCTTCAGCTCTCTCGCTTTTCCCTTTATCGGCCAATGATTTACCGTATAAACTTTAATTTGACCATTTTCCTCTGCTGACAGCTTCTTTCTTTTACCCATTTTTAATCTAACTCTAAAAGCAAACGTATACCATACACTTCCAAGCTCTGAGAACAAATGAGGGGGATAACCAGTTGCCATAATTTTAAAAGTGCACAAAATGAAAAAAAAGATTAAATTGATAAGTATCGTAAGGAGATAATTCCTCCTACCAATTACTCATCCATGACACTACCATATAAAAATACATATAAAGGATATATAACGCCATTCCACGAAATTATCCAGGGGGACATTTTCTAGAATTAGCTGGGATACGACGACGATATCCTGACTATCCAGATTATGAAATATGAAATATTATTTCAACAATTGGATCTATCATTTAAGAAATTGGAATTTTATAGTTGTCATCGGGGTATATACACTCTGGCTATTTACTTACAAATTTATCTTCTTCAATGATGAGACCAAAAGTGGAAAAGAGATGATCCAAAAGGAATTGAATAAAACGGTAGCGTACAGCACTTTCATTCGGTGAATGTTGAAATAGTTTCCCCTTTTTTACTTTTAAAGTCAATCTACGAATGGCTAGTGTCCCCAACAACACAACACAGGTGATTTGATAAGGAAAATGCTATCTGAGTAGCAAATTTCTTTGTAGAATTATTTTGATACGTATACGTATACGTAGCTGGGGAAATGCACGCAGGCGTAACAATAAGAATTAACCTTCATTCCAGGTATATCATCAAGTTACTAATTTTTATCAATCAATCCTAGGCCTATTATGACTCAAAAAGTGTGAGCTCAATCCGTTAGAGTTTTGCACCCTAAATTTCCTTTTTTATAATCTCAATACATTATAGAATATTTCCTTGGTAAAATTTAGCTGATATTTTCAAACCAAAAAAAAAAAAACCAAAAGGGCGGTATTATTGACCCCATCATACCAAGCAAAATAACAAACTACCATTGATGATGGATGATGATGTCTTTTTAACGGCTTTGAAATCTTTTTGAGGCTGGGAGCATACACGTATTTAAGTTAAGTGCATTAAAATACCAAAAATTCAGTCTCTAAGGATACACGATTGTTTAGGTATTTTTGAATCAAAAGCAGAAATTATCTGCACTATTAGAAATGGTAGAATTTATTTTAATCCTTCTTCACTACCCTTGGGAGTATAGACCTCCACATATCTTCTCCATCTGACTCTATTTCAGACCATAATTTAGATTTTTCCTTTTCCGTCTATTTATTTATTTATGGTTCGTCTCCATATGGTTGTTTTCAGCTTTCCCAACCTTTTCTTTCCCTGTGGCTTTCACTTTAATCCCAATCGGGGTGGTAGTGCTTATGTAGATCTTCCAAGGATGTGACCTATCCAATCACATTTTCTTCGCATTTGTTTTGCTAATGGCTGTTGACGCAAGTTATATACATAATTTGTCTGGGCCAAGTTATATGTAATTGCATATAATCCATTGAAGCTTTTTGGTGCTAAAACTGACACAACTCGAAAATTCAATTTTGCAGGATACTTTCGTATTTACTTGCTTGACGTAACTGTTTTTTTTTAATAGGGTTTTACTTTTGAAATTAGGAATAATTAAAATAGAGTTAGAAAAAAATAAATTGGAAAGTGACAATTAGAAAAGTGGGTAGGCACTAGTCCTTAGCTTATATAGCAAAACGGATAGGCTATGCTGCTTCGTGTACGCGTGACAAGCATTGTTTTGGAAGGCGGGTGGGGTGGGGGGGGGGGGATGACAAGAGGAATTGTCGTTTATTTTTTGTCAGTTTGACATTTCTACTCGTTTCTGACATTTCTGAATTTACGAAATAAAGTCCGCTGTTCTTTTCGAGATTTTTCCATAAAGAAGTGTGATTAAAACTGACTTAGACTTTATAATAGTGAGAAACAATAATGCAATAATGTTTTGTGCAAGAGATTTTATATATGTAATCGAGACTTCGGAGTCTTAAATTATGGTCGTAAAGTGCGAGCTTTTGCCGTAGGAAATAATTTTTCAGCAAGTTTAATTGTTTCAATAATGAATTATAGTGTTTGCAATAAAATAGAAATGAAATACCTAGTTATAAAAATAAACAGCCGTGGCAATAAAATTTAACATTTTCCAATGACGGTTTGTTTGTTTACAATTGATTTGTCAGTGGTCACTTATATAAGGTCTGTATGTTAACTTTTGTATAAAAAAGCCTGAGGAAAAATCAAGTAAAAACTTTCTTTCGGTAGAGGAAACAATACTACATGAGAATGATAAAAGTTAACAGACAACTTATGAGTAAAGCCTGGGTAAATCGACGTGAATTTGTCAGCTGTCAAAAATCAAGATTAATTTTCTTTTATTAATTTATAATTTTTTAAACAAATCGGACTTATTTTATTTTATTTATTTATTTATTTTAATAAAATCGGACTTATTTCATTTTACTTATTTTATTTTTTAAAAAATCGCCCTGACAACTGAAAGAATTATTTCAAATGACAAATGGAAGAAAAGAATGAACTCACTCATCCACTTTACCCTGTGTAAAAATGTTAACTTTTGTTCAGGAGGGGAAATGCATTCAATTGTCAAATTTTTCTAGTCCGAGAAGTTACAATACACATAATGGGTAAAAAGCTTTCGAGTCTGTGTAAAAAGTTTGAAGCCTGGGTAAAAACTTTCGAGTAAACATACGGACCTATGATATCGAGTTATACAAAGGCAATACAAAATATATTGTCAGAAAATAATGGGGCACAGGAAAAATTCAATTTAAAATTTAAAAAATTATAAAAAAAAATTATAAAATTATAAATTTAAAAATTAATGTAATCATTTTGTGATATAATGAGATCCTTCTATATAATTTCTTCAATACTTAATAAAGTAGTTTACTAAAAAGTTTAATAAAGTAGTTTACTACTTCCATGACTAAAACGAACACATCGATGTGGTTCTACTACATGAAGAAAAATGCTTTTCTTCCTCATAGCCTATCCTTTTTGCTATATAATGTAAGCATTAGTCCTGCCATTCAAGTTTGGGCTATTACGTGCAATGTGTTGCTTTGGTAAATTTTACTTGCTGATTCTTTCATTGTTTTTTTTTATATAGGTATAGGGTGTCCCGTATGTGATCTGGGACCTGAAGTTTATGGATAGGTCATGCTTACACAAGCAAAAAATTGTATGGTTAGGAGCAGTGGTGTGCTGGAGTGGGCTCGCCTGGGCTCGTGTGAGCTCATTGTTAAATTTTTTGAAATTTGGCGAGCTCATTGTAAAAAGTAGGTTTTCAGAGATTTCATAATCCCAATCTATCGTCTACCAAGTACCAGGCCCAATGTAACGGCGTGAAATTGTTGTTATCTAAATGTCAGGATTACCTTGGGCTTTAATTTGTTCCTCCGTTATTTCTCCCTAACCATAAAAAATATTGGTCAATTGAATCATTAATTATTTGAAGGATTCTGTTGGATGCTATGAAGCTAAAATCGAGGATATGCTTAAGTCTAAAGCGTTTGAAGATTTAAAAATAGAAAGCAAGGAAAAATATATGAAACTCCCACGCGACAAACTATTAACTTGTATTGTTTTGTCCCTTAAATATAGATTATTGAGTCAACACAATGATATATGTATTACGAACCGAAGATAATGAAATTATTAGTGATGAAGATTTTAAAATATTTTTAACGTCTGCTATCCGGAACAGTGGCAAATGGAAGAAGTATTATCTCCGTGGCGAGAAAGCGAAAAAAGAATAAAAACTTTGAGTTTTATTTTAAAGATTAATGAATTTAGAGAGTTTGTTGAGGCTAAACTAGTAGGAAGATCAAGTGAACAACCAGTTTCTATAAAAAAAGCTAGAAACATTATAGAAACTGTTGCAATTAGCAGTGCTGCGACCGAACGAGCTTTCAGTGCAATGAACAATGTAGCGACACGAAAACGAGCAACATTAACTGTCCAACACATTGCTGATTTTATGACAATTTCTTTAAATGGTAAACCATTGCATCAATTTGATCCAAACCCTTATGTATAATCTTTTCTGCGCAGTCATCATTCAGCAATTGAACCAGCAAATAGAAAATCGGCAGCAAAGATAGTAATTTTCATTTTGTGATTTTTTGATTATGTATATTTTGTATTTTATTGCGTTTGTTTTTGTTTCTTTAAATTTTTCATATACATTATTTTATAAAATTAATTTTTAGTTTTTTTTTTTAAATAACTATGAAACAACTCCCCCCCCCCCCCGCCGCCGGCCACGTGCAGCGAGGCCATTGTTAACATTTTTCCAGCACACCACTGGTTAGGGGATTCCTAATGGTTTCCGAGATAGCGGGAATTAAAAGTATCTAGATATGTTTTTATAGATCTCCCTGTAATTTTTAAACGTTACCCTTTAACATCTGATATAAAATCTTTTAGGCAAATAATCATTGGACCTTTCCAATGGTTTCTTTTCCTGTTTTTGTCCGTTTTGAAGATGTGGCTCAAAAAAGGTAAAATTTCGCAATTTTAATCATCTTGATAGGGTGTAACGTTCAGAAGTAACAGGGTGATCTATAAAAACATGCCCAAATATCTTTAAACAACCATACAAAATTAATATATTGTACATACATCTGAGGGAACTACTGTAGAGTAGTATGCTACCTACTAACAATAGTTTTGATAGTAGAAACGGTAAAATTACAAAAGAAAAAAAATACACCAATTTTTTTCTCTGCGTCTACTCATCCTGGACCTCAACTTTATAATGCAAGAGTATAAAGACAATATTTAAGATGCTGACAAATCAATTTTT